>CM067222.1:14442855-15821279 GCA_034190945.1 Octodonta nipae
GTAAGTTATATAGGACAGAAAGAAGCTTTACCTACCTTTACCTTTACATTTTCATAAGTGACCCAAAAGGTCTCCTAAGCCCCTCTATACGCCAATCAATATATAAAAATCAAAGGTGGTAAAAATATATATTTTAAGTACCCCACTTCCTATTCTTTAAATGATACTTGCATTTATTAAAGAACGTCTAGACTAAAAAATTTTCAACAAATTTTCTCCTAACAATTTTTTATTCCTTGAATCATTTTCAGCTAGAGCGCAAACTCAACCACAAATTTCAATAAACAGTGCTATATAAAGTCAGTTGTACAAAACATTTATTTATAAAAATTCTTATTATTTATATATGTAAATATGTAAATGACCTACTGAAATCTTTCCCGACAGATGTAATATTATCATTTGCTGACGATACTGCAGTTATATCTACAGGAAAAAACTGGTCTGAAGTCGAAGCTAAAATGAATATGTTTCTGATGGAGATAAATCAGTTGTTTATTTTCAATGAATTGACCTTAAATATTGAAAAAAACAGTGTTCATGACGTTCGCAAACTACTCCAATAGCATACCAAAAGATATAAACATTTATATAGACAGTCAGAAAATAAAAATAATTGAGTTCTGCAAGTATTTAGGTGTAATAATTGACTACAGACTTAGGTGGAAGAAACATATTAACTATATAATAAACAAAATGAAATATCTAATCTATATATTTCACAAACTATCAAAATTTATGAATTCTGAGGTACTTCGTGTAATCTACTCTGCATTCTTTCAGAGCATTGCGAACTATGGCATTATAGCTTGGGGGGGGTGCCCTTAACAACAATTTACAACACCTACAACGACTACAGGATAGATTATTAAAAATTTTTAATAAAAACCGATCTGTGATTCATGAAAATACACTTAATATGAAACAGTCATTTGCTGCTGAATGGATTTGTTATCATTATCAAGAACTAACTAAAACATTAACAAACTCAAGCAGCATAACTAGAAATAAAAATATTCAAATTCCTACTAGACTTCGGTCGGTTAGCAATAAGATAAGCTACATTAATGCTATTCGCATATTCAACTTTCTTCCACCCGAACTGAAAATTCTAAAAACTAGTAATTCTAGGAAAAACAAGGTCAAAAAATGGATACAAACCATTATGTAAAATAAAATAAAAATGCAAAAAACTAGGAGCAAGACATAAATTTACTATATAATATTATAATAATAAGCATACGTTTTCTATTCATAGAGGCACTGTTAATAGAACTGTACTTACAACTACAATCATAACAAAAAATAGTTTTAAATTAGTTTTATGGACCCTAGGATAAGTGGCTAGCCTACATGCAGATAACTTGATTATCTTTGTAGGAATTACTGTGTATGTATAAAATAAGATATGTATACTCTGTAATTAATAATTATTATTCTGGTTAATAAACTTGAACTTGAACTATTCAGTGTATTAAATTTATAAATGTTATTATTTCACATAAATAGTAGAACAATAAAGTGTAAATCTTTACCATTATTTAAGATAATTAGATTAAGTAATTGCACAGACATTGTGACTAAATTATTCTGTTGTATTTTACCCACTATAACAAAGAAGAAACTCTGCTCCTTTTTGAAAATAAAATTTGTTTTGATGAAAAATCAATGTAATAAAAGGCTATTATTTACTCTATTTATAATCGAAGCAGATATCGTAGAATCAAACCACAAATGACCACCGTCTCTCGTCTGAGACGATAGTGATTTGTTAGTTGTTTTATTTATCTTAATCAATCACATTAACAGAACTTTTCTTTAATAATTTATATTTAAAAAAGAACCGACTCCAACTGGCATAAAATAAAATCGTTTAGAAACCGTGTACAATAAATCACTATTTTATGACATATATTATTTTTTATCTGATTTAAGGTACAATTCCATTGTTTATTTTAGCGTATTCTTATCTCTTTCTTCCTGTCTCTCTAATTTGAATTTTTTCTATATTTTCCACATATTTTTTAACATTTTTATTTGTTTTATTATTTGGACCATTTTCTATAAGTGCAACTCTAATTCACCCTATATTGCAACCACCCTGTATATTGGTCACCTATCATAAACTATTTGTCCACAATTGTCTGAACCACCCTGTACAACTATAATTCAACTCCAGACGATGTTGCAACCGCCCTATATGAGTATTAATCCTCTCCACCCTATTGACTGTTTCTAATTTTCTATTGTTTAAATATCACCCTGTATACATATAATTTTACTTGGCCCCATCTGTCATACTTGACAGCAACTTATGTTCTACGCTATATAGCCTTTTTTAACCACCTCCTTATAGAATTATAATTCCACTCCACCTTATATTTCAACCATCCTGTATATGCAACTGTTTTTAACAGTTTTTGAAACATCCGCGCTATAACTAAAATATCCTTACTGCATATGCTTAT
The DNA here is from genome assembly GCA_034190945.1 of Octodonta nipae. Taxonomy (NCBI): domain Eukaryota; kingdom Metazoa; phylum Arthropoda; class Insecta; order Coleoptera; family Chrysomelidae; genus Octodonta; species Octodonta nipae. The sequence continues at coordinate 14,445,324 of CM067222.1, forward strand.
TTAACAAATTTTTTTACCTTTTTTGATCCGCCCTGTATAACTATAGTTTTACCTCACTCTTATTTCAATTGTATATGCAACTACATATGTGCCACCCAATATAAAATTCTAGTCCACCTTATTTTTCAACCATACTATATATACAAATGCTTACCTACCATCCAATATCACATTTGTTTGTAAGAGTTTTTGAACCCACCTTTATAACTGTAGTTTTACTCCGCCCTATATTTCAACTGAGCATATTGCTTACTACATGAATTTCGACACACGTACACAAACACTCACTCCTACCACCGTATACCGTATGGAAAAATCGCTCACATAACAATTTTTCTATTCGATACATTTCACTCGACTCTAAGCGTAAGCCGCGTAAAATGAAAACAGTTACAAACACTCTGTACGATATAGATATAGATATTTATGATGAAAATTTGACATTTACATTGTTGTTTATCTTGTTTTTTTTGCACATATCTTTATGATTTTCGGAAAAACGGTGTTTTACGTTATAAAAAATGATACGGAATCAAGCTGGAACATCTATTTGTAGAATACAATTTAAAATATTTAAATTGGTTAAGCCGTTTTAGAGAAAACATTGTAAATTCATTAAAATTGAATTTAATTCAAAGTTTAGTAGCTTAATTACTGTTTTTTTTCTGGAAAACCGTAATTCAAACGTTATAAAAAATTATATGGTACCTTTCTGCAATATTTCTTAATAGAATGCTGTTCTAATCATCAAATTTGCCCAAACTGTTTTTGAATAATCACTGAGCACATAAAAAAAAACTTGCCGACGAATTGATAACCTCATCCTTTTTGAAAGTCGGTTAAAAAAGTCAAACGCAACATAAAGGACCTTATATATACAGATATATATCCACATATTTAGAACTATATCATTCAACGTATGACAGCCGTTTCGAACCAGGAGTTCTCGTCATAAAGGAGTTCTCGGATAAAGGACCTTATATTCTTCTAAATAAAAAACGATAATTATTTTTGTTCAAAAAACACTATTTGTGCAAACAAGATTGTTAAATCGAAAACTCAATATTTAACCAACAAGAAATAGATCCTTTATCTTTATTTGCCCGTTCAGTAGAACCTACTATGAACAAAAAACTACTGATATCCTGTACTTGTTTTAAATTATTTCTATTATTAATCAGAAAAAACGAAATTACTCCTAAAAATCCACGTTTTCAATTTCCTCTAGCCTGGCATGTTTCAAATAATAGAGTTAATGCAACGAAAATTACCTTCACACTTACAAAGAATAACAAAACAAATGATCAACTAAATAAACACCCAACACTAACTATACTTTATTAATCAAACAAAAAACTGTTGGCCTAGAAGTCGATAAATATTGATTCATTCTTCTAAAAATTAGTTGAGGTGTCCCTGTTTTGAAATATTTAAGTAAATAAAAGGCTATCGATTTCAAATTAGGGAAGCAACACAAAATAATGCTTGACGACACTTATTTCATTGTTGTTTACAAGCAATTACTGACATTTCGTATTGACAACACAAATTGCGAGTGAGTCGATATGAGATACGTTATGTTATTTCAGGTACCCAAAATTAATATTTGTAATAAATTAATGTAATTCAGTAGGATGAACTCTCTAAATCGGTAGGTATACACCCTTAAGACAAACACATTAAAAATGTCATTTTTAACATCATATTTATATTGGCCTATGATTTGTTTATCATAAGTTTTTGAACATCCAAAAAAACCATCGAGTCGAATATAGTACCTCTTTTTGAGGTCTCTAAATATAAAAATATTCTCTATATATTACCCTAAAGAAAATAATTTGGTCAAGTGCGAGTTGGTTTCGCATACTTAGGGTTCCGTACCACCTTCAAGATTATAATATTCCAGTTTCAGACAAGCAGAGAATGGGTGCATTTTCTTATATTTACTCTTATATCTTTTAAAGGAAGCGTTTTAAATTTATAAAAAATATACACTTTCATTTTCCCCACATAGACTTTTTATTGATCTGCTTCAGGATTCGCTTGATTTTTATCAGAATACATATGTATTTAATTTCTAATTTGGCCCCCAAAAATTAACATTAGAGTTTTTATTTTACTAATAAACTTTCAGAGAAATCTTTTATAATCTACTGTCTGAGTTTTGAGGCTCTGTGGATTGGAAGATAAAGGGCAAAATAGGTCAAGTCAAATTATAAATTATTAAATCTGTGATTCAATTATTAAAAAATACAATAAAATATATTTTTCAAAATTTAAATAGTGTAGTTTCTAAAGTGGGAATTAAGTCGATGTTAATATTTTTGTTAATATCTTTTCAACAAATGATTTAAAAATATATTTGTAATTCACATAATGAGCCTTTTATCTGATATATTACATGATGCTTTTAAAAATTGAATTTTATTTTCCATTGAATTGTATAATTTGTCCCTAAAATTACTATGGGGGTTTTCTAATAATTTATTTTCCGTTTAATTCTATTATTTGGGGGCCAAATAATAGAATTAGGATTTTTTCATATTTTTCAAATAAACAAAAAATTTAGGTCTTATAATTTGGGGAATAACGGGGGAATGGGAATTTTTTTATATTTTTTAATTTATTTTAAAATATTCATTTAAAAAATAAAAATATATATTTGTATTCGTCATAATGAGCCCTGTGATTTGATATATTACATGACCGTTAGAAACAATTATAATTTTTTATTTTCATTTAATTCTATAATTTGCCCCCCAAAATGAATATTAGGGGTTTCTCCTTATTTTTCCAGTAAAGTTCAGGTGAGGGGCTATACTTAAATTTTTTTCAAAATTTTCAGCTTATGTTTCGGATATGGGGGGACTGGGTAATTTTTTTTATATTTTTGTTAATATCTTTTAATTATTTATTTTAAAAATATGAAAAAAATATATTCGTTTTCGTCATAATGACCCTTTCATTTGATATATAACATGATGGGTTAGAAACAATTTTAATTTTATATTTTCCATTTAATTCTATAATTTGCCCCCCAAAATGAATATTAGGGGCTTTTTCCTTATTTTTCCAGTAAAGTTCAGGTGAGGGGCTATACCTCCATTTTTTTTCAAAATTTTCCAGCTTATGTTTCGGAGATGGGGGAGATGGGTAATTTTTTTATATTTTTGTTAATATCTTTTAATTAATTTATTTTAAAATATGAAAAAATATATTTTTGTTTTAGTCATAATGAGCTCTTTCATTTGATATATAACATAATGGTTAGAAACAATTTTAATTTTATATTTTCCATTTAATTTTATAATTTGCCCCCAAAATAAATATTAGGGGTTTCTCCTTATTTTTCCAGTAAAGTTCAGGTGAGGGACTATACCTCCATTTTTTTTTAATTTTCTAGCTTATGGTTTCGGAGATAAGGGGGGGGGATAGGTAATTTTTTTATATTTTTGTTAATATCTTTAATTAATTTATTTTAAAAATATGAAAAAAATATATTTGTTTCGTCATTGTAATGAGCTCTTTCATATGATATATAACATGATAGGTTAGAAACAATTTTAATTTTATATTTTCCATTTAATTCTGTAATTTGCCCCCAAAATTAAAAGTACAGGTTTCTCCTTATTTTTCCAGTAAACTTCAGGTCAGAACCTATAGCAATTTTTTTTCAAAACTTTACGTTTCTCTAGTTTGGGCGATAGGGGGGGGATGTGTAAATTTTGATATATTTTCGTTAATATTTTTTAAATATATTTTTTTAAAATATGAAAAAATATATTTGTGTTCCTCAGAATGAGTCCTTTCATTTTATAATTACATGATGGGTTTGAAATTTTTTTTAATTTTAAATTTTTATTAATTCTCTAATTTGCCCCTAAAAATTAATATTAAGCGTTCTCCTTATTTTTCCTGTAAAGTTCGGGCAACGTTCTATATTTCCTATTTTTTTCAAAATTTTAGGCTCAGTTGTTTCGGAGATCAGGGGAGGAACGTTCGATTTTTTTAGTTTTCCCCCCCCCAGAAGTACCCCTAAATCAAATTTTTTTCTTTACTATAAGTACTCCTGATCGGGTCACCAAACTATACATTGATACCAAATTTCAACCTCTTCCATCCAGTAGTCTAGGAGAAAATGCTGTGATGTGACAGAGGCAGAAATCCTGAGTGATATTATAAGGGCATCCATATATTGTATATACGGAACCCTCAACCAAAATAACAATGTTTGAATATAACTGACTGCATTTTTTACACACCAAATAGAATTAATATTTGATAATTTCGCCTGCACATTTTTTTAATGGTTCACGGAACAAAAACTTTTTAAGGAATATAACAGGTATGACTACGTTTGACTGGGGTCGGAGACTTAACGTAAACAAGGACGGAACTTACAACATGAACAATTGCCGTTTTAAGTCGTCTCTTTAGAATCAAGTAAAGCACGAGAATATCGTATTGAAGGCGGGGCATGATTCACAGTCACAGAGACCGTCCGTCGTCCGTCTCTTTCCTCGGCAGTAAGGTTTTTCAACGAAGGAGTATGATTATTTACACAAATAATACGGATTTGGCATTTTTCCTTTTCATGATTTTTGCGATGAAAATAAATCCGCTTTACGCCAGAACGAAAACTTAAATTTTTTCTGTTTTAAAAATGAAATAAAATAGATCTTTTAAAATAAAATAAATTAGTAACTGTTAAAAAAATTGTCAATAAGAAATTAATCATTAACCTTATAATTATTTACAACATATCGTATCTTTTATTTTAAGCGATTGGAATCGTCGGAATGTGGTGATAAGAAAAAGTATTTAGTTCACCCGAACTCGTCCGAACTGGCGTCACACCCACATTCTCCTGTGCGTATTGCGTTGGTTATTCAAATCGCATGGGATTCTACCCGACCCCAAGAACGATCCACACCTGTATATATATATATATATATATATATATATATATATATATAAAACCTTCAACAAGACAGTTTTAGTTCTCTGGAGAAATATGATCATTACCATGAAGACTAAAAGACATTCATAGAAACTCCGTTGGTTGACGAGTTAGCTTCACCTACCGGGTGGTATCTGGTCTAGTCTTTCAGCAAGTCCGAAGAAGAGTCAAACTTTAGTTACTAAATGTTTCGCCCGGGATACGCTTATAAAAAACCTATCTGTAGAGAAAATCCACAAAATTTTCATGATAAGGTCTTAACTTCAGTGGGTGTCCTAGAGTTGATACCATATCGACTTGTTTAGCCCATTATTTATTATCTAAATAGTCATTTTCTCCTTAAGCATACTAACTATTCGTTAGTGAATAAGGTTCGCAAGGTTCAAAGATATGTCTACATACGCAATCTTATTTTTAAGGTTACAACATACCGCGTTCAAGCTCTATTTTCTACTACCTACCCAAATTTTCCAGAAATCGTTGTCTTCCATCTTTTTTGTTGTGTCGGATATCAGTAGTACATCTTCAAACCTGGTCGCTCTTCCGACACTCAGCTTACATTTATGCTTTATGTTGATGCCATTTGTTTTCTGATATACAGGTTTCACACTTTAGCATTTTTCGAAGAAATAATCTATTTCCACAGCTATAGTTTCTTTGGACTATTAACTGTTATATTCCACTATTTTGCTCTATAAAGTATAATACTCTCAATAAGGGCTCCCAAAATAGTTAGTTAGTCCTGCGCTTCTTAAAATGTTCCTTCCTGCTTCGAAATTGCCAGCCCTAAATACTTATATGTTTGTCAGGCCTCTATATTGATTCATCGTCCGAGATTAAATCTTGGACAGTGCACACCATAATATACAGTCTTGTCATAATTTATTTATTTCCAAAATTATCATCCTGCTTTTTTATATGTGTAGGGCAGATCACTTGATCGTCAGCACAATACAGCGCTACATATAAGTACATTTTGAAAAGAGTTGGTGCTCTTGTACCAAGCCCTTATTGTCACTGAAATCACAAAATGCCGAATATTTTTTTTGTGTTTATAATAAAAGTTTTCTTGCTCATAAAATTTTAAATTCACAGGTTTATGAGATCTGAGGGACCTCTTCTTCTTCTTTCAGTTTCTTAGCCTATCGGAGGCTGGAAATCATCGTTGCAATTTTTACTTTGGTAACCGCAGCTCTAAACAATTCCTTGGAATTCCATCCCACTCCCACAGATTACACAGACAAGAAATTGCTCTTCGTCCCAGACTTCGCTATCCTTCGATTCCACTTGCATAATAAGCCTCAGTAACCCATATTTTTCACCTCTCATTAAATGGCCTAGATTTATAACTTTCTTTTTTTATATAGCTATGATTACTTTGCACTCTTTTCCCAGTCTCAAGTACATCTCTATTAGTTACTCTTTGCCTCCAAGATATCTCCCACATTCCCCTATAGCACCTCATCTCAAATGCTTCAATGTTTTTAATGTTGGTCTTTTTTAAAGTTCACGCTTCCAGGCCTCATTTTTAAATAATTTTTCTATATATTCCGTCCAGCTCTTTAACTTGTGAATTTTACTCAGTCAGTACTGCAGCATGTTCTGCCTGTTTGATACCTATTATTTCTGTAATCATTTTGTGCATCTCAAAGTTGTAAAATCTACTTTCAGAATCTTCTAGTTCTTTACAGTTCTCTAGTATCTATTTCTCTTGAACTTCCTTAGTACTTCTTTTAATCTTTCTCTGTATTTCTTTATATTCGCTTGATTTTTATCTTTATAGCCACGCCTTTCTTCCATTAAATTGAATCATCTGCCATTAAGGGGTCCTTTTTATCTCTCAATAATGCTATTTTTCATTGACACCATCCATGGTCATAACTCCCTTTTTAATGTTTCGCAAACTGTTATTGATTTGTTCCTTTGCACTGATTAATATTTCTGTTTCATTGAGTCTGTCTTTCTCTAACGTTTTAACTTTTTCAGCTTTTTATTTACCCCTGCTACTACGATATTATGATCCGATCCGGCGTAATATACCTTTTATAGCTATCTCTGATTATTATATAGTCTATTTGGTTTCTCATGTTAAATTTGAGCATGGATTCATTATTACAAAGTCCTCATTTTGACAAAATTCTATTAACCGTTCTCCTGCTTCATTTCTTATTCCCATACCATTATTCTCTAGTGCAACGTTCAGTTTTAATCTTGCGAACTTTCGCATTGAAGATATTCAGTTTTATGGTAAATTCTTCTTTTTTGATAGCTTTGAGATGAGAGATCCCTAGTGTTTATTGGGAAATAACACCACACTTTATAGGATTGCTGTAATTCCAAACGTTTCGGGTCTAGATCACCCCGTTGTCAATGGCTAAGAAACTACGGCTTAAAGGTGAGATTCAGAGATTAAATTTAAATATTTGACAATGGCAATTTTTATCCGTAGTTCTAGCCATTGACAGGGGTTTTGATCTAGACCCCGAAACGTTTGGATATACAGCAATTTCCTTTAAAGTGTGGTGTTGTTCCAATAAACACTTAGACATGAAAATTTGCCACAAGTATCTTCAGAAAACAACTAGATCTCAAAGTGTTGCCATCTGACTGTTCCGGTTCACTATACCACCAAGTATACATCTTATTTCCATTTGTATAAATTCTTGGAACGTACACATGAAAATTCCTGTTTCATGGAACAACCGACGCCAATTAAGAAGTTTTCTTTGGATTCATTTAATCGGGCGGTGGGGTCAGTCTTTTGGAACCCTTAAGGATATGTTAAAATTTAATATTGATTTGGTAAAACATAAATGCTATATTAAGGAATAAATGATTAAAATTTTAATAAAAAGATATGAAGGAGTTTAAATTTTTGTATTAAGTCTGTTAATAATTTGTTTGTCCAACGCGTTATCTATACACTATACACTCTCCAACACGTCTTGGTATTGATTCAATAAGGTGGTCTATTTCTTCTGGATGATTACTATTCCAAGCTAACTGTACTTTTTGTCTTAGAGCCTCCTTAAAGGGTAGTGTACATTTCCGGACCGTCCACCCATCATATCCCAAACACGTTCCTTGGGGGGATCTGGGCGGCCATGTTAACAGATTCACGTGGGTCTCTTCCGAAAAATTTAAACTAACTCTAATAAGATGAGGCGGAATATTATCTTGTTGAAATATGGGATCCATGAGTCGATTAAAGTACTTCTACTTCCTAAGGATAATGTCGCTATGTCATGTTGTGTCGAACAAAGACTAAAGGTTTCATACCATATCGTCTAGTGTTCGGTGTACATGTCGCTCAGCATCCAATTGAGGTTGACTTCTTTTTCCTCGATGTTGTCTAACCCTTCTTCGGCCATCATGTCCACCCAAGCAGAATCTAGATTCATCAGAAAAGACGCCCTGATGTCATTTCACATTCCAATATTGTCGTTCCCTGAACCACTGTAGTCGTTTCAGTAGATGCTCAGCGGTCAGAGCAAGCACAACATGGGGTTGATAATGCTGCAGTCCAAAACATCTTTTACGGCGGTAAACTGCTCGGAAGCTTACCAGATGGCCTTGTCCTTCTAACTACTTATCAGCCACATCTCGAGTTGTCGAAAATCGATCTCTAAAGGCCATACGTCTTAGACGTCGATCTTGAACTTCATTTGTGCCCCTTCGACGTCAGGTGCCTATGCTTCTCCGATTTTGGTTGTTCTTATACCAGGCTTGACAACATCTTATAACAGTGGTTGGATTTCTGTTCGTGCGGTTAGCGATTTCTGGAATGTAAAACAAGCCTCCCGTAAACCAGTAATTCGACCTCTTTCAAATCACTTGACTGGCGATACATTCAGCGTACTCCCATCCAACAGTTTGTTTTTTGGTAAATTTAAAAAAATGCAAAAAACGATTACAATATTAATTGATAAACAAAAAGTTTACTCAAAAAACATTCACCAAACTTTACCAAATTTCAATTATCTCCTTACTATAGCATTTATGTTTTACCAAAACAATATACGTAGTTTTTTTGTTGACTGTCTTGAGAATATCAGCATGAGAGTTCAAGTTTAATTTAATTTAAAGAGTACATTTCAACAAGTTTATTTTACTTCGAACTCTACGTGCATTCGGCCTCTATATTTAAAGGTTACGTATACCTACGAGTTCGAATAAGTTCTCTAAAAGATGTCCGCAATTCTCCGTCTTCTTGGGAATAGTTCAGTATGGGATGTTAATGAAAAAACTATGCAGGAGGTCCGTCTTATTACTATTCACAGCTGGAGAATTCTTAAACAGGAAACTCAATCAGTTTATAACCACGTGCCCCAAATAGATAATTGGGATAATTAAACGAATTGCTCAGTTGCCTGTTCAGAGTTTTAGAAAATTACGAAATAGTCCACTAAATAAGGCAGATCACAATCGATTTCTGTACAGTATGATGGCACGAGATGTGTTTTTGCACCCTTTTGCTTCTACTAAATTTGTGATCATACGTGATTAATGAATTTTGAAAATTGGCACAGGTTCATAAGAAAAATGCATTTTTATATATTCATTTCGAAGTGGTGAATTATAACAAATTTATTACTTTGTGCATAATACCAAATTTTGGAGATTTCTTAATGTATTAAACGTAAGACAAAATATTGTTTCTAGTAGAGAAACTTCATCAGTTGCGCTTCCCTTAACTGATTGAAATCTCGAATAATTATTGATGTTATTACTACATATAAGTAAATTAAATATTTTATCGCGAAATGACTTACGACATCTAAGAATTTCAGGAAAAAGAGGCACACACAGTCACCAAATCGGTAATCGCATTGTAACGGCGTTACACACAGTACGACTTCCAATTTGGAGTCTCTGTGAGTTAGTTTTTCCTGAAACTCCTAGATGTTGCAATTCATGTCGCGCTAGACATTAAATTCTGTGCACAATAACACAATTTATTTATAGCGACCCCAAAAAACCAGGAGTGACGAACTTTTCTAATGAATTTAAAACTCTAAGAGGCGGCATCAATACGAACTATCTTGGGCACCAGGTACTCCGACTGCCTATGTCATTCCTAGTCATAATCAGCGACCCAAAAAACTCCAACGTAATAAAATTGAGCTCGTTTATCCAGTAATATATTTTTTTACCAGTTCGAGTCTCAGTTGTCTTATGCACTTGTGCAAATTTGCAACATTGACTAATAATATATGCAAATCCAAGAAAACAGTTTTGCACCCTAACTCCAAACATTTATTTAAAACACTCTACTCCCTTTCAACAACTCTAAATTGTCATCTTCATGGAGTATACCAAACAGTTTCGTTTGCTCCATGCCGCTCTTCTCTGTTCAAAACTCTATAACGTTCTGCCACGTTAAAAATTCCTTTATTTCCTTCTAATCACAAACGATTTTCAGCTTTCCTGTACTATCACCCGGTTACAGAACATTTAACTCAAAATTATTTAATGTTAAACATTATACTGTGTGATTAAAAATTTGATTAGATAAAATTAAATATTGTATAGCTTATTCTGTTTATCTTATTTCAATAAACTATACAATATTGATTTATTTATGAAACATTATATAAAACTAATTTTTCTGTGCAAAAATGCAGTAATATAAAAGCTATTTCTTATGAAATTTTCCAGTGATATATTTTTGAACACTGAATACTACAATATAAACACTATTCAAGGTAAATATACCATTAATAATAAATTTAATACAAAGACTGTATTAGAATTAATGTTTATTTGGAGGAAATGATATGTGCATTAGTTAATTTTGAAAAGTTAATAAGACAATTTTGTTTAGTAAAAAGTAGATAGATATCAGTCAGAAAATCCTAACAAAGGCACGTAAACTATTTCGCGTTTAATTTGAACCATGATTTATTAAACGTCGAAATATAATTTATGCAATGAAAATATTTGGGTTAGCATGCACAAAGTGGCAGTGTGACAGGAATTTATCCGATAATTCGTGGAATCGGCATTCATCCGATATTTCCTGGAATACGAAATGTTTGTTCGTCTTTGATGAACGAAGAATTCTAGAGTCTATGAAAGAGGTCTTTGGAGAATTCCGAGATAAATATATAAATACGGAGAGTTGACGAAAGGATTCATTCAGTATTCGATTGCCACATAGTAAAGATCAGGTGTTCGAGATATAAATTATAGTGAGTTAGACTGTAATTTTAAATAAATCCAAGAACTCAACGCGAAGTTTAAATAAAAACATTACAATAGATTTTTGAACGTAATGTGATTAATTTGAGATGAAAAATTATAGTAAAGGTTTATTTTTCCCATAAAAGTACATAGAGTAATGAAACTGCCTGTAAACATATTTCTGGGAAAATGTATCAAAAAGCTATATTAAGAAAGCAATACTTTTAGGAGTATTCAATTTAGGTTTTGAAGAAGACGTCAAAGAAATTTGGAGAGTTTAATTTTGACCTTGAAGAAGATATGTCAATGAAATTTGGTAGTTAAAATTTTGGTTTTGATAAATAGTATACAAGAGAATTCTGGTATTTTATTTTTATGAAGACATGACAAACAATTTAAAAATTTAATACTATATAGATGACGTTAAAGAAATAACAGAACTAATGTGACATTGAAGTCAATTGTAATGTAGAGTAGATAGGGCTGATAAAAATAATAACTAAAATGAATATACAGAGATAAATCAAATGGTATTAGCATAAAATTAATGAGATAATGCACAATTATAGTAGATGCTAAGGTTATTATTGTCTAAGATGTTACAATTTATTATTGTCTCTATTATTTTGTTTCAAATTTTGTTATTATATGCAGAAATTTAAAAGAAACAGAAAAGCCATATCATATTTTTTAGTATTAAATTAGTATTCTGCTTTAATTTTGATAATAATATTTGTTTTAAATTTTACTTAAAAGTTGTATTTGGTTTTAGTTTTTCTGTGTCAAGATTTTAAAATATTTATTAGCAACAAATATTTTCTTTTGCAAGTTTTTATTCTTTCTTTCCTATAATTATTTTAAAATATATAAAATTTGAATTACTAAATTGAAATAATAAATACTGTATTTTTATATTTATTGATACGGTTGAATGAAATACAATGTTCATTTATGAGAAAAGAAGAATAAACACGGTGATACTTAACTTATTTCATCAATATGCGTAATGTAGAGCACTATAATTTGAGTTTCAATCTAGAGCTAACCAGACAACACATTTAAAAGGGTTCTATTTGTTTATTGTGATTATTTTGTTGATAAATCTAGATAATTTGGTTATAAAGTTCTATACAGGGAATAATATATATATTGTAGCTCCTACAGGGAATTATTTGAGTTTCATAAAATGATTTATAATATCCAAATTAAAAATTTTATGTTAATTCTGAATATATATATATATATATATATATATATATATATATATATATATGTTTGTTTTTAAGTTTAATATATATATATATATATATAATGATAATATACAAACATTGTTTTATTTAAAAAAATGAAGTCAAAATTCTTCGTTAACTACGAAAACAGATTTTACGACATATTTATTCAAACCCGCCTCAATAGGTTACCGATGCTCTACTAATTTCAACAAATGAAAAACTGGTGAACAGAAAATCTGAACATGACAGCTGTACCGAATGCCCAAAGGTTGTGTAAATTTCATCGAATAATTGCGAGGAGATAGCGGAATTCCGCACACGCGGTATTTCTCACAATGTTATCGGATTGCAGCTCATAGCTCAGATGTACCCTTAGATGTGAGTATGTAAGCAAATTATACAGTCATGTAGTGAATTCTAGCCACTGGCATCGTCGGGATGTCAATTTCATGCTTAAGCTTCATTGCGTCACATACAAATGCTATCTGGATAACAAGCTTTCAAAAATTTATACATTCACTTACGGCTTGCGGTATTATAGAGTTATAGCGATAGTTTAGTAAACATCGGGGAGACTTTCTGTTTTGTGAAGGAGTATTCTAAGCTCGATATTCTGCTGAGTAGAAAACTAATTTCGGTGGATTTTCTCTTATATCAGTGTTTTGTTTGAAAAGTTTATTTCAATTTCAGTAGTAGACAAAGTTTTGACTATGGCATTTGATACCTAATCCGACTTCATGTACTAATCAAAGAAATATGTAAATTTGATTAAGTTAATAGAAACAGGCAAATGATAAGAAAACTATAAATGTTTCAAGCTTAAAAACGCCTTTTACTAATATTAGAAGATCCCACCGTCAGATGATTACGTTAATCTGTAAATAATTTAAAACGCAATTTTGATAAATAATAAAATATGGGCTCAAGTATTTTTTATTCATTGTTGAAAAGATTCTTCAATATCCTTTCTGAAAATTTTTCACTCAAAACGGTATTTGATGAATAATATATCAAATTAAAGCTAGTTTTTCTCTATGCGATGAAATGGGATTGCTTATTTAAAAGATATAAAAATTATAAACTTTGATGATGCTCTGTCTCCAACCTCGTCCAAGTGTCACAGAAAATGTTACAGGTAATATATAGAAAACATTCGATTTAATTAACTATGTTAGATGACATTTGAATTTAAATATAAATTTTTCTTTGATGACTTGAATACATTCGATGAGAAAATTCATTTATTGACTCAAACAAGGCAAATTTTATTTTATTTAACAAAAATCGTCTGCCAAATTATTTAAAAAAAAAATTTTGTTTTCAAAATTTCCAACAAGATTGAATACGAGTTGGCATGAACCCTTTAATTTTTCATCATAATTTTGTTAGTTTTGGCGTACCGAACTTTTTTGTTCCAAATATCAAATATATTGCAGCATTTACTATGACAGTACATAAGACAATTGTACTCCTAGGCTGCTTCTATCTTGTTTTCATCAAAATTGTCATTTGAGTCATATAATGTAGTGAAAACCTCTTGAATTTTTCTTTTGATATTGAAGGGCCGGATTTTTCGTTTGTTTAAAAACGATAACGTATTCTCGCAACTTGTAAATGCACGAAATACTGGTAGCGCGAGACATAAAGTTGGACCTAATTTTCTCGAAAAATCCGTACAATTTATAGAAATTTGTTTTTGTCACTATTTGCAAACCAAATTTTTAAAATGGAAAATTTGTTCAAATTCCCTATGAATATTACTACTACTACTTACATTCAATGTTTTAGACTCTTGATGCACTTATTATTTGTTTACAAGGCGATCCTTTTCTTGCTCTTCTTCTGTTTCCTCATGGTAGAGGCGTCGGAATTAAAGTTTCATTCATTTGGTTGGTGACCTGTCACTAGGCCTTCAAGTCGTCTCTGGAGTATTAGTCACTCTAGATTGTCATTATTTCTTCTATGAACCGGATTTGCACGCTTGATACAGCGCTTGGGGCTCTTTGTTTCTTGGATCACGGTTTACTCATTTTTCTGTCCAGGGAATTCATAAGATACTTCTCCAACACCAAACCTTAAGTGCGTCTATGTTTCTAAGATCAACAACCTTTATCCACCATATTTTTACACCTTATAGTAGTATCGGGAATATTAATGTTATAATTACATATTGTTGTGTTTAGTGTAATATCACTCTCTCCACGTCTTTTGGTGACTTTTTGTAACCCGCCTAGCGATTTCCTGTGAACAACTACCTTCATTTAAAATCAGTCCTCCTAGATAGACTTACTGACTTACATGACTTTGGCTTTTGGCCAAGATTACTGCTTTCCATGTACAGTTGATAGATGATCTCTAAAGGTTCATGTTGTGTGAGGGCTTACAGGTAGGTATGGCCTGCATACCGGGGGTTAGAGATCTTATTCGGACAACATTTACTCCGCCTTTCCATCTGTCTGCTACTCTTGTTATAATACTCTGGCCTTAGGTGTGAAACAGAATGAGCAGCAGGACACATCCCTGATGTACTCTCTTTTCTATTCCCTCCTTTTCCTACCTTAAAGCGCTATAGAGTGCTATATTAGAAAATTTCAAAATTCTATCAATCTATCATTTCTTGCTTTGAAAGATGCTCTCAGATAACGAACTGGTGCTAAAACTTGGTCAGTTTGGATTTTTTTCATATGCCACTGGTGTATTAGTTTAAGAAACTTTTTCAACATGAATCAATCTTTTAGTTCTATATAAGATTTAGTAAGTAGACTTTTCGTTAGATTTTGTTTATTTGGATTCCCGCTTTCAAATTATTACAATTAAAAATTTCTCTTACTCAGAATCAGTTATAGGTTGAATCAGATAATTAGAGTGTACCTGCTGTTGGAGGGTGGCCAACTCGTAGGAGGTTGGGCAAAAAAACTGTTATTAAAGAGAGAAAATAATTTAAGTTTCTCAAATGCCCGCTAGAGAGCGTAACTGTAATCTTGACCATAAAAAAGTAATGTTTCCGTGAATTCCGATATATTAACGTAAGAAAAAAATTATCTAATGTTTAAAGTCGAGTATAACGTAAACCTTTTTTGTTTGTCAATTTTTGCTATATCTCTAGAAATAAAGTTGGGGGGTTATTCAAATGTTTTCGTTAAAACAAACAGTATCTTCCAAACAGCTGAACCGTTAGAAAACTTGGGCTAAATGAAAAGAGCTTTTCTTGGGCTGCGAAAGTTATATTTGAAGTTTTGTTACTTTCGCATGTCGCTGCTAGAGGGCTTTTTCGACATTCCGGCAAAATTAGAAAGTAGCTAAGTGATGCCTAAACAAGCTATTGAAAACCGCATCTCGATATCGTGTTCCGAACCTAAAATTTAGATAAAAAAAATATACGAAAATCCCCTAAATTTGTTTTAAGTGCTTTTTCCGGAATTCTTTTTTATTCATCACAATAAAATCACCCATTTTGAAAATATTAAAATATAGCTGAAAGTATCTAATGCTAATGACAGAACAAATGTTTTGTTTCATAGAAGCAGGCCATGAAAACAAATACCTAAACAAAACATTAAAAATTCACAAATTGTCAATAGTTTCGCGTTACTTTGACCAATTTTTGTGTTTACAAAATCCGTATATTTTTAATGTACCACAGTAGCAAAATTAGCTTAGGAGGTTCGATATTCAAATCGGTGTCCTTGCAATATGATAGTTTTTCCTACATTAGTGGCAAGATTACGAGACAATGGTAGTTTCGACCTACGTTTCATCTGCAAGCAATTGGAAAAAGAACATATTAACCGCTTTCTGGGATATATTGAAGGAAATTCTCATGTTAGCAGAAGAGTATCCTTTGAGTTGGGCATATCACGAACAACGGATCAAAATATTTTGAAGAATCATACGTGAGTTCTAATGGCCATCAAAATTTGGGGATTTATTTTTTTACTTTTATATGGCACCCATATCATGTCGTTTTGCATCAGGCCTTGAAAGACGAAGAAGCCATCTTTAATAGTGACGGGAGAGTCAATCTGCACAATATGCAATATTGGTCTGCAGAAAATCCGCATTGGACATATGAACTTCAGCACCAAGGACGTTCTAGTTTAAATGTGTGGTATGGGATACTAAGATACAGGATTATTGGGTCGTATTTTTTCAAGCAATCCCTAAATTGCAATGTCTTTCTTGATTTTTGGCTACTCAGTTACCGCTGTTGTTGGAAGAGGTGCCACTTGAAACAAGTCTAACTTCTTTTTGCAGTTGGATGGTTTCCCAGCACATTTTTCTATTATTGTGTTGATAGAGTATTTCAACAATAGTAGATTGGAAAAGGAAGTCTGTCCGCGATCTCCAAACCTAACTTGTCTGGGTCTTTATTTATTGGAGTGTTTAAAGGACATAGTGTTTAGACTGAATTTACAACAAGAGAAGAAACAAAAAACCGGAGTCGTAATGTAATAGGTAACATATTGAGAGCCGAAATTGAAGCTGTCGTTTTTTCTACCCATGAAAGACTGCATCAATTTATAGAGCATGATTGTCAATATTTCGATATTATGATAACAGTCTTGTTTCCACAAATTGTTGGCCCGCTAATTGACCAGATTTAACGCCTTTAGATTTTTTCCTTTAGGGATATTTAAAAAAAGAATTTTTCAAAATCGTTTAAATAATGTAAATGATGTGGAAGAATGTTAGAAAATATATTTACTAATATGAGAAGACGTATCAATTTATGCATAGAAAACAATGGAGTTCGCTTCGAACATTTGATGTAAAATGTAAAATATACTTTATACTAAAATATTTTAGCAAATAAAACATTTGTATCCCAAGAATAGCTCTGTTCAACTAGCCCAAGTTTGTTAAAATGGGCTAAGCTGTTTAGAGGAAACACTTTACTTTTAAAGATACATCAAAAATTGTATCATTGATCACGTATTCATTTGCTAGATTAAAATAGCGGAATTCACAGAAACTTCATTTTTTTAGGTAGAAGGTAGCAGCTATGCCCTCTCGCGGGCATTTCAGACTTGAAAATATTTTCCAGGTTTTTTTCTTGGCCGTTTTAGTAGAAAGTTTTTTGCCACAAGCTTCCAAAATGGATAGTTTCCCAGATATAGTACCTCATTTTCTTAGTTGGCCACCCAGTGCATCAAGTATTTTAACTCTGTTCCATCGACAAAATCTAATGCCAGTAGTTTCCATTTTGTTAGCGAACAAAATAGGCTTAAGATTGATATACAATTTTTTGCATTGGACTATAATGTGAAAACCACATTTTCGTTATTTACAATCTAATTGCTACTTCCAATACTTAATGGCTGTCAAATTTTCATGAACTTCTAACAAAAATTGTACATCACCCACATAATAGCACAAAATTTTCATACAGAATTTTCCTCAACGATTTCGGAAAATTTGAATTAAATGTATATTTCAAACTAGAAGCTTATACTTTCTTATAACACACAATTCTCATTTCAACGAATGTCTGATGTTGTTTATTTACGGTAAGAAACTTTTTATCAATAGTCTGTATTGAAGTAAATATTTTTAGATACGATATAGTTTTATTTAAAAGAATTTATAGAGTTATTTTCCGGGGCACAGAGACCGAATTAGTGCTGTTTCACTGGATAGAAAAGCAATTTTCTTTGTCAGAAATCTTGAAGTAGTTTTATCGTCTTTTTCAACAGTATGTTCACAAAATCGTGCATCGTGTGCATTCCTCACTTTAGAAAAAGATTTTCATATTTTTGATGCTGTTCATAATATTGTGAAATAAAACGACTTGCTGGCTAGACCAATGAAAATTGTGTTAAACGTGTTCAACCCTTTTCTGATTTTTTGTAGGAAAAGTTAGCCCTGAGAACGAAATATTGATTTTAAAATGCTGTTTGCTTGTAATTTTTGAAATAGGATTTTGTTTTTTGAATGTATTTAATTCACAATTTTTAGTGATATAATGCCTTAATTGGGTGCAGTTTTCAAATCCAATGACTTTTTTCGATAATGGCAAGAACTTTCAACCAAAATTCATATTATGTGACAAACTTCGTATACAGATGAAAAAAAGACACGTAAATTTATTATACAATTTTTAGTGATTTAACATAATTGGATGCAGCTTGTAATTCTAATTACCTCTGTATGATAACAATTTTAGATGTCATTAAAAATAAAGGTACTTAAATTTTAAGCAAAATTCGTATTTTCTGACAAATTTCGTATTAAGATGAAAAAGTGAAATGTAATCATTCCAGTATAGATGTTAGACTATGCAGATGGAATTACTTATTTCTGAATATTATCCATAATAAAGTTTTTCCTTTGTTTCCACCTTGTGAAGACAAACTGTATATAGAGATGAATTGAGAATCTCCATCCTCAGGTTGGTTAACTGACATATTTTCATTAAATTTCGGCCTGTTTTAAATTTATTAGAGTCCAGCTTTCAAACAGAGACATTTGCTTTTTTAATACTATTGCCTAAACCAAAGGTAACTACGTAAGAACAGGATTTTACGGATTTTTTAACAAACGGTATAAGCTACATCATTGAAAAACATATGGGACCACTTAATGATCCTCCTTAACAGAATTCAGTCTAACCGATGCAAATTTCTTGAGCGAGGTTCAAGTGATCAGTAAACTCATATAAAAAAAACGTCCTTTTTTGAGTCTGTTAAAAAAACAAACTTTTACCAGGCGTAAACGTCAAACTTAAAGAAACAACTTCATTTAGACCAACAATAAATTTGTTTTCTGAATGATATTTGTGGCATATTTTTCAATGTTTAAGTACTTTTTGAGAAATAACACCACAGTTACGAAAATTGCTGTATATTCCAAACGTTTTGGGGGTCTAGGTCAGACCTCGTTGTCAATTATGAATAAAAAAAGCACAATTCTAAGATGTAAAATTAAACTATTTGACAATATGTATTATTTGATTTCTGACGTAACTAAGAGATAAAATTGCAGACAAATTCTAAAAACGAGGACATGACAATCATATTCGGGATACATTCCCTTCAATTTTGATAATTACACTTATTTTATAAAATCAAAAACAAAGGAGCTAGAGGTATTTTACTAAATCGACAGAATTTCGTTTTTGGGCTGAAAGATTACGAGTAACTACGACAAGAAAAAATTGCATCTTCAGGAGTTGATGAAGCTCCAATTGAGATTAACAATAGTAAGTAAATATATATAAGAAAAAAACAAATTAACTTTATTCATTATATATAATTTATTGGTAGATCTCACTGACGATGAAGTTTCAATGGATCAAGATAAAAATTTTGAAGTTGGAACAAGGATAATAAGCCACAACAGATGCAAATAAATATACATGTTAATTCACAAAGAAATGAATATTGATTATATATTATTTATAGCTTTTGTAATAACTAATAATAAAGAAGCGCTCATAAAAAAATAAAAATAATGAGAATAAAAAGTGTTATTTATTTAAAAAGTATAAATATTGATATATTACAGGAAAGATAGTTGAATTGTAAATTTTGTTATGTATCTACATTGTTTGATGATTTTTCTGCTCCATCGAAATGAGCACAGCAAATCCTTGAATATGTTCCTGGTTGCCATGGCTTTTCATTCCTCCTTTAATTAAAACGTTACTTTTTTTCTTTATTCCTAAAAGAAAATATTATTAATTAAAAAATTAAAAATTATGTTAACCTTAAATTTCAATTAATTCTGGAAAGAAAAGTATTTACATGATTAACTTTTCGGATTACAAGAGTTATTGAATATTATTTTTGTTAACAGAACGACAATTGTGATTAATTTTATGTATTTAGGAATGACTAAAAACGTGGGAATTTAATTTAATTGCCCTTGACGACGAATTGCTTTAATCCATTTTTTACTTCCTCTCCACTTGCTATAGAAATCCAGGAAAATGGTAGAATTTATTATTAAGTTTGTTTATAATGTGTTGATAACGTCTTGCCGTTGATTCAATAAGGTGATCTATTTCTTTTTGAACAATACTATCCCAAGATACCTGTATTTCATGTCTTAGAACCTCTACATTCCGTAGGGGCTAGGGTAACTTTCCGAGCCCATATCCCAAACATTTTTTATGGGCAAAAAATTGAGGGATCTGGGCAGCCATGACAACAGGTTCACATGTGTCTCTTCAAAAAAGTTTAAATTAACTCGAGCAACATGAGGCTGAGCATTATCTTGTTGAGATATGGATCCATGAGATGTTAGGATTATAGGATTCTCATGTTTGTTTAGTCAGGTTTTGACACTTAGATAAACGACTCATAAGAACAGCTTAGCTGTTCATATAATTGTAAAGCTTACAGCCGGGTAACAGGATGGCTGAAATGTCTTTTATATCTTTGTAAATGTATACATTTTATTGCATAAAGAATTTTATAAGGGAGTACGCACGCCACCACTACTTCCTTAGGATAAGCTTGCGCTGGCATGTTGCCTCGAACAAAGACTAAAGGTGACCTACTTCTATGTGCAGTAGCACCCCATACCATAACGCCTACTGTTCGATGTACATGTCAATCAACATTGACATTAAGATTCATATCTTTCTCCTTGACGCCGTCTAACCCTTTTTGGGCCGTCATGTCCACCAAAGCAGAATAGAGATTCATTAGAGAAGACGACTTGATTAAATTCCACATTCCGATTTATTCTCAGCTTCACTGTAGTCGTCGCCGTCGATACTCAGCGTTCAGAGGTAACACAAGATCGAGTCGTTAATGCTGCATTCCAGAAGACCTTAAGGTCGATTTACATCAAACAAAGTACTAGCGAGAGCTAGAGCAAGAGCATTCTTTCTTGATCTTTTATTGTAAACTAGAATTCTCGAACAATAGATGTTTAGATCAGCCGAACGACTGTTCTTTGCTCATTCGCATCAATTCTGTGGTTGGTTGTGCTTCGCTATGTCTGAGTCTGACAGCGACAAGGCCGTAGCCAGGAATTTTTTTTGGAGTGGGTTTTCGGGGGTGTTGGATAATTTTTTTGTTTGGTGATGGGCTGATTAGGACTGCAAAATGTATATTTTTGTTCACATATTTCCATGATATATAAAATTGTATAAATATAAAATTTATTCTTATGAAAAACATGATTAATTGGTTTAAATTAAATCTTCAAACCACAAATTCCGAAACTTCGGGTTTTTTTGCCTTTCTCGGTGGTAAGATGGAAGAAGCGAGTCCATCTTTTTTTTACTTCTTCAGCATTATATTCTAGTAGATTTGCAATTTCCTGCCAAGCATCTTGTTTGTAAGTTGTATTTTTATAGTGTTCAAAAGTCGGATCCTACCCACTACTGGAATCGATAAGTATGTATACAAATCGCTAGAACACAAGAACGCTTTGAAGAGACCGCTCGGGGGAGCGAGTACGATCGAACTCTCTAGCTCTAAGGAACTGTTCGCATGCTCTAGCGAGCAGTTTACATCGAGCGAGCGAGCATTCTTAGAATATTCCATAGAATCTATTCCATAGAACGCAGACAGAACAACGAAAAAATGTTCTACGTCTGTTTACACTAAAATAATTTGATAGAGTGGGGATAGAATGAACATTCGCTCGTCTAATTTAAATCGACCCTTATACGGCCGTAAACCGTTCGGACAATTACAAGATCGCCTTATTCGTCTAACCATTCATCAGTCTAATTTCGAGTTGTCTCTAAACGCCATAAGTTTTAGACGACGATCTTGGGACTTCATTTGTGCCCCTTCGACATCCGGTACCTACTCTTCTCCGATTTTGGGTACAATCAAACCACGCTTGACAAGATCTCATAACAATAGTTAGATTTATGTTCATGCGGTTAGCGGTTTTTCGAAATAAAAAGCCCACCTCCCGTAAACCAAATTCACTTAGCTGGTGATGCAATCATTGTTTAGTTTAGTTTAGTTTATTGCCCAACAGAAATAAATCCAATTACAGGACAAATATTATAAAGTAATGAAACATACTAGTAAACTATGGTATCTTAAATATTAAAAAATAATAATAATAGTAACAAGAATTAAAAGAACAGAGAATATTACAAATATTACAACATAAATTTTACACACAGTTTTTTAAATAAAATAAAATAACAATTGACAAATATTACATCATAAATTCTACCCACAGTTTTAAAAAAGAAACGAAATAACAGTTGACAAAAGAATTTTACTAGTAACTGAAACATGTTTGATCTGACATTTGTTGAATATATGCTTCAGCTATTGATTCAAAATTGTCATAGTTAATATCACAGATTCTAGATTCACTGTTATAAGCTCTACACATGATAAATAATGGTGACTTTATAAGCACATTTGTATTTGCAAACAGATAAAAATTGGTGTTAATTCTTGAACCAAGCCTTGGCGAATGTATTGGGATCATTAACAGAAGAACAGGAGAGTCAATTCTGTTGTTAATCCATTTGTATAGAAATGAAAGGCTAAGTAAATTCCAATGCATAACTAAAGATCTTTATCCCAAATCTGTCAAGAAGTAAATTGTGCTGGTACCCTCTGACAGGATATGAGCCGTCGACTCAAATAGCAAGAAATTTCAGGAATTTTCTTTGCACTGCCTCCAAACGCTTATAATGAATCTTGTAGACAGGATGCCAGATAAAATTGCAATAATCTAACTTTGAGCGCACTAAGCATGTATATAAAGATTTCAGCGCGGATATGTTATGAATGCTGTTGAAATTCCGCAAAATAAAACCCAGCGAACGCAGTGCCCATTTGCAAGTTATGGAAATATTTTCAGCGAATGAGAATTTATGGTCAAAATATACACCCAGGTGCTTTATGATAGTGCATGATAATGCAGCGCTCAATAGTTTGATTGTTTAACGAATAATCGAATAGTATAGGATTCCTCTTTAAAGTATAAGAACTTACTTAGCATTTCGCGATGTTCAAAAAGAGTTTGTTCTTGGTACACCAGAACATGAGCTGATGCAGGTCATGTTGTAGCCGTACGCTGTCATTGATGCTCTCGACTTTAAGAAATAATTTCAGATCATCTGCAAAAAGAAGAGTTTCAGATAACAGTATACTTGATAAGTCGTTAATGAATATCAGAAACAATAACGGACCGAGATTGGAACCTTGGGGTACTCCTGAACTGACAGTAAATATGTTTGATTTGAAGCCGTTATACCTAGTAAATTGATGGCGGTTACTTAAGTAGGATTTAAATAATTTAATAAAATTGTACTCGTAATCTAGGCATTGTAACATTACTAAACATCCCATCAAACAGTTTGTTTTTTGATAAATTAAACTTGGAAAAACATTCACCAAAGATTACCAAATTTTAACCATTAACTCTTTACTATAGCGTCTATTTATTACCAACACAATACTAAATTTAAACATCTCCTTCTGGGTGTTGAGATATCTTTGTTAGTGAGTACGGTTTTTATACAAACGAGTTGACAGTAAAAATGTTTGCAAACTCAAGAAAAGAAAAACTTAGCCATTTATTTGAAAATTCTATAGTAACAATTACTTTCAACAATATACATTCTAATAAATATTTTTGCATTATTGAGTGTATATGTTAGGAAATATACCAAACCAATGTAAAATGAACCCTAACTAGTCTTCTCAAGACCAATGCACTCACATAATATAATTTGATTATTACTTCAAAACCTGAATGACCATATTTTAGATTTACTGCCTTTAACTAAACAAATGATATTAATCAAACAATACAGGAAACACGTTATGTGGGTATGATATTCGCAATATAAACGTTTTGCAAATGCCACATACATGAAATATTTACCATAATTTATGATGAAATGTTTCTGACATATGTTAATTAAATCACATGCTTAATAAATATACTATGAAAATATTAGAAACATAATATAAATATTTAGTTTAATGACAAATTCGTATGTTAAAATATCATAGGCGACAATTTGCTGCAATACTTAAACTCTTACAACTGTTGTTATCAAAGTTTAGGATACCATTAAATATTTTCTGTCAATTATACAAAAAATTTGTTCCTGGTTTTTTAAACTTTTTTGAACGGAATAAATATCCTACATTAATGCAAAAAATAAATTTCCCGTTGAACTTTCAGGAGAAACGGGTCATTGCCTAGGCAAATCAGACCAATATCTGTAAGAGCTCCAACCGCCTGCCTTCAAGTGTGTCCCCACTCACGCAATTCCATCACTTTCCAAGTGGTTCTTTCCATAGGCCTTCCATCAGAGATATGTACACCTTAATGAAAATAGAGCCGGATCAAACATCGTAAGATTAATATGTTACGTACACCTTACGTAATGTTTATATTGTTAGAAGTGCCATCTAGCCATTTCTTCAATACGAGCTCTCCACACCTCTAATAGGCTGCATTTATCACATCCCTAATTACTTTGCCCTTTATTTAGCAGCCTCTTCAGCCAGCTGAGCCCTTAAACTTATATTCATGACACCCTTTTATTGTTCCATGTGCTTTTTTGAAGATCTCATGTCTCTTCTCACACGTTTAGTATTCAGTTTAGTCTGTTCCAGTTTCCTGTATATGTACTGGACATTGTCTTTATCTGTTGCAAATAACAGGGTATTTTTTTCTTTTTACAATATGTTTATCTACTCTGTGACCATCTAAGGTAATTAGATAACATATATCTGCATTAATGATCCTAGTAACCCATAGTGTTTTAAATTAAGAAATTTTGTAGATTTGCTGCTAGATGTTTATTAGATGTATTAATAGATTACTAGCCGTTACCCGCGGTTGCACCCGCGTACGGAATGTACAAGTCTTTGCAAAAAGAAATATCTTATGAAACATATGGGTAATCCTATATAACAATTTTTCCAAATTCCCTACTTAACTATAAATCCACCAATCCCTAATACATTTCACCCAAACTGCAAGTGCTTATGGGCCACCCTATATAATAATTTTATTCGACATTTTTTGAATCACCTTGTATAATTGTAACTCTACTTCACCCTATAGTGCAACCATCCTGTATATGCTGCTTTTTATTTGTCACCCATTATAATTTTTTAACACCTGCTTATATACTCTCAGCTACTGCTTAAGGTATACACCCTGATATTTTTTGAGCCACCTTTTAAAGTTGTCTATCCACACTATATTTTTATCACCCTTTTTAGCTATTTTTTCTACAACTAAAATCACAGTTCTAACACCAAACCTTTATTTAAAACTACAAACTACAACTGCTTTTTGGCCACTCTATATACCAATTTAAATCAATTTTTTTTAATCGCCTTGTATAACTATAACTCTTATTTCCATCTACATTAAAACCATCCTGTATATACTGCTGCCAATCAGTAAACTTATAATTTATTTTTGAACCATCCTGTATAACCATAATTTTACTCTACTAAATACTTCAACCACCCTGTATATTCATCTGCTTAGGGGCCAGCAAATATAACATATTTAAACACTTAAGTATAACTCTGCTCCACTCCCTATCTTATCTACGCAACTGCTTATGGACTACTACTAACGATTTTGTAACCACCCTGGAAAGTATAATATGTCTCCACTTTATATTTCAACCACCCGTATATGCAACTTTTTCTAACATTGTTTTAATTATATAACTATAATTTTAATTCGATCCAGGTTTCAGATATTGCATATACAATAGCTCATATTCTATCCTACAAAAAAGTTTTATCCAACCTGTTTAACTATAATTCTAATCCACCCTTGTATATGCAACTACTTATCGGCCACCCAGTATAGAATTTTTTGTACCCCCCTGTATAACTATAACTCCATTAATGCCCAATATATATTACCAAAACTGCAACTGCTTATGGGGCATCTTATATAACAATTTTGTTCAAGATTTTTTTGAATCACCTTGTATGTCTTACAACTACCCTGTCTACGCTGCTGCTTATTGGTCAACGAATATAAAAATTTTAAAATACTTAACTATAACACTTCTCCACCCTATATTTCAACTATCTTATGTGTGCAACTGATTATGAGTCACACAATTTTCCCATATTTTTTTAACCATATTATAAAGTATAATTTCTCTCCACAGTTCATTTAAGGCAATTTTCTCCTTGTTTGAATCACATTGTCTAACTGTAAGTTTACTACGTCCCATATTTGCAACTGCTATGTAACAAAATTTTTCTACCATTCTACCCACCTCTGTATAATTATAATTCTACTCCACCCTATATTTCATCATCAGATCATAACATTTCTATATAATATTTTTAAACCCACCTGTACAGCTGTAATTATACTCTGCTACGTATTTCAGCCATGCTATATATGCAACAATTTGTGGATATAAAATAATTTTTAACCACTCTATACACTATAATTCCACTCAATTTCATATTTCAACCACCCTGTATAAACAACTTCTTCTAACATTTTTTCAACCCATTTCATAACAATAATAACTCAAGAACATAATTCAAAGATTCTAACTACTTACGTAACACTTTTTTTTTCCTAAAAAAATTTATCCACTCTGTATAAATATTCTACCCTTATTTCAAGTATATTTTATATGCAACTACTTATTAGCCAAACAATATATCATTTTGTTATCCACGCCCGTTTATGAACTACCTGGTATATGCAACTATTTATGACCCATTCAATATAACTTTCTTTAACCACCCCGCATAACTAATTCCACTCTCCCTTATTTCAACCACATTGTATATATGCAGCTGCTTATGGTACACCTAGTATAACTTTTTTTGATTTTTTAAATCCATGTCATTCTACTCCTCACTAAATTTCCTATATATAGAACACCCTGTAAAATTACGGGTGATATATCAGTTGATTTTTTTAAACCTAAACATGTTACATTGGCATATTCCGAATATTGAATAAAAGCTAAGCTGATTCAAGTATCTAATTATTTGGTACTTGCGGTGGAACCATTAGAGTAAATGTGTTATCCAACATGGTAGAAGTTTATTCGCTACATCTACCGTATCTGTCAATTTAGGGAGACAAAATGTCTACCAGATTTTAAGTCAAACCATAGGCTTTCCAACGAAAAAAGATTCAGCAATATCAGTTCAGTAGCTCTTACGTGATGCCAAAACAAACAAACAAACAGACAAACTTACAATTTTATAATAGTGTAGATTTTTTTTCTGAGTTCTTTGGGAATAACACCACATAAACTTGAAAGTCTGTATATTTCAAAAGTCCAAACGTTTCAAGGTCTAAATCAGACCTCGCTTTCAATGGTATTAACCTAAATTAAAGAAAAAATTAAAATTAAAAAATTAATGTCAAATACCATAATCACAATTTGATTTCCTTAATTTGTGTTAATACCATTGAAACGAGGTCTAATTTAGACCTCGAAACGTTCGGACATTTGAAATATACAGATATTTACGTTTATGTGGTGTTATTTCCAAAGAACTCAGAAAAAAACTAAAAACCAGAGATGCCACAATTATCGTTCAGAAAACAACCAGTATAGATTAATCAGATCAATTATTTATTGAAATTGAAAAATATGAGCTTCTTTCTCACTACTTCAAAGGTTTTGAACACGGTCTTATATTAACCGTTAATAAATGGTTATTAGATCTTGTAAATAGGCGTTGCTTCTCAATACCGTTCCCAAATGCAGCTTTACTATAATTAATTTACGAATTTTTTAATTCCCTCCTCATTTTACCTTACCTTATTCATAAGACTGTAAAATACATACCAAAAAATAACTACCAGCGCTGCTATTAGGTACAATGATTTAATGTGAAACTAATGTAGATAGTTGATATTTTTACAATTTTGTTTAACTAGCTGAATAATGGCTATTGATGTTGGTGTTAAATATGCTATAAAAAAATATTGTTAATATATTAAACGGGCCTAAAAGAAAGATGAAAAAATACCAATGGTTGCGTTATAGTTTCGTATAAATATTGGCAAAAGTTGAAGAAGACATAAAATATAGATACTCCATAATTATATTCTGATACAATATTTTGTACCGGCCTATATAAAAAATCCCTAGCCAACTTTAAAAGGTTTTTTTGTAAGAATATCTAATCTATGTTGAAAAAATTCCCATCAATTCACATCTTCCAATTCGACGCTTGAAATGACGTGAGAATTAGATGATGAAGAAAAAGTTGTATCACGATTTACATGCTTCTTCTATAACTCAGAGAAATTGACAAATTAGCATTTTCATTGTCACATTTAACTTCAAACCGTTACAAATCAACTAGCTTTATGGTTAATATTCAGTATTTCCTAAATTAAAACTTCATTGAAAGTTCACTATAAATGCCATCAAAATTTTATGAGCCCTCTACACACTTTCCATCGCTATAAGCGAAGACTTTGTAAAGTAATTGTATCGCTTTAACTAATGAAATGCACTTCTGAAACAAAGTTGCCTCTGAATCTTAGAAATTAGATATCTGCCTAGAAATTCGTGAACGTTTATTCTGATACGCCATATGTTGCCAAAAGGACAAACGCCGCATTTCCGAGATGAACATGTCGCATTTAGGAATAACATTTTGTGACTGTATTCGGAAAAGTTTGTGGTTTCGCTCGTTGTGAGGAAACTGATGGTTGTCCATCGAAATATTCCCATTATGACTCGGCTAGCCAGGCCAGTTTGTGTGTTTGTTATTCGAGAGTTTGGCCGCGATTAGATCGAATCAAACACAACACTAAAAGCTTTTTCATTCGTTTGTTGATGGACTGGAATTGAGACCGTATATTTCGTACGCTATACAATTAGATAGTAAAAAAAAATTAACCGTCACGCGATGCCTGGCACATGTGCAACATCGAAAGTATTTTGTACAGAAAATATGGATATAGGATGGTTTATTTAAGAAAATGGAGTAATCAAAAATTATGGCACAATTAAAAACAAAATAAAGTTTTAATGAAAAGATGCCTTTATTTAGTATTTGCATATTAATTTAAAAACAAAATTATAAAACTTCTTAAAAATTAGGACTGCTTAATTCTTTCATAACTCTGCTGGTATTACTGGGCTATGAGAACAGGTCGCTGATAACGGCGGTAACAATATACTCAATACTAATATAGTGCTATCTCTCCTATGGGGAAAGGTCACAAAACTAAGAGAGACAGCAGATTTACCATTTTACGGTAGTTGACCCGTTGTACAGAAGCGATGCCACTCTGTTGGGAGAATGTAAATGTGGGGAGAAACCCCTAACCACAGTTCAAACAGAGAGAAAATATGACCCCAACATCTAATTAATAATTATATACTGTACCTGAACAGTTGTGTGCAATTGTTACGACAGATCAAACAGAGAGGAAACCACCCCAACGATAGAAGAAATGAATGAAGCATCTTCGAACATGCGCATAGGACACGAAGTACCCTGAGTCGCCACTTTATAAAATTTTCTACACAATTTTTTATTATTACATGTCACGATATGTAATTCAAAATAATGATGTTACAGGATGTTTATAAGGATGTTCGTTTTGTTTAGTTTGAAGTCAGTTCATTTTAAAAAATTAAATATAAATTATAATATATTAAGGTGGATTCCCAGGTGATTCCATACATTCTTTTACAGGGTAAGCCTACTATACTACTATTTTTAAGCAACTAGTACAAATAAATGAAAAAGCTCATAAATAATAAAATAAATATTTTCGTCCTTCCCATTCCCCCTTTGAAGGTACCATGAAGAATAAGGCGTTGAAAGTGACAACGTTCTTCACTTGTTATATGATGTCGATATGCAATTTATCTTTTTTTGGGGTTCCGTATATACAAAATATACGGATAGCCGTATAATATCACTCCGGATTTCTGCCTGTGTCACATCACAGCAATTTTCTTCCAAACTATTGGACGAAAGAGGTTGAAATTTGGTATTAATATATATTTGGTAACCCGATCAGAAGTACATATCCTAAAAGAAGAAATTTTGATTTTAGGGGTACTTCTGGGTAGAAAAACTAAAAAAATTGACCGATAGGGAATCCCGGGAGGGCCACCTGATCTCAGAAACTACTGAGCCTAAAATTTTGAAAAAAATAGGAAATATAGAACGTTGCCCGAACTTTACAGGAAAGGTCTCATTCTGAGGAACACAAATATATGTTTTTCATATTTAAAAAAAAATAGTTAAAAGATAACGAAAATCCCCCCGTTATCACCAAAACTATGAGGTATAGGGTCTGACCTGAAGTTTATTGGAAAAATAAGGAAAAACCTGAAATTTTAATTTTGGGGCGCAAATTACAAACTTAAATGGAAAATATAAAATTAAAATTGTTTCTAACCCATCATATTATATATCAAATGAAAGGGCTCTTTATGACGAATCCAATACATAATATATTTTTTTCATATTTTTAAAATAAATTAATAAAAAGATATTAACAAAAATATAAAAAAAGTTACCCCCCCCCTCTCTTATCTCCGAAACCATGAGCTGGAAAATTTTGAAAAAAATGGAGGTATAGCCCCTAACGTGAATTTTACTGAAAAAATAAGGAGAAACCCCTAATATTCATTTTGGGTGCAAATTATAGAATTAATTTATAACGGATCATATAATATATCAAATCACAAGGCTCATTACGAAGAATACAAATATATTTTTTTATTTTTATTTTTAATGAATATTTGAAAATATGAAGAAATCCCTTATATTAATATTGGGGGCCAAATTATAGAATAAAACGGAAAATAAAAAAATATTTTTTAACGCATTATATACATCAAATGAAAGGGCTCATTATGAGGAATACAAATATATTTTTTTCATATTTTTTAAATTAATTGTTTACAAGATATTAACATAAAGAAATAAAAAAATTTCATTTCTCGCTTTATTTCCGAAACCATACTACCTAAAATTTTGAAAATAATTTGAGGTACTGGGCTCACTTGAAATGTATAACAAAAATTATTAGAAAACCCCCATAGTAATTTTAGGGACAAATTAAATGGAAAATAAAAATTCAATTTTCAAATGCATCATGTAATATATCAGATAAAAGGCTCATTATGTGAATTACAAATATATCATATTTTTAAATCATTTGTATAAAAGATATTAACAAAAATATTAAACATCGACTTAATTCCCACTTTAGAAACTACACTATTTAAATTTGAAAAATATATTTTATTAGTATTTTTAAATAATTTGAATAACAGATTTAATAATTTATAATTTAAAACTTGACCTATTTTGCCTTTTATCTTCCAATCTACAGAGCCCCAAAACTCAGACAGTAGATTATAAAAGGCTTCTCTGAAAGTTTATTAGTAAAATAAAACTTTAATGTTAATTTTTGGGGCCAAATTAGAAAATTAAATACATATGTATTCTGATCAAAATCAAGCGAATCTTGAAGCAGATAAATTAAAAAGTCTATTTGTGGAAAATGAAAGTGTATATATATATATATATATATATTTTAATGTAAAACGCTTCCTTTGAAAGATATTAGGGTAAATATAAAAAAATGCACTCATTCCCTGCTTGTCTGGAACTGGAATATTAGAATCTTGAAGGTGGTACGGAACCCTTAGTATGCGAGTCCAACTCGCACTTGACCAAATTATTTTATTGTATCAAAGATTTGTTGATCTGTTAGTTTCGTTACTTTTTACCATTCTTTGTAGGGTCCACATTTGGAACTTTTCGATTTTGTTAATT
This sequence comes from Octodonta nipae, assembly GCA_034190945.1. Classification (NCBI taxonomy): domain Eukaryota; kingdom Metazoa; phylum Arthropoda; class Insecta; order Coleoptera; family Chrysomelidae; genus Octodonta; species Octodonta nipae. Next base: position 14,477,426 of record CM067222.1, read on the forward strand.
GTAGATGTTTTCAAAGTCCACGCCTCTATTCCATACAACAGGGCTGACCAAACATTACATCTTACTATTCTATTACCGAAGCTGAGGCTTAAGTTCCTGTCTGTAAGATTTTTTTTTTTAATTTTTTTAAGAATGTTATGCGTGTCTATTAAATCCTGCATTTCTGGGTCACATGTTTCATTAACCGTGCATCCCAGATCTTTGAATCATGTGACTCTAGAATGTTATTTCCATTTATGAGTATCCCAGTGTTCGCATTGTTTTTCCTACTAATTATCGTAGAGTTGTTTTTGCTAATGTTAATTTTCAAGCCTACATTTTTACCTTATTAATTTGGTTTAGAAGGTTCTTAAGATTACCTACATTATCTGTTATTATAGAGGTGTTACGTGCATACCGGATGTTGTTATGGGGTTCGGTTTAGTTTAATGCCGATTTGATTGTTCGAGACTGCTACCATATGTCCAAGGGCCCATTCTCGAAACCATTCAACTGTTCTACTACTCGACTGTCGACGTAGGTCGCAATAAATGAAGTTCAGCCTATATACTAAATTTCATTTACGAGTATGTCAGTTTTCATACTACATACATCCTTTTTCGATTGGTAGACCGTTGTATGGTTTTCAGAATTGGGGTTCTGGTCTGAGGCCTTTTTTTATTTCAAACGCTTGTGTTATGGTGGAGTTATGTTAGTCGAATATCTGCATCTTGGTTTCAATACAGACTACATATAGATCGCATATCCTTCCCATCCAGCACAACATCGTTTGAGAAACATTACGAAGAAGCAATGTTTCCAAATTGAAATATCAAAATATCTCAGAAAATAGCTAATTATTGAATAGTGTGTAAAACTGTTTTCATTTTGATTCATTTGAAGTCTTTTGCCCCAAAGCATACTGTAGCTCAATCTGTGGTTAATAATATGATTATACTGTAACACATTGCGCTTTTCAAGAAATACACCTGGAAAATGAGGAGCAAGCTCGTAAAAGAGCTCAAATACCAGGTTATGACATAATTGGAATAACATATTCATACTTATGCCATAGCAACTTATGCCCGAAGCGATATTGATAATATAAGGTTAGTAAATACTTGCGTTCTTGAGGACACCCATAGGATCGCTGTAAGCGTTGGAGAGGTTCACGTTGTTAATATCTACAAACCCCTCGCAAATCCCTAGTGCAATCAAATCCACCAAACATACCCTCATCCATCAATATATGCGGGAGATTTCAATAGTCATCACAGTAATTGGAAATTTCGAGTGTCCGATGATAATGGCGAACATCTTCTTGGTTGGGCAGAACAAAACAGCTTGCATCTAGTATTTGACGCTAAAGAAAGGAATGCATTCAAATCTCGTACCTGGAATACGGAGTCAAATCCTGATTTCGCTTTCGTATCAACTAACGAAAAATGTCAGCCTGTCTCAATATCGAGATTGTCCTAAAGGAATTTCCAAGAAGCCAGCATCGCCCAGTTATCCTTGAAATGGGCATACAAATTCCAATAATTAAATCGTTTCCGAGACCTAGAAGGCTGACTGAAGCTCTTTCAAAACAGACCTAGACAAGTGCCTTGGTGTGTGATACCACGTTCCCTTGGTCTTGCTTTATCGGGACAAGTTACAGAGATAGCTGATTCTTGTCGGATGCAAATACTGATACTCGTAAACTGGCTAAGTCAACCCGCTACCGTTCACAGGCTGAGGGGATTATCTGTAAAGGAGTCAACAGAGTTACCGGAGATGCAGCGACTCTCTGTAGGAAACGTGAACAACTTTATCGGGATTTCGCTGAAAGTGGTGGCACTACCAGAGACTAGCTGATCGACCTAGACCAGATAAAAGCTGCAAAGTGATTCTCTTAATGTCTTACGGCTGATAGATATGAAACAGTCACCAGTGTCTGCATGATTCCCTATACTGAGGCTTTACATGCTAACTCCATGCAAACAGAGACATCAGGGCGTAACTATACAATTCCTGCAACGTGCACGCGTACGATGATCTGGCTATAGGGGTGAAAGTTAAATCTTTTGATGCAGCAAAGAGAATGTTAGAAAAAGATCTCGAAACTTTGGATGTTTATTAAAAAAATGGAGACTAGTTCCATTTTTAAATAATAAACAGGCTAATCAAGATCCTGAAATATTCTGGAATGGTGAACGCCTTAGGTACAATCCGATACCAAAATACCTGGGTATTACACTAGACAGTGCGCTCTCTTTTAGGAAACGTATAGAGAACACGGCTGCAAAAATTCAAAGGAAGAATAACATTCTGGAAAAGTTCTGTGGAACCTCATGGAGAGCAACTGCCGATACCTTATGATGTTCGGCAATGAATCTCGTCTTCAGCGCGGCTGAGTATGGTGCTCCAGTAGGGATGAACAGCCACCATGTCTCAAAAGTTGATGTTCAGCTCCGCAGGAACATGCGTATCATAACGGGATGCATAAAATCTACACCAACTTACTGGCTCCCAACTCTCAGCCATATTATCCCGCCAAATATCCGACGGAAAGAAGCTCTCCTACGAGAATACGAGAAAATAATGGATATCCCGGAGTTGCCTATCCATGAGTATATTATATACCAACTGCTTGCCTCACCAGACTGAAATCCAGACATGCACCAATCAGGACTGCGAAAGCGTTGCATGAAAGTGATTTCAGGGGTCTCCGGGATGTAGGTTGAGGATGCCCCTCCAGAGGTACTCGACTATGTGAGCATCCATGAGGAACCTGCGGGTTTCGATTTACCTCGAAATATATGGAAGACGGCAAATAGAATTAGAACGGGACATGGCGTCTGCGCAGATATGCTGCATAAATGGAATAAACAACGCACGCACAATTGTGAATGCGGGGCAGCCTATCAAACAGTCAAATATATATACCAAGACTTTAAACTTATGGCCTACCAGGGAACAATAACGGATATATATATATATATATATATATATATATATATATATATATATATATATATACTCTCCCTCCTGCAGCGACTGAATGGATAAAGAACCTATCTCTTAGTTTGTGATTACTATGTGTGGACTTGTTATTTACAAATTCTCTGTTTCTGTTCTTTTTTATACATTTTTTACTCTGTACGCTTTTATTCTTGTTTTTGTGTATTGTTAGAGTTTAAATATAATTTCGTATTTTTATATTATAAGATCAACTCATGTATACTATTGCCATTCGCTAAATAAAAAATAAATACTGTAACACAAACTTTGTTTAATAATATGAGTAAGCAAGAGAAACTCTTACTTAAAAGCAATCCCAAATATCATACGTAATAATCAAAGACCTCCGCCAAAATTAATTAGAAATAAATTAAGCAGTTACTTACATAAAATGATTTGGAACATAAGTAGCAAAGTATATTGAGTTCGACTGAGTTTTCTGAAAAACAAAATAATGAAAAATGTTGTCAGGTGGTAAATAAAATTAATTAGTGAAATGGATAAATATAGCCCACATTATAACTTTTTACATTTCATATTTACCTTTAGCGGGCGCAACTTTCATCATAGGTATTCATTCGTGGTGAGTGAGGAATTCCAGTCCAGGAATAATTTCAAACCTCCGCCACGAAAAGTTACAAAACTTAATAAAGGATATCAGCCAACAGGCATTTCAATGTGTCGTGAATTCCATGTGAATGAAATATTTGTGGTCCTCCTCTCGCCCGTGACATTATCTCCAATAACTTCAGTTTAACGGAAACTTAATTGAGAAAAATGGCAGAGTACAGTATGTGAACAATATACAGGGTGTACGTAGCTACCTCAACTTGTAATGAATAAAAGTATTTGGAAAGGGTATCAGCGGCCTAATTTTTGTAAATATTATGTTAAATATTAAGTAATTTTATATCTGTTGCAATACCTGTCTTTTTTGTAGAATATTTGCTTTACAATTTTTCTTTGAAAAATATTAATAAAATTTAAATGTCTGATGTTTATATGAACACATGTTAACTCAGCCTATCACTGTATATAGGGATGTGTTTATACCCTAAATAATCAGAAATTTAAAACTTAAATATGTTGATATTGACCACAGGTATTTAAAAATGTGTAATCACTAGGAATATTCAATTCTTTGGGTATGATATGGATCCAGGATGCTGCACCAGCATTTGATAGCAGTTTTATTTCTATCACTCAGCATTCTCTTACTCCATATCTTTTATGCCCTGATGAAACTGTTCTCCTTACTCTTCACCCACATTATGTAAGTTTTCAGGAAAAAAGTCAAGATGGTAGTGCAACATGTTAGCTACAATAATTTTACAGTTTTCACATTACCCAAAAATTTACTCACTACTTCCTTAGATGATATCCAACCTTGCTTTTTCTTTTTATTCATCTTTCCTTTGAAGTTGGTTTAACACAATCATTTAAGAATATCACGTATAACGAAAATCCTTATTTCAATTTAGTTTACATCAATTTGGAGATTTTCCACACAAATATTTAAAACAATCACCTTTTTTAGGCAAAGCTTTTACAAATTTTGCATTAAGCCCAATTTTATGTGTAATGGTGGTAGAAGAATATTTTTCTTGGCAGTTATGAAAGTTTTTCTTATAGAGCATTGCTTTTTTAAACCTTGCTCTGCTTGTCTTTTAAACATTGTTTGTGGCATATTCTTGATTACTTTTGTGCTTTTTTGGGCAGAAACACCACAATCGAAACAAAACGACGTAACGATTGCAAAATGAAAAAAAAATTTTCATTTTGCAATTTACATCAATAAATATAAAGCCATTGACAACGAAGTCAGAATAGACTTTAAAACGTTTGGTTTTCGTTCAATATACGTCGTTATGTTTCGATTGTGGTGTTACTGCCCAAAAAAGCATAAATGTAACCTTGCTCTGCTGTTCTACTAATCTATAAAACATGAATTTGAAAATCACTTTTGTTGGCCAAGGGGCCTAGAAACAACTTTGAAATCTCTACAGAGCATTCAACCATCGACTAGTTTAATCTAAAGTTACATTAAGATTTACATTTATATGAACTGAATGAGCAACAAACAGGCAATGATGCATAAAAATTTCCATTAAGAAATAATATACTTTGTAAACTTGTTTTTGAGGAGCCTATAAAAATCCCCAATTTTACTTTTTATACATTGAATGGAATTCAGTAATACTGTGTACTAATTCATCATTTATTTTTTATATTCAATCCCAAATTCATTAATTAGATTGATAATGACAAATAGATGTTCCGGGCTATAATATATGTTTTTCTTTTAGCCTAGAATCAAGCAATTCTGTTTTCCTTAGTCAAACCGAAATCCCTCACATAATAATTTAACTCGGGTTCAGTAAATATCCGTGGTTTTAAATTTTCTGGAGAACATTGGGAATCATCATCAGTCGATGGACTATCGCCCGATCCACTGAAGTAACGTTAGGAGATTTTTAGAGTTATATGCAGCAAAGATAACAATCGTTTAGATGATTTTTTTATTGACATGAAATGGATTCTGCAAACTTTAAAAACATTCTTCTCTTTGTTGTACTATTTCTTACAGTCCTATACCTAAATATAACATACTTTGTGAGGAACACTTGCACTGATTACTTTTATCTGCACCAAAATTTGCTAAATATACTTTTCTTACAAAGAAAATTTAATAATAAATTAATTTAATATAATTAAATATTAAATTTGTACCATTGTAACCATTGTAATCTGTGAGGTTATATTTATTGGAAAAACTAAAAAAACCAATACCAAGTGATGTATAACTTGTTAAAACTACCAACATAAAAGAACTTAATATTATTAGAATGCACTCCCGACTTAAAAATATTTAAATAATTATAACAGTTTTTATACATTTTACTTGGACAAAATGAGAATTTAGGTTTTTGTGCAAATTTTAACATTAATGTAGTAGATTAAATAAAATTTTGTGTTCATATTTGTATTAGCAGAAAAAGATTAGTAATATTATCAGCTGAATTATATGATACCACAATTTCTAAAGTTTCTAAAACAACAGAACAAGAACCACTAAAATACGTAGTTGTTTGTACATAATTCTTATCTATTTACAACTCCAACTCATCAATGCAATACCAAGAGTTCCTACCAGATTTTCTTTATTAAATACGTAATGTCTTACGAAAAACATCCAGCATTTCTCCAGTCGTTCCCAACAAAGTTTGTTTCAAGATTTTTCATTTGCTGTTTTCACTGAAAGGAGAAAGCAAACTTACATTTTTCCCAGATGTTTCAACAAAATAAAGTGGAAAAGTTTTGTATGAAAACACTAAACTCTAAATTATCATACTTGGAATATAATCGCATAAATTTTTGTTGAACGTTACAGGTCAGGATTATTGGTAAACAAAAAATGAAATGGTAAGCTTTATCTTTTTAATTTATTAATGTAGAACAGCTGAAAAAATAAAATTAGAAAAATTGCGAAGATTGTATCTCCAAGAAGTAATTCGAAAGTTATAAGATATAGCCAGACTATTGATACTTTTTGATAACCAGACGGCCTTGAAGCAGTTTTTAATAATTATTTGTATACTGAGTGTAATCAAAGGAAATGACATATATATTCTGTAGACATCATGTATACTTACACTCAATAAGATCCTGTAGATTTACAATTTGTTGAACAACACCCCGTATACTGCTTTCCAAACACTGTCGGCAAGGAGAGGGCGTTGTCATTCACAGCTGGTATCAAAGCGCATGGTCTCAATCTCTTTCCCACAACAATATCACAAACAAATGAGTTAATAACTTCTAACAATTGTTGAAACAGAAAAACTGGTCTAACAGAATTTATTGGATTATTTCCCACGCATTCATACCGACCCCATGTATATACTTGCATCGTGACAGGCTGCATACTGCTTCAATCAAAATATATATACCGTGTGCAGTACGTACATCTCGTTTCCATATACCCTGTACCCCAACATTACCTGTACTTTCACATATACTCAGTTCATAAACATCCTGTATAGTTGCATCAATATACAAATATACGGGATTTCATAAAATATGTTGAAAAAAGAACCAACTTCAGCTGAGTTAAAATAAAAACCGTTTAGAAACCGTGTCATCAATCACTATATCTTTTATCTGATTTAAGGAACAATTCTAGCGAATATTTTTGCTTATTCTTAACTCTCTTTCTCCCTCTCTAATTTGTATTATTTTTCTATATTTTCCAACTTTTTTTAACTTTTTTCATTTGTTTTATTATTTGGACCACTTCCTATAAATGTAACTCTAATTCACTCTAGATTGCACCCACACTTTATATGCTTCTATGTATTGGTCACCCCCATATAACTTATTTTGTCTATCATTTTCTGAATCACAGTGTACAACTATAATTCGACTCCATACAATATTGCAACGGTCCTAATATCTTTAAAACCACCCTGTATAAATTAAATCCTCTTCTCGCTATTGACTGTTTCATTTATGCAACTGCTCATGGTCTACCCTATATAACAAAATTCACCTTTTTGAACCACATTTTATGACTGTATTTCTATCTCTACCATTTATTTCAACCACTCGGTATTCGGCCTTCTGTATAAATGTAATCATACTCCGTCCTATAAGGCAAATATCTATTCTGTATAACTAGTTTTGCTCCACTCTTATTTCAACCACCTTCTTTACGCAACTACTTATGTGCAATATTTTTTGAACACCCTATATAACAAATTCAGTTCCACCTTATATTTCAACCATCCTATGTATGCAACTGCTCATGTACTACCTAATATCACATGCACGAACGCACACACCTACAACCGTATACCATATAGAAGAAATCGCTGGCATAACAAATTTTCGAACTCATTTTCGCTCACGCGGCCACTTAACACCTGAATTGAAATGAATCAAATGAAAACCATTTGTACGATATACTTCATATCTTGACATTTCATTTGACATTTACATTGATGTTTACCATATTTTTCCGATATTCGCAATATATCAAGCTGGCTCTGTAGAATACTTATTGCTTTACGTTTTGGAGAAAATAGTGAAGATTCATTGTCACTGTAAAAGTAAACTCTAGATTATTTGGTAAATGAATGCAGAAAATTGCCCAAGCCGGATTTTGAATAACGGCTGGTCATACATAAAAAAAGTTGCCGACAAATTGATATCCTCCTTCTTTTTAGAAGTCGGTTAAAAAGAGTACATTGTTGGTACTGTGTCACCACTAATGACAATATCATTTCCATAAAATCTTTTTTATTTAGTAGCTTATGATTGGAGTGATTAAGTGTACCATTGTGAATAATAACGTGTGTTTAATAGCTTTCCATATGTTTAAAAAAAATTTTATCTGGCTATGATAACAAAAGCCGGAGGAATTACAATACCAACATAAGGCAACATCCGATTTCTGTAATAACTAATATATAATTCGATTTTCTTGTGTTTAAAGCCATATTTCGATTGACAACAAATAATCGTAGATTTTATAATTATCTGAAAATTGGTGCTGCTGTTACAAACTCATCAATCTCGCTTCATAACCGAATACATTTCAACTCATATATCATATTAGCATTATGTGGGCCCAAATCTCCCCAAAATATCTCGACAACAACTTCTAAATAGTGTTATATAACAATTAATTGGATACTCAGGATGGATAGTGTGGTACAATTTGAGTTGAGTTAATTTTGACATCCTCATAGTTCATATAATTCATTTAAACTAGTTTATAAGACGTGCGAAGGGGAAAATTAATCCTGCGGGCGAGTTGTGCAAATAAGGAATCTAGTTTAGACAAAGTTAATATCCTTCTTCGACTTGCTAATATGTTTAATGAGAATCGGAACTTATATGGACCGTTAGGAGCCGAAAGGGTTAAGGCATCTCAAAACTATACATACTGGCAAATAACGAATTTCAACAGAGTATTTTGTTAGTAAAGGCTTTCTTCAACCTGTCATTGGGATTACGCAGGTCTGAAAGCAGTTTATTTTTAATAGGAGTCGTCAAACAACAAATATCGGATTTTAATCTTCTCTCTGGCAGTTTTCTATTATTTTCGGGAATGAATTTAACTGTCAATGAAGGTGCCAATGTCACTATTAGTGAGTGAATTATACATGCCGAGTATTTGCCTAATTGTATGAAAAAACTTGTAACCTTATGTCAAATTTGGCAACTCAATATAGCCTGTGTTCAAAAAGTCCGGTACGGCTGATTTACTTAGCATTTTAGATGAAAAAAACATTTTTCCCCGGCTACCCAATGTTCATGTCCAGTTTGACCTTAAGAAAGAACCTGCTATTTAAGGCAAGATTGTGGTAGTACCCGGACAGTGAAGCAAGGTAAGGAAGGAACCCAGCCAGTAAAGGCAGGGTTGAGATAAAACCCAGCCAGTTAAGGCAATGTTGGGATAGAACTCAGTCAATGAAGGCAAAAATTAAAGAGAAAAAATTGTAATTGTAATTATACGAGATAAATAATTATTTTATGATTCATTTACCAGTCAATTTTTAGTATGACTACTGGTTAAGCTACTTAGTATTAATACATATGAATGGTGTTCTTCCTTTAGACATCAATTTGATTCACTGACCATTAAGGTCATGTCAAAAAAAAGGTCAAGGCCCCATTTGGACGTGAAATTTTCCGCTCTTTTCATTTCCGGCATAAAAAATGGGGCTCCCATTTGAAAAATCATCGACTTGACCTTGATATGGCCTGCAAGTTCAAAGCGGACATGGTCATTGGGTAACCGGGGAAAAATACTAACTTTTTGAACACCCTATATATGCAAATAACGTCATTAAAACTTTGTCAAGATCAATAACACTGCTTAACAACGAAAATATATATAAACCCATTTTTGGGGAGGTGGGCTTGTATAGAACTCACACTGGCCACATAACATTTGTTTTGAGTCATCCTATATAACTATTACGATACGTAATGGCACGAAATGATCAAGACTTACAAGACTCAGCTTCAACGTGGGCCTCTAATTAACACACGCACTAATAAGATTTCCTCCATCCAAAAATTACCTAGAAAAATATGAAATAGCCACAAAATAATTTCATTTTCCTTTACATAAAGTACTTAAAGAAATTTTACAAGATCAGTTCTAGTCTCAAGTAGGTCACCAAGTCATCCTGTATCGAACGCTTATAAATTTCATCACCGGTCATCGTCACACTCTGCCACTGAAGATTTTAATATTTAAATTTCTCAATAATACGATTTTTTCCAAAGATGAGACACTTCAAAATCGACTTCTAAGCTTCAAAACCACGAAATTGGCAAATTTCAATAAAATCGTTAGAGCAGTTTTTGAAAACTCAACTCAACCTATACGAGGCCTGTTCAAAAAATAAAGTAAATTTCCTTTTTTCTCAAAAAAATTTTATTTACTCATCAATTTCTATTTTGTTCCCTTCAGTGTAGTGCCACTCATATATAAAGCTTGTGTCAGCGTTTTTCCGACCTTCGAAACAGCTCTGTTATGCACTTTTCCGTATTTCCTCAACAGTCGCAAAGCACCGTCCTTTAATGGGTCTCTTCAATCTTGGGAGCAAGAAAAAGTCGCAGAGGGCCAAATCTGGTGAATACGATGTCTGATAAAGGTGTTGTTTTGGACAAAAAATTACGTACAAAAAACGACAAGTGAACAGGTGCCATGAATTGATTTTCCACAATTCCGGACGTTTGTTTCTTGTTGCTTCTCACAAACAGCGCATATACTTCAGGATAATATTCCTTTATCGACCGTACGACTATGTGGTTAGAAGTCCTGATACACCATGGTAATTGATGAAAACAGTAAGCAAAACCTTGGCGTGCTTTTTTCTGCTCTAGGCGCATCTGGGCTCTTCATTGGTGCCATTGGACTTGATTCGTCACCAGTTATGACGTTTTTAAACAAATCGCGATCAAGTTTGATGTCATTCAACAATTCCTGAGCGTTGCTTATGCTACGGTTTTTTTGGTCAAACTCAGCAATTTTGCAAATAACTCCGCTGGCAAACGCTTCATGTCCAAAATTTCCGAAAAATTGCATTTCATAAGCCAACTGATACGCCGACATCCTCAGCAACTTCTTTGTGAGTTTTCTCCATAACAATTTTTTTCGTTGTTTGTCAACTTTTTATCAGTTGTTGATGTGCTGGGGCGTCCAGGTCGAGCGTCGTAATTCACATCTTCTCGACCTTCTGTGAAAAGTTTGTATCACTTGTAATTTTTTTTTGAGCATTTAAATCCATTTTTACACAAAATTTTATCCAAATTCTTTGAATAATTTTTTTTCTACAGCAAAAAATCGCCCAACACGCAGGAAACTCCTAACTTTTATGCCTCTCACAAACAAACTAAAAATGCTATGAAGCAGAAATTGTGAACATAATGTTCAAGATGTATTTTTTGAACAGAACCTATTCCGGTTGATAACCACGTCTAAATTTATGCTATACTCGACGTTTTGACTCCTGATTTGGAGCCATTATCAAGTGGCAAAATAAAAAAGTAAATGATAAAACGAAAATCTGGTTCGAGATTGAAGTCTTACTTAAAGGCTATTTTAGGAGTACAGGTTTTACTACTCTTCGAGTGTCACTAAAAGACTGATTTTAAAGAGTTTCATAGTCTGGATCGAACTAAATCTCAGTCGCGCTACTCCCCAAGTCTCACTACATAACTAAACTGTTATGTGCAAAGGAATTGCTTGCACTTGGGTACCAACATGTAGATATTTTTTTCTGAATCTAAGCTTGTTTAATTTTTTTTGTAGTTATGTTAGTTTTCATGGAAATCTGGAGATTGTAGCAGTTCGTGGCATCTATAAAAGTTATCAGTGCTCACAGGAATACCCAGCTTTTGATTTAAGAAGACGCAAATCAGAAAAAAATTGTTATAGAGAGGTGCACATCACCAATTTTTTTTGGCTTAGGGGGGGGGGCAGTCAGCAAATTTGTGAAAAGCATGGTAGGCTCACGGCGGGTTTTTCATGTAAGCGGGGCGGCTGCTCCCTCTCTGCATCCTCTCGTATGTCCACGTCTGTGCTTTTTTCTATTAACTGAGTCTGAATATAGATGAACAGTTATCAACTAATTTCCTCATATTCAGCCTGACAAAAATGCATTCTTTAATTTTAGCAATACTAACTATTTTAAAAGTTTAGCTTCGCCGAATATCCATAAAAACCGCCTAGTAAAGCAAAAGAAAAACTTCCTGCAACCTGCTATCTATCTAAAATGTTAATTCTACGTTTTAAAAAAACTACAACGACAATTTAAAATTGAAATAAGGACAAAATTCCCTAAACACATTAATTTACCTCAGGGTGTGTTTCAGAATGACAAGTGATGCTTAAATCACCACTACATTAGTATGCTTGATTAGCCAGATTTCCGGGATATCTCAATCAACCGCTGTCACATGAGAGAGTAAAGTCTCAGCCAGCAGCAAACGTGTAGTCGAATAGCGCGCATTCATAATTGCCTACAGCCTAATTGATTTATATTCTGCAGTCATTATTGTGCGTATATTCAAATCCTCATGATTGTTGCCCGAAAATCTGCAGATGTAAAGAGATGAATCGATCAATTCAGAATTGACGTTAACGGGGTGAACAGATTTTTAACTGAAACGTTTATTTGAGGCAAAGTGGGGGAAGGTTTAAAATTCTATTTATAGTAGCTTTCATCAAATGTGTGGCAACTCCTAACTCTATTCGTTTCAACAAATGTTCTCTGACAAATAGTTTTATTTATTTTATGTATATTTCCCTTATACAATTTTATCTACCTTAACCAATTACAAAGCCAATATGACATCGATTTTTTTAAGGCTAGGCTAGTTGAGTAAGAAATTGAAACCTCTTCAAAACAGTTAAGCATACACAATACAGCAAATTAAGATGCACATATTTGTTCACCAGGATATGGTAGATAATATTGTAGAGTTTCGTTCCTCCTAGAACATCTGTGAGAAAGAATTTCTGTAAAAGACATCTGAAAAATGATCCTTACAAATCAGCAGGCAAACAGCCGGAGATGGAAGAAGGTATAAACATGGTTTAGAATCCTCGAAGTACTCATTGTGATGCCTCCAGAGAGAGGGGGGATGAGAAAGGGGAAAAGAGAGAGAGAGAGAGACAGGGGGAGAGAGAGAGCCGAGGCATCTAAGTAATGCACTTAGCAACAGAAAGCCATAAAATCGTTAACCAGAAAATTGTGGAGACAGAAATAAAATAAGGTAAATGATAAAATGAAGGCGCTAAAATTTTTATTGGATACCCTCGAAAACAAAATATATGGCACCAGTTCTCTTTAAAACTAAGTACAAGATGAAATCAGTCCTATCAAAACATAGTGGAAATAAAAGTTTCAAAAATATACAAGACTTACATTATCAAAACACCGTAAGTTTTAAAGATTCCTCTATAAAATCACCCACTTTTGATGACAGATCCACTTGGTCAATGTAAAAACGACAATTTGAAGAAGTCGCACCTAGTGGTTGAGATAGCAAAGAAAAATTCTACTCTCTTGTGGTTATCCAAGAATAAAACTTTTCCAAATCATGCTAGTGGATGAACAAGACAACTTCGGGGACATAATAAGAGCTCGTATAATCCATTACTGAATCAATTACACCAATTGTCTTCTAAATGTTATTTGTGGCAAGTTTTTTTTATTTTTCTTTCAATATATAGCTTTTTTAATTCAATTGTGGTGTTATTCCCAAGAAAACTTAGAAATAATTAATTACACCAGGTGAAACTGAGAGAAGAAACGGACAAATCTTGTAAACGACTACATGTATCCTATCCATATTTATCAGAAAACACTAGAAGTCGCACACAAACAGAGTTTTCTAAATGGTATCAGAGATTTTGAAGTTCATATAAATGCAAGACTATGAATTTCTTTTAGCCAAATAATTCATCCTATTCCACTAGTAAATTTGTGTAGTCATGATGGGTACTACTGGTCATACAAATGTCAGTCTACATCAAATATATAGATACTGGAATAGCTCAAACCATAAGAATACCACCCAGACGACTACAACGAGGTTATTAAAGTATGGTCTGCCCCTGTTCAGTTGTCCACTACCTCAAATTGGTGACACTCTGACCACCCTTGCAGTCACATTGGTTCTCCATTTTAGACCTAAAGAGTGAATATTGGCAAATTGGGCTTCACGAAAGCGACAGAGAAAATACAGCGTTTTCCACAAGTATAAAGTTGTTTCAATGTATCGTAATGCCTCTTGGTTGACGTAATGGAATATATATCGAACGGTATGTCATTGATGACATGGCTAGGATACCTCGACGACATTCTGGTCATGAGTTACATATTAGATGCCCAATAAAGAACCTCAGCGAAGTATTTTTCAAAATTAAGGATGTCAATAGCGACTCAACCCGAAGAAGTGTTCAATGTTTCAGGGTAATATTGAGTAGATGATTTCAGTATTAGATAAGAAATATGACAATCAATCACTGAGTCAGGTAACCAAGCAAATCTGTGTGGTAAAACACAGGAATCCTATGAAAGTCTACAAGAATTTGGAGAGGAGATTAGCCTACCTACCTCGTCTACCCAGATCAACAAGAGGACATTAATTAATTGGCCACACAATCCTCAAAAACCTTTAAGTTCAAAGAAATTTAAGATTTAGCGGCATCAAGTAGACCAATAAAGTAAAGAAAGTCATGAACATATCCTCACCTAGGATACCAACAGTTATCTTTAGCTAGGAAGAGCCAGATTCACCCTTTCACGCATTGTTATTTTATAAAAATTAACTACTTGAACGACCAGAAATAACTGGAACTAGTATTTTACTATTGTGGATATACTTCAACTGCAAATAGAGGTTATCTGAACGATTTCCCACAGAGTTAGCTAACGCAATAGCCTCATTGATCAAGAAAACTCCGATCAGTCAGTATAAGAAGGCAAATATTGATTACCCTTCCACCCCAGGACAGTATCCGCCTGCAATTTTTGCAGATATAGCAACAGTGTATTCCTCAAAGGTGCCCTCACTGGTCGAGCAATCACCTTTACCTTTAACGCCGGAATCGCTATGACCATCGCCAGGTATGAAGTCTTGAGAACATCTCAAACCAGAAGAATTAATAATAAGATCCTGTTATGAACAAGCACATGACGCGGCAAATATAGAACTGCAGATAGAGGACAACAGAATCAAGCATACTGACATAGTTGGAGTTATTGAACACTATTTTATACTAGATATAATGTGTCGTTCTCAAATTCTTAAAAGTGGATTTTGTATTGACAAGGCCTGCCAACAACACAAGGACTTACATATAAATTGTGGCGAAATTCTCGTCATGCCAAATATAATAATTTATGACCTCCTCAATAATCATTTCGACATTATTTATCAATTACGATGTTTGATTATGTTTTAAAGTGTGTTTTGTTACTACTCTAATCTAAAAGGTCATGGAAACTAATTTTGTAAAAGATTTTTATCTGAAGAAACTCTCCGGCAGTTAACATATCTACCTTTTCAAGAATAAATTGTATCTAAACAAATGATATATGATATTTTCTGTTTGTTCATTACGACGACTTTTTTTAATACGCTTTTATTAGGTCGATCTGTACGTATATATCTATCTATGTAACGGAAACTTTCAACGTAATTTTTACCAACTTAAAGAAGTCCAATTAAGCACAAACGTGTCAAGGGCCGATGACAATAAAATTATTTAAGTTGAATTTTCCCATTTGTTGTCTTTTTATCATTGTACTTGCATAAATACAAACGCGTCTATTATCTTCTGCCATCTAGTTGGCAGTAGTAGAACTAGCTGTGATGAAATGAAAACTTGTAGTAAGCTTTTTAATTATAAATACATACTAAAGACACTTATGAGACTAAAAACTAAAAATAATTATAGTTTAAAAAAAAACTAAACAAAATACCCTTTAATAGCAAACCTAACTAAAAAGCAGAAAATATATTTTAATTATGAACAGTTTATATTGCAGCAGTAGAAAGTCGAACAACCAATCATGATTAATTAACTTAAAATAAAAATATAATAAAATTTAAGTTATTAACAGAATAGAGTAAAAAGCGTGGGGTGCTTGAAATATTAAATTTTACAATTATTCTATTTATAAGAAGAGAGTTATGCAAATATAGTGAAATGCACCCCACGCTTTTTACTCTGAATCGAATTATTCTGTTAATAACTTAAATTTTATTATATTTTTATTTTGAGGTAATTAATCATGATTGATTGTTCGACTTTTTACTGCTGTAATATAAACTGTTCATAATTAAAAATGATTTTCTGCTTTTTAGTTAGGTTTGCTATTAAAGCGTATTTTTTAGTATTTTTAAACCATAATTATTCACTCACACAGTGTGCGACTCTCCCACAATAATCACTAAAACCACTTCATTTGACTCTTAACAGCAGCTGACCGTTGACCGTTATTGCTAACTTACATCGGCATGCTGCTTATTCTTGTTTAGATCTCCAAACTTAGACTTTACCTTCTATCTACCTTCATACCTATTTCTCTAATGATCTCATAAACCCAAAAACCCAAATAAAAATAGTCCTATAGGTTTCCTCATCAGGTCGTAATATCTCCAAATTGTCTGGTATGAGTGTCTTTTTATCTATTTTTCTATTATCAATTTTACTTTTTTGCTGTTTTTGCAGTTGAAAACGAAATGTTCCAGTTCTCCAGAGCTCTCGAATGTGTCCTCTGTAATCTTTCCTATCCTTCATAATTATGATTTACAACACCCATGGATTGTTAGAAACTGTGAGAAATAGTAATCAGTGTGCCTCAACTTTCACTCCAAACATTTATTCAATACTGGAAAGAATCTTTTTGTCCAGATGGCCTTGTTTCGGATCAGGCTCCATCTCTCTTGCCATTTTTAATGCTTGATGTTTGCATATTCCTTTTCCGCTCCTCTATGATAATGTTGGCCTTTGTTTCAGAAATGTTAAGGTCAATTGTTCTATATGCGTAAATGACTCCCAAGATTCCCTTTCGCTGGACGCTGGTATGTTTCGTCTATACGTTTTTATTTTCAACGCTCCCTCCCATTTTGGGCCACCATATCACAGTGCAAACTGCATAACTCCATACTATATTTTTATCCTCAGTTGGGGGATCATTTGGTATTAGCCATGAGTCCCACCACCCACCCAAGGTGTTCCTGCGCCCCACCTGGGGCTCGTACAACCCTTCCCGGTCAAGCATTTGCCTCTCCGATGATAAAGGATATTTTCTCTCTTATTTTGTCCGTACAAAAGAATAGAAATGCGTCCGATTTAAGTTGTGCAATGTTTAGTTTTATGATGCCTTCCATTCAATAATCTTGTTTGATACGATATTGATTTTCTCGGCACTCTTTGCCGCAGCTATAATGGCTCGGTAATTTGCGAAGGTTATTGCTTGCACCTCACTAGGGCCAGGCCTAGGACTGAAACCTGAGGAAACCCCATGCATCGTTTAATGTTTTTCACCTTTGAAATCGTTATATATCTCCGGGATAATGATTCCACTACTATATTGATCAAATGTCTATCAACGCTTTTCTTTTTAAAGATACTAATCATAAGGCTCCACGACGCTGTTTTGGTAGCGTTTTTAACGTCTATGATGACCAATCGCACTCATCTTAATGTAGTATTCTCTACCTATTGCACAATCATGTTTATGTCATCCAGCGTGCACCACATTTCCTGAAAATCAAATTGGTGGTCTGGTAACCCCTATGTTCGTTCTAGATGTTTCTCTACTCTGCTTTTGATTATCACTTCGAAGGAAAACTTATTGTCCTCTACACCTCAAGTCGGGCATAAAAGCTAGTTATTTAATAAATAAATAATGATTCCCCACTTTTCTATAGCCACAAAAACGGCAACTTGCCGTTACATTAGTAAGTTAAACTAGAAATAAATTGTTTCCCCATTTCTAAAAGAAAAATTAACATAAGACTAATCTCTCAACAATGATTTTCTTTCCTTATTCCATTTTCGCAATAGATCAAATATTTACATTAATCCATTTAAAGAGAACGTTCACAGAAATTTCCATATTCTGGAAAGCCATTTGGCAAGCGTTCCAAACGAATTCTAAATTCATTTCACGAAAAGAAATCAACCATGAGTAGGGGGAAGCTTCTCAGTTCCTCTGTACTGGCGAAACAAGACCGATTCCGAAACTGTCGGCAAGTTGAGGAATAAATGAATCAGGGAACAAGTGCGTCGCCGTAACAGGATTCTTGATTAATTGACCGATTCACATCAGTCAAACAAAGGAAGTAAATCTTGCGGTAATAGAATGTAAGCTATTCGGCTGTTATCAGTGTTATTAAGGGTAACTCTGACGCTCTAAATATATTTATATACATGAAATATACAAGGTATTCCATCTCAAACGAGCCTCCTTGAAAATCTTTGTTATTTTCAAAACTATTGTAATAAGAAAAAACAGGTCGTATTTTGTTTCGAAATTTTTTGAGGAGAATTAGCGCTTGCGTGCATTCAACATAAACAGGCCAATTCAATGACCTTGAGATTTCAGATAGGGAAAATAGGTCTTGTCTTATATCATTTGAGAGCCCTTTTTACGGACTATACCTTCATAATCAAATTTTTTATTGCAATTTCTGTTCATGTAACAGAAAACCTAACGGACCTAGTAGTAAAACCGGATTATTAAATTAAAAGTTTTTACTGCATGGAAAAGTATTAAAAAGGAGTTCTTTTATAGTACGCCGGTTTCACTGCCGCATCCTGTAATAACACACAATACAAGAAAAACATTAAATGTAAACATTCATTTATTTTACATTATTTTTTGCTAATATTTACAGCAAGTTTGTTTATCTATTCTGGCCTTTATTCGATCATTTGAAGCATTGTACATTTATCTGTGAAGTTATTACTTTACTGATTTGTTGAAAATTTAAAAGATAATTATGGTATACACATTGCAAGAACGTGTTGAGCTGGTAAGTCTTTATTAACAAAATCAAAATTGTGCTCGATCTGCTGCAAGGGTTTTTAACCAAAACCACCCCCAACGTAACGTTCGTCATAAATACGTATTGAAGTTGATTTCAAAATGTGTTCAGACGGGTTCAGTAATGAATAAAAAAAAAGTTCCATTTTAATTGTAAATGATGAAGGGGTAGCTGTCGCTACATTGGCCATGTCCAACTTATACCAAACAAGCAGACTGTCCAGCTAATCTCTGCAGCTTCTGGCATTAACAAAACTATCGCTTTAGAATTTCTCATAAGTACAAATCCCCTCCGTGCAAAATTAAATTACTACCTGAATCGAATGAGGATGATTGGGTTCTAAGGCAAGAGTTCTTCGAAATTATGACCCAGCGTATGATCGAAAACCTGAATTTCTTGTACAATGTTTGCTTTTCGGATGAGTGCACTATTTCACTTCATGGAGCGATACAAATCCTCATTTATTTCGAGAAGCTCATAGTCAACATCCGGTAAAACTAAGCGTTTGGGCCGGCATTTTGGGGAATTATCTAATAGAACCCCTGTTTATTCCTGGTAATTTAATTGGTGAAATTTATCATAATATATTTGAAAAATTTATGCAGTGATAATAGAAAAATTTGAAAATGATCCTCTACTACATGAAGAGCAATTGCATTTCCAACAAGATGGAGCTGCTCTTCACTACGCCGCACCGGTTCGTCAATACCTCGATTTGGAATACCCTGTTCGCTGGATTGGAAGAAGAGGTCCTATAGAACGGCCTTTCCGATCACCTGATCTGAACCCTTTGCATTTTTTTGTGGGGACATGTTAAATCCAAAATTTTTATGACTCAGCTTGAGAATTTGGAATTATTGCGGAGTGTCGTCAGATAACACCGACTATGGTAAACCATGTCAGAAATGGCTTTCGGTCAAGGTTGTACTATTGTATGGAGGTCAATGGAATGCTTTAGAAGCATTGTATTGTAATGTAAATTCGTTTTCTTTGAATACGCTTTTATTATTACATGTACAGAAATTGCAATAAAAAAATTATAGTCCGGAAAAAGAGCTTTCATATGATATACGACAATACCTATTTTCCCTATCTCAAATCTCAAGGTCATTGAATTGGCCTGTTTATGTTGAATGCGCGCAAGCACTAGTTGACCTAAAAAGATTCCCTGATTTTTCTTATTGCAATAGTTTTAAAAATAACCAAGATATTCAAGGTGGCTCGTTTGAGATGGAATACCCTGTATAGTGCGATGATAATGATTGTACCACAAAAGTCTGGGTACTATTTGGGACTACTTTGCGATTGCAAACATACAGTGAACAACTTCTTTTATAAGAAAAACCGGGCCGTTTATGCCAAAAATAATGTTTATCAACAGAATTGTTTGACAATGTTCCTTCGTGGCGTTTTAGAAGTTGAAATTTTGGTTAATGTTTAACAGAAAAAAACATTGATTATTTCTTCCGGTTTTTCCGGAAAGTGATTTAAGTTTAGTATTTTAAACAGGACACTGTATGTTTTTATTGGAAGTTCGAAGGGGCTTATAATTCTCTTTTCACTGAATATAACAAGATGCGACCATTTTTCAAAACGGCACCAAAAAGACATTGTGTTGAAATTCAATATAGCTGATGTCACCTACTAACAAATGGCGAGCAAGATCACCTGATTAGCTTCTCTGAGTTCTCAATATGCAGTTATCTTAGAGAAAGTAGGTAGACTTTTGTAAAATCAAACAGTATGGAATTTTTTTAACCTTGTTTTTTTTTAATGTGACTTACTATCCTAAAACAACAGGAAATCTAAAACAACTTGACTAACTAATCCAAAGCGAAACTATTGGCCATAATATATCCAACGAGGTATTAATATTAAACCTTGATTGACTAGAAAAAAAATATCTGGAATGCATAGTTATTTTTATACTATTGTCCCTTGAAAACTCAAAGCCATACAAATTATAGTCTTACATCCGGACCTTATCACCATCAAAAACGAGAACCAAAAACATCCAAACCATTCCCAAAAACATGGTATTCTCTACTTTACGGTTGCATGCTAATACCACAATTAGTACACTCAGTATTCCATGAAGCAGCCATCTAATATGTTGTAAAATATTCACTATATACCTGACAGTGGAAATATAGCTATGCGTCAAAATTACTCCAACCGAACAAATAACCAAACAGTAAAAATATCCCAATAGAAACTCGGCTAAACTGTAAAATTGGCCCGACGAATACTTAGTCAAAATTGTACAAATATCGTACAGAGAAAAATTTTCCATACGGTAAAAAATGTAGGTCTAGCAGCAAAACATGGTCGCAATCCTACGAATATGAGTCTCAAAGCAAGAAAATATTTCCCAGCAGAACAACCCCAAAATATTACAGTGTTTTATTATAATTTTAGTTCAAAATGGAGATCCAACTCACTTTCTAAAAAAGGTTTATAGCTCAAATTGGATAAATTCCAGCCCATAAATTCACTCTTCAACTTCTAAACGATACCAGGAACTAAAAGACCACCAAAATTATCTTTAACTACTATTATTATCTTAATCGGTTTCCCAAGACGCTATCAGAAAATAGTCATATGGTTAAACTAAAATTCCACAAAGAGCGGCTCGACTTACCACGACTGAATCGAGAAGGTGAATCACTTGATTTCTTAATTCGATGTTCTTTAAAATTTTCTCCCCTCTCCTATATCCTCGACAGATGGAATTTCTGCCTTTTCAACGTATTCAAAAAAGTCACAGAATAACCTATTCTAACGATTCAACGACATTTATCGTAGAAGAAGAATTTTTTCTGCCTAACATGATAAATCTGATATTTGACAAGTTCTAATTAAATATTCATTTTAATAAGAAATGCAAGGTACGACAAACGAATGCTAAGTTTTAATTTAAATACCTTTCGGAGCTGGCAATATAAACGCAGTTTTCATGAGTGTCCTGACAACAAATAAGCTGACAGCGATTCGCATACAGTTCTATCATTAGAGAACAAAAACAATGTCTCTCGCATCGCCGGTCTGTAAAAACTTACTAAAACAAGAGGATACACAGTACTCAAGAGCTACAAACACATAAATTGGCTCAGTGAGCCCACAAAGAACAGCTCCAGTCATAAACCATTACACCTTTGTGAAGACATATCCTTCTTTAAGATAAATAACAAGGTCAGTGCCGATTATCCTGTTGATATGCACGCTAAATGGTAAGATCAATGATTAAGATTTATGAAGGACATCAGTGTATCTGTTATTAAACAGAATTTCATTAAAACTTCAGAAAATCGCCATATTGAATTTGACTGAACTGTCCTGCATATAAAAAATGTATATTGTGTGATACTTCCAGAAGACATGTGGACAAATCAAATCTGGCCAAAGATGTATTAACCAGTAATCTATAATCCCCATATTCGGGGACTTTTAGTCGTGATCGTACGATGACAGACCAACCACCATAAGGGTAACGATATATATCACTATCAAATGGAAGTAATATTACGAAAGTTCTTATTGGTTCCCAAATGAATCCAGAAATAACGGTTCTCTCAACAACCACTCTATTAGATTTGTGGGTAAATCACTATTCCGTTACTTCCCAACATTTCAGCATATAATTTATAAATGAAATAAACAATAAAATTTTTGAAACTTTGAAATTCTATCATTTTTTTTATATCTTTAAAATTTAAGTATTTGAAATTTTTGAAATTTTTGAAATTTTTGAAATTTTTTGAAATTTTTGAAATTTTTGAAATTTTTGAAATTTTTGAAGTTTTTGAAATTTTTGAAATTTTTAAATTTTATAAATTTTTTTGTATTAAAATTTAAGTATTTCTAGTTTTTGATCTTTTTAAAATTTTTGAAATTGTATAATCTGGGCCAAGTCTTTGATTTTTTTAATTTTTACGATAATCTCGGTATGTAAGCTTTGAATAAACTGATCTAAATAATTTTCCATATACACACAGCTTCAATTCTATCTCCTATAAAATTACGTCATTGTTCAAGATTTAGCAAACTAAAAATTTTACCACTTTAATTACACTTATGACTTCTGGGCACTTATTTTAATTACAGCAAATTAAGTTAAATTTATCTACAAAAGGACAAGTATATTTTAGTTCGAGCGGTTTTTATGTTTAAAATTTTCATATTTTGATGAGGATTACAGATATAAATAATTTAAAATTTCTAGAAGGAAATTCCTGCCTTATTTATGCTCTTCTTTTCCCAAATGTGGCTACTCTATGCAGTGAAAGACACTCAAGAAGAAGAAGAACTGATATTAGTGTAGTTTTCGTCAGTGCCATAAAGTTTACATAGAATTTAGAACAGCTATAGTTGTAAATTGATGTACAGAGTCAAATAAATTCTACCAAAATAAATTAATTTAAACTAAGTAAAATTAACCATTGAAATGTGATTTTATGGAAGCAAATTAACTTTCATCTACTAAATCACTGGTACATGGTCAATACCATACTCACCCATAGCGGCTGTTGCTTGAAGAAGATGAACTACACTTGGCAGACAGACTTTGCATATAAAATTTCTTTAAATATATTCTTGTTTATTATATATTCATTATCTTTGAACGTTTTAGCATCCATTACCTTCACATTATTTACTATAGACCTGTAAAGTCTACGGATCTTAAGCTTGAATCATCTCCAAAAATAATTTATTCAAATTTATACGCAGGTAGAATCTTTCCCTATGTATGATGCCAAAACTTATCCACCCTTTCCTTCAAATGAGCAACTTCAGATCTTAAATCTCATCACAATTTCATATTTCACGTACACCGTACGCATATATATAACGGTCCCATTGTCATTTCCCAAATCCACTACCTCTTCAGTCATTATCTTTGAAATCACGTAACTTCCAACTGTCAGTGTAATGGGAAGTTACAAACTTTTCAGGAATAATAAATAAAATAACGTTAATTACATGGGAATATTACAGCGCACAATTTTCTACCACATCAGCGATGAGATTATATAATTAAAACCCATTTACCTTTTAGAAAGACAAAAGGTAAAAGTACAACTTTCCAACCACTGGTCGGTTTCATTAGGCACTAAGTTCTCACTTCTAAGACATTTATATGTTTTGCCTTTTTTGACGATATTCCCTTTGTAGAATTTTAGAATTTTGTATCTGGAATATTATTCTGGACTATTATACATACCTAGAATTCGCAAAAGAAATGAATAAAAAAGGACATATATTGTGATCGAAAATTACAATACTTAAATGTAAATAATAAAATACGGTTTTCAGAATTTTTCGACTCAAACTAAGTGATTTGTACGACAGTTTTTCGCAGCTCTTTTAAATATACTACTGCTGGCCCAGTGGTCGATATTCGTCCCAATTTGATCATATTGTGAACATTATTTAGATTCTTTTGTCAAAAGTACATTTCTATGAGAAATAAAGTTAAGACGAAATCTGTGAAATAGGAGTCATGACCACTCCCCCTACAGCTGGTCCACGTCATATTAACAAATCTATTGAAATAAAATAATTTATATTTAAAAAAAGAACCGACTTCAACTGGCTTCAAATAGAAACCGTTTGGAAACCGTGTGCAATCAATAACTATTTTCTGACATATTTTTTTAATCTGATTTAAGGTACAATTCTATAGATTATTTTAGCGTATTCTTATCTCTCCCTCTCTCTTTAATTTGTATTTTTTTCTATAAATATCACATTTATATATAGGATGTTTTACGTTATATAAAATTATATGAAATCAAGCTGGAACATCTCTTTGTAGAATACAATTTAATATATTTAAATTGGTTGAGCCGTTTTAGAGAAAACAGTGTAGGGTCATTGAAATTCCCTTATTTACTGGTTTTTCTGATTTTCTGGAAAACCTTAAATCTCACGTTATAGACAATTATATGGTACCTTTCTGTAATATTCCTTAATAAAATGTCGTTTATATCATCAAAATTGACTAAGCCGTTTTTGAATAATCACTGAGCATCCATATAAAAAACCTGCCGACGAATTGATAACCTCCTGATTTTTAGAACTTAAATATATGAGAATTTAATCAATTATAGGTATTCCAATTAATTTGGCTGGAACCACTCGATATAATAATTGGAGCATTGTACTTTGTAACCTAAAATTTTCCGCCATTTCTAATTTCAATCGATTTCATTAATATTGAAAAAGGGAGATGAATAAGAACCCCATGAGAACTTTAAACTTTAATATATTCTCTATTGTCCGCTGATTGATAACAAACAGAGATTAATTAATAGCAAAACTCAATACGGGTGGATGAAGAAATGTTTTGTTTCATCATATAAGCACTTTACAACATATTTCTTTATATTGAATTGAATGTACATTGAATGTATGCAACAAACATATCACTACTAACCAACGCTCCCCCCATATATAATTACCAGCTATGAAAGATTTCGAAGGAAAATAAGTTAAATAAAAATATATGTTTTATGCACTGAATTTTTTTAAATTTTAAACACACGTCTTAAAATGTCAATGACATCTTTATTTTACGTAAATCGCCTTTTAGTAAAAGCCAGGATTTTGCAGGAATTGAGGAATGTCATGTAATTTCAAATGAATTATCTATGAGATGAAATACATGGGCAGAAAACAGCAACTGACTAATTTATTTAAAAATAATTCAAATCTCTATCAAACTATTAACAATATTTTAAATAATAAATTAATATTAAGTATAATATTTTTCAACATTGTTTTGACATTTTACAGTCAACTGTTTCAACTCGTAATCAGAAAATGCAAGAAACCAACTCAAAAGTTAGTATTAGTATTACAAAATAACCATAAAAGATAAGTACCTACATATTAATAAGCCTTTCCACATATCTTAAGATGCCATATAATTTTAATTAATTTAAATGAACACACATAGTAGCAATGACTATTTCTGTTTTGTATAGAAAATATAAAGAAATATAATTCCTATGGTGGCAGTTTCGCTAATATCTTGTCTACCACAGAAGCATTGAGTTTTGTTAGTTCTGAGTTTTGGTCTTCCAACCATACCCGCTTTCCCCCTTGGAGTCTATGCAGAGGAAGGAGGGGGATATTAATACTACTCGCTGGTTCAGCCGTCAATTTCGGGTACAGATGTTGTTGATGTCAGGCGCTGCGATTTGGTGACTTTCTTGACTTGACCTTCAAGAGCTTACCGACACTACCAACAGCTGCACTTCTGTCAGCATCAATGTGAAAGTCCCCGAGAGGGTGGTAATTTATTAAGCAGTAATAAATCTTAGTGCTCCAAACCATTCCGAGAAACAATGGCTAAGCCAGTTCTAGACTATTAGAAACCACAAAGATGAATGTGCTTCGAGAAATTACGGGTCAGACACTTTGGAACAGAGATGGGAGAGAAAACATATGAAGAATGTGTGAACTCAAAATATTGGAGAAAAAAAAACAGAAAAAATAATGAAAGGAACATATCACGAGAATGACAAATAACAAAATAGTGAGAATATTTGAAGCCCTTAGGCAAATATGAAGAAACAAATTAAATCCCGGCTAGTTATTATCAGATTCATCAGATCTAGAAGAATGTACAAGAAGAACAATGGAGCAACCAAATTGCTTTTTTGAATGTTGCTACTTATTATATTATAATATGAATAATTCTGTTGTTCATACCTAGTAAGAGAAACTGTTTTTTGCATTCACTACTTCTTTCCTTGTAGTGTTTGGGACTTCCTGAATATGGTTAACATTTGTAAAGAATTTCTTCCACTCAGCTATTTGTACAATTAGTCATCCTATCACATCTCTGGAACCAACTTTCATTTTCGTATTTTATACTTGATTTTTGTTTATGTGATAATTCTGGCGTAGAATTTCTAATTGATGGAAAACTGTTTGTGGTAACATGGCTTTTCTTATTGACTTTTTCTTCCAAATCCTCACTCCGCCATACACGGCTTCTCTATTGTAATTGTTTTGCCAATGTTCTCATTTTCTACTTCATGGAATGCTTACTTAACGTGTTGGTATATCATTTCACATGTCTATACAGTAATCCCAGAGTTTTATAGGCAAAACTTTTATGTTTTCAGAGGAAACATCAGCTTAAATTTCAAGAAGAACTGGGGAGAGTCACATTCAGCTGGCCAGTACCCTGTTTCAAACAACCTTCTACCTTTGACTTATAGTTTCTTCTTCCTATATCGAATTCGAGGATTGCTGTTATTGTGCGGATGTCTTGGGTCCAGGTTCATTTATGTTTGCAGAGAAAACATCAGATTCGATTTCAAGAAGAACTGGTGAGGGTCGCATTCAACTGCCCAGTATCTTGTTTCATACAGTCTTTTACCTTCGATTTGTGGTTTCTTCTGCATATAGTGGATGCGATGCTCTTAGTCTAAGGCCAGACTGGCGGGATTTTACACCGCGTTTCCGCGGGAAAACACGCAAAAATAATAGGCAGTACTATTGCAAATCGGCGAGGCCAGACGCGGCGTGAATTTCCATCCAACGACTCGGTGTCAGGCGCATCTTCAAGGTCAGCCGCCGAAAGATAGGATCGGTTTCCATTTTCATGGAACTCGACCAAACTGAAGGCACGCGAATGATTGTAACCGGCGTGTGTGGCCAGGTTAGAGCTGGATTTTAAGCGCGTGAAAAACTGCTGGTGAAGCATACTATGTGAGAGCTCAGAAAAAAAACGTCGAAAACGCGGCGTGAAATCCCGCCAGTCTGGCCTTAGCCTTAATGTGCGGCTGTCTTGGGTGCAGGTTCATTTATGTATTATTTATATTATTCACAAATCAATTGTTCACCATTTTCATTAACACATTCTTCTTGACATCTTGATATGAGAGTTTTCTTCTTTAACAATAGTTCTGTTTAGATTGTCTAAAATGTACCCTTCTTCCCCTATTTCAAATATAGTAGAGAAGGTTGATCTGTAAGTTCTGATCAATCTCTAGTTTTCCTAAACTATTGAACACCTAGCACGTCATCCCTACAAAATGAATAACAGGGCCACCAGAGCTTCCATTCAATTATTAATCAACGCATTCGAATGCAAAATAACCGTGTTATTCTATTATTGAAGTAATCCACATAATTTCTGTATTGTGTTCAAACATTTGAATAACAAATAATCGAACTCGATGGTAGATTATGGGCGTAGTTGTTCTGTGATGAACCTAAAAGCAATCGTAACGCAAAGTAAATCGGATTAAATGTGCATTGCGATTATGTTAACCAACAGGTGCTCGAACGTGTAAGGCTGTTATCAGCTATGTAAAGTTGATGCGATTTTAATTATCATTAGGCCATGGAAAGCGTTGAAGGCATCTGGGACGCATATGAATGTATTGCTTAATGTATCTATAGTAGAAATAATGGGATTGTGGAAAGGGTGCGCTTTGTGTTTTAAAGGAAAGAAAAATGCAAATTGAGCATATAACATATAAAAGATGTGTTAAATTCTTATTTTTGTTGTTTTTCAGAGGTGTTAAATAGGTTAGGTTGTGTTAGATTGTCTACTTGTTCTGTATTATGTGATACGTTTGGTTAAGTATTAGTGTTATTTGCTCCGTCATTTTTTCTCCCACTACAAGTTTGCAGTTCGTTTAGTATTTCATCTTTCCCTGAAGCCTCATAAGTTTTTAGCGTTTATTGTTTCTTGATTTGATGCCTCGGATTCTTGATGTGATTTATTTCTATCAATTCCCTCTTTTTCTGCACTGTCCTCTTGTAATAGTAGTAGAGATAGAGCGGGATTTTTCTCCTCATCCTGGACAGAATGTATCGTATTAAGTTCAATTGCTGACTACATCACTTTTCTAGGCAGGCGCCAGAGAAAGCGATAACCGGGGATAGTTACAGGGTGTGAAAATGGTAATTTTTTTGGTCATGCTCAGCATCTAGTAAAGGTTCCAAAATTGGCAGCATACAAGATTGTGATATATTTAAGCTAATTCCCGGAAGGCGTCTCCCTAGAGCGTTACCATCAAGATGGCGGACAGGGGTAAACTTGTCAAAAATAGGGGTGAACTTCGTCATTAAGTAAAAAGAACGCCATTTGCGCCATTTTTTTGCTTACACAAAAGAAATCATAATCCAAAAGGACGTACAGCTAAATGACAAAAATTGATTTTTCATGACGTCATTAATGTGGTCACTATGACGTCATACACATTTTTTTTAAATGCGAAGCCACATTTTTTATTAAGGATTCGGAAAGAAAGGAAAATTTCATGTCCGAATATGACTTTGACCATGACCTTGAACTTGATCTTATGGGTGATTCCAAGATCAAAGTTTTTTTTGAAAAATCAACCATTTACAGCTAAATTAGGTGTACAGGGGTTTCGACATCGCTTTCAGATTTGAAATCAGTTTTTCAAAATTCACAATCCAGGATGGTAGACCAATTTTTTTAAAGAAGACAACCAATTGATGTAAAACCAATTAACGGTAATCGATGTTTTTAATCCGGATCCGAAAGATGACTGATTCAAAGAGGGTATTCTAAATTAAAAACAAATTTGACGTTGAACTTGGCCACTACTGGAGTAGGTTGATTGATTTTTTCAAATTGTCAATTTTCAA
Source organism: Octodonta nipae (assembly GCA_034190945.1). Classification (NCBI taxonomy): domain Eukaryota; kingdom Metazoa; phylum Arthropoda; class Insecta; order Coleoptera; family Chrysomelidae; genus Octodonta; species Octodonta nipae. The sequence continues at coordinate 14,507,138 of CM067222.1, forward strand.
AATCTGATTACGAATCGGAAATCAAATTTTCGTAATCCAAGAGGGCGGATCAGTTTTACAAACAAAAACTGAGTTCAGATTCGAAATTAGCGAGGTCGAAAACCCCCCCGTACACCTAATTTGGCTATAATAGGTTGATTTTTCAAACAAACTTTGATCTTGGAATGACCTTGAAGGTCAAGTTCAAGGTCATGGTCAAAGTCATATTCGAACATGAAATTTTCCGCTCTTTCTAAATCAGTTGTGAAAAATGTGGCTCCGCATTTAAAAAAATGCGTATGACGTCATACAGACCACATTAATGACCTCATGAAAAATATATTTATGTCCTTTAGCTGTACGTCCTTTTGGATTATGATTTGTCTTGTGTAAGCAAAAAAATGGTGCAAATGGCGTTAATTTTAATTAATGGCTAAGTTCACCCCAATTTTTGAAAAGTTTACTCCTGTCCGCCAGCTTGATGGTAACGCTCCAGGCAGACGCCTATCGGGAATTTGCTTAAATGCATCACAGTCTTGTAAGCAGCCAATTTTGGAATGCTTACTCGATGACGAGCATGACCAAAAAAAATTACCACTTTCATCCCCTGTAACCATCCTGGGTTATCACTTCCATTGCCGCCTGCCTAGAAACGTGACGTAGTTCAGGAATTGAACTTAATACGATACATTCTGTCCTTTTTCTGACGAGCAAAAACCGGCTCTATCTCTTAGACTATAACAGCAACCAGGTGTTTATAAAACTAATATATTCAAAACTCTATAATAGACCTATCTTGGCCTGTTCACAATTGCTAGGCGGTTGATCTTCATCGGGGACATTAAGGGGTGTGGGTAAGATAGTAAAACTCAAAATTTATTTTTATTAAGGGCGCTAGTTGATGAAAAACCGGTAAATGAACATACCTAAAAAGCGACTATATCAAGTTTGTATATGTTCCTTCTAAATGAACTGGTCTTTGATCTTAAAAATGTGTATTCGATACCTTGATTTGTGTTTAATTAAAAATTCTCGTACCAGTCCATAGATTTAAAGTATATAAAAAATATCCAAAATATAAACAGAGGATAGTTTAATAAAAACATATAGAAATGGTGTACAAAAAAATTATCAAAAATAAGAGATACTCTTTATAGTGAATAAATTTGGAAAATCTTATATTTCTATAATAGTGAAAAATTAATATATTTACAAATTGCAAAGTGAAAATAGTATATTTACAAAAATACAAATGTGAAATTTAGAGAAAAATGTGTTAAGGTATGATCCTATAGTCAAAATGATATGTTATAAAAAAAGATACCGGTATAAACTGTTACTACTTACACATACTTTAACTTTGTACAATGTTTATCAGACATTTTATTCCCATATGTGCATTAAAAAGGATATTTTTAGTGTACGCTGGTGCTGGAAACTCAAAGCTAAATATATCAGACTCATCTGCTATCACAGAAACTGTACGACGTCCATCAATAGCCGTCCATAAATGAATCCTATAAGGTTAACAGCTAAATAGCCATTTGATCAAGAGCTAAACTTCCAAAAAATTCGATCCCAAAACTTCAAGAGGTAAACGACGAAAATACTGATTTCACTAGCGCTTTAGTGACAGAACCTAAACGTAGTGACATAATATTCCAAAAAAGGCTCTACCAACGTATCACCCTAAAATATAATATCATGACGGTTTTATTTCGACCAAAATGGCCTTGCTTACCTTTTCGAAAACGGGACTATCTAATAATTCCTCTACCATCAGCATATCTTTCAAACTGATTCATAGCCAGGGAAGTAACTATCTAATTCCTGACATTTGCTATTCCAGCTTTGGTTCTTTGTTTCTATCGCAGCTGACTTAAACCTGGCCAGATCTTCCCTATACTCCTTTTTTATGTTTGTCCTGCTTAATACTTAACCATCTGTGATATAGCTGTTGCTTCTATTCCATCATCTCTTGTAATTCATAGTTCTACCAAACATAACTGTAATACTTTTTTTTAGATAATACAACGTTCTATTTATTCTGTTGAATCTGTTGGAGGATACTACTAAAGGTCGAATGTGCACAGTGATATTATCAAGCTCTCGCTTTCATTAGGCAAGGATTGCCATAGTTTCTTGAAACAGGAAAATATATAAAGAAAGCATATGATTAAGAAGGTCCAAATTGAAAAGAAAAGAGCACCTTGTGCGTAGAAACAGAGTATTTGATAGTCTTATGAAAGCGACCTCTGAAAATTCAGTTTGCTTGGAGTTTCCAACAAAAAATTCCAATTTTTCTCATAAGCTTTTTATGTCCAAAGGCTTTTTTGGCGACTTGGTGGATGCTTTCGAGTAATACTTTATTTACATTTTCAGTTGTTTCATGTCTATATAATCTCTGAATAATAACCGTGTCCTTTTGTTGTTAAAAAATGATATTGTGGTGTTCCTATGCCTTTTAATGTGGTTCGTTTTAGTATTTGATTTTGTTGATGTTTATCATTTCCGGTTATAGGCAGTATTAGTTTAGCTTTAGCAAACGGCAATCACTTCAACACTCTCCAGATCTGTGTATTTTGACGTTGTATATACTTATCCTGGTTTAGTGTCTTATAACTAGGTTGTCGATTCCAGATCTTAGGTTTCTCTCACGTATATATCCGTTGTTTATACTATTATTGACTTGATATTCATTAACCTGGATCCATTATCATTTATGGTATTTTTACCGTAAGGGTGTACTACCTCATGTCGAAGGCATAAATTCCAATTACCTACAGATAGGAGTTTCCCATTTAATTTAATTTTTATTTGTGCATATTTACAGTCTTCAATTTGCTAATAATATTGAACTACTCAATTCATAAATCTTGGCAAGTGGAGTTTAATAAGAAACTTAGTTAATATTAGAAGATGTGATCGAACGACGATGCTATCGAATAACTTGAACATTAGACATCTATCGAATTTTTCTATAAGTTCATATAACAGTGCTTATTATTATTTCACACTATCCATTAAGTTTTTCTTATTTATTTAGGGATTGTGGCAATAAAATGAACCATGTGAGCCCTGCAATTGACCGGGTCTTTTATTTCAACAACATGACCACTTATCACTTGAAAAAAAAAGTAATGTATATGTATATATATTCGGGTTGACCTAATAGCTGTCCCGTTGAGAATTAAAATTTTTGTCGGTTTTCGCCCACGCTTACCCCATTTCTCTTAAATTAAACTTCTGTCCGGCCGTACTCGCTGAACTGAAAATTCTACCGCACTTTAGAGGGAAGGGAAGTTATTCAAATGACTTGTTTTGTACACAGCTTTCAAAAAACACATCCGGTTTGCATAATAATGATTAATATTCGTATTATAACTATTCTATAACAATTTTAAATACAAATAATAGTAGTTCAGTATTTTTAGAAAATTTGATAAAATCGTGGTTCATAAATTTGCATTTTTTATTATGGTTAACTTGTGATTATGAAGCCTGTGATTGGTAGTTTGATTCGAGCTGGTGAAATTCTTAAACATTTATTTTTTATGAATATTTTAGTAAAGTTTCCCAAGAAATATCGATTAATTTTTACTTACTGACCAGGAGTAATAAAGCTACATACAGGGTGTGCACATTGAACAAACCATTTGTAATTCAAATGAAAATAAATCCAAGTAGAAGAAACAAGGAAATGTGAATCAAAAAATGAAACCTGAGAAGTTAAACAGACTAGTCGGATAAAGAAAAAAAATAGAATAAGTCCTATTGGATAATTATAGCAAATAAAAGTTAAAGAAAACTAATAAAATGTATTTATAATTGTAAAACAAGTAAAGTTCGCATAAATAAAGATTATATCAGTTTAATAAATATAAAATTTATTAAATTGATTAATAGTATAGAATCCTTTCATATTACAACAGCAATTTAATAATTTCGTAGCTGATACGAGGGCTGCCTTTTATATTTCGGGATTGGACAACCCTAGTGTTACAATCTGACAACTGACAGCTCTATCGTAAAGTTTGACATTTTTGAGCTTATACGTACTCAGAACGTGTTGACATACGAGCGCTATGTGTTGTTTACAGTAACTTAAAGGATTCATCTCGGCCAAAAAATGAAATTAAATCGTGAACATTTTCGTGAGATTATTTTTTAAAACTTTCGACGTGTATTAAGTCAGCAAGAGTGCATGGATGAACTTAATTTAATTTTTAGCGAAGAAACCCCATCAAGGACCACTGTTTATCGATGGTATGGTGAATTCAATCGAGGTCGTAGTTCACTCCAAGACGAATTTCGTGAAGGTCGTCCAAAAACAGTTGTTGTTCCGAAAACCATTGATGCTGTGCGCGAACTGATATTGCAAGATCGTCATGTGACCTATCTTGAGATTGAGTCAACCTTACACATTAGTGGGACCAGCATACATTCAACATTGCATAAACATTTGAATGTCAAAAAAAATTTGTTCGTTTTGGATCCCACACAATTTGTCAATCGTTCAAAAAAAAAGGCTCGCGTCGATTGGTCGAAAGAAAAGCTCAAAAAATACGATCGCGGTGCTTCAAAACACGTTTATGACATAGTAACAGGTGATGAATCGTGGATTTACGCGTATGAGCCCGAAAGTAAACAGCAGTCGACTGTATGGGTGTTTCAAGATGAGCTGAATCCAACAAAAGTTGTTCGCGCACGAAGCACTTCCAAGCAATTGATCGCCTGGTTTTTCGGAAAAACTGGACATGTCGCAACCGTACCACTAAAACAACGCAGAACAGTCAATTCTGAGTGGTAGACAACCATTTGTTTGCCAGTTGTCTTCCAAGAAATGAGGAAAACCAACCGCCGAAGACGGATCACTCTTCACCACGACAATGCGAGCTCTCACACATCGGCTCAAACAACTGCATTTTTGACCACTCAAAATATCGATTTGATGAGTCATCCGCCATATAGTTCTGACTTGTCACCAAATGACTTCTTTTTATTCCCGTACGTAAAAAACAAACTGAGAGGTCAACATTTTTCGACACCTGAAGAAGCGGTTGCTGCGTTCAGAATGCATGTTTTGGAGATACCTCAATCAGAGTGGAAAAAGTGCTTCGACAATTAGTTCAAACGCATGCAAAAGTGTATAGATCTACATGGGGAATATTTTGAAAAACAATAAAGCGATTTTCGATGATTAATATTTGTTTTTGTTCTCTAATCCTGAAATATAAAAGGCAGCCCTCGTATAAGTACATATAGAAATTCCAAGTTAACAATTAAGAAGTTTATATTATGAGTTAATAATTCATTGTGATTATTTGTTTTTTTAAGTCATGGAGAAAATAAATTAACCATGGTATGAATAAATAACAATAAAAATTTTTTAATAAAACAAAATAAGAAAATTATATAAAATAAGAAAATTATATAGGCTGGATTTCCAACTTGTTTTAACTAGCTTAAATTGTTGGCTCCGATGTAAACGTTCGAATTCCGAAAATTGGGGTGGACCTTCAAAATCGGTAAAATGGTCATAATCCGACAAGACAAGGTTCCGAAATTTTTCGCCGAGTCGCCTAAATCCATAGGTGTATATTACAGGTGTATATTAACTTGCACTCCTTCGTTTAACGTGCGCCCGACAAGCTGTCAACGTTCATGAGAGGTGTTTAATGTGATCATACATGTTGTTTTCAGAGTGCTATGAATTAACTGGATAGCACCATTTAATTACTTAATGTAAGCTTCAAATTTACTAAAGGATTCTATGAGATCACCTAAAAATATTACTTGTTCAACAATATTACCTAATGCAAATTCGTCATGCCGTAGAAACCGTATCATATTTAGAGCATAGGTCTTCTAGAGGTTAGTTGTAAAGCGTGAATATTGTGACCAGTTTAGAAAGAGATGAAAAGATCTTTCTAAACTACTTATAATATTAGCGCTTTGCAAGCTACCTCCATATGCTCTAACGTATCAAATAAGGTTTGTTATGTGTTTGGATCTGTGTTCATGTCTGAGTTCTGTCTTCTGTTGTCTCACTTCAAGTCAAAAACACTTGATGGTGATAAACAATTTATCTTAATGGTTATAATATTAACTTTGTCTTATTAAAGATTTAAATACGCTATGGCATTGAGCGGCCCCAATTCCCGAAATAATTCAACGGCTCTACCACTCGACTTTAGACGTAAGTCGTATGAAAACTGATGTAACTGAAATTTAAATCGTATATTAAACTTCATTTGTCAGTTTTTAAACGACCTCATCTAAATTTGTACTCGCTTCGGCGGTACATATACTAAATAAGCACGGACGGGAGCTGTATAAAGGGGAGGTAGACCATCCTGTTGAAAGAATATGTCACCTTCTTCACTTCGATATAAATTTAATAGTTTAGGAATAAGCTTCGAAAAACTCCAAATATCTTGCACGAGTTAGGTTCATGTCAAAGAAATAGAGACCCAGAAGTCTTCCTTGAACTATGCCGCACCACAGTAGAGCCATCCCATGGGAGATTGTCGGTGGTTCAATAACGGCAGGATAGCCTATTGGCTGGCATGACATAGCCGTTCAAAAAACCGTAGTCTCGTCAGAAAAAAATACGCTTTTTATGAAATTATTATCATTCGTACATAGCATTTTGCATTTGCTCGCAGAAGTGAAATCGTCGTCCAAATTGGCTTCAGATAGCTAGCTCATGAACAAGGAATACCATATGAGGATGATACTTTGCTTTCTTCACGATTTTGTGAACTGTGCAATATTAAAATTAGAAGCCACTTGGTTGTATTTACTAATAATTGTCTTGTATTGCCAACAAAACGTTCAGTTGATCTTGTGATTTTGAGGGTCGATCATACTTGGGTAAATCACGAACAAGTACAAAGTTACGGTATTTAGACTCATGCTTTCATCGAAAAATTCAACTAATTCTTGTTAGGTGCACATCCAAATCCCATCATACAAATAATTTCATTTCGTTCTCGTTCAGTTAATGTCAGCAGTTTAAAATAATGACAAATTCACAACTCAATAAACAGTTCAAATACACTGATTTTGCTAAACAAAATATATGAAATTGATAAGAAAAAAAACATTTTTAAAAAAAATATAACCGATTTCTCTCTATAACTAAAAAGCTAAAAATAATTATAACAAAATACAATTCTAGCAAATAAATAACACATTCAATGTTGTTAGGTACCTACCTAGGAAGTAAAAAATGTAAATATTAAAAGGTGCTCATTGTGTACAAATTAATTACCTACCAATCTAGTATATTTTTGAAGCCAGTGTCAAGCAAATCTAAAATCCTTCATTGCATACTTATCTACTAACTCATCAAACTTGATTGTTGCTTGGCACCGACTTCAAAAATGTACTAGATTGGTAGGTAATTAATTTGTACAGACTGAGCATCTTTTAATTTTTACTTCCTGGGTAGGTACCTAACAACATTGAATGTGTTATTTATTTGCTGGAGTTGTATTTTGTTACAATTATTTTTAGCTTTTAAGTTATAGGTAGAAGTCGGTTATATATTTTTTAAAAATGTTTTATTTTCAACTTTTTAGTTTTTTTTAACTCAGGTAGTTTTCATTATTTATTTTTTATTTTGTATGTATAACCTTAATAGACAGAACCAGGTAACATCGAAAGCCTCAGCATTACACAATGATACTTTCTCATTTAAATTGACAGGTAAATCTTTACGAACAAAATGTACTAGTACGCGTTGACTTAATAAGCCCAAAATATATTTATGCCTTATGGACTACGCCATGTAACCTTTTTTCGACTTTTTTCGACAACACTGTATAACTATAGATAATTCCACTCCAACCTATGTACCAATCATCCTGTACATACGGACAAGCACAAATTTGTTAGCTGCCTTCTGTAAACTATAGGACGGAGTAGAATCCATCCCATATTTACGGAGTCAAATCCGTCCTATATTTTAACCATAGTATATAACTCCTCATGGGCTACCCCATAAATTATTTCATTTTTAACATTTTTTATTATCGCCCTGTGTAACATTAATTTCTCCACACTTTATGCAACTTCTTATGAGCTATTAAAGAAATAATTTTTTAATCACACTTTATAAATATAATGCAACTCCAGCATATATTTCAACCATCCTGTATATGATTTGCTTGTGTCCACATCATATAACAGTTTTTTAATCACCCTATATAATTTTAATTTCACATTTTTTCCAACATTTTTATACCACCAAACGTCCAGTCCACCTTATTTTCCAACCATCCTGTATATACGGTTGCCTACGGACCACTATCATTCTAGCCCGTCCTATATTTCAATCTTCATATAAATGCTACTCCTCCTACCACTTTACTTTGTGATTTTGTTTACTATAACTAAACACCCTGTCTATAAACGCATCAAATAGCAGTTTAAAGTTTGACATGTGTTGTCACTGAATTTTCTATTAGGCCGGGAGAATATGGCAACCAAAAGCACCGTCTTCGCAAAATGGAAAAATTTGCATTTAAATAGGTATTTGCCTGGTATACAAACAAAACGAACTTGGTACTCATTAATTTAAGGAACCGAAAATACTATGCTTTACTACCTATATGCTTGAGATGTACATAGAAAATTTTCAAATTCGCAATTAAAACTTCCAGTGCCTAAAATTACCGCACTATTACGTTGGAATTAAAATATTTATGAGTAAATGTCCGTTGTGTCATTTCGATGAAATTTTTGATAAGAATTTTAAAGTTTTCAGCGATTTTCTGCAAAACTGCAAGTTGCACGTCGCAGAAAAGTATATGAGATCACCTAAGGATCTTCCTTAATAGATTAAAGGTCAAAAACTATACACATCCATAAGGAGTTATCGAAAAATCGACTAAAATATTAGGGATATTGGTCGATTTCCATGCACGCATGTGTTCATTCACAAATTTTATCACTTTATCAATAGAATTCTTTTCTAAAATTTGAAGTTTCACCAATCCGGATATATACTCTATTAAACAAAACCATATTCATTCAAAACGGTGCACCACAGGAGAAGAAATCAGGTAACATACATACAAAAAAAGCGAAAAAAAAAAATACGCGACGAATTGATAACCTCCTCCTTTTTGGAAGTCATTTAACAAATACGATGTCAAGTTTTCATTTGACGGTGATAATTCTTGTCATTCTTGGTCGCTAAGGTTACTGCCAGACAACCATAATTTTTGACGATTTGTTCAATTAGCATGGTCGATATTGTTTGACGCTATTTAAAAAACTGGATGACGACATATCTCTAGTAACAATAAGGACCCTGTGTCTAAGAGTGCCTTTGTTTAAAACAAAATCGATGTGACAGAGGATTTTTTCCAGACACTCTCAATTTAAAAAAATTGCTCGTTACTTATCGAAACCCTCTATATGAATCAGGGCCTAATTATTATCGATTACAATATACCTCTCATTTTTAAAATATGATTGTTATAACAGCTGCTCTTTCGGTATTTTAGCCTGTCACCCTTTTCCGGGATAAGATGATTTTCGCATTATGGAAAGTTTCTGAAGTTTATCTAAGGTCACAAACTTTTCTGTATACTTTTAAACTCGCTAATCGAAAGATAATATTCTGGTTTCAAGTCTAAATTGAAACTGGTGACTCGTTCAAGTTTTCAGCTCTAAGTATTAATAAGTCTATTAAAACGAACAGAGCTTAGCAAACGGAGGAAGTAAGAAAGAAAACTTTTAAATCTCGTTATGTTTGAATACGCACGTGCTCTCACACCAGTTTTAGATTTGCTGTACTTGGCATTTGAATTTATTACGGAATAGATATTGCAAATGTTTGTTAACAATCAGCTAGAAAAAATGGCGTATTTGATGTTTTACCTATCTTACATAGGTCATGCTTAGTATAAGTTATGAGATTAGAGGGTATCCTTTGTGTTCTTCATTAAGTAGTCATTGATTTCATTATAAAAACCACTAGTTTTAGTTGAACATTCTTCAGTGATCTTGTCCTCGTCACGTAACTTTCTTAAAATTGCCCTTACTCTTAGAGGACAAAAATTGTTTCTTATTCCATCCCCTAGTAATGAAATAACTTTACCCAAAATTTTCCTGATTTCAACAACACTATTTTATTTTCTTTCAATATGTGTATAAATTATCGCCCATCACTGAATCAACGAAGTACTGCGCAATGTACTGTGGAGGATTATTTAAATTTAAAAAAATATTCTTTTAATGGCTCATGGCATTTCAAGTTTTTCAGTTGCCGGAAAAAGAATTAACCAGCTGGTCTTGGAGTCAGACTGAAGTTAAAGATACCCCATGCCAATATAATTACAAAATTGTCGCAGTTTTTCTGTTAGAACAGTGTAAGTAGAAAAATGATTACAAGTTTTTACAATTATTAATTTCATTTCTATGGGCAGATTGTCGCATCCGTGGTGAACAGCATTGCTGAGTTAATGAGCAGGACAACCAATCCATATAATGTCCTTGCCTAATTTTTATTTCAGTTTAAAAAAATACATTGTTTGATCCAGCTCTTTCTCTACCATCAAAACTCGTAATGCATTTATCTCCCGAGAATGCTATACATTTTTCTGTTATACTAGTGGTTGCCTAGTGGTCGAAATTCGACCCTATTTGATGAAATTGTAAAAAGTAAGTGGATGTAATGACCAAAATTGTTCACTCATATTGACAAATCTATTGAAATAAAAACGTAATCAAATATCGCTATTCGAAATATTTATGAGAAATGACTGACGCCCCAAAATTGTTCTTTGCAACCTCAGAGTTTTCGTCATTTGCGGTTTCAATCAAGTTCAGGAATATTAAAGAAAAGAGAGGACCAACAACCCTAGGAGAATTTAATATTTAATACTTTCTCTATTGTCCGCTGTCTGACAAGTTTTTCCACAACTCCTTCGGTAAGGTTGTGATAATAATATATTAATGAAATAATTATATTCACATTAAAAACAGAATATTTAATATTAAATTTAATATTTAATTACTGCAACGCGTTCGAAAACTTAATACGGATCTACTACATTGACTATTTTACCACTAAATACTAACAACCCTTGTATGTCACTTCCAGAAGTACATGGCCTAAGAATATAGCAGCATCTAACGATCGTCCATATATAATTACTCAATGTTTTGAGTTTTGAGCACCTGGCGGCGGCGGCATTGTTGTTTGGCGTTAACCATATGGACGTAAATAATGAATTTTTATTATATTTTATTTAATAAATGAACCAATATTATAAATTAATATTGGCATTCTGCACTCAAGGTCATCAGTAGCTACTTAACAAAAAAAATGAAGAAAATCGGTTGAGGGACAGAGGAGAAAACGGTACCTAATCGTTTTGTCTTTACCTATTTATATATAGATTATATTTTTGGAGCAGATTATTTACTTAACTTGCCAAAGTTTTACCAGTTTCATGGAGAAATGTACACATGTCAAATTTCTTGGAATTTATGTCTTTGCCACGATAATAGAAATACTGAACCAATGCAGGAATTAATTTAGTTGCTCCATGAGCATCACAAGAGACACTAATACACGATATACCTTTCAAGTCATCTATAATCTTAATTGAAGAATGAGAGCTTAAAACGCCAATCACAATTGCAGTTTTTTTTGTTCTGTTACATGTCATGTCTTTTAAAATACATGTGGTGAAAAATCGTGTAAGCTGCAGTCCCTTCAGCCGTGAGTCTTCTCATTAATTGACGATTTCTTTACAAAAGTTTCTAAGACTTTAGAAGTCCCTGCCTTGAATTCTAATCTTTTCCTGTGCTTGGCTGTTTTCTGATGTTCCACAATATCTATCGCACCTCTAGTGACTATAGATATACTGGATTCACAAATACAACAATACACTTGAAGAGTCAGACTTTTATTTATTTATTCTAAAGCTTCGTTAAAAGTGCATTTTGGTTTTGGCATGTTTAGGAGTATACAACAAACTTATATACATAATTATACAGCTGAAACAAAAGAAATGTCAGTAAAAAGGGACCTCATAAATTGAAAATTAACACATTTACAAGTATTACTCTCTAAATAAATAATATCTTTAATACAATAATAAAATTGCGTTAAACACACTGTATAACTAAAATGTTGCTTCATCTTAAATTTCAGGTATTCAAGATATGATATATATGCAAGAGCTCGTGGTCCACCCTATATAACAAAATTATTTGAACATTTTGTGACCCACCTTGTAAAACTATAATTTTACTCCGAACTGAATTTCAACGACCTTGTATATTCAAATACTTATGGGACACCCAAAATCACATTTTTGTACCAACTTGGATAACTATAAATCCACCAATACTCAACACATTTTACCCAAACAGCAACTGCCTATTGGCCACTCTATATGTAACAATTTTATTCAACATTTTTTTGAATCACCTTGGATAACTACAACTCTACTTCCATATATATTTAAACCATCTTGCTTATGCTGCCGTTAATTAATCAATCATTATAGTTTATTTGTCTATCAGTTTTTTAATCATCCTGTATAACCATAATTTTACTCTACAAAATATTTCAACCACCATGCTTATAGCTCACCTAATATTACAATTTTAAAGCAATTATCTATAACTCTACTCCACTTCATATTTCAACTATATTATCTATGCTACTGCTTATGGGCTGAGCTAACCATTTGTTCAGATATTTTCTGAACTACCCTGGAGAGTATAATTTCTCTCCACCTTATGGGCCACTCAATATAACATTTCTTGTATCAACCTGCAACTTATAGGCCCTATATCACAATTTTATTTAACATTTTTTGAATCACCTCTTTAGCCTATATTGCAACTATCCTGTATTTACTGTTGCATTTTGGTGACCAAGTATAACTTATTTTTCTATGATTTTTTGAGCCACTATTTTTATTTATACAAAATATTCCAACCAACCTGCATATGCAACTGTTTATGGATTACTTAACGTAATATTTTTTCAAACACAACTATAACTTTGCTCCACTTTATATTTGAACTATCGTATCTGTGCCACTCCTTATGGGCTATTTCATTTCTCCTTATATTTTTTGGACCACAATGTAAAGTATAATATGTTGCCACCCTATATTTAAACTACCCTTTATAGGCAGCTTTGTCAAAAATTATTTGAATCTGATTCTATAACTATAATTTTACTTCGCCCCATATTGCCGGTATTCCATATATAACATTTTTGTGCCCCCCTGTATACTTATAATTCTGCTTCACCTTATATTTCAGTCATCCTGTATAAATAGCGAACAGCTGCGTATGGTACTCCATCATTATTTCAACCACATTGTATATGATTATTATTATTAGCTAAACAATATAACAGTTTGTTATCCATCCCGTACAAATATAATTCTACTCCATTCGTTTTTCAACCACCTGGTATATGCAACTATTTATGCCACCCCCAATATAACTTTATTGAAACACGTCCAATACCCAATTTTATTCCGCCCTTATTTCAACCACATTGAATATATAGAGCTACTTATGGGCCACCCAATATAACTTTTTTTAGATTTATTAAACCCATCTAATTCTACTCCGCTTTATGTTTTAACTAAACTAAAGCTAATGCCAGTTTCAAATATTTGGTGCTTGCTGTGGAACCAATAGAGTAATTGTGTTAGCCAAGCTGGTAGATTTTTTTGACCGTTTCCATGAATGTAGCGAAATAAAATATATATTGGAAATTTTTTAAAGTCTAATTATAGGCTTTTCAACAAAAAAAGTTTCAGTAAAATCAATTCAGTAGATCTTATGTGATGCCCGAACAAATAAATAAACAAACAGACAGCTACAATTTTATAATACATGAGTTTATCTGGGTGTTTTAAAAACACAGGACGGTGGGTAAAATGCTATAACAATAGGTCATATCCTGGGAGAACAAGACGGTTGGCAACACTAGTTCATAGCAGAATACCAAACCCATTCCTACGACAATTACTTAGACCGCCCTGTTTGTTACTTTTCATGTGAATTGTTATAAAAAATAGCATTTTAAATTAACCTATTTTTTCTACTAAACACTGAACTAATTTCCCGGTTAACGAACTGACCAATTATTATTTATATATAAAATAATGTTTATGCTAATTATGATAATAAACGAATAGTATAATAAACTTCTTATTTCTGAACATAACTATGTTACAAGATAAATATAATAAGTGCACTTCGTGTGACAAAACATGACGCTAAGGACATGTCGCAATCGCTCGGAACGGCGGTCAAATTATCTACAATCAACAATTAGTCAGACATCTTCCTCGGAAATATTATAACGAATTCATGTCTTCAGCCTTCGAGGCATTACGTCATAGCCAAACCCGATATATTACTAAACAGAATATGAAATTGTTTCCAACCTCTCGGTTTTAACTTAACAGAGAAAACTATTCATTTATTCCGTTGAAAGAATTGTGAACGAAAGGTGTACAGTGCAAACGTTCATGCAGTGATTAGATATTATCAAGGCCAGTAAGGTAAACATTAAATTCACGGTTGATGTCATTAGTTAGTGTTTGTCGATTGTCAACAGTTACGTTAATAAAATGAGATCCAAGCACGAAATACCGAACAAATCTGATTTTATGAAGCAGCATTCTTTCAATTTTCTTTTGAACGAAAAATATTTTACTGACGTCGTTCACGAAAATAATGCAAAACACGCTACAACAGTCTCTGCTGATTCTGGTAAGTTCACCAACATTTACAACTAATTTTATAGAGTGTTATAATAAAGTTCTGCACATAAAATTTATAAAACGGACAAAATATGTCAAACGATTACTTTTTAATAGGCTTCATTTCCCTAATAAAATCCCCAGATTTGGGACTATTTGCGATAAAATATCAAAAAAAAAATATAACCAAATTACCTAATGACAAATAATTAAAAACAGAAATTTGTGTCTCGAAATAACATAGTAAATAACAAATAATCGTAAAATGATCCTTTTCCATTGTAATCAAATAAATACTAAAAACCAGTAGAACAACAAGAAAATGAAATCTATGAAATCTAATTGTCAGTGGTGACAAGATAACGAGCCTACGATGACGCCATGGATTAGTCTACGTTTAAAAGAAAGAGTGTTGCAATTTAGAATAGTGAGAAGAGGATCGTTATTGCCACACCAAATACCCCTAGCTCGAATAATAATCGGGTAGACTTTAACGTCAGTGGAATTCTTGATTGCCATAATTTTGTTCGTGAAGTCAGGTTCTTCATAATACTCCTTTTTCAACCTGTAACTTTCGGCAAGCGAACGAGGAGCTTCCCAGAAAACACCTACTTCAATAATGATGGTTTGTAGGCCTTTGTTGATAATAAGGTCGGGAATTCTTAGGGTCCCAGAGTCTGCTCTAATTCTCGGCTTGACTTCAGTTTCCCACCCACTCTTTTTGGCAACATCCTCGATGATATTAACGATGTTGTTATGTCGAGTGCCGTGGGTAATGTAGCATCCCTGTAAAATATGGCAGTTCGGCTAGCGTTTTTTACATCCCCCGCGGCAGTTTGGTTGTTCTTTAGGTTTGTAAGGCAGGTCCATTGACGGTAATAGGTTACCAAGGAGGTGAATTGCTATTTCCTGACCAAAGTGGGGTAGGCTTCCAAGAACTCGAAGCACTCGAGGAGGCACATTGTTTGGTACATTTCCCAGACCAGGATTTGTCTAAGTCATTTATTAAACTATTGGTTATATCCCGGGTTGTATGTAGATGGGTTAAAGACTTGATTTTACCAATGCGGTGTTCAGTGAAGGAATGTGGGACATAATTTTTGACAATCTTCTGCTCATAATTTCTAGAATTTTTAACGCGAAGGGGAAAATGCCAAGACCTCCATCTCGTTTGGGTGCATATAAGAAACAGTTAGTTTTGGAGGAGGGGAGATGAAGGACAGTCTTGTCCAGACGACGGATTAGTCTGTCAGCTTCTTTAAGAAGTTTTTTTGTGACATAGATGTTTTCTAAGGAACTAATCCATCGCGGTACAAGATAGGAATTAAAGATAATGAATTTTTGGTAAGGTTTGAGAGGGGATCTACGAATACGGGAGATTTGGGTCTGAAGGAAGGAAGTTCGTCACCCATCCGATTATAGCGAAGCCCTAGATATTTTAGGGTGTCCATCCCCACTTGTTGGATGGGTTTCCCGTTGACAAAAAATAAGCTTTTGGTTATACTAAAAAGTTTCCTTTTCTTTAGCACAGCGCGAAGAGAAAGGGCAAAAGACTTGTCGGTGTTAAGTGATATTCCGGCTTTGTTTAAGAATTTATTGGCCTTATTTAAGAGGTTATTAGTTTCTTTTGTGGACCCAGAAATAAGCACGAGATCGTCAGCATAGCCGAGACAATTACATTCGATATAATTGACTGCAGGTGGATTTTCTTCTTGCAGCTGGACAAGTAGCTCGTAAAAGAAAAGATTGAATAGACAGGGACTCAAAGGGTCGCCCTGTTTGACGCCATTGTTTAATTTTATTTTGATGTTATTATTATTACATATCTGGATGTAAGTATGTGCATCTTGAAGAGTGGCCCTAATAAATTTTAAGATATTAGGGTGGACTTTAAATCTTTTCAAGGCTGTTAAAATTCTCGAATGGGGAATAGAATCGAAGGCTGCTTGTAAGTCGAGCGAGGGACTTTATACCTTTTCTGGAGTATTTGATAGTGCTATTAAGAATAACATTGTTAATTAGTGTTCCATCTCGATTAACAAAACCTTGCTGACAACGGTTGATAGGCAATTTTTTTAATCTCCAGCTCATAATTTTATTTAATAAACGCAAGAAAATAGAGCCAATTGTTAGCGGACGCCAATTTTTAATATTTTTCCAATCCTTACCTTGTTTGGGAATTAAGATCGTACGCGATGTTCCCATAAATTCGGCTCATGGATCCCATATTTCAACAAGATAATGCTCGGCTTCATGTTGCTCCAGTTAGATCTAATTAGTAGAGGACTTGGAAATTTACCCCAGCCCACACGGACTTTGGATGTTCTAAGACATGAAACGCAGGAAGCTTAGAATAGTGTTTCTCAAGACGAAGTAGATCACCTTATTGAGTCAATGCCAGGACGTGTTAGGTAGTGTATAGATAACCGCGGTGAACATACACATTTTTTTAACAAACTTAACAAAAAAAGTTTAACTCCTTGGTATTTTTCATTCAAGTTTAAATCATTTACTACTTGCTATACCATCCATGTTTTACCAAAACAATATTCTGGGTGTTATGATTTATTTTGCCAGTGAGTATATGATATTTAAAAGTGCTATGAAAAAAGTATTACAAGGATTTATTTCATTTATAAATATTTCTTTTAGAACCATATTTTGTTTTAATTTAAAATGTCCAGCAGTATTCTATTACCGTTCTTTTTTTTTGTTAAATATTTTAATTGGTGATAATAATAACTTCGAGACAAAGGAAGATATATCACTATATTTATTATTTTTAATTGTCACGAGTCTTGTTTAGTGTTTTTACGCCCGTGCAACGTTTATAAAAATCAAGAAATAAATAAAAAGAGCAAATCTTCCTTTGTCTCGAAGTTATTATTTCATAAAAGTGGAGCTTAGTGTATGCATGACGTTGAATTGGCATATTGTTGGGGGAAATAATTTTAAAATTGTAATTTTTACTGAACATTTTAAGTAAATAGTAATGTAGGTTAGTAGTTTTAATAAATATTAATTTGTATAGAAAGTAATTGTAAAATATATGTCTATTAGGATATTATCCAAGTATTATTATTATCTGATGATGGTTAACTAATAAACCGAAATGTACGTAATAATCAAGAGCATAAGTGTTTGATTGACTGTACCCTAAGATAATAGCATATCGAGTCATATTTTACACAATTTTACATCAGAAATTTTATTTAAACAAATAATTAAACATTATTAAACGTGACGTCTGTATCTAGTTTATTGATAAACAAAATAGTACAAGGAAATAGACCGTCACATGTTCCTGTAACAGCAAATGATTGTCACACCCCACCTTTACAAAATACACACAGATGCATGTCAACGTCTTCGCCAGAAATATCGTTCTGTCACTATGTGGGTTGTAAATTTATACAAAACCAACTTCATGGACTAATAATTACTAATCACAATGCTCTTGATAAATTTATTGATTCATGATAGGTAAAATATGATATGAGTTTCATTATCTTCCACGTCACTACAATCTTTTTGTTAATGATTGTTTGTATTTTAGAGTAAAAAGATCTCGCTGATATCCCTGGTAATGGTAATGGGTAAGAAATAAAATTATGCTAATGTAAAATTGATGTTTTATGTGTTCTGGGGAATGCACCAACACAAAGTAACTTTTCTTTTTCTTCTATATTTCATGAATTAAGCTTCGCCTCTTCCGATACTACTCCACATGCCACCATTTTATTTCTTTGGGTAATAGTCTATTTGTTTAGAAAATCTATCATTCTGTCAGTGTGGCTTTTTCATTAGTATTTATTTTGTTTAATTGTAAAGTTTATGGAAGATATACATTTTTTTTCTTATATCGTTATTCCTTACTTAAGTATCTTATACCTCATTGTCCGGCTTTCACAGCCATAAACTAAAAAAAGGCGCTGCAATTGTTTTATAGAATTTCATTTATTTCGGAGCGATCTGTATATCATTTCACATATGTTTTGTTATCTGACGAGCTGTACCTGTTCTATTGTCCGGTTGTCAATAATTATTTTAGATCTAACAGGATTTTTTTTACTTTAACTGTCATAACTTTAGTTTTGTTGTAGGATATGTTCAAATTATATGTTTTACACAAATTATTCAATTGATGTTTGTTTGTCCTCTTCGGTTTCTTTTATAGCACCATAGGTAACTTACCTATCGGGTCTTTATGAGAAAACAATGATTTCTTTACTTTTTGAAGTTGTTAATCCATGCAGACACATTTAATAAATGCGGAATAAAATACAGCAGAAAATAAAAAAATCTTCGCATGTTTGTCTTCCTTGCTTTTTTAAAAAAAATCTGTTAAAGCTGCAGTAGTCATTCCATAGTTTTGCATATGGATTAAGAATTAAGTTGCTAATTTGTGCTGATTTTGTTGCTATTAAAGTTCCCAAGAAGTGCTAGTTACGGATCAACATTTTCACTTGTATATTTCAGAAATGCAAATAGCTATGGAAATGAAACACCCTGCTGATTTTGTTGCTAATTTGTTGGATGAAATTGAAACGAAGCTTCCCCTAGTGGTGAAACTCATCTCCATACAATCCATAATAGCTAAAATCATTAAATTCATATATTTTAAAAGTTTGTTCAGGAGTACTTTGTTGCTAAGTTGTGACGTCAACTGCTTTTTTCCGAGAAACATTGCCTACTGTAGGTTAAGTCTTTATTTATATAAACTATTCGCGTATGTAGCAAAATGAATTCTGCTGAACTTCTTGTTCAAGATAGTATATGTGCAGATTTCAAGAAGCACCCAGTAGTAGTCAAACCTATCACGAAGTATAAGGACATACTTTCAGGAAAATTTTGAAAGTTTTGGGCCATCATCAAAGAAATTAACTACAAATTTAGCATTTGTTTCAGTTCGATAGCTATTTTAATTTCTTAAATACCCACAGGGCTAATATAATTTAAGACTCAGCTCCAGTAGCCACCCTTTCTGGGAAAATTCATGAAACCATAATCGTTATTGACGACATAAATCAGTAACTAAACAATATATGTTCTATGTTAGAGCACAATTTCACATAAAAACAATTATAACGATTGTGGTTTTTTCTGTAAGTATTTACACAAAAACTTTTAAATCTGCAATACTTGACCATTGCCAAATAGTTAATATATATATATATATATATATATATATATATATATATATATATATATGAACTAAGCTAGGTTCCGGGTGAGAACCGCGTCTGAATTTATTGAATACTCGACGTTTCGACTCCTGCTTTGGAGCCATTATCAAGAGACAAAAGTGAAAAAGAGTTTCAGAGTCTAGATCGAACTCGGGGCCTCAATCTGCCTACTCTCCAAGAGTCACTAGGTAACTGAACTGAATTTGAGTCTGCTCTGCTTCTTTTATTTATAGTTAGCGCTGGGGTAGAAGAAGATGTCACGTGATGAGGCTGTGTTGTGATTGGTTGGGTATTGGTGGGCGTGTCTGCTTTGTTTAATCTGGCAATTACGGAGGTCCAAGCTGTGGGAAGGCGAGTACTGTCATCGCGTCTGTTTAGACAGAGAGGTCTTTTCTCTATTTCGATGGCTTCGCGAATAGTGGATGCCCTAAGAGAATTGAGAGATATGATAGTATGATTGAGGCCCCGAGTTCGATCTAGACTCTGAAACTCTTTTTCACTTTTGTCTCTTGATAATGGCTCCAAAGCAGGAGTCGAAACGTCGAGTATTCAATAAATTCAGACGCGGTTCTCACCCGGAACCTAGCTTAGTTCATAATAATGACCGCGGAAGCCTCTCAGAACATATATATATATATATATATATATATATATATATATATATAATATAAATATATTTGGTACAGTAAAAAGTATTTTACATAGTGTTAAAGAAATAAAAAACTGAGCAATTATTATTACTGCAATGAATAAATAAGAATAAATGTGACACTTTTTTCCTATCATCTCAATTATGAAAAGTTTTAAGTAATAATATAAATGTTAGTAACAACATCACAAGTAAACTCCTATTGGATGTCAGAAATCGATTATTTATTTTGATTTTTTTGTTATTTTCGCATAAATCTTATCCATCTAAACCTTACTTCTAACATAAAGGACAGTATAAAAAGATTAAACAATAACGCTCACTCTCCCAGTGTCTTACTATTGTCTTCAGCTAATAACCAGTCAAATATTTTTTTACAGATCAGAATTTGCTACTGCATTACTGAAGAAATTAATAATTGAATAATAGGCCCCTCACAAAGGTGCTCTTAAAATTATTTTTAGTTCTTTTCCAATTGCTATGGTCTAAAATAGTAGTTTTTAATTAGCTTAATCTTAAATTCCATAACAGTTTACTGATGTCTTAGTGTCATGTTTGTGAACATTTTTTAGGTCGACAAAATCGAATTGTTGCAACATCTCAAGAAGTCCAACCACAAGAAACAGACCAAAAATTAGATTTTGCGTAAGTATTCGCATGTGCAATTAATCATCATAAAAATAAATATCTGATAAATAATGTTTTGATATACAGGGTGAGTTTTTTTTGATGATCAGTATGGGGATCTCGGAAACTAGCGGAGATAGAGCAAAGGTTAAATTGGGAAAGATTTGCAATTTTACTGGCTCACTTTAATGACACTTTCGGATTTTTGTAAAAAGTCGTTGCTTACTAGATATTTTGAAAAAACGAAATTCTGTCGATTCAGTCAAAGCCCTCTAGCTCCTTTGTTTTTAATTTTATAAAAAAAGTGTGGATATACAAATTGAAGGGAATTGTATTTCGAATATGATTGTCATGTCCTCGTTTGCGTGACAGCTCTCGTTTTCGAGATATGACACAAACTTATATTTTTTTGAATGGAAACCATAGTTGGCTAAGACCTCAAAAAATCGGACATTTTTAGAGCTTTTTAACGATATAATACTCGATCCAGTTATTCATAAAAATAACGGAGTTATGGATGCTTTTATTTCTTCTTTTTACTTTTAACATAGGTAGCTATGAAAAAGATTATTTTCACTTTGACGTTTCCTCATTTGAGAGTAATTCCATTAGTAGTACTGAACTGACAGTCGATATTGACAAGTTTTCGTGATAAAATGGAATATTCGAAGAAGAAAAACTGAATATGGTGGAATGTTATTTCATATGCCATAAAAATTCAGTTCGTGCAGCTGAGGAATACTTTCATAGATATTTTAATCGGCGTCAACCTGCTCTATGTACATTTAAGATGCTTTCCGGTAGTTTACGCAGATATGGATCTTTTACTAAACCACCAGAGGAACGTAATCAAATTAACGAAGCAGCACAAATCCATCTACATCAGCTCGTGAGATTGCGGCAGAAGCTGGCACATCTCAACGAACTGTAGTTAAGGTACTGAAAGCGTACAAGTTCCACCCGTACAAACTTTCAGTTTCTCAAACTTTGCAAGCTGGTAACGAACATCGACGTATTTTGTTTTGTACATGGTGTAGAGATATGTGCCCTGACAATCCACAGTTTCCATTCAAGGTGTTATGGTCAGATGAAACTAGATTTACTAACTGCTGTATGTTCAATAGACACAATGAGCATATCTGGGCTAAAGAAAACCCTTTCCATGTAGAACAAAGACGACCCCAGATAAAACTTGATTTTAATGTTTGGTGTGGTATCATAGGATCTACTATTCTGGGGCCTTTTATCTATGACGAATCACTTACTGGGGAGCGCTACTTGCATTTCTTGCAATACACTTTTCAAGACATGTTGTGTAATTTGAATTGAGAACTCGTTTAGAAATTGAATGATTCCAACATGATTCTCATAACTCGTTATTAGTAAGACAACACTTAGATAATAATGACCCAGACGAAGGGCCAACCAGGTCTCCCGATTTGGAGTTATAAACTTCTCTTTATGGGGTACGCTAAAAAACAAAGTATACAAAGGAAAGTATGAGACAGTTAGTGACCTAAGGGAGGCGTTATTACAAGCAATTGAAGAAATTGTTAGGCGGTCTGTGAGGACGGTAATGTCAATCTTAAAAAGATGCAATTTTTATCTAAATAACAATGGTGGACTTTTCGAACATAAATTGTAACCATTATTATGTACTTTAATTACTTAAGTTTTTAGTTAGTACCTACTTATTTAGTTTTTTCCTTATACCTGATATACCTAATAAAAAAATCGTTCAATGTTTTTTGGAATAGTTATTAATAAATCAACCTATTTCATGGCTTACTACGTAAAAGTGAAAACAAGCGAGAAAAGCATCCATAACACCGTTATTTTTATGAATAACTATATCGAGTATTATATCGTTGAAAAGCTCTAAAAATGTCCGATTTTTTGAGGTCATAGCCAACTATGGTTTCCATTCAAAAAAAGATAAGTTTGTATCATGTCTCGAAAACGAGAGCTGTTACGCAAACGAGGACATGACAATCATATTCGGGATACAATTCCCTTCAATTTTGATATTTACACTTTTATTTATAAAATCAAAACCAAAGGAGCTAGAGGGATTTGACTAAATCGACTGAATTTCGTTTTTTCAAAATATCTAGTAAGCCTTGACTTTCTACAAAAATCCGAAAGTGTCATTAAATTGGGCAAGTAAAACTGCAAATCTTTTCCAATTTAACCATTGCTCTATCTCCGCTAGTTTCCGAGATCCCCAAACTGATCATAAAAAAAACTCACCTTATATATTAAACCACTAAGACTAATTAGATTATTTTTCTTTTTTTCTGTTTTTATTATAACATTCTTCTCTTTTTAGACTATACTATTTCCCCACAAATATAACAATAAAAATGTATTACCTACTCTAATTTACTTATTAGAAACAATGCAACCTACGAGAGCTTAAACATCTAATTATCGTGGCCGAAATCATATCCCCGGAAGGAAAACAGACCTTAGGTTGACCTTGGCACCATATTTTAATGCTAATTGATTGCTCTCGATTAAAAATCCCACCGATCTTCCCAGTCATCCTTATCCTATCCAAAGAAATGACTAAAGCCTATCTATTAAACGAGCAAATATATATGCCACTAACTTTTCTTTGGTATATCTTTCCTTTTTCGGACACATACCGCCAAAATCTTGTGCTAAGGTCTTTTATGCAGTTACATTTCTCATTTGGTAGGAGGCACTTTCAATTATGTTTGCATTTTCTTGCACAAATCTTGTGGAATGCTGCATGAACATTTGATCACAATAGAAGTACCTTTTTGATCACGTTTATTTTGTAAACTAAATTTACTCTGAAATTTATTATACTTATGTCCGAATATGTATGTAAATCATATTTATAAAAGAATAGTTCTACTGCAGGATAGTTTACTGAAAAAGTGTTTCTGATATACAAGTAATAAACACAAAAACATTTAGGGTTTTAACTTACTCATTCCTTCTTCATTGGTGAATTGTAAGAATTTCTTGGACCTCTTACTCTACACGAAAAACTACGCAATATAAGATAATTTGACAAACTCCAAAAAAATGCTTTGGTCTTCCTTCATGCTCCCTTGCCAATAGGCTAGCTGCGAATCCATTAAGCTAACCGCACAGTGACAACATTAGTCAAGCAACTTTTAATCACCAAAAATACAACACTTTATTTCGAATACAAAGACTTGAGCTGCAGTTATTTGTTCCTCTATAACATTCAATTGTCGCTTTGTCAATTGTGCCATTGTCAGTTATAAATCTTCTCGACTATAATATTGAGAAAAACAGAATTGAATCAAACAACAATAAATCAGCGTAGTTTAGTTTAGTTATTCATACACTTCTAATAATTTTGTAAAGTAATACATACTAAATATTTAACTTATTGTCGAACTATTAAATTCAGCATGTAAAATTATTTTTGACATTGAGTATATCGGAATTTAAAAGTTTACATTTTTTAGAGAAAAATATGTGCCGTATATAAATTCTCTGAAGGTTTAGTGCTAGAAATAAAGATTGGTAAGATAAAATAACATTCTAATTTTCATGATGGTGCGTCAAATAGAAAAACGCAACAAATTTGTACCTGCCATTATAAAAAACAGAGAAGAAAAAGAGTTTTTGATTTCGCAAAGAGAAAAAGATGTTAAAGTGTATGTCAATCTTCATTATTGTTACATTTAGTCTTAATTTTCAATTGTCGAAATTTATATTATAAATATAATTGTTTTAGGCGATTGTACAAAGAAAGGAAAAATAACCAAGTGGATACAAGAATTATTACAGAAACCAGATCAGATGATACAGGATCAGCACCTAAGAGGTAATAAGTAGTAATTATTTTTATTTAAGAATTTCTATACATTTGTTTTCAGTTTGTTTGAGTTTGTTTGAATAAAATCAAATAATTTTTTTTTGTACAGATATACAACAAGATGTTATATAAGACCGAAGTCTATTCCAATTTGGTACCACGAATCAATTCTAATTCACTTAAATTCCACCAGAAAAAGATACCAGGAGAACGTTTATTTTAAGGTAAACTATTTTTTTATGTTAGACAAGTAAGGTGTTGTATGTCGAAACAATATACATTAAAAACCTTACTAAATTTTCGATGTAGGTACAACCGTGAGAGTAATAATTTATTATATTATAATTTTTCTGTATTTATGAACTTTTGGGAACAACATCACACTTCAGAAAGTTTGTATGAGTCAAAAGTTCAAGACCCCGTTTTCAATAACACCTAATCTGACGTAACTAATGGTCCAGGAGCTGATGATATCAAAAGTACCGTCTTTGCGGATTTTGAAATTTTTTATAATAAAAACTAAGAATTATACGAACAAAATGAGCATGGTACGTGTTAATTTATTTAGCCAAAAGTATGTTAATAAATATTAATAAAAACATAATAAAAAGGTTTTACCATCATCGCGGATCTCAAAAAATTGTGCTGTATTCAATAGGAAATTTGTTTATTTTAAACAAAAAAATAAGCTAATTACTCTTTTTAGTCGAAAGGCTACTTAAAGCATGTGAGGGAGGGTAAAATTTTACCATTACTGCGTAGACGGTTTTATTAACCGAATTCAAAAAGAATGGCGTTCTCAATTCGTTTTTATCTATGTTATTTTAGGGTTCCGTATATATAATATAAGGATACATCTATAATATCACTCCGAATTTCTCCCTCTCTCACATCACCACAATTTTCTCCTAAACTACTGGACAGAAAACGTTGAAATTTGGTATCATTGTATAGTTTGGTGACCCGATCAGGAGTACATATCGTAAATGAAAAAAAATTGTTTTTAGGGGTACTTCTGGGGGGAAAAACTAAAAAAATCGACCGTTCCCCCCACCTTATCTCCGAAACTATAAGCAGTAAAATTTTGAAAAAAATTAGAGATATAGGACGTCGCCTGAATTTTACCGGAAAAATAAGTAGAAATCTCTAATATTAATTTTGTGGGGCAAATTACAGAATTAAATGAAAAATATAACATTAAAATTGTTTTTAACACATCATGTATTATCAAATGAAAGGGCTCATTATGGCGAACAAAAATATATTTTTTTCACATTTTTAGAATGAATATTTTCAAATACATTAAAAAAATATTTTAATAAAATACTTTTTTCCCCTTTATTTCACAAGCTGTAAGACCTAAAAAATTTTACAGGATAAATACGAGGAAATCCCTAACATTAATTTTGGAGGTCAAATTTTAGAATTAAACGGAAAATAAAAAATATTTTTAACGCATCATGCAATACATCAAATGAAAGGCCTCATTATGAGGAATACAAATATATATTTTTTATATTTTTTAAATTTATTGTTTACAGGATATTAACAAAAAGATATTAAAAATTTTCATTTTCCGCTTTATTTCCGAAACCATAGTACCTAAAATTTTGAAAATAATTACTGTGGCTCACTTGAAATTTATCAGACAAATTAATAGAAAACTCCAATATTAATTTTGGAGACAAATTTTAGAATTAAATGAAAAATAAAAATTCAATTTTCAATCGCATAATGTAATATATCAAATAAAAGGCTGATTATGTGAATTACAAATATATCATATTTTTAAATCATTTCTTTGAAAGATATTAACAAAAATACTAAATATCAACATAATTCCCACTTTAGAAACTAAACTATCTAAAATTTTGAAAAATATATTTTATTTATATTTTTAAATAATTTGTCTAAAAGATTAAATGATTTATTATTTAAAACTTGACCTATTTTCCCCTTTATCTTCCAATCTACAGAGCCTAAAATTCAGACAGTAGATTATAAAAGGCTTCCCTGAAAGTTTATTAGTAAAATAAAACTCTAATGTTAATTTTGGGGGCTAAATTAGAAAATTAAATACATATTTTTATAAAAATCAGGGGAATCATGAAGCAAATAAAATAATAAAAGTGTATATTTGTTATAAATTTAAAACGCTTCCTTTAAAAGATATTAGCGTAAATATAAGAAAATGCATTCATTCCCTGCTTGTCTGAAACTGGAATATTAGAGCTACGGAACCCTTAGTATGCGAGTCCAACTCGTACTAGACCAAATTATTTAAGTTTGTTCAGCGATTATTCGCAAACGGCTCAAGGAATTTCGACTGTTTGTACTGGATCCTGTTTCAGGGATCGCGAAGTGGTCCCATATTTTTTTCAATAACATAGCTTGTAACGTTTCGTAGAAAATGGGGAAAAACTTTTTTGCTGACTTTCTTTCTTAAACAGTAAACTTTGGTGGAGTCGCTGGTTTAAAAATATGGAAATTTTTCTTTTCAAAAATTAAATTAACTTACACGTCAACTGTTGTTGTGCTGATATATTTAGATTAAGAATAAAATTACACATTAGTATTAATACTTGAGTCGTAACAAAATTGTGATAATTATTTTAATTCACCAGAAATTTATATGCATTACGCAGAATGACACAAAAAGAAAAACAGAGGCAGTGAAATAACGGAAAGTATATTGTGTAAGAAGCTTTCACTTCCATTGTTCAATCTCAAATGACTGCCGCTCTTTTTTATTCTGCATTAGGAAATACGAGTAAGCTTCTTAATTCTAAAAGGAATACATCAGAAACAGACACATGTTACGTTCATCGAAAATCCATACGATGACGGGGTACATAAATTTGATTAAAACCTTATTTCAATAAAGAGACCCCGCTATATTGGAGTAACAGATAGATTCCAATAGGTTCAAAAGTGGTCCTCATTTGCTAAATTTTCTTTGCAGACAGGGTATACAAAATATTACAATTTCTATACTTCTGTATGGAACTGTATTGAATGTTTTCAACTGCGCAGTGCATTTGATTCTTCCAGTTTTCAAAATATCATACTCTGTTTTAAGTTATGAATTTTGATGCCTATAACAAATACGCACTGACAAAAAAATCGCAATACCCAGAAGAAGACGTTAAAACATGATTAAAATTTAAATAAAAATACCAAGGAGTTTAAATTTTTTAATTAAGTTAGTTAATAATGTGTTTGTTTACTACGATTATCTATACACTCCTCACAAGTATTGGCATTGAGTCCATAAAGTGGTCTAGTTCTTCTGTATTTCATACCTTATAACCTCCAGAGTACAGGGGAGCTGAGGTAAATTTCTACCCATGATATCTCAAACATGTTTTATGGGCGAAAGATCGGAGGAGCCGGGTGGCCGTGGCAACAGATTCACAAGGATCTCTTCAAAAATGTTTAAACTAACTCGAGCAACATGAGGCCGAGCATTATCTTGTTGGAATATGGGATCCATTAGCCCATTAAGGTAAGGGAGTACATACGGTTCCACTACTTCCTGAAGATAACGTTGCGCTGTCATTTTGCCTCAAACAAAGACTAAAGTCGACCTACTTCAATGTGCAATAGCACCCCATGCCATAAATCCTTACAGTTCGGTGTACATGTCGCTTGACGTGAAATTGAGGTTGAAATATTTGTCCGCGAATGTCGTCTTATCCTTCTCCGACCATCATGTCCACCTTAGGAGAATCAAGATTCTTCAGAGAAGACGATGTGATGACATTTCCCATTCCATTGTTGTCGTTCTCTGCACCACTATAGAGCCTGACGTCGATGCTCAGCTTTCAGAGAAAACACAAGGTGGAGTATTTGCCGAGTATTTTCCAGTATTTTCCTAGGGTATGAATTTTAACAATAAGTTTGCTTCTATTAAATTTACATATGAACAGGAACAAAAACGGTACTCTACCATTTTTTGATGTATTAGTTTTAAGAAATGATAGTGATAAGTTAGAGTTTAATGTATATAGGAAGGATACTAGCACATATAGAAATTTACCTAATACGTCATTTTACTGTCAACAACATAAAATGGCGGGGATTAATTTCCTTGTACATCGGTTGTTGACACTCCCTCTCAATAAAGAGAGGTTGGAAAATGAAAAGAAAACTATTACAGAATGAATGAATATGAAAGCGGTATATAGAACAACTACAACACTACAGAAATTGTTGGGCAATCCTAAAAATAAACTTGCTGATTTCGAGAAGTCCGGTATTTATGAATTCAAATGTAATGATTGTGATTTAAAGTATTATGGACAGACACGCAGATCTATCAGTACCCGATTCAAAGAGCATATTGCCCATTTGAAATACGGTAGGGCGGATAAATCTAGTATTGCACATCATGTTTTAGAACACAACCACTCTGCAGATTTATCTTCTTTAAAATTAGTTAAACAAGTAAATAATTATAGGGAACTGGACTCTTAGGAAAGCATTATGATTTATAAAATTATAAACTAATGAATTCAGATAAGGGTCCTATTCCATACAGTTAATAAGTATTAAAAATGTCATTGCTTAATAATGTAGCGTAAAAGTAGGTAGGTAATTAAAGATAATCCTAATTTAGATATTTGCATTATATAACATCTGCCTTATCTTTGAAATCTGTTAGGTATTTAGAATTCAGATTTATCCCCTGTACTAATTAACTTAAGTAATAGTTTAGTGGTAGGTATAAATTAGAGAAAATTGTATTTTCGATTTAGTTTGGGTTTACTCCTTGAAGATGACAACTTAGAGTTGTTGAAACGGCGTTGAGTGTTTAAAATAAAGGTTTGGTGTTAGGGTGCAAAACTCTGTTTTCCAAGATGGAGTCGATAATGGTGCAGTCCAAAAGACCTTATACTGCGGTAAACCGTCCGGACACTTACAAGATAAGCTAGCTCTCCTAACCACTTATCATGCAAATTCCTCTAAATACCATACATCTTAGATTTCGATCTATAACTTCATTTTATGTTCTGCCTCCCGTAAACCCATAATTCGACCTGTTTCAAATTTACTTAGCTGGCGATACATTCGGCATACACATACCCTAGGCATTTTGACTTTACTAAACATGGATTTGGGACACCATCAAACAGTTTGTTTTTTGGTAAATTTAAAAAAATACAAAAACGAGTACAATATTATTTGATAAAAAAAAGTTTACATGAAAAAACATTCACCAAACTTTACCAAATTTTAATCATTTACTCCTTTACTATAACATCTATGTTTTACCAAAACAATATTAAATTTAAACATGTGATTTCTTTGTCATTTGGTAAAATTATTGAAAATGTTTCTATGCCAAATATTTAGATAAATTGTACTATTTGCAGAATGATATTTTGCCCTTCAGATGGATTGAAACAATGGTAACAGAAGTGAACCAAGACGTAAGACGGAAAGAGTCGCCCATTCATTAAGAAAAAAAAGCCGTCCATAACTCTTTCCCTAACGCAGAACAGGCATTAATTGTATATACATACCTACTTTCTACTGTATGACTTTATATTTTTTAATTATGGATAAAATAAAAAAGATCTACTAAATTGGTTGCCTCAATATTAAATATATGGACTCTAAAATGTATAAACATATCTAAATTATTGTTTCACGCCTAGAATTTAAAAACACACCAAGCAAATACGTAAGTGTTTTAAAAATCATTATGGAAGAGTAAAAAAGACAAACACACAATAGTATGCAACGTCAAATACAGTGCATATATAAATTGGTTGTATACTTTCCGAGTGCTTTTAGACCACAAAGTATTGTATGTATTTTAGACATGAGTGTTAAAACGTAGAATGTGATATATATTTATGGTAAATTGATCTTAATTGACAGCATAGCTATCACAAGAAAGCATTATGAAACTTTTGTTAACAATTCCTGATTGTTTGTTTCAAGGCTTGTGATATATATATCCTTATGTTTCAACAACATAATTAAATTGTGCAGATTTAGAAAACAATTATATTAAAACACTAGCAATGTGGTAATTTTCACCAATTTAGTATATTTTATTTGACAATTGTTTCGCTCTGATGACAGGCTTCGTCAGAATTAAATATTAAACTAAATGCTAAACATCTGAATATATTATACAGTGTTGTACAATAAAAATAAAAATAAAAAATCACATTTTTTAACTGAACAAACTGATACAAATATGTCTCCCTTACTTAATCTTAATATACTTACATAATATAAAATTGAAGATTATAGTAATAATATTTACCTTCACTAATATTATACAGTAAACATATTGTACTTTCTATCTACATACTCATTATAATCTTACAACACTATATAATATATTTAGATGTTTAGCATTTTATTTAATTAATTTAATATTTAATTCCGAGGAAGCCTGTCATCAGAGCGAAACAATTGCCAAATAAAATATAAAATAAATTTGTGAAAATTACCACATTGGTAGTGTTTTAATGTAATTAAAATATGAATTTTCACCAAGGAATGACCCAAACAATCATCATTTTAAAAATTACATTATTTTCCCCATTCCAAATACCTAACAATAAAATATTACAAATTCCCTGAGTTATATGCAACACTAAAAACAGTCCAGCGCTAAATTGGCGGTATATATATCGTGGTGTTAGGACAAGTGATACTGTAGAAGCACAGAGCATATAGTAGGAGGATAGACAAACTGTCAATCTAGGTAGACGAATTTAATTTCCGTCACTGAAAATGTTCTCCAAACTTAGAGCATGTACTTTCTGGAGATTGACTGCAATGCACAAAATCGTGCCAAGACTAGAAAAGGGCAATAGAGAGGGTAATAGGCTATTTCACTTGGTGGGTGGAAGCAGTCAACGAATAAAATGCTGACTATATTTCACTGAAACCAACTCCCAACCGAGTGAAATAGCGTCTCTCTTTGGTCTTGCCACAACATTTGTGCACTGTAGGCTATCTCCAGAAGTTATCAGCTCTAAATCCAGAAATAGAGTGTGCAGTGGAGTTATTTGCATATAACTTGAATTTTCTCAATGAGTAGTAAATTCATTTTTAGTCGTATATCGTTATATTAGTTACGTTTTCTAAATATTCAATGTGTTTAAGCATATCCCCATACAGTAAAAGTATTTCCAATATTATTCAATGCAAGCCCGTAGCCAGCGGGGGAATCTAGGGGTTCAAACCCCGACCCCCTTCCGAAGTTCTGGAATTATTGGTGTCACGATTCAATTTTAACAAATTAATCATCTTTTTCATAAGAATAAATCTTATAATTACAGAATTTTATATATCCTGGGAACATATGAACAAAAATTTAATCTTGCACTTGTAATCAGCCATTTAAAAAATATATCCAACCCACCCCGAAAACATGTCCTAGCTACGGCCTTGACTTAATGTCCTCAACTTTTTTTTGAAAAAACACAGTCACTGCTCAACAATTTTTCTTCTGTATATAGAAAAATATTAGAGTTTCGAAATGTCGACATATATAATAGCTGGATAACAAAAACTAAAACGGCACCATTTAATTAGTACAATACTTTATTAATTTTGAGCAACACTATATTTTTCTGTTATTTTTATTCTTATAGAAGCTAAATAATTTACAATCAACATAAGGCGTGTTCCAATTCGAAGCAAAACCGATAACCAACCGGTAATCGTATCGCGTGTAACATCATTGTAAACGGTAAATCGTCACCGCCGTCGGGAAGACTATCGGTTGTGTATTAGTAATTTCTTCTATTGAAACAAACCTATAAGGTAACCATTAGGTAGTTTCCCCAGGCAGAGTGTGGCGCCACAATCGTCTTTATAGATGCCGATTGCTGGCATACCTGTCCTGGAACTACACCCCTCTAAAACCATGAAATGTCATAATAATTAACCTGAAAAATAATGAGTGACAGATTGAGTAATATTTCATAACTAATAGGATGTTGATAGATATTTAGTACACGAATTGAGCATTTGAGCCTAACAGAATTTGAAAAGAACCTAGTAAAATACCCTGATTACCTCCTTAACAATGGGGACTGTGTGAATTAATATTTAGGACATCTGGCTGAAACAGGTTAGTTTACATTTATTGATCAGATTTATCCCTTAAGTAGATTTTAATACTTTTGTATCTTAATTTTTGATTAACTTCTGTTTATAAATTAATTACATTTAGATTAAATCTTTATTAGTTATTATGGTATGACGATTCCTATCATTGGTCCGCACCCTTTCTGCTGCTAATACTGCTAACAATTTATTTTACATGTAATTATTAAATTTAATTTTAAATATCTGCCCCATTAAATTATCTAAAATGGCTTATTTTATATTTTTTTCTCATAATTATATTAAATGCTTTCAGGTAATTTATCGATCCAAGTTGTCAATTTTATAACAACTGTTTTTGAGACTCCATTCCCCTAATGATTTTCTTGAAGAACTCGAGTGGTTGCATATTGTTCTATTACAGGTATATCTACTTGTATTCCTCATCTTGATTGTAAAGTCTTCTGCCACAAAGTAATTGTAACATATTTTAGTGTGTTAGTGTTCCTATATTTATCTAAAATTAATTTCTGATAAAGCCAGTTTGCTATGTGAAATATTTGTCACATTTCAGTAAATTTAATCAAAGTGTTATGGTAGTTTTAATTAAACTATATTGAGTCTCATGGGGTGAAGGTTGCATATCCACTCATTTACATTATACAATATGTCTATTTAGTGCTAGGGTGTTGCAATAAACTAATATTTGTGTAAATTTCATGTTCGAAATTGTTTCATTTATACTAATTTGCTATTTACAACTGAGATGAATAAATTTATGACCAGAATGTTTACTTAGGTATTGATATTTTGTTCCAATTACTGAATTGCACCTTTTTCAGAATTTTCGTAACAAAAATTTTATCTTGGTCTTTAGTAAAGGTAGAAAGAGTTGTGACTAATGGGTAGTCTGAATCTGGTAGACTTGGACTTCCATTGTCTTGAAATGTTTGATCTCACAACGTTTCAATAGCTGTGTATCTGTTATCATCATCAGGTGATAGCAGATCCAAAGCTATTGAAATGTGAGATCAATCATTTCAAGATCATGGAAGTCCAAGGAAACTTTGAGTAATGGGTAGTTTATATTTAGAAAATATAATCAAAAACTACCCCCACCACATGTTATCTATAGAAACCATCTCTACCTTTTATTCTGTTAATTCTAAATCCAATGGTGTACCTATAGTTAGTGTTTTACCTATAAGAACCACTAAAAAATTATAGATAGGTAATAAATGGTCTTATTTCATAAAAACAATAAGAATATCCTTCAGGAATTACCATATTTTCCCTATCTTGCTTAGATGATCATAATTACTACATTCATCACAGATAGAAGTTTGTATTTCATCTCTATTCATTGATTAATCCCTGGTATATAATTTATTATAAATAACCCTACAAAAAAAAGGTCTAACGATGTTAGGTATAGAAAATTTTTCTATATAAGAATTACATAAGTAGTAACAATTTTAGTATTTTAGTCTTATGTGGAGATACTGTGCTAAGTAATCTGTCTGACAGAAATTCTAAATATTTTTGTCCAGTTAAGATAGCAACTTGAAAATAGGGCTCAATCAAGGCCATAACTAGAAAATTTTTTCAGGGGTCAGATAATTTTTTTGGGGACATTTGGTATATTTTTTATTGGTGATAGGCTGATTAGGACTGCAAAATTTATATTTTTGTTCATGTATTTCCAGGATTTACAAAAAGGTATTAATATAAAATTTATTTGTATGAAAAAAGATGATTAATTGGTTAAAATTAAATCTGGAAACTCAAAATTCCAAAATTTCAGGGGGCAGGTTCAAACCGGCATACCCTCCTTTCCGCTAGCTATGGCCTTGGGCTCAATTAAATGACACTTGTAAATATCACATTAATTATTCACACTATTAATGGTATTAGCATCATTTCTGTCAAATGGTTGAATAGTTCAAAATATAATTATTGTCATGTATTCCTCATGTTAACATTTTTTTCTTGTTTCAAAAAACATTTTGCATTTACTAATATATGGTTTCTATTTTTGTATAAATTTGTTTCAGGTTTTCCTTTTAATAAAGGTTTTATACATCACATCAGTGACATTTAGAAAAAAAATGTTTATTATTGTTTTTAATTTTTTCTTTTTTAATTTTAACTGATCAGGTATTGCTTTTGTTTATTTTTTTTCAATTTAGATAATTTGTATGTATTGTTAAAATAATTTGCATGTATTAATAAAGAAAGTTGCCATATGCATTAAAAGATATCCCATCAAACTAAAATTAAAAAATAAGTAATATATATGTAAAACGTACAGAGTTGAAACTAATTTGCACTCTTGCTATATGTTATTTTAAGAAAGAATGAATGCATAACAACTACAGCATTATCATATTGACCTAAATGGCTCAATTGAACTGATATGTGAGTAGTTTATCACTAACCTTAATTTTCAAAAATCAAAGATAATGTAAACAAGTAAAAAGGTAAGCTAATTATTTGTGTTGACAGGTCCAATACTACCTAATAAACAAACACAATACAAAAAAATGTGTTATCATTTTTTAATATTAATTCAGACTGGAATTCCATAAAGTAAAAATAATTATTACAAAACTCTAGGTATTCTTTTCAATATGTAGGTTTATTATTATTATAAAAATGTAGCTGTACTTAAAATGTGTGCTATGCAGTCAAGATATAAATAATGAATGATAGGTACTTAGTATAATTTGAAGTTTATAACAAAATTACATGATTATATGTAAGACTTATTTAATTTTCACAGTTACAAATAAATGACTGAACTTTTATTATAATAATTTCAACTATTTATATCATCGTCATCATATTCAGCTACATTCTATGTGCTTGTTTTCTTGGGTTTTTGGGACTAGGTTATATATGCTAGCTTCCTGATGTCATAGTCTCATCTTAAATTAGAGCTTTTCCTTGGTCTTTTCACACCCCTGAGTGATTTTCGTTGTGCTCCCATTATATTGCCATTTTGCGCATTGCTATTTCAGGGAATTTACTTTGTGTATTAGATCTGTTGTCTTCATCTCATTTCTTATTGTATTTCCACAATTCTAGCTAGTTTTCACAATGTTCGTCAGTTATTTGTTGCTGTATGTATTGCAGTCAATTTTTGCCCCTCTCCTGTTGAGAGGCAGTGACTGTTCCTGTAACCTTGGCGGCGATCTGGGTAACTTAGAGTGGCTGAGTTGTCATTTTTCAGATGAGTTGATTAAAACCAAATAGTGGCGTGCGGATTTGGCTAAGGAAGCGTTTAGGCGGTGATACCGTGGTGTTATCCTTTTTATTTCTTTGCTACATGGGTACAATTCGGATGTGTTCATTGGCAATTAACTTTTATTTATTATCTCCTATTTTGCTCTATCGTTTTTTTTTTTCAAGCTAAAAATTCGAGTATAAAATTAGAACACTTGTATCAAACATATTTTTAGTTAGCAGCGTAATTAATTTGAATATTTTAAGTT
This sequence comes from Octodonta nipae, assembly GCA_034190945.1. Lineage (NCBI taxonomy): Eukaryota > Metazoa > Arthropoda > Insecta > Coleoptera > Chrysomelidae > Octodonta > Octodonta nipae. Next base: position 14,543,740 of record CM067222.1, read on the forward strand.
GTACTATTGTATTAAGATACACTCAGGGGTGATTAAATATATTTTTTTGTAACATACCGTTTCCGGGAAATCGCCAAAATAAATGCAATAACCCTAAACGTCAACGAAATTCCACATAAACTGTTTATACAAATCTTCTAACTTTAAAGGTCAAATTATAACAAATCGCAACACCCGGAAGGAGACGTTTAAATTCAGTATTGTTTTGGTAAAACATCATTGATGCTGCAGCAAGGAGTAAATGATTAAAATTTGAATAAAAAATACCAATGAGTTTAAATTTTTAAATTAGTTTGTTAATAATATGTTTGTCTACTTGTTCTTGAGAAATACTGTCCCAAGCTACCTGTATTTCATGTCTTAGATCCTTCAAAAGTCGGTAGGGGCTGGGGTAAATTTCCACGCCTTCTACCCATCATATCCCAAAAATGTTCTATGGGCGAAAGATTTGGGGCTCTGGGCTGACATGGCAACAAATTCTCATGGGTCTCTTTAAAATAGTTTAAACTAACTCGAGCAACATGAGGCCAAACATCTTGTAGAAATATGGGATCCATGGGCCGAGTACATACGGCTCCACTCCTTCCTGAAGATAACGTTGCGCTGTCATGTTGCCTCGAACAAAGCCTAAAGGTGACCTACTTCCATGTGCAATAGCACCCCATACCATAATCCTTACTATTCGATGTACATGTCGCTCAAAATCAAATGGAGGTTGACATCTTTCTCCTCGACGTTGCCTAACACTCCTTCGGCCATCATCTCCATCCAAGCTGAATCGAATTAAAAAACTTAAAAAAACGACTGCAATATTTTTATTTATTTATTTATTACTTTTACGGGATTACCCTAATATACAAACAATTTGATAAAAATAGTATATAATTAGTCACAGTATGTAAAATACAACACAAAAAATACTTTTTAATTAATTAGCCAAGCAATAGATAATTGAAATATGGAACAATCACAGTACTTTTAATTTGTTTTTTAAAAACAGAAAGTTTACTTTCAAAATATCAATTTCAAATTCGTTAAGTAATCGTAGCGATCTATCAATCACAGAATGTTGACCATAATTAGTCACATGAAAGGGAGTAAGAATAAGTTAAATTTGCGTAAACTACGGCACGGTACGTTCAAAGAGACTAGCGAGAGAAGCTGAGGACAGTGTATTAACTCATGTATGATCTTGTAAATAAGACAAAGGTCACACATCAGACGCCTCTTTTTCAGTGTATCCAAACCTATTCTTTTAATCATATCTAACCTATGGTAATTGTTAAGATTCATTTTAACCTTAACAGCCGTCGTGCGAAGAAACTTATTTTGAACTCTTTCAATAGAGTTAATATGAGTCTGACATCTGGGAGACCATACCACAGAGGAAAACTATAAGCTTGACCTAACCAGAGAAGTATAAAGTAACTTGTAGATATCTAAAGAGAGTCCCCTACTATATCTATTCACCATTCTTAACATATTGAAACCTTTAAGGTAAACCTTAAAAATATGAGGCGAAAAACTTAATCGTTCATCAAACTAAACTCCAAGGTCCTTTATTAACTTTCACATATTGTAGTACTACATTATTGAGTGAGTATTGAGTTTGGAATTTCTTGGGACCTTTATAAAAGCTTATAACACAGCATTTACTAATGTTTAAAGTTAAATTATTCCCATTTGCCCATACCCAGATAGCACCTAAGTCTTCTTGGAGCATCGCAGCATCCTGCAAGCAATTTATGGGCATATATTGTTCGAGGTCGTCTGCAAACATTCTGACTGAAGAATGCTGGACTACAGTGAAAACAAACTAAATAATAACGCAGCGCAATGTGAACCTTGAGGGACCCCAGATAACACTTTAATTGGATTAGAGATAAAGTTATTGATTTCCCCAAACTTTAGCAAATTTGAATCATTTACGCCTATATATATACTATAGCATGTATATTTGACCAAAACAATATTAAATTTAAACATTTCCTTCTAGATGTTGCGATTTCTTTGTCAGCGAATATGTTAACATATTCACTTCTATGTTTACAAACAAACATAAACATAAAATATTTCAAATCTGTTACACTTTCACTACCTTTTCTGTGGTGTCATGAATTTATACGATTACTATACACGTTGATCTTCCTCTTCATCGTCTACCATTCCTAGTCTATTCCGAATAACTTTTAGTATCTATTTGTTGTAGCTTATTTTGTCTTTCATTTACGGCTTTTCAAAATTCTTCAGTAAGTTTCTCTAATTTTTCTGGCGTTAAAACGCCTTTAACGTTAATAGTTTCACCTAAGTCACAAATGCAAAATTTATACCGGGGAATTTCAAAATCCCAATTTGTTTGTTTGTAAACAAGACGCAACTATGTACTATCTATTACTTGTATTTAGTGTATACACATAGAAATAATAAAAAAATCTGAATTCCTCACGATAGTATTTGAGGATTAATCATACATGGTATGGAATTTTACTTAATTTGTTCGCTATAGCTGAACTACTTTAAACTGTTGGTGATTTCGCAAAAATGAGGTAATTTATATATTAGTGTGATAGGTGTTATTAAAATTTCCTTTCACCTTCGGAAACGTCGTTTTAGTTGTTAGTAAATAACTCTTAAAAACGTTGGCTTGTTTTCCATTGACTCAAGCGATATCGACGTGATATACTTACAACGCAGAAACTGTTTTAGTATTAGTATTAGTATTTAGTATTAGTATTTAGTAGTATTATTACTTGAAATATATTTGTTACAGGAAAAGGCAGCATTTGTCAAAGACTAAGTATCTAGTAGACTATGTGAGTATACCTATTTTCTTTTTGTACGATTTTGATTTTTATGTCTTTATCCTTTTGGACTTTTACATATAGTTAAATTGCAAGATCAGTGGTATCAGAGAATGCAGGAACTGTGCCACCTTTGGAGTTCTATTTCATTCTAAAAGATAGAGGATTTGACATATCATTGGTCATCTTTTCATTATTTGCCTTATGAACGTTATACATCTTAAAAATGCTTTTTTAAATTGTTTGTCAACACTTATAACTGAAGTTGAAAATATAGTTATGATACTTTTCATAGGTCAGTAAAGTTAGCACCGCCATTTTACAGAAACTCAAATTAAAACATATGGGAATTACGAGCTATTTAGGAGCTCTTGATTTTTACCTAAATTGATTTTTGAGCTCAATGTTTACTATGGAAAAAGTGCAAAAAACTATTGGCTCTCAGAAAAAACAAACAAAAAAATTTTGTGAGGCGTCTCAAATTAGGAGCTATTTACGAGCTTTTAATTGATGTATTGAACGTCAACCCCTAAATTTGTCTAAGGGGTAAAAATCACCCCCGAAAAAATATTGAATTTTAATTTTAAATTTAAAATCTATTAAAATTATCTACGATTTACGAGCTCTTTCCTGGTGTAATGCACATAAAAATCTAAAAATGTCTAAGGGGTGAAAACAGCCCCCCAAGTATGCAGTTTTTTCGAATTTTATGATTATTAAATTTTGAAAAATACCAGCATGATCTACGATTTACGAGCTTTCCAACGGTATATTACACAACAACATTCAAATTACTGGAAGGGGTGCAAACCACCCCCAAATTATGCAGTTTTTCCAAATTTTATGATTTATAAATTTTCAAAAATACCAGCATGATCTACGATTTACGAGCTTTCCAACGGTATATTACACGACTACATTCAAATTACTGAAAGGGGTGCAAACCACCTTCCAATTATGCAGTTTTTTCAAATTTTATGATTTATAAATTTTAAAAAATACCAGCATGATCTACGATTTACGAGCTTTCCAACGGTATATTACATGACAACATTCAAATTACTGGAAGGGGTGCAAACCACCCCCCCCCCCCAATTATGCAGTTTTTTCAAATTTTGTGATTTATAAATTTTGAAAAATACCAGCATGATCTACGATTTACGAGCTTTCCAACGGTATATTACACGACTACATTTAAATTACTGGAAGGGGTGCAAACCACCCTCCAATTATGCAGTTTTTTCAAATTTTATGATTTATAAATTTTAAAAAATACCAGCATGATCTACGATTTACGAGCTTTCCACCGGTATGTTACACGACCACATTCAAATTACTGGGAGAGGTTCAAACAACCCACTAAATTTACCAGTTATTCCAAATTATGTAATTTTTTCATTTCAAAAACTGCCGGCCTCATCTACGATTTACGAGCTTTTCAACGGGATATTATACGTTTGCATTCAAGATTTTGGAAAGGATGCAAGCCGCCCCTCCCCCCAATTATGCAGTTTTTTTCAAATTTTATGATTTATAAATTTTGAAAAATATCAGCATGATCTACGATTTACGAGCTTTAAAATATTACTTTAAAATTTTTGGAAAGGGTGCAAACAATCCCCCTAATTTCCCAGTTTGTCTATATTATGTGATTTTGTTCATTTTCAAAACTGACAGCCTAATCTACGATTTAGAAGCTCTTCAAGGATATATCACACTTACTTTCAAATTATTGTAATGAATGCAAACAACCCCCAAATTATGCAATTTTTTCCAAATTTGTAGTTCTTAAATTTAGAAAACTAGCAACATAAATTATGATTTAGTACCTCTTCAATGATACATTGCAGGACCACTTCAAAATCACCTGAAAGGTGCAAGTAACTACCTAAATGACTAATTATTTCAAACTGTCAGAGTTTTGAAATGGATGAAAATATTAAATATTATCCTTACTACGGTAAAGGTTTAGAAATCTAGATTTTACAAATTTTGGAAATGGTGTAAGGTGTAATTATCTACCATGTATAAGCTTTCCAACAATATGTTAAAAAACGACTACTGTTGGTAGTCATTATTCGGATAAATAATTGTATTATGAATTACGATCTTTTAATTAAGTATTGAATCTAACGAAAAATTGTAACCATCTTTATGGCCAACGTGTTGTTACCGTTTCTTCTGGTTTTGTATTCAACTCGCTTCTTCTTCAAAATCTGTTGCTTAAAGTTTTAATAATTACCTCAAAGTTTTTTGTTTCTAATTAACATATTAAAACAGTTGTTTCAAATAGAAATAGCAATATTTTTATGTATTACGAAATTCACAGATTAATTCCAGTCGGCATTTTTCAACCAACCTTCAGAAAATATAAGTCAAATAATATTCTTATTTTTGTCTAACCTTTACCATTTGAAAATGGGCTGAATCTATATTCTATACAAGAAATATAAAACAGGAGTTCGGTATCTGAGCGGGCAATGTATTTCGTTCTTATTCTTTCAACTATTATTTTTGTACCCACAATAATCAAATTATTCATAGCAAACCAAAAATACAAATAGGAAGACATAAAAGATCAAAGGTACTTAAATGAATTAAACAAATGTGTTGTCTCGCCATCTAGGTGCCAATATTCCTACCTGTAACTAATAACTCAGTAAAATTTCCATAGATGGACGATTTCACATTTGAAATTACTGGTTAATGTCATAAAATATATTAGATTTTTTTGTTAAAATGTTTATTGATAATAAATATATAAGTAACTACTTCAATATACCTACTTATTGAGAGAAATTCAACGTACTTGAATTTCAAAAAGAAATGTTCTTAAATCAAATGATAGCGATTAATTGTATAATGAAGTATATTATATATGAGTTTGGACGTAAAGGATGAGTACAGAGTGGCGTATATTACTTATGTGATTCAAGAATTTAAGTAACCCCTGCAATAGAAAATACCACATTACGAATTTTTTACTGCTTTAATAAAATATATTGCCTCGACTAGAACCAGTGGCACCAATCCAATATTAGATAACAATTATCAGAGAACTGTTTTCAATATATTCACATAATCAGTGTATTCAAATTTATTTTTTCATGCTACAGAAAAGGCCATTACAAACAGCGGCAAGAAGGCTTTTTCGAATGTTTCATCAAAATCTAAAATGAAAATTCTTTAATAGGCCAAAAATGACGTTTTAAATTTAGATATTTGAAAATGGACTAAAATATTTATGCCAAAATATTGGGGATGGACTAATAAGATGGTAATATCTTTTTCATTACTGAGTATCCTTATTGGCAAAACTACATTACTGGTGTACAAACCGCATAATGAATGAATTAATTGAGAAATAATATTTCGTGAGTTAATCCAGCACTGAAAAATTTAATTTCCTCAAGTTCTTGTTTTTTTCTTAAGCATAGGAACTTACAATCTTATTATAATTTGAAAAAAACCGCACAATTGGGGGGTGGTTTGCACCCGTTCCAGTAATTTGAATGTAGTCGTGTAATATACCGTTGGTAAGCTCGTAAATCGTAGATCATGCTGGTATTTTTGAAAATTTATAAATCATAAAATTTGAAAAAACTGCATAATTGGGGGGTGGTTTGCACCCCTTCCAGTAATTTGAATGTTGTCGTGTAATAACCCGTTGGAAAGCTCGTAAATCGTAGATCATGCTGGTATTTTTTAAAATTTATAAATCATAAAATTTGAAAAAACTGCATAATTGGAGGGTGGTTTGTACCCCTTCCAGTAATTTGAATGTAGTCGTGTAATATACCGTTGGAAAGCTCGTAAATCGTAGATCATGCTGGTATTTTTCAAAATTTATAAATCACAAAATTTAAAAAAACTGCATAATTGGGGGGGGGGTTTGCACCCCTTCCAGTTATTTGAATGTTGTTATGTAATATACCGTTGGAAAGCTCGTAAATCGTAGATCATGCTGGTATTTTTTTAAATTTATAAATCATAAAATTCGAAAAAACTGCATAATTGGAGGGTGGTTTGCACCCCTTCCAGTAATTTGTATGTAGTCGTGTAATATACCGTTGGAAAGCTCGTAAAATCGTAGTTCATGCTGGTATTTTTGAAAATTTATAAATAATAAAATTTGAAAAAACTGCATAATTTGGGGGTGGTTTGCACCCCTTCCAGTAATTTGAATGTTGTGTAATATACCGTTGGAAAGCTCGTAAATCGTAGATCATGCTGGTATTTTTCAAAATGTAATAATCATAAAATTTGAAAAATTGCATAATTGGGGGGTGGTTTGCACCCCTTCCAGTAATTTGAATGTTGTCGTGTAATATACCGTTGGAAAGCTCGTAAATCGTAGATCATGCTGGTATTTTTTAAATTTTATAAATCATAAAATTTGAAAAAACTGCATAATTGGAGGGTGGTTTGCACCCCTTCCAGTAATTTGAATGTTGTTGTGTAATATACCGTTGGAAAGCTCGTAAATCGTAGATCATGCTGGTATTTTTCAAAATGTAATAATCATAAAATTTGAAAAAATTGCATAATTGGGGGGTGGTTTGCACCCCTTCCAGTAATTTGAATGTTGTCGTGTAATATACCGTTGGAAAGCTCGTAAATCGTAGATCATGCTGGTATTTTTTAAATTTTATAAATCATAAAATTTGAAAAAACTGCATAATTGGAGGGTGGTTTGCACCCCTTCCAGTAATTTGAATGTTGTTGTGTAATATACCGTTGGAAAGCTCGTAAATCGTAGATCATGCTGGTATTTTTCAAAATTTAATTATCATAAAATTCGAAAAAACTGCTGTTTTCACCCCTTAGACATTTTTAGATGTTTATGTGCATTACACCAGGAAAGAGCTCGTAAATCGTAGATAATTTTCATCGATTTTAAATTTAAAATTAAAATTCAATATTTTTTCGGGGGTGATTTTTACCCCTTAGACAAATTTAGGGGTTGACGTTCAATATGTCAATTAAAAGCTCAAAAATAGCTCCTAATTTGAGACGCCTCACAAAATTTTTTTGTTTGTTTTTCTGAGATGGCGGTGCTAACTTTACGTAAAGTTAGCGCCGCCAATAGTTTTTTGCACTTTTTCCATAGTAAATATTGAGCTCAAAAATTAATTTAGGTAAAAATCAAGAGCTCCTAAATAGCTCGTAATTCCCATATGTTTTAATTTGAGTTTCTGTAAAATGGCGGTGCTAACTTTACTGACCTTACTTTTCATATGTGTTTTTCCAACAAATACTTGATTTTCAATTATAGTTTTCCTCATTTCCCATTGGAATTTGTAGCACCTTCTACAACTTGCGTATTTAAAGCTATATTCCATTTGGCAAAATTTATATTTTTTATTTATATACGTCAAACATATAATTGATATTATTGAGTGCTGATGGGGTTTTCTCTCCTGCAGAATTTGCTGAAATTGATACTTCTCCACGCAGATAAGTATGTACAATATACAAATATGTTTATGTGTACCCAGGAACCCTAGTTGATCATATTGCAGAGATGATTTCTCTCAGAACATCTGTGAGGAAGAAGTTTTGTAAGAAACAACCCGAAATCCTGCCAAATTTTCGAATGTGCCATATTATATTTTGTTTCATTGCTATTTCCAAATGCTGTTACAGAAAAGAAGCTAAAACCCAAATGATCAGTGAAATTAATGTATAATAGGTTTACAAATCGTACAATCAAATTTACATTTTTTAAGTTTATGTTTCTTTAGGATATAGTTAATGTACAGATATCGATGCAAATTTATTGCCAGAGTTCAACGGAAATGCTTTCAAGCTTCCTTTGACTTGTAATCAATGTCAAATGTATGTAGTAAACCCCCAATTTCTCTTGATTGCATATCTGTATGAATCCGTTTCATTTTTTTGATAACAGTAAAAAAAGTCACTCACTAAACAAGAGCAACAGTCATTGTAGACTGTTCAATTGAAGCAAAAGCTTCTTACGGAATAATATGTTATCTCCCTATCTCTTTCTTTTTGTCTTTCTTAGTGATGGATATAAATTTCAGGAGAATTAAAATAATTGTCACCTTTTGGTAGGGTTCGAGTATTAATCGTAATGTACAGTTTAATTCCTTATTCAAGTATTTAGTAAACTAAAAGAACTTTTTCACAATTTTTTAGTGTATTTATTAGGGTTAATTATATCGTTTTTTTAACGATATTCCAAAGGTGTTATATAACCAAATCATATATTTTTATAGATGGGGTCTGAAATATAATAAATGTTTTAATAACTTGTATTTTTAAGCTGTTAACGGTCTCATACGGACATCAAAATCCGAGTAGTGCTGATTGGTTCTGTTATCCGCTCTCATTTATCACAATCCCACTAAAGTAACTGACATTTTTGTTGAAAATTCAAATTAAAAATAGCTGATTATCAAAAATTTATCTTTATTTATGTAAACATCGAAAGATTGAATATTTAATGCAATTCTTAAAATAAACTTAACAGCTAGTAGTCTTCTTAAGCAACTTTTATCATTATTCTAATAGTCAAAAAAGCAAAGTCTCTAATTGGTTATTGCCAGATATAATTATAATTTAATCATAGATTATAAATAATCGTTAATGTTAAAAGTCGGTTTGCCGATAATATTGACCTTAATGTCATTTCAACATGTTCTTTTAAAGTACAAAAAACGGAGTGATAATTGCATTATATTGTGAAATTTATATTTGCTATTATTCCGTTAATTCTTGCATTCGACTCAAGCTTGTCTTCCATTTAAGAAAACAACAATCAGCAATTTATAACGGTATTTTCTAATTTAACAGATTGACTTCTACAGCCAAACTATACGAAGTTTTCTGTATAATTTCCATGTAAATTCTCCTAGTTTCAGTGCCAGGGTCTTTTCCTGAGCGTAGTAATAACAGAGCCTGAAGATACATGTGAACAACTTTCCTCGATTTCCATGAGCTATATTGTATACCACGCCAATATTCTTACCATTATTCTGACCGCTTGGGTGACTAGCCCTTTCTCCTTTGGGATTTATTCAGCCAGTCTTTATCCACTTTCTGAAGTTTAGTCAAGTTTCATTCCATGTCATACCGAGTCTTGTAGCTAGCATTCACATCCTTGCTAGTTATGGGCAAGGCCGTAGCCAGCGAGAGAGCCTAGGAGTTCCCCCCCCCAATTTTGGGATTTTAGAATTAAAAGTTCACTTTTAACTATTTAATATTTGTTTTCATAAGAATAAATTTTATATTTTTGATATACTGGACATACACGAATAAAAAATACATTTTTCCGTCCTAATCAACCCACCACCTTTCCACAAAAATCAACCAAACCCCGCCCGAAAGAAATGTCTGTCTATGGCTTTGGTTATGGGTAGTCTATAAGCTTTCCTGTAGCTGTTATGCATGGTCATTAATTTTTTTTTGTTTTTTTGGGGGGGGGCAACGTATATGCAATGTTCTTTGGTTAGTGTCGACCACTTTCAAACGATGTTCTTCTGGAGTTATGTTGATCTCTGCTACCATAGAGCCTGAGTTTGAGTATAAGGGCCTAGTTCTCGTTTTCTGAATGCCTATCAAGTCGTAGATCTTCCTTTACACATTTGAACAAAATTTCGATATTGGTAGGATTGAAATTTCAGTTGTACTTCAAATCAGCTAAATAGCTAAGACGGTTTCTACAGTGATTGTCTCTTGGTTGAGAATAGCCTTCACCTCGGGCCACTTGCTGAAATAATCAGCTGCGGCAAGTGTATTTGTGGATTTCTAGGAATCGGCCGACTGTCAATGGCAATTCTTCCAAAGGAATGCGTTGTATTGCTTCATTTTACAACTAATCGAGTTTGGGTCCCTTACTGACTGCATATATGTCGCATTTGCGGCACCATTTTCAACGTTCTCATAATATTTCAACCTATAAAATATTTTCCGTAACTTGTCTAGTGTTTTATTCATATCAAGGTGACGTCCAGAATCTCCACTGTGTTATTCCTGTAATATCAGGGGTGTCTTTTTCTTGGATACGACCATCTGAGATTTTTTTCTGCTTATCCCACTTCGTTTGCATTTCCATCAAGGTCTGTCCGCACTCCTTCGATCTTTGTTAAAATAGGCGCAATGTTTAGGTCTTCCAAGTGGTATATTATGCACTGTTCTATAGTCGAATTGTCATTGGCTGTAACTAAGGTTTATAATAGAAATGTCTTGTTTCAGTGTAATTTATTTACCGTGGCCTCATTGATGTTGATCTATGAAGTGATTCTGTTGCACTTTTTTAACAGCCTTACTCTATAAACCTATTGAAGATGTCCGATTGATATGCAGCAGAAACATATTGTATTAGTAGGCTTGGTAAAATTTTTCCTTGTGGTAGTGTTCCACACTGTTTCGATCTCAAACAGGAGCACGTTAAACGTTGCTTTGATGTAAGGTGTGCTATCATTGCCTCTTGCTCAAGTGAGAGTCATGATTTTTGTGGCAGCCTAATTCTACCATCCTATTTGAAATGCCTAGTTTGCCCGCAGCGGAAACATTCTGCTCTGGTCTACTTCGTGTCATTTTTATGTCATATTCTGTAAACATAAATAAAAGTCTAGACACCTCGAAGACAATAATTAGTAAATAAAAGTGAAAATCAAAAACTTATATAAAATAGTTGCTGACCCGTCCCGGCTGCGCACGGGCTAGACCAATCTGCTTAATTAACAAACTTATCTTGAACATTTTTTAAATGTCGTAATTTTCACATCCTGTAGATTTGTTTTTAACATCATCATTGATGAGCGAATATTATATGGCAACAACTGCTTCTAAAAATACATTATTTTTTTCTGATTTACGAGGGTGAATCAAATATGAACCGGACTTTTGTTTTAAAAATTTTATTGGTACGATTAATACAAATTTTAATACATATTATTTTTCTACATAGTCTCCTCTCTTATGTACACATTTTTCCCACCGAATCGGAAGTTTTTTAATACCTTTCTCAAAGAATGAAACTGGTCGTGTCGATAACCAATTGCGCACAAACGTTTCTACACCTTCGTTGTCCTCAAAGTGGTGGCCTCCCAGTTCTTCTTTAAGTAGCCCAAACATGTGGTAGTCACATGGCAAAAATCAGGACTGTAAGGCGGGTGTTCAAGGGTTTCCCAATGCATTTTGTTCAATTATCCTTGAGTCAATGCAGCTGTATGTGGCCGAGCGTTGTCATGCAAGAGAATCACACTTCGGATAGACATATCCCGCCTCTTTTGCCGATAGGCAAGTTTCACTGGTTGGAGTAGTTCGCAGTAATACTCAGCATTAATTGTACGGCGTTCTTGCAGAAAATCGATCAGCAGTACGCCTTCAATCAGCTCACGAATTACGTAGATATTCGCCGCATTGATGCTTGTCGTGGGACGGCGTGCATGAGGCTCATTTTCCACTGTCTCTCGGCCATCTGAGAACTTTTTGTGCCAGTCGTACATTTGGGTCCTTGAAAGTGTTTCATTGCCGAACTGTGCAGATAGTCGACGCAAAATTTCAGACGGTCTAACGCCCTCCCGCGCCAAAAATTTGATAACAACACGTTGCGCAACTGACCTATGCACCTCTTGCTCTGACATGATGCTACTAACAGCGCATCGACTACGCCTCGCCAAACCGACGAACTCCCCTCTTCTTAACATCCCTACCTAACATATATCGAGACGTCACGCCACTCGAATTACCTACAGGGCCAGAAACAGAAAAGTCCGGTTCATATTTGATTCACCCTCGTATATATTTTTTTGCATTTTTTGAAATTTATTTTTATTTTTATTGTATAAATCTTGACTATCAAAAAAAATTTCCAACATTTTCTAATTTTTTGAGATTTCACGTGCGATAAATTAAATTTTGTCATTTGCCTACCCCACCTCCTCAGTACTGGCAAAATGACAAATAATGTCTCTAGTCAAATAAAGAACAGATTGCATTTATCAGTTCTCATGCTATGAATAAATAAACACTCCACATAACATTTACTGGCTTCGTGATGATCGCTAAGTGAATAAATTAAGTTCTATTCATACCAACTTTCAAGACTGCATCTTTTATGTTTTCTATAAATTACTGACACCAATCCTCCTCATTCAGACCAACAGAATTTTTGTAAAATGTCACATCAAATCTCTAGTAATTTAAGGAATTCTCATATCTATGGGATAACTGAATGTTCGCATATTGATAAAACCTATTTCTATTTGTTTTAGAAGAGTATGTATATCATGATTTACACACATATTTCTCTCTATTTTGGATATATTTTTTTTTCCAAAACAATCCTAACCCCTATTTCCCCATGTAAATATTTGACAAAATGACGAATCACGTATTACTTCACTTAAAAAAAAGGAATCGACATTTTAATTCTTACGACAATATTCCTTTAGGTTCCGGAAAAATAGTAAATTTTTGACAAAAAGTTTCCCCACCTGCCCCCATAAGTTAATTAAATTTTTGCAAGATAATACTCGTTATTATTTGTTTGAGTAGTTAAGTATATACACCCGTTTTCACGCCTATTATATTTTGTTTGGGATTTATTAATTTTTTTTATACAAAAAAATATATATAAAAATAGGGGGCGATTTTTATATATTAGATTTCGTGTTGTATTTGAAATAAGCAAGTTACAATTGTTTTAAATGGTTTGAAATAAGTGGTAGTGTAAAAGGAGATGTACATAAAATGAAATAATTTAAAAGCAGAAACATTATAGTCAAGTATTATAATTCGCGGTACCACATTTTAAGTCAGTAGTGTTTATGTTAATGGGGTACCGTGATTTAATTTATTGAAAAATATTTAAAAAAATATTATATACATTTATTCCGAATTTGATGAAGAATTCAAAAATAAAATAAAAAATACCATGTCCTATTCAAAATAAGCGAGTAGGTATCTCCTTCCTGTATCTATAACTGTCAAAATGTTATATTTCACAATTGCATCCACAATAAAACGACTTCGTCCTACACCCTGTGTATAGTAGGGTTGCCATATGTCTGTAATTTTCCGGACCATCCTGAATTATAGGTCTTTGTCCGGAATGCGGGGGGAATCTTAAACCGTCCGAAATAATTAAGTGAAGATATAAAAAATGAGATAATTCAAATTATTATTGATCAAAACTTTCGAAGCTTTAATAATAGCTTTATAGAACATTTCACAAGTCATATTTTTCAAATCAAATCAAATCATACTGAGTTAAGAGAATCGAATTGACAGACTCTACAGAAAGCCTCAATCGTTAAAGCAAAGACTTTAACGATTGAGTTCCTAAAGAAAGAACCTTTCATTCAACATTGGCATTTTGTTCCTGCATCGCAAATATATAAGAGCACATCTTGGTTAATTCCGTAACTTTTCCTGGTCCAGCTGTCTTAAGAATAATTGTCCATTAGTTATTGGAATTCATCTCAACAAGATCCTGATTTTATTGCTTGATCGTACCAATCAAAAATGTGATTTCGTCAAACAATTTAAATGCATACATAACGACATTAATATTAAATTGGGATTATTTTCAGGAATTTTGGGATTGGGATCTGGGAATCTTGTGCATATGGAATGTTTTCCACTAATTTGAGATAAAAAAAACAAAGTTCATAATGCAAATATTGTTTATTTTGCTCAGGAATGCGGGAAAATCCATTTTGTATTAAATAAATAAATCAATTAATGTGCCAAAACGCAATAAAATTATTTTCAAATATAATAATACGAAAACAGTTATGAGAATCCCGTTTACGAAACTGTCATAAACTATCATTCGGTTTATCGAAAATTTAATTACGTTTTATTATAATTGTGGATTTGTGTAAATATTTGCGGACAATACTTCCTAATCATAGACTATCCACGGGGCATTATCATTTTTGTCATTAACTCATTGTTAACATACATCATTTTCGATGAAAGTATGAGATCATCAGACTTTTAACCTTGTTTTACTTCAAAAGAGTAGTTATCAGGAGATAAAGTTCAATTCAGTTGTTTTCTTATCGGAATGCATAAATATAAAGAGTGCTAGCTCAAAAATATCAGTTTAGTTGTAATCTTACTTTTGTCGTCTTGTCATTTTCAATTTTGTTAGAGTGTAGTCATTTTTTGTAAATTCTTTGCTGAATTTTGTGTTATCGTTAGTTTCTTCGTCAAGCTGTCACACTTGTGGAACTGCATTCTGTACAAACAAACCAAATGGCTGATCCTGGTGAATTTATAACAATTTCCCCTTCAAGTTTCGATTCTGTGTCGAAAATTCAAGAATCCAGAGAAATCGTCATCGCTTTTTTGAAATACCCTCAAATCAGTGTGGCCCATCTACTCATGAAAGAACTGAATTTGTGTGCGCACGATCACAGCTTCGTACCTCCGTGGTAGCTGAGCTGCTGCTGAGGAAGATTCTGGAAAAATTTTCAACAGTTTTCACTTTAAGTGAAAATTAACGCCGAGAATGGGATAAGGTTCTTCTGGAAATCACACGTTTTACAGGGTGGATGTTACCGCCTTGTAACTGTGAAAGAAAATATTTAATATTATAAAAGACATTTTTTAATAATTAAGTAAATAGCTAAGCAAAATGCCTGTGTTAACTTTACAGCGTTCCTACAAGTACATAATGTACGCCACCAAACAGCCCTCCCTCAGAATCAAGCAAGCCGATTTGAAGTGCAAGAATGGTTGCGGATATTTTGGAAATGCGGATTGGGAAGGTAAGCATTTTAAAAATGTCACATTCACTTTAATGACATAGGATTAAAGAATTAAAAGAGAGTAGAAAGAACTTAACAATATTATTTAAAATGTTGTACCTGTTATTATTCACTATTATAAAGAATGCTCTAATTGCTTAAACCAACTGATAATCTAGTCAGCATCTTATCAATAATTAAAGAACGAAATTAATATATGATGGAAAGTGTATTCAACCCAGGATAAGATTTAGAGTATTCCCCACGTAAATCCCTAAATTTCAGTGCCCTGCTGGGGCAGCCCAAGTCCCTTATATAATCCTATTTAATCCAATCGCTTTCACCGAAATTTATGATGAAGGCATCGTTGGACTCTTTATTGTACACTTTTAAGTTTTGCCAAAGAAACTGTAAAATTTTTAAATAATTTAATAATAAAAGTGGAAGGTAGTTCGTTTTTCCCATCTATGGTTCTTACAGAGCAGGAAATTTCCAAAAAAAGTCCCATGTCTTGAAACTCTACCATCAATATTTATAATTTTAAATAATAGATAAAATCAGGGCTAAAAGCGGGTGGGTGATCTATTAGCCGCTCGTACCAGGGATTCGCAACAAATAAATTAGGAACATGAATAAACAATAAATCCATTAAAAATGTTTTGTGTAGCCTTCGACAAAAATGTGTTTGTAATGAGTTCAGAATGGTATTAATACAACATACTATGACTAAAATTATGTGGATTGGCTCATTCGAACCAGAATGATGTTCATATCATTATTACAAAAAAAAATAAATAAGCAAAAATTTCCAAAAGTTATAAACAATTAAAGATCCAAAAAAATGGTGTTTGTTTTTTCGCTTCTAGTTCGTAAACTTTTAATATTTTGGAATGTTGAAAAAATTATTATTAAAGCGGAGGAAATTTACTAAAACAAGAGCCGACTCCCAAAACTGTGAGTAAGTCACTTAATCTTAAAACATTTTTTTGAGGTACTTATAGTAAATTGAAAAAATATGGTATAATCTAAACACTTTGAAGAATGGAGTCCGATAGACATATTTAATTTAAACAAAGTTTTCAAAAATTAGATGATTGTTAATTAACAAAATTTTCTCAAACTTCCTTTATCGTTCTTAACTATTTTTTTTAATAATTGTCGTAATTTTTTTCGCTTCGTCGAGCCCTTTTAATACTTTGTTTTTAAGTTATCAAAAAAATAAAATATTTTTTTATTATTTATTATATATTATGTTATTGTTATGTTATATAAAGACATTTACAACTACAAAAAATATCATTTTATCCATTTGTTTATAAACAAATGGAAGATTTTAATGTATAAAAAAATTACAATTTTGTAGAAGAACTGTGAATTATGATTTTTGAAGAAAAAACAATTTCTGAATTATAATTTTTAATTGTTTATAATCGTTTTTTAAATATATCTACCGTTTAAATTATTAGGTAAGAAATTTTCTTCCTTTTTAATCATAATTGACTGTTTTCTACAAAATTATTAAATATTGTAAAAATCGACTTTTTATGAATTTTTGAAAATATACATACAAAAGTTGCAGCAGCTGATCCATTTGTTAACTTTAAATCTAATATAACTTTTAAACTATTAGAGATATGACGATAAACATTTAGGTCATTTTTGTAGACAATTAAATGATCTTTCAAATGCCCTCTTTTATATATTTTACCTATTGTTAATTTGTTAAGTTGATGATATTTTCAGGTTTTTCCGAACTTTTGCGGCTTCTAGCTCAGTAATCATGCAAATTCGGTTAATGAACTTCAAGGCAATTGCTTAATTATGTTACAGTTGCAGTTGTGTATTTATTTTTAATATTTTTTTATTACTATTTTTCACTAAATTTACGAAATTGTTCTATTTTTAGCTAGTTACTTACTACTCTCCAGTTTGTGATATAAAAAAATGATTTTTCATCAAAGAAACGTGCAGGAATTTTATAAAACAATAGAAGGATAAGAGGTTCAAATAATATTGTTGAGTTGACAGATATTTCAATGACTGGAAACAGTTTATTTCTTAAAATACAAAAAAAAAATAATCGTAATATTAAACGTTAATAATAATATCAGTCAGTTTATTTAAGTTCGTTGTTTCCTTAGTTTTTAGGGGGGGGGGATTTGAAGTGCTTATTTTATTTCGATCTGGAAGTGAATGAGTCATTTTTTTCTTTTAGTACATGATGAGTTTACGAACTGTAAGTGAAAAAACAAAGACTCTTGTTTAGGATCTTTAACTGTTTATAACTTTTGGAGTTTTTTATGTGCTAATTTATTTTTTTGTAACAATGATCTAGACATCATTCTGGATCGAATGAGCCAATCCACATAATTTTAGTCATGGTATGTTATATTAACACCATTCTGAACTTGTATACTAGGCTACTAGTCAATTTCGTTAATTATTAATGCATTTGTTTTTGAGTTTGTTATTAGATGTGGTACTATTTGTAATGAGGCAGTAGAAAAATTACTAGTTGTTAATTCGAAAAACTTTTTTAACTATCTATCAATAGGGATCTCCCAGGAGTTCTGCATTTTGATATTGAGATGGCTGACAGCTCAGTCAAAAGTCAAAAGTACCTTATTTAAAAAAAAACATTAAATAATATTTTTCTACATTCGAGTACTTATTTTGAGGAGGGTAGCAAGCTAAACGTCAAATAACGGTTCTTTGTCACCAGATTATTATATTTCAACATGGCACCGCCTTCAAAATTATTATTTAATTGATATATAATTTCTAGCTTTTTAACTATAGCAAATAAAATAACATATGCCATTAAAATGTGTAAAACTGTTACAGATATCGAAAATTTTGTTGAGTATTAATTTTCTGTTGAAATTATTTATTATTACGTATACTCAGTTATTTTTGTTATGATTAAAGCAAACGCTTGTTACAAATGGTTCATTTAATATAATAACTAATTTTTTAATTTTTTTTTTTGGCATTTTGTGGAGTTGCCTCTGTTGAAATTTAGAAGACAATTTATTTCTTATCGTATCGTATCGTTTAAACTTTTAAACTGGCAATAATGAACAAATAAACCTAAAAACGTTTCCCAAGTTTACTAATTGATTTGTTTATAAATAGATTACTTTTTTATCATCTTGCTTTAAATGACAGTAAGAATATTAATTAAGAAAAAAAATGTTTAAAAGTTAATTACATAGTATGAACTCCAGATATTTTTTTACAAGAACTCCCTTGTCTTTAAGAATGAAATATTCAAATAAGGGACATATATGTGTTAAGGACCTTCTAGAAAATCTTTATGCAGGTGTCATTCCTATTAATTTTAAATTTACTTTTACGGATCAAATTAAGCCTCAACGGTATTTTAGGATTATTCTCTCTTATTTGCCGTAAAAGTGAAACTACATTGGAGTAATCCCCCAGGTATAATACTTGTCAAAATACCTCCTATAGTGTAAATTACAATAATCCTTGTAAATATCTACGTAAAGTTAACCTTTAATTACGGTTATGTTACTCATAATAGGTTCTTAAAACTTTGCTTCTCTATTAAAGTATTTTGGGAGAGTATTAGATATTTAGAATTATGGAATTTACATAATAGGCCAATGATAGGGAGAGGGGCAGTTTTCATGCTCATGTTTTGGGTCGGTCATGTTCCCTGGCTTACCTGTTGCAATTTAAATTCAGTAAAGGTGTAGGTAGTCTTATTTATGGTTTAGTGCAAGAAGAGATAAGTTGTTAAAACGCTGCTAATCAAGGTTTGGTGTTTGTGCATAAATCAGTGTATATAGCTAACACGTCAGAGGTTCTAGAACATCTCCAGCTCCACAAAATTACATAACATGAATTTATACATTCTTTTCTACCGTACTGCATATAATCATATCAGTGACGAAATAGAAAAACCAAACGTAGCAGTAAGCAGAGCTGAAAAACAGGAAAATATCAGTTTTATGCGACTCTATAGAAGGATTAAAAGTACATATGTCTTTAGTATGCTTTTGGAAAATATATTTAAATCGTGTTCGGAACATGTGTTTGCCACATTATCAGTTATTTATTTACAATGATTTAGTGCTATCACTATAATATAAATTTTACTATTCTCATGGCCTTTTTGACTTTGGTGATGTTCTGAATACGCCTACATTGAATAATAATAAGTTGGTTTGGTAACCCGTTCATTTAAATCCTAAATATTTTGGCTGTAAAAATAATAATTAGGTTAAAGGTTAATTAATGTTATTAAGAATTATCAATAAAGAAGTAGATTTCATAGGAGACATAAATTGATTGGATGAGCTTATTACAGTTGGTCGTATTTTTTACAAATGTTATACAGTCTTAGAAAGTGATAATTCATGATCTTATAAATAGGGCAATTTGGTGTTAACATTTAAATCATAACCTTAAAACCAGATCTTTTGAAAACCTGAATCACTTTAGATAGATTTTTGAATTTGCCATTAGTTTACTATTTTAACTCATTTATTTTTTTCAGGATATTGTTCTCAATGTTACCGCAGTCGCCAAGATAAGCAGAAGCAAACAAGCCGGTTTACCAAATTTGAAGAGAAAAAGAAGCAACAGACTGACAAGAAAAGCAAAATTTATAAAATCTCCAGCGTTTTCCGTAACAATTCTTCCTCCAAAGGTAATAATTCATATATTTAAAATATTTTAATACGTAAAAATAGTTATAAACTAAAAGTATTCGTATAATCGAAAAAAAAAAATTACAATAATTGTTTCATGTGCGAATAAATTTATTTATTTTTCACACAAATACAAGGGGGCAAGTACAAACAAAAACCCAAAATATAACTTTGCTCTTACCATTAATTATATTTGAAAAAAGCGTTTGATTTAATTTTACTTGACAATTACAAATAACTTCAGTTTTGTGAATTAATAGAATATAAATATATCAAGTTTTTGCAATAACTTGTTCTTGGTAATGTAGGTCTCATTCTGGCTAAAACACATCCAATTTACTTGTTTCAACAATAGTTTGTAGTTTTCATTGTTGATCCAGAACCCAGTATTACATCGTATGTCTATGCTGGTTCCATTTTGCCAAAATAATACTCAGTTAACAGTATAATGGAATCTGGCCTATTTTTAACCGACTTCCAAAAAGGAGGAGGATTCATCTGCAACTTTTTGTATGACGAGCGATTATTTAAAAACGACTTGGGCATTTTTCATTATTTAAATTGCATTATATTAAGGAACATTACAGAAAGGTCCCATATAATTGTCTATAACTTGAGATATAAGGTTTTCCAGAAAATCAAAACAAAGTATATAAGGGACTAGATTTCAGTGAATTTCAATGAATCTTCACTGTTTTCTCTAAACCGGCTCAAGAAATTTGAATATTATAAATTGTATTGTTAAAAGATAGTTTCAGCTTGATTCCGTATATTTCTATAACTTGAAACTCACTATTTCTGAAAATCGGAAAAATTATACAAAAAAAGTGTAAACATGCTAAATGTCAAATTTTCGTCATAAATATCTAGTTTAAATAACAAGATATGCCATGAAAGTATATCGTACAATGATTTTCATTTTGATTCGTTTGAAGTAAGTAATTTAGAGACGCCCTATACAAGTTAAGTTAGGGGCTTATAGTCGCGTGAAATGGCAGAAAATATTCCCAAAATGTTTATTTATATTAGTTTATCATTTTACTAAATAAATAAAAATAAATAATAAACGAAAATTTGTTGTCGGCGAACTCTTCTATATGTATCAAAAATTTGTGTACGGTTGTAGGTGCGTGCGTGCATGCATGTGATATTAGGTGGTACATACATTGTGTTGAGTTGAATTATAGTTGCAGTTGTATACATAAGATGGTGACCAATGAAATATAAGTTGGAATTGAATTAGTTACATTTATACAGGGTGGTTCTAAAAATATTGTATTGACTGACACATAAGTACTTGTATACCTAAATATAGACAAAGAATAAAAATTAGAGGGAGAAAAAGAGAGAGAGAGAGATAAGAATACACTAAAATTTTCAATTGTACCTTAAATCAATAAAAAAGAAGTATGTCTGAAAATAGTGATTGAAAACGGTTTCTAATTATTCATGGCTAAATATAAATTATTTACAGATTAGGATTTAGACAATGTGTTACGTATTAGGTTTCAGTGAAATGAAATAAACTGAAATATATGATTTTTGTGGGAGTTTTAGATGCCAAATATGTTTTAATTTGAAGTCAGCTGCCAATTTTTTTATTAAGTCGTCAACCAAAACAGTTCATAAAAAAGTTTTGCTGTTTACAAAAATTAAATATAAGTGTTGCATTATTCACAGTCTTCTAAACGTTGTTTTTACTTGATTATTTTTATGTTTTTTTGGGGAATAACACCACTGAAATAAAACTGTTTTGCAGGAATACTACCTACTTCGTTGTATCTTTATATTTATTGATTTTGCAAAATAGGACATTTAAAATTCATTAGAAATGTGTTATTCTGCACAAAAAATTCTATCATGAATTATAGCACAAATTAGAAGAATTTGAAAGAGTTGTCTTTAGAATTTATAAGTGTTGTACAGTGAAATGAAATCGAATTCTAGTTGCAATAAGGGAAAACCTAGGAAAAACCTGAAATATTGGGTTGTTAAGTTACCATTAATAATTTTTGTGGTAACCAGAGATTAAATTTACAGAAGTAGATGTCTTCATTCAAAAGAATTAAGGCACATTTTTCGTTTTGTGTTATGTTGTTCTTTGTGATTTTTTAAATGGCCTACAGGTTCACAAATTTTCGAAAACATTTCAGAAAGTAAAGAGATTAAAACAACATTAGAAATACACTTAATCATTCGAAAACAAAACCATCAAACAAAACCCAGAACTCAAAAAACTAGATTCCTTGCCAATAAATTTTAATTGGAGAAACATCGAGACCATTTAATTGAACACAAGAATTAACGAAACGTACTTGACATCTTCATGATTAAACCACTAACACAAAACGAAAAATAAAAGAGCATTGAGCATACTTCTGTAAAAAGTTTTGCTGTTGTAACCTCCTTTTGAACAACCCAATACTACAAGGTTTTCCCTTAATTTAGATGTATAAATCATCTGCCACTTATAAATTCTAACACATCTAATTTGAAAGTGACACATCAAATGTTGTATATCTAAAAACAACAAATTTTCAGTTTTTCCAGTTTTGTAACAATTGTTTAGTTTTCTAGTATTTGGATAGCAAAACCTTCGAAACTCGTTATTCTAATAATGACCAAAATTATTTGGTGTTTGTTGATGTATCTTACAAATGTTACATTGTTAAATTTTCTTCTTTCAGAATCTGGAAGACCAGAACGGTACATTGAAAGAAGGCAAGCTAATCCAGACTCTGACAAATTGAATGCAGAGTTCATTTCCGCTTATGGAAAGCTCGGAGAACCAGTTAGGAAGGATTTCCTACTGTGCGCTCAGGCATTCACATCTAAAGTTTTAAGTGAATTAGATATGAAACCTATTGAAGATTTAGCAGAAATGGCACAAAATTATTACAAATCTTACGTCTTAAGGCTTTGCAATACCGAAGTATACCAAAACGTCTGCCAAGAGGATAGAGATGGACTTATGGAATTCTTCGAAAGATATTGTATGGTTAGCTTATATAGGTAAGTAGTTACTCCTACTTTTAATTTTATTTTAGTTTGAGTCTCATGTTAAAAAAAAAATGTTATAAATGTTGACTGTAAATTTTTTTTACCGCTCTAATCTCGTTCATTTAATTTTTTCCTTGTTTTTATTTGCCTACTAACTCAAGTATTGTGGCGTTTGGATACTCCAAGCATTATGGTGTAAATTTTGACATGTGTTAAATGAAGATATTTGTAGTTTCTAATATGCCAGGGGAGTTTGACAACAAGTTTGAAAATAAAACGGGTTTTTATAATACAAGAATGTAAAATTGTATTGGTGGACTTTTTTGGCCTGGCTACCATTATCTTTAAAAAGTAGATATCAGAGTTTACATATATTGATTCGACCCCAATCGAATTTTTGATAAGAGTACTCGCAAATGATAATGTCTTTGACGACATAATATAACAAGGTCGTAGGCATAGCAAATATTGTGAACTTTTAAAATAAGAAGTTAGTATTGAAACTATATCATGACCTTTAGATCAAAGTCTGTCAAACACTGTAAATAATTTTAGGTGAATCAGTATTTTTAGTTCGTGGGTTTATACATTTAAGACATTTATTATTTGGATATATCTTCAGTCAGCTCTGTCCTATTTACTTTGTTTTATGTAGAGTTAAATCAAACCATTATCTTTTATTCTTCGGGATATTTTTGTGAGGATCTTCTTAGTCCTTCAATAATTTTATGTTGTAATATCTTCTACTTTAGCTGCTCTTTTAACATATATCTTTTCTGTACACTGCTATTCTTGATTTTCTTTCATCTTGTGTTTCTTAGTTCTGGTGAACCATCAGCTAGATGGTTGACAATTGTCTATTTTTATTTTGGGAAATATTGGGAACTTTTTCGCTGTGGAAAACTTTTGTTCCTCAGCACACGCTCATTTGTTTTTTGATTGGCAAACTAATTATACTATAACGATTATTTTTGATAAATAACTGGCTCAGGATACTTGTTTAAAAATAGAATATCGTGATGATGTGGATTTACCTCCATATGAATGTTTTGATTCTTTCAATCAGTTCTCGGCAATATCATTTTTTTATGTACTGTGTAAGGATCCTTTACTTTCCCGCCATGTCCGAAGTTCTCTTAATTTTATATTTTAACAGTCGGATTGTGTATAACACCTTTCAGTTCATCTTCTATGACTTCACAACTTTCCCTGTCGTAATGGTTTGTATTTGTCATAACTGAGTTGGTATTATTTCTAAGTAGTTTCCCAACATCAACAATCTTACGGACTCAAAATATAATTTTTACACTCAGCATTTTTTGTGTTGTTTCTCTACAACTGAAAATTTAGAAACTGACAAACCGAGTTTTACAATTTACGCAGGTCTTTTGCAATACCAAGCCTAGTAAAACGAATTGATGGATAGACCACAAATAGGTCCATGAAATTTCTTGATATATTACTATAATCTCTTTCCATGATTATTACGCAGTTTAAAAAATTGTGCGATTAATGTGATGTTTACCATACAACTCACACTATTATTCCTCATTCATTATTAATGTGATGTTGCCTTATTTCAGAGAAATGGAACTTTATGGAACACTGCACTTCAAAGTGCGTATTTAACCTTACAGTTTCTGGAGTTCCCTTTTAATCCTGGCTTAGTTTTAAGATTTTTTTTCTCTGAACCGATGAACTTATATGAAAGCAGAATTATTTGAAACAATCATCAAGTGTGCCAACGTTCTTTAAAGACTCACACACTGATAAAATAACAATCTTCGCTTTGATTTGTAAAAGTCAAATCATACATGCTTGTTACTTTTTTTGGATATTTTTCTATTTATATGTGGACTCTACCACACGATATTTCTTCATTAAATTATTGTATTAGGTTAGTTCCTAAGTAGCATTTATTATCTATTCTATAAGGCCTACCATGTGAACATTGGGAACTGTCACTCAGTTTGGTGGGGGTATGATTTTCTGTTGTCAGAAAACGCTATATACTACACCAAAACCTGGCAACGACATTCAAATTTGTTCCAATTCGTACATTAAATTCCAGAAACTAAATTTATATCTTTTGTATCTACAATTTCCTAATATGGACGACAGTAAAATAACCTTTGTACCATTATTGTATTATCAAATAACCTACTACTACGAAATTATCATTATTAATGTGTTTTTTAGTTATTTGTTTTGTCCACCATCTACAAATGACGAAGAGAAGGATCTTTCTATACAAGATAGAATTCGCAAGCTTAGCTGGGTAAATGCTCATCACCTAGATTGCTGTATCAGTGAAACCAGCATGGAAGTCAGAGACCTGGTGTATACGGCAATAAATGATCTTTTGGGTAAGTTATTGTTACACTTTAATATTTGACTACTAGTTTTTAACCCTGTAGAAATTATGATACTATCAATGGAGATTTTTCAATCCAGTAAACCCAAGATAATGTCTTGTTTCTTGTCGAGAACTTTCATGAATTGCGCTTCTCTCAGCTGATAATTTTATGTATTTAGTACTTACAACTGAATCTAGGATACAATATTAAATTCAGTTGAACGAAGTACCTAATTATTAGAGATTTTAATCAGTTGAGGGGAGGGCAGCTGATGAACGTACTCGACTAGAATCGATATATTGTATTGAGTTCAATGAAATGAAAAATCTCGAAAGATCACATAATGGGTGTTTATTAATTAAAATTAAATTAAAAACTTCTGTCACCAGTTTGATTTACAAATTATTGACGTTTTTATGAGATAGCATCTTGTTATTATTCATTTTGGATGTTTTTCATACCGTTTTTTCTGTTTTAATTAGGCATGGATTCAATGAAGGCCCCCAAAGAGAAACTAACTTGCATCGTACGTTGTTGCCGAAGTGTCGTGGAAGTGTTGCAACATTGCCAAGGTGGACCAGTTAGTGCAGACGAATTTCTCCCTGCATTGATTTTTGTTGTTTTGAAAGCGAATCCCGTACGATTGAAAAGTAATATTTTATACATCACAAGATTTTGTAACGATACACGTTTGATGCAAGGCGAGGACGGTTATTATTTCACTAATTTGGTGAGTATTAAATTCATTAATACTAATAATTAAAACAACTTTATATTTAATTTCTAATACAAACTCAATAATTATTTTGACTATTCATTGGTGTTTAGTCTCCTCACTTATTTTGTGTAATACATAACTATTTCAAAGTTGTAATGGAAAAAAGTGTAGTGCGATTTTGAATTTTTTTCCCTATTACTGATTGTCTTACAGAAAGTCTTTGCGCAGATCTTTTGACACTTACAAAGAAGTCGCAACACCGACGACATTTTTATATTGTTTTGGTAACAAATAGATGCTATAGTAAGAAGTAAATGATTAAAATTTGAATAAAAAATAGGAGTTTAAGTTTAATTTAATATATTTGTCCACCGCGGTTATCTATACACTCCCCAACACGTATTGACATTGATTCAATAATGGTGGTCTATTTATTCTTGATAAATACTATCCCAAGCTACTTGTATTTCCTGTCTTAGCACCTCCAAAGTCAGTGGGGGCTGGGATAATTTCCGAGACTTCTACACTTCATATCCCAAACATGTTCTATAGGTGAAAGATTAGGAGATCTGGGCGGTCATGGCAATAGATTCACATGGGTCTCTTCAAAAATGTTTAAACTAACTCGAGCAACATGCACGGTCATGTTGTCTCGAACAAAGACTAAATGTGACCTACTACATGTGCAATAGCACCCCATACCATAACAACTACTATATTAATTAATAAAAAAAATTTATATGAAAAAACATTCACACAAAACTTTACCAAATTTTAATCATTTACTGAGTGACTTTTTATATACAAGATATTGGGCAAATAAACATTTAATTTCTTAACATAGTCTCCGTTTAGCCAGATGCAATTAGTTAGATTCCCTCAAAGTCCTCAAAATAGGCATTTTTTCAGATTGAGCTCATATTTTAACACAAATTTCTTGTCCAGCCATTTCTTCAGCTTTGGGAACAGAAAATGGTCGCAGGTGGTTAAATCTGGGAAGTATACTAGATGAGGTAGCAGTTTGTAGCCTAAATTACGGATTTTTGCCACCTTGACTACACAGGTTTACAGGAGGGGGGGGGGGCGTAGGATGAACTAAAAAGAGATTAAACCTTAGTCTCTATATATTTAATGTAATATCGCAAGAAAAAATAACAGAAAAGATCTCCCCTCTATTTGGGTAAATTTAATACGAAATCGCCCTCGTTCCCGCAGAAGCTCTTGTCTGGATCCGTCTCTGTATGTGTGTATTGTGTGATGGAACAGCACTTTCTTCGCCAATTATGCGGTTCAGATATCCATGTAAAATGTACCCCCTCAGATGAGATTTTAAAGATTATTTGTGGCGTGACGACCTTTTATGTGGCACTTGATCGTTCGACGTCACTTGTACTACCGCAACGAAACTCTTCGAAACAACTTGTTAACTATTGAAATTGATCAGTACCCTATAATATTTGTAAAGTGTTTCGTAGGGGTCGGTGATGTTTTTTACGTAAAAAATAACAGCTCAACTGGCTTTAGCACACTAAATTGGCTTTTTTCCATTTTCTGATTTAAGGTTATTCTATTGAATAGCGTGTTCTATCTCCCTCCCTCAATTTCGGTTTCTTAAATATTGTTCACATATTTTTTAACTTTTTTATAGTTTTATTATTTGCTCTGACTCGTAGAGTGGCTATAAGGGTGACTCTAACACCCTTAGCAACCACCTGTATCATACAGTTTTTTATTGGTAAATATTTAAAACTGTTTTGCTCCACTACCATTTGTACCGTTTTTAGTCATTTGCAACGTTCCTGTACGAATCATTTCACCCGTTTGTAGTGGCTCTAACCATTTCTACCGTTTCTAAAATTCCACCCACTGATATTTCAATCATCCTGTATATACATGCTTCTAACAGCCTATAACTCGAATTCTTACTGCATATGCGTTTCTACCATTTAAGTTTTTTTATCCACTCCGTTTTTAGTCATTTGCAACGTTCCTGTACCAATTATTTCAACCGTTTTTAGTGGCTCCAACCATTTCTAACAGCGTTCCCAGCCAACGGTATTAATATCTTTCCAATTACCCACCCTCTTTTGCTCGATGCATATTACAAAATCCTATGAAAATCCAGCGATTCTAAATTAGTTCTATTAAGCCTCTCAAAGTTCCTCCCGCCGTTTACCCGCGGTTGTGTATCCTTTATATTGCGCAAAACCTATTAAGTGTGTCCAAGTTACTCCCGCAGTTGTCTAACTTTCCTATTGCTCTTACTACGTCATCCATGAAGTGGCCCACTTTCTATGAGAACCTATTAACGGTGTCAAAGTTACTCCCGCCGTTTACCCGCGCTTGTCTAGCCATCATATTGCTCTTGCTCTTGCTCTTTTTTGAAATACTTCATCAAAATTTACGTTATACTTTAAAACATTACAAAACAATAATGAATATTTCATGGTATGGGAGACATTTTATTTAGTTGAGTTCACGTTAACTGATTTATAACTACTACATAACGAATCATCAAATACACAGAGAAAAATTAAATCAGCCTAAAACATTGTGTTTTAATTTTCAGTGTTGCGCCGTTTCCTTCATAGAAAATCTAACAGCCGAATCGCTAAATATGCCTCAGAGAGAATTCGAATCCTACATGTCAGGCGAAGTCACTTGCGTCAGTGCCTGGGAATCGGCCTTGGTGGCTTGCGAGGGTATGCATCAGCTGTGCGAACACCTTTCATTATTGAAAAATTTATCAGAAAGAACAGATAATGTTAATACTGGAACTCAGAAGTTAAGAGAAGACATGGAAAAATTGAAGGTATAGTTAAAAAAAGCTTTTGTGTATTGTGCCATTTCTTTATTGTAGCATTAGGTTTTATAATTTAGTTGTAGTTTATTTTTGTATAAATTCCTATAAAGTGTTCATGCTATGTACCTAAGTTTAGTAAATCATGTGAAAATATTGTTTCTTTTTTGTATGAACGGTATGTTTTTATCGAAAATGTATCTGGATAACACACAAAAGTATTTGTAACTTAATTTTGTATTAGTAACTATATGCCGTTGGAAAATTAAAAAATTCATTATTGTTGACGAGAAGCAAATCACTTCAACAAACCACAAGTTTGTTCATCTAGGATGTTTTTAATAATCTTGTATGTTAACATGCAAATAAATATTTGTGAAATAAAAACTTCATTTCCAAAGTAATTAAAATTGATAGTAAAAGTTTCGTGATATCTGCAATATGCACAGTCTGTTTAAGAAATAATGAAACCGATATAATAAAACTTTTTATTTGTATTTTGTTTATAATTCAACTCCTAGTCACCTCATAGTACTTCGTTTAAAAGATCTTTCAGATTTAAGGACTGTATTTTTGAGAATCTTTTATGCGAACTGTTGTAAATAAGAAACTGCCTGTCCCTTAAAGTGACTTCATTTTGGAGAAACAAACATCTTCAGTAGTACATCACAGTTTGTAAAGGTAATGAGGTAAGCATTGAATGACGACTAGGAATAGTTTTCCTAAAAGACTGGATCACTTGCCACCTACTTACGGGTAGTTGGACACCATTGCTTTCTGAAAAAATGGTCTGTGGGACAAGATAATCTAATTATTGGAGCATGTGCTTTAGAACATTTTTTTGACCTAATTCTCACTTGATATTAACTACGACATTTTCAATAAGACCAGCTTCACATATACTATGCTTGTATCTTTTAATTTGGTAAGCTAAATCACCTAAATTCACCTACATTGGTCTACATTACTTCTTAAACAGATTGTTTAAAAACAATATTTACCTAAGTAATAGTTCAGAACAAGAAAATTACATGTTTCAACTAGATAGTGAAATTACCTTCGTTAATGAATACTCTAACCGTACCGCGAGGCTACATGTGTCCATCCTATTAATAAGTTGTACAACAAAGAGAGTAAAGTATACTTCGAAGGAAAGTTGCTAAAGCAAAATAAATGTCCAGAAGCGGTGGTATTACATGGAGCCCTGGCATATTAGACTGCTGAATTCTGTGTTCCAGTTTGGCTTAACAGTATGTTCTGGTATACAGTGGGTCCCAAAATTCCCGGAACGGCATTTTATCTCGGCGGGAACGCATTTTAGAGAAAAATGTTTCAAACAAAACTTATAGGATTCGTCCCTGGCTATCGAATTGTGACCTTGAATTAGACCTTGACCTTCAAGGTCAAGTCGATTTTTTCAAATGGGACAACATATTTCTGACCTCCGAAATGGAAAGATCGGAAAATTTTACCTTCAAATATGTCCTTGATCATTTTTAAAACATGACCTCTGGTTGTCAGTAGAGGTCAACTACGTTGCGTAGCTCGTCAAATATGGGTTTATATTTTTTTTTCAAGAACTAAGGTTTAGGATTTTTCCACGGCAATGCGATGCTTAGTATGGCTACGCAACGAAGTTGTTATTGACCTTTACTTGACCTCTACTGACAACCAGAGGTCATGTTTTAAAAATGGTCAAGGACATATTTGTTCGTAAAATTTTCGGATCTTTCCATTTCCGAGGTCAGAACTATGTTGTCCCATTTGAAAAAATCGACTTGACCTTGAAATGACCTTGAAGGTCAAGGTTAAGGTAAAATTCAAGGTCACAATTCGATAGCCAGGGACGAATCCTATAAATGATGGATGAGTGTCCATTGAGAGCCGACTGATTTCCTGACTCCGACAGAAAGTAAAAAAGACATTATTAATCATTCAGATATACGTTTATGGTTTTCGGAAAACGATATGTTTTACGTTAGGTATACAAAAATATATGGAACCACCTCGATTTACCTTAATAAAATACAGTATAATACCCGCAAATCGACTAAGCCCTTTTAGAAAAATCAGTGGAGATTCATTGGTTATTATATGGTACATAAGGATGCGATACTACTGATATGATACCAGTATCGAAACTCCATTTTCTTTACCAGGTATTTTTGGTATCGATACTTTTCCTGCGATACTTGGATACCCAATGGGTACTTTTTTTTCGGTACTATATCGATACTTGTTCTTGATTTCGATACTCTGATGGCATTCACACCCGTATTTTAGATTATCACCACGCCAAAGTAATATTTTCCCAGATTTTAAAGCCCAATACCAGTATTGATACCTTTGTGCCGATACTACTACCAATACCGGTATCGATACTTTTGTTCCGATACACATTGCGATACCAGTATCGATACGTAAGTGGTATCGGAACGTCCCTAATGGTACCCTTTCGAGATTCCTGAACGTAATATAGTTTAATTTATCCAAACGAAAGCAGTTTAATGTTTTCGGTGAGCATATGTAAAAAAAAATTCGACTAACTAAGAACATCTTTTTTTGTAGTAATATTAATCAAGGGTTTCTTTTCAGGAAGAAATCAATGAGAAAGTAGCTTCAGTTTTGGAAAGAACACCCCAAATATTTAAGCCGCGGATCAATCCCCTGGAACTTACCACAGAAGAACTTTTGCTTAAGACTCAAGCCCTTATTCCTGAGATTATAAATGAAAACGAGCAGCTTCGGGACACTTCACCAGCCCCAAAAAATTTTTACCAAACGAATTTAGCATTAGGACAATATACACTTTTGGAGAGTTCCAAAACCAAGCTGAGATTGGATATAACACCTTGTGTTTCTTTGATAGATTCAGCAAGGGAAGAAATAAAAAACTCCTTATCTACAGAGTTACTTATACCCTCGCCTGCCATTGATAGAAGTGCAAGTTCAACACCTGACGATAACAGTTATCTAGGTTTATCCAAAATTAATTACGATATAGATTTTTCCGACCTCAGTGCAGAAAACAGCATGGTGGAAGAACTAACTCCAGACAAAAGAAAGTCACCAACTCCAAGTTTTAATACTCCGGATCCCTTTAGTCCATTGGGATCGTCCTGTAGTATTTCCCATATACCACTAGTACCTTCAAGTGCGGAACCACAGAGAGCTACCATTGCTCCGTTGAAGAAAGATGATTTTGTTCTTCCTTTTTTAGAAGAAACAAAAGAAGATGAAGAACAAACTTTATTAGATAAGGTCGAGCAGACACCAACGATGAGTTTGCCGCTACCTTTGAAGCCTTCCATCACAGATTATACGGGATTCTCAAAGCAAGGATCAAAAATACCAAGTATTCCATGTAACACAGGAGATTTTCATTCTCTCAACTTACCATCCACCTCCAAAGATTTTAATTCGTAGATTTAGTGAACGGAAGAGTACAAGCACAAAGTTAGTTTATGTATATTATTGCAACTTTATTAACCTGTTATTAAATAATAAATAATTTATTATATCCGTTTTAGTATTGTTGTCATTTCCCAGGATAAGATATGTAGCAACCCTCGTCATTTTAATTTTATATGTAAAATGTGTATGATTTTAATATCCTTATATACTTGAAATATGCAAAATGCAAATTATCAGTATACTAAGTCGGAAAATCTAAACTAAACAACAAAAACGTAAAATATATGATATGGCCGTACCTCTCAAACTTTATGTGAATACTGAAGGAAAATGTCCTAACTATAGAGTACTAACTGAAATAATCTTATTTGGCAGTACTGTAAAATTAGGTAGGTTCATGAATTTTTCTACATGCCACTTAAATACAAAAAAAAGTTATAAATGTCGAAAATTAAAAAAATAACTTTAAAAAATGTTTAAATTTCCTACGAATCTTATAAATCACAACATATTGTCTCGCCTGTCGAGGACTTGGTGCCGAGATTTTGTCTGGCATCGTTACAATGCTGTTGGTTCCGGTTCACAGAAGCTATATATAAAATTACACTTGGATGTTCTATCAAGTTTTTTTCTCCAATTTAAAGCGACAGTTTTCCGACTGGTGTTTCTAGACGGCGCCAGTCGGGACGGGTTGACAAACCTTATTTTAATCTATTAACGCAAATACATTTTTATTCACATAATAGTCTGGTGTGACAGAAAGATGTGATTGCTTCTGAAGAGAGACCCTTCATATAGGTATTAGTTAACACTGTCATCTGTAAATACAAGTCTTGGAAATTGCTAATCTTTCTAGGCTATTGAGTGAAGAAATGAGATTTGAGTTGAGTTCCGTGGCATTAAACTTGAAATTGTAATTCGAATTTATAAGCCGGGTTGAAGGGTGAATTAGGAAATTATTATCGTTATTAAACAGTAATCTGTAACAAATTGAAGTCAGAAGCTTGGGATAATAAACAGCCACTCACTGATGGTAAATACAAGAGCAGCAGAGATTTTAACTAATGTTAGTGCAAAATTAGAAGAAAAAATTAAAGATCATGAGCAACTGCTCAAATTATTAGATGATAGCAGAACAACTAAAAGTTCTACAAGAACAATTAATAAAATGAGAAGAAAACTGATAAAATGAACAAGAATACGTATTACCACACGGAAGATACTCATTTCAGACGATCTTTTTTTAGGTTGAAACTTATCCTTCAGAGGAACATTTTAAAATTATTTTCGTTTTATACAGGGTTTCCTAGAAATGTGAAGAATATCAAAGTTTATTTTTTTTAAATTGAATGCCCTGTATATTATTGCATTTTCGGTATCTACCATTAAAATGATAAGGTGTTTCATAAAAGTTTACTATATCTAAACCCCATAGTTTCTGTAATATTCACTATTTTATCAAAATGTAGTGATCATTTAAAGGTTTAGTGTCTCAGCATACTCTTTTCTTGTTTCCTGAAAGATAATATTTTGTGTTTCACTTGTGGAAAATCCAATATTGTATAAAAGGTATGACATAAATACCAATTAATTAACCAAAATTTCAAATGACAATTACTTCTTTAGGTGTAATAAAACACCCTGTATTTTATGTCACCAACAGTGACTATGCGAGGGCTGGCTTTTATATTTCGGGATTAGACAACCCTAGTTTTGCAATCTGAAAACTGACATCGTTAAGTTTGACATTTTTGAGGTTATACGTACTCAGAACGTTTTGACATACGAGCGCTATATGTTATTTACAGTAACTTAAAGGATTCATCTCGGCCAAAAAATGGAATTAAATCGTGAACATTTTCGTGCGATTATTTTTTACAACTTTCGACGTGGATTAAAAGTCAGCAAGAGTGCATGGATGAACTTAGTTTAATTTTTGGCGATGAAACTCCATCAAGGACCACTGTTTATCGATGGTATGGTGAATTCAATCGAGGTCGTAGTTCACTCCAAGACGAATTTCGTGAAGGTCTTCCAAAAACAGTTGTTGTTCCGGAAACCATTGATGCTGTGGGCGAACTGATATTGCAAGATCGTCGTTTGACCTATCGTGAGATTGAGTCAACCTTACACATTAGTGGGACCAGCATACATTCAATATTGCATAAACATTTGAATGTCAAAAAAATTTGTTCGCTTTGGATCCCACACAATTTGTCAATCGTTCAAAAAAGGCTCGTGTCGATTGGTCGAAAGAAAAGCTCAAAAAACACGATCGCGGTGCTTCAAAACACGTTTATGACATAATGACAGGTGATGAATCGTGGATTTACGCGTATGAGCCCGAAAGTAAACAGCAGTCGACTGTATGGGTATTTCAAGATGAGCCGAATCCAACAAAAGTTGTTCGCGCACGAGGCACTTCCAAGCAAATGATCGCCTGTTTTTCGGAAAAACTGGACATGTCGCAACCGTACCACTAGAACAACGCAGAACAGTCAATTCTGAGTGGTACACAACCATTTGTTTGCCAGTTGTCTTCCAAGAAATGAGGAAAACCAACCCCCGAAGACGGATCACTCTTCACCACGACAATGCGAGCTCTCACACATCGGCTCAAACAACTGCATTTTTGACCACTCAAAACATCGATTTGATGAGTCATCCGCCGTATAGTCCTGACTTGGCACCAAATGCAAAGTATGTGTCAAGACAAAGTTCAAAATGATATAGCAAAGCTTCGGAAAGAAACAATGAGGGAAAACCTCATGATGGTTACTAACGGCTCTGTTGTAAAACCATCCACATTCAATGTAACCTCTTCCTGGCTTATTTACAATAGACAGCTTGATGCAGTTTCAACAATCAGTGCATGTGGCACTGCATTAGAATTACTCCAGCTTATCCAGAAGACCAAGAAGCAGATTTTCAGAAATTGGTTTCAGTCTTAGTCAGGTTTACAAAATATAAGTAGATCTCAGACACAGACATCTGGAGAAAACTTAAACGAGTTGAAAATAGGCATTTGACGACTGGGGAACCTAGCTTATCCTGAGGCACCTGAGGAGTTCCGCGATTTGGCACGGAAACACATGCCAGCTACAACTAGGGGAAGAAAACCCAGTACGATTTAAAGCAAATCGACCGGATTCCAGCAAGGAGGTGCAACAATCAGCAGAGAAAGAATTAAGAGATAATTGTGAACCGCATCCAACGCAGCCCAAGAACCAAGAAAAAAATCTCCACCTAGATCATCTGGCACCTTATCGGGGTGAAGATGTATCTAATCGAATGATCAGAACTAAAGGAGGGGCAACAGTGCCATGGAAAGGTATGATTGCTGCTGTCTATAGGAATTATTTGTCCCGTTATTTTGGCTTTTTTTTTTTCGAGAAAACGCCTATACCTTCTAGGCTACTGAAATGGAACGTATAGGAATTTAATTGAACACTCTAGAAGTACAAAACATATAATGAAGCGCTCCTAGACAGAAGTGATCACTTTTTAGTTGAGCTCAGTTCAGTCAGATTAGCTTAAGATTAAACGTCAAATTGTAATTCGAATTCACAAGTTGAGTTGAAGTGTGAATTACGAAGTTGCTATCTTTATTAAATAAAGTTGAGTTTGATTGGAAAGCCACTGTGATTGTTTCTGTGTAGAAAAATACAGGGTATTCCATCTCAAACGAGCCACCTTGAATATCTTGGTTATTTTCAAAACTATTGCAATAAGAAAATACAGATCGATTTTTGTTTCCAGGGGGAAATTTTTTTAGGTGAAGTACCGCTTGCGCGCATTCAAAATTAACTGCCCAATCAATGACCTTGAGATTTCAGATAGGGAAAGTAGGTGTTGTTGTATATCATTTTAAAGCCCTTTTTATGGACTATACCGTCGTAATAAAAATTTTTATTTCTGTACATGTAATAATAAAAGAGTATTAAAAAATTTACATTGCAATACAATGCCTCTAAAGCAAATGTTCAAAATGTCTTTCATTGACTTCCATACGATAGTACAACCTTGACTGAAAGCCGTCTCTGACATCGTTCAGCATAATCGGTGTTATTTGACTACACTCGGCTCTAATTCGTTGGCGTAGTTCGTCCAAATTCTCAGACTGAGTCATAAAAATTTTGGATTTAACATGTCCCCACAACCTCTTCTTCCAATCCAGCGACCAGGGTATTCCAGTATTGACGAACTGGTGCGGCGTGGTGAGGAGGAGCTCCATTTTGTTGGAAATGCAATTGCTCTTCATGTAGTAGAGGATCATTTTCTAATTTTTCAATTATCAATTCATTAATTTCATTTTCCAATATATTGTGATAAATTTCACCATTTAAATTATCAGGAATAAACAGGGGTCCAATTAGATGATTTCCCAAAATTCGGATGTTGACTATGAGTTTCTCGAAATAAATGAGAATTTGTATCATTCCAAAATCTACAGTTATGTTGATTAACCTCCCCATGAAGTGAAATAGTGCACTCATCCGAAAAGCAAACATTGTACAATAAATTCGGGTTTTCGATCATACGCTGGGTCATAATTTCGCAAAACTCTTGCCTTCGATCCCAATCATCCTCATTCAATTCATGAAGTAATTTAATTTTATACGGATGGAATTTGTACTTATGCAAAATTATAAAACGTTAGTTTTGCTAATACCGGAAGCTGCAGTGGTTTGCTGGACAGACTGTGTGTTTGGTATAAGTTGGACATGGCCCAATGTAGTAACAGGTACCCCGTCATCATTTACAATTCCAATGGGACCTCTTTTTTTATTCATTACTGAGCCCGTCTCAACAAATTTTAAAATCAACTCCAATACGTATTTATGACGAATGTCGGGATGGTTTTGGTTAAAAACCCTTGCAGCAGATCGATTTTGGTAATAAAGTCTCGCTTCTTCATTGCATTTACAATTTGTGACGAAGCCAGACATGGGGAAACATATAAACATAAAAAATAAATAAATAGTGAAAATTTAACCAAGTGTTTAGTGTTTTTAAGTAATCTTAATAATTCATTTATCTGGAATTAACAAATGCTAGCAGCCGTAGCAGAATATTATTTTTCTTATTTTATTGCTTTGTTTAAAAAAGTTTCTTTTAACAATAAACCGTATTTCCTGATACCTATATAACTTTAGTCAGATTTTAATACATACAAGATTTGTTACATTCTGTTTGAATGTAGGTTAAAATAAAGCACAGTGTTAAACAAACAGAATTTGTTTACAGTTACGCTCATTGTTTAATTAATGAAATACAAGAGATATGAAAAATGAGTATAATAAATCTATAAATAAATTTAAACCCGTTTCTGAATGGTTACAAGTTGTCTTAGAATTCAGTGAATTTAAAATGATGCCCGATAACAACGATGAACTGGAAGAAATCCACAATCGAGAGTTTTCATCAATTATCCGCCCAGCCTATGTCAGTTTTGAAGGGGTGAATATGCCAGAAAGATTTTGTGAAATGAGACAGGAAATTTTTGATTTTGAAGTTTACAACAGTGATGTTTGGATATGCAGTTATCCTAAAACAGGTAGACAGATTCGGATTTATAAGTTGTATTATTGATTGTTAGTCCATATGTTTTTGTTTTCATTATTACGTTTAGGATCTACTACTGTAAACAACTAAAAGGTCTAATTTTAAAATTTTCTATTATATATATTTTACAATTAACAAACTAGACATTCATGTGTATGTAAGCCAAAACTTTTACTAGCAATAAATTGTCACATTTCTGGTCCTGCACACACTCCATTTTAAGAAACGAATGACATCTTATACGCAACTATAGAAATTTTGTTTCCATCTATATTTTGACGGCCGCGGTGTACATTTTGGATATGTATTTATCATCTTTTCTATTATTTATTGTCATTTTATTTTTCTGAATATTTCGTATTTCACTCTTTATGAGCTTTGGAACATTTTTTTGGAAAATAATTAATGCTTTTCGAATTTTTTGCTTTGTTAGTGTCGTTAGGTTTTTTTTATCGTACTTGTGAGACTCTATGCGGTTCTCAAGGTATTAGGATGTTTGACCTGTATACACTTTTAGAGTTATTGTTTTTATCTTGCTGATATATTTTTTTTATGACAAATTATGTCCTTTATGACTTATAGTACGATAGTGCTTTTTAAACAATCTTTTTAATTGGGAAGACCATCCTGTTATATAAAGATAGATATTTGTTTCTTCCTTCCTGAATTTTGTTGTTTAAAAAATTGTGTTATGATTTCTTTCGGGTTGCTATTATAATTTAATGCCTGTAGGTTTATTTATTGCACGTTTTCGATATTCTGTGGCAGACAATTTTACAGCTCTGTTGGCTAGAGTTATTGAGACATGGTCGGCTAGATATCTTAATTTTAATTCAAAGCACCCACTATCACAGAAAAAGGCAATACAAGAGATATGACAGTATATGAATTAAAATAATTGTCACTATATTACTTTTATGTTTTTTGGGCAATAACACCACAATAGAAATAAAACGACGTATATTGCAGGAATACCAAACTTTTCAAAGTCTATTCTGACTTCGTTGTCAATGGCTTTATATTTATTGATGTAGATTGCAAAATGAAAATTTGATTTATGACATTTAAAATTGACATTAGAAAATTTGTTGTTTTTAGATATACAGGTAGCACAAAAAATTCGAAAGATCATGAATTATAGTTAACCAGCTTTCAAATTAGAAGAATTTGAAAGAGTTGTCTTTAGAATTTATAAGTGGCGTTTGTTATAAGATAGCGCATTCGCCAAAAATGCCATCAAAGAATTCTATTGTTTCACTGAT
The DNA here is from genome assembly GCA_034190945.1 of Octodonta nipae. Taxonomy (NCBI): domain Eukaryota; kingdom Metazoa; phylum Arthropoda; class Insecta; order Coleoptera; family Chrysomelidae; genus Octodonta; species Octodonta nipae. The sequence goes on from CM067222.1 coordinate 14,583,061, forward strand.
CCCATTAACGTCATAAGGGAAAACCTAGGAAAAACCTTATGAACTATCCCGATATTGGGTTGTTCAAAAGGAGGTTACCATTAATAATTTCTTCCTTAATTGTCGGTAACCAGACACGATTAAATTCTACAGAAGTAGAAGCGATACAATCGTCTTCATTCAAAAGAATTAAGTATATATATATATACTTCACAAGGAACAACATAACACAAAACGAAAAATAAAAGAGTCTGCCTTAATTCTTTTGAATGAAGACGATTGTATCGCTTTTACTTCTGTAGAATTTAATCGTGTCTGGTTACCGACAATTAAGGAAGAAATTATTAATGGTAACCTCCTTTTGAACAACCCAATATCGGGATAGTTCATAAGGTTTTTCCTAGGTTTTCCCTTATGACGTTAATGGGATCACTGAAACAATAGAATTTTTTGATCGCATTTTTGGCGAATGCGCTATCTTATAACAAACGCCACTTATAAATTCTGAAGACAACTCTTTCAAATTTTTCTAATTTGAAAGCTGGTTAACTATAATACATGATCTTTAGAATTTTTTGTGCTACCTGTATATCTAAAAACAACAAATTTTCTAATGTCAATTTTAAATGTCATAAATCAAATTTTCATTTTGCAATCTACATCAATAAATATAAAGCCATTGACAACAAAGTCAGAATAGACTTTGAAACGTTTGGTATTCCTGCAATATACGTCGTTTTATTTCTATTGTGGTATTATTGCCCAAAAAACATCTATAAGAAGAAACTCATAATTTATTTTATCTGGTTTCTGTTTCTTACACAGTACTTAATTGTATGGGTATTTCAAGTGTGTGGGGTCGGTGTCGAAACAAATGAAATCTCAAGTTACTCAATTCATTCCCTTGCTCATCTATTTTCATGTATGGGTAAATGTGGAAGCTTGAACAAAACTATCGGTCTAAACAGTAAACAACAAACATGAACAGTTACAGCAGTTATTAAATAACAAAAATTGTGTATTCATATTTACCATCTCATACAAATAATGTAGGCCATAGTTTGTTGAGGTTGGTGTCTTAAGTCAATTACTTTGAGTAAATATGCTCTTCTTCTCAGTCATAGAAAACGAGAACTCAAAGCAGTCATCAGATGCAAGTTTCTTCTTCAGTTCTTAACATTGTGACAACCAACAGTGTATTAAGAAAATTACAAACTGCTAAAAATTGTTCAAGAGAAATTAGGTATAAAAGTCTACCAATAATTTATCTTTATATTGTAAAAGTAAGGTCAATCAAAGCTGGTTAAAAAGGAAACCAATTTCCCATCAAGAATTTACAATTTAGTTTAAAAACTAAGGTTTAGGTATAAGCAACGAATATAGATATAGAGTATATAGAAGCGTCTAGATTCTTTGATATAAGTTTAACTGATCTATTGAATTGTTGTGGCTGATACTTGATGTAAATCTATGATGAGAAACACAAAAACGAAAATACACTTCGAGGTTTACACTTTAGTTATAAATAAAGTGTAAATCTCGAAGTGTATTTTCATTTTTTAACTGACATCCAAAAAGGAGGACGTTATCAATTCGTCAGCAGATTTGTGAAGTCTACATTTACACATATGAAAATAGATGAGCAAGGGAATGAATTGGATAACTTCAGATTTAATTTCTTTAGACACCGACACCACACCAACACCGACATCACACACTTAAAATACCCATACAATTCAGTTCACTGTGTAAGAAACAGAGACAAGGTACATTATGAGTTTCTTCTTTAATAGAATATCAATAATTTATAGGAAATAAAGTAATATAACACCCAATTAATATAGAATACCTGCCCAAAGTTTGCTTTTCTAATAAATGTCCAATTTTCTCTTTGGGATATATTTCATTACGGACTTGACATATGTCAGAAGTCAAAAATAACACTACTAATTTCATATACCTTTTGTTATGTTTTTACCACATTTACAATTCATCGGAGCTTCAACTTGCAAGTTAATAGTTCAACAATTACATAAATTTAAATTAAGAATTAAATTACACATTAGAATTAATACTTAAATCATAACAAAATAGTGACAATTATTTTAACTCTTCAAAAATTTGTAACTAATACTAATGATAACACAAGGAAATAGAACCAGAGACAGGAGATAACAAGAAACGGGAAGTATAATTCGTAAGAAGATTTTGCGTCCATCGTTCAGTTTCAGATTACTGCCGCTCTTTTCTTTTATGTATGCTCAGTGTTTATTCAAAAACGACTTGGGCAATTTTGATGATTTAAACGGCATTGCATTAAGAAGTGTTACAGAAAGATACAATATAATTTTCTATAACGTGAGATTAACGGTTTTCCAGAAAATCAGAAAAAACAGTAATTAAGGGACAACCCTTCAGTGAGTTTCAATGAATCTACACTGTAATCTCTCAATTGATTTGAATATTTTAAATTGTAATGTAAATGGTAATAATCAATGTAAATTTCAAATTTTTATCATTAATATCTAGCTTAAATGTCAGGATATGCCATGAAAGTATATCGTACAGGATGTTTGCAACGGATTTCATTTTACAGGGCTTAAAGTCGAATGAAATGTATCGAAAAGAACTGTTATGTGAGTGATCTTTTATTGCGGTATACTGTGGTAAGTGTGTGTGTGCGTGCATAGAAATTCAAGCAGCAAGCAATGTGCGAAATATAGGGCGAAGTAAAATATCAGTTATATATGTGGCTTCAAAAAATTTTACAACTAAACGTGATATTGGGTGGAACATAAGTAGTAACGTATACTAGTTGGTTCAAATAAGAGTGAAGTAAAACTATAGTTATACAGAGTGGAACAAAAAACGTTTAAAAAATGTTAAATAAGCATATATAGTAAGGATATTTGAGATATAGGGCATAGGGTGCAAAAAATGTTAGATGAAGTTGCATATATAGTTATACAGGGTGGATCAAAAAACGTTAAGAGAATTGTTAAATAAGTGTATGTCATATAGTGTGGAACATACGTAGTTGCTTATACTTGACAATAGAAAAATAGAAACCGTCAATAGGGTGGAGACGATTAATACTTATACAGGGCGGTTGCAGCATCTTGTAGAGTTGAATTATAGTTGTACAGGGTGGTTCAGAAGATGATATACAAATAATTTATCTTGGTTGACCAATACACACAAATATATACAGGGTGGTTGCAATATAGAGTAAACTAGAGTTACTTATAGAAAGTCGTCCAAATAATAAAACCATTAAAAAAATAAATATATGTGGAAAATATACAAAAAAAAACAAATTAGAGAGAGAGGGATAAAGCGAGAGAGAGAGAGAGAGATATATATGCAAACAATAAAATAATTAATAGAATTGCACGTTAAATCAGATAAAAAAAGAAAATATGCCAGGAAATAGTGACTGATTGTACACGGTTTGTAAACGGTTTTTATTTTAAGCTCGGTTTTTATTTAAATACAAATTATGTGTTTCTTAATTGATATAAAAAGTTTTTTCTCATTAGCAAACTTATAAACTCTAAACATTCGTAAAATCAGAGTGAAAATGAAATTTAAAAAAACCTGTAACCAAAAAATTTATAGTTAAGGTATGGTAAGTAATGGACCATATTAGTTGGTGACAAATTTTGGTTCACCATTTCTTGCTTCTGCCTCGATAGTGTGTTATTGTTGAATACAATGATGCAAAGTTTGCGAGAGAAAAAATCGTGTTCCATTTTCCGAAAAAAGATGTTTTGGACCGATTTTCACGCTTCTGCGATATTGTAAGTGTCGCATGTGACTAAAGGGTTGAGATAAGGAATCTTTAAGGAAAGGTAAGGAAACGTAATAACATGCTCGCTTCTGCCAAGAGGAAGTATGAAAGTTGAGATTGAGGGTAGCCCACTAAAAAATTGGCTTAAGCTATTGTTGCAATTCGAAATACTATATACAATAATAATCAGGCAATTATACCCAAATGAAAATTTTTATAAACCTGGCTAGATTACTTTTAGATACAAGGGTTCAAAGAAGGTTGGAATCAGAACAACAGAATATATTCCTCCAAACTAACTGCTACTACGAATGAAACGCGTTCGATTTATAAAAAGGTAATCACTGAAAAGCAAGTTCTGCAAGCTATTGATAAGCTTGACGCTAACAAAGGTAGTGGACCAGCTGGTTTGCCTGAATTTTTTTTAAGCTATGCAAGCATTCAATTAGTAAACCACTTTCTATACTTTATCAGAAATCTTTAAATGAGAAACCTTTCCCAACTTTATAGAAAACTGGCTACATAATTCATGTTTTCAAAAATGGAAATAAAAATGAGGTTTGCAATTACAGGCCTATCACTATGCTTTCCGTTCCTAGTAAAATATTTGAATCTATCATATCCGATACTTTGTTCTTTGAACTCAAAGAAATACTTATTCAGAATCAACATGTTTTTTTCCGTGGCCGATCAGTGGTTACTAATCTTACATGTTTTGTACAATATGTACTTCAGACTCTAGACACAAGAAGCATTTGATACGCTTCATATTCCAACCTTATTTGTTAAGCTACAGAATATCGCATACATGGCAACCTTCAACAATGGCTTATGTCTTATTTATCTAATCGCAATCAGTGTGTTAAAGTTAATTCATGTACGTCATCATATGTGGAAGTAACTTCAGGTGTGCCTCAAGGCTCACATTTACGGCATTTACTATTTTCTGCATTTATAAACGACATAAGCGATTGTTACTCTGAATATTCTCTGTGCTCAGATGATCTTAAAATTTTCTATTAGAACAATTACTGACTGTGTAGAGCTTCAATCCGACTTAGATCAACTCTATAAATATTGTGATTTAAACAGATTATCTCTAAATATTTCCAAATGTTTTCATATAAGATTTTCTAGACTAAGCATTAATTCAGAGCATTTGTACAATATAAACGGTGTTGATCTATTGAATGTGAACGCTGTTAGAGATTTAGGCGTGTTACTTCATGAAAAACTATCATTTCAATTACATATCGAAGAAATGCTGAGGAAAGCATGGAAAAATTTAGGATTCATTCTGCGTATTACTAGGTCCTTTAGACAGCCAAAGTCTCTAACTATCCTCTATAATTCATTAATTAGAAGTCATTTAGAGTTTGCTTGTACTGTATATAATCCATATTATATTAAATATATTTCTCGTAGTGAAAAGCTACAGAACAAAATTATTTTTCATTTAAACTTCAGATATAACCATGATTATCTAAATGAAAGTTACGAGGTTAGTATTAAGCTTTACAAATTACAAAAGCTGAGTACAAGACGTATGGTTGCCTATGGGACATTTTTATTTAAAATAGTTAATAGTAAAATCTTTTCTATAATCAACGATTTAACACTAATTATTGCAAAAATTCACCCATCTGGCAAATGCTGAATAGATATAACCTTTACTTTAACCACATCGATATTTTTAATGTATCATTTCAATCTTTTAAATTAAGTGCTTTAAATTGTTTTGAGTTGTAGTATGCGTTATTATTTGTTCTCTCTCGTTTATATTTATCTCACAGAGCTTGGATACTCTAAATAAACTGTTAAACAACTTAATTTTGTATTTCTTACAATATTTTTCATTATTTGCTTTACATATACAATTAGTTTTTAGGTTAAACAAGCTTTTGCTTTATTTTTTAATGTAATTACTATAATAGTGTGCTGCTGCTTAATTGGAAACCTGCGACTTTCTGTTCGACGGCCTATTGTTTAATAAATAAATAAATAAAATAAACAAGAAAAACTACTACATTAACAATCAGATTTTTGATAATATCATTATATTTCTACAACATATGTTGTTTAACCCGGCTGCTTAACGATTGTTGTCTTCTTAGGTACAACTTGGACACAAGAAATGGTATGGATGTTGATGAATGATTTAGATTTTGCTGGTTGCCAGGCCGATTTAGACTTCAGATTTCCATTCTTGGAGTAAGTCGTTACCGAACAAAAGTTAGTAATTTGAAACTACCTTATGTTTTAGACTCTCTGCAGTTTTTGTCTACCAGAATATCAGAAAGGAACATCCAGAATTTCAGGTTCCACCGTTTTTAGAAGATTCCCTAAACTTTGCTAGAAATGCGCGTAAAAGTGGTCCAGGCTGCATAAAAACACATTTAATTTGGAATTTGCTTCCAAAACAAATACAAAATAATGAGAGAAAGCCAAAGGTAATTCCAAAATTTGGTGTTTATTTGTGTATGTATTGTACTGAAAACAGCCCTCAGCATAAGAGTAAGGAGTAAAGTAAACAATTTTAAGAAATATAATAAGACAAAGGTAAACACACGCAGAGCTAGTCAAATGTATCAATAAATAGTGTAAAATAGTAAAACAACAAATCAAATCAATGAACTTTAAAGAAATCAGTACTTATTGGGTAGAAATTAGCAACTTAAGCACGCTTCCCTGAGGAAAAACTTGTTATCGTACCATACATAAGCATGATTAACAAAACAATCAAATATCAGGAAAAATAGACCACTTACATGCAAACTAAGTATTATAATCATTGTAAAACATAGGTATCTTCAAAGCAAAATGGACAAAATATCAGTAAAATTTCATATTTGACAATTTTTATAATTGTTTGTTGCAAATGTTGTAGCTGATCTAAAAATGAAAAATAATATTAGTAAATAATAAAAAAATAACATACATGAGTAGCAAAGACTTTCAAACAAGTAAATTATGCAAAAGTAGGAAGTAGGAGAAGAAAATTCACTTAAATAGTTAAAGATAAGTTGTAATAGATAATAAGTTAGATAATTAGGTAAGTTAAGAGAGTAAACAAAATAAAGACACGAAAATAAGAAGTGCAACTGGTAAAATAAGACAATTACAGACAGTGTAAAGTGAAGTTATAGTGAACGAACCATGCCATAAAATAGGCATATTCAAAAAGGTGATTTGAACTTGGTGCAAGTAAAAACTTCATATGCTTAGGATGTAAGAGACTATAAAGAGTAGAAATAAGAAACTGGATTGTAGATATAAGTTATATTTAGCAAGTAAGGTGAAAAATAGAATGTCAGAATGATCAAACATTCGAAGTTCAAAATCTCCATAACAAAGAAAAATTGAGCAATAGTTTATATAAAACAATTTATTTAAAATTAAATTAGCTTTCAAATGAGATATTTTGTAAAACATATAGTTTAAATTAGAAATTTTATTAAATTTTTGGTTATAACCAGGTACCCCTTAGGTATACGTTTTATATTGTTATAGCCTTTATTACTAGAAAAGATTTTACATTTTAGTTATTTTTCGTTTACTGTTGTCAATGTTTATGTTTTGCGTCCATATTTTATTTCTGGCCTGGAAATGCTTTTATATATTTCGAAATTTGATGTACTTGTTAGGAGATTATTTAGGATGTATATGCATCGGTTTACGAATTAGATTCTGCCTTAAATGTCCTTAACAACGTCTTTAACAGCGGCGATTTTGGCTACGAGATATCTGAAACGCTCTACTCTTTCAAAATTGTGGGTGTTCACTATCGCGTTTTGCTTAGCCTATCTCTTCCTCCCATTCTGGTACTAAACTATGCAATTTCGCACCCATTTACATTTCTTGGTATCACCGAGATCCCAATGTTGGCGGTCGAATTCGAATTATCCTGTATATAATATTATAACCTATAATAAAAGGCCGTCATACGTTGAATGATATAGTTCTAAATATGCGGATATACATCTGCATATATATATATATATATATATATATATATATATATATATATATATATATATATATTTACTTATGTGTTTTTATATAAAACACTCGAACCATCTGTCAAGAGTATAGTATATGTTATAGCATGATATGCCTTCATATACTTAAATTACTCACTAGACGGTAGATGTCACCGTCATCTATTAGGTTCAATACACTGAGGTTGTCTAACTGTTGTGTGTTACATCCAAGTATTTCACTTTAAAGTGTAGGGAGAGATGACCACAATCAAGGAAGAAATAACGAAGAGAACGAAGAAAACCATAGCCAGGATGGAACAGCATAGGAACCCACTGATGAGAGAGGCAACCAAATACGATGAACATGAGAGATACAGCATGAAAAAACCGCGACAAGCCCTACTATATGATTAAGAAATAGTGAAGAGAAAAAAGAGAAGAAGACTATAAATAGGATAAGAATATTAGGGAATAAAATATGATATATTAAGTAATGAAATATCTTAGGGAAATTTATGTAATTTTAACTCTCAAAATAAACATATGTTAAAAACTAGAATATGTTTGTCTTAGGGAATTAGCATTATATCAATATAGGAAAAAGAAGTTAGGAAATAAAATAGAATTATAGGATAGGCGTAAGGAAATTTATGTAATTTTAACTCTGAAAATAAAGATATGTTAACTTGTCATGGAAGGAAGCGTATCTGACGAGAACTCCTGGTTCGAAACGGCCGTCACACGTTGAGTGATATAGTTCTAAATATGTGGTTATATATCTGTATATATATATATATATATATATATATATATATATATATATATAAATATTTACAATATTTACTTACGTTTTTTATATAAAACACTCGAAACATCTGTCAAGATTATAGTATATGTTATAGCATAATATGCCTCAATATACTTAAAGTACTCACTAGACAGTAGATGTCACCGACATCTATTATATACAATACACTGACTAACCTGTCTTTTATTTATTATATATCATTTCAATGTAATACTTAAATGCAAAATTGTGTTACAGATTATTTACGTCACTAGAAATCCAAAAGATACTTGCGTCTCCTATTATTACCATTCAAAACTAATTGCAGGATATCAAGGGACTTTTGAGACATTCTGCAAACTTTTTTTGGCAGGGAAACGTAAGTGCAATATTATTCATATATTATTTGTTGGTGCTGTTAGTAAGTTGGATATTTAAAGTCTACCCAAATTTAGGTTCAGTATTTTTCTTATTGCTTTGTATCTAATAGAGATGGCTAAAATTCAGAGCACAATTTATACATGTATATTACAGGAAGATTAAACGTAGCAAGCTTGAGAAAACGAGTAGAGAATAATGATAGGATAATAATAGAGATATCGAGTGTAAGTGTGGTCGTCGTGGTACTGTCGCATACTTTACATTAATTTCGTTATCATATCGAAATGGCCCGTACCACGCAAACCGCTCGAAAATCGACAGTTGGTAAAGCACCTAGAAAGCAATTAGCAACAAAGGCAGTACGTAACAGTGCGCCCGCTACAGGAAGTGTTAAAAAACCACATTGTTATAGACGCGGCACAGTAGCTCTACGTGAAATTCGTCGCTACCAAAAAAGCACCGAATTGTTGATCAGAAAACTGCCATTCCAACATCTTGTTAGGGTCGATTTATATTAGACGACCGAATGCTCACTCTATCCCCACTCTATAAAATTCGTTTAGTGTAAACAGACGTAGATCATTTTTTCGTTTTCTGTATGCGTTTGTAAAGATTCTATGGAATATCCTAAGAATGCTCGCTCGCTCGATGTAAACGGCGCTAGAGTGTGCGAACAGTTGCTTAGACCATTCTTAAGTGTTCGATCGCGCTCGCTCTCCCGAGCGGTATCTTCAAAGCGTTCTTGTGTTCTAGCGATTTGTATACATACTTACCGATTCAATTATGAATTGGTGTCAAGAAAATTTTTTATGATAGAAGCCTACCAAAATTCCAGATGTCTGTACATCAGACTTTCATAGGAATCTCCAGTTGCCAAAAATCTTAAAATCATTTCTAGCCGGTCATATGCAGGAATCGAGTACCAAAAATTCGTACTTTATTTCCGAATTTTGTGGCTGATCAGAGATAATAAATGGTCACAATCCTCTGGGGCCATTCTACAAGAATTTTGAATATGACCACTTTCTTCTAGGTCTTGCATATCCGTGATTGTTTCACCTACATCCTTCCTTGCATTAAATTTGTCAATGACACCTCGAAGAGGGTATACAATATCTCTGACAGGTGAAGTTAACCTGAAAATTTCATCTTGATATTCTAACCTAGGAATTAAGGTTAACAGCAATTACATGGAACGTTCCAGATTCGGAACCTCTATGTGCTAGTTTCCCCGAAAATCTAGATGTCGGCCTTTACATGTATCAAATACATAAAGAAGTGTTCGTGATCACATTCAATTGTGGAAAGCGCAACTGATGAAGTTTCCCTAACCAGAAACAATATATATTATATATATTGTCTTGCGTACAAAAGAATGACACCTCGAAGAGAGTATTCAATATCTCTGACAGGTGAAGTTAACCTGAAAATTTCATCGTGACATTCGACCTAGGAATTACGGGTAACAGCAATTTCATGGAACGGCTCCAGGTTCGGAACCTCTATGTGCTAGTTTCCCCGAAAATCCTAGATGTCGGTCTTTACATATCGCATCTTCAAATTCAAATACATAAAGAAGTGTTCGAGAGGACATTCAATTGTGGAAAGCGCAACTGATGAAGATTTCCTAACCAGAAACAATATATATTATATATATTGTCTTGCAAACAAAAGAATGACACCTCGAAGAGGTGATATATGATACCGCTGTCAGAGTAAGACATAGCGAAGCACTACCAACCACAGAATTGACACGAATGAGTAAAGAACATTAGTTCGGCTGATCTAAACATCTATTGTACACAAATTTTAATTCTTGGTTTTCAGTCTAGCTCGTTGATCTTTTGGTGTAAACGCTAAAAACGAGTTTTCATTTACACTAAAAGATCAAGTAAGAATGATCTAGCTCTAGTTTTTTGTTCGTTTGATGTAAATCGACCTTTAGGGAAATAACACAGGATTTCAAGACCGACTTAAGATTTCAGAGCTCAGCAGTAATGGCTTTGCAAGAAGCTAGCGAGGCTTATCTGGTTGGTCCTTTCGAAAATACCAATTTGTGTACTCGAAGAGAGTATTCAATATCTCTGACAGGTGAAGTAACCTGAAAAATTTTATCGTGACATTCTGTCCTAGGAGTTGAGAGAGAACAGCAATTACACGGAACGGCTCCAGATTCGGAACCTATGTGTACTGATTCTCCCGAAAATCCTAGATGTTGGTCTTACATCTCGCGTCTTCAAATTTAACGAAATGTATCAAATGCATAAAGAAGTGTTCGAGAGGACATTCAATTGTGGGAAGCGCAACTGATGAAGGTTCCCTAACCAGAAACAATATGTATTATATTGAAATATAATATATATATTGTCTTGCGTACAAAGGAATGACACCTCGAAGAGAGTATTCAATATCTCTGACAGGTGAAGTAACCTGAAAAATTTTATAGTGACATTTTTCCTAGGAGTTGAGAGAGAACAGCAATTACACGGAACGGCTCCAGATTCGGAACCTCTGTGTACTGATTCTCTCGAAAATCCTAGTTGTCGGTCTTACATCTCGCGTCTTCAAATTTAACGAAATGCATCAAATGCATAAAGAAGTGTTCGAGAGGACATTCAATTGTGGGAAGCGCAACTGATGAAGGTTCCCTAACCAGAAACAATATGTATTATATTGATACAACAATATGTATTATATTGATATATAATATATATTGTCTTGCGTACAAAGGAATGACACCTCGAGTATAAAATGGAATGTTTATCAGAATGAAAAATAAATATTGTGTTGGTTTTGTGTAGTAATTAGATGCTATATTTTTTCATTTACTATAATATATTGATTTTCTATAAATGAGGAGACTCCTAATTGGGTGTTTCGTTGAAGGTTCGCCTAACTTGGAGGGCTCATGTGCTATATTATTTAGACCATGTAACATCTAAATAGCTTACGGTTTTTGTTTTTTTATATATATTTTTTCTCTTAATTCCTACATTTTTTCGTATAAAATTTTAACTTTTTTATTTTTTGCTGTATCTTTACCAAATAAACTTAAATTTAATCTATGATGTTTGTTTGCTCCTCCATTTGATATTTGACACACAGGTTTAAAAAAATGATGTGTCCACAAATGGGGAGGTTCCATAAAAAAATCATTAAGTTAACAGTTTATCACATTATATAAAAAAAGAAGCACGTCGAGAATTTCGAATGCGTACATAAACTTCTCTATTTCCACCCCTTTCCAGCGATATACCAGAAGTATTGGAAAGTAATTAGAATCATAATAAAATTTGAGATTGTAATTTACAAGGTTAAAAATACAAAAAATAAAAAAATAAAACAGTCGTAGTCTCTGTTCGCATCTCATCCCACATTGTCTGAAAAGCAACAATAATTCTTCTTCTTAACTGCTCCTTGGTTTCTATTTCTCTCACACAAATGAGTTGCTTGGCCCGTCCCCATACAAAAAAAATCAAAGGGACTTAGGTCTGGGGACCTCAGAGGCCAGAGTATAGGGCCAGCTCTCTCGATCCACGTGTTTGGGAATGAATTGTCCAGGAGCTCTGTGACAGTTGGCAAATAAAGTTTTGGAGAACCATTTTTTTTTGACCATCCCGCAATGTTTGGAAGGCAACATTGATTCTTTCCCTTAACAGCTTCTTGGTTTCTATTTCTATCTCGCAAATGATTTGAATTTTTAATGAACCATTTATCGACCTTATTAGATGAAATCTCATTGGAAGGCAGACCAACAATATTCAAAAATGTTGGCTCTTCAGCAGGTTATAGGCGAATTGTCAGAGAGCTCCTGGACAATTAATTTCCAAACGCGTGGATTAAAAGAGTTGGTTCTATACTCTGGCCTCCAAGGTCCCCAGACTTCCAAAAAGGAGGAGGTTATCAATTCGTCGCGTATTTTTTCGCTTTTTTTTTGTATGTATGTTACCTGATTTCTTCTCCTGTGGTGAACCGTTTTGAATGAATATGGTCTTGTTTAATAGAGTATATATCCTGATTGGTGAAACTTCAAATTTTGGAAAATAATTCTATCGGTAAAGTGGTAAAATTTGTTTGTTTTGAATGAACACATGCGTCCATTGAAATCGACCAATATCCCTAACATATTGGTCGATTTTTCGTAAACTCCTTATGTATGTGTATAGTTTTTTAACGTTTAATCTATTAAGGAAGATCCCTAGGTGATCTCATATACTTTTGACGTGCAGTTTTGCAGAAAATTTTAATTTCATGTAATTTCATAAATATTTTAATTCCAATGTAAAAGTGCGGGAATTTTAGGCACTGGAAGTTTTAATTGCGAATTTGGAAATTTTCTATGTACATCTCAGGCATATACGTAGTAAAGCATAGTATTTTCGGCTCCTTAAATCAATGAGTGCCAAGTTCGTTTTGTTTGTATACCAGGCAAATACCTATTTAAATGCAAATTTTTCCATTTTGCGAAGGCGGTGTTTTTGGTTTTCACATTGTCCCGGCCTAATAGAAAATTCAGTGACAACACATGTCAAACTTTAAACTGCTATTTGGTACGTTTATAGACAGGGTGTTTAGTTATAGCAAACAAAATCACAAAGTAAAGTGATAGAAGGAGTTGCATTTATATGAAGATTGAAATATAGGACGGACTAGAATGATAGTGGTCCGTAGGCAGCCGTATATACAGGAAGGTTGGAATATAGGGTGGACTGGACGTTTGGTGGTATAAAAATGTTGGAAAAAATGTGAAATTAAAGTTATATAGGGTGATTAAAAAACTGTTATATGATGTGGACATAAGCAAATCACATACAGGATGGTTGAAATATATGCTGGAGTTGAATTATATTTATACAGTGTGATTAAAAAAATATTTCTTTTATAGCCCATAAGAAGTTGCATAAAGTGTGGAGAGGAATTAATGTTACACAGGGCGATAACATAAAATGTTAAAAATGAAATAAATTATGGGGTAGCCCACAAGGAGTTATATACTATGGTAGAAATATAGGACGAATTTGACTCCGTAAATATGGAATGGATTCTACTTCGTCCTATAGTTCACAGAAGGCAACTAACAAATTTATGCTTGTCCGTGGGCAGTCGTATGTACAGGATGGTTGGTTCATAGGTTGGAGTGGAATTATCTATAGTTATACAGGGTTGTCAAAAAAAGTTGAAAAAAGGTTACATGGCGTAGTCCATAAGGCATAAATATATTTTGGGCTTATTAAGTCAACGCGTACTACTACATTTTGTTCGTAAAGATTTACCTGTCAATTTAAATGAGAAAGTATCATTGTGCAATGTTCAGGCTTTCGATGTTACCTGGGTCTGTATATTAAGGTTATACATACAAAATAAAAAATAAAGAATGAAAACTACCTGAGTTCAAAAATACTAAAAAGTTGAAAATAAAACATATATAACCGACTTCTACCTATAACTAAAAAGCTAAAAATAATTATAACAAAATACAACTCCAGCAAATAAATAACACATTCAATGTTGTTAGGTACCTACCCAGGAAGTAAAAAATGTAACATTAAAAGGTGCTCATTCTGTACAAATTAATTACCTACCAATCTAGTATATTTTTGAAGTCGGTGAAAAATATATTTTATTTGTATTTTGAAATAATTTGAATAACAGATTTAATAATTTATAATTTAAAACTTGATCTATTTTGCCCTTTATCTTCCAATCTACAGAGCCTCAAAACTCAGACAGTAGATTATAAAAAGCTACTCTGAAAGTTTATTAGTAAAATAAAACTCTAACGTTAATTTTTGGGGGCAAATTGGAAAATTAAATACATATGTATTCTGATAAAAATCAAGCGAATCCTGAAGCAGATAAAATAATAAGTCTATGTGTGGAAAATCAAACTGTATATTTTTTATAAATTTAAAACGCTTCCTTTAAAAGATATTAGATAACTATAAGAAAATGCACTCATTCCCTGCTTGTCTGAAACTGGAATATTAGAATCTTGAAGTTGGTACGGAACCCTTAGTATGCGAGCCCAACTCGCACTTGACCAAATTATTTTAATTTTATGTCATTATTAATTCGTTTTATTTACTATTTTCAATTCACATAAGATGAATAAAACTCATTTTGATATTACATAGAATAAGAACTTACTTATTTATAAAATGTTGGCACCGTTGAATATATATGTATATAATGTATTGTTTTGTCTAAATGTTATGTGTTTATAATGATAATAAAACGAACTTTTCTTTGACATCTTGTCTTCAAATACTTATTCAGATACACAAAACTATTTACAAACACTTACTCGATATCTAAATTTATATATATATATATATATATATATATATATATATATATATATATATTTGGAAGGGTAAAACAATTGTTCTCTTTCTACATAAAAAGTTATATTTTTTTACAGATATACTTAAATTAAGAATTAAATTAGGATTAATATTTGAGTCTTAACAAAATATTGACAATTATTTTAATTCATTTGATATTTATATCCATTACTAAGAGTGACACAAACAAAGAAATATAGATATATAGTGAGATAACAAGAGAAGGGAAGATTATTTCGTAAGAAGCTTTCGCTTTCATCGTTCAGTCTCAAATGACTGCCTCTCTTTTTATTTATATTATTCTTGTTCAACATCTTTCACTGTTTTTGTAGTGTTGTTTATTGATATTTTTAAAAATTTCAGTTAATTTTGGTTCCTTCTGGCGTAATGTTCTTCCCTTCTGGGAACGTCGGAATGAACCCAACGTGTTTTTTCTCACATATGAAGAAATGAAAATGGATTTGCCGAAGGTCATTAAACAAGTTGCTCGGTTTTTAGAAAAACCGTTAACTGAAGAACAAGTGTCCTTGTTAATCAACCATTTAAGGTTTGACAACATGAAGAATAATCCTGCAGTTAATAAAGAACACCTGCTCGATATATGTAAGAAATTACATTTGGCAAAGTGCGAAGGAGAATTTATGAGGTCTGGTAAAGTTGGGGATTACAAGGAAAAAATGACTCCAGAAATGATTAATCAGTTTGATAAATGGATCGAAGAAAATACTCGAAATACGGGATTCGATTTGTACAAAGTTTAAAATTTTAAATTGTAAATTTGCAAAACATATTAAAATAAATAAATTTAATTAAACGAAACTGCCATTTGTATAATAAACTATAAAGTTAAAGAGAAGTTTTTGTTCAGGTTAACGTATCTCGACTACATATTGGTTATTCAAACGGTATGAAATATAATAATAATATTTATATTTTGTTTATGCCTAGTACTTTTTTAGTATTTTATATTTACTTATGGGTCATTCCATGTCAAATCGACAAATAGTTGGACGCGACCCCCACCGATTCGCATAAATTTTGGTGGAGAGTTTTGTCTTATCATAAATCGAAGTTCTGCCAAAGGAAAAAATTAAAAAAAAAATTTCCTATGAGATATTCAAAATTAAAAATTTCACTGTTTTTCCGATTTTATGAGTGTAGTTATTTAATATTTCAGTAACTACTGAATATTAAAAAAAACTCTGGTACATTTTTAGAAGACACTTAGAGGTATGAGAAAAAAAAATTTTGAATTTTTTTTTTTAAATTATCAAAATTAAAAAATTTTGAATTTTTCAAAATCGTGGAAAGTAACCATCGCGGGAAAATTCTGGCCTCAAAATTATACCTCTAACTTATCTATCTAAAGAAATTCTGAAATTTAAAGAGGGGTGTTCTTTTTCGTTTCAAAGATATGAATTTTTGAATTTTGGCAAAATAGTTTTTTTCTATTTTTTCAACTTTTTTTGTTGAATATCATTATTCTACCACAAGATTACCGAAATTTGAGGTGTAAAATATTTTTCTTATGTTAATGGGATGTAAAAACAAAAATATCTCAAAATTGTATGTAATTATCTGTTTATTTGGAAATTAATGATAGCTTACATACAGGTTGGATAAAAGTATTGTTTTGCAGGGTTGTTAAACATTTTTTAACAGAATGTTATACCCATAGGGTAGCACATTAGCAATTGCATTTACAGGGTGGTTACAATATAGGATGTACTGAATTTATAATTATGCATGGTGGTTCAAAAAATATTACAATGAGTGGCCATAAGCAAATGCATACACAGGGTAGTTAAAAACATCTGGTGGTGTAATATTATAGTTATACAGTGTGATTTCAAATATGTTAGCACAAAAATTTTATATTTGGTAGCTTATAAAAAGTTTCACATATAGGGTGAATCGGAATTATAATTATACGAAGTGGTTAAGGAAATGTTTGAACATAAATGTATTATAGGGTAGCTTGCTTGTAGTGTGGCCTAAAAGCGGTCGCATATACAGGATGGTTGGAATATGGAATCAAGTGGAATTTTAATTATACAGGGTGATTAATAAATGTTTAAATGGGTTATCCATAAGCAGTTGTATATATAGGGTGGATGAAATACAGAAGGGAGCAGAATTGTAGGATTACACAATGTAATTTAAAAAATGTAAGAACAAAATATTATATTAGGTAGTTCAAAATAAGTTTACATAGCAAATGTCCCATTATTTTGATATATGTATATTTATGATGGAACTTTGAATTTAGGAGTAAAGCTCGGTCACCCAGGTACTAGTAATAATAATCATAAGAAATAGGATCCTCTAGTGAATTCTGGCATGGGCTCTATCGATAATAGTGATTTCACTGATGGGAACATAGTTGGCAGAGTGTGACAATTTTAACATTTCTTAAGTTTTGATTTAAAGTTAAATCTATAATATATTTTGAGATATTTATGGTTTTACATCCCATTAACATAAGAAAACTATTTTAGACCTCAAATTTCGGTAATCCTATGGTAGAATAATGATATTTATCAAAAAAAGTTGAAAAAAATAGAAAAAACTATTTTGCCAAAATTCAAAAATTCATATCTCTGAAACGAAAAAGAACACCCCGCAGAAAATTTCAGAATTTCTTTAGATATGTTAGGGGTATACTATAAAAAAAATTGAGGCCAGAATTTTCCCGCGATGGTTACTTTCCACGATTTTGAAAAATTCAAATTTTTTAAATTTTGATTATTTTCAAAAATTTTTTTTCTCATACCTCTAAGTCTTCTAAAAATGTACCGGAGTTTTTTTAATATTCAGTAGTTTCTGAATTATTAAATAACTAAACTCATAAAATCGGAAAAACAGTAAAATTTTTAATTTTGAATATCTCTTAGGAAAATTTTTTAAATTTTTTTGCTTTGGCAGAACTTCGTTTTATGATGAGACAAAACTCTCCACCAAAATTCATCCGAATCGGTGGGGGTCGCGTTAAACTATTTGTCGATTTGACATGGAATGACCCTTATGCTATTTTTACCGTTTTTTGGTGGTTTAGTTTTGTGCATTGTTTTGCGCATCGCCTGGGGACTACTGGGGACTACTTTTAGGTTCTGCTTCAGGTATTTGTTTATGCATTTTTCTATGTGTTGGGAAATTTTATTATGATAGATTTAATAGTAAGTGGGCTGTTTGCGTCACATAGCAGAGATATCGGTGGATGACTGTTCGTCATTAGGAAGTTGTATTTAAGTCAAGTATGACCAATTCGTTTCGTTTTTTTTATATTTATTTTAGGGAATTTGTATCTGCACTACGTAATTTGGTGTTTAACCTGTCTTGTGGTACTTGTGTTAATAGATTTGATTTATGGACTTTTTAGTTCGCTGAGGATGCACGGAATAGTATTTACAGTGTTCCTTGTTGTAGCTTACACATTTTTTGCTACACTTACTTGCAATCAGATCCAAATTATACACATCTAAGTACGTTTTTATCTCTGGATTTCATTTGTTCGCAATTTTTGTTAGAATTAATCTGGGTTCGCATTATACACTATTATTTTAATTCATAAACACTATTGAATGAGGATTACAACATTTAACAAATTAACACTGAGCTCAACGCGGTACTCAGCAGAAGTATCGATCATCCGGCATTTTTTAGAACGCTACATTGATTCATTGCCTTAACTGCTCCTTGGTTTCTATTTCTATCGCGTAAATGACTTTAATTTTTAATGAACGATTTATCGATGCAATCTCATTGGAAGACAGACCAATAATATTCAAAAAAGTTGGCTGTCTAGCACCTTGTAAATCAAACAATTTATTCCCAAACGCATGGATTAAGAGAGCTGGCCCTATACTCTGGCTTCCAAGGTCACCAGACCTGACTCTCTTTGATTTTTTTGTATGAGGACGCGCCAAGCAATTCGTTTATAAGAGAGAAATAGAAACCAAGGAGCAGCTAAAAGAAAGAATAAGTGTTGCTTCTGAAACAATGTGGGATGAGATGCGACTATACATTATACTGTAGTATTCAGAAAAAGGTGTCGCGATTGCATCCGTAGCGGTGGAAGCCAGTTTAAACAAAATTTATAACAAACTATTGGAACTAGATGTATGTTTTATTTTTTATAGTTCTAACCTTGTAAGTTACAATCTCAAATTTTATTATGATACTGATTACTTTCCAATACGTGTGATATATCGTTGGAAAGGGGTTGAAGTAGATAAGTTTTTGTAAGCATTCGAAGTTCTCGAGGTGCTTCTTATTTTTTTTTGTGACTTTTTGTCTTCTAAACGTTGTTTGTGGCATATTCTTGTTAACTTATATGTTTCTTTGGGGAATAACATATGACTTTTTTATGGAACCTCGCCATTTGTGAATTCAGATTAGTTTATCAACCAATTATTTGTGTCAAATATCGAATGCAGAAGAGCCAACAAACATCATAGATTAGACTTAAGTTTATTTGGTGAAGATATACTGAATAATAAGAAAGTTACAAAAGTTTATATGTAAAAATCTGAGAATTATGACAAAAAAATTAAATTAAAAAAAGCATAAACTGTAAGCTATCTAGATGATGTACGGGCTACATAATATAGCACATGAGCCCACCTATCTGCCCTCCATGTTTGGCGAACCTTCTACTAAACTCCTTGTTTATATAACTAAGTAAAAAGCACGCTATAACTGATTCAATCTTACACTCGAAACAAACGAAATATAAAAAATTCAAAATGAAAAAATAAATGAATGAATAATTAACTACAGACCCGAGAATATTCACTTTTCTTCTGAAAATGATGGCCATTTTGCTTTCATATTCTCTGACATATTTTCCGTTCTTTGAAATGCTTCCACAAACTCTCTTGGTACTTTCTACATTGGAATTAAGGATTTTTACAAAATGTTCATATGCAGTAAGATGGTCTCCATTTTTTCTTCAATGGAGATATGTGTGAACACAACAAAAGAATCGCTCGTAACTCTGTAATTACTACTTAGCTTTTATTTAGGTCTTATATCTTATATTTTTCCTTTAACTATTAGTTTTTCTAGATTATTCCCACCCCTTCTGATAAAATGCCCAAAATAATGTTAGACTGGTTTTGAGCGCGAGCTCTCAATAAAGTTATGTTAGTACCTCTATCTGTCCAGGCAATGCGCAGCATCCGACGTCATCCCACATCTCAATCCTTTCTCTGTCGGCTTCTTTGATTGTCCAGGATTCTGCACCGTATATTAAGATAAAAAGTATAAGTGTTCTAACTGGTTTGAATTTTGTCCTTTTTGTGATTTGTTGATCTTTCCATATTTTCGTCAAGTTGTCGTGGTACTTCGAGCTATGGCTATTCGTATTCTAATTTCTTTTTTGCACTTTCCCTGATTGCATATGCGTAAGCCTAGGTATGTAAATTCTGCAACTTTTTTTAGTTTATTTACAATATTTTTTGGTGTTAAAATACTGCGTCTGTCTATTATCATCATTTTCGCCTTATGTGTATTTATTTCTAATCGCAAGATTCGTCTTTCTTCTCTCACCAACTCTAGCATTTTAGAGAGTTATTCTTTGTCTTTCACCAGTAGAGTCGTATCGCCCGAATATCGGAGATTAGTGAGTTTCTTTCCCATAATTAATAATCCATATTTCCCAAATATAGTCTTAGTTACAAAATGCATGCCTTCCTGACCATTCTTTTTTTCAAATTAAATGTACGTGAGAGCATTTTGTTTTTTCTTTTGTTAAGGTTTCTTATTAGCAATAAAAGATGATTTGGTACTCCCATTTCGCCATGGCCATAGCATAACTGTTTATATTTGACACAGTCAAACGCCTTCCTATACTCGATCATCAACAAAAGCATGGACTTATTTTATTCTCCAGATTTCTTTATTAGTTGTCCGATGTTGGTATATCACTTAGTAAAACCTTCTTGTTCTGGCGATATTTGTGAAAGATAGTAGTAATTTTCACACTTCTTTCAAAATAATAGTAATTTTCACATTTCATTGTGGATCGATTCTTGTCTAAAGAGATGAAAATGGATGTGCTTCATCTTTTTCCTGTCTCCATACTTGTTGCACAGATCCAGGAGCAGTTCTACAACCGCATTGTCTAGCACTATCAATATTTCTGTCTGCATTTGATGTGCTCCAGAGAGCTTGTTTGTCTTTATTTGACGTATAGCTTCTATCATTTCCTCATTCAAGATATCTTGCTCACAATCTATGTGTTCCCAGCTATTTGATTTCTGTCGATATTCCTTGTCAATATGCAATTCACAGTGCGTCGGTGAATCACCGTCTCGACTATCCACCTATATTCTCCACTGTCTAGGTTTGAATTTGCATCTCGTGCAAGCTGGTTGTTACCGTATTCTTCAATTTTTTTGCATATTTTTTATATGGTAATTTTTATTCTTTCGGCAAGTTCTCTAAATTTCTCGGCTAAATATGTTGTGTTCCTTCATCTTTCAAATAGGGCATCACAAAAGCACTCTTTCACTTTGAAAAAAGTGCACCTTTTGCACCGGGTTATGCGGCACTTGTCGATTGAGTTTAATTAACAATAATTTGTGTGGTTTCTGCTTGAGATCGATTTCAGGTTCTATTCAATAGTTATTAAGGGAGGGGAGGCAATAAAAGTCCTCATCGTTTATATTTTATCTCCTAAGCGTAAAACATTTATTATACTTTAAAACCATTTAAATATACTAGCTGTCGCCCAGTGGTCGAAATTCGACCAATTGTGTCAATATCTCTGGCAGGTTAAGTAACATGAAAATTTTATCGTGACATTCTATCCTAGGACTTTAGGGAGAACAGCAATTACACAGAACGGATCCAGATTCGGAACCTCTGTGTGATAGTTTCCTCGAAAATCCTAGATGTCGGTCTTAAATCTGGCCTCTACAAATAAGTAACGAAATTCAAGTTTTCTTCAGATATAATTCATAGAACTTTATTTGTGTTCAAATTCGTAATTCTTAATTTAATATGACAACAATTCAACTGCTAATGGGCTACCCTCATATTTATTTTTTCTAATGTATAATAATTGCAACCAATATGCAACTGCTTATAGACCACGCATAATATTTTTTAACATTTTTCAACCACCGGGTAAACCATTCTGTATATGCCAATGACCCACCATATTTACTCTTTTTGTTTATGAAATTTTTAATTATCTTCTGTAACTATAATTCTACTCCGACCTATATTTCAACATTATATATATGGAATACTCTATAAATCAATTTTTCTAACATTTTTTATCACCCCTGTATATCTATAATTCCTCTTACCCTATATTTCATCTTAACTATATATACAACTGCTTATGGGTTATGCATCTATGTATAACATTTTTTGTACCACCCTGTATAACTGTAATTTTACTGCACCTTCTATTCCAAGAACCCTGTAAATTCAACCGCTAATGGGCTTCCCTATATAATTATTTTATTAGTTATAATTGCACTCTACTCTATATTTTAAACACCCTAAATATGCAACTGCTTATGTGCCACCCATTAAAAAAATTATTTCTAACATATCTGGAATCGCCCTGTATAATTATGATATTCAACGATTACTTTACCCACTAAACAATAACAACGCTTGCATGCCACCTCCAGAAGTACATGCTCTAAGTATATAATAGCATTGGTCTGTCTATATATAACTACTCAATGGTTTGAGTCTGGCGGCAGCGGCACGCGGCACATTCATTTGTTTGGCATTGACATTATGGACGTAAATAATGAATTTTTATTATATTTTATTTAATGAATGAACCATTATTATAAATTAAGATTAGCATTCTGCACTGAAGGTCGTCAGTAGCTACTAAGCAAAACAAAAATGAAGAAAATCGGTTGAGAAACAGAGGAGAAAATGGTACCTAATCGTTTGGTCTTAGCCTATTTATATATAGATGTTTTAGTAATTTCACATTTATCTGATTTCTATATACAATTCTGGGAAATTTATTTCTTATCAACCATTTTTTACATTTAAGGAAACATCCAAGCCTATCCGATTTGCGCGGAAAATCTGTACCTTCAATTGTAACCGTAAATCACATTTTACATTTGCATCAATCACGTAACTTTCCAACACATCTGAACGGCGCTACTATTAATTATTAATGAATAGATCAAATTGATTGCAAAACTTGCTTTACCAAAGCAGAGTGCATTTAGAATGTGCAATAAAATAAGAGTGAAAGCAGGACACCAATGAACATTAGGTCTTGCATACGATACTGATTACGTTAGTTCTAATTCAAGATGAACCATAAGAAACAAATTGTTTACCGTGATATGGATAAAATGGCAGAATCCAGAAAAGTTCTGTGTCAATTCAATCCATGTAAATCTTTGTTACCAGAAAATTTTGAAGAATATTTGGAAAAGATTTTGAATATGGCCGTAAGGGAAGATGACGTCTGGTTAGTGAGTTATCCTAGAGCAGGTAAGTACCTATTAAATAACTTTAGCAGTTGGTTGGTGAAAAGTTCCTTACCTAAATTAAATGGAAATGCTGTTCTTAATTGAAATTTTTTTCAACTTGTGTAAATGTTAACGGAAATTTTCTATTAACATTAGCAGTGTTATAAAAATGTGCTTATCTTTGTGTTTGCGTTGTATTAAACAATTTAGTTTTCTTAAACAAAAGTCACGTCGTAGTTTTTGGTGACGTTTTTCATCCTGGATTCAGTTTGCCTATTGATAACATGACCGTGTTTCTTCGCCCCATTTTCGAAACCACACGAGGGTCACCATTTTTTTTTTCATCAGAAAAATACCATTTGCATTTGTCAGTTTAAATTTGATATTATAAAAAATTAAGTTAATCAATTGGTTTGTAAGTTGTTGAACACGATGCAGATGTCTATGATAACAAAAAATAATGGAATTTATCATAATAATAAACTGAGACTAGGCATACGTTGATTACATTTTTTAGTCATTAAGTATGCAATAATAATCCTCGAGCAAATGACTTCAAGTGTCATATTCGTTTATTCGTTAGGGCTGATCTAAACAGTTGATTGCTGAAGCAGTTGTACCAATCTTTTAGGTTCTTAAGCAATGGGCCGGGAATGGCAAAGGTCTGTTGTTGCGCTATATGGCATAGAGCATTGAGAGTCTAGGCGTATCATAGACTCATGGAGAAAGCGGACAGACCGATACTTCTTAGGGTTGCATGTGCATGTAGAACTGCGGCGACGGCAGGTATATATGTGGTGACGGGTGAAATTCCCATTGAGCTCTCGTCCACACGACCGTTCACTACAAAAAATACTATATTGTTCCGGTTTCTGGTGCTTATGAACTCTTTAATTTTCTTATGGTTGTTGTAATAATTATGACTTAGTTATAGTTGTTCGTTTTCCTCGCATTTCTCTTTAAAACATTACTCTTTTGTACCAATTTGAGTCTAGATTTTATTTCTTTGTTTTTCCTTATATTTATTTGGTTCCGATTTGGATTTTATCATGTGTAGGAGTTCTTCTGTCATCCATGGCTCATTCTTTTTGTTTTTGTCTTTTTGAGCATTGTTCGAAATTCTCCTACTATTTATTTACGCCATATTATGGTCCTT
This sequence comes from Octodonta nipae, assembly GCA_034190945.1. NCBI lineage: Eukaryota > Metazoa > Arthropoda > Insecta > Coleoptera > Chrysomelidae > Octodonta > Octodonta nipae. The sequence continues at coordinate 14,607,943 of CM067222.1, forward strand.
TACTGATCTGCTCTTTGCTACGTCATCATATATTTTTTTTGAAATTAATTCTTTATACTTAAGTTTTGTAACTATTTTATATATGTGTTTTGGATGATATGTAAAATTGTATTTATTTTCCGTACAAAAGTTATTGAAGAGATTTTCGCTTCGGGTAGATTGCAAAACCTAGAGGTGATATTTTAAAGTGTTTACCTCTTTAATTTTACATGCGAAAATTGTAACTCGGTAAAATTAGACATATATAATTCCTAAAAAAGTGTGATAAAAAAATCTTTTCAAGTTCTGGTAATACAGAATGTTTATTTTGAGCTCATTTGTAAATATTTCTGCATTTATTCTCATCCTGCAGTTGGTCTTTGTACTGTTGGATGTTGAAATAAGAAATAAAGAAATAAAATAAATAAATAATATAAGTAAATAAAATTAATACACAAAATATATAAATAAAATAATTCAGTTTCTTCAAGTGATTTGTCTGCTGTGGGTGCATAGACTTGTAGAATGTTGAATTATTAGTTTATATTTGGAGAACATAACCGATAACGTCTTTTTTGTTACAATTATACCTACCCCATTACTGTGTCGGCAGTCAGTCAATTGCTGTTTTCAGAGAATTATACAATAACACTTTTAGTTTAAATTTGTCTAGAGTCTTACTTCATTAATGGGTTCACTAAAGGGTATCGCAGGAATACTATTGCTTATGGGTTTCATCTGTCTTTGGGACAAGTTTTGATCCTGTGGCCAAGAGGACTAGGCCATGGTGTTAGACCCTGGGTGCTGTGGCGGTCCTAGCCTCATATTCACAGTTCGACACCTTAGGTACTGAGAAATTAACCTTAAGCCACAATTCCGATCCACGAGGCAGACGTCAACGGCATACGGCAACAGGATGTGCCGCGGCAGCAGACGGCAATACTTTGCAGTATTAACTTGTATGAGACCGATTACGACGTATGAGTGCAACTACCGTGCGACAGGACGTCACCTAATTTGCTGCGAAGCGGCAAACTGCACTACCGTACAATCGCAGTACTGCCGTTGCAGTTAGACATTATAGACGTGTTGTCAGACTAAGGAAACGAAAATTTTATTAATTTAGTGTCTAAATATCCGTATTTATTTGTTTTCTGGGAACGCCACATGAATTTCTAAAGAAAACTCTTTCAGATTTTTCCAATTTGAAAGAAGCTTAGTTATTTCACATGATCTTTAGAATTTTTAGTGATACCCTGTATATATATATCAAATTTGCAGTAAATTCCTTAGGTACATAAGTTTGACTGACAAATTGTGATTACTAAATTTTTCATTAGGAATCCTTTTTGCACATATTAAAGAAAATATTTGGAAAGAGATCTTTCAATAACTCAATAAAACCACTAAGTATATTTATATTATTTATTAAATACTTATGCTATTCGGTACGATTTACGATACTTCACCTACTTGGAAACAAAAAAAATAATAATAATAATTTGTCTCGAATCAATAAACCTCCGGCATTAGCACAACCACTAGCCTTCTTTTTCTTGCAATAAAACTTGCAACATTTGATTATTTATGCTGTACTTGAAGAAAAGTTAGTAATGCTGCGACGCAACTGCAGTGCTTGCTGGCGGCTTCCGAATCTATACGACGACAACTGAAGCCCGACAGCGTTTGCTGTCGGCGGTCTGCCGTTGCCGTCTGCCGTCTGCCGCGTGGATCGGAATCGTACCTTTACAGTAGCTACGCTCTTGAGTCCCTGAGAGAACGAGTACCATGTTTTTATAATGCATTGTCACCATCGTCCGCTTTTCAAAATTGTGTGAAGAACAGTCGCTAAGCTACCAATACTCTACTAGAAGAACTACATATATAACACCAATAATCTTACATTTTCCAGTGATCATTTCAATATCAATTTTATTAATGCCTAACCTGTGATACTATAGAATAAACTGAAAGTATGGTAAATAAATAACCTAGTTAATTTTGGTTAGTTGTGTTTGATATTTATCAGTACCCTGTATGTCTCGTTTTAGAAATAACACCTGTCAGTAGTTATTTAAAACTATAAACTGACATTTAAAAGAGAAAACATATGAAGAAAATTTATTTAAAAAAAGTCAGCATAGATAAAAAATATAATAAATAATAAGGCATTCTGCCTTTATGATGAATTGATTGACCTATGTCAACACATAATCAAACCAGAAACTATAATGTCACAATCCTAGAAATATCAGATAGAAGTTGAGCTGGTATTCGTAACGACACCAGATGCACCCGACATCTGTCCATTTTAGACTTTATTTGCTTGTTAATACAAGTTTGCCCAATTTCATTTATTACAAAACTTACATTTATTAAAAACATTGAAAGTATCGATATACTTATACTTACATTCGCCTTTACGAAAGCCTGCGAATTTTAAGACGACATAATTAATTTCATGCCATTATTGGTCCCATGCAACTGCCTGCAGTTAGGTAAAAGAAGTTCATTAATTATCGCTTAAACGTATATCTTCCGTCCTACTAAGAAGTCAGATTTTGCGTAAACATAAACAACGGAACTTTCCAACCTATTGACGCTTATCGGAGTATTTTATTTAATGAAGATATTAAATTGCATTCAAAAATTGCATTACCTCAGCAGATTGCATTTAGAATGTACAATAAAATAAGAGTGAAAGCAGGATGTTAATAGACACTCGGTTTTGCATCGGAAGCTGACATATTACACAGCTTTATTGAAAATGTCTTTTATTATTGAGACACGAATTTTTTAATGTAATTTCGAATGTGTTATATAAGAAATATTATTTTGAGAATAACAAGTAACATAAATATGTGTTATATACTTTGATTTTTGAGTTCATTTCCGTAATAATTAAATTAAAAACTATATTTTTAAAATTTTTGTATTAACACTAATAGTATTTTTTCCGATTACTCAAAAACGGCTATATTTTATTTAAAATTTAGGGAGAAACATTATACGTATTTATACATTAAAAACAAAGAACATACAGAAATAAATGTATGTAATAATTGTCAAATTATTACATACATTTATTGTTAAATATAATTAAAAATAAAAATTTTGAATATTAGCAACTTTACAATTACATAAGTCAAGCCAAGAAGAATAATGTTATTCTTAAATTCTGACATTCGCATAATGGGCGAAAACCAATGGTATTCTGTTTTATAAACACAATAGGTCGTGCAGGTCTCCTAAGAACTTGAAGTTGAATCTAGTCATTACGTCATTACTTGTCATTGAAGAGTATATATAAAGAATTTGTAAAGGTTGAGCAATGGTACAATAGCAATCATTCGAAAAATGTTTTTCCGACTCTGATTTGAAGAAAAATAATGGAAAAAAGATCTACAAAGTTTTTCAAGTAATTTGATTTTGTAGTTCCAGTAAGGTCCCTAAGCAACTGAACAGTAAGATATGACATATACAAAATCATAGTATAGATTTCAAAATATTTCACATCTAATGAATTTTCTTGAAAATCTTGTATTAAAATTAGTTTGTTAAGTGGCTGCAAAAACAGTACAATCCACCTGGAATTTAAATTTTAAGGAGAGTCAAAAGGTCCTTAATGTTGTCTTTTAAACATATTAGGGGCGTGTTTTTCAAAAGTTATAGTAACATATTTATGTGGGAGCGAATCAACGTAATTTCGTAATAGAACACTGTAATGAATTCAATTAGTGTAAACTTTAGCGAAATCAAATTAAAAGAGTTTTCAACATCAACTAGACCATATCCGACCTAACCAGGACCCCAATGACATGGTGTCTAATGAGATCGGTTGTACCAATAAATGCTTCAATCAACGACTATATGAACAAACTGTTAGGATACACAGTGACTTCATTTATTTAGTGAGACTTGGGGAGTAATCAGATTGAGACCCCGAGTGCTATCTAGAACATTTGTCAATCGTTTAATGTGGTTTGAGCATATATAAAAGCTTGGGTATTATAATATTCTCGTATCTTATACTTTCTTTAAAACGCAAGGGTTGTATTTTTTTTCCATTTCCTTCTAGAATCGATGTGGTGTCAAGAGATGGTTTGGCTAATTGGGAACCACTTAGATTTCGATAAGGGGCAGAATACGACACATGAACTAAGAACACCTTTACTGGAGTAAGATATTTTTTCATTTGATATTTAAAAAAATATGTAATTATTTACAAACTTATACTTTATTTAAACCTGTGACAATTGCTTCACGTCCAATGGAGCTTTTTTCATACAGTGATGGTACATTAAGAAGTGCAATATTTATAAAGTAAATAAAATTAAATTAAGATGATACAAATAGTGTAGACGTTTTTTTACCTTCAACTGGATACAGCTTTGGCTGTATTACTTTAATACATCAATATGTAACTATGTATCTGGGTATCAATAAATCAATAAAATAAATCAAAATCAATAGTTAGTTAATAAATTTATTAGGGTAATATCACAGAGTAGTGACCGTAATGCACTAATCGTAAATATTATAATAAGATTATAGATTTTTCCCAGTTGTAATTTGTACACTTTGTTCAAATTACACCTGATAATTTTGTCTACTGCTAGAAAGGAAGGTGTTCAAGCCGATAACTGCTTTCCTTTGCCAAACGTCTCTACTGTTGGCAGTTTGGTATCCAATAAAGACATAAAAGATTTATCAACTCTTTGGACACAAACCAACAGTCATGGTGCAAATTAAGTAATCAATATCAATCCAGAAAATCAGACTAAGATTCACTATTTCCGTAGCCTATATTTGTAACTTACACAGTTTAATTGTTATCCGATACTCATACATGCTAAACGAATCTAATCTAATCTAGTCTAATAAAATTAGCTTGTTTTTTCAAAAACTAAGTTAGATAATCCCTTTTCACCACAATCTGAAGCTGAAATTAAATTCATCTCGTCAAATATATTTTTAGTTTCTCAATATCAAATGGTACATAAGGATATATGGCTCTTGATAATAGATATAAACCAAAAATAAACTATTTATATTTTATCACACAAATAATACACAAGCGATATACATCCCATGTAGAAATCAGAGCCCAATGTAAGTGTGGGCCTCTTAGCACAAAACTGGTGGGGGTTACTTAAGAAATTCAAAAATTATATTCAAATTTTTGTTTTATTTTACATTTATTATTTTTAATAAAATGTCATACTAATAGATTTTTACATAAAATAGGTCAAAATAAATACATTTAATCTAAATTTATATAACATTTAAAAAAAAACGAAAATGGGTAAAAAAATAATAGGGTTGCCACAATTTAAAAAAAATCTAAAATTTAATTTATTTATACGTTTAGAGTACGAAAACATAGTAAGTAATAAATTTGCGAAATGAATTTTGATACAATAAAAATCAAAATTTAAACATTGTTTTTTTTTTGGTCTTCTGATTCTATACTTTTTTATATTGGCTTTCATTTACAATTTTTGTTGGTTAGTAGGTGGGGTAAATCCGGTTCTGCTAAAAATTAATGTTAATTATTAATTTTCAGGTAATTTGAATTTACTTAAGACGATACTTGTGTACATTAATAACGGCAATCTGAAAATTGTTAGTTTTTTCTTTTATCTTTTGTTTCAGAATGTCAATAACATATAGCGAATTTGCTATACAATTTTCCCCTGTGTTCGAAAATTCGATAGATTATGTAATAAGCTTACCTTCAAAGAGATTTATAAAAAGCCATCTTCCGTTTCAATTGTTGCCTACAAAGATTAACGAGGTCAACCCCAAGGTAAGAGAAAAAGTTTTGTTAACCTTACGATACAAACAATTGCTCATTTTTAATTGAAAATATAAGAAAGTAGTGATTTGCCCATTCAAAAGTGATTGTTGAAAGCAATTTGGACTGAATTTTGAAGAAAACTCCTTATATACAACTGTATAAACGCACATGGATATAAGAAGAAGAATTGTATCCAATAATAATAGTAATAAAATTTACAAAATTCGCTTACTAAATTAAACTTTGGTCACAACTTCGTGTTAGGTTTATGATTGAAAACTCGAATGGTGCTCAAAATTTCCATGTACACAACACTTATCCTCTGATTTATATCCTACGAACGAGACAAAACAGCAACATGGGATTTGTTTTCTTTAACTTGTTCAATACTTCCTACGACTTTTGCCACTCTATTGACTTTTGTATAGACGCTTTTGTTGACTCACTCTAAGATTCGAACAAAAAAAGTATTTTAAGTGCTGGACCTTGTTACTTATTGGGTAAAAAAGTGATAACATTATAGAAAATTTAACTCTCTAAAACATTTAATTAGCTGATCCAAGTGGTATGAAGCTAGGAAAAAAAGTTAAGGCCAACAACTGAAAGAGGTACCCAATTCGATGTTTAAACTCCTGATGTTGACGGTGGCTCGCTGGGATCATTAGAAACCTGGAGGAAGTGGCAAACTTAGTTGTCTATCTCTTTCTTTGTTCTTCGTCCATAGTGAACTGATGGAATGAATGTCGTTCTAATATTGTATAAATTCCATTAGTGAATTTTTAGCGTAGCTCCAAACCACAAAAGTGTCATTAACCTTTTTAAACGTTCAGAATGTAGCCTGCGTGTCATCGCGGTTTGCAAATAGCGGTAGTCAAGGTTTTGAAAAAATCCATATAAAAATTGACAATGACTAGCTGAAGACTTCCCTGGCTGTACCATTAATTTGCTCATAGATGGCTTGATTCCACTGAAAGTAAGTAGTACTTAGAACAACCTAAAGCAGTTCGGATAGGACATATAAGAACTGGGGAATCCTAAGTGTCTTAATTGGTCTTTTCAACGTGGGGTTTTAGGAGTTTAGTTAGGTATTTGCCAATACTATTGGGACATTACTATAGGGGGAAAAGAAACATCATACTTATGGATTTTATCGTCTTGTAGTTACAGGGCAAGTTTTCTGAATTAATTCTAATCTTTAATTAATATTGAAGACATTTTGATCAGTTCATTTGGTCTTTTAAGAATTCTCAACATTGGATCTATCTGTTATTTGAGGCATGTGGCCGGATCAAGTAGACCATTATCGACGTAGCATTTCCGTTATTGGCAGATATGATTATCGTTTAAACTTCGATTTCTTAGTGTCAACCTTTCGCTTATTTTGATGTTGTTGGTAGGTGGCTTAACTTTTCGGAGAATTCTTGAAGACTCACTACGAATTTCTTCTTCAACGCCTGGCGAAAGGTTACAAATTCCTGATTAAATATCAACGATGATATCCTCTACAGGAACAATTCTAGAGGTCCTTTTGCTAACAAAGAAGTTTCTTCAGGCGTTAGTTGAAGTTTTGATAGATCTACCCCTATATATTGGAGGTCGAGTATAGGCGACTTTTTGCCATTTCTTTCGGCGCTCTGCTGTTTGTTTGATCAAGATTGGCATCGAGTTAATTGGTCAACCTTATTCTAGTGTTCAGGTTGCAATCAACTACTAATGAAAATACGCCTAGATAGTAGCGGTTCATCATTCCATGTCAATTTTCTTCATGTTTGGTGGATACATTTGCGCCACAATGCTGTTTCAATGCTTAGATTTAGTGTGATATAGAGATCTGAAAAATGAAGTAAGAATTTAAGGCGAATATAGGAGATTAACTTTCTTCTTGCGAAGAATTTGAAAAGCTTCTAATTGTATAGTTGATATCCTCCCCGTAAATGCGGGTTACGAAACTGTGTAAGCTTTAACACTGGTGTCAGTAGACAAACTATGGTTTTCCGGGCTGTTGTGTCGCAGTTTATTTTCTTCGAAACTTTGCATCTGCAACTGCGGCAGACATATTGACGTAGGCGTAGGTGGTAGCTTGTAGATTCTTCTCGTGAAAGAGGTCTATGGAGCGATGCAGGACTAGTATTTATTTCTGTATGCCTACGCCCGTGCTGCTGAAGATGTGTGCCAAAGTTGCAGATGAAACGTTCAGAAGAAATTCACATTACTGCTCGTAGTTAAACACGTTGTAACCGAGAAGACCATTATAATACTATAGGATGGCTATATCCCTACAGTGGGGTATATGAAACAAAACTGATTTTGGACTAGAATAAAGTTCGAAATAGTCTGTATATGTTAAAACTCAAACTTTTCTAGTAGTAAATCAGAAACTGCTTGACACTAGTTCTTATTGTCAAATGTTTTGATTTCTATTTGTAAATTGTCCTCAATAGCCTTCGCGCAAACTTTGATATTTTTCTTTTTCTTTATTTTAATTGACATTGGGGACGGGGTCTGATTTAGACCTTGAAAGGTTTAGAAATTCTTAAATTCACAGATTTTTTCCGAAAATAGCCATAAATGAAAAATCAATCAATTTTCATTCAGAAGACAAAATAGTAATAACTTTCGCTCCCAATAATTGTAAATGCATATTAGTTTACCATTTTCAGGTGATTTATACCATCAGGAACATAAAAGATCTGTGTGTATCTTATTTCCATCATATCAAACTATTATATGGATCTGATATGACTTTCGACAGTTTTTGTGAGCTATTTATAAACAATAATGTTATTTATGGCAGTGTCTTTGATCACTATTTACAATTTTGGAAAAGACGTAATGACCCGAACATTTTGGTGCTTATATATGGAGAAATACATAAAAATATTGAAGGGACAATTGAGAAAATAGCAGGTTTTTTGGACCAAACGTTAACAATTGAAGAAGTTAAGAAACTAAAGCAATTTTTAAATTTTAATTTCAAGGAAGATAATGAGAATATAATAGAAGAGAATTATATGACGCCTGAAATGTCAATGAGATTTGATGAATGGATAGAGAAGTGTACGAAGTGTAAGTACTTCTATTTATAATTTCAACTCAGTGCATTTGTATTTTAAATATTTTTTTAGTATACGGTTCTATTATAGAGTTCAGTATTCATGATTTTGTACTTTAAATTTACTTTTTAACCGACTTCAAAAAGAAGGAGGTTCTAAATTCGTCTGTATCTATGTTTTTTTATGTTTGTTCACCGATTACTCGGAAACGGCTCGAGGAATTTCGACCATTTTACTGGATCCTGTTTGGGGGGATAGCGAAGTGGTCCCATATTTTTTTCATTAAAATAGCTTTTATCGTTTCTTAGAAAATGGGGAAAACTATTTTTACCTATTCTCATATACTCTGTGCCATGGTGGAGGAGCCTGTATTATTATATAAAATTTGAAAAATGTTATTCGGAACGTGGGGCAAATTGAAAAGGGATTGGGTTAGTTCCGTGATATCTCAAAGTGGCCAGAATTTTTTTTCAAATAACATAGCTTCTATCGTTTCTTATAGAATGGGGAAAAACATTTTACCTATTTTTTTATATTCTATGTCTTGGTGGAGTCGCGGGTATTATAAGATTAGGTGGAGTTACTGGTATTAACTATTCGGAACTTGGGGTAAATTATAAATAAGATGAATTAATCAAAATCAAAATAAGTGTCAGTTAATATGAATATACAGTGTGTATTCATAAATCAAACGATATCTTTTTATTCATAATTTTCAGAGAAAAAAGTTATTCTTCACAAACAGATTTTTTACATGGTCTAAAACATAAACAGTAATCATTCCATGTCAATTTTTATTAACTGTAGACAAAATTTGCCTTCAAAGAGGGCTTTTAATTACAAATTAAACTATCATCATTTCTGTTAAGATATAAAATTTTTATTAAATAGAAATAATCTAATACTATATTACGAACAAGGTTTGTTTATATATATATATATATATATATATATATATATATATATATATATATAATTGAGTTCTGGAAAAAAGGCTCTAACGATTTCGATGAAATTTTCTAATTTAGAAGTTTCAATAGATAGAAATCGATTGGTTAGGGTCTCATATTTGGGAAAAGTGTTTTGCAGAGAAAATTAATAATTAAAAAAGTTATTGGCAGTTTGCGACAATCAAGATTTTTAATTTAAAGGTGTTCAATACAGGGTGATTTGGTAACCTACGTAAGAGTGAGATTCGTCTTGTAAAAATTGTTTCAATACAGGGTGATTTGAGAGTGAAACTGCTCTTGGAATCATTTTTCCAATACAGAATATATTTGTATGTTCCGAACAAGTAACTATTTAATGCCTACCTCATATTTTCCTAGCATTATATTTTTTCACCTGGAGATTTCAACTTTTCAAAGTGATAAAATTGCCGAGGCGGGCGATGTTTGAATGAGTAAAATCTTATGCATTTGCATATTAATTTCATGCATATAAATATACATATTTGGTGCAAAAATAAAATTATATAGGGTAGTTATTAAAATGTTGGTGCTCCATAACGTCGAATGTAATTATATCATACAGGATGGTTAGTAAAAAGCAAGAAAAAATAATTATATAAGGTAGCTCATAGCAGTTGGAAATTTATGATAGCTGACATACAGGGCGGATTACAAATATTGTTATGAAAGATGGTTAAAAAAATGTTAATAGAATGTTACAGCTGTAGGATAAATCATTAACAATTACAGACATTGCATCACTGAAATGCTTTTTAGTTCATTTTCTTTTGAAGTCGGTTTTTTATTCTAACAACTAACTGTTTGTTTATAGCATCCACCAAAAAATATAACACGTCAAACGGAAACTGCCTTTATTTAGTAGTCAACTCTACTACTTGCTTATTTACAATTTTAACCAGTTTTTTCAGTATTCTCGGGAATCTTCCTTAATTTAATAGTTTCTCGATTCTCAAAATTTTCGTTAACACGTCTTCGACATCTTCAGTCAGAACGAATCGTAGTTCATAGCACTGCCTCTATCTGGCAGCCTACACCCAGGTTTACACCAAGTTGTAATAGATGGACACATTTCCATTTGCCGTGGTCTGTCAGTACCGCCATCTTCTGTGATCAAAGCTAAAACTGTCATCATTCTCTGTAATTCGTTAATTCGTCGTGACCATGTCGGTAGCCTCAATGAGCAATGATTTTGCCGAAAGTCCCAATGAAGTTGGAAGGTTGTGGGTAATCGTAACATGTACAGGTTTCTTACCCATAACTCACTCATGCCAGAAGTGCACAATATTAAATTTACCACAATATCTGCCTCGAAACCTTATGCTCTAACATAAGGATTCACTATGGTTTCACCCTGTACTAAAGTTGATCCGCCCCATTCTCGAAACCATTAGGCCGCTCTACCACTCGAAAGATGACGTCAACCGAATTAAATCTGTCATAAATGACGTTTATTTGGTATTCTTGGTCGTGTACGACAAGAGGTTCTAACGGTCAAGCGTGTACGAAATTTTGACAAATGTAGTTATCAAATTTGTAGGTCAGTTTTGTTTTGTACTGTTGTGTTGGGCAGACGAAATTAATTTATTAACGCTATAAATTTTAAAATTTCTACTTATCATGCAAGATATTGAAGAATTTCTGGCAATTCATCATATTTTAATTTTATATGCCCAAAGACTCTATTTTCTCGCCTACCAATTCGAGAATACCAATTTGGTCAACAATATAACAAACTTCGTGTACGACTTCAAGGCCGTATACGACCATTTTCGTCTCATAGCATGTTTTCAAGAATCGGGCCCCTGATACCTGGGTTAGACAGTGGATATAGCAGCATCACTGTCAAATTAGACCATTGAAATGTTAAATTTTTTTATCGTGCAAGTTTGTGGGGTTGCAACCCTTGTCTCACGGCCGGCATCTTGGAAAAAGGGTTATAAATGATTTTTATGGGTTATCTGACAAACTTTAGGTCTCACAAAAACATTTATTTAACATTTTTTGTTGCAAATGAAATTAACTACAACTTTTATAAAATAGCTTTTGTTGTAATAATTTTACAAAAAAAAATGACAACAAACCATTTTTATAGATGGTGTTTTAAGGAAAAATTTTCATTATAAACTTTATAAATTTATTTATTTATTTATTTATTTACATTTTTTATCATACTCTTTTTAATTATTTATAATGCAATATTGTTATTAATTATTGTGTTCTAAATGTTATTTGCGGCATGTTCGTGATTATTTTTAAGTTTTCTTGGGAATAACAGCACAATTTAATTAAAAAAGCCGTATATTGAAAGAAAATACCAAACGTTTCAAAGTCGATTCTGGCTTCGATGTGAATGGCTTTAAAATATTTTAAATTTTAATTTATAAATTCATTCTTTACAGAGTCATATTTAAATTTGAAACTAGACTTTTTTAACACAATTAATTTTTCATCTGCCACGTCAACGCCCTAGAGGTAATAACTACCCCTAAAAAATTAACAAACAAGTAGCCTTCGAGTCAAATTCATGTGACGATTTACAAGTGTATTAGTTAATTTTTTGGCAAAAAAGTAATATCGGATTTTTTTGTGGCATAAAACTTATTTAAAATTATCCTTTAGTGATATTTAAAAAGTGTTTTAAATTTATTAACCGCCCTCCAAATAGCGTATATACAATATAAAGATACTGCTGCTAGACGGAAGAGGTTGAAATTTGGCATCAATGTATAGTTTGGTGACCCGATCCAGAGTACATATCGAAAATGAAGAAATTTTGATTTTGGGGGTACTTCTGGGGAGAAAACTAAAAATACGACCGTTCCCCCACCCTGATATCCGAAACTACTGAGCCTAAAATTTTGAAAAAAAATGGAAATATAGAACGTTGCCCGAACTTTACAGGAAAAATGAGGAGAATCCATTAAAATTAATTTTGGGGGGCAAATTATAGAATTAAATGTAAATTAAAAATATTTTTATTCAAATGTATCATCTAATAAATCAAATGAAAGGTCCCATTCTAAGGAACACAAATATATTTTTTCATATTTAAAAAATATATTTATTTAAAAAGATATTAACGAAAATATACCAAAATTTACCCATTCCCCCCCCCTATCTCCGAAACTATAGAGCGTAAAGTTTTGAAAAAAAGTAGAGGTATAGGGTCTGACCTGAAGTTTACTGGAAAAATAAGGATACTATTAATTTTGGGGGGTAAATTACAGAATTAAATGAAAAATATAAAATTAAAATTATTTCTGACGCATCATGTTATATATCAAATGAAAGGGTTTGTTATGGCGAAAACATTTTTTTTCATATTTTTAAAATAAATTAATTTAAAGATATTAACAAAAATATAACATTTTTTATCCATTCTCCCCTCCCTTATCTCAGAAACCATAAGCTGTAAAATTTTGAAAAAAAAATAGAGGTGTAGCGCCTCACCTGAACTTTACTGGAAAAATAACTCCATAATAGTCATTTTGGGGGCAAATTATAGAATTAATGAAAAATAAAAGATTATAATTATTTCTAACGGATCAAGTAATATATCAAATCAAAGGGCTCATTATGACGAATACAAATAATTTTTTTAAAATATTTTTAAAATAAATTAATTAAAATATATTAAAAAATTACCCATTCCCCCTTTATTCCCCAAACTATAAGACCTAATTTTTTTTTGTTTACAGGAAAAATAAGAAGAAATCCCTAATATTAATATTGGGGGCCAAATTATAAAATTAAACGGAAAATAAAAAAAATATTTTATTAACGCATCATGCAATACATCAAATGAAAGGGCTCGTTATGAGGAATACAAATATATATATATATATATATATATATATATATATTATTTTTAACTTAATTGTGTACAAGATATTAACATAAAAATAATAAAATTCTGATTTCTCCCTTTATTTCCGAAACCATATTATCTAAAAATTTGAAAATAATTAAGGGTACTGGGGCTCACTTGAAATTTATAAGAAAAATTATTAAAAAACCCCTACTAGTTTTAGGGACAAATTAAACAATTAAATGTTTATTTATGTTTATTATGTGAATAACAAATATATCATATTTTTAAATCATTTGTTTAAAATATATTAACAAAAATATTAAACATCGACTTAATTCCCACTTTAGAAACTACACTATTTATAATTTGAAAAATATGTTTTATTTGTATTTTTAAATAATTTGAATAACAGGTTTAATAATTTATAATTTAAAACTTGACCCTATTTAGCACTTTATCTTCCAACCTACAGAGCCCCAAAATTCAGAAAGTAGATTATAAAAGGCTTCCAGGAAAGTTTATTAGTAAAATAAAACTCTAATGTTAATTGTTGGGGGCCAAATTAGATAATTAAATACATAAGTATTCTTATAAAAATCAAGCGAATACTAAAGCAGATAAAAGAAAAAGTCTGTGTGTGTAAAATGTAAGTGTATATTTTTTATAAATTTAAAACGCTTCCTTTAAAAGATATTAGGGTAAATATAAGGAAATGCACTCATTCCCTGCTTGCCTGAAACTGGAATATTAGAATCTTAAAGGTGGTACTCAAACTCGCACTTGACCAAATTATTTTTATGTATGCTGAGTGATTATTCAAAAACGGCATGGGCAAATTTGATGATTTAAACGGCATTGTATTAAGGAATATTACAAAAAGGTCCTAGATAATTTTCTATAACGTGAGATTTACAGTTTTCCAGAAAATCAGAAAAAACCGTAATTAAGACACTACATTTCAGTGAATTTCAATAAATCTACACTGTTTTCTCTAAAAGAGCTCAACCAATTTGAATATTTTAAATTATATTCTAGAAAGAGATATTCCAGCTTGATTTCTTATAATTATCTATAACGTAAAACATACCTTTTTTGATAACAATATTTGCAAAAACACAGTAAACATCAATGTAAATGTCACATTTTCATCATAAATATCTAACTTAAATGTCAAGATATGCCATGAAACTATATCGTAACGGTTTTTATTGCAGTCGAGTAAAATGGCACAAAAAATTTCATTTCAGTATATCGAAAAGAAAATAATTTGGGAAAGCGATGTTTTCTATATGGTATAGGGTGGTAGGTGTGTGCTTGCATCGACATTCAGGCGGCAAGCAATGTGCGTAATTGAAATATTGGGCGATGTAAATTTACACTTAGACAGGTGGGTTCAAAAAATCTCACAAATAAATGTGATATTGGGTGGTACAAAAGCAGTTTCATATATAGGATGGTTGAAATATAAGTTGAAATAGAATTAAAGTTATACAGGGTGGTTAAAAAAATGTTGTATTTGGTGACACATAATAGTTGAATATACAAGGTGGTTGAAATAAGAGTTAAGTAAAACTATAGTTATACAGAGAGGGTAAAAAATGGTGAAATCAGCATATGCAGTAATGATATTCAAGTTATAGAGGAGAGTGTACAAAAAATGTTAGAAGCAGTTGCATATACAGGATGATTGAAATATAAGGTGGAATGGATTTATAGTTATACATGGTGGTTAAAAAAATCTTGATATGGTGTGGAACATAAGTTGTTGTACTTGGCTTATTGGGCGAGATAAAATTATAGGTATACAGGGTGATTTAAACAAAAGAAAAATAGAAACCTTTAATAGGGTGGAGAGGATTAATACTTATAAAGGGCGATGGCAACATCGTGTACTATTTAATTATAGTTGTACAGGGTTATTCAGAAATTGATAGAGGAATAATTTATATTGGGTGACCAATACACAGAAATATATACAGGGTGGTTGCAATATAAGGTGAATTAGAGTTACACTTATATAAAGCGATCCAAATAATAATACAAATAAAAAAGTTCAAAATGTGTGGATAATATAGAAAAAAATACAAATTAGAGGACAGATAAGAACACGCTAAAATAATCACCAGAATTGTACCTTAAATCAGATAAAAAAATATGTCACAAAATAGTTATTGATTTCTAAACGGTTTTTATTTTAAGTCAGTTGAAGCCGGGTCTTGTTTAGATATAAATTATTTTAGTTGCTAGACGTCATAATAATTGTTTAATTCATTTTTTGTTGTTTTTTTTTGCACAGTTTTAAGTTTGACTTAGACCTATAATTATTGTAAATATTGTTAATTACTTCAAAATATATTTCTTCTTATGACATCATTATTTATTTCACAAATTAAAGAATTGAAAATTGACTTTTCTGATTGCTAAGGTCCAAAAATCAAAAAATCTTATATTGCCGAATAGAGAATTAAAAACCCTTTTAAATGCGATATCATTCACTATCCCTTGTTTAAATTTTTATAGGAGTAGTGATCACCTCTAGAGTGTTGAAGGGGCAAGAGAATGTTGTTCTAAAAGTGTACTTTCTTTTTGTTACTTTATAACCTCCCTGTATGTAGAGACTGATTTAAATTACTTTTAGTTTTATATTGCAAACATAATTTAGTTGAGATAGAATTTTAATCATAATTTTTGATTGTTAATATCTTCATCTTTGCTATATATTCCCTGTTATTTGCGAAAAATTAGACACTTTTTATTCAAAATAGTTATAACGCCTCATCCGGAATTAAATTATGCTAATCTAACATATTGTTATATAATGAGGAAAAAGAATTACCACAAAAACAAAAGAAATAATTCAATGTCATGTATGTAGGTGAAAGAACAACAAACACATTTTTAAACAAAACGAAATTGTTTACAATGACACGGCTCAATGAGTTTCATTAGTAAATTCGCACAGTATCAAGGATAAAGTTACAAAAAAAAAATACATAAATATTATTTAAACCATTGAACTATGACACTCTGATTTATTAGTGTTCGCCAATCCTTTTAGGTTACAGTGATTTGAAAATGGTGATATCGGATAATATCGACGAACTGGAGGAGGTCCTCAAGCGGGACTTCACTACAGTTTTCCGACCAGGATATATCAACGTTGACGGGGTTACTATGCCCGAAAGATTTGGAGAAATGAAACAGGAAATTTTCGATATGGAAGTCAATGAAAATGACGTCTGGATATGCAGTTTTCCGAAAACAGGTCGGTACAGTGACAGTTATTAAGCGTTCATATTTAGTGTTTCAGATATACAGAATTTATATAACTTAAGTGTTCATTGGAAGGTCTCCTATATAAAAATTGTAAAAAGAAACTCAAGTTTCAAAAATAAAATATGTCTGAACCATATAACATAAGATACAATTTGAAAATTCATATTGCACAAAGAATAACACAATTAAAGAATACTGATACTGATAATACTCCTGTAGAGTTCAGTCGTTCCTGATTACCAATAATTAAGAGGATCGAGTTAATAATGGTAATATGCTTTTGAATAAACCTGTATCGGCATAGTTCACAAAGTTTTTCCGAGGTTCTCCTTTTTTACTAGAACAATTTTGTTATTTCATATGAACTTTAGGATTGTCACTCGCAACTTTTTAATTTTTTAATTATCTTATATCCCCTGTGTTAAAATTTTATTGCTATTGAAAACTAGGTATGATTTATACCCTGAAACATTTGATCTTTGAAATATTCGATCCAGTAATACTGCTTCCCAAGTTTTAAAAGTCAAAATATAGATGTATAGTCTTTAAAGAGAGTTTGGGATATTCTGTGATACATTTAGTTTTGTTTTACTTCTGAACAGTGGCGGCTGGTGGGTTATGAAACTGGAGAGGTACTTTACTGGTCAAATATTGGGATTAAAGATGCAACAAAACAAACCATAGCTTTCCTAATACTGCATTTGTTTTTTATTAATTAAAATATTCGTCGACTTTCTCCGAAAGCGAAATGTTCAATGACTTTTTTTTATTAAAGTCTGGCTTTGATAGAATATATTTTTTTCAATACCAAGCACAGAAAGAGCATGTAGCCAGTCCTGAGGCATCGTATTTCTAAGAAATTAATCCTTCACTCCAATATTGACGGGATCACATCCACACAACTATTTCTTTTTATTATAAATTTTACTTTTAAAACTTCGTCTGAATACTTAATTTTTCATTTTGCACTCTTGTTTTCAATTAAGAAATGGTCTAGGTGGATCAGCCAATTTTATATCTAATTTGTTTTGAAACGATTTATTATTGATTTTAATATAGTCAATGTTAAAGTTGATACTCATTTTCACAGTTATGCAAACACATACACACACTCTGTATATTAAATATTCTTTCATAGACTACGAGGACATAAAACAAAGCAGCCACTAATTAAATCATGTAAACAAAAATTTGAATTATAGAAACGTTCGGATACAACCGGTCAATATCAGCACATCTCGGTGTCTCCGTGCGGCGTACGAGAATCAGCTCTTTACTCCATATAGTTTGCATTAACTATGCTCTATCACACGCGCTAATCGTGTTACATGGTATCTCATAGAAGCTATATAAGTTTCACCGTGCGCTAGCCGAAGTGCACGGTGTAATATTCTTTCAAGCGAATATAAGTCTTAATGCAAGTTTGGATTACAGCTTAAATTGTTTTTTGATAAATTCGTTGGTATTGAAATGATATTTTTTAAACATTTTGTGTTGATTTTTAACCTTATTAAAAGCTTATTAAAATTGGTGGTTCAGCGCACGAGTGCTCTTAAGGGGACAGCCGCCCCTGCTTCTGAATCTATTCTGAACTTTGGGTTATACCATTAAACGCTAACGTTTAACTAGATATATTCAGCGTGACCTGAAACGTTTGATTTTTGAAATATTCTTTCCACTAAAACTGGTTCCCAAGTTCTAAAAGTCAAAATATTGTCGTTAAAGAGAGTTTGTCTGGGATATTCTGTGATACATTTAGTATTGTTCTATTTCTGAGTCTATTCAGAACTTTAGATTATACTGTTAAACGTTAAAGTTTAACTAGATGTATAAATTCAGCGTGACTAGTTGTTATTTTTTAACATACTTATCACGTTTTGAGAAGTTCCTTAGAAAATGAAATTTTTTCACTCGCCATTTTCAGCACACCATTTGTTAAGTCGATATCTTTAAGAAACACCGTTTTAATTTGTTTTTTGTAATGTGTTCTGTTTTTGCTGAATCATGAAACTGTACCTCATGACCTCGTTTCCAAAGATGTTCCAAAACTGTGCATAAATTACGTCTATATCTTCTAAAGCAAACCCTCTTCCGTTATTTAACATGGTTTTGGTTATTAATATAATTATAAGTATTGAATTGAAAAAAGTAAAATTTTCGCAAATTATTATCTTATTTTAGGAACAACATGGACACAAGAAATGGTATGGATGCTGATGAATAATTTAGATTTTGATGGATGTCAGACAAACTTAGGTGCAAGATCTCCTTTCTTAGAGTAAGCCCTTGCCGAAAGAAATGTATGTAATCTACAAATTGTGAATGTTTTAGGGTGACAGCACTTTTCGATTATAGAAAATTTACAATGGAATATCCAGAGTTTGAACCTCCAGCGTTTATAGAGAATTCCCTTAGTTTTGTCAGAAATGCAAGCGAAAATGGGCCAATTTGCATGAAATCACATTTACCTTGGAATTTACTTCCAAAACAAATACAAAATAATGAAAAAAAGCCAAAGGTAGCATATCCTAGTATTGTAATTATGATATAAACTTACAAACTTATGTTATAGATTATTTACGTTACTAGGAATCCCAAAGATACGTGTGTGTCATATTTTAACCATGGGAGACTTATGGAAGGATATCGTGGAACATTTGAGGATTTCTGCAAACTTTTTTTGGCAGGAAAATGTAAGTGTTTAATTTTCGTACAGATAAAAGCAACTACATGGAGATTTTCAAAACGTCAGGAAATATAGAATGACTGAAAAGTTAAAAAAAGTTTCACTATGTCAAGCGGTGTATCGAAATTATAAATAACTGCAGAGGTTTTCAAATAACGAAAAAAGGTGGTTTCGGAAAATTGCAATATATTAGTCATGTAAAAAAAATTGTTAAAATTTGGTAGTTTGGTGTTAGCGACTACGGCCAATTGACTGACGTTAACGATTTTTTTTCTACAGATCTTTCGCAACCATAGTCAATTTTGTTATTTCTTATGGCTGCCATATTGGATTTATACGTCATTGGATAGTACATGTGCTTTTCAACCATGTATAACAGGCCTATCTTAGGAAGACAAAAAATTTAAATTATGAAAAAAAAAATTTGCTTAGTTGGCTGTGAATCAAAATGCCGCCCTTATTGTCATAGCTATTTATCTCTCTGTTAAAACTGTATTATTTATTTGGTTCTATCAAAAGATAGAACTGTTAACAAAAACTTTATGATGTTTCAAAATTTTTTAAGTAACCTAGTTATTACAGCACTGTTTCAATTAAACAAAATATGATAAGGTATTCAAATTGGAAACAAGTGGATATGTATGATTGTTTCATATTGTGCCACAGGAAGGCTGTACTTACAGCGATATATTGTAACAAAGCAACAGGTTTATCGATTTTCAGAATGCTTAGAAATAATTTACTAGCCCATGGTAGAGTGCGTATAAGAAGAGTGTTGCCAAGGTACAGGCTACATGCTAATTGCTTCCACCATTTTTTACATTAATTTCCGGTTTACGGGAGAACAGATGTTTAGTGTTTGTCGCTATGTTGCCAGATCTGGTGATTTAAAGTAAATCTCACGATATCTGAATAATTTTAGCATTTTGATATTCTTAGTTAAATTGTATTAAATTTGAGCCGGAAAAATACAAACCACCTAAATTATAAAATGTTGACAACCGTACTCAAGAGTTATCAGAAGACTCCAGCATCAACCTGATTTGAGTTGACAAATTGCACATTACAAAGTATTCAGAGTTGCTGTTTGCATACTTACGATAGTCGGGGAATTAAAAAATGAAACTATGTGCCCCAGTTAGGTTTCAGAAAACTTTTAATAACTCTATTAGCAATATTTTATTTGTTTAAGACAAAATTGGAGGGGTATATGAAATGGTTCATTACCTATTTTTTTAATTAGTAGGTAGTTAATTTTAATATCAACTAATAATATCAATGGCTGATCTCTTAAATGATATTTTTCGATAAGTCGAATGCGTAAGAGATTGATTCATTTTTCAGGAAATTTCTCTTCAAGCAATCTGGCAACCCTGTATGATTTTTAAAAATCTGCACCGGTCTGTATAGTTGTATAACACACAAGTCGCCGTGTTGTCGATTTTAAAATTGATTCTTATTAGTGGAAAATGAGCGGAAAATGGCCGTGCTTCCGGGCTTGGCACCACTCTTCTTATACGCACTCTGGCCTCTGTTTCCTTTATAAATTCTAATCGAAATAGAGTATGTGAGGAAAATATTAGAAATCTTGTTTTACGAAGTGTTATCGCCAATTCTTGTCAATTGGAAAATAATATTGAAGTGCTTAAATCAACTGGTCGGAGAATTCTTGAAAAGTACAAGTATCATCCATATGTAGAACATATAAGTCAGAAGGATTTCAAATTGGTGGCTTAAAAAGGAGAAGACTGTTTTGCAATTAGTTCGTAGAAAAATGCCAAGAAAATCCTCAATTTTCGCTTAAGGTTCTGTGGTCTGATGAAAGCAAATTTACAAATTGCGGGGTATTTAACAGACACAAAAACGTATATTGGTTCTATCAAAATCCGTTCATAAATCATGAGTTGAGCTAGCAAGTGAGATTGGGTGTTAATGTAACGAAGGTGTGATTCCTTCAAAATAGTTCACCTTCACATAATGCAAGAATCATAACTGACTTTTTGAATCAGAAATATGGAAATAACTAGATAGGAAATCGAGCTTTGGTTGCTTGGCCTACCGCTCTCCGGACCTTAGGCCTCTTGCTTTTTGCATTTGGGTATACTTAAAAAAATACAGTTTATTCTATTACTTATAATATGGTACAGGAACTTGATCCAGTCGGTCTTCGAGCCATTGACGAAATGCCTAGACAAATGTTTATAGATGCATGTATGTCTCGAATTCATCAATGCAGGACTTGCTTAAAGGTAGAATTTTTTGGAACATTCAAGGTTTTGTCATCGGCTTTTAGTTTTTTTTTAGTTAAAATCACAAGTATGTAATATTTTAGTTGTTTACGTTAGTATCTTCAATAAAGAGGTACTTTTATTTGTTTATTTTTTTAGCGAAATTTTAAGAAAACATAATTACGACATTTGGTTTCACAGCCAACTAAGTTAAAAACATTTTTTTTATAATTTACATGTTCTGCCATCCAAAGGTAAGACTGTTACACATGTTTGAAAAGCTCTTTTTATTTGCTATTCAATGACATATAAATACAATATTTCAGTTGACTGTTCGTAGTCGCTAACAAAACTACCAAATTTTACCAAATTTGTTTACAAGATAGCGCATATATTGCTTTTCGATACAGCACCTGATTAGACTTGGAATAGCGCAACTTTTTTCTCATTTAAGCCAGCTTGTAGCTCTTGCCGTTTCGGAAGTCCCCATGAAGTTGCTTTATCTGGAACAAATAACAAAAGTAAATTGGACAAGCATTCATTTCTCCAAAAATCCACTTATACACATAAAGAAATAGGAACCATTTGTGATGAAACATCGGTCTATAAGGGGTGCCTTTTATATTTCGGGATTGGACAACCCTAGTGTTGCAATCTGACAACTCACAGCTCTATCGTAAAGTTTGACATTTTTGAGGTTATACGTACTCAGAACATTTTGACATACGAGCGCTATGTGTTGTTTACAGTAACTTAAAGGATTCATCTCGGCCAAAAAATGGAATTCAATCGTGAACATTTTCGTGCGATTATTTTTTTACAACTTTTCTATGTGGATTATGTCAGCAAGAGTGCATGGATGAACTTAATTTAATTTTTGGCGATGAAACTCCATCAAGGACCACTGTTTATCGATGATATGGTGAATTCAATAGAGGTCGTAGTTCACTCCAAGACGAATTTCGTAAAGGTCGTCCAAAAATAGTTGTTGTTCCGGAAACCATTGATGCTGTGCGCGAACTGATATTGCAAGATCGTCATGTGACCTATCGTGAGATTGAGTCAACTTTACACATTAGTGGGACCAGCATACATTCAATATTGCATAAACATTTGAATGTCAAAGAAATTTGTTCGCGTTGGATCCCACACAATTTGTCAATCGTTCAAAAAAAGCTCGTGTCGATTGGTCGAAAGAAAAGTTCAAAAAATACGATCGCGGTGCTTCAAAACACGTTTGTGACATAGTGACAGGTGATGAATCGTGGATTTACGCGTATGAGCCCGAAAGTAAATAGCAGTCGACTGTATAGGTGTTTCAAGATGAGCCGAATCCAACAAAAGTTGTTCGCCCACGAAGCACTTCCAAGCAAATGATCGCCTGTTGTTTCGGAAAACTGGACATGTCGCAATCGTACCATTAGAACAACGCAGAATAGTCAATTCTGAGTGCTTCACAACCATTTGTTTGCCAGTTGTCTTCCAAGAAATGGGGAAAACCAACCGCCGCAGACGGATCACTCTTCACCACGACAATGCGAGCTCTCACACATCGGCTCAAACAACTGCATTTTTGACCACTCAAAACATCGACTTGATGAGTCATCCGCCGTATAGTCCTGACTTGTCACCAAATAACTTCTTTGTATTCCCGTACGTAAAAAACAAACTGAGAGGTCAACGTTTTTCGGCACCTGAAGAAGCGGTTGTTGCGTTCAGAGTGGAAAAAGTGCTTGGACAGTTGGTTCAAACGCTTGCAAAAGTGTATAGATCTTCATGGGGAATATTTTGAAAAACAATAAAGCGATTTTCGATGATTAATATTTGTTTTTGTTCTCTAATCCCGAAATATAAAAGGCAGCCCTCGTATACATCAGGACAACACTACCTCATACTTTTGTAATGGAAAGGAATAATACTTATATAGGGCAGTGCATAGTGTTCAGTTAAATTACAGTTGTACAAAAAATAATAGACAAATAATTTATATTGGGTGACCAATACACAGAAACGTATACAGGGTGGTTGCCATATATGTGTAATTAGAGTTACACTTAAAGTAAGTGGTCCAAATAAAACAAATAAAAAATTTGGGAATAATATAATAGAAAAAAAAACACAACTTAGCGAGTGAGGGAGAGATGAGAATATTCTAAAATAATCAATAGAATATCTTAAATCAGATAAAACAAGAATATTTGTCAGAAAATAGTTATTTATTGTTTCTAAACGGTTTTTATTTTAAGCCAGTTCAAGTCGATTCTTTTGTAAATATAAATTATTTTAGAATCTATTGATTTATATATTATATCAAACACACTTTTAGTCGGCTTTTTCAAGGAAGAAAGATACTATGTGTCCTTACTCTTCGGCGACTACATATTAGTATTCTCCTTTCTCATCATTGTGACAAGTTTAGAAATAAAGTGTTTATGAATTGTTCTGCCAAAAAATACTAGTTCGTAGCTGGAGCTCGAAGTATATTTCTTCCTTGACAAAGCCTTTTACAAGTGTGGGCGAAACGTTGGAAAATGATATTTATATATTTGTTAAAATTACAGATATATATATTTCTGAAAAAAAACGGGGTCTAAGTCAGGAAAACGGAAAGGAAAGAATTTTTATAACTGTGACTTCGAAAATCTACGTCCTCATGTTATATATAATTGAGTTATTTTAAATATTACAGTGACTTTTGCTCCTTTTTGGAACCACGTTCTTCCCTTCTGGCAGCGTCGTCATGAAGACAATGTGCTTTTCATTACATACGAAGACTTGAAAAAGGACCTACCCAAAGTCATTAAACAAGTTGCTCAATTCGTAAACAAACCGTTAACTGACGAACAAGTATCACTATTAAACAACCATTTGAGCTTTGACAATATGAAGAATAATCCAGCAGTGAATTTTGAACTGATTGTAAGTTTGAATAGAAAATACAATTTGATCAACTGCGAAGGAGAATTTATGAGGTCTGGTAAAGTTGGAGATTATAAGGCGAAAATGACACCAGAGATGATAAATCGATTTGATGAATGGATCCAGGAAAATACTCGAAATACAGGATTCGATTTGTACACGATTTAAGTTTAACTTTTATATATAGAAAATAGCGTGTATTGTAAGTTGTGTTATTGTTGTTCTATGGGCATATAAGTACGAGGACAAATATGCTTTAATGTTTTGTTAGTAAAAGAAATACAACCAATGAATTTGCAGTTCTTAACAAATGAATCGAATTTGCAGTTATTTACAGAAATACTTGGTTAATAGTATATGTTAAGTTTGCTGAATTTAGTTTGTTTATTATAACCTTGCACTTGCATTGAATGCATTGAATTGATAAACACATCTCCAAGTCATAGTTCTACTTATTATTTTACCATAACATAGCAGAACTCATGCATATATGCACTGGATTTTAATCAAATCTGTTTTATTTTTATATGAGGATATAAGTCACCAGAGGGGCACGAAGTCATTTACCGTGGATCTGATAAGGTATATCCGGGGGAACTTAACTGAATCTCAAAACATACTTATCGTTTCATTTCTTGTAATACTTTCGGCCATTTAATTGCCAAAATTGAGACGCTACTTCTTCGTCTTTTAGAAAATGTGTGACTTTCGTCTTTATCTTTCTAGAAAAGAAGTAGATAATAATTTCCTGTACACTCAGACATACTGCAATTAAATTTTGTGTTGAACTACATTTCGTTACAATTATAAAAAAACTGCTGATGTATAATAATTATCTTAGATAGTCCTCTTTAATTTATGTGAGGAAACTGAGATCTTCTGTGGCATCAGAGAACTGATATCCAAGGGTTGATGTCTCCATTTTTTTATGTAACTTTTTTTTCCAATGCGGGTCCGTCTACTTTATTAAAACCTTGTTGTTGGCAGGTACTCAGTATGAGATTTCACACTCTAAACTAGTGAGATTTCTGGTACATTATGATACTTTGCATTTATACTCTGTAGAAATTTTTTGGCATACAGGGCGTTTTTTGACTATGCCTCACTTGGAGGCATTTACGATAGATTTTTGAATTAGTGATTTATCAAGATTTTAAATTTTCCGAAAACTTAAAATTTAAAAATATATTATTTTATGAACCATTTACAACATCAATTTTTTAAACTTGGAACCAGAAGAGACATTTAGTAGTTACAAAATATCTGTTTGCAACTGTGACGGTCTAGCATACAAACGATATGTCAAAAGCTTGTAAATTATTTGATAAATTGGAAACATTAGCACCATTTTTTATAAACATTCGTAATTATTTAAATTTAAACAATTTTTATTTAGTTTTTTTCAAGTAAGTTTTTTAGGTCCAAGTTACAAAATCCGAACTTCTTTTTCACCACGCAATGTTGGGTGACGTGTTTGAAACAATAATACACATGAATCACTAATGGGTGAACTAATCTTTAAAAATAGATAATAATCTCCATTATTGATCTGGATCATATCAGCTGTTAAATGACGGTTAATACATTTGTGCCATGGGTCCCGATTCCCGATACATCCGACCGTTCTATATCTCGAATTTCGATGTAAGTCGTCTGAAAACTAGTAATTACCATTCTCGATTAATATTAAAAATCGATTATTACAACTGGAATGATTTTAACAATGGAATGATCGCCGGAATGACCGATCGGATGGTATATTTACGATTCTCTTTTGTTTTAGTCTCAAATCCTTGTGCTACGTGCCAGCGGTTGCCCTGGGTATTAATTTTTTAATTTAGATATAACTAAAGTATTAATTTTTTTTTAAATATGCATTTAGTTTAAAATTTATATGTGAAGGAATTGTTATTAATAATTTCAAAGAAAAGTGTAATGTTTCTTAATTCTACATTAACAACCAATATCACAATTTTTTTGCACTGCAATAATTACGCCCTACCATGAAAATACAGTATTTAGATATTTGCTATGTCTAATGAAAGAAGCAAACAAGCGCCTGCATTAGACCGGAAATGAACGAAAGTGACTCTACAAGAATGCCGAATGGCAGAAAAGCGCTTCTCTATTGGCAAGAAAACCATCCAATTTTAGTATCTAGTATTGCTATTATGGTTTCCTCGTCGCTCACGGGGGTCGCTCATCACTGAGGCATTTTTTCGAGTTCAATATTCGTTTATTTTTCATTCGAATACTTTGATTCCATAATGGGAATACTCGAGTAATTTGCATAATCAATGATCGATTATATTTCATTCGAATCATCCGATCATTACCGTTAAAACTGACATAAAGGAAATTTAGCCAGTAGACTAAACTTCAGTTGTGCCAATTTTCCTACTACTTACGTTATCATTCGAGTGATAGAGCGTTCCTCCGAGCCCCAATCCGTGAAACCATTGGAAATGAAGTTTAACCTATAGGTTATAGTCTTTACTTGATATTTTATAATCTATGTTATATTTTATTTGTATAATTAGTTTAGTAATTACAATAAACTCTATTCTACTTTCTTTCATTTATTATGACACAATGATTATGATAAAGAGTGTGTCTGTATAATTAAATGGTATTATTTGCAAATATTATAATAATTATTGATTATTATTTAAACAAAATTTCTGACATTTTTTGTGTAGATATGTATTTTTATTTGTTTGTTATTTTTTCAAAATAAAGGTATATTTGTTGAAATTTTTAGACTCTTTTGGTTTTTCTTTTTACAATAACAATAAGTTAATTTTTATGTTTTTTTTTTCGTCATTTATTATGACAAAGGATTATGATAAAGGGTGTGTCTGTATAATTAAACGGTATTATTTGCAAATATTATAATAATTATTGATTATTATTTAAACAAAAGTTCTGACATTTTTTGTGTAGATATATATTTTTATTTGTTTGTTATTTTTTCAAAATAAAGATATATTTGTTGAAATTTTTAGACTCTTTTGGTTTTTCTTTTTACAATAACAATAAGTTAATTTTTATGTTTTTTTTTCGTCATTTATTATGACAAAGCATTATGATAAAGGGTGTGTCTGTATAATTAAACGGTATTATTTGCAAATATTATAATAATTATTGATTATTATTTAAACAAAAGTTCTGACATTTTTTGTGTAGATATATATTTTTATTTGTTTGTTATTTTTTCAAAATAAAGATATATTTGTTGAAATTTTTAGACTCTTTTGGTTTTTCTTTTTACAATAACAATAAGTTAATTTTTATGTTTTTTTTTCGTCATTTATTATGACAAAGCATTATGATAAAGGGTGTGTCTGTATAATTAAACGGTATTATTTGCAAATATTATAATAATTATTGATTATTATTTAAACAAAAGTTCTGACATTTTTTGTGTAGATATATATTTTTATTTGTTTGTTATTTTTTCAAAATAAAGATATATTTGTTGAAATTTTTAGACTCTTTTGGTTTTTCTTTTTACAATAACAATAAGTTAATTTTTATGTTTTTTTGTCATTTATTATGACACAAGGATTATGATAAAGGGTGTGTCTGTATAATTAAACGGTATTATTTGCAAATATTATAATAATTATTGATTATTATTTGAACAAAAGTTCTGACATTTTTTGTGTAGATATGTATTTTTATTTGTTTGTTATTTTTTCAAAATAAAGATATATTTGTTCAGATTTTTAGTCTCTTTTGTTTTTTCTCTTTACAATAACAATAAGTTAATTTTTATGTTTTTTGGGGAACATAACACTATATTGGAGAATCAAAACTGTATATTTAAACTCCAGTTGACAGTTTGAGAATTCACATCTCATAGTCATGTAGTACTTATGTGCCAAAAATCCGGGAAAATGAACTAGAAGGTGCCACAAATTACTTTCAGGGAATAGCAAATATCCATTGTAAATGGTTTGATTTTTACAAAATAAATCACCAAAAAATGAAATATACAAAAATGTGTCTCGCTATGCAGTCTTTTCATCGCAAAAAGTTTGTCATCATTGTTTCCTAATAAGTTACCTACCAACATTTACAGTGTCCTCATCAATATTAAACATGTTTATTTCTATAATAATGACTTGGTTAAAAAGTGTAGATTCATATATAAAAATTGGTCTTTTTCAGGATTTTCCCTTTATATTCATAACTATCTAACTAGTTGGCAACTGTCAATGAATGCCGAGATAAACTAAACTCGGGATTTTATTCACATGATAAAATTGTTAGAAAAAAATTATTGAGTTAAACAGTTTATTAGGATAACATACACTGCGATCCATATGTATGGAATAAATTCTTTTGGAAGATTATTATAAATTTATTAAAAAAATACTGACATAGGTCTAATTTCTTGTCTTGTCTACTTGTACATTCTTCATGTTTGTTCTAGCTGTTTATGGTAGCTTCGCTATGTTTATTAGCTATTTTCGGAAGCTTCGCAATGTAGTATTATACTGTTCTCAGTAGCTTTGCAATATTTTCTTGCTGTTCTGGTGATATCAGGTCCTATTTTGGTTTCATCAGAATCTGCGTCTTCATTTTTATACATATAAATTATAACTACCCGGGTGAGCGAGCTTTGCTAATAAATTCAAGAATGGAAGGTTTCATAAAAAATTAATAATCAGATATTTGCTATATAAATTAATTGTTCCCAAAACGAAATGACTCAGAATACTTTCAGTTCTCGAACATTTATTGAAAAAATCTTTATAATAATTCAACCACCCTGTATATGCAACTACTTATATTGGTGGTCTATTACCACCCACTATAACATTTTTTGAACCATTCCATATAACTATAATACTACTCCTTCCTATACTCAAACGTTCAATATATGCGACGGCTTATTGGCCACCCCAAACAGTTTTGTTTTTAAAACTTCTTTACCACCTCCTGTAACTATAATCTTACTTCGCCCTATATTTCAACCATCATATATATGCTATTGCTTGAGGGCTACCCGAATAATCATTTCTTTTTCTAACATTTTTTAGCCACCCTGTATAACTACATTCCACTTCAACTTATATTGCAATGATCCTATATAAAATCTGTTTAGGATATCAAATATAACATGTTTTTAACAGTTTCTGATCACTCTGTATAAGTATAATTCTACACCACCATATATTTAAACAACACCCTATACACATCTGTATATGGCCACCCAGCATTTTTTGAACCACTTTGTATTATATAATTCCACTCCATCCAATATTCCATCCATCCTGTATATGTAGCTGCCTAAGGCCCATTTCCGGAAACCAATGAATGAGGAGGCCCTGGTGGCGGTACCAAAACATTATCCTCATCCTTTTTTAGGTAGTCGTATATGTTAATCCAGGGTGTCAGCTACCTCCACACCAAATTTCATATAAATCTGTCCAGCCATTCTTGAGTTATAAATGTTGCAACTAACCCGACTTGTTTTATTTAAGATTACGTATAAAATGAACTTATCTTTTACTTTAGGACCTCACTGTATATACATTTTATTTAACAATATTAGATAAATCTTTTCATAACAACACGTACCAAAAAAATAAATAACGAAATTTAAATAATGCCATCTATAAAATGTTCTGTTGTTTTCATAACTTTGCAGTCTTGAGAGTAGTATTAGTTTACAGTTTTGAAGTAAATATGTATTCATTTATAAATTTTTTTATGAATAGAAAAAACAGGATCAAAAGCTTAAAAAGATTGTGTAATTTTGTGTCGCTCGTTGACTGTTTTAAATTAAATATAATCTATTGACAAATATAAATCTGACAAAACACACACTGGATCTTATGTGAACATTAGTCCACAATTGTAAAATGAAATGTGAATTAGTATTGTTTAAAAGATATAAATAGTTGTGTAGATATACAACTTACTACGAATAAAATACTGTAAATATATGATATATAAAAATTGTTATCGAAATAAAAGGTTTTGTTTAGTCAAATGGATTCTTTAATCGAATACAGAACTAAACATTTCACTAGTCCTTTTAGCAAGAATTTCAGCGAGTTCAAAGGATGTTTATTGACTGCGCATTTCGAAAGCTTTCAAGATAGAATATATCACATGAAAGTAAGGGAAGAAGATGTTTGGGTGATAACGTTTCCAAAATCAGGTAACTTTAAGCTAACTACATTTAGTTCATAAAACTTCAGAATTAGAAATCAACCAACCTTGTTCTGGCCGATAAACACAATCTAACCTTTTTTTTCTGATGGTGCTGAGTCTGTTTATAATAATTTTTTAAAATAATTTGGGATAAATGGTCAAAATTGAGACAAATCATTTGAGATGTTAGTCCTTCAAACTCATTCCATCAAAGCATACCTATATTCCGTTGAAATTTTAATGACATATTTTTGAATCTTGTTAAGGGGGTAGGCACTCTTCAATGGACCAAGTAGACTCTACTTGGTAAACAAGGCGTTCCGAATACGGGGAAAGGGGTACGATATCCTAGTGGAAAACAAAAGCTAGCAAAGAGATTCCAACCTAATCCCGGATAAACAATACTTGTATTTAAAAGACGAATGCAGAAAAGACGCCATAAAAATAGAAAAGAATGAACCTGTCCTAGTAAATTTCCATGACTTGTAGAAGGATATTGATGGGGTTAATTATGATATATTATTATTAAAACTTAATAATTATGGGATTAGGGCAATTATTCTAAATGTCGTAAAAGGTTATTTGCCAGACTGGTATTAGTATGTAATAAAACATTTTTTAAAAAAATATAATCGACTTCCACCTATAACTAAAAGCCAAAAATAATTATAACAAAATACAACTCTAGCAAATAAATAACACATTCAATGTTGTTAGGTACCTACCCAGGAAGCAAAAAGGTAAACATTAAAAGGTGCTCATTCTGTACAAATTAATTACCTACCAATCTAGTATATTTTTGAAGTCGGTGCCAAGCAACAATCAAGTTTGATGAAGTAGTAGATAAGTACGCAATGAAGGATTTAAGATGTGCTTGGCACCGACTTCAAAAATATTGATTGATAGGTTATTCATTTGTACAGAAAGAGCACCGTTTAATGTTTACATTTCTTACTTCCTGGGTAGGTACCTAACAACATTGAATGTGTTATTTATTTGCTAGATTTGTATTTTGTTAGAATTATTATAAGCTTTTTAGTTATAGGTGGAAGTCGGTTATATATTTTTTAAAAATGTTTTATTTTCAACTTTTTAGTTTTTTGGAACTCAGGACTAGGACCAGGTAACATCGAGAGCTTCAAAATTACACAATGATACATTTTCATTTAAATTGACAGGTAAATGTTTACGAACAAAATGTACTAGTACGCGTTGACTTAATAAGCCCAAAATATATTTATGCCTTATGGACCACGCCATGTAACCTTTTATCAACTTTTTTTTGAGAACTCTGCATAACAATAGATAATTCCACTCCACCCTATGTACCAACCATCCTGTACATACGACTGCCCATGGACATGCATAAATTTGTTAGCTGCCTTCTTTTTTAATTACCCTATATAATTTTAATTTCACATTTTTTCCAACATTTTTATACAACCAATCGTCCACTCTACCCTACATTCCAGCCATGCTGTATATACGGCTGCCTATGGACCATTCTACTCCGTCCTATATATCAATCATCATATAAATGCAACTCCTTCTATCACTTTACTTTGTAATTTTTTTGCTATAACTAAACACCCTGTGTATAAACGCACCAAAAAGCAGTTTAGAGTTTGACATGTGTTGTCACTGAATTTTCTATTAAGCCGGGAAAATGTGACAACCAAAAGCACCGTCTTCGCAAAATGGAAAAATTTTCATTTAAATAGGTATTTGTCAGGTACTCATTGATTTAAGGAGCCGAAAATACTATGCTTTACTAACTGAGATGTACATAGAAAATTTTCAAATTCGCAATTAAAACTTCCAGTGCCTACAATTCCCGCACTATTACGTTGGAATTAAATTTATGAGGAAATGTCCGTTATGCCATTTCGATGAAATTTTTGATAAGAATTTTGGAATTTTCGGCGATTTTCTGCAAAACTGCAAGTTGCACGTCGCAAGTGTATGAGATCACCTAGGGATCTTCCTTAATAGATTAAACGTTAAAAAACTATACACATCCATAAGGAGTTTTCGAAAAATCGACCAATATGTTAGGCATATTGGTCGATTTCCATACACGTATCTGTTCATTCACAAATTTCATCAGTTTACCAATATAATTCTTTTCCCAAATTTGAAGTTTCACCAATCTGGATATATACTCTATTAAACAAGACCATATTCATTCAAAACGGTTCATCACAGGTGAAGAAATCAGGTAACATACATCAAAAAAAAAACGCGAGGAATTGATAACCTCCTCCTTTTTAACCAATTAATAACTGCTAAAGAAACAAAGATAAACGAGTTTTGGGCGTACCATATTGGAACCAATACTATTTATCCTTTTTGTAAATGACTATTTAACTAATCCCAAGGCAGCATATTATCTTACGTGCATAATACCGTAGTATTAAAAAGTGGTAAGTCTTGCTGCTAGGTCCAAAAAAAATGGAAAAGTACATCAAAATAATCAGTAAATGACTGCAAAGTAACCAGTTGTGAATGAATTATAGTAAAACAGTGTATATAAGAAAAACATATAGAAAGATGTTTTAATAGCGAAGTATTGGAAAGAGCAGACCCATGTCACACAAGTGCAAAGGTGCATATTTCTATAGTAAAACTAATATTTAATGTTTATATTTTCATATATGAAAAACCTTACTTAGCCTAACCTAACCTAACCATGTATATATTGCATAAAACTTAACAATCCCCTGTTTTTTTATTGCTTTATCGGGATTTCAACAAAAAAGTAGCGGTCGTATTAAAAAAAATGATGTTGGGATGATGGGCCAGAAGAAACGAAACGTAGCAGTGGAGATATGATGACCCCTTATTGGGTAAAAATACTGTTTAAAAAATTGCTCCCTTTACCTTTTTCTGGTATTTTTTGTATTAAAATTGACAGGGGCAAAAAACAAAAAAAGACATTTTTTAGTAATCAAATGGGATTTTATTCGTTTAATCGTGTTTGTATCTCTTAAAATTTGTAAATAGCAATACTGTCTCTTCACCCTGTATATATTGTCCAAACTTGTAAAACTTCAATTCTGCAAAAAAAAAAATTAAACACTAAAATTATGTATAGTTATTGTGTATCCTTGAATTGAGATTTGTTCTGTAATTTACATAAATTCATAACAATTTTCTTAAAATCGTATTGACCCATTAATGTATAATAGTTATGTGTTATTTTGTCTAGGGACCACTTGGGTCCAGGAAATGGTGTGGTTGATTTTAAATGACTTGGATTTTCAAAAGGGCCTGGCAGAAACCATTCTCTTTCGTTCTCCACATCTTGAGTAAGTCTAACTTCACTTTTAAAGTTTTTAAAATTATTTTAATATAATGTAATATCTACTGCAGATTTGTTTAACTGTAATAAATCCTTAAAAAAATTCTAATGTACTGCCTGAAATTAAACGTGAAAGAAAACATCGGTAATTGATAAGATTTTATTACAAAAACGAAAAAATTTTAACTGATGACTTGACAATTTAATTTAAATTCTCATAAACTCGTTTGAATGATTGATAAATTATAAAGCTGTGCATTTTAAACAATCTATACTATTATAAAATTGTAAGTTTGTTTGTTTTTTTGTTTGTTTGTTTGATTCTTTGTTTGTTCGGGCATCACGTAAGAACTACCGGACTGATTTTGCTGAATCTTGTTTTATTGAAAAGCATATAGTTTGACTTAAAATATAGTACATATTTTATCTCCCTAAATTGACAGATACGGTAGATATAGCGAAAAAACTTCTACCATGTTGGATACCACAATTACTCCATTGGTTCCAAGGCAAGTACCGAATATTCAAAATTCGGAATATTCCAATGAAACATGTTTCGATTTAGACAAAAATCAACTGATATATCAACAGTAATTTTACAGGGTATTCTATACATAGGAAACTTTGTCTCGAGTAGAATGACATGGATTTAAAAAATCTAAAAAAAAACTATATTAGGTGTACCATAAGCAGCAGAATATATACAATGTGGTTGAGATAAGAGGGAAACTGATATATCAACCGTAATTTTACAGGGTGTTCTATATATAGAAAACCTAGCCCCGAGTAGAATGACATGGATTTAAAAAATCTAAAGAAAATTTATATTAGGTGTACCATAAGCAGCTGCATATATACAATGTGATTGAAATAAGAGGGAGTGAAATTAGTTATACGGACCATAAATAGTTGCATATACCAGGTGGTTCATAAACGGGCAGATTTGAATTATATTTACATATGATGATATATTGTTTTGCTCATAAGTAGTTGCATGTACAATATGGTTGAAATAAGAGTAGAATATTTATACAGGGTGGATAAATTCTTTTTAGAAAAAATGTGTTATGTAAGCAGTTATATTAAATGACAAATATAGAGCACCGTATAGATGATGGTTGCACTATAGGGTGAAGTAGAGTTAGTTATACAAGGTGACTCAAGTAAATGTCTAATAAAATTGTTATATAGGGTGGCCCATAAGCGCTTGCACGTTGGGTGAAATATGTTCGGGAGTGGTGGGGTGTTTCAAAAAATTTGGAAAAATGGTTATATAGGATAACCCATATGTCTCATAAGTTATTTATTTTACCATACATTCCATACGAGGGTGAAATCGCAGGTAACGGCTAGTATTGGGATAAAAATGTATGACTCCCATAGACACTCAGGCTTATCGTTCGTTTTGCTTCTTCAGATTTAAGTCATCATCCCTTCAATTGTTGAGCATGAAGCAAATCACCAGCCGGTCTTCCAAGTTGCTTGACAAAAAGATAGGGGATCTGTGTGGTAATTTGGAGCACTTTGTAGTCTTTTTTGTAATAATTTAATTATTTAGAAATAAAATGGCTGATTTGGGATTGATGTCAAGAGAGTTTCTTGCAGAATATATAGAGTTACATAGAGATAATGAGTGTTTGTGGAATATAAAGAGTAAAGATATACAAACAAATAGATAAAAAATTGAAAGAAGTCGCCTCAACAGCTAATACAGAAATGTTTCTAAAGAACATTAAATCTTTGAGATCTTGTCTAAATAGAAGGCTGACGAATAACTGAATTTTTTCATATCATGACGACTACAGCATGAATGCCTATGGGGGCCTTAAGGCTGATTATTACATTTAGAATTCTCTGTAATAGTATTCTATGATTGTTTGTCTAGTAAGTAACGTAATATTGCAACTAAATTGTGGATGTATGTTGTTAAGAAATGATTTTGCTAATTTAAAACATGTAAGTGGCGCATGACAATAGGATAGACGTTGGTTTCATTACCGGTGAATTTCATTTCTTCATCGAGGAACATTGAGACCGAACCTCATTATTGAAAACTTTCTCCAATAAATTGCTGTTCATTGACTAAATTTAACGCTATTGATCTAGCCACAATCGGGATATTTTCTGGTATTTAGAATGTATATATATAAAGATCTTTCTCGTAGTACTCAAAGAACACAGATGGAAGGTTGCCAACATTGATCTATAAGATACTATCGAGGGATATATGCCATTCCTTTTGATATAGAGGTAGCGTAGACAACGTTTTAGAACTTTTTCAATTTCATTGCTGTGGGTGAAACAATTTGGTAACCAAATGTTGGAGGCATATTCAAGATGAAGCCTCACCATAGATGTATAAAGTCTTATGGTTGTTTTTACACTCAAATCTTGGCTTTTGCGTATGAAAAATGTGATGTATGCTTTGTTTAGCAGGTAGCTGAAATGAATGTTATCTTGCAAGACCACCCTCAGATCTTTAACCTCCTTACATCTCTTAACCCCAATGTAATAATCTTCAATAGCTACATTGACTTTCGGGAGAAGGAAACAACACAACATTTTTGGGTATTAACAAACATTTTGTTTTCTCTAAACCAGTTGAGCGCTGAGTTCAAGTCATAACATCCTTTATACCATTAATGGATTTAAATAGCAGGTCCTCCGGCTATCGGTTACTCCTGAGTAAAGACCCGTAGTACGAAGTAGTAATGCAAATAACGCTGTGATTTAGGAAATTACAGCGCCTTTATAACACTCTTACATTTCTGTCAAAAGTGCTGCAATATTTTGAAAACATGTATTTTTATATTTGTTTTCAAATTATTGCTTTTGGTGTTTAACAGTTTAATTATCTTTTGTTAGATTATCAGCAAGAATAGATCTCCAAAAGGTCGCGGAAAAAATTCCAGATGCGGCAGACCGTATAGCTGCTTCACAAGTATTAGGTGACTCACTGGAAAGACTTCAAAACAAAATGAAAGCAGAGTCTCAACTTACTATTAAAAGCCATTTGCCCTGGCAATTGTTGCCAAAGGAAATTCAAGAAGGAAGCAAAATGCCTAAGGTATTGTTCATGATGGATTTTTGTCTAATCTTATTTCTTTTTTTTTGGATGATCCTCATTGGATTAGTATGGTCTTGAATTAAGGTTGAATTTAGTCAGCTTCAAGTATCTAATAAAATTTTACTTCATTGTCTAATTTAATATTTCTCTCACAAGAATTCTATTTAATAATTCTTATCATCCTACTAGAGATACCATTTACGCTTTCAGTGTGTTTGTGTTTGCATTGGATTATAAATTTATACTATAGTTATCTGTTTAGTACTAGAGAAGCCATTCTTCGACTTCCTGTTCATACTAAGTTATCATTATATAATGAGCTCATAAACTATAATTTAATTTTTAACTAAACTAACAATTTTCTGGAAAAATCTTGACAATACATCTCTGCATTATTATGCAAACGGTTGGAACGGTGTTCTACCTTAAAACAGTATTGCTGCAATCTCTGCATTCATCTAGCCAGGTGTAGCTCCAATGTCCTAATGTCAGCAGCCACTTGAGGGCAGCATGATCACTTTTGATGAAGATATTTATTCATAAGAGGTACAGCCGTGATTATTGCTAGTAGTTCTTTTCTGTTAATACAGTAATGCTTTTGGGCCATAAAAAATCTACGGCTACAGTACTCGATCAGTTGCTCTTCACCATCCTGGGGTGGGCATAAGACTGCCCCAAACCTGTGTTGCTGGCATCCGTGTTCCGAATTCCTATCTGTAAGAAACACAATAATTGAGATGAAATGAGAACGAGGAAACAGGAGCGTATGTTATCGTTCCAACATAAAAGCAGAGTGAGTCTACCTGATCCACCAGTAACTAGGGGTGAAAAACGCAACTATACCACTACCACTAAGAGTAATAAGTCAATCAGTATAAGAGGGCGAATGTTGTCTAATCATCCACTAGCCCCGAATATTAAAAGATTTTGCCTGATAGCACCATCGCCGACGGCATCGGCCCTGCAGTGTACATTGCCAAGTCCAAAGACTTTAGATCGTCAGAAAAGTGGACAATTAATACTAACCGCCAGCTTACAACAGTTACTGGCCAGTTTGTAACAATACAGGGCGAGGAAAATGAAAAGCTACAGATAAGTGGTAAGAAAATCCAGCATAAGTCCCTAGTAGCAGATATAGAAGGTATTTATATTAGGTATGGCCCTAATTAGCCAATATCGATTCATAGTCGACCCAAGATGTCTTTCAATTTTTAAATGACTCAAAAATATAGCGAAATTCACAACCAGAATTCCACATCGAGTGGAAACAATTATGCATGGGCAGCTAGGAAGAAATCCTAGTATCTGTATTAGATTGATGGAGTCCGGACAGTTAGCTGATGACAACTAGATTGAACGGGCAATCGTTAAAATTGGACGTGACATACCTATTAGAGTACTGGATATGTTAAACAACTCAACCCGTAGAGAACCTTACAAGGCCACTGCAAAGAAGACAGGACCCAGTAAAGAATTTATAAAACAGTTTGCTGACCATTTCACAAACCTTACATCGGACGAACTTCAGAAGGTAAACACTGTAAAATACTGACAGATTTTCAGTAGTCAAAATAGTACTACCGCTCGTAAAACATCATCCAGCACAAAATAGATATTGAAAAGACTCAAACCGTCAGAATATCATCTAGTCAACTATTAGAGAGACAATAACTAATCGGAGATTTCAAAGTAGAACATCGTTCCCGCCGTTTGCATAAGACTGCAAATGTCTTATGCAATTGCAGTTGCAAATGAAAACTTGGAACAACAAATTAAACACACCAGGATAGCTATTCATTTGTATACTTTGTGCTCATGCTAGTATGGATCATTAAATACAATTAACTTTTAAGTGTGCTCTTTGATCTATTTCAACATATAACACAAATTATTCCTAAAATTGCAATTAATAATAACTAACTTGTTTGTTTGAACTTTGTACAGATTATTTACGTAGCACGAAATCCTAAAGATGTTGCAGTATCCTGTTTTTATCAGGATCAACTAATGCAGGGATACACTGGGAGTTTAGAAATGTACTGCGAATTGTTTATAGCTGGAAAATGTAAGTGAATTTTCTTGGTTACATTAATAAATACATTAATGAGATTATTTGTTTTCTCCCAAGTGTACTACTCGCCATACTGGAATCACGTTTTATCGTTCTGGAATAAAAGGAACCAATCTAATATAATGTTTTTAACCTACGAAGAAATGAGCAAAAACATCTCAAGCGTTATACGAAAAGTTGGCAAATTTCTTAATAAAACATTGGATGAGAGTCAAGTAGATCAATTAGCGGACCACTTAAGTTTTGAAAACATGAAGAAAAATCCCTCCGCCAACTATGCAGCAATGAGTGCGTGGGCTGGAAAATTTATGTCGAACAAAACTGGCGAATTTATGAGGAAGGGAAAAGTTGGCTCCTATAAAGAAAGTCTGTCACAAGAGCTTATAACGAAGTTTGACAAGTGGATTGCTGAAAACACCAAAGGGACTGGTTTCCTGTTAAGATAGTCAAGTAAATGGAATTGAGGCTGCCATTTTCGAAATATGTCAAGTAAATAATTTACAAACTTAATATGTAATATATATTCTGTAAAAACTGATAATTGTTTAATTGAATATAGAATACTTTGTTTTCACACCCAATGCGGTTTCGATTGCTAGATTGTTAATAGCAAACCAAATCTCGATTTATGTTTGGTGCAATCGAGTTTATTCCAGTTAGATGACATCTGAAATATTTATTTTTCCAGGAATGTAAATCTTTTGATGACTCTCGTGAGACATATTGTAACTTGTGAAAAATTGAAGTCATTACGACTAAACATATGGATTTATTTTGTAAAAGGATATGCCTCTATAACTGTAGAATTATTGTAGCTAGAGATGTTTCTTCGGTAGGATCTCTGACCTAATTCGCGGTTCAGTGATCCTAGATCACCTTGTTCATTGTCTGGGTCAAATTCTACAGCTAGGTAATGCAGAGGCCAAAACCTTTTGTAAGAACTGTACAATGTCTATTATGCCTCAATCTATAGATGCAGAAAATCAGGTATTTCCCGCTGATGAGCTACTGGGTAGAGATCGAGAGTTGTGATAACTGCGTTGAGGTAGAAGATATCTTACCATGTAACTGTTAGGTGACAATGGGTTTACTAAAGATTCCGTAGATTCATATTGCAAAATTTTTACACTCACTATAAGCCTGTTTATTTGACCAAAATTATTCACAATACTTATGTAAGACAGCAACTATGACTAAACATAGCATAGAATGTCTTCGAATTAATTTACCCAGTAATATCGTTAGTGAATCTTATCCAAAGTTATATTTATGCCCAGATCACCTCCGGTAATCCCATTATGGATTTCGTTCAGAACGGCTGGAATCATTATCTTTGGGACTACCAAGTGGCATTTGGTTTCTCTGTCGTTATTCTCTTTAGCATTCCATTCTTTACTTCATTGCACCTATAATGGATTTAGGAAACCCGAATACCTAGTTACATTATCACCATCGTGACCTGGGTTCTCCTCTGTTCCCTTGGCCAGTCTGTAGGATGGAGACAATATCCGCATTCTGCTCTACAGGGTCTAGTTTATAAGGCATAGGCATTATTATTCGGGGTTCAACGTGGACATTTTATTGCCGTAGATTGTCCATCCATCTCGCTAGTTGTCCTTCCGGTGTCTTCATGTCCAACAGCTATTTGAGGGCTGCATGATCGGTTCTAATTAAAAGATTACGACCATATAGATATTCTAGTTGGTATCCCCCAAACTTGAAAGCGATAAAAAGGTAAGGTAATCTTATGTCAGCAGTAAATAAATCGTTTGCTGAGGTCGAAAAAATAGTCCTTCGAGATGCCATTGTAATGCTTGTGCATTGCTGTTACAAGATCGACAGGTTTAGAGATAATTTTGTCAAAAAACATATTGATTAGGCCTCGTATAAAGAATTGATATAACAGGATATTAGGTAATCAAAAATATGGAATATAAGTAACAAAGAGAAACCTAAGCCAAAATTATATATGTACATGAAACAGGAGTTGTGCCGGTTTGCTCAAGTTTTTTACCCTAAATAGAAATCTTCCTGCTTTGCTCAACTCCCTTACCCACTCTAATTAGCTCTGCCCAATACATAACTTAGCGTTAATAGAAAAAACAAATAAATTAATTATCCTGTTTACAGAGAAAGTTGGTCCAAAAACCAAAAAAGGCTATGTTATGAAGTCGGCACTATAAATCAGATTATTTTACAGGCAGCAAATAAAATGACTTATGTATACACCGTGTAATAGTATGTCTCCTTAACATAAGGAAGAGACAAATAATATATATATATATATATATATATA
Organism: Octodonta nipae; assembly: GCA_034190945.1. Classification (NCBI taxonomy): domain Eukaryota; kingdom Metazoa; phylum Arthropoda; class Insecta; order Coleoptera; family Chrysomelidae; genus Octodonta; species Octodonta nipae. Next base: position 14,649,569 of record CM067222.1, read on the forward strand.
TATATATATATATATATATATAAAGTGTCCCAAAATACAACGTCAAGCCGAAACCCAGGTGTGGACCAGTTTATGACTACCCAGGGAAAAATAATTTGAAAAATCGGAATCATTTGTTTGAAAACTTCCAAAAAGGAAAGCACAGACTACAGTTTTCAGTACTATAATTACAATTATGAAAATATGACTGTTGAAATGTTTCTATCAGTACTCTAATTAAATATTTTATAAGGTTCAACCCCAAATTAAACCGCAATATATGTTGTTTTTTAATAAATATACATCATTGTATAAAAAATATAAAAAATACACCTAAACAACACCGGCAAGTTATTGCAAAAGTTGGCACCACTAATGAAGTTTGCAAAATGGTATAATACTACTTCCAGAATCCCCAAATAAAATTTGATATAGCTAGTTTTCTGAATAAGAATCAACTATTAAATACATTCCAAAATTCACTACGTTTTTGAAATGAATACATTAAAAAAAAAACAAAAACCAACTTCAAAAGAAAATTAACTAAAACGTATAAAATAATTTTTAGGTACAATTAAATATTTTTTATGAATTGCCAAACGAAAGGGAAAATATTTTGGGAAATACATTGATTAGATATATTTCGCAACTTCGATGTTCAAATTGGGACCGACTGCAGAAAAAGTATTTAATAGTAGCTAAAATATATTTTATACTTTTTAGTTAATTTTCTTTTGAAGTAAAATGTATTTATTTTACAATTTTAAGTGATATTGCCTAAGATAAGGTATTTTCTAATTTCATTTATTAACTTGGCCAACCTCGATTACTGTTGAATAGAATAACTTGTTTTGTAGATATGTACATGTATTAAGAAATGTATATGATTCTAACTTAGGTGGATCCACTATATAGTAGACATCTAAGTACAATCATTCTTTACGTCTGTTAATTATACTGACATTCATTCAATAGTCTCCCCTCCGCGGAATCTTATAATAAATCGTTAACCATTTCAATTGATATAACCTAATAGGATGTAGTTTTTAATTATAGTTAACTTTGTCTGAACAATTTGAGTTGTTATTAAAAATATAGATACTTAACTCAGACAAAATTTATATTCTTTATCAAACCTACAAACTTTGGAAAAGTGACATAAGATCAAGTATACAATTTTTAGTGATGTGGCATAATTATATGCATTTGATAATTCTTGTTACCTCTGTTTGATAAGAGTTTTATATACTAGCGGTCCCCCAGTGGTCGAAATTCGACCGTAATTCATTAAAATAATGAGTTAAACATTATTAACATTATTTTGTCTGTACAAGATTTAGAGTTGAGGCGAAATTAGAAAAGTTCGCCAGGCCTTTGCTGAAAATGATCTCCAGCTCGATTATTTTTAGTAATAACTTAAATTATAATTAAACAAAGTTTATTAGAACTGATAATTGCGTCCTATTATGCTATACCACTTAAAACTGTATAATGACTCATTATGAGATTCCGCGGAGAAGAGATTATTGAATAAATGTCAGTATAATTAATAGACCTCAAAATCGCTAAATCTTTTCTTTCTTAATACATATCAATATTTAAAAAACAAATTATACTATTTTATTCAACTGTAAATGAGGTTAGTCAAAATAATAAATGTTGCTCAAAAGTAAAGTACCATATTTTAGGCAATACCGAAAAAGTTAATTCGATTTGAAAACTACGTCTAATTAAGCTATTATATCACTAAAAGTTGTAAAATAAATACATTTTAAAATAACAAAAATCGACTTCACAAAAAGAAACAACTAAAAGCATATTTTTTTTTACTACAAAGTTAAATACTTTTTCTGAAGTCGGTGCCAAGCTAAACTACAAATAATTTGGGAAGTACATTTCTAAGTTGAACTTTGCAACTTAGCTGTTCAACTTGGCACCGACTTCAGAAAAAGTATTTAATTGTAGTAAAAAATTATTTTATGCGTTATAGTTGAGTTACTTTTTTTTTGAAGTCGGTTTTTGTTTTTTTAAACATATTTATTTTTTTTATGGAATATATTATAACGATTATAAAATCAAAATTGCCATAACAAACCAAAATAGTTTAACTTAAATGGGATAAGGTTTCAAAATCACATAAATTCCATGAATGAGTTGCTGTGCAATTTCTCTAAGATCATGTGATATCGTCTATACACATGCATCATTGGTGTTGTAAAGTAGAAATGCGAAAATTACGCCTAAAACGTGAAAAAATACTAGCATACTTTTAACGCTCTGTAAGTATGTAATAGATTATTAGCCACACATACACTGGTAAGGATGTGTTAATTAGCTGCAACTGTACTGTCTAAAACCCAGGTATGATTTACAGGTACATTCCATCCGATTTTAGCAAAAGTATAAAATCTGGTTGCACATTCACAAGGGACAATCGGCACATGACTATCAGTAGGATTAGTGTCGTCGTGTATGGCATCCAACACAACCCAAGAAAAAAATACGAAAAAATTGAAACGTCTGGCAGCTTATCATGGACAATCAAATGATCAAAAGTAAAAAGGACGGCAGTGTTATGGAGTGTTGTAATTGCTCTAGAGAAAATTCACTGCTCGAGAAAATTTCGGAAATTTCAAGTAATTTCTGACATGTAACTAATAAAATCACTATAAAACTAAAAAAACGACAATTTGACATTAAAATACAATTTCGAGATATTAAAATTAGTTTATAATTGAGTTGTAATTAGTTCTTTAATTCGTTATAGTTTATTGTTTTACTAATTGGAATACTAGTGTAACATCATTAACAATTCGACACGCCACCGAAGACAAACGGTATTGCGAATTTGCAATTACTTCGTTAACTCGTTATATAATGTTTTCACCAATTGAAATACGAGTTTTCGTTTGGAGTCTCGTATCGCAAACATCACTAGCATTCCGACATGCCACACAAGACAAATGGTAAAGCTTTAAGGAAAACTGGAAATGTCTTACTTAGCCAATTTCGTAAAAGCAAGGCATAGTGTGGAGGTGCTCCGTCCTGTTGAAACAATAAGTTTTCTTCGTCTAGCAACAAAGTTCCATATAGATCTGTTTGGTTTTCTAAAATTTCAGTATAAGAGGATCACATTTTCTAATAAGTTCAAATACAATTCTGCGTTAAATTTTCTTCCCGAAAAATTTGTGGATTGGTATTGATCCAGTATCTACAATTATGTTTATTGACGAATCAATTAAAAAAATTCTACTTCGTCAGAAAAACAAATATTTTTAATAAAATTAGGGTTTGCATTTGCACTTTGCATTTACACGTTTTGTCAAAATGATCCTCGGCAAGCTGTTGTAGAAACCGTATTTTCTAGGGGAAGAATTTGTAAACCTGGAGACTTTTGGTATTGATGTTTAAGGATCCATGACAAAATGACCTAAAACTTTACAATTCTTGACAATTTTATTGCACACACTTCAAGTTTCTTGAAATATATGAACTAAATCTAACACATACTGATGCCCAATATTTTTATCGGGATGTCTCTGATGAAAAACATGAGCAGTTCTGCGTGCGCAGCGTTGTTCTTCCCCATAAATCAATATTATTTCAATTCTTTCTTGCAAAGAATGAACCATTGTCGAAATTTGATGGTCAGTATACATGGAAACCACTACTAATAGTAAAGTGTTTACATCTACAGTCACAAATATCTTTTGCAAAAACATTTAAGTACTTTTTCTAACTTGTTTATCTCGCTATTTACACTTATTATTATTTCAATTACAATTCAAAATTTTTAATTTTTTATGGTTTCTAGGAATGACCTAGAAACCATAAAAAATTGTAAAAAATACTATGATTTAAAAAAAGGATGTGTCAAAAGATTACCATTAAAGATACACTTTGTATTTACAGTTGTAGAAGTGATATTTACCTCCGCTTAGGGGTTGAAACTGCAGGTTGACCGATACGTGTAAAGTGTGTCTTCCCGGAAATATAAATTAACGTTTGTTTTTCCTCTGAAGATATTTTAAAAGTTATTTGTGGTAACTAGTTTTGAAATAAAAGCCCTGAATATATAGGTGTATGTGGGTATGAACAATTATTATAATATTGAACAGCATACAACACCTTAGGCTTTCTGCTTCCTTCCTGAATTTCCTTTGGTAGCAATTGCCATGGCAAATGACTTTTAATGAGAAGCCGATCTACTTCATTTATCCTATCATGCAGGTAACCCAATGAGTCACGTACTCCAGTTGGACATTTTATAGCTAATCCTGGAGTTTCTTTTTCCAACATTTGCACATCAAGTATTGCTGATACTCTGTTAAAAAACTCCTAGATTAATTACAAAATTACAGTGAACAAATAGATAAGAAGATATTTATGCTTACGTCAACATAATAGTTCGATACTATCGAAATTTCTAAATACTACTTGCCTGTCAATGTTTTAGTAATTTCTAGGGGCGACAATATTTCTTTTTTATGAGCAGGGTTGGTGTGTTTAAAACTCAAGGTGATGATTTTGAATGAACAACTTAAATAAGTATTACATCATATATGTAATACTACTATACTGGTAGCAGAGTCTAGGCGCAAACATAACAGTCCAGATGTATATGTCTATAACGTTTTGCTATACTTCGGGCCTTATGCCCATATTCGAAAATGCAATTTGTTCTTCTGTTGTTGGTTATGTTTTTTTTCTCTGCTTGATTCTAGACAAGGCTTGCGCAAAACTGCGTAGATGCAGTAATACGGTATAATTTGCTCTCTCTATTAGTCAGTGATCCTTCCGCTTACGGGCGATAGCAGTATAAGTAGTATTAAGTATATATCATTGGCAATTCACACGGCTTGATTCAACAAGTACAAATTGTAAGAATACTCTCTTCGAGGTGTCATTCTTTTGTACGCAAGACAAGATATATATAATATATATTGTTTCTGGGTAGGGAACCTTCACCAGTTCCGCTTCCCACAATTGAATGTCCTCTCGAACACTTCTTTATGTATTTGATACATTTCGTTAAATTTGAAGAGGCGAGATGCAAAGACCGACATCTAGGATTTTCGGAGAAACTAGCACATAGAGATTCCGAATCTGGAGCCGTTCTACGTAATTGCTGTTACCCGTAATTCCTAGGTTAGAATGGCACGATGAAATTTTCAGGTTAACTTCACCTGTCAGAGATATTGAATACTCTAGGTTCCGAATCTGGAGTTGTTCCATGTAATTGCTGTTACCCGTAATTCCTAGGATAGAATGTCTCGATGAAATTTTCAGGTTAACTTCACCTGCCGGAGATATTGAATACTTTCTTCGAGGTTTCATTCCCTAACCAAAAACAATATAGGTGTCGGTCTTTGCATCTCCGTTTTCAAATTTAACGAAATGTATTTATGTATGCATAAAGAAGTGTTCCAGACGACATTGAATTGTGGGAAGCGCAGCTGATGACGGTTCCCTAACCAGAAACAATATTATATATATATATATATATATATATATATATATATATATTGTCTTGCGTACAAAAAATGACACCTCGAAGAGAGTATTTAATATCTCTGCCAGATGAAGTTAACCTGAAAATTTCATCGTTACATTCTAACCTAGGAATTACGGGTAACAGAAATTACATGGAACGGCTCCAGATTCGGAACCTCTATGTGCTAGTTTCCCCGAAAATCTTAGAGGTCGGTCTTTGCATCTCGCGTCTTCTCTCCTCCAGTCATTTTTTTAATATTATCCAATCGCTAATACGAGTTTCATTTTTGACAATCTTTTAAAATGTTGTTGCAAACAACTAGCTAGAATTAATCTATATTATTGTTATTATTTGCCAAAGTGCAAAAAAAAATCAGTCACAGCATGGGCACCATTTTTGTAATAATGTTAGAGTAAATAGTTAATAAGAGGATAATTTTGGGTCAGCTAACGATTTGTCTTACTCAAGATATGGGGAGCGTGCATCAATACTTTCTGCTAACCCCTTTTCAAAATTGAAGTCATTAACGATCATCCATACCATCTCCTGGATCCAAGTGGTCCCTATAAGAGAACATAGTTAGTGCTTATATATATATATATATATATATATATATATATATATATATATATATATATTTGTAGCTCTCTTGATGGTCTGGGTGTTCGTCCGTTGAAAGGTTTGTCCCTGTAAAGGAACGGTCGCCTGACGTTTCGCCAAAATCTCTCTTGGCATTTTCATAAGGCTTTTCCTCTTCTTCCAACACGAAGGGTGGCTCCAGGTTCGGACCTTTCCGGACTACTTCGTATCCGAGATCGTCGGCTAGGTCGTTCTCCGCTTGGTCTGCTCTCCGTGGCGTCTGAAGTGGAAGAAGACAAAAGTGAAAGAGAGTCTTAGAGTCTAGATCGAACTCGGAGCCTCAATCTGCCTACTCCCCAAGAGTCACAAGGTAACTGAACTGAATCTGCTCTGCTTCTTTTATTTGTAGTTATCGGTGGATTAGAAGGGGGTATCATGTGATTGGTTGGGTGTTGGTGGGCGTGTTTGCTTTGTTTAATTTGGTAATTACGGAGGTCCTTGATGTACGGTAGGATGGTCCTTGGTTTTTCAGTAACATCTTCCTTTTGATTGAGTTGCATATCCTGTCTCACGTTGTGTTCTATTGCTTGTTTGATTGCATGTGTGTATCCGTTTTGTTGAAGAGCAGCAGTAATCTACTTTAGTTCTTGCGCTTTGTGCTTGTCGTCATCATTTAGTGATCTCGAAATTAGTGTGTTGGCAACTACATGTATTTGCGAGGGGTGGTGATAGGAATCTACATTCAGGTATCTATTAGTGTGTGTTGGTTTCCTGTTTCCTGTTCTTGGAGTTCGGTCTGAGTTCTGGTTATGTGAACGTCGAGGAAAGGCTTGTTTTCTTCGAACTCTAACGTGAATTAAATCGGGGTGGATGCAATTTAAATGATTTAATAACTTGAATAGCTCTTCTTTGTCGAAAGACCATACGACAAATATCCATATTTTAGGCTTAAGTTTTGCTGACTTTTTGTTCAACAGATTTGCAACTGTTGGAGACAGTGGTGACCCGATTGCTGCTATGTCTGTTTAATTGTATATTTGGTTGTTGAACATGAAATAAGCATTTTTAGGCATATAAATACTGAGCGGACACAGCAACTCTCAATCTGTTACCTGACAACGTATTGATAATGCCAAGTGAGACCTAGACAAAACATCGGCAAGATTCAAGCATGAATCAAAATAACGAACGCATGTACTCCCTTATGAATACTTCTTCATATTTTCCATCAGTGAAACTCTACGCCTAGACCCTCTCGGTTGCCAATGTGAAAGTCTTTCGGCTCACACAATTGTATAAAAATTGGAGCTTGATATAGAGGTCTGGAACAGGGATCGAATCCCAGCCAGTCAGGGTTTTTTTTTATTAATAAAAAATATGTGACAAAATTCCGGGGGTACAGTGTTCTCTGAAGTAAATGGCAAAAATCAGGGAAATAGACATTTGCCTTTTACCAATCCGCATTGAGGCAGTTTGGTAAGGTATGCCTCATATACCCTATAAGAAGTCTAAGAATATTCTTCGTCTTCTCAATCCTTCGAGACACTTTCCACAAAAAAAAAACAGGTGAAAGATATTTGGGACAAAAAAGTACCTACGTTCGTCATATACAACGTAGCTCAACTATTTCTTTGACTAATTTTAAATAGGAAAAAAAGCCTCGTAAATTCTTCCCAGTTCGTCAGTTGATTATTACGATCACATAAAATGTTGTCCCGTGAAAAGCTCTAATTTGCTCATATTGGCGGTAACAATGTTGTTCCAGTATAGCATTCATTAACGTGTTGTTTTGTCTTTTTCTTTTAAATATATTTTAATATTAATCTTGGGTGGCTTGTTTTGAAATGAAAGCTAAATAAAGTTAAACTCAGCTAAACAGTGCAGTTTCTATCAGTTTTGTTTACAGGAAATTCAAATATATGGAGCAGAAAAACCACGCATTTATATGTGTTTAATAAAACTACACTTAACCTCCTTACTATACCTAATATTTTATTATTAGACTATAATGGTTTAAAAGTTTACTTGATTTAAATTGTTATCAAAATTCAATAAATCATGATATTATAATACTCTGTGTCTTTGGTGATAACATGATTATATCCTTGGCGAAAATTTTGAATTTACCTGATCTTGGAAACGTTACTACCCAAACATCTTCAGCTTTCTTGAAGCCTTTCGAAACCTGAGGGCAATACGCATCTATTGAATTTACCGAATTTTTTAAGGAAAGGACTCCTAAAATGTTCAGTACGGTATTGTATCAATGAATCCATTTCACTTAATAAAAACTTCCCTACTAATTAACATTTGTATGCCATTGAATACTGTTGGTATATCAAAAAGCTAACAAATAATTATTTTTATGTATTGCAAGTGTGGTCTGGCATTTGTGACATCCCTCACCTGATATTGTTATAAAATTCATTATACGCCTCCCCTGGAGGATTTTCCACACATAGACTTTTTATTTAATCTGCTTCATGATTCGCTTGATTTTTATAAGAATACATATCTATTTAATTTTCTAATTTGGCCCCCAAAAAATAACATTAGAGTTTTATTTTACTAATAAACTTCCAGGGAAGCCTTTCATAATCTACTGTCTGAATTTTGAGGCTCTGTAGATTGGAAGATAAAGGGCAAAATTGGCCAACTTTTAAATTATTATTTATTAAATTTGTTATTCAAATTATTTAAAAATAAAAACAAAATATATTTGTCAAAATTTAAATAGTGTAGCTTCTAAAGTGGGAATTAAGTCGATGGTTAATGTTTTTGTTGATAACTTTTAAACAAATGATTTAAAAATATGATATATTTGTAATTCACATAATCTGATATATTACATGAAACATTTGAAAACTGAATTTTTATTTTCCATTTTTGTATAATTTGTCCCAAAAATAAAGGAAGAAATGAGAATTTTTTATATCTTTATGTCAATATCGTGTAAACAATTAATTTAAAAAATATGAAAAATATATATTTGAATTCTTCATAATGAGAACTTTCATTTGATGTATTGCATGATGCGTTAAAAAAAAAATTTATTTTCCATTTAATTCTATACTTTGGCTCCCAATGTTAATATTAGGGATTTCTTTGTATTTTTACTGTAAACAAAAAAAATTAGGTATTATAGTTTGGGGAATAAAGGGGGAATGGGTAATTTTTTAAAATATTTTTTTAAATATATTAAATTATATATATTATAAAAAAAACATATTTGTATTCGCCCTGTTATTTGATATATTAAATAATCCGTTAGAAACTAGGTTAATTTTTTAGTTTTCATTTAATTATGTCATTTGCCCACCAAAATCAATATTTGGGGGTTTTTACTTATTTTTCAGTGAAGTTCATGTGAGGGGCTACACCTCTCTTTTTTTTTCAAATTTTGGGCTTTATGGTTTTGGAGAAAAGGGGGAGAATGGGTAAATTTTTTAATATTTTTGTTAGTATCTTTTAAATAGTTTATTTTAAAAATATTTAAAAAATTAATTTGTATTCGTCATAATAAGCCCTTTGATTTGATATATTACTTGATTCGTTAGAAACAATTATAATTTTTTATTTTCCATTTAATTCTATAATTTCCCCCCAAAATGAATTTTAGGGGTTTCTCCTTATTTTTCCAGTAATGTTTAGGTGAGGGACTACACCTCTATTTTTTTCAAAATTTTACAGCTTATGGTTTCGGGGTAAGGGGGGGGGGAAATGGGAAATATGACAAAAAAATATTTGTTTTCGTCATAATGAGCTCTTTCATTTGAAATATAACATGATGCGTTAGAAACAATTTTAATTTTATATTTTCCATTTAGTTCTTTAATTTGCCCCCCCAAATAAAAAGTAGAGGTTTCTCCTTATTTTTCCAGTAAACTTCAGGTCACATCCTATACCCCTATTTTTTTTTCAAAACTTTACGTTTTATATTTTTGGGTGATAAGGGAGGGCGGAGAAATGGATAAAAATTGGTATATTTTTGTTAATTTCTTTTTGACTAATTTTTTTTTGAAATACAAAAAAATATATTTGTGTTCGTCAGAATGGGACTTTTATTTGATGTATTACATGAGGCGTTTGAAACATTTTTTATTTTTAAATTTTCATTTAATTCTATAATTTGCCCCAAAAATTAATATTAATGATTTTTCCTTATCTTTCCTGTAACGTTCGGGCAACGTTCCATATTTCCTATTTTTTTCAAAATTTTAGGCTCAGTAGTTTCGGAGGTCAGGGGCGAGACTGTCGATTTTTTTAGTTTTCAGAAGTTGATTTTAGGATATGTTCTCCTGATCGAGTCACCAAGCTATACACTCATACCAAATTTCAACCTCTACCGTCCAGTAGTTTAGGAGAAAATTGCTCTTATTTGACAGAGGCAAAAATCCGATTTGATATTATAAGGGTATCCGTATATTGTATATACGGAACCCTAAAAAGGGGAATCCTGCGCAAGGTCGACTGGGAATTTCGGTAAGACCCCGGGAAAACGCTACGCGTGATAATCCTCGAAGAATACTAGAGAATTCCATGTTAATTATAAAAGGATATTGTATATTTTGCGTAGTTAGTTTTAGTTTATATTGCGTGTGAATTGTATCCAGATATCAGCTGTAGTAAATCAATAGTGGATTTTTTTGTGTAATTAAAGTGAGAGGAAGTAAAGTAAATATCAGGGTGTTAATTTTTGCAGCGAACCCACAAAATTTATTGCAATATGAAGTTCGATACGCCATTATAAGAGTCTCGCGAATCCTCGGTAAAAATTAGGCACGAAAAAATACTTTCACTAAGAAAATGTCAAGTGATTTCTGAATATTTGAGGTTGCCCATTTGAGTTTTCACTCCTCACAATGGTTTCTGAAGAAATACAGATAACTTAGTTAATTGAAAATCAAGGTCTAGTACCTAAGAGTACTTTATGGAAGCTAACCAGAACCCCAGTTGCTGTCTTATAGAAAAAATCCCTGACAGAATTAACTGAGGGAAAGCGGGTTTACGGATTTGACAACTAGTTTCCTTGTATGATAATGTTTGGATGTATTTTATATGATGTGAGGTTTCGATTCCTTATAAGAAATGATTGTCGAACAATCTTTTTTGAAACAATTTGTATTATCTTGAGAGGCTTGACGTTTCATGCAATGTCATTAGGTTGATTTATTGACATTGAAAGTTCCTTTTTGATGTTCATTTGCTGGAGATCTTGCCACGATTTCGCTATCTCTACCGAGAGTCCATTTTCTGTAACTCACTGTTCGTGAGAACATAGTCTGCCAAAGGCACAAGGTACACTGTATATACAATTTTTGGAACTTTGAGTAGCGTATTCCGGTTCTGTGTTTGCTAGATTTGATCTTAGTGTATTATTCGTTTTAAAAATCGGATTTACTTAATATTTATTTCCAAACGTTAAATAATTTCGGATAGATTGGAGGTAAAGGTCAAGTAAAAAGATTTTGAAAACAAATAAAACACTAAAATCAAATTTGACTATTGGAAAACAGGAAACACTACTCAGCGTTCCAAAAATTGCATTTACAGTGTACCTTGGGCCTGCTGAAAACCGGTGAAAGGATTAAAAATTAAAACACCTATACAAAAAAAAATAACAGCAACAAGACAAAGATATTATTTAGAGAAGAACACACCAAATAAAAAAGAAAAATCGAAGATAGTTTCGGCATGTGGTTAAATAATGAATAAATTGGGATATTCTCTGTACAGTTAGCGGTATCATGACAAAGCTCCTGTCAAATCAATAGTAATAATTGATATTTAAAAAAGTCCGATGTCAACCGTTCTTCTTTTATCTGATTTAAGTTACAATTCTATTGATTATTTCAGCGTATTCATATCTCTCTCTTTCTTCCTTTCTCTCTAATGGGTATACTTTTTTTATATTTTCCACATAATTTTTAACTTTGTTTGTTTGTTTTATTATTCAGATGAATTTCTGTAAGTCTAACTCTAATTCATTCTACGGAAAATTTTACGTTCAAATATGTCCTTGACCATTTTTAAAACTTGACCTCTGGTTGTCAGTAAAGGTCAAGTGAAGGTTAAGTACAACTTCGTTGCGTAGCTCGTCACATATGGGTTAAAAATTTTGTTTCAAGAACTAAGATTTAGGATTTTTCCACGGCAATGCGATGCTTAGTATGGCTACGCAACGAAGTTGTTCTTGACCTTGACTTGACCTTTACTGACCACCAGAGGTCAAGTTTTAAAAATGGTCAAGGCTATGTTTGAACGTAAAATTCCATTTCCGAGGTCAGAAATATGTTGTCCCATTTGAAAAAAAATCGACTTGACCTTGAAATGACCTTGAAAGTCAAGGTCAAATTCAAGGTCACAATTCGATAGCCAGGGACGAATCTTATAAGTTTTGTTTGAAACATTTTTCTCTAAAATGAGTTCCCGTCGAGATAAAATGCCGTTCCGGGACTTTTGGGACACCCTTAGTGACTACCAGAGGTCAAGTTATAAAAATGGTCAAGGCTATGTTTGAACGTAAAATTTTCCAATCTTTCCATTTCCGAGGTCAGAAATATGTTGTCCCATTTGAAAAAAATCGACTTGACCTTGAAATGACCTTGAAGGTCAAGGTCAAATTCAAGGTCACAATTCGATAGCCAGGGACGAATCCTATAAGTTTTGTTTGAAACATTTTTCTCTAAAATGCGTTCCCGCCGAGATAAAATGCCGTTCCGGGACTTTTGGGACACCCTGTTTATTGCAACGGCCCTGTTATGCTTCTGAGTTTTGGTCACTTAATATAACTTATTTGTCTATCATTTTCTGAACCACCCTGTACAAATATAATTCAACTCCACATGTTATTGTAAAATGCTGATGTCTTTAAAACCACCCTGTATGAGTATTAATCCTCTTCACACTATTGACTGTTTTTATTTTTCTATTATTTAAATTATACCTCTATAACCTATAATTTGACTTTGCCCCGATGTCAAGTATTGTATTTATCCAACTGCTCATGGTCTACCCTATGTAATATATTTTTTTAAATTTTTGAACCCCATTTTATAACTAAAAATTTAACATTTATTACAAGTATATGCAAGTGCTTCTAAAATTTTTTTAACCCAGCTCAATAAGTAACTCCATAACTTATATACTCAGTGTCTGCAATAATATGCTGTCCAATAACATAGTTCTTGACCTATTTAACATCAAATTTGGTGAGCTTAGGCGCATATTATTGCTGCATCAGGACCCTTCATGATATTGACATGTCTGTGATATTGTCAAATACTTTTGTGCTGTTTAACCCTTCACAAGCAGTTACCTATTTGGTTTTTGTAAAGAGAATAAATAAATAAACTATAGTATGGGGTGTTGCTTATGACAGCATTTTAAAATCAGTTAATATAACCCAAAAATAAATATTGATGATATTCTAAATAAAAAACTTTTGTAGTAATCTTCTTTTTAATGAAGCTCAGGTATTAAACATAAATCAGATATACATTATATCTGTTATTAGATATACATTGAAAAATAAAACATTCATAACTAATTTACAGCATAATAAAACAACTAGGAATGTCCTAAATAACAAATATGACATTTCTAAAACAACACATACAGCTGTGCAGAGAAGTGTTTACTATTCTGCTCCAAAAAGTAATATCTAGGTTCTGGGCTGAAATAATATATTGTAATGTTTTTATTTTCACACTCTTCGGGTTCATTTCACTTGTTGGATTTATTTAAGAACACAGTCCAACTCACTCTAATTTATTTCCACTACTTTAACACAATTTATATTCACAGAGCTATTTACAATTTATCTTAACTTAAAAATACGACCGTCGAATACTCAATGAATCGCTATCGCCAGCTGTCCGTATTTATATATTTCTCTGGGAATTCTCTAGTAGGTTAAAGAGCCATCGAGCAATTGACTAGATTCTTCGAGAAATCCATCAAAGCAAGCCGACGACCTCGATGCGCCAGCCGAACATTTCGCCTTATCGGAGGAATGTCGCTTCCACGAATTATCGGATGAAATCTCATGAGAATATTATACAAAAACCAAAACGTAAAATAACAGAAATTTATTTTCATGTTACACATTATGTAAAACATGTATTTGAATTACAAAAAATTAAAAATGTAACGCAGTACCCTTGGTGTTTTCATCAATCCATGAGTCAAATTTTGCGATCAGCTCAGGTGATAAACTCTCCTTATAAGAGCCAACTTTACCTTTTCTATAAAAATCGAATATAGTAGATTTAGACTCCCGTAAATTTGTCATCGACCAACTCATTGATGAGTTATTAGTGGATGCATTTTTCTTCATTGTTTCGAAACTTAAATGGTCTGCCAGTTGAGCTACCTGATGTTCGTCTAACGTTTTACCAAGAAATTTAGCCACCTTTCTTATTATGCTTGAAAGATCTTTGATCATGTCTTCGTATGTTACAAATTCAACATTTGGATCGTCACGTCTGTGCCAGAATGATAAAACGTGAGCCCAGTACGGCGAGTAGTGCACTTGAATTTATATATATAACAGTTTATTGAATTTATTTATTGATGGAACTAACCTTTTTCAGCAAGGAATAATTCACAAAATTTCTCTAAAGTTCCTTTATACCAGCTTATTGCTTGTTCATGGTGGAAATAAGAAACTGCAACATCCTTAGGATTCCTTGCTACATAGATAATCTAGAAGGAACAAAAGCCATAATTATATTTTTTTCTGAAATTTATATAAATGAATTTAATCAGAAATTCGTAGATATTGGGTTTTAAAGGTTGATTATCTAATTATCACGTTTATGATTCCGTACATTTAATATTTTGAAATCATAAAGTTATGCTATGTTGAGATGACGTTTGGGCGCCTATACAAGTGGAGTCGTACGGTGGATGAGAGTAAAAGGAAACCGAGGGGACTTAAAATAAACATGTATCAATAAAAATCATGAATCAAAATTTCTAAAGTAAAGTAAATTCATAAGTCTAATAAAAAATAACAAAACCAATGTTAAATAATGCAAGTGAAATTTTGAAACGGTAGTTCTTTAAAATGTAAAAAATGAAATGAATACATAATATGCAATTCAGGGACAAGGATCGTATAGAAATGATTCAATTATGAAGCTAGACAATGAAAAGATAATTTGTAGGGAAAGTAAACAATTTAACTAGCAAAATGTAATGTTTAGAGATTAAACACATTTGACATTTATTGAAAATTTTAAAAGAAAACATGTAGGAGTTTAAATAATTATATAACAGTAGTCTATTCCTTTACCTTAAAATTTGATACACGAGCAGGGAAGCGAACTTAAATGGTCTCGAACTTTCACAATTTAATATTTTAGGAACAACAAGGCTAACACATCACAACTTTAGATTCTTATAAATACATTACAAATAACATGTAAAAATTTAATATATCCACATCAAAATTAGTAAAAGGAGATTTTATCTGCCAAAATCTTTAGTTAGTCAGTTAGACAAAGAGGGAGCGCTAATTCGATAGAACACATTATTTTGGGCAGCAATGAAAAGTTTTTATTAAACTTGACAATCAATGACAATCGATTTTATGAGTGGCAATATAGACATAGACATAAAAAAATAAGAAATTGCAATTTTATAAAAATGAATAGATCTCAAGCAAAATTGAATGTATGGGTGATTAAAAAAAGAACAAGAGGAACGTTATATTTTAAAATAGTAATTAAAAATTAAAAATGCGGAATAAAGAAGATACGAAGTTAGAACTCCATGAATTTGTTTGATGATTACAATTAAATAATGAACATTTGATTTTATAATATAAAAATCTGGAACGTATTATATATATATATATATATATATATATATATATGAACAAGGCTAGGTTCCGGGTGAGAGCCGCTTCTGAATTTATTATATACTCGACGTTTCGACTCCTGCTTTGGAGCCATTATCAAGAGACAAAAGTGAAAAAGAGTTTCAGAGTCTAGATCGAACTCGGGGCCTCAATCTGCCTACTCCCCAAGAGTCACTAGGTAACTCAACTGAACTTGAGTCCGCTCTGCTTCTTTTATTTATAGTTAGCGCTGGGTTAGAAGGGGATGTCACGTGATGAGGCTTTTTTGTGATTGGTTGGGTGTTGGTGAGCGTGTCTGCTTTGTTTAATCTGGCAATTACGGAGGTCCATGCTGTGGGAAGGCGAAAGCTGTCATCGCGTCGGTTTAGACAGAGGGGTCTTTTCTCTATTTCTATTGCTTCGCGAATAGTAGATGCCCTAAGGGAGTTAAGAGATACGATAGTCCTACTGCCCTCGAAGTTTATAGACTGTCCTGTTTGGATATTATGATGCGCGAGAGCGGAAGTCGGATCTTTTTTGCGAACTGACAAAGAATGTTTATATACTCGATGGTTGACGCGCCTATTTGTACGACCGTTATAGCTTTGTGGGCAATCGCGACATGGAATTTCGTAAACTCCCCGATCCTCGTTAGGTACTTTATCCTTAGGGTTCCCGGTTAAGTTAGCTATAGTTTGACTAGTGTTGAAGAGCGTCTTTATTTGATGTCGGTGTAGGATTCGTGCTATTTTGTCAGTGGGGTTGGTGTACTCGAGGGTAAACCAACCCCATCAGAAACAGACCAACACCACCCGAAAGCCTTCCTTCCGTACAATCGAGGAGTCACTTCTAACCCAGCGCTAACTATAAATAAAAGAAGCAGATCGGACTCAAATTCAGTTCAGTTACCTAGTGACTCTTGGGGAGTAGGCAGATTGAGGCCCCGAGTGCGATCTAGACTCTGAAACTCTTTTTCACTTTTGTCTCTTGATAATGGCTCCGTCGAGTATATAATAAATTCAGACGCAGTTCTCACCCGGAACCTAGCCTTGTTCATAGTAATGACCGCGGAAGCTTCTCAGAACATATATATATATAATATATATATATATATATATATATATATATATATACAGAACTCGTCTACAGAGCAATTTGAAGACATTAAAATTATCATAATCGTATTCTATAATATTATTTTATACCTTTGGTTTCTTGGTACCATCCTGAATTTTTTTAGGCAGCAATTGCCATGGCAGATGGCTTTTAATAGCAAGTTTCGATTCGGCGTTCATCCTATTTTGCAAATATTCCACTGAGTCAAGTACCATTTTTTTAGCCATTTGTAAACCAGTAACTATTGAGAATCTATAAAAAATGTTAACCAACTATTGAATAAATACATCAGCTGGTTAAACAGAAATTTAAAGTTTACACATATTACAAATAAATAACCATAACCTGGAGTTCTAAATTGCTTTAATTAATTTGATTTGTTTATCCTTCCTATTGTTAAAGAAATAATACCATTGACATATAACATTTTAGTAGTCAAATCTACTTCCCGGTGACTACTCATTAAACTTTCCGTGTCATGGCCGTCGATTCCAGATCTCGTTTCTGGCGACAAGGCGTCTCCGTTAGTAATTAGGGAAGGAGAGGGTCTCGGCCCTCGAGTGTGACTTGTTCCAATTTTACACAAATAGTTCGCCTTCGGTATTGAGCGAAAGCGAACAAGGTCGACTTGTTAAGCCTTAATACAAGTAGCCGTTAGTCCTTCAGGATTGTGGACCGGCGTTTGAGATGTTGGATCATCGACCTTCATGGGGCGCGACCTAGGTTCGAGTCGAGAACCCTTCGCCGACCTCTTGCATGTTACTCCTGAAACTGGGCCAAATCGAATGTTCAGTCTCGCCTAGAAAAGTCAAAGAGGTAGACTTGTAATGAGGCGAACGTGTCGCCCATCGTTGTGGACATCTTAAATGAACTGGGCTGCTCGTAAGATGGGTAGTGCGGGTGGATAGAACCCCCTACTGGGTGATGTTGCCTGTGGTTCTCCATTTTGGGTTTGCCTAGCACGGACAATAGCAAAACTAGATGTATTCTGGGTTGGATGGCGGTTCTCGTTGGTCGGTCGTACGAGAATTCACCCTTGTAGCGTGGGAAGGTTGACGACGGCCGTTTCATCTGTCGGATAGGGGGTCCCGTTCCTGGCGGGAATGACCAGTCTAGGATCCGAGGCAAATCCTACCTTAGTCTACATCTGTAGCCTCAAACCGTGCTTGTCACGGTGTGGCGCAGGTCCGCTAGCAGACCGGGATCATCGTCTGCATAAAGGAATGGTCATCGAGTTGATTCGGAATAAGTGATTTATGACATCCTGTGCTATCTGTAAACTGTAATGACCTTCACGTTGTACAGAGCAAAAGTTAACAGCGGTTCGCTTATACCTGCACTTAAGTAACAGTTTACAGCAATTAAATAATAAAATTGTAACGTAAAAATCGTATAAATATATAATTTAATAATTTAATTAACAAAAACACAACGCACATATATTAATTACTTTTGCTTTTTAATTATATTATGAAACGTGACGAAGGTAATTAATTATCCCAGGTCATTTACGGATATCAGGGCCTCAATCTGCCTACTCCCAAAGAGTCACTAGGTAACTGAACTGAATGTGAATCTTCTCTGCTTCTTTTATTTATAGTTATCGGTCTAAACCCTCTCGATGACAGACTATTAGTGTGAAGGATGATGTTCCAGTTTTTATTACACATTTATTACTTAAGTGATGGCATAGGCGGTTTGCTGTTAGATTTTATTAGATTCAAAAATCTCTAATGGATTACACTGTTCCACACGCCAGTTCAGATATTTAAGTACTTTCTGGGAAATAACAGCACAAGTCAGGAAAATTCTATATATTTACATACAGAAATTTCGTGACTATCGCTGTTATTTGGTGTGGTTTGGTTTTGTGGTTCGGAGTCTTTATCTCTATTTTTTCAAAATTTTACGTCTTATAGTTTCGAAGATAAGGTGGGGGAAATGGGTATAAAAATATATTACTTTTGCTAATATCTTTTAAATAATTTATTTTATAATGTGAAAAAATATATTTGTATTCTTCATAATGAGCCCTTTAATTTGATATATTGCATGTGTTAGAAACAATTTTAATTTTATATTTGTTGTTTAATTCTTTAATTTGCCCGCCAAAATTAATAGTAGAGGTTTCTCCTTATTTATCCGGTAAAATTCAGGTGAGGTCTTATATCACTAATTTTTTTCCAAAATTTACGTCTTATAGTTTCGGAGATAAGGTGGAGGGAATAAATAAATTTTTATATATTTTTGTTTATATCTTTTAGACTAACTATTTCTAAAGTATGGAAAAAATATATTAAGAATTAAGGGTTTCTTCTTATTTTTCCTGTAAAGTTCGAGCAACGTTCTATATTCCATTTTTTTTCGAAATTTTTGGTCTCAGTAGTTTCGGAGATAAGGGGGGGAATGGTCGATTTGTGTTATTTTTCTTTCCCCTCAGAAGTTCCCCTAAAATCAAAATTTCTTCAATTACGACATATTCTCCTTATCGGGTCTCCAAACTATACACTGATATCAAATTTCAACCTTTTCCGCCGGATAGTTTCGGATAAAATTGCTGTAATGTGAAATACTGAGAAATCCGGAGTCATATTATAAGGGTATTCTATATATAGTATATACGGAACCAAAAAAAAATCAAATAACTATAAGAATCAGAATATTTTCAATACTGCGGAAGTATAATATATAAAGACGAAAGAAATAACTAAGATAAAGGAAAGAGGACAGCAAGGCAAAGTAGCATTCCATAAAAAGTGGAAACGGTTAACATCGAAATATATCTCAAGACAAAGAAAGGAAACAACTAGTAAAAACTTTCGAATGCTGCATCGCCTTGTATGGTTCTCGAAAATGGATAAGCTCAAAATATTGTAGTAAACTTCAAATTCAAATTAAAATTTTTCACTTTCACTTTCTAGGACTTTATTTCCACATAAAAATCCAATATTTACAACAGCTTAGTCTGAAAGTCATTTACTTACATTAACATAATAACACGACTACATAAGCTAAACTAAACTATGAAATGTACATCCGTCCAATTTATAATCGACATCGATAGTTCTTCGAAGTTCTCGATGGGCAGTCGACTGCTGTTCGAGTATTCGATATTAACAGGTTTTTGCTGAAAAGAAGATTCCCGATCCTGTTGGTTTTGGTCCCAGATGGTCAATGTGTTATTTTATGACTAATTTAGGTTAGGTTAGGCTTCATTTTATGACTAATTTAGGTATTTCCAGCGGCGGCGATTATAAATTTTATCACAATATGAGAGGAAAGGATAAGAAGCGTTCGAGGTATGGTGGGTGCAAAGGCGAATTTCGAAGATCTGTTTGACAGAGCATCCCACAAATTAGGAGGTGTTAGTATGGATAAATGAGCAAAGACGAACTCTGACAGAATGCAAAATGAAGAGACATATTGATGAGAAATAAAGCACGGCGTGACGGGATACTGAAAACACTTGTCAAAGGAATTATAGAATGGAAAAACGCACCGGGAAGATAACACGTTAAACAAACAATGTAAAACGGTAACTGCAGTACCTACTAGCAAATGAGAAGTCTAGCAGTAGACAGGAATTAGAGTAAACTATTTGGGAAAAAAGCACATCGGCTGGATTTTATTTTTCAAATGAATTATAACATGACACCTTTAAAGTAAAGTTTCCACAAATTTTTACAATCGTAAATAAAAATGGGATCTGTTTATTTGTGATGTTACTTAAAATTTTTAATCTTAATGTTTATTGACTTCTTGGAAAATGCACCACACCTTTTGAAAAACTGTGCATATTTCAGTAATTCCAAATGTTTCATAGTCTAGGTGAGACCTCGTGCTCAACGACATTAAACATATTTAAGAAAACGTATAATATGTAAAATTTAAAATTAAAATATTTGAATTTATTAAATGGCTAAAAGAGTCTAGGTGCCATATTTCATATTTACATGAGAGCACCATAAAACTCCAAAGATATTATAGAAACAACAAAGCCCTTTCAAATTGGAACCATCATAATGTTGTATGACGCTCCTAGGTGTGTGACTTTGTTATGAGATCTGAGAATTAGGATATTTCAATGATCACATTGAGGTCACACTGGCGTACCTAGGCAAAAGTTTATAGACAATCCTGATATAGGGTTGTACTATTAGTAATGGTCATAAAACGGATAAAATGTCAGATGTGGAACTAAGGTCAAGTGTAACATTATAGTACAGAATGTTACAATAAAAAACATATAAGTCCAGGTAGACTTACTCGACAAATGGAATACGTTTACCTACTGGTTCACGATTTTGTTCAAAATCTAAGTCATTGAGAAGAATCCTTACCATCTCTCGCATCCATGCTGTTCCTATAATACATATATATTAATAATATAATTATATATATTTATATATAAATCAATTAATTGGGAAGCAGTCAGTTCACTAGGGTGTTAAAAAGAAATACTCTTTATTACTTTGAAAATCTTTCAGAATATGTTTATTCCTTCGTCAGTTCAAATAAAAATTACATATAAAATGACAGTAAGAATTGTTAAAAAAAAATTGAATATAAACTTACGAAATGCGAGGTTCTTATTCACACTAACATTACTAGAGGAAAAAAAAGCCATACTAATATAAAACTCGTCTTGTTCGTTAAATTGCACTATTGATGTTTTAATAAAATTCTTGTTAGATATTTCATGATTGACTGACATTAGTTTGTTTTGAAGTTATTTGAAAGGGATATGATTCGAGAAAAATCTAACTGAAAGCATCGTAATAATAATCTTAATTTGATTTCAACCAAAGACAGACCTTACATAAATATTCTAAAGAGAGAGAATTAAGTTATTATAAAAATATTGGTCATGAGTGATCATTTGATATATTTGGTGTGACCTTTTTTGAAATTTTAACTTCAATATCTAACAAGTTACAATAGATAACATAAAGATTTTGTAAATCCGTTCTTTTATTTATGTTGTTTACTTGATTATTAATGCAAACCATCTCTAGGAAATTCCGTTTGAAAAGACTTTTTTCTTGTTCTAATACTTTTGCATTTTTGAAATCGGCAGTGTGATTGTTGTTGATGCAGTGTATTGCAAGAGCACAGCTTTCTTTGCCAAGCCTGATATCTCTTATGTGAAATTATTCTGCTGTTGAGGCTTCTAGATGTTTGCCCAACATAGGTAGCTTGACAGTCTTTGCAATTAATAGAGTACACTACATTTGATTTCTTATCATTCGGTGTTTTGTCCTTTATTTTAGTAAATATGTTAGCAACAGTTTTAACTGATTTATAAGACACTAGCATATTATGCGTGAAATATTAAATTATACAAATATTCTATTGGCAACTATTTATAAGAGGAGAGTTATGCAAATATAGTGAAATGCACCCCACGGTTTTTACTTTCTACGGCTGTAATATAAACTGTTCATAATTAAAAATTATTTTCTGGTTTTTAGTTCGGTTTGCTATTAATTATAGTTACCTGATTTTGGAAATGTTATCACCCAAACATCTTCCTCCCTAACTTTTAAGTTATATATTTTGTCCTGGAGTTTTTCAAATGTAGAGTTCAACAGACATCCTTCAATTTCAAGGAAATCGTTATTAAAAGGACATGTGAAATGTTTATTTCGATACTCTATTAGTGAATCCATATTAGGCAACTACAAATTGCTGACTTAAATTATACTATACATGAAGCTTACCACATTTGACAATAATCATCTGCCAATATTTATCAAAGGTATGCATTTAATAGAACAGTTTTACCCAAATACGATAACAATATTACTTGTTTAAATAGTTTTAATAAGTTTGTCATGCAACAGAATAGTCATTAAATTTAATTTCACTACAATTATGGAAGTTTTGCAGAATACGACTATTTCTAGCTTTATAAAATACTGCATTATAGTGATTACAATTATATAATTTATGAAATCATAGCTAGATTTGTATAGTATGATAAATATACAATTTTTCATTAAAGTAACGTATTTTTTCAGTTCTTAAAAACATTAGTTCTTAATTTTCAATTTAAACGACTTTTTACACTGAAATTTGTACACACTGTATAGGTTAGATGGCTATCTGCTAGAGGGTACGTGCGACGAGGTCGATTAGCTTAGGGAAAACTTGCTGTTTTTCTAAATTCATTTAAGATCGTTTTGCCGCGTTGGAAAAATCCCATTAGTTTCTGAGATACAGAGTAATCTGTGAAAATCGCCAAATCGCGACTATGGGGGTTTTCTAATAAATTTTCTTATAAATTTCAAGTGAGCCCCAGTACCCCTAATTATTTTCAAAATTTTAGGTATTATGGTTTCGGAAATAAAGCGAGAAATGAAGATTTTTTATATCTTTGTGTTAATACCTTGTAAACAATTAATTTTAAAAATATGAAAATATATATTTGTATTCCTCATAATTTTTTTTATTTGTCGTTTAATTCTATTATTTGGTCCCCAATATTAATACTAGGGATTTCTTTATATTTTTCTGTAAACAAAAAACATTAGGTCTTATAGTTTGGGGAATAACGGGGAAATAAGTAATTTTTTAAAATATTTTTTAATATATTTTAAAATATTCATTTAAAAAAAAAAATAAAAAAAAAATTATTTATTCGACATAATGAGCCCTTTTATTTGATATATAACATGATGTGTTAGAAACAATTTTAATTTTATATTTTCCATTTAATTTATAATTTGCCCCCAAAATGAATATTAGGGGTTTCTCCTTATTTTTCGAGTAAAGTTCAGGTTATACCACCATTTTTTTTCAAAATTTTCCAGCTTATGAATTCGGATATAAAGAATGGGAATGGGAATATTTTTATTATTAATTTATTTTAAAAATATGAAAAAAATATATTTGTTTTCGTCATAATGAGCCCTTTCCTTTGATATATAACATGATGGCTTAGAAAAACTTTTAATTTTATATTTTCCATTTAGTTCTATAATTTGCCTCCCAAAATTAAAAGTAGAGGTTCAGATGATAAACTTTCTTTATAAGAGCCAACTTTTCCTTTTCTCATAAATTCACTAGGTAAGTTCTAAACATGTTTAGCTAACCAGGGAGCTATAAATGCGAAATTAGTAGATGGATTTTTCTTCATATTTTCGAAACTTAAATGCTCAGCTAGCTGATTTATCTCAGTGTCACCTAATGGTCTATTATCAAACTTGGTAACTTTTCTTATTACATTTGAAAGATCTTTGCTCATGTTTTCGTATGTTAAAAATAAAACATTAGAATGGTGTCGCCTGTTCCAGAATGGTAAAACGTGTTACCAGTATGGGGAGAAAATCACTAAAATGTATAGAATTCTTATTTATTATTATTTAAAATATTTTGAAATACTTGCTCACCTTTTCCAGCCATAAATAATTCGCAGTACATCTCTTAAGTACCTGTGTAACCTGTATGTCCTTGTTCATGATGGAAAAATAATACCGCAGCGTCTTTGGGATTTCGTGCTTCGTAAATAATTTAAGTATCGATTGGTATTGGTTGGTTTGCTATAGATGGTATGTGAGAATTTATCATTGTTGGTTTCTGTTATGAGGACATCAAGAAATGGGAGCGAAGAATCGGACTCGATTTCCATTGCAAACTGAATGTTAGGATGTAGACCATTGAGGTATTGCTGAAAGAAGTCCACTGAATCTCTGCTATGAGGCCAAATATCAAAAGTATTATCAACATATCTAAGCCAACAAGAAATTTCAAAATAGACGAGTTTAAGGCTCGGGTTTTTTGTTCTGGAGAAAGATGTGAGCCCATCGGGGCTCCAAGGACTTGTTTGAACAATGTGTCTTGAATTAAGAATACATGTTAGAAGAACATTGTTGTGCAAGTCTGATGATGTCAGAAGAGATATTGTGTTTTGTGTTTAGAATATCTCAGGTTTCTGAAAAAGGGACATTCATGAAAAGAGGTACAACATCGAAGCTAACTAGGATATCATTTTCTGAAATTCTATAAGCACCTAACATTTCTAAGAAGGAAAAAGAATTCTTTACGTTTGAGGATTCTTGTTCGGGTACAGTGATAACTGAAAAAATATATGTATTATTTGAAGTCGCGAGAGGTAAAGAAATATAGGATTTTCGGGGAAACTAGCACGTAGAGGTTCCGAAACTGGAGCCGTTCCATGGAATTGCTGTTACCCACAATTACTAGGTTAGAATCTCACGATGGAATTTTCAGATTAACTTCACCTGTCAGAGATATTTAATGCTCTCTTCGAGATGTCATTCTTTTTTACGCAAGACAATATATATATATATATATATATATATATATATATATATATATATATATATATTGTTTCTGGTTAGGGAACCTTCATCAGTTGTGCTTCCCACAATTGAATTTCCCCTCGAATACTTCTTTATGTATTTGATACATATCGTTAAATTTGTACAAATGAATGACACCTCGAAGAGAGTATTGAATACCTCTGACAGGTGAAGTTAACCAGAAAATTTCATCGTGACATTCTAACCTAGGAATTCCGGGTAACAGCAATTATATGGAACGGCTCCAGATTCGGAACCTCTATGTGATAGTTTCCCCGAAAATCCTAGATGTTGATCTTTACACCTCGCGTCTTCAAATTTAACGGTATCTATCAAATACATAAAGAATTATTCGAGAGGGCATTCAAATGTGGGAAGCGCAACTGATGAAGGTTCCTTAACCAGAAACAATATATATTATATATTGTCTTGCGTACAAAAGAATGACTTATGTATTATATTTAATTCAATTAAATAGTAGTTTGACACAATCAAGTGACAAATATTGGGAGATATACCCTTACAGAAAGCAGCCCCTCTCTGACACATTTATAGAATATTTGAGAAAATATACCCAATTACTGCTGTGTCAATAAATTAGGAATAAATATTTCTCTTATTAATAGGGTGGTTAGGTTTGAGGAGTAGGCAGACTTAGGTCTCGAGTTCGAACTAGTGTGCATTTCATACTTAATTTTCTCCTTTTTTTGGTCTCTTGATAATGGCTCTAAAAAGGAGCCGGAACGTCGAGTAATTATCGAATTTAACACGCTTCTCACTCAGGGGAAATAAAAAATTTTGCAACATACGAAACCTTAGGTATTTTTATTTCTTCCTGGATTTCCTTTCGCAGCTATTGCTACGGTAGATGATTTTCAATGAGAACTTGAGCTTCAACATCCATCCTATCTTTCAGAAACCCCAATGAGTCACGCATTCTAGGTGAACATGTTTTATCTATTTCTGAATCATCTTTCTCTGCCGTTTGAACATCAAATATTGCTGATACTCTATTAAAAGAAAAACTTCAATTAATACAGACGATTAAATTTGTTAGGAAATTATTGCTTATCCGATATTATGTTGCAAGTATTTCTGCAAGCAAGAATTATATTGCACAATAGAATAATGGGCACATTTTTATGTGTTATTTTTTTGAAAATTTAAGTACAATCCGCTCCTTCCTTGCCGGCTTTCGAAGGTCTCCTAGGAGAGCGTGTGGCCCCCTGATTTAGAAGCCCTCTCTACGAAGTAGAGTTTACTTGATCCATTATTGAAGAGTGCCTACCCCCTTTCCGATATTCAAGAGTAAGCCATTTAAATTGGAATGAAACAAATCCGTTGTTTTAAGGTATTGAGGGACTGACATTACTAACAAACATCTTATTACATTTTTTATAGCAAAATCGACCTTGCTAATTTAACCAGAATTTTAATAAAAAATATTGTTATACAGAGAGACAGTACCATCGGAAAACAAAGGTGAGATTGTTTTATCTAAATACTGAGTCAAAAAAAAATTCGCTGAAATTCTTAATGAAAGGACTATTGAAGTCTTTTGTTCGGTATTCGGGTAACGAATCCCTTATACTTGACAAAACATTTTCCTTGAATATATCAGTATTTATAGTATTTTAATCGCAATATTTTTTCATATCAAAACATTTATATCTTTTAAACAATATTAATTAGCAGTTCATTTTACAACTGAGGACTAATGCTCTAATTAGATCCAGTGAGTATTTTTTAGATATGTACTTGACAATCGATTATATTTAATTGAAAACAATAAAAGTGCAACAAAAAAGTACACACGCAATAAATCCAAACACTCGACAAGAAAACGATAAAGTCTTAGAGGAGAACAAACCTACCTTATATTAGAGGTGCGATAGAATAGGACGACTACAACATAAAGCACATAAGGCACAACATAAAGCCAATTTTCAAGTCTTACACGAGCATAGGCAAAGTCCTGGGTAGCCCAAAAGGTAAAATCGAGTTAGAGAACCACGAAGTCTATTCTATATCTTGCGAAGACTGCCAAAAGTCATACGTGGGAAGTACTTACCGACGCATTCTGGTAAGAACAGGGGAGCATAAACTAACTCAATACAGTACAAAAAACAGTATTTAAAACGTGCAAGGAAATCGCCATCGTAGGAAATCACCGAAATAGGCTAATATGGAAAGCTATGGAAATTCAGAAAGTTAATAAACCAGACAACCCTCTAAACTTGATAAAAACTTGAAAGGCAGTTCTACAAAAATTCCACAAGGAGCCATAAACAACGGGGCGGATAGCCATAACCCAAAGGGTTTAGCAGGTAAAGCAATAAAAACCATTAATGACACCGCATTTGAACAACGAACCGTCAGTCAGTGTCAGTTCGGTACAATCCCCCACCGCAAAATTAGCCCGGTACTTAGCCAAAACCCTTCAGCCTCTTGCAGAAGAAGCATCCTTGTAGGTAAAGAACTCTTCTTCCTTCCTAGATATGTTAGCCACTTATAGAATTTCAGATAATGATATCCTAGATAGCGTCAATGTTGTATCTATTTCCACCAAAGTCCCAATAGCTGGTTTCTAATTGTCTTCTAAACGTTGTTTGTGGCATATTCTTGATTACTTTTATGTTTTTTTGGGCAATAACACCACAATAGAAATAAAACGACGTATATTGCAGGAATACCAAACGTTTCAAAGTATATTCTGACTGCGTTGTCAATGGCTTTATATTTATTGATGTAGATTGCAAAATGAAAATTTGATTTATGACATTTAAAATTGACATTAGAAAATTTGTTGTTTTTAAATATACAGGTAGCACAAAAAATTCTAAAGATCATGAATTATAGTTAACCAGCTTTCACATTAGAAGAATTTGAAAGAGTTGTCTTTAGAATTTATAAGTGGCGTTCCTAGGTACGACTTTGTTATAAGATAGCGCATTCGCCAAAAATGCGATCAAAGAATTCTATTGTTTCAGTGATCCTATTAACGTCATAAGGGAAAACCTAGGTAAAAACCTAATGAACTATCCCGACATTGGGTTGTTCAAAAGGAGGTTACCATTAATAATTTCTTCCTTAATTGTCGGTATCCAGATACGATTAAATTCTACAGAAGTAGAAGCGATACAATCGTCTTCATTCAAAAGAATTAAGGCAGACTCTTTTATTTTTCGTTTTGTGTTATGTTGTTCTTTGTGGAGTATAGTTGAATTGTCAAATTGTATTTTATGGCCTAGGTCCCAAGCATGTTCACAAATTTTTGATTTTTCAAATTGTCGTTTCTTTATGTAATTCTTGTGTTCATTTATTCGTACGTTTAATGGTCTCGATGTTTCTCCAATATAAAATTTATTGCATTCGCAAGGAATCTTATATATGCAGTTTTTTGAGTTCTGGGTTTTGTTTGTTGGTTTTGTTTTCGATATTAAAGATTTCAGTGTAACAGTGTAACATTAAATTTGTTGCCCATTCTTTTCAATCTTGTTGAGTTGAGTCAACCCAGAACTTCTCTTAACACTACTACTACTCAAGACAACAACATTACAGTTACAACTATACCATATATACAGGGTCTGTCAGAAAGATTGAAAAGAGTGGGCAACAGATTTAATGTTAAAACAGCATTCCAAACAAGAAATACACTGAAATCTTTAATATCGAAAACAAAACCAACAAACAAAACCCAGAACTCAAAAAACTGCATATATAAGATTCCTTGCGAATGCAATAAATTTTATATTGGAGAAACATCGAGACCATTAAACTTACGAATAAATGAACACAAGAATTACATAAAGAAACGACAATTTGAAAAATCAAAAATTTGTGAACATGCTTGGGACCTAGGCCATAAAATACATTTGACAATTCAACTATACTTCACAAAGAACAACATAACACAAAACGAAAAATAAAAGAGTCTGCCTTAATTCTTTTGAATGAAGACGATTGTATCGCTTCTACTTCTCTAGAATTTAATCGTATCTGGTTACCGACAATTAAGGAAGAAATTATTAATGGTGACCTCCTTTTGAACAACCCAATATCGGGATAGTTCATAAGGTTTTTCCTAGGTTTTCCCTTATGACGTTAATGGGATCACTGAAACAATAGAATTCTTTGATCGCATTTTTGGCGAATGCGCTATCTTATAACAAAGTCGTACCTAGGAACGCCACTTATAAGTTCTAAAGACAACTCTTTCAACTTCTTCTAATTTGAAAGCTGGTTAACTATAATTCATGATCTTTAGAATTTTTTGTGCTACCTGTATATCTAAAAACAACAAATTTTCTAATGTCAATTTTAAATGTCATAATTCAAATTTTCATTTTGCAATCTACATCAATAAATATAAAGCCATTGACAACGAAGTCAGAATAGACTTTGAAACGTTTGGTATTCCTGCAATATACGTCGTTTTATTTCTATTGTGGTGTTATTGCCCAAAAAAACATAAAAGTAATCAAAGTCCCAATTTCAGAAAGGTGAAATATTTTAATGACAAAACACAATATCTCTTCTGACATCATTAAGCTTGTACAAGACTGTTCTTCTAGCACTTATTTTTCATTTCAAGGCACTTTATTCAAACAAATCGGTGGGACCCCGATGGGATCATCTATTTCTCCAATGCTTGCTAACATCTTCATGGACCAATTCGAAACCCAGACCCTAAACTAATTTAAAACCTTCCTGTTGACTGAGATATGTTGATGACACTTTTTTCACTTGGCCTTATCGCAGAGATTCATAAAACTTCTTTCTAGAAAACATCTATGGTATAAATCCGAACATTCAATTTACAATGGAAATCATGTCCGATTCCTCTCCCGTTATTATATGTCCTCAAGACAAAAACCAACAATGTCAGATTCTCACATACTCACATTTTGAAAACCTTATTAAGACAACTTTTTCCCGAAACTGTTAACATTAATAGAAACATTTGCTTCCAACAAGGTGGAGCTACCCCAGATTATCCAATTGCAGTAGCAGCGTATAACTGAAATTTTCAGAAGACAAAATTTACTGGACTGATTTTAAGTAGTTAGGCAGAATATTAAGAAATGGCTTGGGAAAAATGAACATCATAGAACACACATAGCATTCGAGCATTATAAAATTAGACTTAGGTAGAATATAAATTAATAATTAGTAAATCTAGTGTAGTTTTGGGTAAAAATTAGCGAGTGGGGGTTGAGAAGTATATTTGGGGTTTTGACTATTGAGTGTATCTGTTACAGTGAATGACCGAAGTTGGAGAATGTCGACTCTCACCGGTGAATGTCAACAGATACCAAGTACATCGGTGAAAGATCGAATATTTCATTACATTGTTGTACATTCTAGCCATGTTCGGTGTGTTCGACAATCATAGATATTCACTGGTGCAGCCCGGGTGGAGGGCCAAAACAGAAGAGTCAATAAACAAGCGACTGCCTCTCTCCCGCCAAATCCTTTGCCCTGCTCGGAGTCAGTCAGCTTTGTTAGTTAGCAAGCTTTGATAACGCGAGCAACGTTTAGTTAATTTTTTTTAGATACCCTAACACATACTTAATGAATACTGTAGTAAATCGTGATCTTTTTCATGAAAAGTTATAGGCATTAGTTGCGGGTAAACGAGAACAATTGTTTCTATTGTTCTCAAGAAAAGTATTCTAAAAAACTTTCTGAAGTGGTTTCTGGTAAAATTAAATGCAACACAGCTTTGAACTATAGACAATGAAAACGTTTTGATATTTTAAAAATTAATTATGAAAAGAAATGAATTATACCATTAAAAGCTGGGGAAACGAACATAGAGTATTATGTTACCAATGAAGGATGGTACAGTATACTATATGAGACTTACACCAGAATAGGCTACGAAGGAAGAACACGTATGCTTAAAGAGATGCAAGTTAAATACAAAAATATTACATATGAATTGTAATGTTTTATTTA
The DNA here is from genome assembly GCA_034190945.1 of Octodonta nipae. Taxonomy (NCBI): domain Eukaryota; kingdom Metazoa; phylum Arthropoda; class Insecta; order Coleoptera; family Chrysomelidae; genus Octodonta; species Octodonta nipae. Next base: position 14,680,866 of record CM067222.1, read on the forward strand.
AATTTATGCAAACAGTTTCAAATGAAACAAAGTGCAATTAAGAAAGGTATAACAATACCTTTCTTAGGTGCAGTTAAAGGTTAGGTTAGGTTAGGTTAGATTAGGTTAGGTGCAGTTAATGGTTAGTTCTTAATTAAGCTCAATATGACAATGGAAAAGCTGTGGAACCTTTGGTGTGTCACAAATGTAAAAACACAGTTTTGCACCCTAACACCAAACCTTTAAACAACTCTAAATCAAACAACTCTAAATTAAGGATTATCCTAATTTACATATTTACATTATATAAAATCTGCTTTATCTTGGAAATCTGTTATTTAGAATTCAGGTACTTAGGATTTACCACTTTTACTAATTAGTTAAGTAATAGTTTAGTGGTAGGTATAAATTAGAGAACATTGTAATTTCGATTTAGTTTGGGTTTCCTCCTTGAAGATGACAACTTAGAGTTGTTGAAACGGCGTTGAGTGTTTAAAATAAAGGTTTGGTGTTAGGGTGCAAAACTGTTTTTACATCAATATGACAAGTTGATCTGATAGATCTCTAGTCAAACAGAGATGGCGAAAATAAGTTCATAATGGTGTATCAAGATCATTTAACTAAGTTTGTCCAGCTACGACTTTTGAAAATTAAAAGAGTGAAGAAGTGAGGTGAACCAGCAATATTGCAAACATATAATGGTAGTGAATTTAGTAATCAAGTCATATCCGAAATATGCGCTATGTGGAAAGATGTTAAAATAGTTCATGGAAACCCTCGTCACAGTCAAACACAAGGCGCAGTTGAAAGGGCCAGTGAGGATATACAGAATATGCTAACTGCATTGATGAACGATAACGATAGAAATAAATGGTAGGATGGTTTGTTCAATTTGCCAAGAACACTAAGGAATACGTCAAAGTCCTTATGAAGCCATGTTTGGCCTTAAACCAAAAAGAGGTATAGTATATTCTTTTTTGTCTGGCGAACAAATCGCAAATATAGAAACTGAAGAACAACTCAAAGAGATTGCCAATACTTCTGAAACCGATAAACAGCCTGAAGAAACTGTTAATGCTTATAAAAAATTTGAGCGGTTGTCATATCGAAAACTACATTCCAAAGAAACATATTGAAAAGTACTTACAACCTATAATGTCTTCACAGCAAATTCTGACTGAAAAACACGAGTTGATTTCTACAAAAAGAGCGACCCCGAAAGAAAATCTTCTACTGCAAGCAACAAAAATGTTATGAACCTCACATAAACAATTTCCTCCTACTCAAATTGGTGATAATGCACGAATACAAGTCCCTGATGTCGACCGTGGTCGTACAGATAGCCGAAATATGTTAGCGGTTGTTGTTGAAATAGAAACTTCCGACTATTATAAACTGGCAAATAAAAATGGTAACCTCAAGCAGCTTTACACAAGTAATCAGTTCGTAATTTATAAGGAAAAGTTACTTTCCATTGATGAGATTTCTTTTCAAGAAATGTCGCTTGGAGAAGCAGCTGCAGCTAATTCTAGAAGGCTATACACGCTGTCATTTGAAAAGGAAGTGTTCCACAAATAAATGCAGTTGTAGAAGCAAGGGACTCTTGTGCAATAATTTAAGTTGTTGCAAAAAATAAGATTTGAATTACAAAAGTAAGTAATTTTTTATTACTATTATTTTATTTTCTCATGTAGAATGTACTGTGTATTTTAAAGTCTTGGTCATTCCTTTCAGAAAGAGAAGCGAAAAAGTTACGTCACACTTGTGACGTTTTATAGCGACTGAATTACGTAGACGAAAATATAAATCTCCAACATGTTCAACATTCACCATTAATGCATGGTGAATGTCAACATTTACTGGCGTAAGTCACGGTATTTAGCAAATATTTCGGACATACACCAAGCGACTATGTGAATGTTGACATTCACTGGTGATAGTCGACATTCTCCAGATTTCGGTGTTTCACTGTAATATATATACCAACTAGATAGCAATAACATATAGACACTTATGACACTGTACCTCAAGAGAGACCATAGCAGATAATATTTACAGTAACAAAATTGAAATAAATTAAAATTTATTAAGTGTCACTTCTGGATTTGGTGTTATGAAGTCGAATGATGTGACCATTATTAAATTTGTTTAGAACAGCAATAACCAAGAAATTTCCTAATAGTATCCTTTAAATAATAATATTCATTTAATATTAATAATCGTTTAAAAAGTTGTACATGACTACACTTTAAATTATGGATTAGTTCTTGAACTTAATGATAAAGCTCACTTATTGTTTGGCTAATGTTAGTCTAGCGCTAAACATTTATTTCAGTTACAAAATGTGTACTACATCTTACATGAAAGATAAAATGAGTGATGAAGATGAATATTCTACGTACTAAAATTTAAACTCTTGAAGGGGTTCTGCTAACCCCTTTTCAAAATATAAATTATTAAGAATCAGTCATAACATTTCCTGGGTTCAAGTGGTTCCTATAAATAAATTTTAGTGTTTATGAGTGAACTAAACATACACAAACAAATATAGTATATATATATATATATATATATATATATACATGTAAGAAAGGTTTCGGGAAGCAGCCTTTTATGGGCGATTTTATAAAGAAGTGAAATACACTTTTACTTTGAGAAAGCTTTCGAAATACTTTAATTTCTTCGTCAGTCTTTTGACTACAATCAAAATTTATAATTATAATATGTGAGATAATTTTTAATACTTACAGTAAATTGCGATTATAATTAGAAAAAGAGCACAAACATAGGAATTATGAAATTAATAAATTTGATGTAACAAAATTTTGAGTGACATTGATAGCAAAACTGGAAATGAAGTTATAATCAAAATTAACATTACTATGGTGAGTAGAATAATGTATTGTTACTATGAAACTTAATTGTTGAATACTGAAAATGATTTTTTCTTGTCGATGTCTAAAAGATTGCAATAAATGTTATTCAAATTTTGGATATCTGTTTTTTTATTAATATTATTCGGATAATAGTTAATAAATACCATCTTTAAAAATTTTTTCTGAAAGACCCCTTCTTTCCGTCAACTCAAAGAATCTTTATATTACTGATTCTTCAAATACCTATAAACTTCTTGTCGATACGGGTGCAGAACTTTCAATTTTTAAACCTGAAACCTGGCAACGCTTCAAACAACGGTTTCCTAAAAATGTTATTATTCAATAGTAACCCAACACCTTCAACTAAGTATATTCCAGTCAACACAATCACCTTGGACTCTCGAACCGAACAAATCTGTAAATTGAAATCCTTTTAGTCGAACAACATCCTTACACAGTTTTTCATTTATATCCTATTCCTATATACAATGAAAGAAAAGGTTTACATCATATATTATCGTTCACTCAAAAATATCTTGCAAAGAATGATGATTCTTTAATGTTCATTCTGATCGAAGATTTAAGTGCGTGTAAACCGTTGGCCACCTGTAAGAAACTGTGTTCTGAACTTTACGCATATTCTATTGACACAAAGACGTTCTGTGAAGGTGGCTCAAAAATTTTCAGAAATAATTGTTATATAACGTATACCATAAGCACTTTTATAGCTGAAATATAGGGGGTAGTAAATGTATAGTTAGGTGTTTAACAAATGTTATATGTGGTGGCAAATAAACATCACCTTATACAGAATGGTTGATCTAAAGCGTGAAGTAGAGTTACAGTTATACAAGGTGGTTGAACAATGTTGAATAAAACTGTTATATAGGGTGGCTCCTGAGCACTTGCAGTTTGGATGAAATATATTCGGGATTGGCTAATTTATTGTTATGCAGGGTGGTTCACAAATTAGAAAAAGTTCTTATATAGGATGCTAGCCCATAAGTTTCTATTGCTATTTCTTTTTGCACAGAACTGTACATTATATACGGGGGTAAAACCGCGAGTAACGGCTTGTTACAAATAAATTGACCGAACGTGACAAATTAGCATATACGAGTATCTGGCCTCACATTTTTGTCATCAAACCATTTCTATTGAACTTAAATAATACATCCTTAAAAAAAAACAAAACACAATAAAATAACAGCAGTTTTTATTAATGTTACACATTATGTACTTGTAATACACAAAATTATAAATGTAACCCAGTACCTTTGGTGTTTTCATCAATCCATAAGTCAAATTTTGCAATCAGCTCAGGTGATAAACTCTCCTTATAAGAGCCAACCTTACCTTTCCTGAGAAAATCGAATTTGGTAGATGTAGGCCGTAAATTTCTAATTGTTGAGATACTAGGAGATGCATTTTTCTTCATTGTTTCGAAATTTAAATGCTCCGCCAGTTGAGCTACCTGACTTTCATCTAACGTTTTACCAAGAAATTTAGCCACCTTTCTTATAATGCTTGGAAGATCTTTGCTCATGTTTTCGTATGTTACAAATTCAATATTGGGATCGTCACGTTTATTCCAGAATGATAAAACGTGATCCCAGTATGGCGAGTAGCGCACTTGAAAGTAATTATATAATAGTTTATTATATTTATATATTGATGAAACTAACCTTTTTCAGCAAGAAATAATTCACAAAATTTCTCTAAAGTTCCCGTATACCAGCTTATTGCTTGTTCATGGTGGAAATAGGAAACTGCAATGTCCTTAGGATTCCTTGCTACATAGATAATCTAGAAGGAACAAAAGCCAGAATTGTATTTTTTTCTGAAATGTATGACAATATGTACATAAAATTAGACAGAAATTAGTACATATTGTGTTTTAAACTTTTATTATATAAGTATCATTATTAGAGTTCCGTACATTTAATATACAGTGATGGGCAAATGTGTGGAACCAAGCAAATATCTCTGGAATTATTAGAAATATCAAAATGAAATTTGGAAGGTGGATACTGCAGTAGATTGCCTATTTGTCTCCAATTTTTTTTTACAATTTTGAACTTCCTGTTTTACCGGAAGTAATGTCGATTTTAAAATTTGCAATGAAACACCCTGTATAGTATTTTAGTTTTTGATGAAACATTTTATTGCGAATACAAAAATATCGGGTTTGATATTGTTTACTTCAATATCTACCGAGATATTAACAGAAAAGTAATTAAGGAAAGGAAAAATCTAATATTTATTATCATTTTTTAAATTCTCTAGTTGTTGAGGATTCATTAACATTTATTTGTAGAGTAGTATATTTAGTTTGAAACAAGAGTTTTTGGATTAGTAGTGTAATTCCGAATCTTTTCTTTTTGTATTTTTTTGTTGTTTTTGTTGGTGAATTTTACGCGCATACTCATTGCCAGAGTCACTTGATCAATCGTCTCGGACAGTTGAGACATTCTCGCTCGTAAAAGAACTAATCTCTCTAGTTGTTCATTGCTATAGTTTTAAGTGAAATCAGACCGGTCGTGAAATAGACACAGTAAAATCCACTAAAAGGCAGTGCGGGGTCAGCTCCTCAAAATACAGTCCACTTCAACACTACAGAACGGTTAGCAGAGCAAGACAAAGACACATGTAAGTACTCTGGCATGATCGTTCTTTAAATTGTTACCAACATATCATAGTTAAACCCCATTCCATTTCACTAGTAACATTAGCTATTACTTCTCGTGTAATTCTCTGGATGTCCTGAGTTACTCTTGCAGCTTATTCTTGCAAATTATTTGGTCTATCAACATAAAGTTTAGACTTTAAGTAACCCCACAGAAAATAGTCTAGTGGATTAAGGTCATTCATAAGTATTCCATAAGTATTCCAATCCATCTCTGATGAAATGTCCTATCTAAATGATCTTGAACAATGCGAGCGTAATGGGGTGGTGCTCCATCCTGCTGAAATTTACCTCCAATGCCGGAATAACTTGTGTCTACTAGAGTTGCAAATACCTATCTCCGTTTAATCTTTCTTGTAGGAAGAAGGGTCCCACCATTCTGTTGTTATAAATGCCGTCCCAAACGTTCAATTTTTGGGGATGTTGTGTATGAGCCTTTTGTACCCAATTAGGATTCTTTTGCGACCAGTAGCGGCAGTTATGTCGATTAACCGTACCATTTAAACAAAATGTAGCCTCGTCTGAAAACACCACATTTCTTATAAAATTATTATCACGGTTACAAATATCCATCATCGTTTTACAAAATTGCAAACGTCTGTCGGAGAGTTCTTGAACTAGGCGAATTTTGTATGGATGATATTTTTCTCGCCTTAATATCCTTCCTACTGAACGACGGCTAATTCCGTGCATATTGGGGAGGTCGGTAGTGGATAAGTGAGGATTTTCCTCCAACGATATAGCAACATTTTGAGCTAAACCTTCATTACTTGCACTTTTTAACTGTCCACTTTTTGGTAAATTGCTAACTGTTCCACTTGTGTCGTACCTTCGCAAAGTTTTCGTCACTACTGAACGGGATATTTGTGTCTTCGGATGAACAATGTTAAAACGTTCACAAACTTCTTGATGCGTCTTTTTTCTCTCCCCATATCCCATCATCATTAATATTTCTATTCTTTCTCTTTCACTTAATTCGACCATTTTACAGTCATCTTAAAACAATACAATCTTTTTACGTTCAAATAAAAAAACTAATAACTTATTTTGACAACTACTGTCACTTCTGCAATGAATTTCAGACTTAATTTGCGCCTGATTTAAACAAACGCACGTATATTCGACTATGGAACAAGCAGTGCTGTTGGCTGTGACGGTATAATGTCACAGATTGGCCAATAGAAATACAAATCCTTACCGAGCGGTTTGCTTATATCGGGCGTTAATGAAATCTGGACCGAGTTTAGCTACCATCGAATTTTTCCTTTCCTTAGTTACTTTTCTGGTAATATCTCGGTAGGTATTGAAGTAAACAATATCAAACCCGATATTTTCGCAATAAAATGTTTCATCAGAAACTAAAATACTATACAGGGTGTTTGATTGTAAAACAGGAAGTTCAAAATTGTAAAAAAATTTGGAAACAAATCGGCAATCTACTGCAGTATCCACCTTCCAAATTTTATTATGATATCTCTAATAATTCCAGAGATATTTACTTGGTTCCACACATTTGCCCATCACTGTATAGAAACCATATAGGTATGACCTAATTGTAGAGTATGTAAGATTTGGGTGCCTGTACAAGTGGAATCATAACGGTGGATGAGAATGAAAGGAAACCGAATACACGTATCTGTCTCTGTTAAGAGTTGCAAGCAATAGCTAGACGTCACTTGACAGAGTTAGATACGTCCATTTGGTTTTCTGTTTCTCTCACCATGCGTTACGTTTTTGTCCGGCCCTGACGTACTCCATAAGTATTACTTCTATGACAGAAACACATTATCGAAATGCGACGCCACCCGACCCGATGTGACGAGTGTTACGTCATATCCAATAGTAGTATTTTCATGCCTAGAAGCACACTACAAACACCCGCGTCGGGTGAAGTTTTGACATGTGGTAAACCAGACATTTCCTATTGGAATGAAGTTAAACTAGAATTGAAATTTTATACTGCATGCATAAAATGTTAGAAGAAAAAGGTTTAAATACAGCTTATTTTAAGTGGGACACCTTCTCTATTTTAGCTTATTCTGATAGAACAAAAAGAAGATCTTTCAATCTATATTATCTCACTATCTCTAAAAGTTTTTCCACAAAACACACTTTAATCACAAATTAATTAAGCGAATACATGAACAATTTATTTGGTACCCATATTAACTGAGGAAAGATGTGTCGTCAGTAACCTAAAATTAGATTTAAATACATGTAAATAAATCAGAATCTCATAAATATTTTGAAAACTATTAGAAATATGGCAACTTAAGGAAACTCCTATAAATTTTATATTATAAATTCGATATTTCCATCACATATAAGGTGCTGGATTTATAATAAGAAAGATTTTTATCTACTTCTTGCATATTCTTTGATGTCTTGAACAGGAGTTCCACTATAAATCAACGATTTTAAATGTTCCCAAGTTAAAAAGTCTATCGGATTTAAATCAGGTGAACGAGCTGGCCAAAATTGAGGTCCACCTATCCAGCAATCTGGATATGTTTCATTCAAATATTGACTTGCTCTCATACTTAAGTCAGCATGAGCGCCATGGTGCATAAACCCGCTATGACACATAAAGGAATCGAATCAAGTAGAACTGGCAGCTCTTAATGTAGGTGATCGGAAATGTGGTTGAAGTGGTTATTAACAATGGCTTCTCTTGAATAAACTTGCTTTGTCCGTGAATAAAATATGCCTGGACTAGTTGTACATGCTATAGATAGCAAATACCGTCATATGTACTCCCTTAGCTTGCTCATCAATTAAATTTAGTTTCTTCTTATTATAGTGTTAAAATATCAGTTTTACGTTGCTTTAGTCAGGGACGGCGTAGATAAATTTTAGAACAATATTTTTATTTAAAATACTTATATTGAAAAATACTTTAAACAAAATAAATGAAACAAATGATGGCGATATACTTAATGACGCATGTGCATTTATAAAGTATGGTTAAAAATTATAAAACATTGACAACACATGAGTTATAGGAAAATTACGTTCTATTACCTTTAGGAAACAGACAATATAAGCACGAGTTATAGAATTCCTATACAGAGAGAGCAATTTGAAGACACGTAAATTATCATTGTCATATTTTATATTATTATTTAATACCTTAGGTTTCTTGGTACCATCCTGAATTTCCTTAGGCAGCAATTGCCATGGCAGATGAGTTTTAATAACAAGTTTACTTTCGCAATTCATCATAGTTTGCAGATATCCAATTGAGTCAAGTACCATTTCTGAAGCATTTATGCTTTTGGTTATCTCTGGATTTTGTTTTGAGGCCATTTCAACACTGAAAACTGCTGATAATCTACAAAAAAATGTTACAAAACAACCAGTAAGACACAACTGAGTAATAACAAATGTACAAAGTTTGCATATATTATTACAAATATATACGAGGGTGAATCAAATATGAACCGGACTTTTGTTCTAAAAATTTTATTGGTACGATCAAAACAAATTTTAATACATATTATTTTTCTACATAGTCTCCTCTCTTATGTATACATTTTTCCCACCGAATCGGTAGTTTTTTAATACCTTTCTCAAAGAATGAAACTGGTCGTGTCCATAACCAATTGCGCACAAACGTTTCTATACCTTCGTTGTCCTCAAAGTGGTGGCCTCCCAGTTCTTCTTTAAGTGGCCCAAACATGTGGTAGTCACATGGCGACAAATCAGGACTGTAAGCGGGTGTTCAAGGGTTTCCCAATGTATTTTGTTCAATTTTCCTTGAGTCAATGCAGCTGTATGTGGCCGAGCGTTGTCATGCAACACAATCACACTTCGGATAGACATATCCCGCCTCTTTTGCCGATAGGCAAGTTTCATTTGTTGGAGTAGTTCGCAGTAATACTCAGCATTAATTGTACGGCGTTCGTGCAGAAAATCGATCAGCAGTACGCCTTCAATCAGCTCACGAATTGCGTAGATATTCGATTCATTGATGCTTGTCGTGGGAGGGCGTGCATGAGGCTCATTTTCCACTGTCTCTGGGCCATCTGAAAACTTTTTGTGCCAGTCGTACACTTGGGTCCTTGAAAGTGTTTCATTGCCGAACTGTGCAGATAGTCGATGCAAAATTTCAGACGGTCTAACGCCATCACGCGCCAAAAATTTGATAACAACACGTTGCGCAACAGACTTATGCACCTCTTGCTCTGACATGATGCTACTAACAGCGCATCGACTACGCCTCGCCAAACCGACGAACTCCCCTCTTCTTAACATCCCTAACCTAACCTAACCTAACATATATCGAGACGTCACGCCACTCGAATTACCTACAGGGCGAGAAACAGAAAAGTCCGGTTCATATTTGATTCACGCTTGAATCTAACCATAACTTGAATTAATAAATTGCTTTAATTAATTTGATCTGTTTATTCTCTGTAAAGCCTTCGCCACACAGAAAGCGTTTTTGTACCGTCGCGTTAGGCGTTATGTTTGAATTACTCAAGTGTGCATCATCCCTGCCACACTCAAGAGGTTATTTTCTCTAACGTCAAACGTTCGGGTTGTCACAAAATACAAAATAACGCGCCTTACGTGCCTCTTTTAATAATGTAGTTATGTAATCAGGCAGCAGCTTAAACTATGCTATTTGCAGTTGAGGCACCTAATTCTATTGTTCTCAAAAACACACGCCATTTCATAGCCTATATACCGAAACCATTTTTCACGACACTACGGGCTCGACTGAGTTTTGCACTGAAACATTTTTTTTTTAGATCGATGACTCCAGGTTTTGGATACGACCTCATTAGGTGTGTTCGAAGAGCGAAGCCTTCACCCCCGATGACGACATGAGGCATTGGAATAGTGGTGCCAAGTAGTGGCTTTGGAGGGAGAATATTTTTTTCATCAATGTACTAGCGGTAGAAAGCGGAATTCTCAAATAAAGCACTGTCGCTGTGTCGTCCATAACTTCCGATGTCAACTGTTACGAACTGGTAGAATGGGTCCAACACTTCCAGAAGGACGAGCGTTTTATATTTATAAAAAATATGCACTTTTATTTTTCAGACATAGACTTTTCATTTTATCTGCTACATGGTTTGCTTAATTTTTTAAAAATATGTATATAATTTTCTAATTTGGCCCCCAAAATTAACATTAGAGTTTTATTTTAATAATCATGTCTGAGGGAATAATCTACTATCTGAATTTTAGGCTCTATAAATTGGGCGATAAAGGGAAAAATAGGTCAAGTTTAAATAATAAATTATTAAATCTTTTTGGCAAAATATTTAAAAAGACAAATAAAATATATTTTTAAAAATTTTAGATAATGTAGTTTCTAAAGGTAGAATAAGTCGATGTTTAATATGTTTGTTACGATCTTTTACACAAATGATTCAAAAATATGGAAAAAATATATTTGTAATTCTCATAATGAGTCTTTTATTTCATGTATTACATAATGCGTTTAAAATTTTATTTTTATTTACTATTCAATTCTATTATTTGCCTCAAAATTTAATATTGGGGTTTTCTATTAATTTTTCTTATACATTTCAAGTGAGGCCCAGTACCCCTAATTATTTTCAAAATTTGAAGTAGTGTGGTTTCGAAAATAAAGCAGGAAATGTGAATTTTTAATTTTTTTTATTAATATCTTGTAAATAATTAATTTTAAAAATATGAAAAATATATATTTGTATTCCTCCATTTGATGTATGCATGATACGTTTAAAAAGTTATTGCTTTTTATTTTTCGTTCTATAGTGTTTCCCCCAAAATTAATATTACGGGTATTTCCTTGTTTTTTCTGTAAAGTTCAAGTACGGCCATATAAGCCTAATTTTTTTCTTATAGATCGTAAAAAAGGGGAGTATGAGTAATTTTCATATATTTTGGTTAATATCGTTTAAACAATTGATTTTAAAATATGAAATAATTACATTTCCATTCCTCATAATAACCTCTTTCATTTGATGTATTGCATGATGCGTATATTTTTGTTTATTTTTCGTTTAATTCTATAATTTGTCCCCCAAAATTGTTATTAGGGATTTCTTTGAATTTATCCTGTAAACAAAAATTTTTAGGTCTTATAGTATGGAGAATAAAGGGGGGTTAATTTTTTTAAATATTTTTGCTAATATTTTGCTAATATATTTTACAGTAAAATTCAGATAAGGCCCTATATCTCTATTTTTTTTTTAATTTTACGGTCTATGGTTTCGGAGATAAGATAAGGTTTTTTGTATGTATATTAATATCTTTTAAATAATTTATTTTAGAAATATGAAAAAAATATATTTGTTTTCGTCATAATGAGCCCTTTCATATGATATATTACATGATGCGTTAGAAATAATTTTAATTTTATATTTTCCATTTAATTCTGTAATTTGCCCCCCAAAATTAACAATTGAAGGTTCTTTTTATTTTTCCGGTAAAATTTAGATCTCTAATTTTCTTTAAAATTTTATATTTTATACTTTCGAAGATAAGGAGGGTGAATGGTCGATTTTTGTAGTTTTCCCCCCCAGAAGTAGCCATAAACTCAAAACTTCTTCATTTACGATGTGTATTCCTGATCGGGTCACCAAACTATACATTGATACCAAATTTCAACCTCGTTTGTCCAGTAGTTTAGGAGTAAATTGCTGTGATGTGAAAGAGGGAGAAACTCGGAGTGATATTATAAGGGTATCCGTATATTGTATATACAGAACCCTAAAAAATTAAAGTTCTACAATTCGTAAACCTACTTTCATGGTACTACAAGACATGATTTACAAAATCGGGATTTTCATTACACTTCTTACTCTGATATATAATATAATATAACATGTAATATATGTAAGATTTAAAGTTGAAATGTTTTGCATTATTAAATCACTAAAAAAATCTACTGTAATTCCATTTATACACGGTAGCACAAGAAAACTCGAAAGTCTCATAAAAATTATAAAATATCTTTAAAATTGTGGCTTCCACCATCAACTATAATATATCTTTAAAATTATATATCTTTGTGTAATTTAAGACTACTAGTCTTCGGTGCGGCATTCTTATGAGATCTACATGCCCCATAATTTCGATCAGAGGATTATAGTGTTTTAGTGATCCCATTAAAGTCATAAGGGAAGAAAATGATGCTATAAGAAAACAAGTAAATTCAGAATGACTTACTCTAGAAATGGAAAACGTTCATGATTTTGTTGAAAATCTAAGTCATTGAGAAGCATCCATGCCATCTCCAGCATCCATGCTGTTCCTACAAAAAAAATATATATGAACGTATATTTAATTTAATTTTGGTGACTATAGCAATCTTCATTTAAATGACCACTCGTGGTAAAGCGGAAACATGTCCAAAGTTTTAAAAATTCTTCTAATTTGGAAACTGAAATAGAACTCTACGCCTGAATTCGAATTGTAATTTGCCAACCAATTTGAAATGAGGATGAAAATGTGGAGGAAATGCCGGTCATCCGAAATGTTTCTAGTAAATAGAATAAATAATGCAAGAAAAAATACAACTGTCCTTTATACAGGGTGAGTTTTTTTGATGATCAGTATGGGGATCTCGTCATGGCTTACTAGATATTTTGAAAAAAAAAACGAAATTCTGTCGATATAGTCAAATTCCTCTAGCTGCTTTGTTTTTGATTTTATAAAAATAAAAATGTCCTCGTTTGCGTGACAGCTCTCGTTTTCGAGATATGACACAAACTTATCTTTTTTTGAATGGAAACCATAGTTGGCTATGACCTCAAAAAATCGGAAATTTTAGAGTTTTTCAACGATATAATACTTAATATAGTAATTCATAAAAATAACGGAGTTATGGATGCTTTTCTTCCTTGTTTTCACTTTTAACGTAGGCAGCCATGAAAAAGATGTTTTCACTTTGACGTTTCCTCATTTGAGACTAATTCCATTGGTAGTGCTGAACTGACAGTCGATATTGACAAGTTTTCTTGATAAATTGGCATATTCTAACGAAGAAAAACTGAATATGGTGGAATGTTATATGCCATAAAAATTCAGTTCGTGCAGCTGAGGAGTACTTTCATAGATATTTTATTCGTCGTCAACCTGCTCTATGTACATTTAAAAGGCTTTACGATAGTTGACGCAGATATGGATCTTTTACTAAACCAGCAAAGGAACATAATCAAATTAACGAAGCAGCACAAATAAATGTTTTGGCAATGGTAAATCAAAATCCATCTACATCAACTCGTGAGATTGCGGCAGAAGCTGGCACATCTCAACGAACTGTAGTTAAGGTACTGAAAGTGCACAAGTTCCACCCGTACAAACTTTCAGTTTCTCAAACTTTACATGCTGGTGACGAACGTCGACGTATTTTGTTTTGTACATGATTTAGAGACATGTCCCTTGACAATCCACAGTTTCCATTAAAGGTGTTATGGTCAGATGAAACTAGATTTACTAACTGCGGTATGTTTAATAGGCACAACGAGCATACCTGGGCTTAAGAGAACCCTTTGCATGTAGAACAGAGACGACCCCAAATAAAATTTTGGTTTTAATGTTTGGTGTGGTATCATAGGGTCTACTATTCTGGGGCCTTTTATCTATGACGAATCACTTACTGGGGAGCGCTACTTGCATTTCTTGCAATACACTTTTCAAGTAATTCCAACATTATGGAGCACCTGCTCATAACTCTTTATTAGTAAGACAACACTTAGATAATATCTATCCAATCTCTTGGATAGGAAGAAATGGCCAACGCGAATGGCCATCGGTTTCCCAATTTGGCAGTTATAGACTTCTATTTATAGGGTGCGCTAAAAAACAAATTATACAAAAGAAAGTATGAGACAGTTGGTGACCTAAGGGAGGCGGTATTACAAGCAATTGAAGAAATTGATAGGCGGTCTATAAGGAAAGCGGTAATGTCAATCTTAAAAAGATTTTAGTAAGTACCTAGTTATTTAGTTTTTTCGTTATATCTGATATACCTAATAAAAAAATCGTTAAAGTTTTTTGGAATAGTTATTAATAAATCAATCTATTTCATGGCTAACTACGTTAAAAGTGAAAATAAGAGAGAAAAGCATCCATAACTCCGTTATTTTTATTAATAACTATATCGGGTATTATATCAGTTCTATAAATGTCCGATTTTTTGAGGTCATAGCCAACTATTCAACATATTCGGGATACAGTTCCCTTCAATTTTGATATTTACGTTTTTTTATAAAATCAAAAACTTACTGACTAAATCGACTGAATTCCTTTTTTTCAAAATACCTAGTAAGCCTTGACTTTTTATAAAAATCCGAAAGTGTCATTAAATTGGGCCAGTAAACTGCAAATCTTTCCCAATTTAACCATTGCTCTACCTCCGAGATCCCCATACTGATCATCAAAAAAAACTCACCCTGTATACCGGCAGTTTCTTTCAACAGCTGAAAGATTTTCAGATAATAAAATAGTAAATTACATAGACATAAAAATGCTCTAACAATACACGTTACAAAGATAAGTTATAAGCAACAAATATTAAATGGTATATTATTATCCTAAGGCAGAAAGAAAAATGAGCCAACAGAAGATGAACCAAGGAACACCATTTGGAGGAGTAAAGTGAAGTTTCTGGAATATCTGAGCAATCCGCTAATGATAAGATGTGACTTTTGAAAGTATTAATTTCAAATATGACAAGCTTCCTTCTCAAAAAACATTTACAATTAGAATTTTCATTTATTATTAATATCATTATCACATTATAATAAATAATTGAATATATATGAATATATTTTTTAATATAATATTTAATAAACTATAAGTTATTATTACATAAATAATAAACTTATTTATTATAGTTCTTATGACAGTAAATAATAATATATACTTAATATTAATTTATAGGCTGAAAATGACCTTTCAACATCAACTGACATTTCCGGACAGAACTTGAAATTTGGCGCCATTTCTGCAGATACCTCTCCAGGCAGAGTTTGACCGGTGCATTTGATAAATAAACGCGTCAACTTTCTTTATGCCTTCAAAACCGTGGTTCTTGTACAAAACTGCATTTAATTTGCCACGAACCTTTTGCGATAGGGAACTCGGTACGGCGTTACTCTGTTCAATCATTCTTTCTATTATTTCCAAGACCTGGCACAGAGGAAAGTTTTTAGTTTCTAGTTTTTCAATTGCATCGGGTATATTGCAGAAATGTATTGCAATAATAGCAATATTTTTTTTATTGCAGGATCCACAAATGCCAGCTGGCTTGAATCGATTGCAATGGCGTCTGATCTGTCAAATTTTCCAACTACTTCTTTTATAGCTTCGAAATTTTCAGCATAAAACAATACGGCTTTCAACCAAGTGCCCCACCGTGTTAATATTGGTTCTGGTGCGCTCGATTCGAGTGTGCGAGGTGGACTTGTTGACTACATAATACAACATGCCAAACATGTGTAGTATTGAAAAAAGTACTATTAATGAAAAAGTACCAAAATATGCAATAACGCTATAAAAATAGAATTACGAGGGTGAATCAAATATGAACCGGACTTTTCTGTTTCTCGCCCTGAAGGTAATTCGACTGGCGTGACGTCTCGGTATATGTTAATAGGGATGTTAAGAAAAGGGGAGTTCGTCGGTTTGGCGAGGCGTAGTCGATGCGCTATTAGTAGCATCATGTCAGAGCAAGAGGTGCATACGTCTGTTGCGCAACGTGTTGTTATCAAATTTTTGGCGCGGGAGGGCGTTAGACCGTCTGAAATTTGGCGTCGACTATCTGCACAGTTCGGCAATGAAACACTTTCAAGGACCCAAGTGTACGACTGGCACAAAAAGTTTTCAGATGGCCAAGAGACAGTGGAAAATGAGCCACATGCACGCCGTCCCACGACAAGCATCAATGAGGCGAATATCTACGCAATTCGTGAGCTGATTGAAGGCGTACTGCTGATCGATTTTCTGCACGAACGCCGTACAATTATTGCTGAGTATTACTGCGTACTACTCCAACAAGTGAAACTTGCCTATCGGCAAAAGAGGCGAGATATGTCTATCTGAAGTGTGATTCTATTGCATGACAACGTTCGGCCACATACAGCTGCATTGACTCAAGAAAAATTGAACAAAATGCATTGGGAAACCCTTAAACACCCGCCTTACAGTTCTGATTTGTCGCCATGTGACTACCACATGTTTTGGCCACTTAGAGAAGAACTGGGAGGCCACCACTTTGAGGTCAACGAAGGTGTAGAAACGTTTGTGCGCAATTGGTTATCGACACGACCAGTTTCATTCTTTGAGAAAGGTATTAAAAAACTTCCGATTCGGTCGGAAAAATGTATACGTAAGAGAGGAGACTATGTAGAAAAATAATATCTATTAAAATTTGTATTGATCGTACCAATAAAATTTTTAAAACAAAAGTCCAGTTCATTTGATTCACCCTCGCATATGCATTTGCATGTTTGCATATGCGATGTCTACTCATTACTTTGAGAATCACGATAGCACGTCAACAGATTTACGAAGGACATATTTGACCATACTAACCGTTAAAATTACACGCTCATCACCCCAGCGCTAGGTACCCTTTTTTGATGGAATCCAGT
The DNA here is from genome assembly GCA_034190945.1 of Octodonta nipae. NCBI lineage: Eukaryota > Metazoa > Arthropoda > Insecta > Coleoptera > Chrysomelidae > Octodonta > Octodonta nipae. The sequence continues at coordinate 14,698,004 of CM067222.1, forward strand.
GTGTCAGTTTGCGAAATAAAACGTGATTCCTTGATATTTTTCTGATCTCTGATGTTATTGACGAATAATAATTAAAATAGATTTGCTTATCATTTTAGAGACTTTTGCTGTTACGATAACGAAAAAGAAACTGACAGTGAATTTCAAATCATTTTGTTAGTCTGAAGCAGATAATGTAACTCATTCCTCGAAGTTTCCTTGGACTTACATGGTCATGAAATGATTGATCTCACAAAGGTGTCAATAGCTTTGGATCTGCTATCGTCATCAGGATTAAATCATTTTATTATAACTATAACTAGTGTAATATTTTATCATATGCTGATGACACCGTGTTGCAATGCGAAGGTAAATCATGGCAAGAAGTATGGCAAATTGCTCAACAGGCACTCAATGATGTTAAGATCTGGCTTGACAGTAACCATTTAAACCTAAATATAACTAAATCTAAGTACATTGCATTTGCACCTAATGTGTCGTGGACTAAGGGAAAATTTGGGGACCCTGATGATTGAAGGAACACAAGAAAATGTAGCCAGAACTAACCACATAAAATACCTTGGGGTAATCATTGATCAACATCTTAAGTGGATTATGCACATTGACTACGTATCCAACAGAATAAAAAAACTTACTTATAAAATCTATATGTTGCGTAACATACTCAACAAAAACAACTTGCTTATAGTTTTCAACAGTATAATGGAATCCAGACGAAACTATGGAATTACCATTTGGGTTTCTGCTTATGAAACAAATTTATCAAAATTACAGGTTACACAGAATTATATCCTAAGAACAATGTTTAAATTAAAAAGTTGTGACAGTGTAAGAAGTATTTTTATCAATGAATCTCTTTTAAATATTAAAGGTCTTTATATGCATTCTGCTCTAAAGTTAATTCACAAACATACAGGTTTAATAAAAATTAGTCGTCCTTATTCTACCAGAAGCAAATTACTAGAAATGTATTCGCACAACCGTTACTCCAAAGCTGTGTGTCAAAACATATATATTTTAAGGGAATTAATTTATATAATGTACTTCCTGGTGAATTCAAAAATCTTTCTTTTTATAAATTTAAATGTAAGAGCAAAAAATATATTATTTCAAATAATAAAATGTTAAGTCTAAAACTTGCCTAAAAATGACTAACTTTCTACGTTCTGTATTTTGCTTCCTATTTCACCATGTTTCTGTTTTTCTCTCTTAATTATAGATTCATTGAGTAATTTTGTATATTTGTTTATTAAGTGCTACTTGGTTTAATATGTATAGGACACAACACAAGTTTAAATACTTAGGTGTCCTCTATTAAAACATTCTCTTCGCTCTTTATATATAACATTTTCTGAATTTTACAAATAAACAAATAAACAAAAAAAATCTATTACTGTCTTGTCTGAAAAGAAATACCGAAACAAATATTAATAAACAATTGTAACTATTTTCTATTATAAAATATGGAAGTACAATACAGACATCCGTTAATATATTTTTTAATAATATAACATATAGTAATAATTATAATTTTTAAGAGAACATTAAACTCTAAAACTAAAAAATTGTATACTAGTTTATAAACAATAAACAACAATAATAAACAAACAACACATGTTCGATATGGTCTCCATTGCATAGCCTGTTTGACGAAGGATACTATTTCGACGTGTTCTAGAGGTTCGCCACAGTATATCACTTCTCATATAACAAAAATTTTCTTTTTTTTAAAATGAAAAAAATTTACTAAAAGTCTTAGTTTATTATAATAGTCGCTTGATTGTAGTTAACGCTTATTTTTCTAAATTCGACAAAATGGTTTAAACATTAGCGAAAAAAAATTGAAGTTACTTTTCTTTATTATCAGAGTAATAATTGTGCTGTTCGTCAGGTATAAGTACATTACTTAACTGTGAGCGAATTCCGGGATCCGCGGCTAACAAGAAAGGTGAGCCAAGAAGAATCGAAGACTTTGAAGTAGCAGTACACGAGTAATAGGACATTTTGTGATGGAACCGAAAAAAATTTCAAGACAAATTGCATTAATATCAGGTGTTCCACGAAGTATTGTTCATAGAATTCTGAAACGTAATAAGTTCGGTTCCTACAAAATCAGACTTTGACAGCAGAAGAGCATTTTGTGAAACATTGTCGAGTCACGTAAACAACAACCCCAATTTTTTATCCAGTACTTGCTTCTCTGACGAAGCCTCCTTTTATTTAAATGGTGAGGTAAATCGTTATAACTGCCCTTACTGGAGTAAAAATAATCGACTGCTATTTAGAGAGACTCATACAGAGCGAGCGCTAAAGCTAAATGGATGGCACTTTAAATGGTGATAAGTATTTAGACTTACTTGTACACACTGTAGGTCAAAGAATAACTGAAATTTTGGAGGCAACTTGTTTTTCAGCACTATAGTGCCCAACCACATTGTGCCTTGCCTTGCAACTAATAAAGTAAAAAAGTAACAAAACAATACATTATCTTATTTGTGAATTATATAATAAAGTATTCTCTAGTTTATTTAAAATATCCCAAAAAAATTATGACACGAAGATATAACTGTAAAAGACGCCAACTTCGCAAAACCTTCTAGTAAAAATACATAACATAATAAAATTTATTACAGAAAATTTTTTGATACAGGAAAGAGCTGCACAAACTGACAAAATGTCTATGAGTATTAAAATTTTTTAAGTTACCTGATTTTGGAAATGTTATCACCCAAACGTCTTCTTCCCTAACATTTAAGTTATATATTTTTTCCTGAAGCTTTTCAAATGCAGAGGTCAATACACATCCTTTAATTTCAGCGAATTCGTTATTTAAAATACTTGTGAAATGTTCTTTTATATACTCAGTTAGTGAATCCATTTTTAATAACTGTAAATTGCTGACTAAAATTATGTTATATACTATGCTTATTATTATTTGCTAGCTTTTATATTTATAAGTGTGCAACAGTTTCAGACAATAAGATTTACTCGTTTACGATAACAATATCATGTTGCGCCAACATTAGATGTTTAAATAATTTTAATATATGTTTACAATACTACGAAATAGTTATTAAATGTAATCCCCTAGAAGGCATGGAAATTTTCCTAAAAATCACATTGTATAAATAACAGATAGGGCGGTTAGGAGTTTATATCCCACAAGGTCTTGGCTAGGAAAATCTTGAGGGATATTTATTATTTTTGTGTGTGCTAAGGATAAGATCATTAGAGCAATAGATGTTTTTCCAATTTTTAAGAAATATTAATTCCCGTTTTTCAATTTAAACCAACTATTAAAATGAGATTTTTATTTTGTAGCATTTTGTGCCACGTTTATACTTACAACAAGCGCCTTCAATATTTCTTAAAAGTTGACATTGCCTATGGCGTCTCTTTAATTAAAAAGAATAGTAAAAGAGACATTCTGGTGATAAATGGTGGGTCATAGAAATAATGATAATAATCACCACAAACCAAGGAAACACTAACAGCTCTTATAGACGACATAATTATCCACCCACAAAAGATGCCTAGTTTCCTTACACATGGTGCTACATACCTCTGACCAAAGGACAACCCATGTACACAGGAGCCAGCAAAGTCCCGACCAATAACTTGCCGCCCAACCATATACAAACTCATAACATCGTGCATTAATCATCGCATTTTCAAGCATTGTGAGCTGAAAAACATAATTACCCAACAACAAAAGGGATGCGCGAAAAATTCGATGGGGTGCAAAGAACAACTGATAATTGATTCCGTTGTCTGCAATCAAGCCCACGCCGAACGACGAAATCTCTGGATGACATATGTGGACTACAGAAACGCTTTTGATTCATTTCCACATGATTGGCTCATTAAGGCACTGAAACTCTATAAAGCGAATAATAGTTTTTAGAATACGCCATGTCCACCTGGCAAACCAAAATCTCACTGAATGCGCAGCTATCTGTTCGATACAACTGACCACATTCCAATCAAAAGGGCTAAATTCCAGGGAGATGGTCTTAACCCGCTGTGATTCTGCCTTACCATGAACCCTCTCTCAAACAAACTGAACTCGATTCAGTCTCAAACACAACAACGTACAAGCATTAAAGATAAGCTATTTGTTATACATGGACGAAATTAATGGCAGCTACGAAACAACAACTGCATGATATGCTTGAAATAGAAGGGTTCTCGAGTGACATCCATATGAAATTTAGCCTTGACAAATGCCGAATTATTAATATAGTTAAAGGCAAAATACAGTAGGAGCACTATGAAATAGGAGATGGCACCTCATTTGAATCTATGGGGGAAGGTCATACCTATAAATACCTTGGAATAAAGCAGACTCACTTGAAAATGAAAAAGGATCTACCATCAGAGTTTTATAGAAGAGTAAGACAACTGTTGAAAACCAAACTAAACAGTAAAAACCTGTTTCAGACTATTAAAACCTATGCATGTTCAGTGCTCAGTTACTCTTTCGGTATAGTTAATTGGTGTAAGATTGATATTCAACAATTACAACGCAAAGTTCGAGTTTTACTAACAAAAGCTCAAAATCACCATCCAAAGAGCTCTGTCGAACCTACAACTTTGCCACGGTATGAAGGAGGAAGAGGATTGGCAGATCTAAGCAAACTATTACATCAACAAATTTTGCGTAGTCATTTCCAGAAACTCGCAGAATTTTCTGATCTACACAGAGTCATGTGTCAGGTTGATGACTCAACACCATTGCGATTGACACGACAACGAGTCCAATTACACCACCAGACCACTGATCAGAAACTGCTAAAATGGAAAGAGAAGCCCCTTCATGGAAGACATATAAATGACCTCAACCAAGATTAGATCGACAGTGCAGCGTTGATCTCTGGTCATATGTTTCCTGAAAGGGAAGGCTTTATATTGGTAATCCAAGATCACGTAATCCCAACTAAGATGTACCTAAAGGACATTGTTAAAGACCCTTCTATTAACAACGACAGATGCAGGTAAGGTTGCCAACCATCTGAATCTATCCAACATATCACAGGAGCTTGTCAAGCGTTCGCTGCAACTGAATAAAAAGAATGACAGGATGCTGTGGCAAAAATACTGCACCAGAAACTAACACTGAAAGTTTAACTGTCACAGTCCATAAGAATACCCTACTATAGATACAAACCAGAATATGTTTTAAAAAATAACAACTACAAGTTGAACTGGGACCGCACGATTCTGACCGATCGGACTGTCACAACAGACGAGATATAGTTTTGATAGATAAAGTCTCTCGGAAAACAACTTTAATTGATATAGCAATTCCTAGCAACAATAATATAAATATCCAGCAGGCTGATAAAATAAGCAAATATAGGGATTTGGAATTTCAAATAAAGTCTTAGTGGCACATGAACAACACGAACTGGACCAATTGGTATATCAACGACAGGACTAGTCCCGAAACATCTATTAAACAATTTAAAATACCTCGATCTGGACGAATATTTTTACCAACAAATGCAAAAAGCCGTCCTGTTAAGAACAGCCCGGACGGTCAGGAAATTCATGGGAAACTGCCGCCACGACTCCAACCAGCCACACATTATATAGCCAAGTCAGAGGGGGGGGGGAGATAACCATGAACAAGAAACTAACAACGGAGTTTCTATAGAAGGGTAAGACGACTGTTGAAAACCAAGCTAATAGTAAAAACCAGTTTCAGGCGATTAACACATACGCTTGTTCAGAGCTCAGTTACTCTCTCGGTATAATTAATTGGTGCAAGATTAATACTGAACAATTACAACGGAAAGTTCGAGTTCTACTAACAAAAGCTCAAAATCCAAAGAGCCTTGTCGAACGTACAACTTTGACACGGTATGAAGGAGGAAGAGGCCGATATAAGCAAACTACTAAATCAAAGAATTTCTAATTTGCGTATTCACTTCCAGAAGCTAGCAGAATGGCCTGATCTACACAGAGTCATATGCCCAGTTGAAGCCTCAACACCATTGGGACTCACAGAAAAACAAGTCCAGTTGCACCACCAGCCAACTGATCAGAAACTACTCAAATATACTTGTCATATGTTTTCTAAAACGGAAGGCTTTATACTGGCAAACTAAGATTAAGTAATTCCTACTAAGAGTGCATTGTTAAATCGGTTGCCAAACATCTGAGTCTATCTAGCATATCACAGGAGGTTGTCAAACGTTCGGTGCAACTATATACCAATAACGACACGATGCTGTGACAAAAATACTGCACCAGGAACTAGCACTGAAGCTTGAACTGTTGCCGTCGGTAACAGTGTCATAATATGTATACAAATCACAATCTGTTTTAGAAAATAACAACTACAAGTTGTCTTAAGACCACACGATACTGACCGATCGGACAGTTGCTCACAATAGACCAGATATAGTTTTAGTAGATAAAGTCTCTAGAAAAACAACCTTAATTAACATGGCAATTCTTAACAACAATAATATAAATGTTAGATGGCTGAAAAATAGCCAAATAAAGAGATTTGGAAATTCAAATAAACACACAGTGGTACATGAATAACATACGATCTGTACCAATTTTTATGTCAACAAAAAGAGTAGTACTAAAACTTCAACTAAATAATTTCAAATACCTCTGTCTGGACGAACATATTTACCAACACATGCAAAAAGCCGTTCTGTTAGGAACAGCACGGACGGTCAGATAATTCATGGGAAACTGCCACGACTCCAATCACGGGTCTGATAACTTGGCAAGGGCTCCCACATAGCTAAACATTTTTGATATCTATGATATCTGGGGTTTAGTGAATTTTCCACTAAATGGAGTGTTCGGTGGGATTACAACAGACATTGAAACTCTAACTTTCACAAGTGGAAAGAATACCTTACAAAGTATAAATGAGTATACAAACCCAACTCTGTTTTAGAAAATAGCAACTACAAAACTGTATTGGGACCGCACGACACTGACTGACATAGCTTATAGCTTTGGTAGATAAAGTCTCTAAAAAGCACTTTAGTTGCCACAACAATATAAATATTAAGCAGACTGAAAAAATAATAAAATACAGGGTTTTAGAATTTTAAAAAAAGTCTCACCAATTTTTCGGAACATCCCGTTACACCATGTAATGCTCGTATGTTTCGAGCCCTATCACCTAACAAAGTAGAGCGTCGAAGAAGAATCAGCAAAAATGAAGACTATCAACCAAATTCTAGTAGATCATATTTATTTCCTTCTACCAGACCCAAATCCTATCGAGTTCTAGAGAAATCTAGGAACCTACAGTCGATTTACAACCACAATGCAAATGTTCCAAGCAGACACTCTTCAAACAAAAAGTCTAGCAAAAGGAGTCAAAATACCATAGAAACGACGAAAGAGCTCCTTGCAAATCTGATGATTCTGAAAACGGCAGAAAGGACTTATATGACATTTATCAATCAACTTAGCAATATACGAACTTGAAGGCTCCAGACTTAGACAAAGTCAAAGTCAGTTAGGTTTCAACATATCTGAATACATAGAAAGTTTGGAAATGGAACAGGATCCAATGGCATATTTGCAACCGAACGATTTGAAACCGTTCGGGTTGTTAGAGAACAGTTACGTCACAATCCAAGCCGTATACCAAACAAATGTGTAAAGACAAAGAACATAATAAAGAAATTGTTAAAAGTAGTGAAAAATAAAACGGCGAGACCGTACAGAAAAGAGACTATTCAACCAAACCATGGCGAAAATCTACCAGTACGCAAAACTTGATTCAAAGACTTCCACCAATAGAACTTACTGAAACGTCCAGCCGTGTAGCAGTCCCAAAAACTGGAAGTGTGGCTCTAGAACACTTGGACAACTCCGAATCACGTTCTAACAGTTTTCACGCTCAAACTGCAAAATTAGAAAGCGTATGTGACAATGACATAATAGCTTCAAGGTTTTAGATATTAATCTGCACAAAAGCAATGCTAACACTCCAAGATCGGCGTAACGATATTTATCGATATCACAGGCTGAACAGAAAGAGCAAATCCACACTAGCGATGTCAACTTCTACTGATGTGTCTAAATTAGAGCAACACGCAGTACATGTAAAGCAAAAGTCACCACAAAACCGAACATTGTTATTAACCGAATCCGTGGTTCTGAATAAGAGGAATTTTTCGTCAAAAAATCTGGAAAGTAAGAAGTCATTGTCGTCAACGGCCTTACACCAGAATCAGAAACATTTGGAATCTTACAGCATCAAAAACTATTGGAACATATCTCGTCCTCTAGAGTCTGACAGCTGCGAAAAAGAGAAAACTACTAAAATGTGTTTTTACAATCACGAATTATACTGAAACCACCAAAATGTACTCCAAAGCCACCTCCATGTCCAAAGCAAGGAAAGTGCCCCTCCTCCCAGTATTACAGTTAGCGAGGATTGTCCCAGTCTCAGTCCCGTAGTCCCTTCTAGAATTTGCCCCATTGAAGGTCTAATATTCCCCCCAAGGGCCGATGATATCCTCCGAGAACAATATAAACATCTTCCTCTATACGAACCTAAAGATTGTCCCTGCATGTCGTCGCTGCCAATAACAGACATACCGCTCAGGAGGCTGAAAACGTGTGCGTTCCCGCTATGTTTACAAACCTGTTAGCCTTTGCCCTAAGCCTGGACCTTGCGAAAGAACAGATGACAATTTAGTGGAAAAACACAAGGAGTTACCATATTCCAGGCACTGCACTGTTCGTGCATTAGTGTACCACCAAAGGATGAAATTCCACCGCTTAAGCGCTTATATTTGAAGGCACATGACCCACCTAGGCTTTCATCTAAACCTTGCATCTTCAACGTGGAATGCCTAAGAGTTGACGACACTTGGAAAGACTTACCTAAGAAACTCCCGAAAGACTGTCTCTGCATCGATTCTCCCATACAAGGCATCAACCCTTTGAAGAGATTGGAATGCATCGAAGAGCCTGAGGAATGCTACGAAACAGTTCCTTGCATCGACATTCCTAGGGCTGACATAAGTTGCTAGGAATACTGGCTGCATAATAATTTAAACTACCTCGGTTTGGACGAACAAATTTACCAACTGATGCAAAAAGGCTTCCTATTAGGAACAGCCCGGACGGTCAGCAAATTCTTGGAAGACGTCAACCATGATAACATGGCAAAGGCTCCCACAGAGCTAAACACTTTTGATATCTAGAATATCTGGGGTTTAATGACTTATCCTCTAAAGGCACGCTATTGGAGGTGTGCTTGCCTTAACAAAAAGATTATGTCCACCGTTTAGCGTCAACCTAAACTTGTTGATCTCTGGTTGTATGTTTTTAGAAACAGAAGGTAGTTTACTGGTAATCCAATATCAACTAATTTCATCTAAGAACTATCTGAAGTATATCGTCAAATATCCTTCTATCAACAATTGCAAATACAGATATGGGTGCCAAACATCCGAAATAATCCATCATATCACGGGAAATTGGCAGGCATTTACTGCAATTGACCACAAAGAATGACATGATGTTGTGGCAAGAGTCCTATACCAAGAATTAGCATTGAAACTTCAACTATCAAGTCGGTAAGACTGTCATAGTATATATAAAAATTATTTTATTTCTCACCTCAGATTTTTCTTGTAATAGATAAGTATTTGAAATTTGTAACTGGAAAACAGGCAATTTCGAAAAATTGCCAGGATTCCTTTCTGTCCTTTCAGAAATTCTTTCTCACAGATATTATGAGAGGCAGAAAAGTCTACAATATGATCAACCAGTATCCCTGTAGATAAATGGTGTTTTGTATATTGTGTGATACTTATCTGCGTTTTGGGACGTTTCAACTACAAGTCGTTGTCAATTACTGTGTATTGTAGTTCGAGGTTTATTCTAAAATTTCCGTCTTGATGTTAACTTTCTTGTTTTCAAACATTTTGACAGTGACAATTTGGCATTTGGCAATCACTTGATACTGAGGGTATCGTTTTTTACTCTTCTAGCAATAGATTTCTCCATCCCAAATTCAGGTCGATAGAAGGTGCTCCGTATTCCGCGTTGTTTATCATCATATAGCTGGCTTCTTGAGTTTACTCTTTTTTGAATTTTCTTTTTTTTTTACCAAGATGTATACAAACCCCGATCTGTTTTAGAAAATGAAAACTACAAGTTGTATTGGGACCGCACGATACTGAACGATCGAACTGTTGCTCACAATAAAGCATAGAGCATAGCTCTACTAGATGCAGTCTCTAGATAAACAGCTTTATTTGATATAGCAATCCCTAACAACAATGATATAAATATTAAGCAGCCAGAAAATATAACCAAATACAGGTATTTGGAATTTCAAATAAAGAAACAGTGGGAAATAAACAACACACAAACAGTACCAATTGTTATGTCACCAACATGCCTAGTTCCAGAACATCTATTAAACAATTTAAAATATCTCGGGCTAGAGGAACATCTTTACTACCTGATGCAAAAATTATTTGCCTGGAAATCTTGCAGGGAATCCCATAGAGTTCAACTCTTTTGCTATCTGGTACATCCGGAATTTAGCGATTTTTCCCTAAAGCCACATCCATGGTATGGTAAAATACAGATAGAGATATAAATTTATATTAAAATATACAGTATGTTGCAAATTCGCATCCCTATACAGGGATTTCGTCTCCTATTATACATACGGCAAAGGTTAAATGGGGAAAGTCTTAGAGGAATCTTAGTGCATTTCGCGTTTCGCCGGTAAATTTGATAGTTGTCAAGATGTGACAAATTTTTAGGGCATATAAAATGGTGGGTGTGACATTTTCCAATCGGCTTTTGTTATGCCGCAAACCGCCTCAGATTTTATTTTTCTTATGGCCTCCATATTGAGTTTTCAATTTTTGGAAAGAACGTAAAATTTCCAGTTCAGTGATGTCTCACAAGTGCATAAAAAAGTTTCGTCGAAACATCACACTTTATAAACTTAGGTCTTTATTTTTCTAAGAAGGATATGACTTATTTGTCGGAAAATAACATTAATGAATTCCAGTTAAACAAAATGGTCCTTTAAGTCGATTTTCTGAAAAATTTTATAATTTAGTAATAGGTAAGTTAGGTGAAGTTGCCAATGACCGCACCCCAAACGGTACTTCTAACTCTGGTCTGTAAACGTCTCTCTGCCACTTCGTGAGGATTTTCGACAGCCCAATGATGAGTGTTGTGAAAAGTCTTTTAAAATTACGAAAATTTACGGACTACCCAAAATTCATAAGCCTAACATTGCTCTTAAGCCTATTATCAGTTCGGTACAACCCACAACCCAAGAATTAGCCCTTCAACCTCTAGCGGAGCAGGCATCCTCCGTAAAGAACTCTTCTTCCTTCTTAGGTATGTTAGGAGCTTATAGAATCTCATAAATTCTCAGTTAGCTTCGATGATCTCTTTGCACTAATGTCCCCATTTCAGAAACGTTAGATATTCTAAAAACAAAGCACAATATCTCTTCCGACATCATCAAAACTTGTACAACACTGTTTTTGTAACACGTATTTTTCACTTCAAGACACTCTGTTCAAACAAGTCCGTGGGGCCACGATCGGTTCACCTCTTCATGAGCCAATAGAAACCAGACTTCTTTTTGTCGTTTGGCCACATGGCAGACATTCATTAGACTTTTTTCTACAAAACCTCAATCGTATACATTCTAACATTCAAATTACAATGGAAATCGATCCGATTTTTCTCTCCCGTTTCTTGATGTCCTCATAACAAACACCAACAACGACAGATTCTGAAATACCGTCTATAGAAACCAACCCATAACAATCGATACTTAAACGCCCAATCACACCACCACCTTGTACAAGAGAGTTCTGTAATGGAATCTTTGGCTCTTAGATCTATTCGCTTAACAGCTAGTGACAATAGACAAAATGAACTCTCAACAAACCCCGAATACACCAACCCCTTCAGAAACAGACCAACAACACCGGAAAGCCTTCCTTCCGTACATTTGAAGAGTCACTGACAAAATAGCACGTATTTTACATCGACAGCAAATAAAGATAGTCTTCAACATCATCCAAACTATAGCCAACTTAACCAGGAACATTAAAATGCCTTTTTTTTGCCGAGGTGAAATCCTATTACGGATTGGCCATGCGCTTGGTTCAATCACGACATGCTATATGTGAGGCTCCCGGTTACCCGTATACTCACTAAAACACCTTCAATTGCCCTCTAGGTACCTGGAACTATCAACGAAGATATTACGTCAGGTACCCCGGCCTCTAGTCCCTAACCTACCAGTTCCCTAATTTCAATCACCTCCCTCTCCTCTCTCTCTTTGTCCCTTACCACCCTAGCCAGGAACTCTACAATCACTCCCCACTTCCTCTCGCTCTCCATCAACCATTCTACGACATTCCTCGCCTCTAGAGCGCACCCCAACTCATTTTCTGCTCGCATTCTATACCCCTGCCATCTTTCACACTCAAAGAAAGTATGTTCAGGGGTATCCACTTGGCCACACTAAACGCACCACTCATCCTCCTTCCTCTTGAATCTGAACAAATACTGCCGAAAGCACCCGTGTCCAGACAGCAGCTGTGTCAGATAATAGCTGGACTGCCTATGTGGACAGCCAACCCACGCTTTCAGGTCTCTGACGAGCCTCCTCGTCCAGGACGCCATTCCCGCATCCTCACTTCTCCATTCCATCTCCCATATATCTAAGGAACATTAAAATGCCTAACGATGATCGAGGAGTTTACGAAATTCCATGTCGCGATTGCCCACAAAGCTACATCGGTCGTACTAAAAGGCGCGTCAACCATCGAGTACATGAACACTCTCGGTCAGTACGTAAAAAAGATCCGACTTCAGCTCCCGCGCATCGTCTTATCCAAACAAGACACTCTATCAACTTCGGGGACTGTGGGACTATCATATCTCTCAATTTCCTTCGGGCATCCACTAATCGCGATGCTATAGAAATAGAGAAACGATTCTTCTGTCTAAACCGACGCGATGACAGGTCCGGCCTTGCCACGGCATGGACCTCCGTAATTGCCAAATTAAACAAAACAGACACGCCCACCAACACCCAACCAATCAACAAACAACCCCTCCATTGCGTGACATCGCCTTCTAATCGACAAATAAGTATAAATAAAAGAAGCAGAGCAGATTCACATTCAGTTCAGTTACTTAGTGACTCTTGGGGAGTAGGCAGATTGAGGCCCCGATTCGATCTAGAATCTAAAACTCTTTTTTCACATTTTGTCCCTGAGAATGTTAAAGTTTTGAACAAATCATGTATTTTAATAGTTGAGTAAATTGAATGAAACATATTCATTTTAACTAGGTTCTCATTTATAATTTTTTAATGATGTTTTTACAATTTAATAGAGTCAAAGGTAAAGAGTAGTATGAAAATAAAAACTTTAGTTACAAAATCACAATCTAGTAAACGCAACTCAAATAAAATTTCTCGTAAAGGTATTCGGTCTGAAAAATAAAAATTAATGTTGAGGTTTTGTATATTTATCTTAATCAATTTAATAACAACAATATAATTATTATAAGTTTTAAAATAGTTATTTAAGATGTCTTCTATTTTATTAATTCTTGTATCCTAACAAGAAAAAGCTAGTCCGGTTCCTTTGGTGTTTTCACCAATCCATTTGTCAAATTTAGTAATCAGCTCAGGTGATAAACTTTCCTTATAAGAGCCAACTTTTCCTTTTCTTAAAAACTCACCAGGCTTGTTTGAGACAGGCTTCTCTAACCACGCATATACAAACGTGTAGTTAGTAGATGGATTTTTCTTCATATTTTCGAAACTTAAATGATCAGCAAGTTGTTCTACCTGACTGTCATCAAACGGTTTTTTAATAAATTTGGCAACTTTTCTTATTACATTTGGAAGATTTTTGCTCATATCTTCATATGTTAGAAATAAAATATTTGATTCCTTTCGTTTATTCCAGAATGTTAAAACATGATCCCAATATGATGAATAGAACACTTGAAAATAATTAAATAATCTTGTTAGTTAATCTATGGATGATATTAACATTATTTACTCACATTTTCCAGCTATAAGTAATTCGCAGAACATCTCTAGAGTGCCTGTATATGCAGTGGATTGTTGCTGATGATGAAAAAATGATACCGAAACATCTTTGGGATTTCTTGCTACGTAAATAATCTGATAGAAATAAAAACATATTCTGTAACTATTGTTTAATTCAAGTTTTGGAAATATTCTCTTGTGCTTGATGAAACTATAACAATCTCGTAACTCAAGAAACTAGTGTTTGGCCTATAGCATGGCCAGCAAGATCACCTGACCTAATGCCCCTTGACTTTTTTATAGGGACATTTAAAAACTGTGGTGAACAAAACTCAATCTCGCAATATTCCTGAACTTAAATAGTATAGTGGAGGTGTGTGAGCGGATTACACCAGGGACGCTTCAAAAAGTGCGGGAGAAATTCGAGCTGCTCCTTTACCTTTGTCTTACCAACAATGGCGGACATTTTGAACATCTAATTTAAGTACAAGGTAACGCTAATACAATATTTATAATTTAAATACAATGTAAATAATAATTATTTTAATTTTAAAGTTTCCAATGGCAATAATCTGACTGTAAATAATTTGATCAAGTGCGAGATGAACTGCAGGATTCTAATATTGTAGTTGCAGACAAGCAAGAGATGAGTGCATTTGGAAGTTGGCTATGATTGCAAAAAACCTAGAAGTCCTAGAAAACTTTATCAAATTTGTGTATCAGATGGCGAATAGTTTTCGAAAACGACAATTTTTAAAGTGAAAGTTACTTATCGGGGCCCCATATTTACACATACAAAATAGATGAGCAAAGGAATGAATTGGATAACTTGAGATATCATTTGTTTCGACACCGACACCGACACTACACACTGCCTCGATTGAAATACACATCCAGTTTAGTTCTCTCTGTAAGAAACAGGGACCAGGTAATATATTAAATTCTCTTCTTTCATATAAAATCAATAATTTATAGAAAATGAACTAACGTATAGCACCTGCACAAAATTTGCTGTTCGTTCTAATAAAAACCTAATACTCTCTTTGTGATACATTAAATTAGAGGATTGCCATACGTCAGACATCACAAAGAACACCATTAAACTTATGTATTTAGTAGCTTCGTATTATCACGTAAGCATTTTACATTAAGACTTTTGAATAATAATTGTATATAATATCAATAATAAATAGGACGTATATTATACGTCAGAAATTAAAAATAATACCACATAAAAAGGCAATTTGGCGTTAAACTTTCATATTATCAATGAATATAGAAAATACAGACAGTGATATAACGAGAAAAGGGGAAGTATTTCGAATAGAATAGCGCAATTTTTTCTTATTTAAGGCACCCGTATCTCTTGCCATTTTGAAAATTCACATGTAGTTGCTTATATATATATATATATATATATATATATATATATATATATATATATATATATATATATATATATATATATATATATATGAACTAAGCTAGGTTCCGGGTGAGAACCGCGTCTGAATTTATTGAATACTCGACGTTTCGACTCCTGCTTTGGAGCCATTATCAAGAGACAAAAGTGAAAAAGAGTTTCAGAGTCTAGATCGAACTCGGGGCCTCAATCTGCCTACTCCCCAAGAGTCACTAGGTAACTGAACTGAATTTGAGTCTGCTCTGCTTCTTTTATTTATAGTTAGCGCTGGGGTAGAAGAAGATGTCACGTGATGAGGCTGTGTTGTGATTGGTTGGGTATTGGTGGGCGTGTCTGCTTTGTTTAATCTGGCAATTACGGAGGACCAAGCTGTGGGAAGGCGAGTGCTGTCATCGCGTCTATTTAGACAGAGAGGTCTTTTCTCTATTTCGATGGCTTCGCGAATAGTGGATGCCCTAAGAGAATTGAGAGATATGATAGTCCTACTGTCCTCGAAGTTGATAGAGTGTCCTGTTTGGATATGGTGATGCGCGAGAGCTGAAGTCGGATCTTTTTTACGAACTGACAGAGAGTGTTCATATACTCGATGGTTAACGCGCCTGTTGGTACGACCGATGTAGCTTTGTGGACAATCGCGACATGAGATTTCGTAAACTCCTCGATCCTCGTTAGGTACTTTGTCTTTGGGGTTACCGGTTAAGTTGCCTATAGTTTGAGTGGTGTTGAAAATAGTCTTTATTTGATGTCTTTGTAAAATCCGTGCTATTTTGTCAGTGACTCCTCGAATGTATGGAAGTACGGCTTTTTGATGTTGTTGTTCTGTTTCTGACAGGGTTGGTGTGATTGGGGGTTGTTGAGATTGATGAATTATACGCGCAATGTGGTCCGGATGATAACCGTTATGTCGAAGGATTTGTTGAAGACTATTAAGTTCGTTTTGTCTATTGTCAATATCTGTTAAACGAATAGATCTAAGAGTCAAAGATTTCATTACAGAACTCAATTGGGCAGGGTGGTGGTGTGATTGGGCATTTAAGTATCGATTGGTATGGGTTGGTTTTCTATAGACGGTATGTGAGAATCTGTCATTGTTGGTTTTTGTTATGAGGACATCAAGAAACGGGAGAGAAGAATCGGACTCGATTTCCATTGTAAATTGTATATTAGAATGTATACCATTGAGGTGTTGTAGGAAGAAGTCTAATGAATCTCTGCCATGAGGCCAAATGACAAAAGTATCATCTACATATCTAAGCCAACAGGAAGGTTTTAAATTAGACGAGTTTAGGGCCTGGGTTTCGATTTGTTCCATGAAAATGTTAGCAAGCACTGGAGAAAGAGGTTAACCCATGGGGGCCCCACGGACTTGTTTGAACAGAGTGCCTTGAAATGAAAAATAAGTGTTAGAAGAACAGTGTTGTACAAGTTTGATGATGTCAGAAGAGATATTGTGTTTTGTTTTTAGAATATCTAACGTTTCTGAAATGGGGACATTGGTGAAAAGAGATACAACATCGAATCTAACTAGGATATCATTTTCTGAAATTCTGTAACCACTTAGGATATCTAGGAAGGAAGAGAGTTCTTTACGTACGAGGATGCTTGCTCGGCTAGAGGTTGGAGGGTTTTGGCTAAGTACCGGGCTAATTCTTGGGTCGGGGATTGTACCGAACTGACAATGGGCCTAAGAGGAATGTCTGGTTTATGAATTTTGGGTAGTCCGTAAATTTTCGGAATTTTAGAAGACTTTTCACGAGGAATGATGATCTTTTTGACGTCAAGAGGAAGTTGTGTCCTGTTGATGATTTCCTTAGTCTTTTTCTCTAAGTAAGTAGTAGGATTATTGTTCATTATTTCGTAGTCTGCAGTGTGGAGTAGGGAATTCATCTTGTGAACATAGTCCTTAGTATTGAGAAGAACAGTCGCGTTACCTTTGTCGGCAGGAAGAATAGTTATGTCATCGTTGTTACGTAGTTGTTTTAGTGCATGTCTTTCGTTAGAAGTTAGGTTTGATGTTGGTGGCTTTGATGTGCGGAGTACTCTAGCAATGTCTTGACGAGTATCTTCAGCCTCAATATCTGTTAGTTCAACCAAAGCTACCTCAACTTGAGAAATGATTCTTTCAGTTGGAATAGTTTTCGGCGTCACTGCGAAATTGAAACCTTTGGATAGGACGTGTAAACTGGTAGAGTCTAAGGGGAAGTCAGAAAAGTTATGGACGGTCGTCTGAGGGGGTGAGGTGACAGCGGGTTGTTGTTTTGTAATAAGTCGTGTTAGCTTAAGTTTTTGAGTGACTGTTTTCTTTTGGGCCAGGTGTTCGGCTTTATCGCTCGAAATGCGATTAAAATTGTCCCACAGAATTGGATGAGGATTGAAAGTATGTAATGATGAATAACAGTGATACAAATTTCGGTTGGTTTGGTCAAGTTGATATCTGATTGAATGGATGGAATTTCGTAAGAGGGCTAAACTTGCTTTGTTAAGAATACTGTTCTTCTAACACTTATTTTTCATTTCAAGGCACTCTGTTCAAACAAGTCCGTGGGGCCCCCATGGGTTCACCTCTTTCTCCAGTGCTTGCTAACATTTTCATGGAACAAATCGAAACCCAGGCCCTAAACTCGTCTAATTTAAAACCTTCCTGTTGGCTTAGATATGTAGATGATACTTTTGTCATTTGGCCTCATGGCAGAGATTCATTAGACTTCTTCCTACAACACCTCAATGGTATACATTCTAATATACAATTTACAATGGAAATCGAGTCCGATTCTTCTCTCCCGTTTCTTGATGTCCTCATAACAAAAACCAACAATGACAGATTCTCACATACCGTCTATGCTTAAATGCCCAATCACACCACCACCCTGCCCAATTGAGTTCTGTAATGAAATCTTTGACTCTTAGATTTATTCGTTTAACAGATATTGACAATAGACAAAACGAACTTAATAATCTTCAACAAATCCTTCGACAAAACGGTTATCATCCGGACCACATTGCGCGTATAATTCATCAATCTCAACAACCCCCAATCACACCAACCCTGTCAGAAACAGAACAACAACATCAAAAAGCCGTACTTCCATACATTCGAGGAGTCACTGACAAAATAGCACGGATTTTACAAAGACATCAAATAAAGACTATTTTCAACACCACTCAAACTATAAGCAACTTAACCGGTAACCCCAAAGACAAAGTACCTAACGAGGATCGAGGAGTTTACGAAATCTCATGTCGCGATTGCCCACAAAGCTACATCGGTCGTACCAACAGGCGCGTTAACCATCGAGTATATGAACACTCTCTGTCAGTTCGTAAAAAAGATCCGACTTCAGCTCTCGCGCATCACCATATCCAAACAGGACACTCTATCAACTTCGAGGACAGTAGGACTATCATATCTCTCAATTCTCTTAGGGCATCCACTATTCGCGAAGCCATCGAAATAGAGAAAAGACCTCTCTGTCTAAATAGACGCGATGACAGCACTCGCCTTCCCACAGCTTGGTCCTCCGTAATTGCCAGATTAAACAAAGCAGACACGCCCACCAATACCCAACCAATCACAACACAGCCTCATCACGTGACATCTTCTTCTACTCCAGCGCTAACTATAAATAAAAGAAGCAGAGCAGACTCAAATTCAGTTCAGTTACCTAGTGACTCTTGGGGAGTAGGCAGATTGAGGCCCTGAGTTCGATCTAGACTCTGAAACTCTTTTTCACTTTTGTCTCTTGATAATGGCTCCAAAGCAGGAGTCGAAACGTCGAGTATTCAATAAATTCAGACGCGGTTCTCACCCGGAACCTAGCTTAGTTCATAATAATGACCGCGGAAGCCTCTCAGAACATATATATATATATATATATATATATATATATATATATATATATATATATATATATATATATATATATATATATATATATATGTATATATAATGACAATAATTATAATATTGGAAACCTTAGGCTTTTTAATTCCTTCCTGAATTTCCTTTGGTAGCAATTGCCATGGCAAATGGCTTTTAATTGGAATCTGATCTTCATTACTTATTTTATTTTTCAGATAACCCAGTGAGTCACGCACTCCAGGTGGACATTTTATAGTTAACCCTGGACTTTCTTTCTCCACCAGTTGTACATCAACTATTGCTGATACTCTGTTAAAAAAAACACCCATATTAAATACAAAATTACAGTCAATAAATAATGAGAAACATAGTTACATGATTTGGAGACGCGAGATGTAAAGACCGACATCTAGGATTTTCGGGGAAACTAGTACACAGAGGTTCTGAATCTGGAACCGATCGATGTCATTGCTGTTACCCGTAATTCCTAGGTTAGAATGCCACGATGAATTTTCAGGTTAACTTCACCTGTCATAGATATTGACTACTCTCTTCGAGGTGTCATTCTTTTGTACGCAAGACAATATATATATATATATATATATATATATATATATATATATATATATATATATTTTCTGGTTAGGGAACCTTTATCAGTTGCGCTTCCCACAATTGAATGTCCTCTCGAACATTTCTTTATGTATTTGATACATATCGTTAAATTTGAAGACGCGAGATGTAAAGACCGAAGAGAGTATTCTGAATCTCTGACAGGTGAAGTTAACTTGAAAATTCTAACATTCTAACTTTATGTGTTAGTTTCCTCGAAAATCCTAGATGTCGGCCTTTACATCTCGCGTCTTCAAATTTAATGATATGTATCAAATACATCAAGAAGTGTTCGAGAGGACATTCAATTGTTTCCTCACCAGAAACAATATATATTATATATATTGTCTTGCCTACAAAAGAATGACACCTCGAAGAGAGTATAGTTACATGGTGGTATGCTCTGATTAACATAATACTGGTAGTACGAAATGGATATCTGGAAGATTGACGAAACCGGGTCATCAAAGATTTTTAATTTCTAAATAATTACTTGTCTTTTGATATTGTCCTATTTTACAAGAGATGCATTATCTATTGTTAACGAGCCGGATCTGCCGTCATTGTGCAGTTATAAATTAAGGTGATGAAAATAAATGAAAAAAAAACTTGTTTTATATTATTTATGGTTCTAAAGACGTGACAACTGTTTCGACATAAGCTTTACTAGTACAACGAGTACAAACAGCAGAGTGCTTGGCAATAGCATAGTGTATGCGAAATCTAGCTAGATCATGTAAAATTTATGTAATATAAACACTAACTTCATAGTCATTCCCTTAAAAATTTTCCACAGCGATGACAGAACCTGATCATAAACAATAGATGTTTTCATTCAAATTCATCATTATTGAATCACACAATATACCGTCAATTTTAACCCTTCGTTTCATTTTGTTGCATATTTGCCACATAATAGTTTGAATATACTTGATATTTAAAGGAACAGTTACAGAAACCAAATTCCTACTGTTGTACATTTGTAAAATACCACTAGATAAGAGTGTAATGTGGCATCCGCGTACTAGATGTCCTTTCGACAGTGAAGACAAACAGATTACCACCTGCAGTAGTGATATATGATGTTATGAAGCACTGTACGTTTGTTATGTAAATTAATACATGAATCAAGAATTTAGTGTTTACATTTGATAGAATGCAATACTAAAGATACTTACGTCATACATTCTTATGTTACATATTTGCAACTTCATGGGTTTTTGACATATCGATATATTTAATTGCAGCTGTCTTACCGCAATAAAGGGATAAAAGATTTTCTAACAGATGCGGAACTGTATGAGATCATTGATCATTTCAGTTCCACCACTAGAGCGGGAAAAAATTGTCGATGTCATGACACGTCACTTGGTCTTGGCACGCTATTGATCAGCCGCACATTTGTGTGAAGTAATGGCACTTATTGGTCAAATAGTTGATGGCGCGAATTTCAAATATCGGGGTTGACTGCTAACCTGGTGTCCGTGCCAAAAATGCCATCAAGGGTTTTTCGTAATTTTCATACAATATAGCCTCTTAAAGTTAAGTTGACATTTCTTAAGTTACCTTTTTCCATATTGTAAATTTGCAAAATTTATTTTTGTTGTACAAAAAATTAATTAATATATTGTTTTAACAAAAAGTTTTTCAATGGGCACATAGAAACAAAAATTGTAACCAATTTAATTTTTTTTTCATTATTATTTAATGAAATGAAGGGTTTCAACTGAATATCTAGATCTTGGAGTATACGTTCAAAGAGCTGGCTACGTTCTGTTTATGATGCTGTTACCTCTTTGTTTCTGCTCCAGTCTTATCCTTCTCCTCTAAAATTTTCCAATAGATGATAGTACTGTTCAGAGTTGATAGTGTTTTTAAAAGCTTGTGACAGACGATACCTTAAATTGTGGAATTTCCTTTCGAAGTTATTAGAGAATAGAGTTTTTTTGATAATAAAATTAATTTATATGGTTGGTAATTACTGAGGTGCTAATGATACATTTCAGTTACTGAATGTGGATTACCATTTTAGTTACAATGTTAGAATATACATTTGATGAGAGTATAATTTTGTAACAGGTGAACATTTTTCTTACTCAAGATATGGGGAGCGTGCATCAATATTCTCTGCTAACCCCTTTGCAAAATTCAAGTCATTAAGAATCATCCATACCATTTCCTGGGTCCAAGTGGTCCCTATAACAAAATTTAGTTAGTTTAGTGCTTTACTTATTTTTTCATGTACCGAGTGATCAATATCAATTGTACTGAATTGGCAACAACAAATTTCCTGGACTAGGGTATTCTTCAATTTGTCTATTGCAGACATTTTTTCTAATTTTACAAGTGTTATTGAGGGATTTAGGTCATTGTTTGATTTCTTCGTATTTTTCTCTCTACAGCTTATGACAGTATACAAGATGAGTCTTGGACATATTTGCGGCAGTCAAGTTTTGAACAAAATATGAGAATATTTAGTCTACGCACTATACTTAAATTTTAATATGTAGGTTAGGTTTAAAGTATTAAAAAAATATCCAAAATGTAAACAGAGAAGAGTTTAAAAAAAATTCAAAAATTAAGCCTACCAAAAAATGATCAAAAAAATTAGATAAAGTGAAAATTGACATATTTACAAAAACTAGTGGTCGCCCATTGGTCGAAATTCAACCCTTTTTCATAAAATTGTAAAAAGTATAATTTTGTAAAAAACAGAGTTGTGGAGAAATCGGAGAAGTAGATGTAATGACCAAAATTATTCACTCATATTGACAAATCTATTGAAATAAAAAGAAAATAAAAATGTAATTAAATATCGGTATTCCAAATATTTTTGACAAATGAATGACCCCTCAAATTTTTGGCTGGAACCGCTCCTGGCAAAATATTCGATATAATAATTGGAAAATTGTTCTTTGCAACCTAACAGTTTTTGTCATTTGCGGTTTCAATCAAGTTCAGGAATATTAAAGAAAAGAGAGGAGCAACAACCCTAGGAGAACTTAAATATTTAATATATTCTCTATTGTGCGCTGTCTGGCAATTTTTTACACAACACGTTCGGGAAGGTTGTCATAATAATATATTAATCAAATAATCAAATTCACATTAAAAACAGAATATTTAATATGAAAGTTACAACATTGACTATTTTACCACTAAACAATAACAACGCTTGCATGCCACTTCCAAAAGTACATGCTCACAGAATATATCTAACGATCGCTCCCTTCATATATAATTACACAATGTTTTGGCCGTCTGGTGGCGGCGGCACCACAGATCAAATAGGCGGCACTGACAGTTGTTTGGTGTTGATAGTATGGACGTAAATAATGAATTTTTATTATATTTTATTTAATGAATGAACCAATATTATAAATTAATACTAGCATTCTACACTGAAGGTCGTCAGTAGTTACTAAACAAAACAAAATGAAGAAAATCGGTTGAGAGACAGAGGAGAAAATGGAACCTAATCGTTTTGTCTTTGCCTATTTATATATAGATACAAATGTGAAATTTGGAGAAAAAATGTGATCAACTATAATTCTATAATCAAAATGATATATTTATACCGGTATAAACTGTTAATAGATATCTTACCTTTGTATGCCTTTATGTGCCATCACAGAAACTGTTTGGACGAAGCATTAATAGCTGTACAGTAAAGGAATCCCCTAAATTTAACTGCTAAACAGCCATTTGATGAACAGGTAAGCTTTCCAAAAAAATTATCCCAAAACTCCAAGAGGTAAACGGCAAAAATACAAATTTCATGAGCTCTGTAATGACATATCGTTTCCACTACATGTTATATTCTCAAAAAACGGCTCTACCATAACATAAACTCCTCCATAAAACCACAAGATAAACTTCAGGGTAATATAACCTCTCGTTCATATTATGCTGCACCGTAGGAAACTAATTCTAAATAAATGGGACCAACTTCAG
Organism: Octodonta nipae; assembly: GCA_034190945.1. Taxonomy (NCBI): domain Eukaryota; kingdom Metazoa; phylum Arthropoda; class Insecta; order Coleoptera; family Chrysomelidae; genus Octodonta; species Octodonta nipae. Next base: position 14,721,908 of record CM067222.1, read on the forward strand.
TAAGAAAATATTCCAATTAAACAGTTAACTCGGTCCACCGTGAGAAATAGCTCCAACATACGAAATAGCTTCAATGTAAGAAGAAACTTAAACGTAAAATCCTAAAATATAATATCGCGCATGACGATTTTATTTCGACCAAAATGGCCACTATTACCTTTTTGAAACACGGACTGATTTAAAAGCCAGGGAATATATAATTCGACCATCGTCTTCTCCGTACTTTTTAAAATACTGTACGGCCCTTTATCATCACCATTATTCAAATTTGCGTACACCGTGTATCGACATTCGCTCTTCGGCATCAAACGAGAAGAAGAGAGACACGAATTACCCGAATTGTTCGAAATTCTAAAAATGTGTCCACCAAGACGATAATCAGAGGGCGACTTGCTTCGAAGAAACTAAAACGCTGCACAATACCTTTCACAAGTTACAATCTAATTAGTATTTGTTATAGTTTTTGCTTTAAGTAACAAAAGAATTTATTTAATCTTTTACACTCTTCTTATTTTGAAGTTCCCAATTCTTTTCTCCTCAAAAGTTTGAAAACGTAATTGTTTAGTTTGTAAATTCTAATGTAATTCTACGGCTGTAATAATAAATTAATTAACAAGTGAATAAATAATACCTTAGTGCACGCAGAAGTATGACGTTTAACAGATTATCCATGCTCCTTACTATACCTAATATTTCAGTCATGCATAATTATAAACGTAAAACAATTTAAAAAGTTTCCTTCGTTTAAACCGTTATCAAAAATCAATACATCATTATGCTATAATACTCATTAGTGAATACCATATCATATTCTTTACGAACCAGGACGCGTATTTACGTTTGCCTGTACATTTCAACACCACGTGGTCGTGAAATCAGCACGGATATGTAGCACAATAATGGTTGACAAATCCGTGCGGATTTCAACACCGTGCAATGCTTAAGGGTAGACAACAACAGAACAACAGAAAAAGGGTAGGCTCACATGGGTTATTTAGTGCGCACATTTGTAACACACTTTAACACACTTATTATAAGTATACCTTAGCGGCGAGAAATGGGTTGAATGGGGCAAAACTAAATGCTACTTTTGCTATTATAAATGTAACATTTTCATAGTAAAATGAAGTTATATTTGATTGTTAAATCACTACCTATCTCTTCCCATGCTTCATGGAGCATATTTTGGTCTATTTAATGTGCAGAATGTACATTATAGAGAAATTCGAACTGCCGTATCTACCCTTTCTATAAACAATTCTTTTTCATGTTACGTTGTTTCCGTACGACACCTGACAAAATACGAAGCAAATAAAAGAGAACTAGACAGCTGCGGGGCTAGAGAGGAAGGCGAGGATCACCAACAGACATCGGCAGCATCTCAATATTTTGAATCGTCCCACGTTGGACGACGTGGTTTGGCGTGTTGTGTTATCACATCAGTCAAGCGTGTACGCAGAACGTAAATAAATGGAAGAATATACACATATAAATTTGTCGCATGGCACGGGAAGCCGTGGTCTGGCGTGGTGTGTTGCTAATGATTTTGCTGTTGCAGCTGTCATTCCAGCGTAAATTGGCGTTTCGTATCTTTAGAGTCCTAAGGATTGGGCGACATTTACTCTATGGGAATGAAGTAAATTAATTTTTATTACGACATTCAAATTTCTCTTCAATAAAGATGATGGTTTTAAAATAAGTTCTTTTACCCTAAAAAAATTACACTTGCCCAGCAATACATAGTATATATCTTTTACGACACATCCATTTCATAAGGCCGAATTCTAATTTCTTGCTAATTAATTGCTATTTAATTACGCAAAAAGAAAATTTATTGCTCCAACCTTTTCCGAAAAACCTTGGATAATGTGACATAAGACTTATACTACATTAGCCATACCCATAACTCCGGATCTAATAAAGATTCGGGATGTTTCGTGTGCCATAATTAATTGCTAATTAATTGCTCTTTAACTACGCAAATAATAAATTTATTGCTCCTACCCTTTCCGAAAAACCTTGGCTAAGGTGGCATACGACTTATGCTCCATTAGCCATACCCATAACTCCGGGTCTAATAACGATATCAGGATGTTTCTTGTGCCAGAATTAATTGCTAATTAATTGCTCATCAGCTACGCAAACAGTAAATTCGTTGCTCCTACCCCTTCCGAAAAACCTTGCCTAATGTGGCATAAGACTTATGGTACATTAGCCACACCCATAACTCCGAATCTAATAAAGATATCGGGATGTTTCTTGTGCCATAATTAATTGCTAATTAATTGCTCTTCAACTACGTAACAAGTAAATTTATTTCTTCTCCCCTTCAGAAAAACCTTTGCTAATGTGACATAAGACTTATGCTATATTTAGCCCTACCCATAACTCCGCATCTAATAAAGATATCGGGATGTATCTTGTGCCATAATTAATTGCTAATTAATTGCTCTTCAACTACGTAACAAGAAAATTTATTGCTCCTCCCTTTCAAAAAAACCTTGGCTAATTTGGCATACGACTTATGTCTACATTAGCCGCACCCATTACTCCGAATCTAATAAAGATATCAGGATGTTTCTTGTGCCATAATTACTTCCTAATTAATTGCTCTTCAACTATGCAAAGAGTAAATTCATTGCTCCTACCCCTTCCGAAAAACCTTGGCTAATGTGGCATACGACTTATGCTACATTAGCCGCACCCATTACTCCGGATCTAATAAAGATATGGGGATGTTTCTTGTGCCAGAATTAATTGCTAATTAATTGCTCTTCAGCTACCCAAAGACTAAATTCATTGCTCCTACCCCTTCCGAAAAACCTTGGCTAATGTGGCATACGACTTATGCTACATTAGCCGCACCCATTACTCCGGATCTAATAAAAATATGGCGATGTTTCTTGTGCCAGAATTAATTGCTAATTAATTGCTCTTCACCTATATAACAAGTAAATTTATTGCTCCTCCCATTCCGAAAAACCTTGACTAATTTGGCATACGACTTATGCTGCATTAGCCATACCCATAACTCCGCATCTAATAAAGATATCGGGATGTTCCTTGTGACATAATTAATTGCTAATTAATTGTTCTTCAACTAGGCAAAGAGTAAATTCATTGCTCCGAACACTTCCGAAAAACCTTGGCTAATGTGGCATACGACTTATGCTGCATTAGCCGCACCCATTACTACGGATCTAATAAAGATATGGGGATATTTCTTGTGCCAGAATTAATTGCTAATTAATTGCTCTTCAGCTACGTAACAAGTAAATTTATTGCTCCTACCCCTTCCGAAAAACCTTGGCTAAAGTGGCATAAGACTTATGCTATATTAGCCAAGATTTTCCGGTTTTTGCAAGTTTATCATCGCTCCTTATGTTTGTTTTTTTAATTTATTTCTTTCTGCCAGATGTCAAACAAAAACTTTTCGAAAATCGTAACGTAAAGGTTTAGAAAATGATAGATTGTAATGAAGGTTGTGAAATCAACACCGGTTAATACACCAATATCGCCGCATATTTCCGTGTTGATTTCACAACCGCTTGGTGTTGAAATGCACACGGAAACGTAAATACACAACCAGCTCAGCTTGAATTTACCTGATCTTGGGAACGATACCACCCAAACATCTTCTTCTCGGACTTTCATATTATATATTTTTTGTTGAAGCTTTTCGAAACTTGAAGGCAACACACATCCATTGAATTCACTGAATTTCTTAAAGAAAGGACTTCTAAAATGTTCAGTACGGTATTCTATTAATGAATCCATATTACTTAATAACAACTTTCCTAGTAATTAACATATTTATATGCCATTCAGTACTGTAATTATTTTAATGATGTTATTTATTTATTTCTACAACCCTATAAATATTCGAATAATGTCTTCACAAAAAGCTAACAAATGATTATATTTATGGGTTGATGGTGTGGTCTAGTATTTATGATATGTCTCACCTGATGTGAAGGTATGATCTGCACTAGTATTTTTCAATTTGTGGGTTGCAATCCCCTGGCCCCTATAAAATGCTGATGTCTCACAAGTCCGTCCTCCGCAAAGACTACCACCAACGTTGAAAAAAAAAAAAATTTAACGATTGTTAGGTGTTATATCACGTAAAAACCTCCAATGCTTTCTTTCTTTGGACATTTGCAGATTTTTATTTTGTTACTTTTTATTGCACCATTAATCCTTTTGGCTTGGGAGTTACTGAAATTGTTTACTAGGGAACGACAGGAAACCATTGATCACTAGCATCGAGTGGCGCTTTTGAAGTTACCGACCTTTGGCGGATAGAACTTAAGGAAGGAAAAACACCTGGGGCATCTTTGAGGTAATATCTTCATTAACGATATCGTTAACACATTATATGTAAATCGCTTATTATATGCTGTTGACTTGAAGATTTACTGTAAAATCAATGGTATTTCCGACTTGAAGACGCGAGATGTAAAGACCGACATCTAGGATTTTCGGGGAAACTAGCACATAGAGGTTCCGAATCTATGTGCTAGTTTCACCGAAAATCCTAGATGTCGGTCTTTACATGTCGCGTCTTCAAATTTACCGAAATGTATCAAATACATAAAGAAGTGTTCGAGAGGATATTCAATTGTGGCAAGCGCAGCTGATGAAGGTTTCCTAACCAGAAACAATATATATTATATATATTGTCTTGCGTACAAAAGAATGTCACCTCGAAGAGAGTATTTCCGACTGATTGAAATTTGGTGCCAAAATAATAATTTATCTCTCAGTACAAGTAAGTTCAAAGTAATGTCGTAGACATTAAAGAACGATTGTATTGACTTTCGTTATAAAATTAATAATTCTGTCCTTGAGCAACCGTACACTTTTACTGACCTGGGGGATACACTTGACAGTAAGCTTTCCTTTATTGCTCACATGGATACCGTTTTCTCTGCTGCCAACAAAATGTACAGCTTTATAAATTCAACAGCAATTCGCTTGTACCATTAGGTTAGTAAGAGTTTATAGATATTTATTGCTAGTTTAGATAGCTATTTTGCACATCCTACTGTATTAACCAGACTAGTCCGACCGGGATATACTGAAAGTCCATAAATTCCACTGCAATTTGTCTACCTTGTTTTTTTGCTATAATGCCGAGGAGTTGGTTTAAAATTATAATTAACATTGCATTAAATGTCCGAATAATGTGACAGCGACAGCCAGCCCGCTGACAGTAGCTGTCTAGCTAGTCTAGGATCTAGAATTTTCTTAAGGTAAATTGTATTATTATATGTTTTTTTTTTCAGCAGTTTATTACGTTTTTATTTATATAACTATTGCCTGCTTATATTGGTCTATGCTCTCATTGCTTTATTAAGTTAATGCTTACCTGTATACAGTTCACTGATATTATTTAAATGACTTTTTTCCACTGACTGAATCCGCCACTCTCAAAATATCGGAAGGTCCATTATTTTAGCCACAAGCAGTATTAATACATTTGGCAGCACTATGACAAAATTCAAGATATACAAAGTGAAGTGCATTTTATAAGCTTTCAAAATATATTTTGAATACCGCTATCGAACTATAGTGGTTAATACGATACGTCCTGCAAAATATTTCAACAAATTATTTAAATTTTAATTCTGCAAGATGTACATAACGTACCTACAATATACAATATAGATCTTCAGCCTTATTAATCTCAACGTTATCAGTTGTTATTACAACTAAGTTATTAATTTTTTAAAATCACTCACTTTACATCGGTTTTTTCAGCTTTTCAATTATGAAAAATGTTGAGATCAAAATTTATAAACATTAATTTTGTTTCTCTACTATATTTCTGCTGACGGCATTATGAACAGATCATTACTTTTTACATTGTAAGCAAAAAACGAAATCACCCCATATTTTTTGGGGATTTTAAGGCTCAAATAATTTACTTCTACGAGTTTGCTGTTAAAACTACGTCAGTTATGGTTTATAAACCATTATTTACGTGATGGCTTATGCGGTTTTGGGTTGAATTTTATGTCATTGTCTCTATTGACTGGTGTATATGTCAGGTCTAAAATTGATTATGCTGATATAATTTGGAGTGAATTTTATTTAACTATCATTCAAAAATTAGAATTAATTTAAAACTCCTGTTATTTTGAATAGATCATATTTATCCGCCAATTGATGCCAGGAACACTGAACTTCTTTCCCGACTAGATAGAATAAGTCACCGGATGGGAAGTAATTCAGTAATTTTTCCATTAAAACTTATTAATAATAAATTTAATGACTCAATTTTTTTATTCCTAGAATCACATCTATAGCAAATTACACCTTTTACTTTCCCAATCCCCGAACTAATATTTTAAAATTTTGTCTACTTTATAAAATGTGTTTGTTCTAAGTGGAATGAGGTGAATTACCAGCTTGACATCTTTAATTGTAATGCTTTTTAGATAAGTGAAATAGTCAATTATCTTGCTTGTGCAATAGAGAACTTATATAAGTGCGTGAATTGTGTATGTTTTTTCAATTCTTAACTACAAACTTTATTTTTATCTTGTGTCAACAAACATGTTCTGTAATTATCTAATTTCATTAATTTTTGGTTTATATTTAGGTCATAATTGTTACTGTTAATTTACTTATTGTTAATGAGAATTTGCTTGATATCCTGTTCTGTAGTTGGTTTATTGGTTAATTCGGCAAGGTACGTTCTTTTGAATTATGTTTGTATTACTTTCGATATTTCGCTGGGTGGTTGCATTAGAGTATTTATCAATCGATACGCTAGTAAAGTATCGAGACGCCATCTCGTGTTTTATTTTTGGAACTCTGGTTGTGTCAAAGTGGTAATTTATGTTTGTCGTGTATTAGAATAAATATTAGTTATTTCATTAAATGGAAAGAAAAACATCAAACCGAAAGTGCGGTGTAGTTTATTGTGAAAACACACCAAGAAAAAACCCAAATTTATCATTATTCCACTTTCCTGGAGTTTAATAGCAATTAGAGATGAAGAAAAAATGGATTGCAGGAGTTTGACATCATGGATAAATAAATTTGATTTCCATCTTTGTAGTCATTATTGAATGCATATAATTAATCATAATTGTTGTTCTATTAACAAAAATGAGATTTTATTTATCAACCAATTTTATAATTACAGTAGTGGGGCAATCCATAACAACCAAAAATAAATTCATGATTCGCACTGGTGATATTGTTGGAGAGAGAAAGTAAACAATGCAATATATTTCCTGTAATATATATATATATATATATATATATATATATATATATATATATATATATATGTTTTAGGTGGTTTCCGGGAATTCATCCGCGTAGTTGATAACTGATCCCTGCCGGGATCGATGGTAAAATGACGACGTTTCGGCAGAGTCACAACTGCCCTCTTCGGTCGATTTATAGCTTTTGTATTAGCTTGTAATAAAGAACCGCTCATATAGAAATAAAAATCAGAATAAAAATTGTTATTCATTTAGGACAGTATAAAAATTGATATATTACAAGAAATATATATAGTTGGTTTGTAAACTTTGTTATGTAACTACATTGTTTGATTTTTCTCCTCCATCAAAATGAGCACAGTAAATCCATGAATTTGTGTAAAGGTTATTTCTTATTACGACATAAAAAAATCAGAGAGAAAGTTTATGTTTTGTATTTTAACCCTCCACCAATAAAAACAACGCTATAATTCATACCGGAATATACAATGATACATTATATACTCCCAATTGTTGCCCGAGTAAACATTGTGTCCCAGATACAAGAAACTACATGGGAATTTCCTAAACGGCATGAGGGTGGCTCAAATGAGGTAAAACTTGCACTACTTCAAGCCCAATCAGTTGCTGTGTCGAATTTTATAAAATCTACAGGGGTTTTCAAAATATCGAGGTAAAACAAAAGAATATGGTTTACGAAAACTTAAATATATTCGCCAAGAGATTTGATTAAACTTGGTAGTTTATGTTTGCGACTACGGTCAATCGATTGACGTTAACAAAGTTTTCTACATAACCATGGCAAACTTTGTTATTTCTTACGACCGCCACATAAAAAGGGATTTTCAATCATTTATAATAATCCTGTATTTGAATGACAGAAAATGTAAATTATTAAAAAAACAATTTTTGGCTTAGTTAACTGTGAAACAAAATTCAATGTTTGTTGTTATAGCCATGTATGTCGAAAGTTTAAAATTTATTTAGGTCTATCTGTTGAGAGTTTAACATTTTTCAAAATAAATGTGTTATTTTTTTAGTACCTAACCTAGTTAACTTTTTTCATATAAATTAGATATGGAAATGTATTTAAATTGGGAAAAAGTGGATAAGTATGCATGATTGTTTCGTTTTGTGTCACAGAAAAGCTAAACAAGCTTGAGATATGTATATTCAGCGATATCACGAAAGACCACAACCAGGTTTGTCGCTCTTCAGAATACATACAAATAATTTACTTCTTAATGGTTCCTTTCAAAAATCTAACGAAATAAAGTGTGTAAGGAGAATATTGAAAATCTTGTTTTAAAAAGTGTTATCAACTATCCTCGTACCTCCCTTCATCAAATGGGAAATAATATTGAAGTGCCTAAATCGACTGCTCAACGAATTCCTAAAAACTAGAAGTATAGTCCATATGTATAACATATTAGTCAACGACTTCCGCTTAAGGTTCTGTGGTCTGTTAAAAGCAGATTCACAAATTGGGTGGTATTTAGCAGACACAACAACATGTATTAAGCCGATCAAAATCCGTTTTTAAATCATGAATTGAGCTAGGAAGTGAGGTGGGAATTTAATGTATGGCTAGGAATCATAAACGGACACGCTCTATTTTACATTTTTTATGATGTTTTGACGGCCCCTCGATATCTTGAGATATTACAGAATTACGTTGACCAAACTTTAGTAAATTTGCCTCTCCAACATGCACATCCAGCAAGATGGAGCACCTCCACAAAATGCAAGTAACTTTTTGAATCAGGATTATGAAAATTACTGGATCGGAAATAGAGCTTCGGTTGGCTCCCCGGACCTGACGCCTCTTGATTTTTACTTTTGGGGATACTTAAAGAATAAATATTTTTTATTTTTTTTAAGAAAACACAATTACAGCATTTCGTTCACAAGTGACTAAGTAAAAAAAAATGTTTTTTTTAAATAATTTACATTTTGTGTAATCAAAAGATAGGCCTGTTATACATGGTTGAAAACCTCTTTATATGTGCCTTTCAATGATGTATAAATCCAATATGGACGGCATGAACAACAATAAAAAATTTAGAAGCCCTAAAAACATTGTGGATGCCAATCGACTGGCCATAGACGCCAACACAAAACTACCAGTTTTTACAAGAACCCCTGTAGATATTTTTGATTTTGATACAGCACCAGATTCGACTTGGAATAGCGCAATTTTTTTTTCATTTAAGTCACTCTGCATGTGTTGCCGTTTCGGAAATCCCCATGTAGTTGCTTTTATCTGAGACACATGGTATATAATAATACATTTCTGCCATTCTCTCTATTACATTAAGAAAACTCCAGTCCTGTTCCTTTGGTGTTTTCAGCAATCCAAGTATCAAATCGATGAATCAGTTCAGGTGATAAACTTTCTTTGTAGGAGCCAACTTTTCCTTTTCTCATATATTCGCCAGGTACGTTCGAGACATATTTAGCCAACCAGGTAGCCATAAGTGACATATTAGTAGATGGATTTTTCTTCATATTTTCGAAACTTAAATGGTCCGCTAGCTGATCGATCTCGGTGTCACTTAATGGTTTATTAACAAAATTGGCAACTTTCCTTATTACATTTGAAATATTTTTGCTCATATCTTCGTATTTTATAAACAAAATATTAGGATCGTCACGCCTGTTCCAAAATGGTAAAACATGTTGCCAGTATGGGGAGTAAATCACTAAAAAGTATAGAATTAATGTGATTATTTTAAATATTAGGGAATAGTTACTCACCCTTTCCCGCCAAAAACAATTCGCAGTACATCTCTAGGGTACCTGTGTATCCAGTGTTTCGTTGTTCGTGATGGAAAAAGGATACCGCAGCGTCTTTGGGATTTCGTGCTACGTAAATTATCTGCAAACATACAAGTGTACAAAAATTATTTATTGTTGTTCTGGGATCTGTCAGTTGTGATTGGTATAAAAATAGTAGGAAACATCCATAAATTACGTAAAACGAATTTTAACGGTTTTCTCACCCCCCACTTACCACCATCTAAGAAACTGTAAGATATAAGTCATCACACACCCACCCCCCTACAAAAGATATTGATTTTTGCAAAATTCTTAATTTTAAGGATAAAATGATGTGCCTACAGATAATGTAATATATCTATTATAATAATAAATACTAAATAAATAATAAATAATACGAGCAATGTTTGTATATATATATATGTGTGTGTGTATGTAGTAGTAAAATTATTGGGTACTGCTCCAATCATTTAAAAAAACAAACAAACCAGTTGGTAGAGGTAGTTACATCATTACTTTATTGAATTTAGTTAGAACGTTTCGCTGAAATATTATCCAGCTTCATCAGCTAATCTGTCACATAAAAAAACCAGCCTTAACTACAGAATACCTACTATACAATTGTGAACCATATAAAAAATTACTTATATGGTTCACAATTGTATAGTACCGTAGAATGGGGTGAATAGCAACAGTTTTGAACTTCAAGTTTAAATATCAAAAGTACTATAAGAGATATTGAATTGAGACCTACCTCGGTTTATGGGTCTTCCCGTCCTCTACAAGCCTGCAGCTTCATATTTTCTTTTTATGGCAAGGTAAAATTAAAAAAAAAATGAAAACATGTTGTTTCTATACACCCCATCGAGCGGGGTCAATAGAAACAGGCATTGTTTTTCACGTCTGTTTCTATTTCAGAGGCAATAGAAACAGTAAGTATTGTTAAGGGATGGATAGAAACACAAACGAGTGGTAATCAGAGCAAAAAATTTAATTACAATATATCGTAACCGATACCCAAAAACAAAAAGAACAAAAGTGAGAATACAAAGTTTAGTCTAATAAATTATGAAGGCACTTAAGTCATCCTGAAAACAGATTTTGTCTTTCCAGCGAGAAGCAGACTTTATGGTTTGAACAACTGGCATCAGTTTTTTAATTACATCATCCTTGGAGAAAAATGATTCTTCATCAGTCAAGGAAAACATATTACTGCTGAGGGTTTTCTTGCAAAACAGTCCAACATAACCGTCATCTTGAAAGTCAGTGACTTTGGAGACATACATTCTAAATACATTTTTAGTTTTTCAATATACCTTCACGATTACAAAATCGTCAGGTTGGATTAATCTGTCAAGTTCTTTTGAAAGTTCGGCATTTGCAGAAGAATCGGATAATGTGAGATCTGAGTCACTGTCTTGCACAGAATAGTCCGAATCTTCTGGTGATGATTCTGAATCGAGTTTTTTATTTTTCTTTTTCCTGGCACTTATACTTTGTTTTCTGGTACTTGTGGAATTATCATTGTCAGTGCTTGTACCAGCAACAGATGTGCTAGGTCCAGCCTGATCTGGATCCGGTGGAAAATCTGCCACAGAAACACTTTTTCCTGGACCAACATCTACTTTCACTCGCTTTTTTCGAGCTGGAACTGTTTCTGTGTGTCTTAGAGCTGTTAATAGTTCCTTGAAGGAAGCATCAATAGCAGCAACAGGAGATAGTGCTGGTGTTGTGGCTCTTGAGGATTGGGTTGATTCAATAGACAAATCTGAGGAGGGTAGCATCTTTAGTACTTCCTTCCGATTTAGGGGCACAATACCACATTTTCTAAAGCCAGAAATTACATTTACCGATTTGCATGATTCACACAGTTTCTTTAGCAAACTAGGAAACTTGCTCTTTTGAATGGTAGCTTCATTCTTGCCGGGTCCTTTTTTCCAATCTAGAAGGATTGAACGCCATGCCATTTTGAGAGGCCGAAAGAATGCCACGTCTAATGGTTGAGTGAGGTGCGTGGAGTTTGCTGGTAAAAATATAAAGTGGACATCATTTTCTGCACATTTTTTAATGAGATCCAAGGACAAGTGGCTAGATAAGTTGTCGCCAATCAAGTACTTTTTGCCAGGTAAACATCTAAGATAAGGAAGGGCTATGGTTTCAACATAATCAGAAAAACAAAAGTTGTCGAACCAACCACTTTTGGTCCTATTGTATCTGGACCCATCAGGGCCTCCTTCTCTCCAACTTTCATACAAGTGTAAAGATTTATAGACTACATATGGGGGTAAGAGGTGACCATCACCAGCAGCTGAAAACATGACAGAAATGGAGCATTTGGTTGAGTTCATCACCCTTTCTGGGTACTTACATCCACGCTTAGTTATTACTTTATGTTTTCCAGGATCATCAGAAAGGTTCGTTTCATCATAATTAATAATGTTTGATGAGGGAACGTCTCTGAGCTCTGCTTCTAGTCTGTCAAAGTACTCATTGATCGTTTCTGGGGAGACACCTGCTCTGACCCGTTTAATGTTTTGGCATAACCTTTGTGACAAGTCAGCCTTATGTCTATTCAAAAAAGAATAGACAAAATCACGGCCAGGAAAGTTGTCTTTGAATTTTTTTATGGTTCTACCTTGGCGGTCAAGCGATTCTTTGACCAAAATTCGCAGAGTCCACGAATCAATTGGGTAGCCCCAGTCAGCACAAATAATAAGTCTACTCGCCAAAGTTTTTTCCTCTTCTTCTGTTAAAGCGGTTTGCCCTCCTTTTTTCTTAATTTGATCACCTTTTTTCAAATGTCTGTAGAGGACACTATAATGGATGTCATATTTTGTTGCTGCGTTTCGAAGGCTAAGGCCATTAGTTATGTCTTCAACAGCTGCCTTAATAACCTCTGGATCTTGTACTTTGTTCGGTTTTAATCGTTTGTAACTCCTTGGCATGCTGAAAGAAAACGGTCATATTATAGCTTGTGCCAGCTAATATTCCTCAATTGGATAACTATTGGTTGTATATTATATATTTAATTGTCTTTCAGCTGTGACATTGGAAAATAAACACAAAATAAAAACTTTACGATTTGTGGGGTGAATAGAAACAGCAGAAAATAATGTGTTTTTATTCACCCCAGATTCAAAATATGGATCATAACCTAAAACAAAAATTGAAACAAAGAAATGGTTTTGTTTACACTATATTAAACAATGTGATATCTTCTACAGGTATACAAGGTATAAAAAATAGTACAATTCAAACATGTGAGGTGATGAGGTATGGTACTTACATGTAAAGTTTGGAAAACGATGAAAATCGGCTGAAACAGAAGTTGCTTTGTCACACCACTGAATCTGAATCTCAGTATTGCCAACAACACAAAATCACATTTCCCTTAAATCTTACCTTATTTCCATCTCATAAAAAAATATATCCCTGTCTGCTTTACTTTAACCCCCTATTACATAATGTTGAATTTTTTCAGAAGTTTCGTTTCTATTCACCCCACTGTTGCTATTCACCCCATTTTACGGTAGGTATTCTGCAGTTAAGGCTGGTTTTTTATGTTACAGATTAGCTGATGAAGCTGGATAATATTTCAGCGAAACGTTCTAACTAAATTCAATAAAGTAATGATGTAACTACCTCTACCAACTGGTTTGTTTGTTTTTTTATATGATTGGAGCAATACCCAATAATTTTACTACTTGACATTAATACTCCAAAATAGATTGAATTTTCCTATATATATATATATATATATATATATATGTAATTGAGTTCTGGAAAACGGCTCTAACAATTTTGAGGAAATTTTCCCATTTGGATGTTTCGATGGATAGAAACCGATTGGGGAGGGTCTCATCTTTGGGAAAAATCGTTTTACTGAGAAATTAAATTATTAAAATATTCATTGACAGTTTGACAATCAAGGCGGCTGCTTTGTAGTTTCAAAGCGTTCAATATAGGGTGATTTGGTAACCTACGCAAGAGTGAGACTCCTGTTGTAAAAATTTGGTGACCTATTTGAGAGTGAAACTTTTTTAAACATTCTTTCAATAAATATTGTGTTTTTATGTTGCGAACATGTAACTATATTATGCCTCCGTCATATTTACCTAGCATTATATTTTTATACCTAGACATTTCAAATTTTCAAGGTGAAAAAATTAGGACAGTAGGCTATTTTTGGATGAGTAAGATCTCATGATTTCGCATGTTAATTTGATGCATATAATATGAATTGGTGGTGTAAAATTATAATTATACAGGGTCTTTCAAAATATGTTAGATGATCCATAAGAGTTGCTATGCAGGATATGGTTAAAATATAGCGTCAAACGAATTATAATATTTCTAGAAAAAAGCGAGAAAAAATAATTGTGTAGGGTACCCCATAAGCAGTTGGAAATTAATGATAGCTGACATACAGGGTGGAGTAAAAGTATTGTTATGCAGGTCGCTAAAAAAATGTTAATAGAATGTTTTACCTATAAGGTAGCTTATTAGCATTTGCATTTACAGGGTGGTTGCAATATAGGATGTACTGGAATTATAATTATACATAGTGGTTCAAAAAAAATAATAATAGGTGGCCATAAACAAATGCATATACAGGGTAGTTAAAACATATGGGTGTGTGAAATTATAGTTATACAGTGAGATTTAAAATATGTTATATTAGGTAGCCTGTTAAAAATGCATATATAGGGTGGAGCGGAATTATAGTTATACAGTGAGATTTAAATAAAATATGTTATATTAGGTAGCCTGTAAAAAGTTTCATATATCGGGTGGAGCGGAATTATAGTTATACAAAGGGTTTAAAAAAATGTTAGAATATAAAAGAAAGAATTTGGAAACAAAAGAGGTTGTAGAATGGCCAAAAGCGGTCGCATATACAGGGTTTTTGGAATATGGAATCGAGTAGAATTGTAGCACGATTAAAAAAATGTTAGAAAAAATGTTTGGATGGGTTTTTCATAAGAAGTTGCATATATAGGGTTGTTGAAATATAGGGGGGAGTTGAATTGTAGTAACACCATGTAAATAAGAAAAGTAAGAAAAAAATATTATGTTAGGGAGTTTAAATTAGTTTACATAGCAAATGTCCGGTTGTTTGGATATATGAAAATTTATGCTAAAACCTTGAATTTACGAGTGAAGCTAGGTCACCCAAGTACTAATTAAATAACATACCTACTTTCATTATCAGAAAGAAAAATAGTTCGTAAGAAGCTTTCGCTTCCATCGTTCAGCCTGAAATGACTGCCGCTCTTTTTATTCTTTCTTTTTTTGTCTCTAGAAACATTGATTAAATGGCAAACTTAGACGAACTTCTCACCATGGAGATATAACTAAAAGACATAAATACATAACCTTAGGTTTTTTGATTCCTTCCTGAATTTCTTTTGGCAGCAATTGCAATGGTAAATGACTTTTTATAAGAACTTGAGCTTCATTATCTATCTTATTTTGCACAAAACCCAATGAGTCACGCATTCTAGGTGTACACATTTTTGCTATTTCTGGATTGTCTTTCTCTGCCGTTTGCACATCATTTATTGCTGACATTCTGTTAAAAGAAAAAATTGTTATAATAAAGTCGAAACTTCATTTACTACATATGATTAAATTTGGAAATGAAAATTAAACCAACTGAAAGAAGATGAGAACTCATCTAACCTGATTTTCAGTGCTTAGGCAGAATATAAAAAAAAATTTAGTATAGTGCATCTACGTTCTAGACATGCAATCTTGGGAAATAAAATTTAAAATTTAAGTAACCCCTGACAGAAACCTCAAAAAAGTAAAAAATACTCGTATGCCTGATTTGTTAAGTTAGGAATTTCAGACCCTAGACTAGTACTTGGGCAGGTCCAGTATTTAGGTGGCACCTCTCCATTGGGCCCACTAGATCAATAAAATTATCAGCATCCCATCAGCTGTTTGGATATTCAAAAATATTCTTAGAATCCGATCGTCGCGCCATCTACCAGACGCAATTGTGAATTCAATTGTGATCACTTAAATGAAAATCGTGATCGGTAGTCACATGGTACGTTTGTAATAGCCTACTAGTATAGTGTATTTGTATTCCGAATTATTCCATTTAGGCACTACATTCTAATTAAAAACTCATATTCCATAGTGATTTCAGCACCCGTTGCATCCAGAATTCCATGCTAGTCCATACTCGTTTTCATTCCAAAGTAACTGGATTTATTTACATGTTATCGTAACTGTTACGTTCAGACTTGTATACTTATATTCCGGATTTATAACGTCTGGGATTTGATACCTACTACTCATATTTGCATACCTGCGGCACTGAAGGAGGTCCAGCATTTAGGTGTCACTTCTACCAGGGACCCTCTCCAACACGTAACACAAATGTCATCAAAATCGTTCCAGCCGTTTAGATTTCCAAAAAATATAATAAATTCAAAAAATTCAATGATATACTCAAACACACACAAAAAATTTCATAACAATTGGTCCAGTAGTTTCGGAACACTTTAAAAAAATTCTAACTGAGACCATATTTTCAAGTAGAAAATGAGGTGGTGATATCTAAACGGCTGAACGAATCTTCATAAATTAGAGTTAAGAACTATCTCGATAACGTCAGCTTTCAAACACAAAAAACTGTAACAAAATCGGTTCATTCGTTTAGATGCCATAGACAGACACACAGATCCACAGATACAGACCATAAACTTATAACACTCCGCATTTTGCGGCTTTGATTAAAAGTGATGAACAAATTAGAAATAACCCACACAGGATTGGAGTGGTAAATGTCGAGAATACACAAAGCCCTACTGTCCACGTAGCGTCGCTTCATATGCATCGTTTTTCACTTGCGTCAGGCTTCCTTGCATATGAAAGTTTTGTACAGATTTGCTGAACTGCAGGAAATACTCATGTATGTATGACAATTAAACGTAATAAATAAAATGCAATTTAATACGTTTTACTTTGATATATTTTTTATTTTTCTATATCACGATTAGTACGTTATCTTGTATAACACTATTAACAAATGTGATTGGTTATTGTTTACTCAATCACGTAAAAAGCGCTGAATGGTGTTCTTATATTAATAACAATAGGGATTAAATGTGTGTATTTTATTCATTATGTAAAATATAAAATCATTCCCTTAAACTCACTTACAGCAACAAACAAACTACAATAAATATAATTTTCTTATGTTAAACAACATGCATGTTACGATCATTTCCTGTTATGTCCATTCATAAATACGGATTTATCAATGAACATAACAGGACATGACGGTAACATGCATGTTGTTTAACATCGGAGAGATACATCTTAAGGGGGTTTATGTGTATTTTGTCGTGTTCTAAGAAAATTGTATGCTAGAATCACGCAAATTGAGACGCGTATAGCTCGTGTGACATATGATGCAGCACAGCGCGAACTCTTGTAACCTATATTGAATGGAACCACGCAAATTGGTAACAAAATGCCGCAAAGCACGACAGGCGTCTATTTTATTACGCAAGGCGTAAATTGAGACGCGTATAGCGCGAGCGAGGTGACTTGACATGAGTGGCGCGACCCGAACGTGTCACACACGTCGCATGGTGATCACGGTTTACAGCGATGTCGATGGCAAAACAAAGTAGTTTGTTTTTAAACGGCGACCGAATTGTTGGTCGCGAGGTTTATTAGTGTTTTCAAACCATGTGACACCCACTAGTAATACGGAAACTATTTATTTTTAGGTTCTTGTTGAATGAATTTGTGAGAAGGGATGGTATTCCCCTAGATATTGTCTTTTTTGGTTTACAGGATAACTACTAAACTGGTGATATGAAGAATTAATATAATCAACCATTATTCACTTGCAATTGCAATTGTACTTTAAAAGCTGGTTCCAACAATATCTGAAATAATTGTTATACATCGTAGACCATAAGTAGTTGCATAGCTGAAATATAGGGTAGATAAGAGTTATAGTGAGGTGTTCAAAAAGTTATATTGGATGACAACTAAACAGCAGCATTTACAGGACTGTTGCAATATAGGATGAGGTAGAATTACAGTTATTACAAAAAATGTTGAATTAAACAGTTATTTTGGGGGACCCATAAGTACTTGCAGGTAGGGTGAAATATATTCGGAATTGGTGGAGATTCTGTACGCGGGTGAAACCGCGCCAATGGCTAGTCTAGTAACCAATAAATCTCCTAAGATTATTTTAGCTGATATTATTTAAATTTTAATAATTGTTTAAAATGTTGTACTTGGCGATACCCTAAATTGTCGAATATCTCTTGAAAATAATGATAAAGGTCACTTCTTGTTTGGCCAATGTTAATGAAATGTTGAACATTTAAGTGCAAAATCTGTAACAAATTTTAACATGCAGGTTAGTATGAGTGATGAAGATAAATTGTCTATAGACAAGAACTTACTCTAAAAATGGGGAGCGCTCGTACTGAAGTTCTGCTAACCCCTTTTCAAAATTCAAATCATTAAGAATCATCCATACCATTTCCTGGGTCCAAGTGGTCCCTATAAATAACTTTTAGTGTTTATATGTCAGACAAACATCATACACACACACACAAATATATATATATATATATATATATATATATATATATATATATATATATATATATATATATATTGTTTTTAAGTTTTCGCGGGCACTAAATGTTTTAGGTGGTTTCCGGGAATTCATCCGCGTAGTTGAGTATTCGAGTCACTAGAAGCGAAAGCAGAAGGCTACGAGAATTATGCGAACCAACCTGAAAAGGGCAGATGTGACTCTGCCGAAACGTCGTCATTTTACCAGCAGGTATCAACTACGCGGATGAATTCCCGGAAACCACCTAAAACATATATATATATATATATATATATATATATATATATATATATATATATATATATATATATACATATGTTTGTTTATATTTTCACGGATGGAACTATGAGGTTGCTGATTTATTCCGGTGTACATCCGTTCGTCTTTTGTATTTGTTTGAAAAATCACTTAACTTAAATCATATTTGGCTTTCTGAAAAGATACTAAATAACAAGACGCATTTCTGTGCAAACACGTATCTGTTAAGTAAAAAATCTGAGGAAAGAATTCTCTAACAAACAGGCCAAATTATTAAAGGGCGCTTCAGCAATCATTTATGGGCTCATGGAAGATGATCCTGGTCGAGTATTACAACTTTGTAATATTTTTATGTGGTAAACTGCGGATTCTCCTTTAAGGTTTCATCTAGACACCCTGTAAAATTATATTTTATCGCACTAATTGTGTCAGATGAACCTGCATCTAAGGCAGAGGTTTCTTGTTATAATACATTTTTTACGTAATCTGTATAAAGAATAGAGTCACTTAGCATTTGTTATATACAGGGTCGTCCAATAGTACGGAATCCCCAGAATAACTCTTCAGGAATTTGTTTGAAAAATGTGAAATACAAAAGTTTTAGCATTTCCCCCTGACTGTATAAAGGTGACCTTGCCCTTGACATTGACCATAAATTTGATGCTCGTTTCTGGTGCAAAGTAATTTTTTCAAACGAGAACCCCCACTTTTTATTCCAGATGCGGAAAGAGCTAAAAACTTCACTTAGAAAATTACATTGACCCTGACTTTGATCATGACCTTGTCCACGACAGACGTCAAATAGATTTTTACCAAGGGCACTCTCATTTTGCTTTAGGTACAGATTAATTAGTATTAGCTCAGTATTGGAGGACCAAATTTGAGGTAGTCCTTGAATTGACCTTGATCATAAGCTTGAGGGTCATATCAAGGTCAAATGCATTTTTACAAAAGAGAACCTAATTTTTTTATTTTAGATTCGGAAAGAGCGGAAAATTTTAAGTCCAATATAGGGTTGATTGTGCCGTTAGTCATGACCTAGGTCAAATAGATTTCTCAAAAAATGTATCCAATTTTTTTGTCTTGATTTGTAGGGACGCAGTATTGAACGTCCGAATAGGACCTTGACCTTCATTGGTCCTTTACGGTAATATTATAGTAAAATGCTCCCTCTACATAGATGGCAACTTTACACCTTTTGCTGATACCAATTTTCCTGACAAATTTGCACCATTTCCAGATCCCAAGAATAGTCAACATTTATATCGTCGATTTTATTTGAACAAGAAGATCAGAAGATCAAGAACCTTTGATTGAAGATGGTTTGGTGAAGGTGAATGAATTCAGTGGCCACTAAGATCTTCAGATTTGAGCCTAATGAAATTCTACATGTGGGCTATTTAAAGAACCGAGTTCATATTGACGGGCTGGAAAATTTGCGAGATTTTGACGGAATGCAAACTTTTCAAAAAAAAAAAGAAATTCTAACTACAGATGCGAGCAACGTAGCAATAAGTGATATAATTAGTCAAGGCCCTATTGGTACTGACCCACCCATTGCTTACGCATCAAAAACTCTTAATGATCACGAGAAAAACTATTCGACAATTGAGAAAGAATTGTTAGCCATCGTCTAAGGCACAAAAGTCTTTCCACGTTACATTTTTGGTCGAGCCTTCACAATAGCTTGTGACCACTTTACCTCAAAGTGGCTCATGTCATTAAAACATCCCAATTCACCGTTTAGTACGTTGAAGATTACGTTTAGAAGAATTTGACTATGAAATAGTTCACAAGAAAGGTAGGAAAAATACTAATGCAGACGCCCTGTCACGAGTAGAAATTTACCCTAATGCATGCAGAGTTAAAGCAGTTTATCATCGAGTGGGCCATTACCAAGTTGTAAACGAAACGACAATATGAACAATTTTTGTAAAATGCAAACATATTTAATTTATTAGTTCAGATCAAAAATTATTATCTCACCCTATGACTCAAGTGCATTATTATTTGCAGGAAAAAGTGTCTTGTATTTAGTGGCACAAAGGGAATTATAACTTACTATTTGAAAAGAAATGATGTTATCATTTTGACTAATATACTTTTCATTTTTTGACATATGCCATCAGAAGCGTAAAAAATATTCATGTTCAAGTATTATTGAGAAAAAAAAATAAAATTATTGAAGTTATGAATTTTTTGCTGAACTCTATCATATGACAATATTTTGATACCCGTTACGACAAACCGTAATTCTTTTATAATTAAATATCGCTAGCTTAGTTACCTGATCTGGGAAATGTGACCACCCAAACATCCTGTTCTCGAACTGACATGTTATATATTTTTTCTTGAAGCCTTTGGAAACCTAAAGGCATGACACACCCTTTGAATTCACTGAATTCTTTAATGAAGGGATTTCTATAATGTCCATTTCTGTATTCTGTTAAAGAATCCATTATATTTATTTAATAACCACTCTTATTTATTTAATAACCACTTTTCTACATACATACATACATATCGGCAAATATATATTAGTACTGATCGTATATTAATGATTAGTTAACGACTAAGTTATTTAACTTAACAAATATTTATATTTTGTGATATTATATCTCAGAAAAGATAAATACGGCTAACATAATGACCTCTATGTTAGTGTAATTCCCTAGATTTAGCTGTTTCATAAATATTATTCCTTCGTGAAGTATAAACTCGTCAAAAAATGTTTTAGTTATAATAGCATGTAGAATATTTTTGGAAAAAAAATAATGCACGATAAAATTGCAAAACCATTCGTATACTAGATTGTTAAACAAAAAGTAACTGCAGCGCACCAAAGGCGCTCAAACAAGAACAAATAAAACTAAAAGGAGACCTTTTGAAGAACGGATATCCGGAAACCATCATTAACAAGACGTTAGAAGAACTGGATAAATCACATAGGCAGGAAGAGGGACTGTATTACTACCATACACTAAAGCCTTGTCGAAAAACCTTAAACGTATTTGACACGGATATGGAATCAAAACGGTATACATAATCTTGAACAAGAATATAATTAGTGAGCTCAGCGTCCAAGTTCCCAGGCACAGCTGATTGGACGAGATAAGAGATTAAACGACACCATGTAGTAGATTCAAACCTCTTAGACTAAGAACTAGTGACCCATTTTTCATTAAGTGTTTGATTCACGTAAATATTTTACATAGAGGTATAGATAGGCTAGATGAGTAGGTAATCGATAGTCTGCTTTATATACGTGGGGACGGTAGGTACTGCGAATGCAAGAAAGGTATGTATGTATAAAGATATTGTAACGAAATTTCCCTAAGCCGGTCCTGGTTTCATTTCAGTACGACATCGATCGCATTTAGGGAAAAAATTGTTCACAAAATGTCTCGGTAGCTGTAGAATTGATAATGAATTGTACGAGAGTTTTGGATGCTGGTTTTAAAAGCAGCGACCTATAATCGCGGCAATCAGTTAGTGCAGCGAAGAGCTTATATGTAGAATTGTTGTTGTGACAATTGAATTAGCTGTTCTGTATAATTTGATGTAAATAAAAGTTCTAGAAAAGTGAAGGTGAATATTAGTTGTATAATTTTAATTGGACTCACGAAATTTATAACAATATGAATATGGAAAACTACTGGGAGTATTAATTTGAAAATTAATATACGGGGGTTATTTGAGAAGCTGGTTTCAGTTAAAAACTTTTCAGTTGTCTTCAACTTCTGCTTCTACCGGAAGTGCATCTCAACTTTGTTTCTAAAATGGAATACCCTGTTGTTTATAGCATTTTTAGGATCTATTGTGTCACTGGAAACAGCGTATGTCTGAAGGGCTTCAGTTGAAAGCTATTTCATTTTTTTTGCAAATCTTGACAGATGCAGACCTTCACAAAAAAATTTTTTAAAAAAGGGCCAGGTCAATAATTGCCAGAATTTGCCTGACTAAAACTTGGATCTGTTCTAAAAAATTATTCTCTCTGGTGTAACTCATTTTTTACAAGTGGCAACCTCTTTTTTTTTCAAAGCCAGTGGATTCTACTCTAAAAAATAGGGGGAGTTTTTGCTTACAACCCCATACCAAAAAAAGTTTTTGTATAAACTTCGAAAAATTAAAATGTTGTGCGGTTATTAGAGATATGTGAATTATTAGTACGCTTTTCTGAAAGAATTGACAAAAAACAAATGAACATTAGGTTAATTTGTTAATCATTTATGGAGAATTTGATATTAAAAGAATCTGTGTAACCATTCCTCCAGATAGACCTAAAACACAAGCATTTTGTTAAAAAGCAAACAAAATTAATCTGTCGTAGAAAAGGGATCAATGCACTACAAGCACACCATACAAATTAAAATAATCTTCGTTACTAAATCCTAACCGGGATATGATAAGTGCTTTAGATATAATTATGCTTTAACGTCAAATATTGTTTGTTGACATTTCAGCATTTGTTTATTGTCGATTCTTTCAAAAAAGTCTAATGATAATTCAAATATCTCTAATAACCAAACGGAAATTGTAGTTTTCCAAGTTTATACAAAAACCGTTTAATATAGGTACGCGGTTGTAAGCATCCCACCCACCTATTTTTTAGCGTAGATTTCATTGGCGTTGAGAAAAAATGGGTAGCGAAACAAAATTTATAAAACGATTTTCCAGTTAGCCCGGCTCGGTGCCAATTTCTAAGCACTCAGCAGAATTTTTTGGAACAGGTTCCAAAGATTTAGTATGCTTCAAGTTTTATTCGGCACATTCTGGCAAATTTTGATCTGGCTCACTTTGTTTGCAAATAATTTTTTTTTGTGAAGGGCTGTCAAAAAACTAAATAATTTTCATCTGGAGTCCTTCACTCAATAAAGTATTCAAATGCATTGCAGATTTAAAAAATGCTATAAAAACATGGTGTTCTATTTAAAAAAAACGGAAGTCGTATGTATGTACTACTCGACATATCCCCATATACCAATTTTCAGATTTATACAACCAGTAGTTTCCCATATACATCTCGAATCAGCTCATCGTGGTAGGGGAGATCGGATACAAAAGTAACAGCGGGTCGAAAGTAACAAACGCTCTGTAAGATTATCCAATAGTTGAAACGCAACCCCGCTACCGTCAAAAGATACTCGGCGACGGTACCCTCGCTTGCATTCAGTGGCTGCCCGCCAACCGTAAGTAAAGTTGAGCTTACAGGATTTTAGGAACCACAAGTAAGTATTTAGACATTTATTCATTTAGCGTTTAGGTAGTATTAGAATGATTGATTTCAAAATGGTTATTTGCTTATTAATTCTTTATAACGTTGTTTATACACTGTTTTAATTGGTTTTTGCCTAGCACGTTCCATTTTTTATTAGGTGTTATTGAATTGATAAAATCGGGGTTGGGTACAAAAGTAACATAGCACTATGGGTATAAAAGTAACATGTTAATATTGTTCCTGGCATGGTCAAAGAAGCATTTTCTTAGTAACTGATAAAAATGCTGTTGCTGGATTTACTTACACTGGTATAAGTCCATTTAATAGAAATGTATTCACTGCTGCTGACTTTGCACCATCTTCATTAACAGACCGTCCCTTGAAAATCAACAAAGATATTGCACCTAATGATCTGCTGACGCTCCATCAGTCCTCCAAGTTAAAGGCAACTGATGAACTTTCAGCAGTAGCCAGTAACTAGCCTAATGATTTGCCGGATAGTGCCCACAAAGACGACTTACTAACTTTTCAGGCTTTACCGAACACACTCACTGATGAGGTCGATCTACTGTTAGACGCTTCAGTTTCTGAGCTTATGTCCATTTCACCAGTACGAGGACCTAGCGAACTACAAGCGGGTTGTTCTCAGTCAGTTCCTTTCTCACCCCAAGATATTAGACCTCTTCACGAGCAGGTTCGAGGGCTGTAGCAAATAAAGGGCTTAATAAACGTAAGTCTGCGATATTTACTGACACTCCAGAAAACAAATGAAATGGAAGAAGAATACAGACAAAGAAATACCGGAAAGAGTACTGTAAAAAATCAAGAAGAAGAAGAGGGCAGACAAGTCGAGAAAAGAAAACCCGTGAAGATAATTCATCTGTCGAAGAAGACTGCTTTCGTCTCGTATGTTTAGAGCCTTTTAGCAATAGTCGGCTAAAAGAACAATGGATCTAATGCAGTGTTACTTTCGACCCACGTTGTGTTACTTTCGCCCTAACCTCGGGGTCAAAAGTAACAATAAACACTTTTTAGGGTTCCGTATATACAATATACGTATACCCTTATAATATCACTCCGGATTTCTGCCTGTGTCACATCACATCCATTTTCTCCTAAACTACTGGACGGAAGAGGTTGAAATTTGGTATCAACGTATAGTTTGATGACCCGATCAGGAAAAATTTTGATTTTAAGGGTACTTCTGGGGGGGGGGGCAAAAAAAATCGACCGTTCCCCCCCTGATCTCCGAAACTACTGAGCCTAAAATTTTGAAAAAAATAGGAAACATAGAACGCTGACCGAACTTTACAGGAAAAATAAGTAGAAACCATTAATATTAATTTTGGGGTGCAATTTATAGAATTAAATAAAAATTTAAAAATAAAAAAATTTCAAACGCATCATGTAATATATCAAATGAAAGTTCTCATTCTGAGGAACACAAATATATTTTTTACACATTTAAAAAATATATATTTAAAAAGATATTAACGAAAATATACCAAAATTTACCCATCCCCCCCCCCTTATCAACGAAACTATAAAACATAAAGTTTTGAAAAAAAAATAGATTTATAGGTTCTGACCTGAAGTTTACTGGAAAAATAAGGAGAAACCTCTACTTTTAATTTTAGGGGGCAAATTATGGAATTAAATGGAAACTATAAAATTAAAATTGTTTGTAACCCATCATGTTATATATCAAATGAAATGGCTCATTATGACGAAAACAAATATATTTTTTTCATACTTTTAAAATAAATAAATTAAAAGATATTAACAAAAATATAAAACATTTTACCCCCCCTATCACAGAAACCATAAGCTGGAAAATTTTGAAAAAAACAATGAAGGTATAGCCCCTCACCTGAACTTTACTGAAAAAATAAGGAAAAATCCCTAATATTGTTTTGGGAGGCAAATTGTAGAATTAAATGAAAAATATAAAATTAAAATTTTTTCTAACCCAGCATGTTATATTTCAAATAAAAGGGCTCATGATGAAGAAAACAAATATATTTTTTCCATATTTATAAAATAAATTAATTAAAATATATTAACAAAAATATAAAAAACTTTACACATTCCCCCCTTATCTCCGAAACCATAACCTGAAAAATTTTGAAAAACTTTTGAACTTTACTGGAAAAATAAGGAGAAACCCCTAATATTCATTTTGGAGTCGAAGCTAATAGAGCTAATAGAGTGTCCTGTTTGGATATTATGATGCGCGAGAGCGGAAGTCGGATCTTTTTTGCGAACTGACAAAGTATGTTCAAATACTCGATGGTTGACGCGCCTATTTGTACGACCGATGTAGCTTTGTGGGCAATTGCGGCATGGAATTTCGTACACTCCGTGATCCTCGTTACGTACTTTATCCTTAGGGTTCCCGGTTTAGTTAGCTATAGTTTGACTAGTGTTGAAGACCGTCTTTATTTGATGTCGGTGTAGGATTCGTGCTATTTTGTCAATGACTCCTCGAATGTACGGAAGGAAGGCTTTCGGGTGTTGTTGGTCTGTTTTTGATGGGGTTGGTGTACTCGAGGGTTGTTGCGATTGACGAAACATGCGTGCAATGTGGTCTGGATGATAACCGTTTTGTCGAAGGATTTGTTGAAGTTTATTAAGTTCGTTTTGTCTACTGTCAATGTCTGTTAGGCGAATAGATCTAAGGGCCAAAGATTTCATTACAAAACTTAATTGGGCAGGGTGATGATGTTATTGGGCATTTAAGTATCGATTGGTGTGTATTCACTTTACTTTATTTCACAAAATTTTCGATTATGAGCTTTATTGCTTGAGCTGTCAAACATCAAATTTCACATTTCAAAATATTCAAAAACCATGGCCAACTATGATTGTTTATTCGCAAATTTGCTATATCCGAGACGCTGGTTTATCGAGGAATCCCCGATTTTTGGCGCGTCAGTTCTACTTATAAGGTAAGAACAAAACACTCTCGACACGCCAAATTTTGCTTGAAACAGTTTACTTGAAGACGCCATTTTCTTACCAAAAATTTAATAAAATTTCTGATTTAATTATATGTCCTGAATAATATCTCATGTAAAAGCTCGTTTAATTCTAAATAAATTGTTTTCTATATACTTTTGCTCAATTTCTCTTCGTTATGGAGATTTTGAACTTAGAATGTTTGATCCCTAATGTCTTTCTATTTTTCTCCTTACTTACTAAATATATCTTACAACTCTTATATAATCCTTAATTTCTACTCTTAATAGTCTCTTATATTCTAAGCACATGGCGTTTTTACATGCACAATTTTTATTTCACTTATTTAAGGCTGCCTATTTTATGGCATGGTTTGCTCACTATGATTTCATTTTCCACTGTTTGTAATTATCTTATTTCACCAGTTGCACTTCTTATATTAGTGTCTTTAGTTTGATCACTCTCTTAACTTAACTATTTACATAACTTATTATCTATTACAACTTAAATTTAACTACCTAAGTGAATTTTTTTCTGTAGTTGTCTCCTACTTCCTAATTTTGTTTAAATTACTTGCTTGACTGTCTTTGTTAGTAATGTAAGATACTTTTTATCCTTTACTAACATTACTTTTTAATTCTATACAGTCTGCAACATTAGCAAGAGGAAATTACAAAATTTATACATTTTGATATCAGAAATACCTTCCAAGTTTGATATGGACATATCTGTTATCCTATAATGATTTATGAAGTTTAATGTACTAAATCATTGTAAGTCTTTACCCTAATTTATATTTCTATACTTAGTTTGCATGTATTTGGTCAATTTTTCCTGATATTTGACTATTTTGTCAAGCTAAAGTATTGTATGATAACAAGATTTTCTTCAGGGAAGCTTGCTTAGCTAATTTTTACTCAATAAGAACTGATATTTGGCAAGTTTATTGATTTGATTAGTTTTGTTACTATTTCACACTATTTATTGATACATTTGACAAGCTCTGCCTGTGTTTATCTTTATCTTTTAATATATCTTAAATTTGCTTAAATTACTCCTTACTCTTATTGCTGAGGGTTTATTTCATTGATATATATATATATATATATATATATATATATATATATATATATATATATAATTTCTAGAAGAGTTTCTATTTTATCAGCCTGAAGCGAAATGTACCTATTGTTATTATAGGTATAAACTAAAAAAAAGGATTGAAAAGTTTTTTATTTATCCACATTTTTTAGTACAATTTTTAGTTACTTACAAAATCAACCCCAATAGATCCCAGCTGGACTATTACTTGACTTTTTTTAATAAGAATAAACTAGTCCGGTCCCCTTGGTGTTTTCAGCAATCCACTTGTCAAATTTGTTAATCAGTTCAGGTGATAAACTTTCCTTATGCGAGCCCGTTTTGCCTCTTCTCATAAACTCGCCGGTTACGTTTGGATTATATTTAGCTACAAACGCATTCATAAAGGCGTTGTTAGTGGATGGATTTTTCTTCATATTTTCGAAACTTAAGTGGTCAGCCAATTGATCCACTTGAGTGTCATTCAAGGGTTTATCAATAAATTTGCCAACTGTTTTAATTACCTTCGAAAGATCTTTACTCATATCTTCATACGTTAAAAACAATATATTAGATTCATTTCGTTTGTTCCAAAATGGTAAAACATGTTGCCAGTAGGGTGAATAGAACACTTGAAAGTAAAAGGAGAATTAAATTAGATATTGAAGATATTATGGTTGTTTACTCACCTTTTCCGGCTATAAATAATTCGCAGTACATCTCTAAAGTCCCAGTGTATCCAATTAATCGTTGGTTATGATGGAAATAGGATACTGCAACATCTTTAGGATTTCGTGCTACGTAAATAATCTATTCGAAATAAAACAAACAGTATAACAATTATTTAATATAGGTTCAGCAGCAGTTTGTTATAATACAAAATAAAATATTCAGGATTCACAAGATTAGTATGAGATTTAATAACACTTCATACCGAAGTGACAATATTTCAGCACAATACCTAAAAACTTGATGTTGTGTTGTCGGAACAAATTTTCTGTAAACATAGAATTTGTGTTTAATATAATAAGTACTCATTAAAACAATAATTGTAGGTTTTAAAATGAAGGCAAGAGTACAATGGAGAGCTCTTGATGTTACATATACCATGTGGAACAGCCAAATGGAATAAATTCGACAACTAATGAATGAGGGCGTTCTGGGAAAAACGCTTGGACACGTCGATTTGTATTTTTTAATGTGCATTTTATCAACAATAAAAATTATACTTTCTTCGAGGTGTCATTCCTTTGTACGAAAATCCTAGATGTCGGTCTTACATCTCGCGTCTTCAATAAAAATTATATTGGGAGTGTCATGTGACAATGCATGCCCCTGTATATTATTTATTTTTGGATTCTTCAGAGAATTCTAGATATAATTCATGTACAATGTCCTACACCTATCTTCAGCTGTTTGGGAAATATATACGTATTTCCAGATTTATTACAAAAAATGAAATTAAAAAAGGAAAATTATTTTATATCACAAATTCTCTATATTCCACTTAATACTTAATTCTCATTTAGCTCGTGATATTACTGATTTGAAAAAAAAAGTTTTGCATAGTTTCTTCATAACTCATAGATTTAGCATCTTGTTATTTACCTGCATGATAGTAGTGATCAATGTCGGTGCTAATGTAGTTTGAATTTAGTTAACTGTACGTGTAAAAACACAGTTTTGCACCCTAACACCAAACCTTTATTTTCAACACTCAACGCACGTTTCAACAACTCTGAGTTGTCATCTTCAGGAGTAAACCCAAACTAAATCTACATTACAATTTTCTCTAATTTATACCTACCACTAAACTATTACTTAAGTATTAGTACAACGGGTAAATCCTAAGTACCTGAATTCTAATTGACAGACTTCAAAAATAAGGCAGATTTTATATAATGCAAATATGTAAATTAGGATAATGCTAAATTACCTACCTACTTTTATGCTACATTGTTAAGTAATGACATTTTTAATACTTATTTTATGGATTCTTAGAAAGTAAACTATACAATGAACTGTATGGAATAGGACCCTTATCTGAATTCATTAGTTTATTATTTTTATAAATCATAATGTTTTCGTAAGAGTCCATTACCCTATAATTATTTACTTGTTTAACTAATTTTAAAGAAGATAAATCTACAGAGTGGTTGTGCTCTAAAACATGATATGCAACACTAGATTTATCCGCTCTTCCGTATTTCAAATGGGCAATATGCTCTTTGAAACGGGTACTGATAAGATCTGCGTGTCTGTCCATAATACTTTAAATCAAAATCATTACATTTGATTTCATAAATACCGAACTTCTCGAAATCAGCAAGTTTATCTTTAGGATTGCCCAACAATTTCTGTAGTGTTGTAGTTGTTCTATACACCGCCTTCATACCAAGTTCTTTAAAAACTTTCTTAAAGCCCCTAGTATAACGACTGTACGGAACCGAGACAAACTTTTGTTCTTGTGACTCATTTCGAAAAGTTGACACTTCTTTCATTCGTAACCGAAGCCGTTTCTTCCTAATTAATTTATCTATAATATCTGCTGGATAACCATTACATGCAGCTATTTCTCTAATAGTTTTCTTTTCATTTTTAAACCTCTCTTTATTGAGAGGGAATGTCAACAACCGATGTACAAGGAAATTAAACCCCGCCATTTTATGTTGTTGACAGTGAAAAGACGTATTAGGTAAATATCTATATGTGCTAGTATCCTTCCTATATACATCAAACTCTAACTTATCACTATCATTTCTTAAAACTAATACATCTAAAAATGGTAGAGTACCCTTTTGTTCCTGTTCATATGTAAATTTAATAGAAGCAAACCTATTGTTAAGATACATAACAAAATCATTAACATTGAACTCATTAGTATTAAATTTAGCAAATATGTCATCCACGTATCGTATCCATACCCTAGGAAAATACTGGGAGTCATTTTTTGCTTCAACTTCGAACCTGCTCATGAACAAGTTGGCAAGAAACGGTGACAAGGGGTTTCCCATTGCAGTTCCTTCCTTCTGCTCATAAAAGCAACCTCCAAACTGAAAACAATTTTGGTTCATACATAATTTTGTGAGGGAAATTAATTTATTAATTTCTGCCTCACAGAAAGAGTTTTGACGCAGTAAGTCCTCCAGGTACTTCAGAGTTTGTGGAATGGGTACACTAGGAAATAAAGAACTAACATCAAACGACACCAAATTTTCTCCAGGTTGCAGCGAAACATTTTGTATAGATTGAACAAACTCCAAAGAATTCTTTACGCTAAAGTTTTGCTGTGGACAAGGTAAATTTTCGAATCGTTTAGTTAACCACTTCGCTAACTTATAAGATGGGGCGTCAATCGCTGAAACAATCGGACGTACTGTTTTTCCCGGTTTGTGAATTTTTGGAAAGCCATATAATTTCGGGATCGTTGGATTAGAAACATGTAGTCTTCGTTTCAGCTCAGGACTTACAATAGATTTGCATGCTTTAAGGACCTTGTTTACTTCTGATGTCATCTTAGATAAAGGGTTTCTAATTAATTTTGAATACGGACCGTTCGTAATTAGGTTATCAATTCTATCAAAATAATCAGATTTGTCGAGGTTGTTGACATTCCCTCTCAATAAAGAGAGGTTTAAAAATGAAAAGAAAACTATTAGAGAAATAGCTGCATGTAATGGTTATCCAGCAGATATTATAAATAAATTAATTAGGAAAAAACGGCTTCGGTTACGAATGAAAGAAGTGTCAACTTTTCGAAATGAGTCACAAGAACAAAAGTTTGTCTCGGTTCCGTACAGTCGTTATACTAGGGGCTTTAAGAAAGTTTTTAAAGAACTTGGTATGAAGGCGGTGTATAGAACAACTACAACACTACAGAAATTGTTGGGCAATCCTAAAGATAAACTTGCTGATTTCGAGAAGTCCGGTATTTATGAAATCAAATGTAATGATTGTGATTTAAAGTATTATGGACAGACACGCAGATCTATCAGTACCCGTTTCAAAGAGCATATTGCCCATTTGAAATACGGAAGAGCGGATAAATCTAGTGTTGCACATCATGTTTTAGAACACAACCAAAGCATTATGATTTATACAAATAATAAACTAATGAATTCAGATAAGGGTCCTATTCCATACAGTTCATTGTATAGTTTACTTTCTAAGAATCCATAAAATAAGTTTTAAAATGTCATTACTTAATAATGTAACATAAAAGTAGGTAGGTAATTTAGCATTATCCTAATTTACATATTTGCATTATATAAAATCTGCCTTATTTTTGAAGTCTGTCAATTAGAATTCAGGTACTTAGGATTTACCCCTTGTACTAATACTTAAGTAATAGTTTAGTGGTAGGTATAAATTAGAGAAAATTGTAATGTAGATTTAGTTTGGGTTTACTCCTGAAGATAACAACTCAGAGTTGTTCAAACGTGCGTTGAGTGTTGAAAATAAAGGTTTGGTGTTAGGGTGCAAAACTGTGTTTTTACATTTGTGACACACCAAAGGTTCCACAGCTTTTCGATTAACTGTACGTAATGATATCAGAAAAATGGTTCATTTAACAAACATGCACAAAATAACCATTCTACAAATGATTGGTTATGGAGACAACACACGGGCCTTCTGCTTTCGCTGCTAGTTACTCGAGTAACTAGAAGCGAAAGCAGAAGGCAACGAATTATGCGAACCGACCTGAAGAGGGCAGATGTGACTCATCAGTTATCAACTACGCGGATGAATTCCCGGAAACCATCTAATACATTTAGTGCCCTCGAAAACTTAAATATTATATATATAAATATATATATATATATATATATATATATATATATATATATATATATATATATAATACATGTTAAATGTTACCTTGGGTTTTTTAATTCCATCCTGAATTTCATTTGGCAGCAATTGCCATGGTAAATGACTTTTAATTGGAATTTGAATTTCAACACTTATCAAATTTTGCAGAAATCCCCATGAGTCACGTAATCTAGGTAAACCTTGCATCCCTAATTGTGGATTTTCGTGTTCGGCGCGTTGTACATCAACTATTGCCGACAGCCTATTTAAAAAAAAATGCATTAAAGACAAAAATAGAGTTAATCTGATCATAACTGTAGGTAGTGAAGGTTAATCAATAATGCAACAATTAACAGATTATGTGGAAAAAATGCTATCAATAATATTTTGCTATTTTTGCACTCACCACTATGTTCCTTTACTTCTTGTACGAGGGCTGCCTTTTATATTTCGGGATTAGAGAAGAAAAACAATTATTAATCATCGAAAATCGCTTTATTGTTTTTCAAAATATTCCCCATGAAGATCTATACATTTTTGCATGCGTTTGAACCATTGTCGAACCACTTTTTCCACTCTGATTGAGGTATCTCCAAAACATGCGTTCTAAACGCAGCAACCGCTTCTTCAGGTGTCGAAAAACGTTGACCTCTCAGTGTGTTCTTTACGTACGGGAATAAAAAGAAGTCATTTGGTGACAAGTCAGGACTATACGGCGGATGACTCATCAAATCGATGTTTTGAGTGGTCAAAAATGCAGTTGTTTGAGCCGATGTGTGAGAGCTCGCATTGTCGTGGTGAAGAGTGATCCGTCTTCGGCGGTTCGTTTGCCTCATTTCTTGCAAGACAACTGGCAAACAAATGGTTGTGACCACTCAGAATTGACTGTTCTGCGTTGTTCTAGTGGTACGGTTGCGACATGTCCAGTTTTTCCGAAAAAACAGGTGATCATTTGCTTGGAAGTGCTTCGTGCGCGAACAACTTTTGTTGTAAATCTACGATTCATCACTTGTCACTATGTCATAAACGTGTTTTGAAGCACCGTGATCGTATTTTTTGAGATTTTCTTTCGACCAATCGACACGAGCCTTTTTTGAACGATTGACAAATTGCGTGGGATCCAAGGCGGACAATTTTTTTGACATTCAACTATTATGTAATATTGAATGTATGCTGGTCCCACTAATGTGTAAGGTTGACTCAATCTCACGATAGGTCACATGACGATCTTGCAATATCAGTCCGCGCACAGCATCAATGGTTTCCGGAACAACAACTGTTTTTGGACGACCTTCACGAAATTCGTCTTGGAGTGAACTACGACCTCGATTGAATTCACCATACCATCGATAAACAGTGGTCCTTGAGGGAATTTCATCGCCAAAAATTAAATTAAGTTCATCCATGCACTCTTGCTGACTTAATCCACCTCGAAAGTTGTAAAAAATAATCGCACGAAAATGTTCACGATTTAATTCCATTTTTTGGCCGAGATGAATCCTTTAAGTTACTGTAAACAACACATAGCGCTCGTATGTCAAAACGTTCTGAGTACGTATAACCTCAAAAACGTCAAACTTTACGATAGAGCTGTCAGTTGTCAGATTGCAACATTAGGGTTGTCTAATCCCGAAATATAAAAGGCAGCCTTCGTAAACAATTGAAGTAAAGGAAAAAACGCTATTTTTTATTTGCATGCTCATAAAATCAATAATAATAAATTTGATGTTTATGGTAAATTGTAGATTGTCAAAATACCAACAAAATGTATCCAGGATAAATCCCATCGAATTATTAGTAAGAGAGGAAAACAAGAAATTCCGGAATATGCAGCATTTTTAAAAATAAATCATATCTTCGACACTTTTGAAGTTGTAGAGATGTACCTGTGGAAATTGATAGTGATTTACATATATTTTATCCATGTCAAAACCAGGCATATCAGTTTATTAGTCTTTGAACAATTGCCATAGAGAGTCCTCTATTTTTTCAGGTTTAAATTTTGAAAAGAGTTATTGTAAGTATAGGTATCATTTTACAAAGCTTCTATTGTCATTTTTCATCAAATGCATGTTAAATGCAGGAAAAATATTAGCAAACCCAAAAATAGGCGAACTGGAGAGGGGAACTTCTAACAATAATTATCGAAAGTAACTGTCAAAATATGACAAAATCTCTCTCTCTCTCTCGCCTATATTACTATTTAATTTTTTGGGTTTTTGATTTTCGGAACATTAAAATATATCCATACATTGAAAAGATTTTTTACCGTCAGTGGTTCTTGTGAGGTAATCAGAATTATCTCAGACGAATTGTAAATACTTATCCTTAATAATATTATTTCTTCATTCGGTTCACACAGACCCATATTATGTAAACAAACAATAAATCCTCGTGCTGAAAATTTTTCATGCAAGAAAGACCTAATAAATTGGTCGAACTGTTTATATTAAAATGTAAGCTCCAGTAATTATTTTTAACCGACTTCCAAAAAGGAGGAGGTTTTTAATTCGTTGTGACGTTTTTTAAAATTTATACTCGGTGATTATTCAAAACCGCTTGGACAAATTTGATGATTTAAATGTCATTGTATTAAGGAATATTACAGAAAGTTACCATATAATTTTCTATAACGTGAGATTTACGGTTTTCCAGGAAATCAGAAAAAAAACAGTAATGTGAGACTACATTTCAGTTAATTCAATAAATCTACACTGTTTTCTCTAAGACGTTTCAGCCAATTTGAATATTTTAAATTGTATTGTACAAAGAAATGTTTCAGCTTGATACATACATGAAACATAAAATTGTTCCGAAAATCGTGAAAATATTTGCAAAAATATGGTAAAGATCAATGTAAATGTCAAATTTCCATCATAAATATCTAGCTTAAATGTAGATAGTTCATTGTAGTCAAGAGAAATGGTACAAAATATTCCATTAGTGTATCGAAAAGAATTTTTTTTAGGTGAGCGATGTTTTCTATATGGTATACGGTGGTAGGTGTGTGCGTGCATCGAATTTCAAGCAGCAATCAGTGAAATATGAGGCGAAGTAAAATTACAGTTAGACAGTTGAGTTCAAAAAAATCTTACAAATAAATATGGTATTGGGTGTACAATATATAGGATGGTTGAAATATAAGGTGAAATAGAATTAATGTTATACAGAGTGGTTTAAAAAATGTTGTACTGAGTGGCACATAAGTAGTTGCGTATACAAGATGGTGGAAATAAGAGTCAAGTAAAACTATAGTTATACAGAGTGGATAAAAAAACTTATGTAGTAAGGCTCTTCTAGTTATAGGGCGGAGGGTTCAAAAAATGTTAGAAGCAGTTGTATAAACAGGATGATTGAAATGTAAGGGGAGTGGAATTATAGTTATACAGGGTGGTTAAAAAATGTTATATAATGTAGAACATAAGTTGAATAGAAAAATAGAAACAGTCAATAGGGTGAGAGGATTAATACTTATACAGGGTAGTTGCAACATCGTGTAGTGTTGAATTATGTACAGAGTGATTCAGAAAATGATAGACAAATAATTTATATTGGGTGACCAATCCACAGAAACCTATACAGGGCGGTTGCAATATAGAGTGAATTAGAGTTACACTTATAGAGTCATGATCTTATACAGTTTGGTATATTCTACAAGTTGGAAATCTGCTACACATTGTAAGAACGCCTTTGTCCCAGAGATTGGTTTATAGTGTTGGTTTCGTTGTTGTGTTACATCTATTTTTGGCAAAATTTATTAAATTTACTAATTGTATGCTATCATGTTCTTGCAGCTTTTGTTCGAGAGATGTTCTTGATATTGTTTGGACTCTACACTTCGTGTATGATGTTGGTCGGCATGAGTGTGAATCTATACAGTTTCCGACAATTTTTGCTCTCACTAGCCTATGCTCGCTTCCTCTCTTGGGCATGCTTTCATCTTTCGTGGTGCTGATGTTGTTTAATCATGGTAGAGTCAATTTGCAGTTTTGGACAAGCGCAGATAATGATGTAACAGTTGTTGATTCAAGGTATAGAGGAAACGGACCCAACGGAATCAACATATATTCCAGTATGTATATCTGAAGATGAAACTGAGTGGTCATAAATCCTAGGACACACAAAACACACAAAACCTATTTAAGGAAAAAACAGCATTTTTAAACATATGGGCCACTCAAATTGTAGTCAATCTTTTCCGTTTTCCGTTGAAATTACATTTTTAGGACAACATTTGCACCAATTTTATTAATGTACATTTATAAAATTGGTTTATAAAATAAAATTGGACTTACTCAAG
Organism: Octodonta nipae; assembly: GCA_034190945.1. Classification (NCBI taxonomy): domain Eukaryota; kingdom Metazoa; phylum Arthropoda; class Insecta; order Coleoptera; family Chrysomelidae; genus Octodonta; species Octodonta nipae. The sequence goes on from CM067222.1 coordinate 14,759,176, forward strand.
GTATGGTGAGCGGTCGTTAATATTTTCTGCCATTGCGTTTTCAAAATTCATGTCATTTAGGATCATCCATACCATCTCCTGAGTCCAAGTCGTTCCTAAGAACACATTGTTTACACATTAGACACATTAAATATCCTGAAATTTCGAAAATGTTTGTTTTCCTTTTTAAATTATTTGAATTTTAATAATGAAAAATTTTTTGCAAGTTCCCAATAAAGTATTTTTATTATACCTAAATATTTATTTTTTTAACAATCAGGAATATAAAATAGAGTAAAAAACAGTTGTAAATATAGTTACTTAATTAAAATTACCTTTTTTATTTATGCAGGATCAGTTTGAAAACTAATTGGTTAAGAAGGCGGACATTCAGGATATTTTGAGATCATTTAGAGGCATTATTGAAAAAAATTTAATGAAAAATTTAATATCGAACTTCGAATTTTACCATTTCTCAAATTTGAAAATTGTGCTAAATTCAATATTATTCGAAATGCCTCTTTAAAACAAACAACCACATTTCTGTAATCTATAATAGTTATTGAGATATTTTAAAAATAAATTTAACAAATTTGGAATATGATGAATTTATAAACTTTTGAAAATAAATATTTTTTATTTTAACATATTCGTTTTATCAAGAATGAAACACTTTCCCAAAAATTCATCCAAATCAAAAGGGGTCGATTTCAACCATTGGTTGATTTGACATGAAATGATCCATATATATAGTGGTGAATATGTAAATCAAATACTTTTGATAATGTGAATGTAGTACAATAATCATAATCTCAAAATCTCACCTGATTTTGGAAACGTTACCAACCAAATATCCTGTTCTCTGACATTCATGTTGTATATTTTATCTTGAAGCCTTTCGAAACCTGGCGTCAGTACACATCCTTCAAACTCGCAGAATTTATTACTGTAGGGACTGGTGAAATGTTTATTTCGGTATTCTATTAAATAATCCATTTTAATAATGACACTGTTTTTTACAATTTGAGTATTTCGTACCATTGAAAACAAAGTACATTGACGCTACTTATCTAATTATTATCTATAGGAACAAACATTTATAACAAAAGTTTATTTACTTACTTCATGTATATTATTTAAGGTAATTTAGTTTGTTGGCATATGTTGAAAACAGAAGGTAATTTAAACACATTTCTGTTAGTGGTGTATATGTTTGTATATCAACTTATCCATTTAGCATAGTTTGGAAAATCATGACCGTGATGTCTCATCAAACATACAGTGAGGACCTAAACTAAAGGATAAATTCATTTTATACTTGTTAATGAAAAATCCTGAAACAGGTCAAGTATTATGTATGAAACTACGCTTTAGGAATAAAATTATTCAACCTTCCCTTCAACCCCTTATAGGTAATAAAAAAACCCGAAAAAATTAAGAAATACCATGTGATCCCGGTTATAAATACCTTTTTAATTCTCTATTTAGCAATATAGGCCATATATCCATAATGTAGTTTCTAATATATTTCACTGTTTATTACAAAAAAGTTTACTCGAACGACAACCTAACATACATTAATTGCAACATCCACAATCTACTGCTATGTTTTTTTGTAATCCTTTTTTTCTTGGCCGTCTACTAGTATTGGAAGAAATTTCGTTTTATTTTACAACGACAACCATGAACAGAAACGATTAGTATGCAAAGCACTGCTATCTGCTATTTCTTTTATCCATCGAAATAGAACAACTGCTATTTTGTCAGTCATTTGATTTTCGGATCGCTATCATTGTTCTTACAAAAAGCAGTTAATTAAGCTTAGGTTCTTTTACACTCTGGGCTGCTTATATTAATTACAATAATGGCACTACTAACATTTTGTACAAAAACAACATATTTTCAACTTAATGACCACTTCTACCAACACGATTTTGTCATGGCAATGGGCTCCTGTTTGTCTCCTGCTTTAAGTTTGGTGCCGCTATATTGATGTTGATGATGTCGTTATTTGGGAATATAATCTTGAAGACTTACATGAATTACTTAACGACATAAACAACAAAGAACAAACTATTCAGTTTACTTTAGAACTTGAACTGAATTACACATTATCTGTCTTAGACATTTTAATAACTAAAACAGAATCGACATTTGAAACAGAATTTTACAAAAAACCGACTCACTCTAACAGGTGTCTTATGTTTTACTCTAGTCATCCAATTTCAGTAAAAAGAGGGATCGACAAATCTCTATATGACAGAGCAAAAACCAATTGTTCCAACATCAATAATTCAATAATGAAAAACGTTTATAAAAATGTACTCTCTGCCAACAATTACCCAGAAAAAATTATTTACTTAAATAAAATCGAATACCAAACGATTGCTAACATCCAACCACAACATGACAGTAATTTTCAAACGAAATTCGAGTACACATAGATTCAAACACAAGGGGTTTCAGAAATGAAAAAAAAACGACATATGTTAAGAGTTTATTACAGATTTGATAGGAACAGTATGATAACAGCTCAAATATATTTTCGGTTATCTCAGGAAAGTCATCAGCCGCATAGAACTTTATTTAAAATGCATGATGAACATTTGGCTGAATTTGGTGCTATTCGAAAACTCAAGATCACTTATGAAAGATAAAACGAAATGTCTTAAATTGTTTTTTAAGTAACATTTTGTTGTTATGTTTAAGCACTTTTTACGAAATAACACCACAATGCAATAAATTACTGTGGATTTCAAAACATTTTGATGTTTAGGTTAGACCCCGTTGTCAATGGCAAAGAATCTATGAAAAATGAACATTTATAAAATTTAAAATTAAAATGTTTGATTTTGTATACGAGGTTACTAAGAAAATTTAATTTGACAATGTACAGGGTAGCACGTTAACTTCTAAAGGTCATATAATAATAAAATTTCTTTCAAATTTTAACAATTAGTTAGGGGAGATCTTCAGAAGGTTATGTGGCTCTCCTAGGTGCGACGTCGTTATAAAATTTTACTGAATTCGGTAAAAAGATGTATCATCAAATCTCTATATGACAGAGCGACAACCAACTGTCAATAAATTTAACCAAAGAAAAGTTATTTTCGATATTATCTCTCTATATTTAATTCTATACTTTCACACCACCGTTTTGGATTAAAACAAATATTTTCTTGCAGATGGATAATTACGACCAATATTTACAAAAGTTTTATACACACAATTTGAGGGAATGCTACCATACTTATAATGAATACACTCTACCTGTAAATTTTAGTAAAATTAACGAAAACGTATTAAATTTAAAAATATGTAACACGATGTTTGGTTAATAACTTATCCAAGTATTTTTTAAAGTAAATATCGAGTGATTCAATAAAATCATCTAGATGTTTTGTCTTAAACGTAAGGCAAAATATATTAAAATTTTATAATTATTTTTTCATATAGGTAAAAGTCATCATCGTACTGTTAACTATTTTCGCGAATTGGTGAAAATAGTTTAGTTTAAAGAAGAAACACTACTTGCGTCACTGTTTCTGTAAATCGGGCGACGGATTAGTCAAGATTAAAGTTTCTTAGTACCAATCCGAAAACCTTGATATAGACCAAGCTGGCATTTGCGCTAATTTCCGTGTCGGCCTTCTTATGAGTAGGAGGCCAAAATTAATAGCTTAAACAGCTTAATATACCCCCTTGGACCTTTTAATTGAACTTTATTTGAAGAGTCAAGTCCACGAGAACTACCTTTGCGGTAGTTTCTGTTTAGTCACTGGTGGTGACACTGTACTCTAAAACACTGAAATTGTTGTTGTTGGAATACAAAATTTCAAACTATTAACTGAAATTAGTACTAACAAAGAAGGTCCCCGGAATGTTCCTACATTCACTACTTAACTGAAATATAATTCAATAGCTGATCACTAATAGTGAAATATGGCTCTGATTGCTTGCCTGTCAAAAAATAGCCTCAAATATTTTAAAAATAAATACGCTTTTTCATAACATACTGGTTTTTCATTAATTCATTATGGTCAACCATAAGGTTCATAAAACAAGCATATTGTATTGTTTTATGAAAAACTTGATAAAAGTGTACCTATTGCTGTTACATTCATTGACCTAGCCAAAGCTTTTGATACTGTTCACCATTCAATATTATTAGATAAATTATACAGATATGGAATTAGAGGAAGTGCGTTCAAACTCATTTCAAGTTCTTCGACAAGCAGATATCAGCTAGTAAAAATAAATGACACTTTAGTGGCTTAAGTGAAATTAAAACAGGTATTCCACAAGGTACCATCTTGGGTAAATAAATAAATAATAGATATTATTTATTTTATATAAAAATGATCTACTACTTGATATACCAGAGGGACTTATACTATCTTTTGCCAATGATACGGCTGTGATATCAACAGGAAAAAGATGGAATGGAGTCAAAATACAAATGAATTACTACCTTAATGTGGTAAAGAAATGGCTTGCCTTAAATAAATTATCTCTAAATGTTGATAAAACTGTCTTCATGACATTCGAAAACTACTGCAATAGTGTTTCTCGCCATAAAGATATTAAGATAAATACCAAAAAATAAGAAAGGTAGGAGTTTGTTGTGACTATAGAATGAGCATACTGAATATGTAATAAATAAAACTAAATATTTCGGAAAATGGCCAAAATTATGTTGAGAGACTCGCTGATAACATTATACTATGCACTTTTCCATAGTATCATCTGCTATGGTAACATAGCTTGGGGAAGAATTTAATAACTAAACAAGTTTTGTTACAATGTTTACAAAATAAACTCCTGAAAACAATATTTGTATAAAACAACAAACTTTTATTGAAAAAAAAACACTAAATCTTTAACAAATCTTTGCTTTTAAATCTCTTAAATACTATTATGACACGTTTAAAAATAACACTGCCAAACAAAAAATAAAACCATTGATCTTGGCTAATATTTAAAATTTGAAATAGCCGGACAGTAAATTTATATAAGGAGAAATCGATATAAAAGTTCTAATTCTTTAAATTATATATTAGTATGACATAATTATTTCATCAACAACAAATTTTTAGAATATTAGTAATAAGATTTTAGAGGATATTAGCATTAAGGTTAGTGTTAAGATTATCATATCTGCGAACAGGTAACTGAGTTTACCTCTGCAGGGTTTATTTTTTTATAGCTAATGTATAAGTATTGTAAACATTGTGATAAATAAATAAATAAATAAATTACACTTTATTTATGCATTTGTTAGTAAACTTGTTCTTTTCTAAAACTGAAGATCCTTCTACTTTACATACCGAAAAGTAGATTATTGGAAAATATCTCTCACTTGTGCCTTAATGGAAATCATTTACAGGAAAAGTAAAGAAATTATGAAGAAAATAAAACTGTTAAGTCATATATTAAAAATCTATAAAACACCTAAATCTATATTTTCTCCCATTAAATACGATTCATTGGGAACATATGACTTTTAATCCAGAAATAAGCGTAATTAAATGTTTTGAGGTAATAAGAAATGAGTTAATGAGTTGACTGTAATCGCACTTTTCCTGACAAACTTGGAGAGACGGCCAGCTAATATGCAACTGGGAACAGAGAGCTCCCATAACTTATTCAAGATCAACAAACCTCAACAACAGTTTACTAAAGCAAATTTAAATTATAAGAATCGAATTGAATAGTTAATATAATCTGTTTTAATTTATTTTTAATACTGATTCAGTTTCCATTTGTACATTTATTAAATAGTACATGGGTGACGAAACTTTCTTTATCTATCTAAACTATAAATACTTAACTAAATTTATAAACAAAACATTCATTATCCTTTTTATAACAACATACAATTTTTAGATAGAATTAAATTATTTACCTTATTCTATTTTGGTTCATAGTCTGTCTTTTTTTTTAAACAACATTTCTTCCTTAACTTTTCTTCTTTTCTCCATTACTTTGTTTTTTTATTTAAAATACCCATTCATTTATGTTTCATCCATTCCATTTACAAATTTAAAAGTTCAGTTTCCACTACTTTGGAATTTTTCACACCACTTGAATTACATCAGTTTGTTTTGCGTGTTGCTAGTTTATTCACTTCAATTTATTTCACAAAATTTGGGATTTCGAGCTTTATGCTTGAGCTGTCAAACATCACATTTCAAATTTCAAAATATTCAAAAACCGTTGCGAACTATAATTGTTTATTCACAAATTTGCTACATCTGAAATGCTGGTTTATTGACGAATCCCCGATTTTTGGCGTGTCAGTAAGAACAAAATACTCTCGAGACGCCAAATTTTGCTTGAAACAGCTCACTTGATGACGCTATTTTCTAACCACAAATAATATCTCATTTGAAAGCTCATCTAATTTTAAACAAATTGTTTTCTATATACTATATTTTTCTTCGTTATGGAGATTTTGAACTTCGAATATTCGACCCCTGTCTTTCTGTTTTTCTCCTTACTTACTAAATATAGCTTACAACTCTTATCTATTCCTTAATTGCTACTCTGTATAGTCTCTTATATCCTAAGCACATGAAGTTTGTACTTGCACAATGTTTATATCACTGATTTAAGGCGGCCTATTTTATGGCATGGTTTGCTCACTATGAGTTCACTTTTCACTTTCAGTAATTGTCTTATTTCACCAGGTGCACTTCTTATATTAGGGTGTTAGTTTGTTCACTCTCTTAACTTAACTATTTACATAACTTATTATCTATTACAACTTATACTTTACTACCTTATTGAGTTTTTTTTTCTGTAGTTGTCTCCTATTTCCTATTTTTGTTTAAATTACTTGCTTGACTGTCTTTGCTGCTAATGTAAGATACTTTTGTTCTTTACTAACATTTTTTTTTTAATTTTTAGATAGTCTGCAACATTGGCAATTAGAAAATATCAAATTTATATATTTTGGTTTTGTGAGAAATACCTTCCAATGTGGATATGGACATATCTTTTATCCTTTATGAAGTTTAATGGACTAAATCATAGCAAGTATTAACCCTAATTTATATTTTTATACTTAGTTTCCATGTATTTGGTCAATTTTCCCTGATACTATTTTGTTAGTTAAGCTAAAGTATGATATGATAACCAGTTCTTCTTCAAAGAATCTTGCATAGCTTACTAATTTTTACACAATAAGTACCGATCTTGGACAAGTTCATTGGTTTGATTTCTATTTCACACTATTTATTGATAAATTTGATAAGCTCTGCCTGTGTTTATCTTTACCATTTTATATTTCTTAAATTTGTTTAATTTACTCCTTACTCCTATTGCTGAGGGCATATTTCATTGCTATATTTTGAAATGGAAATTGAAATAAACATATACCAAAAATAAAAATTAAATCAATAATAACATTCAGACGAATAAAATAGTATATTAAAATATTGTGAATAATGCGTTGGAAAAACCAATTTTGGAGGCAATAGAAATTTTGTAAGAGTGATTCAAGTAATGTAAAAGAGATATGAAAAAATAAATGCAATTTAAAGGTCCATAGACGAATAGAAATGATTAAATTATTAAACTAGACCATAAACTGGTAATTTGCAAATGATTTATACAACTAAAACCACATAGTAAACACATGTTTAAAAACTAACAAATGTGACAGTTTAAAATAAATTTATTATAAAGCAATTAGGATTTGAAATGAACATATACAAATAATCTATAGGTTGATATATTACAATGAAATCATTTTATGAAAAGAAAATATAAAACCTTACCTTAAATTCGAGACGTAAATAATCCAGTAGTAAAATTCAATAGTTCAAATTCATAGTAACTTCATATTTTAGGCACAATAGAAGCCATAATTCGAAATTTTAGGATTTTATTAAATCATTTTAGGGTGAATAATTTTAAATACAGGTTATTTCCACACAAAATAACCAATTCAAAATTACATGTCCTGATAACATTTTGGAACAAGATTTTGACAGATCTACCGATCGAAATACGTTTAAATTCATAGGACAGAGGAAAAGAACGGGGAATCAGATGATAGTATTGTTTCATGCCAACATTGAAAATTTTAGTTAAGGTATTTTAGGAATCTGTTTAGATAGGGAATTAAATATATAAAGAAAGAATTATTGTATATAAAAACGGGATTTCAAAAATAATGATTAAAAAAAGTTCAAAATGTGCAGTTCTCTGTCAAAATTAGAAACTATTAAACCAAGAACTGAGAGTATTTAAAAGAGAGTCTAAATTTGCAAGTGTAGCAGTAAATATTGTTAGCGAGCATAAAGTGACAGTTGTTGTCAGAGTCAGAAAAGTGTATAAATTCAAAGATTTGTTAAGTAGTTATTGAAATTTGATTGAAATAATCATATTCAAGAATAGTGGAAGTGTAATAATACAAGTTAAATGGGAATGGGCTAAAATCTAGTAGCAGAAAGTATATCAGCAGTTAACATTAAATTAAGAATCCAGTTTGATAGTAAATAAAACATTTCACATTGGTAGCAGAAATCATTTGGCAGCAAATACAGAAATAATTTGGCAGTATTAGTAAGGTCAGTAATTCGTGGTATCAGAAACATTGTAGTAGATATCAGCATATAAGACATCATTTGAGGTGGGACAACAGTCATCAACACAAGCAGTTTGAAGGAAAAAAAGTGAGACCCTTTAATAAAAGTTTTGAAAGTGAATGAGGTATTTACCAATTAAGTTATTTAAACCATTTATTATTTTGATTTTCATTTACATTAACAATTAGATATTTAAAGAACATACATTTAGGAAATAATTGTTTTAGTAACGGTATAAAGTTTGGATATTTAAAATAACATTGCATTTGAGTGATCATTGATCTACAAATTTAATTGTTGCAAATTAGAATAGTATTCGAGTAACTAGAAGCGAAAGCAGAAGGTTACGAGAATTATGCGAACCGACCCGTAGAGGGCAGATGTGACTCTGCCAAAACGTCGTCATTTTACCATCGATCCCGGCAGGGATCAGTTATCAACTACGCGGATGAATTCCCGGAAACCATCTAATACATTTAGTGCCCGCGAAAACTTAAAAACAAATATATATTTATTTATTTATATATAAATTTAATTTATAGAAGGGTTCCTATTTTATCAGCCTAAAGCGAAATGCAATAACAATAGTTTCTAAGTTATAAACTGAAAAAATAAGAGAATTTTTTTTATTTATCCACATTTTTTAGTACATTTTTAGTTACTTATGCCGCTTAAAAAAATAAGAGTGTACAAATCAACCCGAACAGATCCCAGCTGAACTCTTTTAATAAGAATAAACTAGTCCGGTCCCCTTGGTGTTTTCAGCAATCCACTTGTCAAATTTGTTAATCAGTTCAGGTGATAAACTTTCCTTATACGAGCCAGTTTTGCCTTTTCTCATAAACTCGCCAGTTACGTTTGGATTATATTTAGCTATAAACCCATCCATGAAGGCGTTGTTAGTGGATGGGTTTTTCTTCATATTTTCGAAACTTAAGTGCTCAGCCAATTGATCCACTTGAGTGTTATTCAAGGGTTTATCAATAAATTTGCCAACTGTTTTAATTACCTTCGAAAGATCTTTACTCATATCTTCATAGGTTAAAAACAATATATTAGATTCATTTCGTTTCTTCCAAAATGGTAAAACATGTTGCCAGTATGGTGAGTACAGCACTTGAAAGTAAACGGAGAATTAAGTTAGTTATTGAAGATATTAACGTTGCTTACTCACCTTTTCCGGCAATAAATAATTCGCAGTACATCTCTAAAGTCCCAGTGTATCCAGTTATTCGTTGGTCATGATGAAAATAGGATACTGCAACATCTTTAGGATTTCGTGCTACGTAAATGATCTATTCGAAATACATATATTATTTAGTGTGGGTTTATCAACAGTTTGTTTATATCGTAAACTAATCTTAATACTAATTGATGGAATACAAAATTTTGGTTGAACATATAATTTTTAGTGATGAACTTTATGGCATTCACTGATTGTAAGAAAACCTTCGATACATTCCAAAATTTTGGCAGTCCTAAAAGCTCTGAGAAGCTGGAGCATGGATAGTAGGTACATCATGCTCATAAACAATATATACTCTCCCGCAAAAATGTATGTAAATCCGATCCTGTTCCACTCAAAAGAAATGTAAGTCAGGGAGACACAATTTGACCCAAACGGTTCATTGCGGTTATGAAAGATATTTTTATGAAATGAACTGATCCATTAAGGGAATCTTAATAGACGAAAAATACCTCAGTCATATTTGATATCACGTAATTCCAGAATGTTTACCAAATTAAAACATAGTTTAAGGAATAGATACAAGAAAACAAAAATAATGTCAAACACAAACATGACTTCTATAAAAATTAAATAAGCAACTTTATCTTACCTTGCCTGAAGAATATACTTAACCTGGATTGCCTTTGACAAACTTAGCTCTAATGTTCTACTGGGAAAGTCTTTCAGCTCACACCATTGTATAAATTTGGATTTTAATTAGAGGACTTGATCCGAAATCGAATTCCAGCCAAGTTAAGATTTTTTCAATTAATAAAGACAACAGTCTTTCCATAGAACCAAAAGATATCATAGCCAGTTACGATGTTAAATCCTTATGTTCAAGCATACCGGTAGAAGAAAAACTTCATAAATATCCGAGAATAGAGACCTCCCACCATTCATAATAGACTTATCACGACCCTGCCTTAAAAGCTCCTATTTTATGTTTGACAGCCACATATATAAACAAACCGACTTATTTCGCGGAAAAGGCACTACAGACAGCAAATCTGAAGCAAAAGTTATGCATAAGATACGTCGGTGACGTATTTGTATGCCTTTTGGTAAACAAGAACTGCTCAAGTTCCTAGAGCACTTAAACTCGATACACCCCAGGATTTACTTTACATTAGAACTTGAAGAAAACAACCAGCTGCCTTTCCTTGATCCTCGTAAGAAAAAACTGACCAGAATGGACACTTGGACCACACTGTGTACAGAAAGGATCGGAAGATAATAGAGTGGATAAGAAACAAGTCTCGGATAATGGATATTATCTACAGAGTAAAATCGCAGCGGGCAAGACATGTAGCAAGAAGACAAGACAATAGGTGGTTAACAAAAATCCCACAATGTTATCCTTAGGGGTGTTAAAAGACTAGGGAAGCGCCCTAATGTAAGAAGGAACTATGACATCAAGAAAATAGCAGGCAGAACGAATATGTAAGAGTAGCTACACCATGAAATAATGGTTGAAATTAGCATATGATGTTAATGATGAATATACAGGGTATTCCATCACAAACGAGCCACCTTAAATATCTTGGTTATTTTCAAAAATATTTCAATAAGAAAAAAACAGGTTTAGTTCGGAGGGGGAAATTGTTTGTGGTGAATTAGCGCTTACGCGCATTCAACGTAAGCAGGCCAATTCAGTGACCTTCAGATTTGAAATATGAAAAATAGGTGTTGTCGTATATCACTTGAAAGCACTATTTACAGACTATACCGTCATAATATTTTTTTGCAATTTCTGTACGTGTAACAGAAAACCTAACGGGCCTAGTAGTAAAACCGGATTATTAAATTAAAAGTTTTTACTCCATGGAAAAGTATTAAAAGGAGTTCTTGTATAGAACGTTCTTAAACCATCCTGTTTCACTGCCGCACCCTGTAATAACACGTTACAAGAAAAACATTAAACTTTCATTTATTTTACATTATTTTTTTGCTGATATTAACAGCAAGTTTGTTTATCTGTTCTGATCTTTATTCGATCATTTGAAGAATTGTACATTTATCTGTCAAGTTATTACTTTACTGATTTGTTGTAAATTTAAAAGATATTTATGGTATTCACATTCCAAGAACGTCTTGAGCTGGTAATTCTTTATTACCAAAATCAAAATTGTGCTCGATCTGCTGCAAGGGTTATTAATCAAAACCATCCAGAACATAACATTCGTCATAAATACATATTGGAGTTGATTTTAAAATTTGTTGAGACGGGCTCAGTAATGAATAAAAAAGAGGTCCCATTGCAATTGTAAATGATGAAGGGGTAGCTGTGGCTACATTGGGCCATGTCCAACTTATACCAAACACGCAGTCTGTCCAGCAAATCTCTGCAGCTTCCGGTATTAGCAAAACTAATGTCTTTAGAATTTTGTACAAATTCCATCTGTACAAAATTAAATTACTTCATGAATTGAAGGAGGATGATTGGGATCGAAGGCAACAGTTTTGCGAAATTATGACCCAGCGTATGATCGAAAACCCGAATTTTTTGTACAATGTTTGCTTTTCGGATGAGTGCACTATTTCACTTCATGGGGAGGTTAACCGACATAACTATAGATTTTTGGAGCGATACAAATCCTCATTTATTTCGAGAAGCTCATAGTCAACATCCGGATTTGGGAAAATCATCTAATTGGACCCCTGTTTATTCCTGGTAATTTAAATGGTGAAATTTATTACAATATATTGGAAAATGAAATTAATGCATTGATAATAGAAAAATTAGAAAATGATCCTCTATTACATGAAGAGCAATTGCGTTTCCAACAAGATGGAGCTTATCCTCACTACGACGCACCAGTTCGTCAATACCTCGATTTGGAATACCATGGTCGCTGGATTGGAAGAAGAGGTCCTATAGAATGGCCTGCCCGATCACCTGATCTGAGCCCTTTGGATTTTTTTGTGGGGACATGTTAAATCCAAAATTTTTATGACTCAGCCTGAGAATTTGGACGAACTAAGACAAGCGAAGTATCGTCAGATAACACCGACAATGCTGAACCATGTCAGAGACGGCTTTCAATCAAGGTTGTACTATTGTATGGAAGTCAAGAAACTTTAAACATTTGCTTTAGAGGCATTGTATTGTACTGTAAATTCGTTTTTTTTTAATAAAATTTTATTATGACGGTGTAGTCCGAAAAAGGGACTTTCAAATGATGCGACAACACCTATTTTCCCTATCTCAAATCTCAAGGTCACTGAATTAGCCTGTTTATCTTGAGAGCGCGCAAGCGCTAATTCACCTCAACAATTTTTTTGTTTTTTTTATTGCAATAGTTTTAAAATAACTAAGATATTCAAGGTAGCTCGTTTGAGATAGAATACCCTGTATATAATATGTACTATATTTACCTTAGGTTTCTTCATTCGTCCCTGAATTTCCTTTGGCAGCAATTGCCATGGTAAATGGCTTTTAATTGGAATATGAGATTCGACATTTGTCAAATTTTGCAGAAATCCCAATGAGTCACGTAATCTAGGTGTTCCACCTAATTGTGGATTTTCGCGTTCGGCGCGTTGTACATCAATTACTGCGGACAACCTATTTAACAAAATGCATTAAAGGCTAGAATAGAGTTAATATGATCATAACTGTAGGTCATTCAGTAGTGCAACAATTAACTGATTATGTGCAACAAATGTTATCAAGATATCGACGGTGTCAAAAGATTTAGAAAAATTCGTATTGATATGTTACTAATTTTTGATTCGCACCTATGTTCCTTTACTTTGTTGTAAGTAATATAAAATAACGTTATTTTTTCTTTTCATGCTTATGAAATCAAAAATAATAAACTAATGTCTATGATGTCAACATGCAAATTGTAGATCGTGAACATACCAACATAGTGAGCCCAAGAAAGATCCGACCATTTCAGTAGTAACAGAGGAAAACAAGAAATACCGGAAAATGCAGCTTTTTTAAATAAATCATATCTTCCACACTTTTGAAGTTGTAGAGATGGAGCTAAAGGTACAATTTCGATCCACGCGGCAGACGGCATTGGCAGACCGCCGACAGCAAACGCTATCAGGCTTCAGTTGTCGTCGTATAGATTCCGAAGTCGACAGCAATCACTGCAGTTGCGTCGCTGCATTACTAACTTTTTTTCGATGTACAGCATAAATAATCAAATGTTGTAAGTTTTATTGCAAGAAGAAGAAGGCTAGTGGTTTTGCTAATGCCGGAGGTTTAGTGATTTGAGACAAATTATTTTTTTTTGTTCCCAAGTATAGGGATGAAACGATACCACCAAGGTATCGATACTTTTACTCGATACCGTATCGTATGCCAAGTATCGATACTTACTCTGTATCAATTGAAAAGTATCGATACTTACTCGTATCGAATCAGAGTCACTTTTTGAATGCGTATGCAAATTAGAAGTATTGCCACAAATCCGCACAGTTTTAAAGCATTTCTTGCAGCTTGCGATTTTGTCATCGTTTTTTGCAAAATATAGTCACACATTAGAATTCGGAGACCCCATTCTCAATCAGTCAAAAAATTAAAATGCTTTAGACATAAAACAAACACCGACTAATGTCAGTACTGTTTAGGTTAACAGTGTTAACACCGACTGAACGAAAACAATCGTGGCAACGCTAGAAAGAGATGGCAATATTGAAGGTGAGAGGCTATTTCACTCGATTGGGTACTACATCCAATAAGCTCATTGGTTCCATCTACCAATAGAGTCAAATAGCCTCTATACTCTGAGTCTCTATTGCCCTCTCTCTGTTTAGTCTTACCACGACATTTATGCATGACAGGCTATATCTAGAAGGTACATGGTCTAAGATGTTTAAATGAAATAGTGACATTCGCATGGGTATATGAGTACTTTTGACCAGTGAGTAAAGTATTTTGAGCAGTGAGTATAGTTACTCGGTATCGGAGAAAAGTATCGAGTATGTACTTGTATTTACTCGTATCGTTTTATCCCTACCCAAGTAGGTAAAGTATCGTAAATCATACCGAATAGCATAAGTATTTTATAAATAATATAAATATACTTAGTGGTTTTATTGAATTATTGAGAGCTCTCTTTCCAAATATTTTCTTTAATACGTGCATCTTTATAATTATGATTTTTGTTATAATATAAACACGGAGTTTTTTCTGTCTTCTTTGGGAATAACACATATTTCAAAAAATCCAAACGTTTCAAGGTCTAAATCAGACCCCGTTTTCAATGGTATTAACACAAATGAACAAGAAATTAAAAAATGAAAAGAATTCGTAATGAAAAATTTAGTAATCACAATTTGACATTAATGTTTGACAGTGAAACAGATGTACCTAAGGAATTTACTGCAAATTTCATATGTAAGTGTATCACTAAAAGTTCTAAAGATCATGTGAAATAACAAAGCTTCTTTCAAATTGGAATAATATGAAAGAGTTGTCTTTGGAATTTGATGTGGCGTTCCCAGAAAACAAATAAATACGGATATTTAGACACTAAAATAATAAAATTTTCGGTTTCTTGGTCTATAATGTCCAACTGCAATGGCAGTACTGTGATTGTGCGGTAGTGCAGTATGCTGCAGCAAACAGGTGGCGTCCTGTCGCACGGCAGTTGCAGTCATATGTCGGAATCGGTCTCATACAAGTTATTACTGGAAAGTACTGCCGTCTTCTGCCGCGTCACATGCTGTTACCGTCTGCCGTTGCCGTTTGCTGTCTGCCGCATGGATCGGAATTGTACCTTAAGGGAAATGATAGCAATTTACATATTATACTTTATGCATGTCGAAAGCAGGCGCTAACAGTTTATTAGTTTTTGAACAATTGCGATATGTAATTTAGAGTCCACCATTTTTTCAGTGTGTCATGAATCGTCAGAATTGTGAAAAAAGTTCTTGGAAGTAGAGGTATCATTTTACAAAGATTCCATTCGCATTTTTCATCAAATGAATGTTAAATCTATAAGAAAATTTAGCAAACACAAAAAAGGGCGAGCGCAGGATTGTATACGACTAGTGGGGAAACACGGCCCTTGAGGGCAACTGCTGACAACGATTATGTATAGTAGCTGTCAGACCCTGACAGTTGGTGAAAGGATCTAACCGCTTAAATTTCTATACAGGGCAATTTGTACAATTTTATTACATGAAAAGAGAATTGTTTGTTTATTTATCTATTTAAGTTTTGGTCATTTACGGAGAAAAAGATCTTTTGTTGACAAAACGAATAGTAGAACAAAACCAACTTCAACGTGTTCTAATAATAAAACATTAATAGTTGAGATAAAACTCAACATTGTTTATCAATGCGTTTTTTTTAATAAAAAAAAAACGGTAACAATTTAGTTTTTTACCTTTTACACAAAATCCTATGGGAAATGTTGAAGAGGAATGAAAAACCTACAAAATGAGCTATTATACGTTCAACTGGGTTGATTGGTTTTTTAGATAATGGAACCTTTACCCGAAATTATAAAAAATAAATAATCACTTATATATTTTTTTTATTTTATAGCGAAAACATTCTTATTAACTGAGGCCATAGACCTTCTCATATCCAATTCATGTTCCACAAATAAATACTGTAGCCCCTTTAGTTTTTGCAAAATTTCTCCTCACCGGATGACCCTAACATTATGAATAAACTACCGATGGAAAGTAGAAGAGTTGATCTCGAGGCCTCTCATCTCACTTTTCCAAAATTAAGTATAAATACATATAAGTACCTACTGAAATTATTTAGCCATTCCCTAAAAAATGTCTGAGCGAGTCCATTCGAAAAATTGCAAAGGGGTGGTACCTGTGTCACTAATATCCATATAATAAATAATCTTAAAGGAAATTTTAATTTTAGGCAGACAATATTTATATTTCTTGGATAATCTGGATTTATCTAATAAATAAATTTAGCAAAATAGAATACCTAAACTCGATTTAGCCAAAAATTATAAAGACGGAGCAATCATAATATGCAAATGCGAAGGCTGTTACAAGCGATCTTTCCATTTGTAAATGTTTCAATAAAAGATCAAAACATATATATCTAAAGAAATTTTGTTTGTCATTGATTAGTTTTTATTAATAAAAAATTTCTTAACAGGAATCTGAATTGAACAACATAAAAAATGCATTGTTAACTAATTGAAGAATGACTTTTCCCCCCTATTATTAACTATTATCAATTTGTATCAGCGTTTCATTTTTATATAATAATAAAATATAAAATATACTGAAAGTGTAAACAAAAGAATAGTAGGTTGCTTTAAATGTGTCTGCTTAAAAATAAAATTTGCATTAAGATTATTTATCATAAGGATAAAGTTACAGAGGTACCACCCCTTAGCAATATTTCGAATGGACTTGCCCAGAAAAAATTTAGTATTTATTTTTTCAAGATCAATATAAGCGTGTTTGAGAAAGTTAGCTCGTTTTGTAGGTTTTTATTTCTCTTACCCTTTCAGTTAATATATATGTTTTAGCTATAAAATAAAAAAATATATAGCGTATTACACTACAATACATTACTTTTACAGGAATACTGGTTGATCATTTATATTTTTTGCCTTACTACACTTTGAATACAGGAAAAAATTTCTGTTATAAGATTTCATTGTAAAATCTAAGAAACCACATTAGTAATGTTTTATCATTAGAACACAATGATGTTGTTTTGTTCTACGTCACCAAAAGGTCTTTTTCTTCGTAAATGACCCGAGCTAAAGGTCTAATCCAGCAAATCCTTCAAAAAAATCTGGAAAAATTCATTGCGTGATTTTTGGGATGCGGATTCTGAATCCGGGGTCCGTCTGACCTTATAAGGTCAGGGTCAATGTCATTTCAAGCTCAAATCCAGAAACCATTCAAAAAAATCTGGAAAAGATCATTATACAGTTTTTTGGTCGCGAACATTCAGCTCTATGAATTCAATATCCAGATTATTCATGCGATAAAGTTTACACTTTAAAGCCATTAATTGTTTTTTATATCTCGCCTGTAGTATCCATCTGTTCACCTAGGTCTAAGTATGAGAGCTTTCTGACTTTGACGAGGACAATGTCAACTCGTCGTGGGGCACACTACGGTAACGTAGTCTGCAAACGTGAAAACGAATCTCAAATATGTTATCCAAGATCCATTTTAGCGCGTCACTTTTTTTGCTATAACTCATAGCAAACAGTAGACGCAGAAATAATGTTGGGGAATAGAGACGGGTGAGAGCTTCGCTAAAAAGGTTGCAGTGCCATTAAATTTTCGCATGTCACCAATTAAGATGAAACAAGGTCAAACGGACACCGGATTGGGAATCAGCGACCCAAAAAACCTCAATTAATTTTTCCAGATTTTTTAAGGGTTTTCTCGGTTTGACCTTGAACCTGTCATTAGATCAAACGAACCCCGGATTCGAAGGCACCACCCAAAACAGTTTATATATATATTATAAGTTTTCCCAAATGTTTTTGAAGAGTTTTCTCCTCGAATTGTCCTTCAAATGACTAGAATCAGCGACCGCAGAAACCCAATGTTACAATATTGAAGTTCTTAGAGCAGAAATTTGTTTTTTTTTTTGTGGGGCGGTGTAATTTTCAAACAAGACAAGAAATAAAATTAATACATAAGCTAGCTCCGCAAAGTGAAATTTGATATCAGACACCATTTCGATAAAAATGCAGGCTTTTGTGGACTGCCCACTTCTTACGAGTATATTGCAAAAATGCAAGTTTGTTATGGTAAGTTTTTAGAGAAGTAAGAAGACAAACTTTACATTTCTATGTATTTATTTATTTTTAGGAAAACACGGTAAGAAATTTGAAAAATGTCGAATTCAAAGTGTTGCCCTAGATTTGATAGACCCGGCGTAGTGGAAAAAAGTATTATGTGGACCGTTCCGGAACAACATTTATGACCACGGAACTTCTACCGGTAAAGTAGCCGATGAAGAACAAAACTATAAATGAGAAATTATTCTTCATTATAAGAATGTACAAGTTGCTAAATACAGTTTACATAATTTGGTTAACGAATATACAGCTCTGAGGAAGTCAAAACGCTGGCCAATGGCAATATTTTCGCATCCTATAGGTATCGCAGGCTAAATACATGTAAAACCTAATTACACAAAAATCCTTATTGGCGAGTTTTGGATAAACGTAAAATATTTAGTTTGCTCAAGGAACAAAACTCATAGGGAAAACGATTTCCGGGGATATTATATTAAAAACATTCACACGAATAGAAAACGTTATATGATGACAGACCTTCTTCCCGTACTACTGGATACAACATAGTTGCATCGTATGCAATGCAACGCAGTTGAATAACAAAACATTATCAGCGGGCGTGGCCATAAGTGTCAAATTGGAAAAGGCAGAAAATCCTGGAAATTATGTCTTAAGTCTAATCACTTTATGTGTCTAGAAAAGTTTGTAAAAAGTGTTCAAATGACATTCAGCTAGTAAGTGTCAGTGATAAGGGTATTTTACAATTTTTGACTGATAAATGGTTAATAATGAATGATTAATACCACACTTCTATTCTATATTTTCAGTATAAAAAATAATACAGCATTTTTAAGCATGAGACCCACACAGATTGTAGTCAATCTTTTCTGTAAAATGTTGGTGTCCTTCACATAAAAATATAATGGTTTTGCTTCCCTAAAATTTAATTGCAAAAATTTAGTTAATATAACTAGTTGGCTTTGGAAGTGCTAAACCTAATTCAGGTACCTAAATTCGAGCGACAGTTAAAAATACGTTTTTGTTATAAAATTTGCACCAACTTTATAAATATACAAAGCAAAATTGTTTAATTTTATAAAAGTTGAAGTTAGACTTACTCAAGAAATGGAGAGCGGTCGTTAATATTTTCTGCAATTGCTTTTTCAAAATTCATGTCATTTAGAATCATCCACACCATCTCCTGAGCCCAAGTCGTCCCTAAGAACACATTGTTTACACATTAGACACATTATATATCCTGAAATTTCCAAGCGCCTGTTTTTCTATTTTAAATTATTTGAATTTTAATAATGAAACATTTTTTGGGAATAAATTATTTCTAGTTGTTTTCTGAATGATATTTGTGGCATATGTTTTCAATGTTTAAGTACTTCTTAGGGAACAACACCACAAGACTCGAAAAATTGCTGTATATTCCAAACATTTCGGGGTCTAGGTCAGACCCCGTTGTCAATGGTTAAGAAACTATGAGTAAAAATGCACAATTCTAAAATGTAAAATTAAGAATTGTGTCTTTTTTATTTTATTTGAGTTTATGATTATTGAATCATAAACTCAAAATCTTACCTGATTTTGGAAACGTAACCAACCAAATATCCTGTTCTCTGACATTCATGTTATATATTTTATCTTGAAGCCTTTCGAAACCTGGGGTCAATACACATCCTTGAAACTCGCAGAATTTATTGCAGTAGGGACTGGTGAAATGTTTAGTTCGGTATTCAATTAAATAATACATTTTACTTAATGACCCTGCTTCTTCTAATTTGATTATCTGGTACCATTGAAAACAAACTATATTGATGTTAGTTATCTAATATTATCTATAGGAACAAACATTTATAACTTTCAAGTAATAATAAACAAACAATAAACAAGAGTTTATTTACTTACTTGATATGTGCAATCAAATTATTATTTAGTAGTTTATTTTGTTGGCATATGTTGAAATACAGAAGGTAATTTTTCATAACACATTTCTGTTAGTGATAGTGAGTATATCAACTGATCCATTTAGCATAATTTGGAGAATCATAATCATGATCAAATATACAGTGAGGACCAAAACTAAAGTTTAAATTCATTTTATACTTGTTAATGAACAATCCTGAAACAGGTCAAGTCTTATGTATGAAACTACACCTTAGGAATAAAATTGTTTACATGTCCCTTCAACTCCCTATGGGTAACAAAAAAAACAAAGAAAATTAAGAAGTACCGAGTAGTGCCGCTTGTTAAAAGGATTTTCAAGCTCTCTATCAGCACTAAAGGCCATATACTCATAATATAGCTTCTAATACATTTTGAATCATTGGCTATTACAAACCCCCGACATTTATAATTAATTTGACAAGATTTCAACAATGTCAACGATGAATAGAAATTTACCAGAACGACAACCTAACATACATTATTTGCAACATCAACAAACTACGGCTATATTTTTTAATAATCCTTTTTTTATTGGCCGTCCACTAGTATTCCTAGAAAATAAGTTTTATTTTACAACGACAACCATGAATCAGAAACCATCAGTATGAAAACCAGTGCTATCTGCTATTTGTTTTATCTATTCCGAATAGAACAACTGCTATTTTGTCAGTCGTTTGGTGACGCTATGTTGATGTTGATGATGTCGTTATTTAGGAACGTAATCTTGAACATTTACATGAATTACTTAACGACATAAACAACAAAGGACAAACTATTCAGACTAGAACTTGAACTGAATAACAAATTATCTGTCCTAGACATTAGAATCACTCTAACTGATATCTTATGTTTTACTCTAGTGATCCAAATTCAGTTAAAATGGGATCGACAAATCTCTATATGACAGAGCAAAAACCAACTGTTCCAACATCAAAAGATTCAATGAAGAAAAACGTTTATAACGCTAACAACTAACACCAAACTTCACCAAGCAACACAGGCTTCAAAGCTAATTACATCATTACAATAACTATACCATATATACAGGGTCTCTTAGAAAGACTGAAAAAAGTAGAAAACAGATATAATATTAAAAGTTCATTTACACTAAAATCAATTATATCAAAAAAAAACACAACTCAAAATACAAAAAACATATGAATGTGATAAATCCTATACTTGAGAAACCTCTAGACCTCTTAATGTTCGAATAAACGAACACAAAAACTCCATTAACCAAAATTTGTGAAGATGCTTGGGACCATGGTCATAAAATACAATTCAAAATATAGTTATATAACAAAAGGAAGAACACAAGACGAAACGAAAACCAAAAGAGCCTGCTTTAATTTTGTTAAATAAAACGTTACTACCTCTGTGGAGTTCAATCGTTCCTGGTTGCCGATTGATATGATTATAAACAACCCAATAAGGGGATAGTTCATAACGTTTTTTCTTAGGTCGCATTTTTGGCGAATGCCCAATCTTATAACAAAGTTGCACCGAGGAGCGCCACATAAAATTCTGAAGATCTCGCTTTCAAATTCTTCCAATTTGAAAGGAACTTTATGATTACTAGCTGTCGCCCTAGTGGTCGAAATTCGACCAATTGTGTTAATATCTCTGGCAGGTTAAGTAACCTGAAAATTTTATCGTGACATTCTAACCTAGGAAAATAGGGAGAACAGCAGTTACACCGAACGGATCCAGATTTGGAACCTCTGTGTGATAGTTTCCTCGAAAATCCTAGATGTCGGTCTTACACCTCGCTTCTACAAATAAGTAACCAATTTCAAGTTTTTTTTAGATACAATTCATAGGAATTAATTTGTGTTCAAATTCGTAATTCTTAATTTTATATGACAACAATTCCACAGCTAATGGGCTACCCTAAATATTTATTTTTTCTAACCTCCCTGTGTAGCTATAATTGCACTCAATTCTCTAACATTTATTAAAATATATTTCCACCACCCTGTATATGCAACTGCTCATGGACCACGCATAATATTTTTTAACATTTTTGAACCACCCGGTAAACCATTCTGTATATGCCACTGCCTATGAGCTACCGTATTTACTCTTTTTGTTTATGGAATTTTTGACTATCTTCCTTAACTATAATTCTACTCCGGCCTATATTTCAATCATCATATATATGGAACTCTTCGTGGGCTACTCTATAAATCATTTCCTTTTCTAACATTTTCTATCATCATCCTGTATATCTATAATTCCTCTCACCCTATATTTCATCTTCTTTATATATACAACTGTTTATGAGTTACGAAATGTTTCATTTCCATTTCCGCCACCCTGTATATGCATCGCTATATAATATTTTTTGACCCACCCTGTATAACTGTAATTCTACTGCACCTTCTATTCCAAGAACCCTGTAAATTCAAACGCTAATGGGCTTCTTTCTATAATTATTTTATTAGTTACAATTGCACTCTACTCTATATTTTAAACACCCTATATATGCAACTGCTTATGTGCCACCCACGAAAAAAAATATTTCTAACATATCTGGAATCGCCCTGTATAATTATAATATACAACGATTACTTTACCACTAAACAATAACTACGCTTGCATGCCACTTCCAAAAGTACATGCTCTAAGTATATAACAGCATTGGTCCCTCTATATATAATTACTCAGTGTCTTGAGTCTGGCGGCGGCGGCACATTCAGTTATTTGGCGTTGACATTAAGGACGTAAATAATGAATTTGTATTTTATTTTATTTAATGAATGAACCAATATTATAAATTAATATTAGCATTCTGCACTGAAGGTCGTCAGTAGCTACTAAACAAAACAAAAATGAAGAAAATCGGTTGAGAGACAGAGGAGAAAATGTTACTTAATCGTTTTGTCTTTGCCTATTTATATATAGATATGATCTTTAGAAGTTTCTGTGCTACCCTGTATATTACAAATAACATTGTCTTAGTTACGTCAGATATCAAATAATACATATTGTCAGATATTGTAATTTTACACCTTAGAATTGTGCCTTTTTATTCATAGTTTCTTAACCATTGACAAAGGGGTCTGACCTAGACCCCGAAACGTTTGGTGTTATTTCCCAAGTAGTAATTAAAGAGATAATCCCTACAATTTATTTACTGATTGAGCTTAAATAATGTCAAGTTCTTGAAGTATTTAGTAAATGAATTTGAGAAAAGGAATATTAAATTTTAGAAATAAAGGTTTGATGCTTTTTTTTCTTGCAATCTATTTTTTTTTTTTGGGGTATGTAAAGAAGATCAACCCCACTAAAAACTCTTCCGCTAGCTGAAGCGGTGGGTGTTATGACTAAATATTGCCGGGCTATAGGAGAAAGTTTACTATACATATTGTTGTTCGCCTACAAAAATGTCATTGGGTCTGTCGTTTTACACACGTTTCTTTATCCATAAAATATTCATCAGTATTTTTTTTTTTAGTCAAACGTCATATAGGGTTTGGCCGCTTATTTTCTTCTTCTTCACTTTCACTGGGATACACACAGTCTTAAACATAAATAATTGTCTGATATAACACCATGAAGATTGAAGAATCGGTGTAGTCTGTTAGGATACAAAACTCTGTGTTTATACACTCATAGGAGACACCCAAGGCTCCACAACTCCTCCAGAATATGTATTAGTAATAATAGAATAACTACTTTGTATAATTAGAAATTACAATTTAGGATATAATTTTTGATAAACCAAAAATAACAAAATTACACTATTTCGAATGCAATAGTATCGGTCATAAAAACGTGAGCAGAATGAGCCATTGTGGTTGCATACTTTTCGCAGAATATTTAAATTTCTGATATTCGTACTCGCATTCGCGATTCTGGAAAAACGGATATAAATAAATAATAAGCTTTATTACCCAACAGGAAAATCCCAGTTACAAGGTCAATATAGAATATGATTACTTAAATAGATGATTATACATATTTATATTTATAGAAATTAAATTAAATATATTTTTACTATTGTAAATATTTATTATTTAATGATAATATATCTTAACTAATGTGCTAACTTATATTTCATGAGGTATATGTACAAAAAAATTAAATATAGTAATAATTAGGTATACAAGGCCATCTTAATTATGTAGACAAAAACATTTCATCGAATATAGAAACTATATATGAGAGATTGTTATAGTGGATATCACAGCTTTAGCTAATCCTATTAAAGTT
This sequence comes from Octodonta nipae, assembly GCA_034190945.1. Classification (NCBI taxonomy): domain Eukaryota; kingdom Metazoa; phylum Arthropoda; class Insecta; order Coleoptera; family Chrysomelidae; genus Octodonta; species Octodonta nipae. Next base: position 14,783,859 of record CM067222.1, read on the forward strand.
TCGGCACATATTATGAATAGGTGAAATCAAGATTTGTCCTGGATTGATTTACATAGAAAACATGACCTCTGCGAGAGTTATGATTTAGTACCGCAAAATTAATTCTTTCCAACAAGGTTGGTGCATTAACTCGGTATTGTAGTAATTTTTATAAACAACTTATGCATAAGTAGATGTTTTTGATCAATATCCTGTTGTGCATAGGTATCTGAATGACAGGAATTCCAAAAATTTTCTCTGCACGCTTTCCAATGTGTACGTATGATTGTTATAAAAGTAGCTCCAGACTAAAGACGCATATTCCAGATTGGTACGAATGAGATTAAGAAAAGTGTTTTTATTACTTCTATGTTTGTAAAAACTCCACAGTTTCTGATTAGACAATCCAAGACTTTCATGGATGAGGAGTTTACGCAAGAAAAGTGATCAGAAAATTCCAATTTCCTGCTATATAGGACTCCAAGGTCGTTGACTACATCGCATATAAGTAGTCAAGTATCTTTGAGTTGGTAAACAAAGTGAATGGTTTCAATCTTACGAGTACATGAGCAGACTGATTTAGCTAATTGTGTTTATAATAACTGGCAATCTTCAACAGAATTTATTGCTAGGTATAACTTTAGGTCATCTGCGAAAGCTAATCTCTTACAGTCCCGTTCAAGTAAGATATCGTTAATGAAAATAAGAAACAACAATAGTTCTATGTTGGACCCCTGCGGGACGCCTGAAGTACCAATAAAATTAATTGATTTAAAACAATTGTATGACACATACTGTTCTCTGCGTGATAGATACGACGTTAGTAGTGCGCATAGTTCGTTGCTAAAACCAAAATTTCTTAATTTTGCTACCAGAATCTGTGATCAATTTTATCGAAGGCCTTCGAAAACTCTGTGTACACTACATGCACTTGACCTCGAACGTCCATTTCTTCAGCAACTAATTGGGTAATTTCAATAAGGTTAGTCGTTACATCCCTATTAGACACCCTTCTTAAATGATAGAAGTTTTTATATACGCTTGAAAATGCCTTGCTGTTATGTGTTCTCAACACATGTTTATTTACTGGAGTCTTGGATACTAAACAAATACATCGAAATAAATTGGTTAACCTTTCAGATTCAATGTTACAGGGTAAACTTGAAGATATCAAGAACAGAACAACTGCCAAACATTGAAGAACAGAAAATGATCTTCAGAAAAAGAACGCTTAAATAAATGGAACATGTAATGAGAGGTTCGGGTGTAGCAGCCCAGAGTTATTTAGAGCAGTAGTCCACATAGCCATCACGAATTCCAAACTTCCATAAAAAAGGGACTTGAAGACGAAGAAGAAGGTAGGTTTTGCTACGCATAAAATTCTGTTTCCAAATGTTTCCACACCAATGGATTGTAGATTAAGATGTAGTACAGATATCAAGCTGTTAAAGTAAAAAATATGAAAACATCCCTATTACTTGGATTATACATCCACAAAAGTGTGTCACAGTGTTCACTGTAAAGAAACCAAACAAAAAAAACCATTTTTTTTTTAAAATATAACCGACTTCCACCTATAACTAAAAAGCTAAAAATAATTATAACAAAATATAACTCTAGCAAATAAATAACACATTCAATGATGTTAGGTACCTACCCAGGAAGTAAAAAATGTAAACATTAAAAGGTGCTCATTCTGTACAAATTAATTACCTACCAATATAGTATATTTTTGAAGTCGGTGTAAAGTAAATGCAAAATCTCGCATTGCCTACTTATGTAGTACTTCATCAAGCTTGATTGTTGCTTATCCCCCTGTGTAATATTAATTTCTCCACACTTTATGCAACTTCTTATGAGCTATAAAAGAAATAATTTTTTAATAACACTGTATAAATATAATGCAACTCCAGCATATATTTCAACCATCCTGTATATGATTTGCTTATGTCCACATCATATAACAGTTTTTTAATCACCCTATATAATTTTAATTTCACATTTTTCCAACATTTTTATACCACCATACGTCCAGTCCACCCTATATTCCAACCAGGCTGTATATACGGTTGCCTACGGACCACTATCATTCTAGTCCGTCCTATATTTCAATCTTCATATAAATGCAACCACTTTACTTTGTGATTTTGTTTGCTATAACTTAACACCCTGTCTATAAACGCATCAAATAGCAGTTTAAAGTTTGGCATGTGTTGTCACTGAATTTTCTATTAGGCCGGGAGAATGTGGCAACCAAAAGCACCGTCTTCGCAAAATAGAAAAATTTGCATTTAAATAGGTATTTTCCTGGTATACAAACAAAACGAGCTTGGTACTTATTAATTTAAGAAACCGAAAATACTATGCTTTACTACCTATATGCTTGAGATGTACATAGAAAATTTTCAAATTCGTAAACTTCCAGTGCCTAAAATTAACGCACTATTACGTTGGAATTAAAATATTTATGAGGAAATGTCGGTTATGTCATTTCGATGAAATTTTTGATAAGAATTTTGGAATTTTCAGCGATTTTCTGCAAAACTACAAGTTGCACGTCGCAGAAAAGTATAAGAGATCACCTAAAAATCTTCCTTAATAGATTAAACGTTAAAAAACTATACACATCCATAAGGAGTTATCGAAAAATCGACTAAAATATTAGGGATATTGGTCGATTTCCATGCAGGCATGTGTTCATTCACAAATTTTATCACTTTATCAATAGAATTCTTTTCCAAAATTTGAAGTTTCACCATTCCGGATATATACTCTATTAAACAAGACCATATTTATTCAAAGCGGTGCACCACAGGAGAAGAAATCAGGTAACATACATAAAAAAAAAACGAAAAAAAATACGCGACGAATTGATAACCTCCTCCTGTTTGAAAGTCGGTTAAAAAAAACAATAGAACCAAATAGAGATTATTCCTAGATAAATAAATGAACGCATTGAGAAGAGAAAGTCAGAAGTTCATTTGTTTAGAAACAACTAGATTTTATAAATATTTACTAATCATTTGCAATGCAGAAATGACAAAACAAAAAATAACCAGAAAATTAAAATAATACCTCTAAATTTTCCAAGTAAGATATCAAAGAGAAAGTTTTTGAAATGTTTAATATGTTACCAATTCCTTAATTAAATATTTATATGCTAATTAATAGGTTGGACATTCACTATTGATCAGACTTTTTTATAAAGAATCTATAGAAATGCAGCTGGTATTTTTTTCGCAAAACATGAAATTGTCCCGTTAAATTAGGTAAAAGTTATGTATCAGCGATTTTCTTCATTCAGTCAGTGGTCAGTGTCACTCCAATATTATTACCGGCCAGAGTTCGTTCACTCATATCAATGTATTTTATGAACAATCCGGTTTGCCCTCCACTGTAGTAATAGCAATGAATGCGGAATGTTTATATGGTTCGAGATTGTAGTTGGGTGAAATTCTTCACCAAGTTCGGTTAAAATTTTGTTGGTTTTTAACCAGTTTGTGAAAAATTTAAGTAAGTATTCAGCTGACTTAATAATTAAAAAACGGCTGATTTATTTATGCATTAATTTTAAATATTTTTAACATTACACGATGTGATTTCCGAAATGCGAAAATTTAAAGAAAAATGAAAAACTAGATTCTAAAACGTTTGGTTTGTCACAGACATGTAATTTTCTATACCTATAAGTGTAACACACCAATCATTTAAACATTTAAACATTTCTAACATGAACTCTTTCTCCAACAGCCAGAATTCTGTCTCGAAAATAGCTTAAGTGATTTGGATAATCTGTACTGTTTCCTATTAATGATATAACGTTTTCAGAAAATTTAAAAAAAACGGTTCTGTATTCTGCTGATGTAACTACTGAGATGAGCCCATAATTTTTTTTGTGGCGTAAAATATTCAGTTTTCAGGAATACAATGCAATTATACAATGAGGACCCCTGGGTTGAAACAAATTCATTTAAAATTCAGGTGTTGGGATTTTGGAAAAACGCTCGGACACGCCAGTTTTTTTTTTTTTTTTTCGACTGTGATGATAAACTCATTTATACAGAGTGGGTAAGAAATTGAGACCATCAACTTCATTTTTGCAAATGGAAACATTTGTTATTTTTTATTTTTGAATTCTGCATTGAATTGTAGGTATTTTTCATGTACAATGTCCTATACCGAAAATTAACAGTTATTAAAAAAAATACATTTCTTTCTAAAGTTAAGACAACTACGGTAAAAATAAAGTGTTTGTTGGTTTGAACCCATTTATTTAGGTCTGATTTTTATGATTGTTGGCGGTATTTTAGTCGCATGAATGGAAACACTTTTTTCTAATGCTTGAGTTTTTAACACTTGTTTATTTCCATAGAAACTGTACTATAATTTTAATTCAAATTAGTAGTTGTCCACTGTAGTTGCAAAGTTTTAAAGTACGGCGCGTTTAACTGAAAAGCAGCTAATAGAAATTTTGACGATGGTAGGATATGATGACAGAACTCGAACACAAGCTGAAGTTTGCGAATTGTTTAATATGAAATAGAAAAAAATTTTCTAGAATTTGGCCACGTAAGAGACAATTACAAAACCAAACATCTTCCAGAAAATACACAATTAAATGTTTTGCTCGATTTGCTTCTGTTCTAAAATGCTTGCATAGAAATAAATGGCACCCATACAAAGTTCATTTAGTTCAGTAACTTACTGAAGATGATTTGGACTGGAAAGTAGAATTTTGCGAAATAATGGTGGATAGATGCAATGCTAACCCGCACTTTTGAAGTAAGATAGTTTTTTCCGACGATGCAACATTTTGTTTAAATGGTTCCGTAAACAGGCAAAGTTTTCGATATTGGGCATCAGAAAACCCACAGTGGATTATGGAAAGCGATACACAGTTTTCCAAGAAAGTTAACTTATGGGCCGTATTTGTGGGTACTTCAATTGTGGGTCCATTTTTATTGAGGGAACACTTAACTCGGAAAAGTATTTAGACCTATTAGAAAATGACATAATACCCTGTTTAACTCCCAGAACTTTACCTGAATGGTGAAAACCCGAATATACTGGCAGATTCGGTATGGTTTCAACAGGATGCGAGATTATATTGACAATATTTTTCCCATATAGATGGATCGGAAGAAGAGGTAATATTGAATGGCCAGCTAGGTCTTCAGATCCAAGCCCGTTAGATTTTTACCTTTGGGTTTACGTGAAATCGAAAGTCTACTTCAATAAGCCGAAAAATATCAAGGAACTACAGAATATAATTAGGGCCGAAATACCACGAATCCTGCCACAAACGCTAAATGAAGTGTTACGAGAATTATACCGTCTTAGGTATTGTCAGGAAGTTAATGGTCAACAATTTGAACATTTAATTTGATACGTTGATGTTTTTCTTTTCTTCAATTTTGAATGAAATTTAATTTTTTTAATAACTGTTAATTTTGGGTATAGGACATTGTACATGAAAAAGACTTAGAATTCAATGCAGAATTCAAAAATAAAATAAATAACAAATGTTTCCATTTGAAAAAGTCACAATTTATTTCTGGCCCACCCTGTATAAATGAGTTTATCATCACAAAAACCGCAGTCCAAGAAAAAGTCCCACGTGTCCGAGCGTTTTTCCAAAAAACAACACCTGATTTGTAAATCAATTTGTTCCAACCCACGCGTCCTCTCTGTATATTTATACAGCTTGTCCTGAAAAGTTCTTATCAAAAGGAAAACTTTTTATTTTTCATTTTGTGAAATATGTTCTTCTTCCAAAAATATCGCTAGAATTATAAAACTTATAACATAAATTGTACAGGGTTGCCAAAAAAAATTTAAATTTGCCTGAAGAGAAAACTATCCATAAAAGTAGTTTTAAGGCAAAAATGCGATTAGAGAACTATTCTGAGTATTCCGAGATGTAATCAAAAACTAAATTTCATAAAGAAATTCAAAGCTGAAAGCAATGAATGGGGTATAAAAAAAGTTTTATTTAACAATATCGTATAAAAAAATTAACCAACGATGAACAATGAATAAACTAAGCTTCTACGTTAGCGCCATTCTGTTTCTTACAATTACTACTTCTTCTACTAAACACTACTATTATTGCTTTTGTCATAGTTGGAGTAATTTCTTGTGCACACTGTCTGATGACTGTTTCCAGATGTTGGAAATTTTGGAATGGCTATGAAGATAAACCATCTTTTTTAGCAGTCCACAGAGGAAAAAGTCCATTGGGTTAGGTCAGGAGCTCTGGTTCGCCACGGGATGGCAGATTACCACCTATCCAGCGATATGAAAAAGTCCTTTGTAAGAAATTGGAAATTATTTGTTTACTATGACATAGTGCCCCGTCCTGTTGTTACCAAAGTGAACGCCTAATATTTAATGGCAATACTTCAACAAATTCAAACAATTAAGTATTTAACAGATTCATGTGAGTTTGGCTTGTCAAATTTTCACGAAAAAAATGCGGCCCAAGAATTGAATTATCCAAAATACCGCACCAAACATTCGTTTTAAATGAGTATCGACTACGACACGCTATTAGAAAATTAGACTTCTCTTCACACTAGCAGCGGGCGTTCTGTTAACATACGACTCCGTTTAACGTAAATAATCATCTGCAGCTTCACCTTAGAACCATGAAGTGAACAGAAAACGAACTTCAAAATCTCTACCTGAAAGTGTATGAATATGTCTAGGTTTGTAAGGATAGAATTTATTTTTCAGTAAAATCGTACTGATTGTTGTTTCTGTTACGTTACCCGATAATGATTTTGATTCTTTCCTCACCGAGATTTTCACCACCGACAGCTTGCAAAAATTTTTTAGATTCTTAAGAAGACTCTCTTGATTTGTCCTCCAAATGACTTTCAAATGACATTTAGATGACTTCTGAGATAAAGCAAAAGGTCAAACAAATCACGGATTCGGACTCAGAGACCTCAAAAATATTAGCATGCATTTTTTCAGATTTTTGGTAGAACTCTCTCGATTTGACTTTCAAATGACCTCTGGGAAAAAGCGCAGTCAACCAAACTACGGATTCGGACTCACAGACCTCAAAACATAAGCAAGAATTTTTCAGATTTTTTAGTATAACTCTCTCTATTTGACCTTCAAATGCCCGTGAACCTGACATGATGAAAGTCAACCGAACCGCTCATCGTAATCAGCGACCCGAAAATCCCCTAGTACACTATAAGGCATGCCTTGTTCCCGCTTAGTTCAAATGTTTTCTGTGTTATCAACAGATCCAGTGGATTTATGTTTGGCCATGACATTTGCAACTGCAGTCATAGCTAGCTCATTTGTTTATCTGGATGTATGTTATTAAAAATTTTAGCCGCTTCACGCTATGTTCATATGTTTTGTTAATTAAACCACAATAATGAAAATAAGAGAAAATATTCAATGTAGCAAAATAACCAAACACTCCAATTCTCTACTGTCAGTACAATGATAAATTATGTTTTCATAACAAAAACATGTGAAATTTTTTTCAGCCTACTCAGTTTTTTTTAGAAAATAGAGTAAAACTAAAACATTACATTTTCTGCTAAAAGAAATTTACTTCCGAATTTCTTTATGAAAATTAGTATTTTACTACACCTCGGAATACTCAGAATAATTCTGTTATGGGATTATGGTCTAAAACTACACTTATAGGTAGTTTTCTGTTCAGACAATTTTAGATTTCTTGCAATCCTGTAGCATGCTTTTTAAGTTTTGTAATTCCAATAATATTTTCGGAGAAAGCAGAACTTTTTATGAAGAGCAAGAGTTTTTAACACAGAGAAAAATAAAATGTTTTCCATTTGTTAAGAACTTTTCAGGTACCGCTATATACAATGTAATTCAAATTAGACCTAACCATCCGAATACTTCTGAAAATATCCGTAGGAAAAATGGTAATTTCATTCTGTATCCATTGATATACAATTTGCCATAATTTACTTACACAAATGCGCAAATAATAAACAAAAATAAATATCGTCTTAGTTGACCTTGTCTACTCCGAAGAATTAAAAAAAAAATAAAATAAAACATTTAAAAAAAAATATAACCGACTTCTACCTATAACTAAAAAGCTAAAAATAATTATAACAAAATACAACTGTAGCAAATAAATAACACATTCAATGTTATTAGGTACCTACCCAGGAAGTAAAAAATGTAAACATTAAAAAGTGCTCATTCTTTACAAATTAATTACCTAACAATCTAGTATATTTTTGTAGTCGGTGCCAAGCAAATCTAAATTCCTTCTTTGCGTACTTATCTACTAATTCATCAAACTTGATTGTTGCTTCGCACCTAAAATTCCCGCACTATTACGTTGGAATTAAAATATTTATGAGGAAATGTCCGTTATGTCATTTCGATGAAATTTTTGATAAGAATTTTGGAATTTTCGGCGATTTTCTCCAAAACTGCAAGTTGCACGTCGCAGAAAAGTATATGAGATCACCTAAGGATCTTCCTTAATAGATTAAACGTTAAAAAACTATACACATCCATAAGGAGTTATCGAAAAATCGACTAAAATATTAGGAATATTGGTAGATTTCCATGCACGCATGTGTTCATTCACAAATTTTATCAATACCAATAGAATTTTTTTCCAAAATTTAAAGTTTCACCAATCCGGATATATACTCTATTAAACAAGACCATATTCATTCAAAACGGTGCACCACAGGTAACATACGTACAAAAAAAGCGAAAAAATACGCAACGAATTGATAACCTCCTCCTTTTTGGAAGTCGGTTAAAAACATGACAGTAATTTTCAAACAAAATTCGAGTACACATAGATTCAAACACAAGGGGTTTCAGAAATGAAGAAAAACGAGTTTATTACAAATTTGATAGGAACAGTATGAATACAGCTCAAGTGTATTTTCATTTATATCTGGAAAGTTATCTGCCGTATAGAACTTTATTTAAAATGTATGATGAACATTTGGCTGAAGTTGGTGCTATTCTCAAGATAACGTATGCAAGCAGAATGGAAAAATATACTAGAAATTACTTATTGGAGAAATAAAATGAAATGTCATAAATTATTTTTTAAGTAACATTTTGTAGCTATATTTAAGCACTTTTTAGGAAATAACACCCCAATGTAATAAATTACTGTATATTTGCAAACATTTCGGGGTCTAGGTCAGACCCCATTGTCAATGGCAAAGAATCTATGAAAAAGGCATATTTATTAAATTTAAAATTAAAAAGTATTTGTTTATGACGTAACTAAAAAAATTTAATTTGGTAATATACAGGGTAGCACATAAACTTCTAAAGATCATATAATAATAAAGTTTCTTTCAAACTGAAGGAATTAGAAAGGAATGATCTTCAGAAGTTTATGTGGCTCTCCTAGGTGCGACGTTGTTATAAAATGCGGTCAAACAATATTGTTTATTCTTTTTACTGAATTCGGTAAAAATATGTATAATCAAATCTCTATATGACAGAGCAAAAACCAGCTCTTCTAACATCAATAAATTTAATCAAGGAAAAAGTTATTTTCGATATTATCTCTCTATATTTAATTCTATACTTTCACACCACCGCCTTGGATTAAAACAAATATTTTCTTGCAGATGGATAATTACGACCAATATTTACAAAAGTTTTATACACACAATTTGAGAGAAGGCTACGATACTTATAATGGATACACTCTACCTGTCAGTTTTAGTAAAATTAAGGAAAAAGTATTAAATTTAAAAGTACGTAATACCGATGTTTGGCTAATAACTTATCCAAAGTCAGGTAAGATTTTTTAAGATTCAACAACAAATAATATGATGTATATGTTCTGTGATAAAGGTAAAGCAAAATATATTAAAATTTTATAATTACTTTCTCATAAGGGTACAAGTCATCATCGTACTATTAACTATATTCGCGAATTGGTGAAAATATTTCAGTTTAATGAAAAAAACAGTACATGCGTCACTGTCTTCCATTCGGTATTGTTGGCAGCAATTACACGTAGTACCAACAATTCTCCATCGAGTTTTTACAGGAATCTTCCCCTCATGAGGCACATATTGACGGCTTGTTTTCTGTAAATCGTGCGACGAGATAGTCAAGATTAAAGGTTCTTAGTACCAATTCGAAAACATTTATATAGAGCAAGCTGGCATTCACTAAGACCATGCTAACTGCGATAATGATATAAAAAGAGATTGTCGGCAAACGGCTAATTTCCAGGTCGGCCTAGTTATGAGTAGGAGGCCAAAATTGATAGCTTAGACAGCATAATATATCCCATGGGACCTTTTAATTGAACTTTATTTGGAGAGTCAAGTCCACAAGAACTGCTTTTGCCGTACTTTCAGTTTAGTCATAGATGGTGACACTGTACTCAAAAACACTTAAATTGTTGTTTATGGAACACAAAATTTCAAACTGTAAACTAATATTAGTACTAATAGTAAATGTCCCCGGAATGTTCCTATATTCACCTTTTACTTAACTGAAATAAATTCAATAGATTATCACTAATAATGAAATATATTTCTGATCTTGCCAAAAATAGCCTCTAATATTTTAAAAAAATTCTATTCATTTTTTCATAACGTACTGGTTTTTCATTAATAAAACATGTTTTTGAATGGTTCTTTAGGAATAACTAGAAAATCTTATATTTTTGCAAACAAATTGTTATGATCGACAATGAGGTTCATAAAAAGAATATCGTATTGTTTATTTATGCATTTGTTAGTAAACTTGTTCTTTTTTATAACTGAAGATCCTTCTTCTTTATATAACGGAAAGTCAGAAATTTCGCAGAGAAAAGTACATTGTTGGAAAATATCTCTCGAATCAGCCTTAATGGAAATCATTTACAGGAAAAGTAGAGGAAGTATGAATAAAATAAAACTGTTAAGTCATATATTAAAAAATCTATAAAACACCTAAATTTATAACATTTTTCTTTGTTTTAATACGAGGCTCAGTTTTCTCCCATTAAATACAATTCATTGGGAACATATGACTTTCAGTCCAGAAATATAATTAAATGTTTACGAGTTGACTGTAATCTTCCTGGCAAACTTGGATACAGGTAATATGCAACTGAGAACAGGGTGCTCCCATAACTTATTCAAGATTCACTTACCTCAACGATTGTTTACTAAAGCAAATTTAAATTATAATTTCTATTAGCTTATTATACAAGGAGGACGCGAGGTTTGGAACAAATTTATTTAAAATTCAGCTGTTGGTTTTTTGAAGAAACGCTCAGACACGTCGGTTTTTTGGATTTGCGGTTTTTGTGATGATAAACTCATTTATACAGGGTGGGCCAGATATTGATTGCGACCATCAACTTCATTTTTTCAAATAGATACATTTGTTCTTTATTTTATTATTGAATTTTGCATTGAATTCTAAGTATTTTTCATGTACAATGTTACAGTACAACAGTTATTAAAAAAATACATTTATTTCAAAATTGAAGAAAAAAAAACATCAACATATCAAATTAAATGTTCAAAATATGACCATTAATTTCCTGATAATACCTAAGACGATTTTCAAATTCTCTTAACACTTCATTTAGCGTATGTGGCAGGATTCGTTGTATTTCGGCCCTAATTCTATTTTTTAATTACTCGATATTTTCCGGCCTATTGTAGTAGACTTTCCCAAAGCAAAAAATCTAATGGGCCTAGATCTGGAGACCTAGAAGGCCATTCGATATTACCTCTCTTTCCGATCCATCTATTTGGGAAAATATTGTCAAGATAATCTCGCACTATTCGCGATTAGTGCGGGGGCGCTCCATTCTGTTAAAACCATACCGAATCTGCCAGTATATTAGGGTTTTTATCATTCGGGTAAAGTTCTGTTAAACACAGTATTATGTCATTTTGTAATAGGTCTAAATACTTTTCCGAGTTAAGTGTTCCCTCAATAAAAAGGACCTACAATTCCGGCCAATGCTTTAACTTTCTTGGAAAACTGTGTATGACTTTCTATAACCCAATGTGAGTTTTTTGATGCCTAATATCGAAATTTTTGCCCTTTACCTGCTGAACTATTTAAACAAAATGTTGTCTCGTCGGAAAAAACTATCTTACTTGTCAAGTGCGGGTTGGCATTGCATCTATCCATCATTATTTCGCAAAATTCTACTCTCCAGTCCAAATGATCTTCAGTAGGTTCCTGAACTAAATGAACTTTGTATGGTTGCCATTTATTTCTATGCAAGCATTTTAGAACAGAAGATTTACTTAATTGACTGTTCTTCGACTATTTGTCTAGTGGATTTGTGAGTATTTTCTTGTAAATCGAGCAAAACATTTAATTGTGTATCTTCTGGAAGATGTTTGGTTTTGTAATTGTCTCTAACGTCGTGGCCCAATTCTAGAATTTTTTTTCTATTTTACTAACTACCGATTATGTAATAGGCCGCTCCGGGTACTTCATATGAAACAATTCGCAAATTTTAGCTTTAGCTCGAGTTCTGTCGCCTATCCTACCATCGTTCAATTCGCTGCTATTCAGTTAAACGCGCCATACTTTGAAATTTTGCAGCTACACTTGACAAGTACTTTGAAGTAAAATGATACTACAGTTTCTATGGAAATAAACAAGTGTTAAAAACTCCAGCATTAAAAAAGGGTTTCCATTCATGCGACTAAAATACCGCCAACAATCATAAAAACCAGACGTTAATAAATGAGATCAAACTAACAAACACCTTAGTTTTAATTATTTTTGCCGTTGTTTTGTTAATTATTTAAAGAAATGATTTTTTTTAATAATTGTTAATTTTCGATATAGGACATAAAATACTTAGAATTAAATGCAGAATTCAAAAATACAATAAAAAACAAATTTTTCCATTTAAAAAATGAATTTGATTGTCCAATTTATTTCAGGCCCACCCTGTAAAAATGAGTTTATCATCACAAAAACCGTAGTTCAAAAAAACCGACGTGTCCCAAAAAACAACACCTTAATTTTAATTGAATTTGTTCCAAGTCATGCGTCCTCACTGTATATTTTTGTAGTAAAATGTGTTTTATATTGTAGGAACAACCTGGACTCAAGAAATGATATGGATGATGCTGAATAATGTAGATATTGAAAAAGGTGCAAAATCATTTATCAACGACCGTTCTCCTTATGTCGAGTAAGTTTTTCCAATTCAACGTTTCTTAATCTCTATGTTATTGGGATCCAATTTTCATACCACATTTGTAGAAGCTAAAATTCCGAATTTATTGAAATTTTAGTAGAAAATTTAATGTCACTTTATGCCTTATATTTTTCTGTAGATCTTGATAGTTTTAATATTTAATAATTTAACCCTAGATACAACAACATCAACTTTTAACTGTTTCATCTTTTGGTTGTTACATATTTTTTAGAAAGGACTGTTTTTTAAATAAGTTGATAATTACGGACATTTCAGTCGAATAGTTAACGATTTTTTATCCCTCAAGATTGGGACGGGGTTGGGTTGTTCATTTCAACAGTCAGTAAATAGCGTGGTCAAAACCACGAATCTTCCTCAATATATTTTTTCAAACATATTGTTGCGGAGTACTATCAGCTCGAAATACACTGGCCTTCCAATTAACTTTATGTAACAACGATAACAAATTATTTCACAAAACTCTTTTTACTTGCCGCGTATTTATCTATCACATGACTTATTCTTAGAAATGCACATATCTGACTTACGCCAAATATTTTGTCATAATATTCCTTTGACACAATTTAGACATAAAAACTTATTGCATTATAATGAACATGCATACAATACAAGGCGAAAACATACCAGTTACGTTGTACCAAGAATGGGAAAATCTTAGCGCAAAGATTCTTTAATTTTCTGAGGCCAAAAATATCTTTTGCCAAATGCAATAGTCCACCAACTCACTAAATTTCTTTATTGTCACAATAAAAGCTTGAATAACTTCATTACCTCGCCAAAAAATGCATAGCATAAAAACTTGTATATTTTTAATTGATATAAAAAATATCAAACAAAATTAAAAAACCGCAACGTAAGATTATGGTATGTTTACCCTTTTATCGCTGGATCTAATAGTAATAACCAACATAAATAACACAGTTTGCCACAGAAATGTTTATTTATTCTTAATGGCAGAACTTCGCTCAAAGGTTTCCATTCTGTAGGTAACTGAGTCCCAGACTTTGCAAACCGCATCGTCCCCTTGCCTTCATTTTTTAAGATCTTAAGTATATTATACCAAATCACATTCAAGCACAAGGATATTCCTTTTATTGATTTCCCATATTTGATTCATGTAATATGTTCTTGTAAACAATATTGTATTATAGTATTATGAAATAAATATTTATCCCTGCCTTGACCATACAACGAATGCCATGCACACTCCCTCTAAGGCAGGCCTAGCGTGCCGTTAGAGGAAAATTCACTATACCCTAGATATACTAGATATCAAAATGATTTAGCTCTATGGGTTATCAGGTCCATGGTTGGCGTTGTGGCTGCAGTTTCCCATGAATTTTCTGATCGTCCGGGCTGTGTAAAGCCATTCTCCTGTACACTGCAACCATAAGAAGTAAATAGCACGGTTATGTGGCCGAGAAAAAGTCGTTTTATTTTAGACATTCCCCAGTGCGTTTCAACGAACAAACGCACTTATCGTTCTTTACGATATTCCCATATGTTGAACTAAAAGCAAATTTATTATAATGGACAATTTATTTTAACGAATAAAATCTTAAATTCTAAATTAGAAGTAACTATTGCAAATGGTTAATAAATATTTGCGTTTGGTTTATTTTCCAAAATAGTCTTTGTTAAATTATGACTTCTCTTGGTTTTTCAACATAGAAATCGCAATCGTTAAAAATATACCTCTACTGAATATCGCGCATGTGTTGTACCGCAGAGGCTTTTGTCTCAATAGTAGGCGAAATATTGGCACCAATTTCTAAACCGATACAGCCCGCGTCTTGGTTGTGTCGCACTTGATAATGGCTTTACGCGTCCGGGCTGTTCATAACACGACGGCTTTTTTGCGTTATTTGGTAAACATGATAGTCCAGACCGAGATATTTTAAAATATTTAGTAGAAGTTTCGGGACTACTCCTGTTGTTGACGTAACAATTGATACAGTTTGTGTGTCATTCATGTCCCAGTGTGTTTTTAGTTGAAATTCCAAATCCCTGTATTTGGTTATTTTTTTCAGCTTGAATAATATTTATATTATTCTTGTCAGGGGTTGCTATGTCAATTAAGGTTGTTATTCTAGGGACTTTATCTACTAAAACTATATCTGGTCTATTGTGAGCAACAGTCCGATCGGTTCGTCCGGTCGCAGTAAGGCTTGTAGTTGTTATTTTCTAAAACAGGTTGTGGTTTTTATACATAGTATGGCATTCGTACCAACTGCGATAGTTCAGGTTTGAGTGCTAGTTCCTTGTGCATTATTTTTGCCTCAGCAACGTGTCGTTCTTTGAATTCAGTTGCAGCGAACTCTTGACAATTATATTACTACAGTACCTAAAAATAACTTATTTTTATCAACTGACATCTAATTTCAAAAGCATTTATTAGCATAATATCACCTGTATGAAAGAAAAAATGTATGAAAAACTAAAATTCAGAAATGATAAAGGGCTCTTACGGTCCAATATATACCAACATGATAGTTCAAAAACAGATAACGCTATAGTTTATCTAATGGGACTTATAAATGAGTCTTCTACCTGAAAAGTGCTATTCGCACCCCAGTTTGTCACAAATAAATTTATTTCCGTTTTCCTTTTAATTGTTTAGTATTAAAATTCCTTTTGGTCTAAATATATTACTGAAAATATTTTTGTAAAATTATATTGTTTTCTTTAATTATATACTAATGCTTGGTGGTTAATAAACAAATTTCAACTTTTAGATGTTCAATTGCTTTTGATGTTGATTACTACACTTCTATTACTAAAAGTGAGATGGAATTTCCAGAACCTATGTCTGACTCCGTGGGATATATAGAGAAAATGTATCAAGAGGACCCCCGATTATGTATAAAATCGCATTTACCTTGGGATCTATTACCCAAAGAAATCCAGGACGGCACTAAAAAACCAAAGGTACTTAAATCCATATCTTCAGATCCAAAATACTGTTTAACAATTACAAACAACATTTTCTCTTGCCTTTTCTATATGAACTGAACTATACTAAATAGGAAATTTAACATTGATATGATAAGAACAAGGTGCTTTGAATAAACTATCTAAACTGCGTCGTCATTGCAACGAGAAATGATCTTTTATGTTCTGTAAATCTCCGTTCTTCAAAACAGGTGGTAGGTTAGGCATTTTAGGGAAATTTATCGTGTTCTTATCTTTCTCTCTATTTCTCCCTCTCTAATTTTTAATATTTGTCTATATTTTCCAAATATATTTTAACTTTTTTATTTATTTTATGTTTGGACCATTTTCTATAAGTGTAACAAATTCACTCTATATTGCATCCACACTTTATATGCTGTACTGTGTACTGGTCACCCCTATATAACTTATTGGTCTATCGTTTTCTGAATCACCTTGTACAACTATAATTCAACTTAACACAATATTACAACGGTCCTGATATCTTTAAAACCATCCAGTATAAGTATAAATCCTCTTTACACTATTTCTGTTGTTTAAATTATTCCTGAATGATTTTACTTCGGTCCATATGTGTAGTATTCCATTTATGCAACTACTCATGGTCTACCCTATATAACAAAGTTCACCTTTTTGAACCACATTTTATCACTATAATTTTACTCTACCATTTATTTCAACACCCGGTATATACAACTGCTTCTAATTTTTTTTAACCCATCATTATAATTATACCCCGTCCTACGTCCTAACTGCTTATGCTTATACCACAAATTTTTAATACACCCTGAATAACAATAATTTTACCCCACCCTTATTTCAAATACCTTGTCTAAGCAACTACTTATGGTCCTAACTATATAACTTTTTTAAACCGCCCTGTATAACTGCAATTATACTCCACCTTATATTTCAACCATCCTATAGTTTTGCTCCACTTTTATTTCAATCTCCTTGTATATGCAACTACTTATGTGCCACGCAATGCAATATTTTTAAAACCACCCTTTATAACTAATTCAATTCCAACTTATTTTTCAACCATCCAATGTATACAACAGCTTATGTGCCACCTAATATTACATGCACGCACTCAAAAACCTTCAGCCGTATTCCACACAGAAGAGATCGCCGGAATAACAAATTTTCATTTTAGTAAGCTAATGGAATATTTTCTGCGATTTCACGCGACTGTAACTTAACTTCGTCTCTAAAATAAGCTGACTTCAAAAGCATCAAAATGAAATTCATCACAAACACCCTGTACGACATACTTTCAAGACATATTTATAATAAAAATTTGACATTTACCATGATTTTTATAGTTTTTGTGCATATATTTTTCCGATTTTCAGAAAAATGGTATGTTTTACGTTATAGAAAAATGTACGAAATCACGCTGGAACATATCTTTGTATAATACAATTTATAATATTCAAAGTGCGTGAGCAGTTTTAGAGAAAACATTGAAGATTCATTGAAAATCGCTGAAATCTACTCCCTTATTTACTTTTTTTTCTGATTTTCTATAAAACCGTAAATCTCATGTTATAGACAATTATATAGGACCTTTCTGTAATGTTCCTTAATATAATGTAGTTTAAATGATCAAAATTGCCCAAGCCGTTTTTGAATAATCGAATTGATAACCTCCTCCTTTTTAAAATCTAAATTAATTAGGATACTTTTCGAAGATTGAAATTTATATTTTCAGTAAATGTATATTTTCTTGTAGATCATTTACGTAAGAAGAAATCCGAAAGATGTTTGTGTGTCTTTTTACTGGCATGCTACACGAATCGGATACTCAGGAAGTTTTGAAATGTTCTGCGAATTGTTTCTTGCTGGCAAAAGTAAGTACCTGGAACAATTGTTTACTCTATAGCTAACGAAAATATTTTAATTGTAATCAAATATTGAAAGGTACACTAGAGTTAGGTACAGCAAGCGAAAAGCTTACCTGTCCCAGTGGTATCAAATTAAATCCCCTAATCCATAATCAAAATTGCGCTGTGTAACTTCATTTTGCCGTTAGCCTCTGCTACTCCATTTTATTATAGGCTTGTAAGCAACTAAACTTTCATCCATTCCTTTGACAGCATTAAGAAAATTACAGAAAGTTACTCATTTAGACTGTTTTTAACCATTTGGAGCTATGCAAACACTATGCCTAATTCCTCTTGAATACAATTGATGATTCTCTGTCGTCATACAAATATAGCAGAGCAAGAAAATCGTAGCAGGTCATATATTTTTTGTGAAAAAGAAAATGAAGTTTTCACGGGTTTGGCACTATGGAGACTGGTATTTAACCCTAATGTTAACAACATTCCTCGGGGTATTGAATACTCTCTTCGAGGCTTCATTCTTTTGTACGCTAGACAATACATATAATATATATTGTTTCTGGTTAGGGAATCTTCATCTGTTGCGCTTCCCACAATTGAATGTCCTCTCGAACACTTCTTTATGTATTTGATACAGTTCGTTAAATTTAAAGAGGAGAGATGTAAAGCCACATCTACGATTTTAGGGGAAACTAGCACATAGAGATTTCGAATCAGGAGCCGTTCCATGTAATTGCTATTACCCGTAATTCCTAGGTTAGAATGTTATGATGAAATTTTCAGGTTAACTTCATTTGTCAGAGATATTTAATATTCTCTTCGAGGTGTCATTCTTTTGTACCTTTGTACTAGTTTCCCCGAAAATCCTAGATGTCGGTCTTTACATCTCGCGTCTTCAAATTCCTCGAGGCTTGAACAAGAAAACTATCACATGCATCAACCTGTTTAAAATCTTGGGAAGTACGAATTTTTATATGACCGATCGATTTCTAGATACTGTTACACCCAAATCTGTGAACTTGATAAACGTAGTTAGAGTTAGAAAGGAAAGTGGGTGTTGTCGAGAAACAATTTGGGTTCCGCGAGGGTAGGACAACTCGGGATGAAATAATGATACAACTGAACCTTATTAAAAGGTTTTTATATTGTTACAGAATACCGTTGTTTTTTAATTACACTCTGTTGGTCCAATTAATGATAAACTTTATTCAACAATGACAACCTTTACCATCAAAATACAACACAAAACACAATTTACTCGCTGACTTTACTATCAAACATAAAACTGAACTAAAGGCGCTACTGAATCTTAGAGCATACAGCTTCTGGAAGTAGCCTGCGATGTACAAATGTCGTGGTAAGACAAAAGAGAGACATAGAGAGAGGGGGGGCAATAAAGTCTGGAGGGGGCAAGAGTCTATTTTACTAGACTGCAGTTCCCAATGGAGTAAAATAGTCTCTCACCCTCTCTATTGTCCTCTATTTCTAGCCTTGGTACGATATTTATGCACTGCAGGCTATCTCTAGGAAGTAGTTGCTCTCAGTACTCGACTGAACTCAACTAACTCTCACAGAACACGTATTTATCACTATTTGACGTTCAAGAGTTTTTGAGGTTACTCTATGTCAATATAGAAATCTGTAGGGTAAGAGAGCTACGTGTGAGTTAGTGTCAGTGGTTTAGAACAATATATAATTGAGAGAATTTTTGAGAGGGGTAGAAGAAGATGGTACCCAGTCAGGGAGTCTCACATGGATCAATACTGAATCCTTCTTTATAGAACATATACTATACCAGATGCTAAATAATTTTCGTTCATATATCCTAGAATCCTAGGATATATGTTGTCTCGACATCTAATCCGCATTTAAAACCTAAACTTCCTTATTGGAATTTATTTCATCAATTTCTGGCTTTGAGACTGACTTTTTTACTACGACTTCATTTTAAAATGCTTTAGAGTAAAGTGTACATAACTAATTAAAAATTATATTTTCCAGTGTCATACGCGCCGTACTGGTCACATGTGAGGTCATACTGGAATAGAAGAAATCAACCAAATTTATTATTCCTGACATACGAAGATATGAAGAAAGATTTAGGCAACGTGATAGACAAGGTGTCTTCCTTTATTGATGCACCATTATCTGCTGACCAGATTGCTATTTTATCCGAGCACTTAAGTTTTGAAAACATGAAGAAAAATCCAGCTGTTAATTATGACCATTTGCCTAGCTTTTTATCGTCTGAACTTCCACATTTAAATGAAATCTCTTTTATGCGAAAAGGAGTTGTGGGATCCTTTAAAGAGACAATGTCAGCGGAAATAGCACAAAAGTTTGATAAATGGAGTGAAGAAAATTTTGTTGACACTCTATATGTAGGATAATATTTTATCAAATAGTTCTTGTTATACTTTTATGTTTTTAAATGTATCGAAGGTTTGAAAGATGAACAAAAATAATTACATTGCCCTTATTTACTCTAGTGTCTGTATATTTGTTAAATTATATAAATATATATTTTTATACGAATGTTGATTTATTAATTATGTATGTAGGTTTATCTACCACTCTTATAAAATTCAAATGTTTGTATCCCTTCGCTGGTAAACTTGCTGAACGTGATACTAACTTTTCGAGATTGTTCAATCCGTTGAACGCAAGACGATATATTGTTTCAGGAAATCTAGCTCAGAGATATTACAAATCGGGAGGTCGTACTGGGTGTAACGGCGTTTCCCTGTGATTCCTAAAAATAGTAAACTTACGAATTTTTTCAAGTGATTTCTATCCTAGGAATCATAGCGAAACGGCATTACACACAGAACGACTTCCGATTTGGACTCTCTGTGAGCTAGATTTTCCTGAAACTTCTGGATGTCGGAATTCATTTCGCGATAAAATATTGACGAACGTGAAATTCATTAAATTCCAAATTTTTGTTTATGACAAATTGCAAATATAAGATCAGAATTAATAGCACATATTTATTGACAAATAAATATACAACTTTTAAAGAAATACAATAGCCATTTGCTGTTAAAAAAATAAAACCTTCAAATGAAGAAAAATTATTACATTCGATATGAAATCTTATACCGGGTGATCAATCTGAAGTGTACTGAGTTGGCAATAGCCATAGTTTGGTGGCGATATTGAATGGTTGGTACTGAAAATAAAAACCAAAAAGAGCGGTCATCTCTCTCTAATTTGTATTTTTTAATATTTTCCACATATTTTTTAACTTTTTTATTCGTTTTATTATTTGGACGACTTTCTATAAGTGTAATCATATATTGCAACCCCCCTATATATGTTTGTGTGTATTGGTCACGCAATACAAATTATTTGTCTATCATTTTCTTAACCACCTTGTACAACTATAATTCAATCCACACGATGTTGCAACCGCCCTGTATAAGTATGAATCATTTTCGCCCTATTAACTGTTTCTATTATTCTATTGTTTCAATCACCTTGTATAATTATAATTTTACTTCGCCCTATATGTCATATATAACCAACTACTTAGTTTTTTTTTAACCACCCGTCATAACTATAATTCTACTCCAGCATATATCTCAATGTATATCTAACTGCTTCTAACATATTTTGAACCTTCCGCCCTATAACTTAAATATCCTTACTGCATAATCTTATTTAACATTTTTTAACGTTTTTTAATCCACTCTGTTTAAGTATAGTTTTACCTCTTCTTATTTCAACCACATAGTATACGCAACTACTTATGTGCCACCCAATACAACATTCTTTGATCCACCCTGTACACTTTTACTTCTATTGCACCTTATATCACATTTACTTGTAGTATTTTTGTATTCACCTGTATAACTGTAATTTTACTTCGCCCTATATTTCAACTGCGCACATTGCTTGCTGTTTGAATTTCCATGCACCCATACCCACCTACCATCGTATACCGTATAGAAAAGATCACTCATATAAAAATTTCCCTTTCCGATACATTTCACTCGACTGTAAGCCCCGTAAAATGAAAACCGTTACAAACACCCTATAGGATATATTTTCATGGCATATCATGACATTTAAGGTAGATATTTATGATGAAAATTTTACATTTATATTGATGTTTTTTTTGTTTTACACATATTTTTCCTATTTTCAGAAAAACGGTATATTTTATGTTACAGAAAATTATGCGGAATCAAGCTGGAACATCTCGGTAAAATAAAATATTTAAAATATTCAAATTGATTAAGCCGGTTTAGAGAAAGCAGTGTAGATTTATTGAAATTCACTGAATTGAATGCCTTTTTTTCTGATTATTTGGAAAACCGTAAATCTCTCCTTATAAAAAAAATATATGGTAACTTTCTGTAACATTCCTTAATACAATGCGGTTTAAGTTATCAAAATTGCCCAAGTCGGTTTTGAATAATCACTGAGCATACATAAAAAAATATTCCGATGGATTGATAACCTCCTCCGTTTTGGAATTCGGTTAAAAATATTTATAAATGATTTTCAAGGAGCAGCATATGTGTTTGTAAATAACATTTTCAGGATGAAACATATTCGTGGATTAGTGGTTTATATCCTGAATATAATGGTGCCATAAAAAAGTTATATGTTAAATGAAAAAGGAATCATTTAAAGTCATTCTTTATTACACATTTGTTGGATTACACAATGAGTAATATATAATTGTAATCGCGTGGGTTGGAACAAAATCATTTAAAATTCAGGTGTTGTTTTTTGAAAAAACGCTGGTGCACGTCGGTTTTTTTTTGAACTGCGGTTTTTGTGATGATAAACTCATTTATACATGTTGGGCCAGAAATAAATTGTGACCATCAACTTTATTTTTTCAAATGGAAACGTTAGTTTTTTATTTTATTTTTAAATTCTGCATTGAATTCTAAGTATTTTTCATGTACCATGTCCTATACCGAAAATTAACAGTTATTAAAAAATTACATTCATTTGTATAGTTAAAAATAAGTTGTTTGTTGGTTTGAACCAATTAATTTATGTCTGGTTTTTATGATTGTTGGCGGTATTTTAATCGCATGAACAAAAACCCTTTTTTTAATGCTGAAGTTTTTAACACTTGTTTATTTCCATAGAAACTGTACTATAATTTTACTTCAAATATGTAGTTGTCAAGTGCAGTTGCAAAGTTTCAAAGTATGGCGCGTTTAACTGAAAAACAGCGAATACAAATTTTGACGATGGTAGGATATGGCGACAGAACTCGAAAACAAGCTGAAGTTTACAAATTTAATATAAAGAACCAAGAGCGGCCTATTACACAATCGGTAGTGAGTAAAATAGAAAAAAAGTTTCTAGAATTTGGCCACGAAAGAGACAATTACAAAACCAAAAATCTTACAGAAGATACATAATTAAATGTTTTGCTCGATTTACAAGAAAATCCTCACAAATCCACTAAACAAATAGCCACAGAACAGTCAATAAGTAAATTTTCTGTTCTAAAATGCTTGCATAGAAATTAGTGGCACCAATACAAATCTTTCAGGAACTTAGTGAAGATGAATTGGACCGGAGAGTAGAATTTTGCGAAATAATGATGGATAGATGCAATGCCAACCCGCACTTTTCAAGTAAGTTAGTTTTTTCCGACGAGACAATCTTTTGTTTAAATTATTGTTATTGTTGATTAGTAAACAGGCAAAATTTTCGATATTGGGCATCAGAAAAAACACATTGGACTTCAATTGTCCTTTTTTATTGAGGGAACACCCTAACTAGGAAAAGTATTTAGACCTATTATAAAATGACATAATACCCTGTTTAACAGCCGCATGGGTAAAACACCAACATACTGGCAGATTCGGTATGGTTTCGATAGGATGGAGCGCAAACAGTGCGAGATTATCTTGATAATATTTTCCCAAATAGATGGATCGGAAGGAGAGGTAATATCGAATGGCCAGCTAGGTCTCCAGATCAAAGCCCTTTAGATTTTTATTTTTGGGGTTACGAGAAATCGAAATTTTTTTCTTCAATTTTGAAACAAATGTATTTTTTTAATAACTGTTAATTTTCGGTATGGGACATTGTACATGAAAAATACTTAGAATTCAATTCAGAATTCTAAATAAAATAAAACACAAATGTTTCCATTTGAAAAAATGACGTTGATGGTCACAATTTATGTCTGGCCCACCCTGTATAAATGAGTTTATCATCACAAGAACCGCAGTACAAAAAAAACCGACGGGTCCGAGCGTTTTTCCAAAAAACCAACACCAGACTTTTAAATGAATTTGTTTCAACCCACGCGTCCTCACTGTTTAGTAACTTAAATGCCAACTCGAACTTTTCTGTGCACTTATAAAATAGGAATAATTTCACCATACAACTTCCAGTCGACTGGATTTTTTCCGACATCTTCAACAGTCATCGGTATTATTTCAACCAATTTACTAAAAAAATGCATCAATTTTAACATAAAAATCCTCTTCAATCACACCATCTACTGGTAACTCCCTTTTATAACTATAGATAGATATTGGGGCCATGTTCTCTGAAACTATTAAAGATTTCAAAATTTATAATTTCAAATCCAGAAATATTCCGTAAAAATAATTTATTAAACTTCAGACACGACCTAAATTGACAAACTTTATATCACCAACTTCAAACTTCTGAAACTTTCTATGACATAACACCGTTAACCACGAAGGAGCCTCAATTCGAAACTAAATCACGACCAATAACTTGTCCTCTTCGTAACCATTTCAAAACCGCATAAAATAATTTCCTGATCATTCGTTCGAGTATTCCTCGATAGTAACACCAGAGGGTATGCGTGTCATTATCGACCCGCTAGTGTCTTTTCGCCCTGCTTGGAGCGTTGATATCGCTACCCTCTGAAAGTCTCCCTTTCAGTTTTCTCTGTGTGTTCAGCACGCATATTTCAGACGTGGTTTATTTTAAAAAATAACGCTCTTTGCTAGTTTGAAAAGGCATAAATCAGTGCGCCTGCCTATACTAGGTAAGTCAAGTATACCATTTTTTAAATAATAATTTATCATTTTCAAATTTGATTGATTGGTTGTCTTAAGTATCTATCATGTAACAGTTTAAGATCAATGCTTCAAATTTCTAATTATTACAAATTTATTTTTTGACGTAAAAGTGTGACTGCTTGTTCAACGTTCAACTGGTTCTGATAATGGGACTGAAATCTGAGAATGTAAGTCAGATCGATAGATTTTCGCTCCCTTTAGGGCACGCGAGGGTGTAAAGAGCCACTTGAACTTTTTTTTAAATTAATCGCATATATATGACAGATCAAATTTCGAGGATCGTATGACGCAGAAAAATGAGAAAGGCGAAATGGATTAATTTTGTTTGTTTTATCAGTCACGTTTTATAAACCGGTGAATTCAATGTGAAATTTTACAGGAATTGAGAAAAGTTTAACGATTCCTACGGAATTTAGGTCAATGAGGTTAAGAGCCACAATCGTCGCTTGCCGATGGCGTTATCTAGGGAAATAGTACTTTCTGTATTCTTGAGAATACAGAGAATAGAGAATGCCGTTTCAAGTCTAAGTATGTGAATAACCTTGAATAATAGTTATTCAGCATCTATATGAAAATTTAAGATTTCAATATTTTTCAATACGTCTATATATATATATATATATATATACAGAGTGGTTCAAACGAAGTCACCTAGTTTATGGATAATACAAACATTTGGTTTTTTTGATTTTGGGCGGTTTATTTGAAATACTGAGCAGGTGTAGTTACTTTAAATACAACACCCTAGCTCTAAATAATTGAACTGTTGGTCTCGTATATCATTTTCATTCATATATGATTTGAAAAGGGTAAGGCTGAGGCTACCACCTGTCTCATTTTTCTGTTGTTTTGGCATATTATCTTCATTAGTCTGGCTATTTTCTGTTGATTCTTTTTTTATCTAGTATTTCCCATAATATTTGTCTCGATTCTCGGTCAACCCCTTTTTCTAAATCTATGAATGTTAAATAGCTTCCTAGCCCTCGTTCCACTTTGTTCTCAATTATTTGTTTGAGTCTGACTATATGATCTTGAATACTCATATTTTTACTGAATCCGGTTGTGATCCTCCTAGTGTTTATTCTAGCTATAGTTTTATTTTTCTGTATATTATTTTCTCGAGAATTTTGGTCATTGAGCTGGGCAGTATGAGTCTTCTATAGTTAGTCTGAAACATTGTGAGATCAACCATTTTAAAACGATAGAAGTCCAAGGAAACTTCGAGGATCTTCTATAGTTGTTACAATTTCTTCTATCACTCTTCTTATATACTGCAACAATCTGTGCCATTTCATCTTGCCATGCTCTGTTTATCACATACAGCAAGACTTCCTCTTCTCTTGTAAATTAAAGTTCTTTCATGACAGCGATCAGCTCATTGGACGTTATGAACACTCATTCTTCTATTTTTAAATACTGTTCTTTTTAATTAAGAATTCATCTTCCTCCTCTAGTGTTTGCAGTAAGTATTATTTTCAGCGTTCCATGATTTTTATCCTATTTTTCATTAACCCATAATTTTTAATATCATTCAGCGATACTGGTCTTATGTTTCTATAAATTTTAGTGACATTGTAGCAAAGATTTTGATTTTCTTTATGATTGGTTTCCATCTTTTCGCCAAATTCTTTCCATGTTTGTTATTTTCTTTAGTCTAATGCTTTCAGATTAATATCTCTTGTAAAAGCATTTTATTATCTGATTTATATATTCCCTCCATGCTATTTTCTAATTTATGAATCTGATTGATTATTGACTTTGTTTAATGTCTTTAAATTAATATATTAAGATCAAAGTTGCAAATTTATATAACATAAGCTAATGCTTGATAAACATTCAACCATCTCTATTAATAGGACTGAAATCCGTAAATAAGATTAATAAATTTCGCTCCATTGAGGGTAGACGAGAGTGTCGGAGATACCAATAACTAAAACTAAGACTTATAAAATCACTTTAAAGTGAAAAAAGGGTTTATAAAAAATGTGAACTAACAAATAAGAAATAAATTTAAGTAACATTTTTCATGCATGTATAACTACGTTTATTTTAGGTTCAGAATAACACCTCTCTTGGTAATTCATTTATTTATTTATTCATTGTATTAGGGTTTCGTATATACAATATACGGACACATCATAGCAGTTTTCTCGTAAACAACCAGAAGGTTGAAATTTGGTATCAGTGTATAGATTGGTGATTTGATCTGAAGTATGTACGGTAAATGAAGAAATTTTGATTTTAGGGGTACTTCTGGGAGGAAAAATTAAAAAATCGACCTTTCCCTGCCCCATATCTTCGAAACTATAAGAAACAAAATTTTGAAAAAAATTAGAGGTATAAGGCCACACCTGACTTTTTATTTATTATTTATTTATTAACAAGAATTATAAAAAATACCAATTCTCCCCTTTATAAAAATCATTATAATAAAAGGTGCATTATGTAAATTACAATAATATCATATTTTTAAATCATTTGTTTAAAAGATATTAACAAAAATATTAAACATCTACTTAAGTCCCACTTTAAAAACTACACTATCTAAAATTTTGAAAAATATGTTTTATTTGTATTTGTAAATAATATGTCTAAGAGATTTAATAATTTATTATTTAAAACTTGACCCATTTTCCCCTTTAAATTTCAATCTACAGAGCCTAAAATTCAGACAGTAGATTATAAAAGGCTTCCCTGAAAGTTTATTAGTAAAATAAAACTCTAATTTTAATTTTGCGAACCAAATTATAAAATTAAATACATATACTTATAAAAATCAAGTAGCAAATAAACTAAAAAGTCTATCTGTGAAAAATAAAAGTCTATATTCTTTATAAAACGTTTCGTTTAAAAAATATTAGTAGTATACGAGTATATAAGCAAATGCACTGATTTCCTGCTTTTCTGAAACTGGAATATTAGAATCTTAAAGGTGGTACAGAACCCTTATTATGCGAGTCCAACTCGCACTTGACCAAATTATTTAATTATTGAACAATGGGCTGTCGCACAGAAAATCGCAGCTTTGCAATTAAGTAACAGCAGAACTTTACAGTGATAAATATGAAAATAAAGCAAAAACTAATTATATATATAAAGCAAATATCTAAAAATATTGTTAGCACTACACAATTAGGGTTCGATTGTTCAACAGTATATTTAGAGTAATTCAAGCACTGTGAGAGAAGAATAAAGGAGAGTGTACAAATAAATATCGTATACTACAATTTAAAGCATTTAATATTTAGAGCTGTTAATTTAAAGGATTGAAAAGATACATTAAAAACGTCGATGTTGTTAAAATAATAATATATGATGATTCACCTGATGACGATATCAGATCCAAAGCTATTGAAAATTGAAACGTTGTGAAATCAACTATTTCAAGACAATGAAAGTCCAAGGTTGTATCACATTTGCCTCACATCTAATTTACTTTTTCCATTTTTTTCCTTCCTAAAATTAATAATTTAATTCGACCGAAAATAATGTCGGTTCTCATTAGAAATATCAGCACATGGCATATGTACACAATTATCAATTTACACTTGTACAAAATGTTTTGCCTGCTAATTTCCGTTGGCAAAATTCAATTCACATAAAAAACGGTGATGGTAATTTCGGCCTGTGATGAATTTTTAATCAGAGAAATAATCACGTTTGGTTTGGGAAATTGAAAACTCTCTCATGAACTTAGAACATTTTCAACATGGAGGGAATGTTGCGTTGTGTTAGTTCTGTATTTTTTAATTATTATCAACTCTTTATTTCTTTTCGAAATCGCTTAATATTTTAAAATTATTTTTCTGGGTTTCCTATATCCAGTATACTGAAACCCTTACACAATCACTGCTGATTTCTTCGTCTTTCACATCACAGCAATGTTCTCCGAAACTACTGGACGGAAAAGGTTGCAATTTGCTGTCAATAAAATATTCATTTGGTGACCCGATCAGGACTACGTATCGGAAATAAAGAAATTTTGATTTGAGGGTTCCTTCTGGGGATAACACTTATCACCGAAACTATCGCACCTAAAATTCTGAAAAAATAGGGAATACAGAACGTTGAAGTTTACAGAAAAAATCTAATTTTAATTTTGGAGGACAAGTTATAGAACTAAATGAAAAATTTAAAATCATGTAATACATCAAATGAAAGGGCTCATTCTGAGGAACAGAAATACATCTTTTTCATATTTTAAAAATAATTAATTTAAGAGATATTAATAAAAATGTACAAAAATTTACCCATCCCCTTCTCTCCGAAACTATAACAAAAAATTTGGAAAAAATTAGAGACAGACAGCCACACCTGAATTTCACCAGGAAAATAAGGAGAAATCATTAATATTAATTTTGAGGGGTGAATTACATAATTAAATGGAAAATATAAAATTAAAATTGTTTCTAAATCATCTTGTAATATATCAAAATCAAAAGGCTCATTATGAAGAATACAAACATATTTTCATATTTTCAAGATAAATTATTTAAAAGATATAAGCAAGAATTTTAAAAATTTGCCCATTCCCCCCGTTATTTCCGAAAATACAAGTCATAATATTTAGAAAAATTATTAGACGTATATGGCCTCACTCAAACTTTATAGGAAAAATACGGAGAAATTCCTAATATTAATTTTAGGAGGCCAATTATAGAATTAAACGGAAAATGAAAATTAAACTTTTTTTAATTGCCTCATGTAATATAGCAATTGAAAGGGCTCATTATGAGGAATGAGAATTTTCGTATTTTTTAAATAAATTCTTCAAAAGATTTTAACAATTTTTTTAAATTCACATTCCCCCTTCATTTCACTTAGACTCAAAATTTATATGAAAAATTCAAATAAACATTGTTCCTTTTTGTTAAAAAAAAATCACGAAGTATTGTGAAAAGTTGCCTTTTTATGTCTCAAATAAATTTGAACAGGAGCAATTAAAATAATTTATATTTAAAAAATATCGGATTTCAACTGACTTATAGTATCTCTCTCTCTTTCCCTCGCTCCCCCTCTCTCTCTACTTTGTATTCTTTTTCTATATTTTTCGCATATTTCTTAACTTTATTTGTCTTAATATTTGTACCATTTTCTATAAGTGTAACTCTAATTCACCCTATATATTGCAACCACCCTGTATATGTTTCTGTGTATTGGTCACCCAATGTAACTTATTTGTCTATCATTTCCTGAACCACCCTGCACAACTATAATTCAACTCGATATTTCAACCGCCCTGATACCTTTAAAAACACCCTGTATAAGTATAAATCTTATTCACACTATTGAGTAATTCTAGTTTTCTATAATTTATATTATAAATATATTCCTACAATTTTACTTTCACCCATATGTCAAGTATCCTATTTATACAATTGCTCATGGTATACCCTATGTAATAATGTTTGAACCAAATTTTATAACTAAAATTTTACTCTAGTATTTATTTCTACCATATAGTACATGCAATTGCTTCTAAAAATTTTTGGACACGTATTTATAAATCTATTATTAAGTTTAACCAGTTTGAATAAGTAACTACTATGTTCTCCACTATAAAACTTTTTTAAATCACACTGTATAACTATAATTATAATCCACTTTATATTTCAACGCTATATTCTACTGCTTCTAAAATAACGCTAGCCCGTATCTTCACATATTTTGGTCACCTTCAGTGAAGAGATTAGAACAATCTAGAGTGACTAATAGTCCACGGGCGAATGGAAGGTTCGAGGTACAGAGGCATGTCACCAAAAGCTAGATTGTTCAAATAAGGGGAACGACTGATTTAACGATAAACCAAGCTGCATTCAGCGCCCACAACGGGGAAAACTGGCCAGAAATGGTTAGGTATGTAACTGAATGATTGAAGCTTTGATCACCACTCCTGTACAAAAAGGAAAACTAAAAAGAAGAAGAGCGAGATAAACATGTTTACATCTATTGGTATCCATTCTCCATATCAGAATTTATAATGAAAGAATCTAGAAATTATGAATTTAGGTTAAATATCAATTTTTTTTGGGATAAGTTTAAAAATTTACTAAAATTTCACAGTCCATAGTTGGGAAATGTGTACATCCGCCATTGTTTGTACCCATATTTATTTGGTATTGCAACGAAACCTTTCTCCGCGCTTTTTAAAGTAAAACTACCTTTAATATTCCTAAGTCAGAAGTAAGCAAACTCATTTCAGCAAGGAGATTAGGGCACTACCTCTCTTTATACGATATATTCCAAATTGCTGTTTGAGATGATGGATGTCGTTTAACACATTCTTTCACATACAGTTCTACATTATTCTTTAAATCTCCGAAGAATTTTCTTATTATTGTTGTTAATTCAATCTTAGATTCTTTAATATTTATAGCTAAATGAATATCGACATTAAGGAGAAATACTAGCTCATAGAGATCGCAAAATGGAAGTGATGATGTGTGTAACGCCGTTTCCCTGTGAATCTTATGATAAACATAACTAAAACCTATCTAATATACCTAAATGATGATCCTCTCTCTTCGAGATTTTACAATCCATTGAACGCTAGTCCGGAAGTTTCATCAGCTATGCTTTTCTCAACTCAATGATATATCGAATAATTATTCATGTATTTTGTACATATAACTGAATTTAATTTAGATAATTGTTACCCCAGTCTATAGAGCAAAATTTAACTTATTTTCGGACATAAAATTCAATAGCAATTCGCTTATACTATCACCTCACTAACAGTTTATACATAATAATTATTGCTAAGATTTTAACTTAAAACTCGTAAAAGTAAACGATTTAAATAATAAAAACCCACAAAAATACGAATTACTTTTGTTTTTTTGCTTATATATTAAAGTAATGGAGGAATCGTAATGCCGTCTACAGGAAAGTTGTAGAGAATAAGAAATCAGTCTTAATGAGTGTTTATACATCCTGATTGGATCATTTTTTTTACCGAGTAAACTCAGAAAAACTGGTCAAATGTGAATTTTATTCAAAAAATTTTAACTTTTGGTAAGTAATACTGGAATATTAGTCATCGTCAAAAGGAGTTTATGATATTTTGGTTAAATGGTCTCACGATGGATAGTATTTAATAAGTAGTTTTTGAACAATTCGAATTTAAATAATTTAGGGAGCATTTTGCACATTCCACCATAATAACGAGACTCGGCCGCCCTGGATATACTAAAAGATATTTTGAAAATTCATAAATTCCACTTCAGTTTGTCTATCTTCGTCTTTCGCTATAATTTTGAGAAGTTGGCTTAAAATAATAGAAAACATTGCACGAAATGTATGAATATGCTACAGCTACTAGCGGTGCACTGACAACATCTGACAAGGCACATGGACCGATCTAGAATTTTCTTAACGTGGGGGCACGCTATGAATATTATGCTAATTTGTTTGTTTTTTCTCAGCAGTTTATTACGTTTTTATTTCTATAACTATTGCCTGCTCATAATGGTCTATTTTCCATTGGTTTTTTAAGTTAATGGTTACCTGTATACAGTATATTGATATTAATTTAATAACATTATTCCACTGAATGAATCCGCCACTGCCGAAGCATCGCAGAGTGCATCGTTTAAGCCAAATTTCAAAAGCAATATTAATATATTTTACGGCACCATAACAAAAATCCAAGATATACGACTGAAGTGCATTTTGTAAGATTTCAAAATATTTGTTCACATCCCTATCGAACTTAATACGACAGGTCTTGCAAAATATTCCTACAAATTATTTAAATTGCAATTCTGCAAGATCAGCGTTATTAATCTCAACATTATAAGCTATATCACTGTGAGACAGATTAAGGTTCCCGCTGTTATTACTACCAAGTTATATTATACATTTGACAACAACATTGAATTTCAGTGCTACAGAAATCTGTAAGACAAGAGTAATATCAAATATAACAAATGTAGGTGATTTAACGAATAGCTTTGTTTTGTATTCTAGCTTCGCAATTTATAGCCTTATCGTTCCACTTTCAGTTCTCGCAGTTTGAAGCTATCGGATCGTTCTTTCTACGCCAGACAAATGAGCTTTTTTCTGACCGGCTGAACTTCGCATATTCCAAGTTCTTCTTAAGTTTGTCCTCGTATAAAGTAGCGTTGGATTCTAGTTTACTGGAAAATAAAACCGACAATAAACTTGGGTCTCTTGGAGATCTTTATATTTAATTAAACAAAGTGAAATCTTTATTAGACAAAACATAGTTTTAGCGGGTATGCAGTTTCATAAGATTTATAAAATTAAATATATTTTTTTTAAATAAATTAAAATAGATGTTTGTTAAAAAGAAGTTGTTTGACACTGATTCACATCTGTTCAAGGGCATCACCAAGAATAGTAGGTTATGAATTTTTAGGGAGGGGGGGGGTCAGTAAGTCGGTAATTATGAGGTTAATAACTAAAGGAAAAAGTCTAATTAAATGTAAGGGAATCTTCATTACACAAACCATACTTTTAGAGTGTATACAGTTTCACAGTATACAAAACTACTATCAATGCTTCTATTTATTGTAAAAACTATCTAATATAGGATTTATAATATTAATTAAAATAGATTTATATTTTAACAAATTAAATATAAATTTGAAGAAGCGAGATGTAAAGACCGACATCTAGGTTCCATGTAATTGCTGTTACCCGTAATTCCTAGGTTAGAATGTCAAAACGAAATTTTCAGGTTAACTTCTCCTTTCAGAGATATTGAATATTCTCTTCGAGGTGTCATTCTTTTGTACGCCAGACAATATATATATAAGGTTCCCTGCCCAGAAACAATATATATTATATATATTGTCTTGGGTACAAAAGAAAATTTCATCTTCACATTTTAACCTAAGAATTACGGCTAACAGCAATTACATGAAATGACTCCAGATTCGGAACCTCTATGTGCTGGTTTCCCCGAAAATCCTAGATGTCGGTCTTTACATCTCGCGTCTTCAAATTTAACGAAATGTATCAAATACATAAAGAAGTGTTCGAGAGGACATTCAATTGTGGGAAGCGCAACTGAGAAAGCTTCCCTAAGCAGAAGCAATATATATTAAATATATTGTCTTACGTACAAAAGAATGACACCTCGAAGAGAGTATAAAATAGAAATTATTTGAAACTGATTCACATCTGTTCAAGGGCGTCACCCGGAATGGTAGGTTATGGCTTTTAAGGGGGGGAGCTAGTCGCAAATTTCGGAAATTATCGGCTTAATAACTAAAGGAAAAAGGTTTTTTAATTATAGCTATTGAATGTTTCAGAAAATTTTTTTCGCCGTTTTCGGGCTTTATCAAAAGTGTTAGTTAAATGACTACTAAAATCAAACGTGCAAATTCTTATAAATAGGTCTGAAGGATATTTACATACTACTTGTAGTAAGAAAATAATAGAATGGTAATTATATGGGTGTATTCTTGTCTAAAATTCAAATTAAATGTAGTGTAAGTTATGTGTTTCAAATATTGGGAGAAGTCTCATTATTAACAGATGAGTTTATCGATTGCAGGTGTGTTTACAAAATTAAACTGGTCATTGGTTGTATGAAGTGCGATAGATTTTAGACATTTTTTAGTTCTAATTGTTCAAGTAAATTCAGTTTTTTTATTTTTTTGCCTTCAATTTTGTGATGAATCATTTTATATTATCTAAGTCAATAAAATGACTATTTGAAGACGCGAGATGTAAAGACATCAATTTTATCAATATGTATCAAATACACAAAGAAGTGTTCGAGAGGACATTCAATTGTGGGAAGCACAACTGATGAAGGTTCCCTAACCAGAAACAATATATATTATATATATTGTCTTGCGTACAAAAGAATGACACCTCGAAGACAGTATTCAAATTGACTATTTTCTACAAAATGTGTTGTCATGCCTGTGTTTTTTGGATGGTTTAGGATATCATTTTGTACATAAACATATTTACAGTCCTTGCAATTAATTTTATAAAGACTGAATTTCTTAGTTCAAACACAGAATTAATTATAGCATTTATATCAAATGTAAACAAGCCTCACTTTTCCACAAGAGAGGTCTAAAGGGGGGCAACTGTGCTTTCTGTCCCTACCTGGCGACGCCCATGCATGTTTGATGGGTATTGGTAATGTAGAACGAACTATATGTACAGGGTGTCCCAAAAGTCCTGGAACGGCATTTTATCTCGGCGGGAACGCATTTTAGAGAAAAATGTTTCAAACAAAACTTATAGGATTCGTCCCTGGCTATCGAATTGTGATCTTGAATTTGACCTTTACCTTGACCTTCAAGGTCAAGTCGATTTTTTCAAATGGGATAACATATTTCTGACCTCGAAAATGGAAAGATCGGAATATTTTACGTTCAAATATGTCCTTGACCATTTTTAAAACTTGACCTCTGGTGGTCAGTAAAGGTCAAGTCAAGGTCAAGAACAACTTCGTTGCGTAGCCATACTAAGCATCGCATTGCGTGGAAAAATCCTAAACCTTAGTTCTTGAAAAAAATTTTTGAAGCCCATATTTGACTAGCTACGCAACGAAGTTGTTCTTGACATTGACTTGACCTTTACTGACCACCAGAGGTCAAGTTTTAAAAATGGACAAGGACATATTTGAACGTAAAATTTTCCGATTTTTCCATTTCAGAGGTCAGAAATATGTTGTCCTATTTGAAAAAATCGACTTGACCTTGAAATGACCGTGAAGGTCAAAGTCAAGGTCAAATTCAAGGTCACAATTCGAAAGCCAGGGAAGAATCCTATAAGTTTTGTTTGAAACATTTTTCTCTTAAATGCGTTCCCGCCGAGATAAAATGCCATTCCCGGACTTTTGGGATACCCTGTACATATTTTGCCAGCCTCTTCCTCATTTTCTATAATAAAGTAGCTGTACCCTAAGTTGCTTAAGTTCAATGTGGATGAATAGCA
Source organism: Octodonta nipae (assembly GCA_034190945.1). Lineage (NCBI taxonomy): Eukaryota > Metazoa > Arthropoda > Insecta > Coleoptera > Chrysomelidae > Octodonta > Octodonta nipae. The sequence continues at coordinate 14,819,792 of CM067222.1, forward strand.
AAGAAGGCCCTGAATGCTAAAATTTATTTAACATTGATATGAAGTATAAGTATATACAGTGTGTTTATGAGATACTTTTTAATTATCAATATTAAGAAAGATAGATTCATAAAAAGTTTTGCATTTTCTGAAAATTAAAATACAATAATCAAGTTTCAATTTTCTTTCATTTTTCACTAGGAGGATTGAAAAACATTTTGTTCAACAGTAAAATACCAATATTTTTGACAGTATGGGACAAAATGTTATGAAAAAACATTGGTTACAATTGAGAACTATATCCAACTCAGCATATATATTCATTTACGTTAAAAATACTTTTTTATTGTTCGTTGAGTGTTTGACAGTTTATGAATTATGTATAAACATGGTCTTTATTAACTTCTAATGAAACATTCACATTTATGTTGATTAAAAGGGAAAACTATAAAACTCATAGACAACCAACAGTTATTTTCAACAATAGGCAACTGAATATGCTTACTAATCATTCAAAAGTAATGGAAATTCAAGGCTTACGAAGTTTCAAAAACCATTCGAATAAAAAGCCTAAAAACGGGTCGCCAATTCGACACTGACATTGAAGTAATGCGGTTTGCTGTAGACTGTCCAAAATTGAAACAAAACAAACATTATTCATAAAAACTAAATTTCATTAACACATTGAAAGAAAGGGCTGATTATTTAATAAGACAAGGTCAGAGCCATAGCCAAAAATTTGGTATTTTACATTTCAGTAATACCTTTTTCATACAAATAATTTTTCTATTCTATACATTTCTTATTTACAGGAAATACATGAATAGAAAAGTAACTTTTGTGCTGGTAATCATTTCATCCATTTTCAAAAAAATTTTAAGAGAAAAAAGTAAAAATTTTTTATGGTTGCGTCATTGTATTATGGCAAATTTTGGAGTGTTGGGTATAAAGATTTAATTATAACCAATTAACCATCTTAAACATAAAAATAAGTTTTATATTTTAACATTTTTTATATCTTGGAAATACATGAGCAAATAAATAGGTTTTGCACTTCTAATCAATCCATTACCCTTGAAAAAAAATCATCCCACCCCACCTCCCCAGAAAAACATTTCTGAATACGACTACGATCTTGTTGAAAGAAGAAAATTTATAAAAGAGCAAACTTAAGGAAGCCAGTTGTATGATGGGAAACGGCGCGAAAATCAGGGCAGCTTCATTTGACATGGAATTTGAATGGAAAAAACCGTACCCTCAGTATCAAGTGATCAACCCCTAAATTGTCACTGTAAACAAGTTAGGACAAACAAGAAAAATTGTACCAAAGCGAAAATATAAGAACAAATCTCCCGCTAAAACAGACACCGATTGACAACAACTTCAGATTTGGAGTTGAAACGTCTCCAAACACAAATCAGCATTACTCAATACACAAGAAAAATTATATTGAGGAATACTGGTTGGTAGATATCTATTTCCCTATATTTATGAGGAAAAATTTTTGTACAGACAGTTGCTAATCGGTAATTTTTTTGAAAATGCCTTACTACAATTAGTAACAATTTCCAATACTTACCTGTTTGAGAAAACTCCCTAATGAATAAAACACAAAATATACTTTTTCCTGACCCTAGTGCCTTTTACGGACAATATTACATAATGTTGTATAATTTGCAGTTCTGCTGGAATCTGTTCCGGAATTAACCATGCCATTTTGTATAATTTGTACTCTCCTGGAGAAAACCAATTACTAGTTTAGTTAGTTATTGAAAGGAAGTTGGATGTGTAACATACAAAATTTAGAAAGCATGCAAAAAATTGCGCTTACTTAACTTATAATGGTGACTAATGTTCAATATTCTCAGTATTAACTAAATTCAGTTTGAGGTAAAATTAATTTTCGATCGGCAACTGGTGCGTTCCCGCAATTTGTTTAGTGTATTGTTTCAATTTGATTGAATTACTTCATTGATTTTTAAACTTCTGCACCTTTTCTAAAACATTCCGTCGCGCTAATGCTAATTGTAAACGTTTTTTGCGTATAAAATATAGACAGTATTGACATTCGTGTTTCGGATCCCTAGCTGTTTAGACGGTTGGGAGTTTCGTGTATTAGGCTCCGAATTATTCGGACACATTTTTGATTCCGTCTGAAGAGACGACGCTTATTGTTGTTGTTTGCGTTACGATTTCGCGAGTTAGTAGCTTCGTTCGTAACGACCGCTAAACCGCTTTCATTTTGTTTCTTCTGTGTTTACAAAAGCGCATCATTTGTTGTTAAACCCGCATTTTTTTGTATGCTCAATCAATGAACATTACGTCGCTATTTTTTGTGTAACGTGTTTTCCAGACGAAGCTCTAAGAAACTGTTCCTGCTATTACGGGGCTAGCCTCAGAAGAAAGAAGAACCAAGAAAACCCCAGAGCTTCCGGACGTAAAAGGTTAGTGATAACTTTTATTTGGTGATTCGTTTATGTGACCGCACGTGTTTATTGATTGTTCCGCTAAAGGTCCTTCGTCAATTATATACTTGCATTGAACCAGCATTGAACTAAAACCGCAACATCTAATTCATACATTTTTTTGATTATTCTCTATGGAATGTGCCATCGAACACATTCCAGCAACATTTATAACGGTTTACAACCAGTTACTCGGTATAAAATTTTAATTTAATATATTTCAGATAGGCTTAGCCTGTGTCAGCATGAATATTCATCACAACGTATCTCCTAAATCCTCATACTAATATAAACGGCTATTATGCTTAATAAGGTGTCTAATATATCTCGGATAAATAAATCAATCTGTATCACTTTCCGCTCATCTTGTTTAACAGGAAATCCTATTTGAAAGCTGTAGCATAATGCTTATGCTAAAATGTCATTCCATCCATCTTTATGCATTTTCATCAATCACTACCATTCTTAAAAATATATTTGGCTTATAGTTATTGTACAAATGCAGTATATATTTTCTACATTTCTTTTAAGTAAGACAAAGCGTAATTGAATCTTGTCTTTTTACTTTGAATGAATTCTTCGTATGTGACAATTTAAGATTTCTAACCTGTGAAGTCAAGCGAAATGATGAAAGTCCTGGTTGAATGTTAGTTTGAAATTATTGGAATTAAATTGTTTTTCGAAGACAGTTATAAAATTCTTTTGGTTTCAACACCTTAGTATTTCTTGAAAATCAACCACTATCCTTGTCTTTAATTAGTGTCCTGCTTGACCGATCACTATCACCATCATTAATAGTATTAATGCTATCCTGGAATTTAATTTGAAATTGTTTTTAATCTTTCTGTTATTATTGGACCACCCATTATTTTTAAAATAGTCGACATAATTGTCAAGACAGTTGTGCCAACATAACGCCTTGGTTTTTTAACCTTCCGTCGGGCGCAACCGATCTGTGGGATCCGATAGAGCCATTTTGTTTGTCACCCGTTTGGTTTTTCGTTCTGTGATTAACAATCCTTAGTACCCTCCTTTCTCGCCGCTACTTATGAGGGCGTGCTACTCTTTTTTTTTTCAGTTGTGTTCTTGACCTCGTATGGACCAGTTCTATCTGTGGGATACATTGCGCCCGATTGTGTAAGTATTCTAAAATATTAGTTTTATGAGTTTTTCTTTTGTAACACTGTTTCTAAAGACGTATTAGGTTTTTATTGATACATATTGGGTTCATTTGGAAGTAAATTAAATTTTTAAGGGTCGCGATCTATCAGATACATTGCGCCCGGTCGTGTGTTTATTTTCAAACTTTCTTTTACTTTCAGAAGATGGATCAAGAACAGAGGTGGTTTAGACTTGATAATTTTAACGATATTGCAGCTATTCACAACATTCTCTTTGATAATATTGAGGAAATAGTAGAGGATAATACTGATGAATCCAAATCCGATACAGAAGAACAAGAGGGTAACTCTGAATATGAACAATCTGGTGATAGCTCAGAGGAAGAAAATGAAATGGGAGAAAATTACATCTTTGGTAAAGACAAAGTAACTCGGTGGACAACGGTGAAACCAGATCCTAGGGTTAGGCGAAGGAGTCATAATATTTTGGTGTTTGCCTGGAGTTACACAAAATACTAAGAACGCTTTTTCACAATACGCCTACTGTAAAACCTGAGGCTATCTTGGTTTATAATTCAACTAAAAGTGGAGTCGACGTTGTTGATAAATGGTGTGCTGCATACAACGTCGCAAGAAACGTATGAAGATGGCCGATGGTTATTTTTCTAGTCTTCTCAACGTAGCAGGAACCAATTCACACATTATTCTTACACACAACAATAATACGGAAACCATTAGAAGACGAAGGTATCTCAAATCTCTCTCTAAGGAGTTGTATCAAGAACAGCTGCAAAGAAGAAGCACTCGAAATATTGGGATTGCAATCGGTCTTCAGCAGAAGCTTCCACCCAACTCCATCGACTTTAACCAATAAACAGGAGCAGCCACATGAAAACAGAAAGAGACCATGTAACACATGCCAAATTACAACCAAAAATAAGCGTTCGTCAAAATATTATTGCCAAAAATGTGTTCAGGTTTCTTTTTGTTTAGAACACGCAAAGATGATATGTAATGAGTGTTACGATTCTGCTTTCAACCACGCCCATAATGTTGCAGATACTGCTGATTAAACATTTTTATTTTATTTAAAATTACAAAAATTGATCTATTTGGTTTGTGTTAGCTAATTTCAATTGCCATGTATTGTGTTTTATTTACTTTTGGTTTTTGTTCAAACAAATTATTTTATATGTAATTCTATAATGGTTCTTCGGTTACTGTATTTAAAAAAATAGAATCTAGTATTATTATTATTTTTATTCCTTCAGTTATGCCATTAATAATTAAACTTAATTCTACCAAATTTTCTGTGATTAATGACCAATAGAACTAGTTTTAATCAATATGTTCAAATTCAAATAATCTGATCTCTTAGATACATTGCGCCCGAGCGTGTTAGGATTTGGATTGCGTCTGACTGCAGATTAAACAAGATTCCGGGATCCAAAATAGATTAGTTGTTTTACACGTTTATTAACATAAAAAGTTTTCAAGTCCCATATGAGCTGGGTTTCAGGTTGACCCCGGATATCCTCAATTTACTGTGATCTGTATAGCATAGAGGAAATATTTGACCATTTCGAGAACTTCATTAATGGAGTAAAGTTATCCAAATCTGTTAAGCCGTTTTCGAAAAATATGACATACATAACTGTCAAACAATACAAAATACTAATCTACTTTCATTACATATTCGTTTTTTATAATTTTTTAATTACTCAATTAGAACAAAACTTTATGCTAGCTGAAATACCCCACACTACCCAGGACCCCGATTCTTGAAACAATTCGACAGCTCTACCACCCGACTTCGGACGTATGTCTTATGAAATCTGATATAAATGAAGTTTAATATATGGGTTATACTCAAAGAGGTTAATACTGTAGAGCACATGAAGTAGCGAAATTCATGTAATATCAATAGAAAGAGAGAGAGAGAGAGAGAGAGAGAGAGAGAGAGAGAGAGAGAGAGAGAATAAGCGCGTCGTTCCTGATTGGTCAGTGTCAGTGGTGACGTCTACTATTGGTAGGGTAGAGACATAGCAAGTGCTCCCTGATATTGTCTTTCTCTTTCTACTGTTATTACACTGTCACTTACAATAATGCCCATACCTAATTCACTCTACGTATAAACCTCTTTGATTATACTTCATTTACCTCCACTTTTCATGCGACTAACGTCGAAAGTCGTATAGTAGAGCTGTCGAATGGTTCAAGAATCGGGCCATCGACTAATGTTGAATTCTGCTCTTCATGATATATGTCGGGTTTCATTTGATACAATTTCTGATTTAACAAGCTATCTAGGCCATTCTTGCATTAAACCGTTAAGAACCTCTAATGTAAAAATATTATCTCTAACATGTAACTTTTCAACCAACACCAAGTGTTGCGAAGATTGTTGCAATAAGATTTAAGGTTCAACAAACATGACTTTCTCTAACACAGAATTGAAATATTTATTGATTTATAATGTATATATACATATAGGAACTTGTTATAATATTATTGTATAGATATGGCATATTTCAATGATACAGTGTCTAATTTCGACCTTCAATGCTTGGGGGCTATCGGGCTTGTTGGTTTACACCTGTGACTTCAGATAACTTCACAGACAAGGGTTCACAGGTGTTAGTTCACAAGAACGTGGCGGCCAATTCTAGTCACCAAACCAGAAATTACTCGACAAGGAGCAAACTTATACAGGAAAGTTAAGGTTTAATGAACGGTATGACATATGGCACTGTCCTGCTGAAATCACATGCCGCCAAGAGCTATATGTTTCAGTTGATGCCCTGATGCACTGTGAGCCCAAACTGTCGCACTGAAAATGATGAGTAGGTATTGAGGCACTTGAGCCTGGGTAAATTTTGAAGGACCTGGGAAGAGGCGGCATCTACTAATGTAGGCGGCGACTTCGCGGGTGGTCCTTTGTCGCGAGCTACCCGGGTCGCCTACCAACTGTCACTGGGATGTAATTAATGAGGTGTGAAATACAGGGGTGTAAGTTATGGGTAATAAAAAGATCTGATAAATGGATTTCTCTGATGGGATAATTAATTTAGAACTGTTAATATTTTTTGATTGGAAGTAATCTCTTTTATTAAAGTAAAAATCAACTCGTCCCTGTTTGCTTGCTACCTGTCACAGGGGTGTAATTAAAGAGGTGTCAAATTACTAGTAGTAGTCGAAAATGATAATAGTTTCGTGTTACCTGTCACCGGGGTGTAATTAGATTCAACGCTCATATTCAATAACTAACCACAATCTCGATAAAAGTATTGCGCCTTTCTTAACAACAATTGTGGAATTATGTTTTACACTAACATCACGGCTATCGCTCTCATATCTTATAAGATTCAGCCCTCATATTCAACTACTAGCAACGCACTCGAAAACTTATTCTTCATTTAGTATATCTATTTTCTATATAGTTACCAAAAAGTCTGAAGACCCGGGTAATTGTTTTTCGCCCCATGTAATATTTCTACTTCACACTTTGTTGTGAACGACCTTTAGTACTTTCGAATTTTTGAAATAATCTTTTGGCAGTAGATGAATTAGAGACATTCTGTCAAACGAATGTTGACGTATGTTACAAATAGTAGGAATCAAATTTTCACCATTATGGTGTAATGCTCCATGTTTACTAACTCCCATCTGTCAAGTTTTGATCTGTGACGTTATCATATCTGTTAAATATTAAAACAACTTTTAACTTAAAGTTATAAGTTGAGCAATTTTGTAGATCTATAGTGTATATTAGAAATTCTTCAGGCATGAAAATACAAGAAAATTTGTTGTAGAACAGTTCAAGATTTTGACTGAATAATTTTACATAGATCCAAATTTACAGGGTATTTCATTAAAGCGAATTAAGTTTTTTATTATTTGTTGGCCTTAATAGATGGACTTCTATATAAGAGATTGATTTCAATTCTCAAATCTCTGAATAAAAGTATTTGAACGTTTAATTACATTACCCCCTATATACCAGTTTGCGTAGTGTTTATTCCCCGTCTGTAACCTAAAAGAATTATACCCGAATATCTCTATCAGTCTAAGTACGTTATTTTATTTCTTCTATATGTTATATCTGGCATTTATCTTTCTTCTCAGACAAATCATAGTTTTTTTAGCTTCTGTTAAAAAAGACAGGCAATCGTTAAAAAACGGTAAATTACATAGACAGTTCAAATCCCAAAGTTGTATTCTTTCCACAGTGAGTTTATGAACTCAAATATATTTTTTATTATTTGTAGACCCTTGGCAAACCCCAAACTTATTTTCTTTTGCAATTCTATCTTAAACCCTCTTATTATCTAAAAGTACGTATCTGAGGGTAAATACTCGCCTTCGAGAACACACCTTTGTGTGTTATTGATCCATTTTTTCTTTTTCTTCTGAATGTGGCGACAATCGTATCTGAAAAGAGTCCTAAGCTTCAGAAAGACTAAGATTCCTTTATGTTTCTTTGCCGCATGTTGCAGTAAGTTCTTATTGTGAAAGTTTTTGCTTTGCAATCTCGATACAGTTTTGTTATACTTGTAACTTTCTTCTAGAATATCACTAAAAGATTTGTTCAAAAAGACGTTTTTAAAGAATGGCAAGCAAGTAACATTACATGCAATATAGTTTATGAAATTAATAGAAATATTTTGAATTTTCTATGACTCAAATTTTATGCTCCTAACTTAAAATATAACAAAGAACGCCGGAGAAAACAAATAGAAATGGAGGTGCAGTAAAATGGACTAAAGATCTAGTATTATTTTTCCTGTTTAATTTGTTTTCTCTCCTCATTTTTTTTCCTGCAACCGAAAGTATTTGAAATTTTATACGGAGAACAAACTGTAGTAAGTCAATTTCGCCTAGTCCGTACAGAAATTCTTCCTCACAGTTATTCTCGGCGAATGAAATGTGGACAAATTGATCAACCAGCATTCCTGTATATAAGTAGTATATTGTATTATACTTATCTGTCTTTGGTTCTTTTCTTCAAATCCTACGCCTTTTGTGAGGATGACCCTGAACGACAAGTTGATTATTCATTGCAATTTTTATGTCCGCGTAGGAATCTGCCAGAGGGTTGATGGAGAGGGTTTTGAAAACTTTTGCCTAGCTGATCCTTCAACTTTTTCGAATAATAACAGGGATTTCCATTAAAAAACCAATACTGATCTTGGAATGACTTTGATGGTCAAGTTCAATGACATAGCTAAGTTCATACTTAACTGCTTTGCTCTTCCCAAATTAGAATAGAGATTCCCATTCAAGATATGAATTTGACCTTCAAATTTTCAATGTGATGGTGTTGGTCAAATTTAAGGTCTTGGATAGCTAGCGAAAAAACCTTAAACAGTTGTATTTAACATTTTTCCAAGAAATTCTTCCATACTTTTATGCCATCCTATATTGTCTTGCGTTCAGTGGATTGTAAACTTCGAAAAGACGAAATTTACAGTTTGTTGTTTTCTTCGGATTGCCAATTTTTATAAAACTGGGAAATATTTGCGATGTTTAATATTCTGGCTGCTACAAATTCCTTAGTTGTCTACAAAGAAAACTATAGAAATTATTGAAAATCTAGACGCTGAAGAAACTATCAAACAACTGAATGAGAGACCAATTTGTAGATAATAGAGACAAAGGTACTTAATATTGAGATTGTTTAGTTTGGATACAATGAAATAATGCGCATAATTCCACTTCTATTTCTATTTAATCTGTCGTCTCGGTAGCTTACAATACCGCAAATTGCCCGACCTCAGCATGTACATAATTTCGCTCCTTTGTGAAAATACGAATAATTCAAGGCACGGACTTCAAAGCATCCCTACCAAGTATTTTAATTGGCACATCAGCTAACTGTGGGTATATTAGATACAGCTTCAGCGGAATTCCTCAATTCGGTCCTGATGCCGTAATGCATAATAACTGCCAGTATTATTTATTCATTTTTATTTCTAAAAGAAAATGAGCATTAGTATACTACTTCATGGAGAAGTTTCCCTGTGGAATTTAAAAGTTCTTACATAGAAACTTTAAAAGACGTTGCTGTCGTGTACTTATAATTCTACACGATACTACTGTTGTCTTCTAAATGTTATTTGTGGCATATTCTTTATTCTTGTTATGTGTTCTTGGGAAATAACACCACAATCGAAACAAAAATCTGTATATTCAAGGAGAAACCAGACGTTTTCAGGTCTACTCTGACCTCGTTTCCGATAGCTTTAAACATGTATTAAATACATAAATTGCAAAATGAAAATTTGATATATGACATTTAAGTTGACCTAAGAAAAATTTGTTGTTTCTAAAGATCATGGATTCCAGTTAAACAGCTTTCAAGTCGGAAGTATAGTTGAATTATTAAATTGTATTTTATGGCCTAGGTTCCAACCATGTTCACAAATTTTCGATTATTCACATTGTCGTTTCTTTACGCATTTCTTGTGTTCATTAATTCGGACATTTAATGTTCTCGATGTTTCTCCAATATAAAATTCATTGCATTGGCAAGGAATCTTGTATATTCAGTTTTTTGAGTTCTGAGTTTTATTAGTTGGTTTTGTTTTCATACCATCAGAATCAACCCGGAAGTTCTCTTAATAACACTACTTCTCAGAACAACCACATGGTAGTTACAACTTTACCATATATACAGGATCTCTCAGAAAGATTGAAAATAGTGGGCCTAAGTTTTAATGTCAAAACAGCATTGAAAACAAGAAATATACTGTAATCACTAATATCGAAAACAAAACCAACCAACAAAACTCAGAACTCAAAAAACAGTATATACAAAATTCCTTGCGAATGCAATACATTTTATATCGGAGAAACATCCTGACCATTAAACGTACGAATTAATGAACACAAGAATTACATAAAGAAACGACAATTTGAAAAATCGAAAATTTGTGAACATGCTTGGAACCTAGGCCATAAAATACAATTTGACAATTTAACTATACTTCACAAAGAACAACATAACACAAAACGAAAATAAAAAGAGTCTGCGTTAATTCTGTTGAATGAAGACGATTGTATCGCTTCTACTTGTGTAGAATTCAGTCATATTTTGTTACCGACAATTAAGTAAGAAATTAGTAATGGCCATCTACTTTTGAACAACCCAGTGTCTGGGTAGTTCACAAGGTTTTCCCTGATGACGTTAATGTGATCACTGAAATAAAAGAATTCATTGATTGCATTTTTGGCGAATGCGCTATCTTACATTAAAGTCGTACCTGGGAAAATCTCTTATAAATTCTAAAGACGTTCTTCCAACATGAAAGCTGTTTAACTGTAATACATGATCTATAGAATTTTTTGTGGTACCTAATACATTTTTCTTATGTCAACTTAAATGTCATATATTAACAAACTTTCATTTTGCATTTTATATTTTCAATACATGTTTAAAGCCATTGAAAACGAGGTCTCTTGAATATACAGTTTTTTGTTTCGATTGTGGTGTTATTTCTCCAGAACACATAAAAATAAAAGTGTACTGGAGGTTTTGATAACTAACATTAACGTATTTCTTGAGTAACTACTGGTGAATTACCATTTTTCAAAAAAAAAATAATTAAGTCAAACGGATTGAGTTTTCGTCTATGCTATTTTGCTGCACAATTTAACCGACTTACGTGTGATTCATAGGATAAAAATCACAGGAAAGAATGCGGAGGTTGACTAAAACCGATCAAAGAAATTATGACACTATCTTTTCAAGATGTTTTACTTCACTGAATGCAAAGCAATATGTTGTTTCTAGTCGATAATCTTCATCAGTTGGGCTTCCTGAAACTTCTAGATGTTGAAATTCATTTCGCGAAAAAATATTAAATTCAATTGCATGTAGAAAATACATAAATAGTTATTCGAGATTTCAATCAGTTCATCGTTGTTTCTATTTCGATTTTATGGAAAACGATAAATCTCGAGTTATACAAAATTATACGATAAGTTTACGTAATATTCTAGTTTAAATTATCAAAATAGATTAAGTCGGTCTTGAGTAATCGATGAGCATACAAGCAAAATACATATTTTTCTAAAAACAAGGTCTGTCATTTGGAAAAGGCGACATGTGATGATTTTGAATTTACCTTTCCTTAATAGTCATAAGCTTGTTTTCCATAGAATTCCAGCTTAAATAGACATACTGTATATTCAAACGAATTGAGAACCTCCACCATTCTTGAAGTGACTTATTTAACATTTATTGTCATTTATTCTAATACCATTTGCAATTAATTTCAGACTAAAATTTTAATAAATATATTAAAAAAACAAAATCCTACTTAAAAAAAAGTAACCAAAAAGCATCAAATAATTTTTTGCTGGAACAGTTAAATACTTTTCATGAAGTCGGTTCCAAGGTAAAGTGAAACTATTTTGTTAAGTACATTTATTATAAGTTGTATTTGGCAACTTCGCTGTTCAAATTGACACCGACTTCAGAAATATATTTAATTGTTTTAGCAAAAAATGATTCCAAGTTTTTTAGTCATTTTTTTTTGTTGAAGTCGTTTTTTGTTTTTATTTAATGTATTTATTTTAGAATTTTTACTAATGCAATGGTTTAATTAGATGCAGTTTTCAAACCTAATTAAGTTTCTCGATATTACCTAAACTAAGGTATTTTACTTTTACATTTATTACCTTCATCTACATAGTTTACTGTTGAATAGAATAACTTTCTAAATATGTATATGTATTAAGAAAATTTTGTATATGAATCTAACGTAGGTGGATCCATTATATTGTAGACGATCTGAGAATAATCATTTTTTAGGTCTGTTAATTATACTGACATTTATTTAATAGTATCCTCTCCACGGAATTTTATAACAAATCGTTATACAGTTTTAATAATTTTAATTATTATTAAAATTAAAGGTAATTAACCTAAACTTGTATTCTTTATGAAACCTAGTACACAATTTGGAAAAGTGACTTGAAGATCTATTATACAAATTTTAGTAAAGTGGCATAATTAGATGCATTTTATAATTCTTATTACCCCTGTTTGATAAGAATTTTCTATATTATGAAAAATAAAGGTATTTTACTTTTAAGCAAAAGTCATATTTGCTACCAAACCTTGTATACAGTTGAAAAAGTGGCATGTAATGATTACAGTATATGTTTCTGACCATGCAAATATTTTTATGAAGAATAATTAACCTTTTCTCTAATTAATAATCGTAAGAATGTTTTCCGTTTGAATCCAACTTATGAAGACACACTGTATACAGAAACCAACTGAGAACCTTCACCTTGAAGTTGATTAACTGACATTTATTTCGATTTATTTCCAATCACCTTTGAAATTATTACAATTTTTAATAATACAGTACAGTTGGATGCAGTTTTCGATTCTAATAAACTTTAACTAATAAAATATGAGATGGTATAAACAAATAAAGGTACCTCACTTTTAAACAAAGTTCATATATTTTTTGAAAGTATATAGTTGGAAAAGTTACATAAATACTTGTTATAGAATTTTTAGTGATATAGCATAAGTAGATGCAGTTTTTAATTATAATTACTTCCATTTGATATCCATTTTGGATATTAACAAAAATAAAGATATTTTAATTTGTAATCAAAAATTCTATATGATGACAAACCTCGTCCAGAGTTATAAAAGTGACATGAAATGATTACTGTTTATATTCTAGAGCATGCAAATCTGTTTATGAAGAATATCTTTGTCTCTTAAAATTATTAATAAAAAGAAATAGTTTGATTTATGAATACACACTTATATTTAGATTAATTCAATTTATTTACAATTTACCCCAAGTTCCGAACAGTTAATCCAGCAACTCCACCAAGATTACTATATCAGAATGTCGTTAAAAGTTTTTTCCCGATTTTCTAAAAAACGATACAAGCTATGTCATTGGAAAAAATATGGGATCAATTCGGGATCCCCGGGGACTAATTCAATTGCTTTTTAATTTATTGTATTTCATGTTCCAAACAGAAAAATTTTCCACTTTTTTAATCCGGCACCCCACTAAAGTTACATTATAAGAAAGTCGGTAAAACAGTGTTTCCCGATTTTCTAAGAAACAGTAGAAACTACTAGTGTGTTATTGAAAAAAATATGGGACCACTTGGGGATATACCGGAAATATTCCAATTACTTTTCAATTTATCCGATGGAAAATTTCCATTTTTTAATATCGGCGACTCCACCAAAGCATACTGTATAACAAAATCGGTAAGAAAGTTTTTCCCCATTTTCTAAGAAACAAGCTATGTTAATGAAAAAAGTAAGGAACAGGATGCAGTATAAAAGGTCGAAATTTCTTGTGCCGTTTGCCAGTAATCGCTGAACAGACATTAAAAAAAACATAGATAAAGACGAATTGAGAACCTCCTTGTTTTTGAAGTCGGTAAAACAAATATGTTTAATTAGCACTTGCTCCTTCGCCAAAATGTTATCAACTCAAAAGTTTTTCGTCGATTTTCTGTTACAACATAACCTGTGGTCATTGGAAGAAATAGTTTTTTCAAAAATGAAAATAATTATCGTTCATAATTGTCGGAATTCTGAGATAAGAAATATTAAAAATTGTACTACCGCATTGGGATATTCCTCCATTTTTTAAGCTAGTTGGTAATGACAGGAGTATAAGCTTGTGTGAGGTAAATTTTTCAATCCTTGTTTTCCAGAGTAGGCGCCACTTTCGGCTGTCAAAGTAGAGGGACAAGTGGCTAAGCATTATAATAATTACAAAAAATGCAAAATTAACGACTAAATGATCACAAAAAGGTTTTATTATTAAATTAAAACATGGTACATGATTCAAATAAGAAGACGTACGATATAGGTAAGCTTACCTAAACTGACCGAACAGAATGTGTTTTATTTTTACTTGACTATGACGAAACATTGAGAAACATATTCTATACAAATTATTACTTTTTTGAGTGTTTTATATTACATAAATTCTAAATAACTTTATTTTGTTTCAGATTATTGTGTTGTTTCTCGTGATCGCGCGTGTAGTGTTTCGTGGGGGGCCCCGTGAGACACAGCCGGCTTCAAGATTACCGAGTGTGGCAAGTATTGCAGTCCCGCAACTAACGGCCCCACCATTTCGTTCAGCAGCTTTCGTCAATCGTTCACTTCAAATGTCAATTACTTGAAACGAAGGTTCAGCTCCGGGGATCTATCCTCGGAGTGCGACGATGCCGATGCTCCGATCGACCCCTATGCCAAAACACCACCTGTCACCAGTCAACCGCAGGTAATATTTAAACCAGATTTCGTACAAATAATTTTAAAAACTATATTGGTTAATACATGTAATGGCAACAGTCTGCCCAGGTTTCTATGTTCTCCATTAATAACTTGATAGCTAGAAGGGTGACTTTTCACAATTATTTTGGATAATGACTAAAAGTCAAAGAGTGGATCATTCTGATAGTTTTAAATTTTAGGTTTAATTATCGATAGTTCACTTAGACGATTTGCGCGGTGCGGGTGATGCGATATGTCAATGAGACAACTAAAAGCTGTAACTGCAGGCGAAAACAAACCTACTGAGCGATGTGACAACACAAAATTGCTGGAATCGTGCGAATTTATTATGTGTTTGACAGTTTGCTGCTGTCACAATGACGCAACGCCCTGCCTGAAACGCATATGTAACATTTTATAAAGTAGGCTGTGTTCCACGTAAGCGAGATATGTGCTATGCGGGCGATGCGACACATCAATGTGATAAACTTCAACTAAAGAGTAAACTAAACCAACTGAACCATGCAATATCGCTACAAACGTACGAATTTATTTTCCGACAAAATAAATTCTTTTTATGTGTTTGATAGTTTGCGGCTGTCACTTTGACTTATCGCACAGCCTACCCCGCGCATATCGCGTAAACGTGGGACACTCTAAGATTTTGAGATCATGTTAAAATTATAAAAAATCTGACATACCTCTAAGACTCCTGTATATTAATAGCTATATAAATTACAAGATACGTAAAAAACTGTGATTCGTTAGTTCTGTCAATACTTAATTATTCTAATGTAGTATACTACCTCTGTTTGGATGTTTCTTCGAAAAGGAGACTACAGTACGTTCAAAATTGTTGCTGTAGATACGTGTGTAATATACGCAAATATGATAGTGTGTGGGCTAAGATTTGTAAACTAAACTGGCTAAAAGTAAAAAATAACTTTGAAAAGTGAAAAATAACTATAATTCTCTAAAATAACATGAAACCTCTATTTCTACCCTTCTTACTCAGATTGGTAAGGACGAAGTTACCCGAATACCTTTTCCAAAAGCTAATATACAGATAATATGTTCAAAACAGATTAAGAAGACTCTCACAATCCCTCACCATCGGACCGCACTGTTCCAACGAAGTTTTACTTCCAATGAAAATTATGCCATGTTTCATTGTTTTTCATCTTCGTTTAGTCAAGAAAATAAAATTCAAGTATTGACGGGACAGAGAAAATTCGTTTTAATAAGCATTTCGTTATTTCTTTATTTATTGTTTCTTTCTGTGATGGTTCTTAGTGTTATATGTTTTTCTGCGTGGTCAGCTAGCGGAGTAGCTTTTAGCTGATGTTCGCCTTGTAAAGGCAAAAATTTAAATTGCATTTTCTCTCCTTTTTTTATACATATTTTTGTAACGTGTTTTTCATATTTATGTTTAATTGTAAATGCGTGTAAGCTTTGCCAATAAAGACCATTTATTATTATTCTAGTTTATTTCCCTCTCCTTCTTTATAAAAAAGTTCTGTCTGTTGAAAAATTGGTTGTTATTACAGCTTTTTCGTTGTCTCCGAACTACTCTGCCATTCCTTTTGCTGTTAAGTGGTTATTCGCTTATTTTCTCCCTTTTGCATTTTCTCCTTATACGATCAATCTGTATGCTTAGTTTTCTCATCTCTGCATTTCCTACATTCTTTTGTATCAATATTAGTCCTATGGTTGTTTATATATTTTAGAATTTGTTTACGTTTTAATACGTTTCCCTGTGAAGTATTATTTAAACATTCTACTATTTTGTTTGCTTTTTGAACCTAAGCTTTGATTTCTTTTTTGATTTCTCCATAGGTGTTGTAATCCCTTAGTAAGTGTATTCCATGGTTGGCACTAAGCTAGGGAGTACTTACATGTAATGTAATGTAAGCCACTTTGACTTTGAGCTATCAGTACTGCATAACCTGCGTAGAATATTATTTGGATTTCTCTATTTCCCATTCTATATTCTTTTTCTTCGAAGATATTTTATATTACATGGTTCATTATTAGGTTGAATAACACGCACTAGCTGACTAGTTTCGACGTTCACGCGTCGTTTTTAAACGTATTCACATCAACAAAAACTTGAAAAACTAAACAACTGAACCATTTGAAACAATAATAAATAATAATTTTTAATAATGTAAGATATTGATCAACCTAAAACTAAAATATGTTTAAAGATTCAGTATATTTTGTTTCATGCGAGTTAAACACAATTACCTAGTAACCCAGATTTCTGTTTTATATGGAGAATATAAAGAAATACGAGCCACCTACTGTTCATTAACATTGGGTAAACACAGAAATAAATATTTTGACAGTTTTTTTCGGTGAAATTTTGAAAATACATTGAAAAATTCTCTGACGGAATGGAATATCAAAATTTAAATCAAATTTGCCAGTTGGCCATGAATCAAGTTTGCCAGGTCTACCTATTTATCGCGAGTCACGCCTCCAACCATATGTACAATGCAATTCAAACATGTGAGAGCCCAATAAACCGCGAATATTATGTAATGAGTTCTATTGCAATAACGTCACTATGTAAGATAATTTTAGCGAAGGGTCAAAACTTGTTGTTTTACACTAATTTAATTTGTCTTTCCCATTAGAGTCAATCCATCTTTACGATTTTCTATCCAAGAAATCTGGTGGCACTGTTACTATTACATGGTTGTATATAAATAGGCAAAGACAAAACGGTTAGGTACCTTTCTCTCCTCTTTATGCCAACCGATTTTCATTATTTTTGTTTTGTTTAGTAGCTACAGACAACCTTCAGTGCAGAATGCTAAAATTAATTTATAATATTGGTTCAAGAATTAAATAATAAAATAATAAAAAAATCATTATTTACATCCATGCTGTCAATGCCAAACAGTGCCGCCAGATTGCTTAGAGAGAAAATCATAAGATAGGTTGACTGCAATGTGAAACACAAACTAAATTAAATGTAAAACTAAAAGTATTGGCACTTCGCTAAAGTTATCCTACATATCCTATTGAAACTATTGAACAACATGATGAACGTGTTTCATTGGAAGCAGCTGTAGGACTCTGATGAACAGAAAGCTATTGTATAATCGAAAAGTGGGGTCATTTTGTCAAGGTTTCAATTTCAATTCACAGAAAAAAATAGGTGTATTTAACTACTATTAATTAACAGTATGTGATTAGTATTTCTTTATATTTTAAACATAAAACAGAAATTGTCATGGGTTGCTACTTTGGTAAGTACATTTTTTATATTGAAAAACATACTGAAAATTAATATTTTCTGACAATCTTATATTTAATTAATTTTATATTACATGGTCCCATTGCTGCAAAGTTTTGACTGTTAAAAACATCTTAAGGATTTGTTTGAATGTAAAAAATTTACATACCCATTTATTAGGTTACGTTAGATACATTTATTCTATAGTAGAATATATTTTTTTGACATATTTTACCTTTGAAATCTTACATTCTCCCTTTACAGTTTACAACTTAAATGTTCAAAAAATTTAAAATTCAAATCGCTCTACACAACAACAGAACCCACTGCGTAATTAATATGCTAGGTTGGTTTTCAATCATAATAAACACAGCAGTGGCTGGGTAACGCTCTTTCAGATCATGTGATGACCATCTTTTACTATCTTTGGAGTTGCCTGTAGTTTATTGGAAAATATTTAGTGTTGTAAATATAGGTAAGTATTGACTTTTCGGGCAAGTAGTACTAACTTTCGTAGAAACTAATTTTTGTATTTTTTTGTTGAGATCATTAATATAATATAATTTTCACAATAGTCCGAAAGTCTTGTGCAACAAATCATCAATCAGCAGACAATGGAAATGACATTAAATATTGGAGTTTTCATTGGGTTGTTTGTCATCTCTATTTTTAAAATCGTTTGTGTGTAAATGAGGGAAACTTTTAGGTTACAATGAAAAATTCGCCGATAATTAAATCAAACATGTTGCATAGACATATTTATGTAAAAATAATCCTACAATTATGTACATAAATAAAAAAATATTGCGTGAATTATTTTTATAAACGTAATCCAAATAAAATAATAGGATCACAAAGGCCTGGCATATTTTTCTAATTTCGCCTCAACTCCACTGGGCGACTGCTAGTTTTATTTAATGGATGAACCCATATTATAACTGAAGTTTAGCAGTCTGCACTAATGCTAGTCAATACCTACTAAACAAAACTTAAATACAGAAAATGGGTTCAGAGACAGAGGAATAAATGGTACCCGCAGTTTTGTATTTTTATATATAGATACGTTCAAATACCAATTAAGGTTTAAGAAAAATTTTTGTCACCCCGATCTAAGAGATATCACATGACTAATCTCGTTACAAATATTCAGGCAACTACTGAAATGTGAAACATTGCTCCTCTCTAATGACTGACATACTAATGTTGAGCATATATATGCAGTCAGCAAGTGTGGTTTTCTATATAGATGATAACAGTAGTTCAAAAATTCTATACGAACATTTAGAGATAAATAATGACCTGCTTAATTGTTGAAGTAAACATGATGGATCGGTGTCTAACACCCTGAAAACCACTCTCATAACAAATCGATTTAGTTTTCTATATATACGTTAGCGTAGCTATAATTATAACTAATATGAACCTGTTGTCAGAGTTTTCTCAACTTTTTCATCGACTGGGCTCACTTTTACAAAGTTTTGCGTGCATTACACTGTGGAAGAACTAGAACTGTAATTTTCTAACATACCGTTGAACTTTTTTAATATCATTTGCCACGAAAAGTGGTAGAAAACTTCACAAAATCAATAGCGAAGATGACTTAATTTATATGATTAAAATTTGTTCATTTTTCTTAACATTCCTTAAGCCGTATGCAGTTACGAATAGGCTTAACCTAGTTCAAAAACACCACTGAGAACATATAAATACTATTAAACGATGTACACAAAGACTTTCAGCGATATGAATTTCAATAAAAAATGACATTTCCACCAGTCCACATTTATTTTTACCCATTTTTGCCACTTTCGTTGCAATAACCAGTGAATAATGTTGTCATCATACAGTCGAGAAACAAAAGGAAAGTGGAGGCTGTTTGAAACTAGAACTTAGATAAATCGACTATATTTAGAAGAATCTAATATAACATGCACGCACACACACACCTTCTAGGCTATTGACTATGTCAAAAAAAAACCGGTTATAAAAGGAACTAACGCGTTTAAGGGTTTTTATGGTTTCATATGGTCAATTGACCTTTAGTCACATAAAATTCAAAAGTGCTACTACATCTAGCAATGCGTTTTTGAGAACGGAGTAAATTTGGCCACTTTTCGGTTTTTTGGCTACATCGCAAAAACTTTTTTGCTATTTTTGATTATAACTTTTTTCTGAATAGATTTAGTTATATGCACTACTTCATAAAAAAAAACTTTTGAAATTACCTTTAAAATGATGGCTTATAGATCTTTAAACGATTGAAATTGATGGAGATATAAACGTTTGAATTTAGCCATTTTTTCTTTATTTTTTACTTTTTCTTTAAAAAGTCTATTATTTAATATTTGAATGTTAAAAAAATTGTATGTAATAATAAATTTATAAACATACATTCATCAATAATATTAGCTATTATTCTATTAGAAATATTTAATTTAAATGGTTGGAGATTTAGAACTGAAATAATAAATTACAAATGTTTTTAAATTATTGACCCTAACTTTGAAATTTGAAGGAAAAATATATAATAGAAGTGAGTCTTTCAAGGTCCGCCACCGTAATTTGTAAATATGTTTATGTTTAGAAGCAGATGGTACAAAAGTAACGGTTCAAACTGGTTTAGATACGAAAGAGATTTTTAGAAATATAAGATACATTTGAAATATATACGTCTCTAAATTTTATTTTGATTCAATATTTTTTTCATAAAGGCATTATAAAATATATTTAAACATAATTAGTTTAAAACAAATGTAAACGGCATTGCCTATAAAAATTAGTTTTAAAATTATTACTTTAAAGATAAATTAAGTATTAATTTACGTACATGTATGTAAACTGACTTTGAATTAACAAATTAAAATATTTTCTTTATTAAATTATTCTTACATAAGATATTTATTGCATAAAAATCTTTTTTTAACGTTCAAATATGAAATAATAGACTTTTAAAAAAAGTAAAAAATAAAGAAAAAATGGCTAAATTCAAACGTTTATATCTCCATCAATGTCAATCGTTTAAAGATCTATAAGCCGCCATTTTAAAGGTAATTTCAAAAGATTTCTATTTTATGAAGCAATGCCTATACTTAAATCTATTCAGAAAAAAGTTATAATCAAAAATAGAAAAAAAGAAAAATGTTTGAAAATTTGTTTTTGGAGTTTATTTTATAAAAAATATATTCTCTACAAAAAATGTTACGGCATATTTCCTCAAAAATGCATAGTTTTTGCGCTATAGCTTAAAAACCGATAAGAGGTTAAAATTTACTCCGTTCTCAAAAAACGCATGGCTAGATTTAGCAGCACTTTTGAATTTTATCTTACTAAAGGTCAATTGACCTTATGAAACCATAAAAACCCTTGAACGCGTTAGTTCCTTATTATATAACATAGTCAATAGCCTATTCAATCGTATTCCACACAGAAGAGATTGCCGGAGTAACAAATTTTCGTTTTAATAAGCTAATGCAATATTTTCTGCAATTTCACGCGACTGTTACTTAACTTCATATCTAAAATAAACTGACTTCAAAGCATCAAAATGAAAATCATTACAAACACCCTGTACGATATACTTTCATGGCATATATTAACATTTAAACTAGATATTTATGATAAAAATTTGACATTTACCATGATGTTTACAGTTTTTGTGCATATATTTTTCCGATTTTCAGAAAAATGGTATGTTTTACAATATAGAAAAATGTACGGAATCAAGCTAGAACATATGTGTGTATAACACAATTTGTAATATTCAAATTGCGTGAGCAGTTTTAGAGAAAACAGTGACGATTCATTGAAAATCGTTGAAATCTAGTCTTTCTGTAATGTTCCTTAATATAATGTAGTTTAAATCATCAAAATTGCCCAAGCCGTTTTTGAATAATCGCTCCTCATACACAAAAAAAGTTGTAGACGAATCGGTTAACTCCTACTTTTTGGATGTCGGTTAACAACACTTTTTAGAACATAATTTCCAAGTTATGACTTTTTTCTGCACCTAATTTTTAGGAAAACTAATTGACATCCAAATCACTTCGGTTATTTGTCATAGAACACAGGGACTAAATAAACTTGAAACTCAAACTTTATCATTGTTTAAAACTGCTTAGGAACCATTTAGAAAAAATCTGACACACTCAGTTAATTTGCACCATTTTCTATCCCTGAGCTCATAAATTCTTATGAAAAAACTTCCACTTCATTTCTTCTAACTCGGCAACCATTACATACTCTATTTCAATTCTGCTAACTTTACACACGAAAATTAATGAATGTGCTTGGTGGGCGACTGCATGTAACAGATGTTTTGTTGGTGAGGCTGTATAAACCAGAATAATGTACATTAATTCTGTCAACAGAATTTCGTAAGGTCATTACGCAAACTGTAAGAGCATTACGACCTGAAATTGAGTCATCAGTCATAAGGAGTTGTCACATTGGATATGTTCAACATTGAAATTCCATTACACATAAAATTTAACCCAATCAATACAGACTTTTTTCTGCAAAGAAATTTAACAACAATCTTCCTGTGCCATGAGTTATGGGCTAGTCCGTTTGTGTTATTTCTCAAAAATGTGACAGGTAATTTAAATTGATAGTAATAACAGAAATTTGGACTAAAATATTTTTTTCGAATTCGGGTAATTTTAGTAATTATACCTAACAATACAGAGTGTTTAAAAAAAACGTTCACCAACCAGTCCTCCCATACTAATTCGTATTTCCAAGATTTATTCCTTACAACCATTGATGGATACTTCTAAAATATTAACAACTAAAGAAAATGTTGAAAATGATCACCACCAGCTTCTTTGTAGGCATACAACCCAGGAGGTAAGGAATTTCTCACTTTTGTAAAATTTCAACTCCCTTAAACTGTTTGTTTTAAATTTTGGTTATGAATTATATAGCTAATCCCGGACCAGCGTAGTTTTACAAATAATCCAAATTATATTTATTAAGGCTGTCTGAAAATACTCAAGAACTTCAGTTATAACAAAGTATCGACAGCCAAGTATATTTCTTCATGTTAATAATAACTATGAGCTACATGACATTTATTAAATCTACTACAAAATTCGTCTTGAGGTGGGGAGGGCAGGCAGTAATCTAACAGTTCAAACGGAAACACATTTTTCTGCTTTTATATTTTTGTTCGGAAACGAAATGAGTTACTATAACAATTTAAGAGCATGTGCTGATATATAAATATTGAGCTTTTGGAGCATACTTGTGAAGGACTATGTCAATAATATCAAGTGAAAAAGTAAAAACGTCGTAATATCAAAAAATAAATTAAAAATTTTTAAAAATTTCAAAAATATAACTATCATAAGTGTAAAAAATGTCGAAATTGTCAAAATAGAAAAAAATGTCAAGTGTCAGAAATGTCAAAATTGTCAAAAAATGCCAAAAATGTCTGAAATGTGAAAAATGACAAAATGTCAATATCTAAGGTCAAAAAATGACAAATATGTCAAAATGTCCAAAGTGTCAACTCGAAGTTAACTCATTATTTTACAAAATATAAAATAATATTATAACTTGAGATTAATTTGATGCAGTTATCTAACTGGTCAAACGGAAACACACATTTCTGTTTTTATGTTGTATGTCCAAAATGTCAAAAACGTCAAGAATGACAAAAATGACAAAAATGACGAAAATGACGCAAAATAACAAAAATGACAAAAATGACAAAAATGACAAAAATGACAAGAATGACAAAAATGATAAAAATGTCAAAATTGTAATAACAGTTCAAACGGAAACACATTTTTCTGTTTTTATATTTTTGTAAAAGCTGATATATAAATATTGAGCTTTTGGAGCATACTTGTGAAGGACTATGTCAATAATATCAAGTGAAAAAGTAAAAACGTCGTAATATCAAAAAATAAATTAAAAATTTTTAAAAATTTCAAAAATATAACTATCATAAGTGTAAAAAATGTCGAAATTGTCAAAATAGAAAAATATGTCAAGTGTCAGAAATGTCAAAAATGTCAAAATTGTCAAAAAATGCCAAAAATGTCTGAAATGTGAAAAATGACAAAATGTCAATATCTAACGTCAAAAAATGACAAATATGTCAAAATGTCCAAAGTGTCAACTCGAAGTTAACTCATTATTTTACAAAATATAAAATAATATTTCAACTTGAGATTAATTTGATGCAGTTATCTAACTGGTCAAACGGAAACACACATTTCTGTTTTTATGTTGTATGTCCAAAATGTCAAAAACGTCAAAAATGACAAAAATGACGAAAATGACAAAAATGACAAAAATGACAAAAATGACAAAAATGACAAAAATGACAAAAATGACAAAAATGACAAAAATGACAAAAATGACAAAAATGACAAAAATGACAAAAATGACAAAAATGACAAAAATGACAAGAATGACAAGATGACAAAAATGACAAAAATGACAAAAATGACAAAAATGACAAAAATGACAAAAATGACAAAAATGACAAAAAATGACAAAAATGACAAAAATGACAAAAATGACAAAAATAAAAAAAAATTACAAAAATAACAAAAATAAAAAAACTGACAAAAATAACAAAAAGGCTAAAAATGTCAAATATGTCAAAAATGTCCAAAGTGTCAAAAATGTAAAAAGTGTTACTTCGAAGTGCTAAATGTTCTCATTATTTTACAAAACATAAAATAATATTTGTTCAATTTAATATGTGCTGGATTTTCAATTTTCTCATATATACACCTTGATATATATTTTTTTAAATTTTCTTGTGTGAATGACAAGCCAATAATTGCTGAAACTAAACATCAAAAATTACTCGCCAATCAACTTATCGATAGTGATTATTTGAAGACATTATATTCCTAGTCGTCGATTAAAAATTTGTCCGTAAACTCCATCACCATTAAGTATTAAGAGCCGTCCGTCCTAGTTTCACATACTGGAATGACAGCAGCCAACTCCAGCATCAATTTGTGTCTATATTTACTTTACAAGCTTGAATGGAAAGATCATTACAAAAATATCACTTTGTTGGCAAATTACCCATTTACAAGTTTTCCCAACATTTCCTCCATTAAATGACTTTTTCGACGAACAGGCACTCAGCGCGGGTGCGCTCCAGGATGTCGTGTGACTTTTCTGATTTGAATTGCATGAACTGGATGGATTATGGTAATATGGTAATCCTTTCGTTAACAACTCCCGCAAAATCTAAGCTCTTGAAGTATTTCCGATTTTTGTCGGAATATATTTAAATCAGGGTTAGGTTGTAGAGGCAAACAGAAAGTTATGATTACCTTGTCAGAATATTATATGGATTTGACTTGGTTTTGATGAATTCTGTCATTCGTAACTTTATATATCTTCTAATGATGTTTTAGCTATTGTTAAAAAATATGTAAAAATATCTGTGTAATATAGTTTATTCATATATATATGCCAACAAAAATTATTCAATATAAATGCAGAACAATTTCACATAGTATAAAACAAAGTCGTTTCTCGCAGTCTGTCACACTGTACGCTTAGGTCCTTTAAACTACGCATTTCAGTGCGGTTTTCATCAATAGCTGGAGTGTTTTAAGAGGAAGGTTTATACGTACTAGCCGTCGCCCAGTGGTCGAAATTCGACCCTAACTCATTAAAATTAGGAGTTGAACATTATTGACGTTATTTTGTCTGTTTTAAGATATAGAGTTGAGGCGAAATTAAAAAAGTAGGCCAGACATTTGCTAGACCTATTATTTCATTTGGCTTACATTTATAGAAATAATTCACGAAATATTTTTGTATTTATGTATATAATTGTAGGATTATTTTTATATAAATAGGCCTATGCAACATTTCGATCTAATTATCGACGGATTTTTTTTGTAACCTAAAAGTTTCCGTCATTTACACACAACCGATTTTAAAAATAGAGATGACAAACAACCCAATGAAAACTCTAGTATTTAATGTCATTTCCGTTATCCGCTGATTGGAGATTAGTTTTTCGGAATATTGTGAAAATTATATTATATTAATGACAGAATTATAATCACAACAAAAAATTACAAATATTATTTTGTACTAAAGTTAGTACTACTTGTCCGAAAAATCAATACTGAACTATAATTTACAACAATAAATATTTTCCTATTGAACTATAGCCAACTCCAAAGATAGTAAAAGATGGTCATCACTTGGTCTGAAAGAGCGTTACCCAGCCACTGCCGTGTTTATCAGTTGAAAACCAACCTAGCATACATAATTACGCAGTGGTTTCTGTTGTCGTGTAGAGCGTTTTGGATTTTAAATTTTTTGAACATTTAGGTTGTAAACTTTAAAGCCAGCAGTGTACTATTTGAAAGGTAATATATGTAGAAAAAATATATTTTACTGTAGAATAAATGTACCTAACTTAACCTAATATATTCAAACAAATCTTCAAAATGTTTTTAACAGTCAGAACTTTGTAGCAATGAGACAATGTAACGTAAAATTAATTAACTATAAGATACCCACATTGTCAGAAAACATTAATTTTCAAAATGATTTTCAACTCAAAAAATTTACTTACCAACGTATTAGCCCATGACGATTTCTGTTTCATGTGAAAAATATAAAGGAATAGGAATCACATACTGTTAATTACTAGCAGTTAGAAACACACTTATTTTTGAGATTTTTTTTCTGTGAATTGAAATTGAAACCCTGAAAATACTTTGAAATCTTGTCTGAATGAATTGAAAACTTTAAACCAAATCTCTACAAAAGTAATGAAATGTCAAAATTTAAAACAAATTTCCGGTAGATGGCTAAGCATTAAGTGCTGTCAGATCTACCTATTTATCGTGAATTTGTGCATAAATTCTCAATTTTCTGTAATCATAGTTAAACTTATATGAAAGTTCCCGACAAAAATAAAACGACTCTAAATTAAAAGTTTAAGGTTAAAAACAAAGAAGTTATCAGAAATAAATTGATGAGGTGCAACATAAGTCTGATTTTTGTTGACAAACCATATTTACAAGGCAATGAAAGTTGCAAACTGCAAACTTGCGGGCGCCCAGTAAACGCCGATTATTATGTATTATAATTTTTTGTTGGTTCTATTTCAATAGCATGGCCAAAACTCATAGTTTTACATTTAATTTAGTTTGTCTTTCACTTTGCAGTCAACCTATCTTATGATTTTCTCTCCAAGCAATCTGGCGGCACTGTTTAGCATTGACAGTATGCATGTAAATATTGTTTTTTTTTAATTATTTTATTATTTAATTATTGAAACAATATTATAAATTAATTTTAGCATTCTGCACTGAAGGTCGTCTGTAGCTATTAAACAAAACAAAAATAAAGCAAATCGGTTGAGTGACAGAGGAGAAAATGGTACCTAACCGTATTGTCTTTGCCTATTTATATATAGATGATACATTTAATATTTTTTTGTGCCAGTTTGTTTAAGTATGATGATAATTGTTTAATAAATGCGTCGCTGCTCTACTCGCTCGGCGACTTTAATATGAAAGAGCACATTAACTCAGTTAGTTGAAGCGTGTTGCTATTAATGCAAAGGTCTCTGGTTCAATTCCCAGAGGCGCTGCTTTTTTTATTTCTAAAATATTTTTTATGATGTACTGAAATTTTTTGGGGTATTTAAATGGGTACTTGGAAGGTATAGATTTACAATTGTACCTAATAGAGGCGGTGCGATTGGGTTCTAGGATTTTGTTTAAAATATTTGCACCAAAATTAAACACCAATTTTTCTACTCTGGCTGTAGTAAAAGAGTAGTGCATAGTAGTGACTCACATTCTTATACACTATGACGGTATAAAATAAAAAACATATAACAATAATATAGCCTTTCAATTCAATAGTTTAGGCGGACCTCATAATGCAATGGCGCGACATACTCCAGAGAGACACAGTTCGAAAAATAATCTAGGTACAGTGACTGGGGAATTTCCCCGGAAAATTTTTGCTAGTAAATCGATTTGTCTCAAATTCTGACAGTAGGTTGAAAGTAACATAAAAAAAACAAAATTTATATTGTCCCAAGGTGTCACCTTGCCCAATAGGTGAAAGTCACCCCTTGGGGTGAAAATTAAAATGGTAAAAATAAGTGCAGAAATCGATAAAGGGAAGAATTCGATGTAAAACGTCCCTATAAACATTTTTCGAGAAATCAATACTTTTTTTTATTATTTATGATTGAAAATGTTCATTTTTCGTCCAAAAAAACACGGTTTCCGGTGGTTTTTCTCGAATAAGTGAAAAAATTTACACGCTACAAAAAAGTCTCTTAAATAAAACAAAAATTTTTTTTATTATTTATGTAGGGGCAATAGATCTTAAGATACGACCTGTTGGGGGTCAATTCTTGACCGATGGTCTGTAAATTTGCAGCGTTTAACGTGAAATAACTAAAAAAACACGTTTTAGAAAAAAAAGTGTTTGTGCTTTGAAAAATCTTCAAAAT
The DNA here is from genome assembly GCA_034190945.1 of Octodonta nipae. Lineage (NCBI taxonomy): Eukaryota > Metazoa > Arthropoda > Insecta > Coleoptera > Chrysomelidae > Octodonta > Octodonta nipae. The sequence continues at coordinate 14,848,356 of CM067222.1, forward strand.
AATGCTGCAATAAAACTAATATATATTTCCCACCAGATTTTAAATTAAATGCTATCCTTCTATAATTTACTTATTTATTTAGATGCTTATAAAAATATCCTGAAAGTTTCAGCGATTTAGGATGCATCTTTGTGAAAATTTTAAACTTAAAAAAATAGTAATTTCATTTTCAAAATAATATATAATAATTTTTTAAAAAAACATGGAAAATATAAGAAATACAAAAAATTTTTAGAGAGGAAAAATTTATCATTTTCCCCTAGAATATTTTGCTTTTTATTTCCATATCACAAAAATTAACCGATATCACGGTTAGAAAATAGCAGTTGAGAGTGGAGGCCATGTTTTTAAGCACTTTAATATAAAAAATCTCGATTGAAAATATTGAAATTTATGGGAGTTATAGTAGTTATAATTCCTTGTTAAAGAATTTACAAGATTTAGCATATTCAAGCAGTAGCAGACGAAGAAACAAGGAGCAAACCAACCAGCTGTTGAACATCTGCTCATGACGCTGCGTTTACTTGGCTGTAGTCCGTTTTTTTTTTGAAAATCGATTATAAAAAATATCGTATTAAATTGTTTCTTGTACCATTACAATATAGAAAATTTTTATTTTCCATATACACGTCTAAAAAATATTTGAAAATTAAAAAAGATTTTTTTATGTAATTTTGTCATTAAGGGTTCAAATATCGTCATAAAATGTTTTTTGTACCATAACTATACAGCAGATTTTTATTTTTCATATATACATCTAAAAATTGTTCTACTCGTTTGGATATAATTTTAGCCTAAGAAACGTCTATTTTTATGTTTTACTTATTTTTTATCTTAGGGGGTGGTTTTCACCTCTTAAAAATAAAAAGCACGTCAAGCTTATATAACTTTTGATCTATAGAGGGTAAAATAAACTTAATATACAATTTTGATAAAAATCGGTTAACTGGCAAAATTTTTCCAGGTTCGGACTTTTTTGCTCCCTAGTCACTGTACTCACAAAAATCGAGACCAACAGAAAGGAAATTTGAAAGGTCGATTCCGGTATTGTTATTATCAGGGACACCATGAAGTAAAAAGAATGAGTAATGCAGAGAATAAAAATAATCAAGGACTAATAGAATAAAGCAGATTTGGGCAAAATGATGGAGGTAGATGGAGGTATAAAAGACAGAAATCATTAATTACTCGGGTTCGGCAAAGTAGTGTCAAAAGTTTCGTCGTCTACTTCGTCACAGACGAAGAAGAAGAAGAAAGTAATTCTATATACGTTGTCTCTAACTAAAAGTTCCAAATGTTCTTTAACACAAAAAAATGTAGTCATTTTTTATTCCAAAATTCTGCTTACTAAGAAAACTTTCTCTCTGTATCATTACACAAAATTCGGCGTAGAGGCTCTTCATAGTAATTAAGTTGTTTTGTGCTTATCTGAATTGCATGCGGCGAAACGTGAAATTAAATTCCAGGTAAATAATTCTGTGAAATGTTTGTGAGATTACGAAACTCTCAAAGCTTAATATAAAATAATTCAACTGAATTCCTCAACACTTCACTATAGAATTAGTTGAATTAAACTGAACAATATACTCATGTGTGACAAGTTTTAATGAAAGATAAGCCACGTGACTACGGAAATAATTTTACATTTAGCTTAACCTGATTTTAATGTTTAAAGTTGTTTGGGTTTGCTACAGATATGTTTGCTAATATTGGCGTATATTAGGAATAGATGAAGCTAACACTTAAATTGAAATTAACTTATATACTAAATTTATGGAATGAAATGATATTGGGAGAATAACTTACATCTTAAATACTTTCTTGTCACGATTATAGTATCGAATACTACACATAAAACGACACCCCTATTTCACTATTCTCAATTTAATTAAATAAAAGTAATATGGATTTTAAATAATTTATATTTGAAAAAGAACCAACTTCAACTGCCTTAAAATAAAAACCGTTTAGAAATCGTGTGCATTAAGTCACTATTTTGTGACATATATTCTTTTTTTATTTGATTTAAGGTACAATTCGGTAGATTATTTTAGCGTATCCTTATCTCTCCCTCTCTCTCTAATTTGTATTTTTTCTATATTATCCACATACTTTTTAACTTTTTTACTTGTTTTATTATTTGGACAACTTTCTATAAGTATGACTCTAATTCAATCTATACTGCAACCACCCTGTATACGTTTCTGTGTATAATATATAGATCACACTGTAGGACTATAATTCAGCTCTACAGGATGTTGCAACAGCCCTGTATGAGTATTAATCATCTCCACCCTATTGACTGTTTCTATTTTTGTATTGTTTAAATCACCCTGTATACCTAAAATTTTACTTCGCCCCATATGTCAAGTACAAGCAACTATTTATGTTCTACTCGAAATAACCATCCTGTCTAACTACAATTCCACTCCACCTTTTATTTCAATCATCCTTTATATGCAACTGCTTCTAAAAATGTTTGATCCCACCCCACTATATCTCGAATATCCTTACTGCATATGCCTATTATCTATTTTTTTGAAATTTGTTGATCCACTCTGTATAATTATAGTTTTACTTCACTCTTATTTCAACCACCTTGTATTCGCAACTACTTATGTGCCACCCAATGCATTTTTTGAACGAGCATGTATAATTTTAATTCTATTCCACCTTATATTTCAACCATCCTGTATATGGAACTATTTATGTACCACTCACCACCTCATTTATTTGTAAGATTTTTTGAACCCACCTGTCTAACTGTAATTTTACTTCCCCCTATATTTCAACTGCGCACAACGCTTTTCGGTATATTTTTTACCATTTCATTCGACGGCTGCAAGTCCTATAAAATGAAAACCGTTGCAAACACCCTGTACGATATACTTTCATGGCATATCTTGACATTTAAGCTGGATATTTATGATGAAAATTTGACATTAACACTGATGTTTACCGTTTTTGCACATATTTTTACGATTTCAGAAAAACGATATGTTTTACTTTAATAATTCGATATCAAGCCGGAACATTTCTCTGTAGAATACAATTTAAAATATTAAAATTTAAGGCGTTTTAGAGAAACTGGAGATTCAATGATATTCACTGAAATGTAGTACCTTAATTACTGCTTTTTCTGATTTTCTGGAAAACCGTATATCTCATGTTATAAAAAATTATATGGTATCTTTCTTAATACAATGTCGTTTAAATCATCAAAATTACCCAAGCCGTTTTTGAATAATCACTGAGCATACATAAAAAAAACGTGCCGACGAATTGATAACCTTCTCCTTATTGGAAGTCGGTTAAAAAGTAAAAAAAAAACATATATGCATATGCACTTAATAAACATGCATTATTTCAACCACATTAGGTACGCCGATTGTAGAAACTTTCTTTGGAAGTTATTTTGGGACAATTTTAACACATAAATAACTTAAATAAAATAGTATTAAACATTGACAAAATGAGATATTAAATTTAAAAGCTTAGATGTCTTGGGAATAATAGCACAATCACGGGATAGTCTATATATTTCAAGTATTCCTTACGTTTCAGGGTCTATATCATTGTATAAGTCTTATTGCTAACTGTTTAAGTTATTGAACCGAAAGCTTCTTGACGGAGGCCCATACTTACACATATGAAAATAGATGAGCATGGAAACTTTAAATTTCATTAGTTTGACACTACACGGCCGACCGACCGACACCACTCACTGCTTCGATCTTGAAATACTCATGCTATTCAGTCCTTTGTGTACGAAACAGGGACCAGATAATGTATTAAAAGTGTCTCTCTTCTTTTATAGAAAATCAATAATAAATCGAAAATAAACCAATATAACATCTAAATAATATAGAACACCTGCACAAAAAATTAAAAAGAATACTATACAAAAAGGCAACTTGGCATTAAATTTTCATATTATCTACGAATATAGACTCATAGAAGGATACAGATTAAGCAAAACATGTCTTGTGTATAAATCATTTTGTTATCGTCATAAACAAAGTACGTTTACCACTCACTAGAGGCACTGATGTATTACATAGAGCCTGAACTTTTATATGCGCTAAAGAAATTAATTGTATTAAATACAAGTGGTCAAGAGTCTAAAGCACACGGCTGCAGATCCAAAGGTCTCGGGTTGGAAACCGAGAACAATTATACTTTTTTTAATATCATGTCATTATTGATTAATTTTGTGTACAATTTTCAATTTACATTCACTTTAATATTATATAGAACAATAACTTAAAATTTTTAAATTGTTGCTACCGTTGAATATATAGGTGTATATAATTTATTGTTTTGTATAAATGTTATGGGTTTGTAATGATGTTAGCTAAGAGCAAAACGAACTTTTCTTTGACATTTTGTCTTGTAATACTTATTCATATGAACAAAACTATTAACAAACATTTACTCAATATCTAAACTTATATATTTCATTGCAGATATATTTAAGTTAAGAACTAAATTAGGATTAATACTTGAGTCTTAACAAAATAGTAACAATTATTTTAATTCGCTTGATTTTTATATCCATTACTAAGAGTGACACAAAGAAAGAAAAATAGAGACAGATATAACGAGAGAAGGAAAGAAGGAAATATTATTTCATAAGAAGCTTTTGCTTCCATCGTCTCAAATGACAGCCGCTCTTTTTAATTATTAAATTGAATTTTTTATATATATATATATATATATATATATATATATATATATATATATATATATATATATATATATATATATATATACTAGACTAGCTGTCGCCCAGTGGTCGAAATTCGACCAATTGTGTCAATATCTCTGGCAGGTTAAGTAACATGAAAGTTTTATCGTGACATTCTATCTAGGACTTTAGGGAGAACAGTAATTACACAGAACAGATCCAGATTCGGAATTTCTGTGTGATAGTTTCCTCGAAAATCCTAGATGTCGGTCTTACATCTCGCTTCTACAAATAAGTAACGAAATTCAAGTTTTTTTCAGATATAATTCATAGAACTTTATTTCTGTTCAAATTCGTAATTCTTAATTTAATATACATATTTATTTTTTCTAACACCCCTGTATAGCTATAATTGCACCCAATTCTCTAACATTATCCTCATTATAATAATTCCATCTTATTATATATTTCCACCACCCTGTATATGCAACTGCATTTACGTAACCCTTAACTGCAAATGCAACAAGATTAAAACCGCACGTGCAAGGACGCAAATTCGGCGTCTTGGCTGCCTGATGAATATCAAACCGATCTTGAATTAGAATCGGCATAACAGTTGAAGTAGTTAGACGTATTTTAATAATTTAATATTTTACATGTTATAATCAAATATATTTTTGAATTTATAATTTTAAGTTTAAGTGAAATAAATATTTTTTTAAAAACAGTGTTAATTAACACAAAAACATCACTGGCGCAGTCACACACGGATTTTGGAACGGGAAATTATCACAATTAACCCGTCTGAAACCAGAAAATTCCAAAGAACCTCCACGACCAGGAAAGTTCCAGGGATCTGTCAAAACCTCCACGAAGGAAAGTTTTACAGGCATGAAGACACAAATATTGTAAGTTACTCAATTCCAAATAACTTTTGTTAATTTCTTTCCTGTATATGCCGATCTCCTCGCAATTCTTACCTCCACGTCAGGAAAGTATTGATAGCGAGTTAAATATAAGTTTTGATACAGATTTAGATTTAAGTTCACTATTTAATAATTTGACTTTAGATAATAATTCAAGTAATAATTTAAACATGGCTCAAATACCAGTTTTTGATACAAAACTTTTACAAATAATTCCTCAATTTGACGGAAATCCTTTAGAGTTAAGTTCATTTTTAGAAACTGCAAATACTATAATCAATACATATTGGGATCCGAACCCAAATAATGCCGGTTGTGTTCAAAACATTAGCATAATTTATGGCATTTACGCTAAATTAATAGGCAAAGCACGCGAAGTTTATACTATATGCATTGCAAAAGACTGGCACTCCGTCAGAAACGCATTAATTGCACACTTTGGCGATCAAAGAGATGAAAACGGACTTTTGTTTGATTTAGATCAGTTAAGACAAACTAATGAATCCGCATTACAATTTTATACTAGGGTAATGTCAAATCTCAGTGCATTACACAATTATTTAGACACTCATGAACCCATTGCCGCGAACAAGCAGGTAAAGAAAACTTTTTACAACACACATGCTCTCAAAATATTTTTAGCTGGTCTCAGAGAACCATTAGGCTCTACAATTCGAGCGATGAAGCCTACTGGGTTGGCTGAAGCTAGACAATTTATAATTTCTGAAATTAACATACGTCATTTGCAAAAACCTATTGAAAATGTAAAACCAAAACCACAAAATTTTCAAAATCAACCACAAAATATTAAACCTTTTCAAAATAATTTTGCTTTACAACATCATGTACCATTAATTCAACAAAATGTACCTCAGTTCATAAACCCTATTCAACCACCATTTCCACGCGAACCAATAAATATTCAACCACGTCCTGTACCCTACCAAAGACTACCAACGAATAGTCAAGTTTTTGGAAGACCCAGACCACCAATTAATGTTTGGAAGCCAAATAATAATTCAAATAATCATACCAATATTCAAAATAGACCTCAACCCGTACCAATGTCAGGTGTATCAAATTTTTCTAATCATACTGCTAACACTGTTATCCCAAATCCTCGTTACCAACCGAAGAAATTTGGAGAAATGCATAATTTTGATTACAATGATCCTAATCAATATTTTTATAATAACAGTAATGAAACAAATATAGCTGAACAATCTTATTATAACAATCAATATTGTTTTAATGAACCGAACTATGACGAAAACTATGACGAAAGTGAATTTTACTCAAATTCATCAGCAACAGTTCATGACTCCAAAATAACACATCAAAATGAAACTTCTAATACTGAAAATGTTAATGAACCCAATGACCAAAATTTTCACGATACCAGCCAAAATTCGAAAATCTCATAGAAATGCATTCAATTTACGATCGCAAAGATTTACCTTATATTAAAATTGCTGATCCTCCCTTAAAATTATTGATTGATACTGGAGCAACGAAATCTTTTCTCAACCCAGATATTGGTGAGAAATATTTTTCTGATTACATTCAAAAAGAAACTTTCACAATTTCTTCTATTTTCCAAACAACAACTCGAAACCTTTGTGTAAAGATTCCAGCATTCTCAGAATTCAATACCAAACAAAACATTAAGTTTTATCTTTTCAAATTCCACCATTTTTTCGACGGTCTAATAGGCTACGACACTTTGAAAGATCTTAAAGTTCAACTTGATCTTAAAAATTATAAAATAAAAACACCTTCAGCAGAAATTCCTTTATCACACTATGAAGCAAAAGGAAAACTTTTATTCTTTGCTAGAATAGAACCCTTCACTATCGAAACAGCAAAAATTCCTGTTAACATAACGAATGGACAAATTCTTATTCCCCAAACCAAACTATTCAATTGTGTAATTCGAGAAGGATTAACAATTTCAACAAATGGTTACGCCCCTGTCGATATTCAAAATTCCACACCACATGTCCAAGAAATTTGTTTATATAAACCCATAAATGCAAATTCTTTTACCGAAAATGACTTTGAATTTTATCATGTTCAAATCGAACCCTCATTCATTGACTATCAAAACAACGTCACAAATTTACTTCGAACAGACCATCTTAACCCTGAAGAAAAATTTCACCTTAAAAAACTTTGTAAAAACTACTCTGACATATTTCACCAAGACAATACTAAACTTACTTTTACAAACCAAGTTAAGCACAGGATAAAAACGAAAGACGAAATTCCAATTTACACCAGATCTTATAGATACCCGTTTATTCATAAAGAAGAAGTCCAAAAACAAATAGATGAAATGCTAAATCAAGAAATAATTAGGCCAAGCGATTCACCATGGTCTTCACCTATTTGGGTAGTGCCCAAGAAAGCTGACGCTTCTGGAAAGAAAAAATGGAGAATAGTAGTTGACTATAGGAAGATTAACGAAAAAACGATCGATGATCGATACCCTATTCCCAATATATCGGACATATTAGATAAATTAGGAAGAAGTCAATATTTCACCACCCTTGACCTAGCAAGTGGTTTTCATCAAGTAGAAATGCATCCAGATGATATACAAAAAACAGCATTTAACGTAGAGAATGGACACTATGAATACCTAAGAATGCCTTTCGGATTGAAAAACGCCCCCGCGACTTTTCAGCGTGTGATGGACAATGTATTAAAAGAATACCTAAATAAAATTTGCTTAGTTTACATTGACGACGTAATTATATTTTCAACTTCTCTTCAAGAACATTTAGTTAACTTAAAGAAAATTTTTCAAAAATTTCGAGAACATAATCTCAAGGTACAATTAGACAAATCCGAATTTCTCAAAAAAGAAGTAGCATTTCTAGGCCACATAATAACGCCAGAAGGTATCAAACCGAATCCAGATAAAATAAAAGCAATCCTAAATTATCCAATACCTAAAACGACTAGAGAAATAAAAAGTTTCCTCGGACTCCTAGGTTATTACAGAAAATTTATTAACAATTTCGCAAAAATAACTAAACCATTTACCAGTTGTTTAAAGAAAGGAGCAAAAATTGACATCAATGACCCTATTTACATAAAAACTTTTGAGGACTGTAAAAAACTTCTAACTAATGACCCAATACTTATACGACCAGATTTTACTAAAGAATTTATATTAACCACCGACGCTAGCAACGTAGCTATTGGAGCTATACTATCGCAAGGACCCATTGGTCAGGATAAACCCATTGCATACGCATCCAGGACTTTAAATGATGCAGAACAAAATTACTCAACTATTGAGAAGGAGCTACTAGCCATAGTTTACGCGACTTCTTACTTCAAATGTTACATAGTAGGAAGAAAAATAAAATTAGTCACCGATCACAAACCTTTACAATGGATAATGAATGTTAAACAACCAAATTCAAGACTAGTAAGATGGCGATTGAAATTAGAAGAGTTTGATTATGAAGTCATTTATAAAAAAGGCAAGTTAAACACCAACGCAGACGCATTATCAAGAGCAGAAATTTATCCAACAGACACTTCATCAAATATTTTACCAATTTTTGAATACATGGACGAATTTAATAGAAATATAATGGAAAATCCCGAAGATACTTCCCAAAATTCAGACGAAAGTGAAGAAAATCAAGAAAGACTTTCACTTGTCCCGGAAGTAGATCCAGAAGAACAAGACGGAAATCAAACTGTCCACACTAGTAATGAAGATCCAATCTTAACAATTGACATCACGGAAAAACCTCTAAATTATTTTCAAAATCAGATTATGATAATAAAAACTGACCATAATTGCAGAACAGTCAGAAAGAAAATTTTCGAAAATCCAGTACTACGAACAAGATGGCAAATTTACGTTTCCCCAGAAAATTTCCAACAAGCCTGCATTAAATTTCTAAAAGAATATGGTGTACCTAAACGTCAATACGTATTTTATTTCCAAAATGACGATAATGACGATCTTTATAAAAATATGTGCAGATTTATACCGCTCATTTTCAAAAACTCTGCTTTTAAACTATTAAAATCAAAAAACTACTTTCCGACATAACTAAAGTAACTAGACAACAAAAATTAATTAAATCACAACATGAAGGAATCACTAACCATAGAGGAATTCATGAAACCATCAATGAACTGAAATTAAAACATTACTGGCCAAAATTGATTGACGATGTAAAAAACTTCATAAATAACTGCCATATTTGCCAGCAGGTAAAATATGAAAGACACCCACCACTTATAAAATTGCAATTAACACCCTCACCGAAAAAACCTTTCGAAACCCTACATGTAGATACATTCAAATTCGATAATGTCACTGCATTGACAATATGTGATAGTTTTTCAAAATTCGGACAAGCCTACATTTTGCCAAGTTTATCAGCTATTCATATTTATCAATCCTTGTTACAATTTATTTCTTCTTATAAAATTCCTGAAAATATAATTTCAGATAACGGAACAGAATTCACGCAACATTTAATAAAAGAATTTTCAAAACTTTACAAAATTAGTTGGCATTATACTTTAGCCTTAAACCCAAACAGTAATTCTATTGTTGAAAGATTTCACTCCACACTCTTAGAACATTTAAGAACTCTTTCACTTTTGAAACCACAACTATCTTCTTTCGAAAAATTAATCTACGCTATAACAGGCTACAACAACTCAATACATTCAACTACAAATCAAAAACCAATTGATCTTTTATTTGGACATCTTGAATTAAAAGACCCTATCGAAATCGATAATTCGATACAACCAATCAATCATCAAATAAATGAACATAAAGAAACCATGTTAGAACTTTATAAAAATATCAACCAAAAATGCTCTGACAAAAAACAAAAGGTAATTACTAAACTTAACGAAAAAAGAAACGATCCACCCGATATCCAACCAGGAATTAGCGGTTATAAAAAACTAACGGAACGACAATCCAAAACAAAACCCCTTTACAATCGAGAACATATTTTAATATCTAATGAATTAACATTAACAACCCCTCACGGTACTTACCACAAACAAATTTTTAAACCTCAAAGAAAATTTACCAAACAATTTTTGCAGGATAATCCTGATGACAATCCTGGTGACCAACAATCTGATAACGTCACGGAAAGTTCAGATTCAGAACCTGAACAATAACCCCGGAATTTTAATTTTCAAACAAGGAACCGCAAGAATTAAAATTGGTTCTCACTCTTTCCTTCATTATATTCCCATCAATTCAATAAAAACCCAAATTTTTAATATAACTCGTGAATATGAACACATTGGTAATTTAATAAACCAAACTACCCTTAATTATAAAATGGAACTTTATACTAGTTACCAACATTTAAAATTTGAAATTGATAATGTAAATAAAAAATTAATTTTAATTTTCCCCAATCAAAGATACAAAAGAGGCTTATTGAATCCTTTAGGTAGCATTATCAAATCTATAACTGGAAACATGGATCAAGAAGACGCTAAGGAAATCTATAATAGCATTTCACAATTAGAAAATAATCAAAACCAGATTATTAGAAAGGTAAATAAACAAATATCTCTAAGTACTAAATTGGTCAATGGTATAAATGAAACAATTACGTCAGTTACGACAAATCAAAAATTAATTTCAAATAAGGTTGAAGAATTACGAATTGCTCTAAATGAAACAAAATTCGGTTATGAACATTATTTTGAAATTCGAGAAATCTTAAATCATGTAAAACTTAATTTAGACTCAATACTTAATTTTCTAACTGAAATCGAAAATGCTATAAGTTTCGCTAATCTAAACACTTTGCATCATAGCATTATTTCACCAGAACAACTTAAACATTTAATAAACATTCTTTCTGAAATTCACAGCCATACACAAATATTATTTGATAAGAACAATTATTTTGAATATTACAAAATTGTTAAAACAAATATTCTTTACACTGAAGATAAATTAATATTTTCTTTAGAATTTCCACTAGTTCATTCTGAAGTTTTTAATCATTATCACTTATATTCAATTCCGAATATCAATAATACCATAATTATTCCTCCTCAACCTTTCCTTATATTGAGTAATGACCAATATCAATACCAAGAAGATCCATGCCAAGAAATCAACCCCAACTACCTGTGCCAAACAAACAGCCTGGTGCCTACACACGAAAATTTAGACTGCATCACATCAATCCTATCGATGGAGACAAACTTAGAAAAATGTCAACAAGTTCCTGTCAAGTTAATCAATACCATTATTGAGCAAATCGATGAATCCCATTATATTGGTATTTTTCCAAGGCCACAGAAAATTCAAACAAATTGTGAAGAAAACGATAGCCATCATCACCTTACCTTTTTGAAGTTCCACCCAAATGTTCAATTTCAACCCCGAAGTTCACCTACCAAAATGAAAAGGGAATCTCCCAAGGACATCCAATAGCCCTTCAAGATATTGAAGAAATTAATTTACCAGTTATGTCTGTTCAAAAACTTAAATTAGAAAAAGTTTCACTTGATAAATTGCATGAAATTCAACTTGAAGAAATTAATAATGAACCTTTAGAAACAATTCAATTGCATTCAAATTATCACAGTTGGTCCATTGGAACATTTTCAATTTTGATTTTATTAATTATTTGCTATTTTCTTATTAGAAATAGAAAACAAATTCAAGCTTCAATAAAGAAGAAACTTCAACCCAATGGACAAGATGCCACTCCAAGAAGAGTTGACGAAACTCGAATAGTTCCACCCTCGAGTTCCTTCTAAGGGATGGAGGATTTACGTAACCCTTAACTGCAAATGCAACAAGATTAAAACCGCACGTGCAAGGACGCAAATTCAGCGTCTTGGCTGCCTGATGAATATCAAACCGATCTTGAATTAGAATCGGCATAACAGTTGAAGTAGTTAGACGTATTTTAATAATTTAATATTTTACATGTTATAATCACATATATTTTTGAATTTATAATTTTAAGTTTAAGTGAAATAAATATTTTTTAAAAACAGTGTTAATTAACACAAAAACATCACTCTGCTTATAAACCACGCATAATATTTTTTAACATTTTTCAACCACCGGGTAAACCATTCTGTATATGCCACTGCCTATGACCCACCATATTTACTCTTTTTGTTTATGAAATTTTTAATTATCTTCTGTAACTATAATTCTACTCCGACCTATATTTAAATCATTATATATATGTAACTCTTCGTGGTCTACTCTATAAATCAATTCCTATTCTAACATTTTTTATCACCATCCTGTATATCTATAATTCCTCTTACCCTATATTTCATCTTAACTATATATACAACTGCTTATGGGTTACGAAATGTTGCATTTCTATTACCGCCACCCTATATATGTATCTATGTATAACATTTTTTGCACCACCCTGTATAACTGTAATTTTACTGCACCTTCTATTCCAAGAACCCTGTAAATTCAACCGATAATGGGCTTCCCTATATAAGTATTTTATTAGTTAAAATTGCACTCTACTCTATATTTTAAACACCCTAAATATGCAACTACTTATGTGCCACCCATTAAAAAAATTATTTCTAACATATCTGGAATCGCCCTGTATAATTATGATATTCAACGATTACTTTACCCACTAAACAATAACAACGCTTGCATGCCACCTCAAGAGGTACATGCTCTAAGTATATAATAGCATTGGTCTGTCTATATATAATTACTCAATGGTTTGAGTCTGGCGGCGGCACGCGGCACATTCATTTGTTTGGCATTGACATTATTGACGTAAATAATGAATTTTTATTATATTTTATTTATTGAATGAACCAATATTATAAATTCATATTAGCATTCTGCACAGAAGGTTGTCAGTAGCTACTAAACAAAACAAAAATGAAGAAAATCGGTTGAGAAACAGAGGAGAAAATGGTACCTAATCGTTTTGACTTAGCCTATTTATATATATATATATATATATATATATATATATATATATATATATATAATACCTTTCCGATTTAGGATCTCTACGAGGTCCTCGATACAATCCTCATTTAGCGTTAAATCAATATGTATTATGTATTATGAAATCATCACTAGATGCTTTATTCTCAATTTTGATGTTAATAACAAAATTGCTTTAATTGTACCCTCAGTTAAAAACAAATTTCTCTTCAAGATTCGACTAAACGCATACATTAATTCCCAGTAAGTATTCAACGTAAATCAGAGCAAGTACGATAAACCTTGGAAATATATAAATCTTTGAATCAATTACTTTAAGGAATTTTTACCACAAGACTACAGAAAATGTCCTGCAAAAAATTTAATCTCATTTTAGTATGTAAAATTCACTCATATGGAAATATCTTCAATATTAATAAAACTGCGCTAGCTCAGTTCGATAAGAAAATGCCATAAGCACGATATGAACGCTTCCACCTCACAAAATACCTCCTTAAACGTTACTCGCAGCATGATTATAAGCAACAAATTTTTTCGGATAGAATCTTCTTAGAACAATCTTAAACTAGAATCGCCTGTGGTCGAAATTCAACCAATTATGTCAGTGAGTAATGAAATTCAACTTCTAGTTCATATATCATTAATAAGACTGTGTTTGTGTTGAAATTCGTAATTCTCAATTTATTATGAAAAGAAACAGTAAATCGAAATTAATCACAAAAATTTAGTTACCACGAAATTTCTTAGAATTAAATAATTCAGCTTTTAACCGGTAGAATAATATAGAAAATAGAATAAAGGTAAATGACAATTCCATTTGAAAATAATGAATAGTTATGAAGTAGAAACCTTATATGTAGAAATTGCAAAATAATCTGCTTTAATTTATTACTAATACTTATTCAATTTCCATTTGTACATTTAATACCTTTACTCGTAAATTCAAGGATTCATTAAACATTTTGATACATATATCAATATAATCGGAGATTTGCTTTATAAACTATTTTTTCTGAAGATGAAATGTTTCAGTTTAATTTCAATTCTCCAACATTTATTAAGCTACTCATTATAATAATTCCACTTCAACTTATATTTCCACCACCGTTTATTTATAACTGCTAATGGACTACCCAATATAAATGTTTGCTAACATTTTTCTAACCAGCCTATGAAATTATAGTAATTCTACTCTTGACGATATTTTAACCACCCTGTATATTCAACTGCATATGGACCAAGCATCATATTTTTTTAACCCCCTAAAACTATAATTCCACACCAACCATTCTATATATGTTTTGGTTTGAACATTTTTTAAACTATCTTCTATAACTATATTTTAATCGTCATATATATGCAACTCATATACCATTTCATTTTCTAACTTTTTTGTAATTACCCTGTATAACTATAATTCCTCTCACACTATATTGCATCTATCTATATGCAACTGCTTGTGGGATACGAAATGTTGCATTTTTTAACCACACTGTATTACTATAATTCTTCTCCAGCGTATTTCCAACATACCTGTATATGTAACCTTATATAATATTTTTTGCACCACCCTGTTTAACTATGATTCTACTGAGCCCTCTATTCCAAGAACCTTGTAAATGCAACCGCTAATAGGCTACACTATATAATTGTTTTTTTTAACCACCCTGTTTAAATATAATTGCGCTCCACTCAATATTCTAAACAGTCTGAACGTGCAACTGGGCCACCCAATAAAACATTTGGTTTCTAACATATCTAGAATCACCCTATATAATTGTAATCTACAACGCCTTATATCTCAGTCTATTTATATAAGCATATGTAACCACTCTCAAGACAACTTTATTGTGTGCCACAAATAAATATGAAAACACAACTTTTTACCCATCCAAAAATGGCCTAACCAGCACTTTTTACTTTAAAATCTTGAAAGGTTCAGCTATGAAAATGTAATGCTAGAAAAACAATAATAAAATTTTTATAAGATCCTACCAAAGAGGTTAATACTGTAGAGCACGTGAAGTAGCGAAATTCATGTAATATCAATAGAAAGAGAGAGAGAATAAGCGTGTCGTTCCTGATTGGTCAGTGTCAGTGGTGACGCCTACTATTGGTAGGGTAGAGACATAGCAAGCGCTCCCTGATATTGTCTTTCTCTTTCTACTGTTATTACACTGCCACTTACAATAACGCCCATACCTAATTCACTCTACGTATAAACCTCTTTGGATCCTACACATCAATTTTCATTGAAAGAATTATTCATAGAAGTTTTATTCTCAAGTAGGTCACAAAATCACCCTGTATTGAACAAAGCTGTCATAATTGTAACAGTCTCATTCTTTCTCGGTAATACGATTTTTTCCGAGCAATGGATTTGTAGATGTCAAAACCCCAAACATTATATGTATTATGTTATTAACTAAATAAGTCAAAATATATTTGAAGCATATATATCACATGTGGTTAAAAGAACATTAAACAATTTTTGACTGACTGCTATTAGATGGCATCTTAAAATTTATTTAAAAGATTGCCTTTGAACGCAGTAATGGATACACCAAATGTTAATAAATTGTTATTAATTTGTTATTGACTTGTGATAAATTCATGACTGAAGAAATGTATATACTCAACTTGGTCAGGATCGAAAATATAATTTATCAATTAGCTTTAGAATCTCTAAATAGTTACAGTAATGTAAAACCTTGCATGTGAATTCTTCTGTAAATGCGCCAACTTCTTAAAAACTCATTCAAAATTCGATCACAACACAGTAGTTTCTGAAGTCAACGTTTTTGTAAGAAATTAACGTCATAAATGAATAGTAAAGAAGGTTTTTAGAGCATACATTATAGTAAGTAAAAGTCGATTATTTAAGCAATATTTATACTTCGCTACTCGATTGGGGTTTTGTCGACTGCTGTCAAATTTCGAACATTAGATTTTAAGGGTTAAGGTAGTTGTTCATAGTGGGCGCCATCTTACTTGGTTTGTATCAATAATGTATATTTAATTTACTTATTTTAAAAGAAATAAATAAATATTCTTTATATATTCTGCACATCTACGTCACATTACCTTGCGAATAATATACGTTTCATTACCCTAATTTCAAAATGAAGGCCGTAAAAGGGGAGTGCGTTTAGCTCTTTGCGTATTAATAATAGTAGGATAAGTTACTTGTGATTAGATAAAACATGATTTGTCAATTGTTTTAAGTTCTATGTAGTTTTTCAATTATGGAATATAACCAATTTCAAAAAACCGTTAACATCAGCGCCTCTATAAAGGTAATTAGATGTAATTTATGATAACTAGATGGCGTTTGTTTAACGCCATATTCGTGACGCTAGCAATTTATTCAACAATGTTATACAAAGGTATCGTTCTCTTATATTCTTTGTAAAATTGAAAAAAGTGTTATTTATTGCACGCAGTTAGCTAGTTTAGAAAGCATAATTTTTTGCTTCGTGTAAAGTAAAGCAAGTTAAATATTTTCTATTGTTTTTATTGTTTGGCACCTAGTAATAAACACGCTTTTGTTTACCCACTAGAATTAATTTTAAAATGAAATATATATCATACAATTTCAGAAATTCTTAATGTCCTTAGTACCAGTAAGCTAAAAAGACTAGTCGGTTTAGGACAATCAAAATAAACAGGTTGTTAAATGCTTGCCAACGTTTAACATTGTTACGTTCAAAGCTTCATCAGGGCTAAAAACATCCACGAAAATGTGTATACAAATTACATAAAACTTAAGACAAAAAATGTAAAACCATGCATAAGCCATTAGTAAGTGAAATAATAAAATTATATATTAATAAATTAGATAACAACCACAAAATAAAATTAATAAACACAAAATTGAAAAATAAGTATGTGGTATAATCAATATCCTAATTTCGGCAATGAGATAAAAGTTCGGTTGGACAATGACATACTTACCAGGGCATTCAACATAACAGAATATTCAAAAATCAACAAAGAGAAAGAAAAAACGTAATATATGTGCTCATTGCCTTGAATTTGTTATTGTTTACCGGGTTGAAAAACTAATAAACTATTACAGGCATTTACAAAAACGTATAAACGATACAATACAGAACATTTTTTGGCTATTAGGCGAATGAAGTATTTCAAATTTAATAATTTGTTTCCTTATTTTAAAAAGAACAGTTCAAATTCTTATCAGGCCATACCACAATTTGTAGTGTATTTTACAAAAATTTATTATATTTAATTCGACAGACAATTGAATTGACCATCTGTTGTTGACTTATTGTACTTATTATTAATGAGAGGTATTCTGTTATTTGTATTAACACTTGGTATTGGAAATCTTACAGTTACAGTTAAACCAATAGGGGAAAGATCCGTCGAAAAGTATATCTTTTTAATTTAATAAATTATTTATTTATTAAATAAGAGAGAGTTAAATAAATTAAGATCCAAAATAATAGGAAAACTTTTGTTAACTAATGAGCTTGCTATATATTGAACTCAAGGTGTTTGGGTCCGTTTTGAAATTAAGGGCTTTATATTTATTTTTCTTAATGTAAAGCATTTCTAATATTTTTCTTTTCCGTGTGAATGTTGTTTAGAGTTTAACACACGGAAATGAAAAATATTAGAAATGCTGTACATTAATAAAAACAAATATAAAACGTTAATTTCAAAACGGACACAAATAACTTGAGTTCAATATTTAGCAAGCTCATTATTTAAAAATATTTTCCTATTATTTTGGATCCTAATTTATTTAATTCTCTCTTAATTAATAAATAAGTAATTTATTAAATTTAAAGGATATACTGTTCGATGGATCTCTCCCCTGTTGTTATTAACTGTAACTGTCAGATTTCCAATATACAAATAACAGAATACCTCTCATTAATAATAACTCAGTACAAAAAATCAACAACAGATGGCCAGTTCAATTGTCTGTCGAATTAACTATAAAAAATTTTTGTCAAATAAGCTAGAAATCGTGGTATGGAATGGCCTCACGTATGGCCTGATAAGAGTTTGAATTGTTCTTTTTAAAATAATTTGTTCCAACCCACTCGTCCTCAGAATATATATATATATATATATATATATATATATATATATATATGTTTGTGTATACTGTTTCACGGATGGAAATATGTGGTTGATGATTTATTCCGGTGTACATCCGTTCGTCTGTATTCGTTTGAAAAAACACTTGACGTTTCGCCAAAATCATATTTGGCTTTCTCAAAAGATACTAAGTAAAGTTACTTAGTATCTTAGTATCTTTTGAGAAAGCCAAATATGATTTTGGCGAAACGTCAAGTGTTTTTTCAAACGAATACAGACGAACGGATGTACACCGGAATAAATCATCAACCATATATATATATATATATATATATATATATATATATATATATATATATATATTTCTTAGTAAGACTAATTTCCATAAAGTCTAATTCTCGAGAATAACATGTTAACCTGTGAACTTTGCCTATTTTTAGTACGGTTTCTTTATGAATAGTAAAAATTTCACATCACTCACATGTCAACTTCGCAAATCCCCCCTAGCATAAGCCATCCGTTATCTCCTATAAACATTACTTGGAATGAGTTTCTCACCCCGTAAATTGCCTCCCGTATAATGGAGAACGCCACTAGGAAGTCCTTGGGGAATGAAGAACTCCTCAATTTTTCCTATATATCTGTTCCAATACAAGTCAATGTCTGAGCAGAAGCAATATCTACTGAAAACACATCTCTTGTGTTCGAAATGATAGCGGTTGTTTTTTTGGTTTCTACAGTGCTGTTTCCGTGCGGGAGATTGAAAGTTAATAATATAATGTTTTTGATAAAGGATTCAGTTTTTCAACAAAATTTGTTTAGAATCAAATGTTCTCTTATTTTCTCGGAAAATTGGAAATTTACAAATGTGTTGTAACTTTTATTACATATATAGGTATTTTATGTTTTCCCAGGATATCGAAAATTTATAAAATATAATACTATTTTTTATAAAAATCGTGTTCCTACCTTAAAATGTATTTTAAACTTTGTGGGAGAGCTCACAAAGACCGACAACACCCCCTATGGACTACATTTCGTTGTGTATTCCTATATTGAGATAGATATTACATACCATGCGTGGATTTTTTAATCAAATTATAGTTAAATCTAATTTTGGGTACACATAAAGGTTTTATTTAAAAAAATGAAATTTTTAATGTGAACTAGTATGGATGGATTTTTTCGTTGAACTTTATTATTTGGCTGTCGAACAATCTAAGTAAATAAAAATAAAAGATAAATGAATATTTCATGTCGAATGCTATTTTTGCCAGAAATAAATTAATTGCGCTTATAGTTTCAGACCATGAATTCCGAGATCTTACAACACCAGAGTCATCAGCATAAGCAATAATGTTGTTACAAGGTATTATTGAAAGTAATACCAGCTTTTAAGGGAAAAATACACAAAGAGAAAGGGAAACATGTACAAAGAAGAAAAATAATTGCCTTTCTATACTCTGAAGCAAGTTGCTCACGTAAATAAGTCATTCCATTGACAAGAGCACTCTTAATTTCAATAAAAACACAATTATCCCCTTTCGTTTTGTATAGTTTTCTCTCAACAGCTTGAAAAAATACTGTTTCAATACCATCATCTTAAATTCTAAAAGAATACCATGCGATTTATTGAAATTTTTATAAGTGATAAATAAGATCATGTACCTACGATAAATACTTGATTTTGGTGGTCTGTGCTGCGTGGTTATTGATAAATAAGTAATCATAATGTTGTAATTGTAACCTACCTATAAAATTATTTAAATACTTAATATCATGGAATTATTTATACCTACCTACTATTTCCTAACAGCTTTTTTTCCTGTTGTCTTTCTTTATTTTTTCAGTTTCCCTATTAGTTCCTTTCATGCCTTTTACTTTTACCATAGTAAATAATATTTCACCCACTCATGTCACTTAAAATTCGTGAAATTGTACCACTTGGTTCATGAGCGTACCGAGGGGCGGGCAGGGGGATTCAGCTGCCCCGTGGACCTGAAAAACCTGCCTTGAGGCATAAAAGCTTCCCATACATTAGCTGACTCGCCGCCCCCCCCCCTTAGGACAACAAGATTTTTTAACAAATATGAGTACTAAATAGGGTTAATAGGTAATAACGAAAATTTGTTCTAAAAGTCTTATAACAATTAATGGAATCACTGTGTTTATAATTTAATACTTTTAATTTACAAAACATCCTTTTTTATATCGATTGGATGTCTAAATTGGAATATGCCAACAATTTTATGATGCATTTTATGATGCACTGTTGGGAGTGCAAAACATTCAGGTGTGATAATTTTAACGTTTTTTGTGCTCAAAGCATGTGAGAAGCTGTCTATGCAGAACAGTTATTTTGAAATTTTCGATTAATGGTAAATAATGCCAGAATCTCGATTTTATTGTTAAAATAATTGTTCAGAAATGTTATTGCCTAATTCTGAGTATTTTACTATACAGTTGTGTTCAAAAGTCCCAGTAAGGCTGAGTATCTCGGCAGCAAGACATTTTACAAAAATATGGTCAATATAAAACTTCTAGAAGTTTTCCCTGGCCGCATAATGGTCATAATGGATTTGACCTTGACCATGAACTTCAAGGTCAAATCAAGGTTAAGTTGATTTTTTCAAATGGAACACCCATTTTTATACCGGAAATGAAGAGAGCGGGAAAATTCCTGATCAAATATGTCCTTGACCATTTTTTTTCTATTTGACTTTGACGGCCAGCAGAGGTCAAATTGAAGTCATACTATACCATTATGGGTCCAAGAAAGAGATTTTTTTGCCATTTTACCATGGCTACGCAATAGCCATAATGAATTTGATAAAATTATATGCCTGTCGAAAAATATTTTTCTTAGGCCCATAATGTTCGTTATACGAAGCCAAAGTTCGACCTAAATTTGACTCCTGTTGACCATGAAGGTCAAATGGAAAAAAATGGCCAAGGACATATCTGAACGTAAAATTTTCCCCTCTCTTCATTTCCGGTATCAAAAATAAGTGTTGCCATTTGATAAAATCAACTTGACCCTAATTTAACCTTGAAGGTCATGGCTAAGGTCAAATCCATTATGAGTTTTGTATTGACTATATTTTTGTAAAAAGTCTTCCTGCCGAGATAATCAGCCGTACTCGGACTTTTCGAACTTCGTGTATATTCGTTGCAGATAACTGATCTGAGTGAACTTTGTTAATGAATACTGGAATTAAAGAGCAAGCTATAACTTTAATTTTTTTATTAAACAGACCATCTTTCATATTATGATAAAACGTAAGTCCATCTTTGGTCTGAGATATATCCTGTATACCTACTACCTTGGTGAGGTAGACTCATCTCCTTCGTTGTGTGGTAAGACATTAATTTTCTATCCGTTTTCCTTTTATATATGCCGGTCGTAACTTTACCAATTCCTCTTCTCAATATGCTTTTACGGGAAAATGTAATTCCTTGTATAAAATTGATTTATTGTGCACACCAATACTTAAGTGAAATTCAACCAGAAGTAATTTATTTTTCTCATTGTAAGGTACAAATAAATTCTCGACAATTTAACAGAATTCTATATTCTATATATTTATTTGAACAGCAGTCTCAATCATTTACATGGTACATACGTATATATCGCTTCATTTAAATTGAACTCATAGTCACGGTTGATTTTAGCCTTATATAAACGAACTGCATAAATATGTAGGCTTCATTAGAATTTATAACGTAGTTTTCTTCAAGTCGCAATGCTTAATGTTTGTGTGCCGTTAACGATACCAAGGAAGAGATTTTACCCATCGTATTATAACAGAATGATTATAGCTGGCATTAAAAAGAAAGAAAGACAGAAAGTATTACTCTAAAAACCAGTTAGAGTATGACAAACGGCAATTTATATATATTTGATCTAAAATTAAAAGGAATATTAGGGAAGCGCATAATATGTTCATTACTAAAATGGAAAATGACATTGATAGGGATTCAGGAAGCTTTTTTGTGTATGTAAAGTCAACTAAGAGTAACTCTGACACGGCTAATGAATCTATGGTATTTGATGGCAGGACAATTAGTAGTAATGAAACTATCGCCGAGACATTTGCTAACTATTTTGAAAGTATTTATCAAAAGCGGGATACCAA
Organism: Octodonta nipae; assembly: GCA_034190945.1. NCBI lineage: Eukaryota > Metazoa > Arthropoda > Insecta > Coleoptera > Chrysomelidae > Octodonta > Octodonta nipae. The sequence continues at coordinate 14,871,153 of CM067222.1, forward strand.
CGGCATAGTTTTGCTTAATTCAAATGCATGTCTAATAACCGAAATCTTAGCAGATACAGAATTCAATGACACTGATATTCGCCGTACGGCAAAAAAACTTAAGCCTAAAAAATCATGTATCCCCAATTATTCCTGAAGAACAGCACTGATTTGTGAAAAAACGATCCACTGTAACTAATTTGCTTACATTTGCTCAAAGCGCATTTGAGGTTGTAGGAAACGCTGGGCAAATGGATGTCATATATAATGACTTTGCAACAGCTTTCGACAAAGTTCAATATTTAGTACTATGGCAAAATCTACAAGGGATGGGTCTATCTGGAAATTTGATAAAACTGTTCAGCAGTTACTTAGAGACAAGGCAGCAATAGGTGGTATTTAGAGGTGTTAAATCTAAAATATATTTCTCAACATCGGGAATCCCTCAAGGCTCGAATTTGGGCCCGTTGCTGCTATTTCTTTGTTTTATTAGTGATCTAAATAAAGCCATATCTCATTCACGTTGTCAACTTTTTGCTGATGATTTCAAAATCTATAAAAATCTATGTCATATTTCTGATTATTTACTATTACAGGAAGATTTAGACAGAATATGTGAGTGGTATAAAATAAATAAATTATCATTTAATTTGAGTAAGTGCTTTGCTGTCTAGTTTACTAAGAAAAAGAGCGTACTAGATTATCAGTATATTATGGGGGATATGCAAAAGAAAACTGATGCTAGAGATTTAGGGGTAATTTTTGACAACGGACTTTCATTCAATAAGCATTTAGATTATGTCGTCAAAAAAGCATATAAAATGCTAGGGTTCATAATTCGTAATTCCTGTAAGTTTAAAAGACTAAGCACATTAATAAGACTTTTTAACGCTTACGTAAGAAGTATCGTCGAATATGCTGCAATTATTTGGTTTCCGATTTATGAAATTCACAAAAATCTAATTGAAAAAGTCCAAAAAAAGGTTTTAAGTTTTATCTATTACAAAAAATATAGTGAATATTTATTTAGTTTACCATATTCAACTTTAACTAATGAATTTAAATTTAAAAAGCTGGAAAATAGACGGAAAATGGCATCGGTTCTATTTTTATACAAACTACTAAAAAATGAGATAGACTGCTCTGAATTTCTTGGTAGAATCCCTTGGTTGGTACCACAATATTTTAATAGAAATTACAAACTATTTTTTTGTTGCGACGGGTTGGACTAACTTGGGAAAGTTCGCTCCATTAAATAGAATGTGTATGTTTTGTAATGAGTTAGGGGATACGGATATTTGGGCGGAAGGGTCAGGTAGTTTTTACAGAAAAAAAAATTAAAATATTTTAGATTATTTTTGATTATGATTATATTTTAGTTGCTAATATTTGGTACTTATTTTTGTATTTTTCAGAATGTTGTAGCTTTTAGGTTTATTTTTTAAATATTTTTATTGTTATGGGAATGTTATACATAGTTATTCTCTTTATTTGACTTGGTGCTATATGTTAAATTGTGAAAATTGTAATCTGTTATTGGGACTTGACCTGTTGATTACTTGAATAAATAAATAAATAACATCTACTAGTTTATATGTATTGATCTCATATTGTTTACCTGTGTTATAAAATGATTTATAAAATACTCCTTTGCTAAATACAAGAAACAAACGCAAATTCAATGTCATGACAAAGTTACAAAAATTGTCAGTGTCTCAAAGCAACCTACAAAGTCTTGTAAGAAAGAGTTATTTTCGAATCAAGAATAAAACCTTGCAGATTGCACACTTCTATAAACAGTTACAAAATTTGATATTAATAGTACTACTTGTACTGCAAACGATACGATTTTACATTATCTTGAGTTGCATACCTAAATTCAAAACGAAATCATGTTTTTAAAATTGTCTTGGGGAATGAAACAAATGTTCATGATAATGACGAAAATATTAAATCTCTTAAATTCCACAACATATATGAGACTTTGTATCATTCGTTCTTTCAGTAAGTAAGTTGTCGGTGCTTATAACGAAACTTTAAGAAAATGTAGAATACTCAAAATTGAAAGTTATATTTGACAATATTTATTGTCGTCCCCAGGGTGCATTAATATTAATACACCCCGGTCGTAACTAAGAAAATTTAGTGTGTGATAATAAGACACTGTAGCACAAGAAAATGCTAAAGATCATATAATGATACAGCTCTTTTCAAATTGGAAGAATTTGAAAGAGTCACCTTCAGAATTTCAAGTAACGTTTCTAGGTGCGTCTTTGTTTTAATATATTGTTTCAGTCATGCCATTAAAGTCATCAGGGAAAATCTAGAAAACACTTATAAAATATTCCAATATAAGGTTGTTCAAAAGGATCGACTTCATTCTATCGAAGTAGTAGGTATAGATGCAATCGCTTTCATTTGAAAAAAATATACATACACTTCCAGCTTACATTTTGTGTTTTTTTTTGTATTATAGTTGAAACTTGAAATTGTAATTTATTGCCAGTATTTGAGTTTTCTAATTGTTTCTTATTTGTCTAATTTTTGTGCTCATTTATTTGTACATTTTGAAGTCTAGAGGTTTCTCCAATATAAAGTTTATTACATTATCATTATATTTCTTGTTATGGATGCGATTTTAATATTAAAGGTCTTGCCAGCTCGTTTTATGTCTTTATGGGTGACCACGTTTCATTGGTATCTTTACTGTAATAATGAGAATGATTTGGGTGTCAGAGTTGTTTTTAGATGTTGATTGTCACTGTTCACATACATTAGAAATTCAACCCAATAATGAATATCTTTTTAGACACTTTTATACCAAAGTTTACAGAAAACTTAAAAAAAGCATTGGAAAGCCATTTTAAAATAGGACACAGTCATAAATATATCCAACAAACATAAACATTAAAAATATATATTCTACAAAGAATTACTCTTGAAAAATCTTTGATGAAGAGTCAGAATTTTAAATAGTTTTGACATCAAAGGTAAGAAAATACTATAGCAACCTGATCCATTAGTATAGTATATATACCGAATCTGTCAGAAATATGGAAAAAGTAGATGACAGTTTAAATGTTATACCTTTCTTTAAAAAAAATCTCTAAAACATGTGATACATTTTATACTGGAGAGACAGCTAGACATCTAAATGTACGAACAGGTGAACACAACATCGCTTAAAGTCTAAAATTAGTTACATGGAAGATACTGCATTTTTTCCACATGCCCAGTGTTTAACAGGTATAGGTTGCCACCATTAGTATTGGTCATTATCTTTTGAATAACGACGTATCGGGATCATTTTAAAGATCTTTCCCGTGATTCCTCTTGCTGTTTTTACCGGATCACTAAACTATTAAAATCTTTTAATCGAATTTGCTCCAAACAGCCTCTGTTATAAAAATTCACGTCTATACGCAATTAAATCTTGAAGAAAACTTGTTCAAGTTTGTCTAATCCAAAAACTATACTTCCATAATCTATAATCTTGTTTGTGCTACGCATTACTTATAAAAAACACTACAGGCGTAGAATATCATCAAATAAATTGTCAAGTTTCAACATATCATTTTCAAATTTCTTTCTCTTTTTTAGACTATTCACAGCGGAGAATATGAGAGAGGGTAGTTAAGCCTAAAATGTCAGTACGTGTCTGTTCTAAAGGGGTGCTTAATATATTAAAACTGGATTCTGCATGCTCTTTTAATTCCACTGTGTGAAATTTAAATGAAATTTCTCGGTTTAAATTCGCGTGAAAACTTTCTACCTACTTCTACTGGGATTTGGTATACGAAAAACGAAATTACAGTTTCAACTAGTTGTGAAAGGTCTGCGGGCAACGAATTACCAAATCGAAGATACTCCTAATTAGATAAGCGGCTTCCGACTGCTGCTCTCAAATTAAAACTCCGATTCGATTGAATTAGGGAACCAACACAAGTGGTTAAAATCTATCGGCTTGGATTAATTGTCTAATGTTTTTTTATATGGAAAAAGTTTGACAACCCATAATGTTCAAAATATGGATCAAATAGAAAAACAGACAAGAACAAAGAGTAATATAAATATTTAATAAATATGATATTTAAAAAAACAGTTTCGATCGGAAGAGATCTTTTCCTGTTCAAACCGAAAGTCGCAATAAGGGTTATTTGATGGCTGACTTGAAACCCTACCAATCTTATGTGTTTTTTTTTCAAAATAATGATATCCACTCCGTATGTCGTCAAAATAAATAAACCACTCTTAACAATTTATGGCTAATTATAGGCAATATAGATTGATTTGTAAAAATATAAAGAATAAAAAATGTTAATTTTTCACGTATCTGGAGGAATCCTAGAAAAGATCATTTCCGACCCAAAGTGGAAACTGAAAGTTTTTCCCATATGATAGAACCCACTCGAGATATTTCCATGTCTCAAGATAAATACCCCACTAGCCATATGTATATGAATTAAGCTAAGAATGCAATTCCGAAGAATACAATTGTTGACCATTATTTTATTATTTTTTGTTTACTTTTGAATACGGTGCAACATAATGCAGTGCAGAGAGTATGGTAAGCCCTTTATACGTGCACCCTATATATTAACATCTTGTATAATTTGTGTTAGAGGAGGTAAAACTCGCTATCCGAACAATCAACCGCACGTGTTTTCCAGTTGCGCACTGTTGTGAGGGGTTCGACTAACTAAAACACCTCCATCGCCCTCTAGATACCTGAAACTATCAACGGAGATATCACTACAGGTACCGCGGCGCTTAATCCCTAACCTACCAGTTCCCTAATTTCAATTCCCTCCCTCTCCTCTCTGTCTCTCTTTGTCTCTTACCATCCTGGAACTTCACATTCAGTCCACACTTCCTCTCCCTAGACATTCCTTGCCTTTAGAGTCTCTGCACTCGTTCTATACCCCTGCCATCTTTCACACTCGAAGAAAGTATACCCACTAGCCCACAGTAAACGCTCCACTCATTCTTCTTGCTCTTGAAGCTGAACAACTACTACCGAAAGCACACATACCCCGATATCAGCTGTAATAATTGGACTGCCTATGTGCACAGCCATCCCACGCTCTCACGCTTCTGACGAGCCTTCTTGTCCAGGACGCTGGAACCGCATCCTCACTTCTCCATTCGCTCTCCTTTATATCTAAGGATCTCTCTCTCTCCTCCTTTCTCACACTCACCCGATCCTCACTCCTCATGACCATTTCAAAGATCATATTCCTTTCATCGAGCCCGATTCCAATTGACAGCTGCCCCGTGATGACACACTCTTCGAACACCTTGTATACTGTTGTAGATGTTTCATCTTGTATAGGTGCATCTTGGAGTGATTTTGATAGTGCTGTACAGCCTGAGTTTTTACTGAGTTTTCCATTTTCCCCACTTTTATGCAATATGTAATTATTTGAAGTTATATCTGAAGGTAGAATGACCATTCCAAAAATTGCTGGTGTTTTTTAAAAGAGTTTTAGTTAAAGATACTCTGGATAAAAAACAATATAGACAATTTCTTCGCTACTTCTCCTATGTAACTATAAAAAACTGTAGCTATGGAAGTGATTACTAACATCGACCTAAAGATGAAAATTAGTCCTAGTCGTTTAGGCCAATCAATAGAGCAAAAATTAACTGATAATGTGTAAAAAATACTATCAGGATACCGACTGTGTCATCACATTAACAAAGATTCCTAGCGATATTTTGCTATGTTTTCCACTCGCCACTATGGTTTTTTACTTTGTTATAAACAATTGAAGCAAAAAAATTACGTTTTTTTTCTTAGCATGTTTATAAAATCAAAAATAATAAACTAATCTCAATGGTGTCAATTGTAAAGCATGAAAATACCAATGAAATGAGCCCAGGTTCGATCCGATTGGATCATTAGTAACAGGGAAAAACAAAAAATACTGAAAAATGTAGCTTTTTTTTAAATCGTATCTTCGTCACTTTAAAGCTGTAGAACTGGGCTTGTAGGAACTGATGGTGAGTAATTTACATCTATTTTTTGTATGCCAAAACCAGGCGCTACCGGTTTATTAGTTTTTGAACAATTGTGATATAAAGTTTTCTGTTCACAATTTTTTGAATTGTGCCTCCATGCGTCATAGATAATCAAATTTCAATTTTGAAAAAAGTTTCCGAGAAACCATTTACATATAAATATAATAATAAACAAACAGTTCTCATTTGATACAATAACATCAAACAAATCACTCTGTATAGAAGTTTTTTGAACGATTAAATTCTTTCACCATCTGTCAGAGTGACAGTTACTATCGATAATAACTATTGTCAGCAGTTCCCCTCAACAACCGGGTTCCCCCCACTACGCGAACACATTCATACCCTCACCAAATTTCGGTCATTTTTGCTAACATTTTTCGTATATTTCTCAGACATTTAATGAAAAATGAAAATAGAGACCTTGTAGAATGATACCTCTGCTTTCAACATCTCTATTCTGAATTGATATTTGACGATCCATGTCGCGTGGAAACCCACTGCAAGAATAGTGGACTAAAAACTTCAGATAGCAATTATTCAAAAACTAATAAATCGATAGCGCCTGGTTTAGTCACACTTAAGGTAGATATCAATTACTATCAATTCCTACAAGCCCAGTTCTACAACTTCGGTAGTGACGGAGTTATAATAATATAAAGAAAACCGCTAAATTTTCCAGTATTTTTTGTTTTTTTCTGTTACTAAAGATTTTATCGGATCGATCCTGGGCTCATTTCATTGGTATTTCCATGCTTTACAATTCACCTGTTGACACCATTGAGATTAGTTTATTATTTTTCATTTTATAAACATTCAACGAAAAAAAAACGCACATTCTTGTTTCAATTGATTATAATAAAGTAAAAAATCATAGTTGCGAGTGGAAAAGGTAGCAAAATATCACTACAAATCATTCTTAATGTGATGGCACAGGCAGTATCCTGATAGTATTTTTTTTCACGAAAAAATCTCTATTGATTGGTCTAGTTTGGGAATCCGTTTGCACTAATGATCAGAGCAAACAACAATTAAAAAATAATTATTTGTTGTTTTATAATTTCAGATATTTTTTTTGGTTCATTTGATTAATAAATATTTTCCCTCTTGTGTTTCAGTTATTACTTATTAAATTAGTTTATATTTGACCTTAAATTTGTATTACTGTAAATATACAACAGTTACAGTCCTTAATTATTAGTTACCTATATGCAAGATTTTAAAAAATACTTTTTTGTTGCAGGCACCTCCACCTCCACCCCCATCGCACTCGTCTAGTGCCACTAGTGATTTATCATTGAATCTTCGGCCTGGTTCGAAGACGACATCTGCTCCTAGTTCACCGGCAAAATCTCGTGAAAGCTTACTTCAAAGGGTTCAGTCCCTCACTGGGCAAGCCAAAGAACAGGGAGCTAGTATCCTTGGAGCTGCCGTATCTAGTGCTACAAGAGTCACCTCCACGGTAAGTTTACCAATTAAAAGTCTGTGGTTACTCAAACAACAGTTGCCAAGGCCATGGAAAAAAATTCATCAATGTTGGCTTTAATACATGGCATTTTGGTTTCTCATACTGATATAAACAAAAACCCAGAGCTGCAACTGTCTACTCAATAATAGTTGTTGATCTTGACGCAACTGATCAATGGTTCATAAATAAAAACTGTATAATACATAATCGAAATTCTAGACGAGGATTTTTTGTTACAAGCATTACATTTATTTTTGAACGTAGGAAAGATTAAACGCTAAAGAAGAATAAGAAACATGACATTTGAAAATTATCACAGAAACCCCATACAGGGTTCTCTAGAACCAACATATCTTGTTTACTCAGGATCCAAAGGCAGGAAATCCAGATAATTTGAAGGAACTTCAAAGCGTTGTCTTCGGAATTAATATTTGACGTTCCAACTAAAATTGAATTTAAAATCATGTCGCAAACAGGCTAACTAGCTTCGACGGGAGTAGAAGCATTACGTCTTCAGTTCACAAATTTAATAAAGATTATTTTAATTTTTATTTGTATAAAATACTTTCAAATTGTATTTTATTAGTCGGGTCTTTAAATGTTCACAAATTTGAAAATTTTTAATGTATAGTTCCTTTATGTGATAGTTGTGTTCTTTTATTTGTACACTTGGCGGCCTAGATTTTTGTCCAATATAATATTATGAAATAGTTATTATATTGCCTGCTCATTAGGGTTTCCTCTCCGATTATTTTTCTTGCAACAGATAAGTATTTGAAAATTGTATATGGAGAACAAAGTGTAGTAAAGCGATTTCGTAAAATTGCCCGGATTACTGGCTGTCCGTTCAGAAATTCGTCCTTACAGGTATACTGAGAGAAAGATATATCTACAAAATGAACAACCAGTACTCCTGTATATAAATATACTGTTTTAGATATTGTGTTATACATACATATTTGGGTTTGGAGACGTTTCAACTCTGAATCGTTGGTAATAGCTTTGTATTGTATTCGAGTTTTTTTTTAAAAGTTGCTTTGATGTTGATAATCTTGTTTGTCAAAAATTTGACAGGGACAATTTGTCGTTTGGCGATCACTTGATACTGATACTCTTCTAGCAATAGGTTTCTCCAGCCCAAATGGATGTCGAATGAAGGTGCCTCTATTTGAGTGTTGTTTATCATCATAGAGCTAACTGGCTGGTTTTCACTTTTTTAAATTGTCCTCTTCACGAAAAAGTTTGCTTCATCCCAGTCTCTCCTATGGCTGCCCGTGCTGGTTAATACATGGTTAACCAAATCTGATTTGTCCACGTGTCTTTTAAAAGGTTATATTGTTATTCTATTGTTCTTACTTATAAAGGCCTCAAAGTTTCACCGGTATAAGTATGGCCACAGTCACATTCAACACTGTAATTTTTGGAATTCTCAGTTGTGTTATGTGAGGATAGAGAGCAAAGTATTACTGGTTTTAAAAACAGTTTTAACATCGTATTTATTTCCTAGCCGCTTAGTTTTTTCAGATAAATTTGGGACATATGGAATTATGCTCATTTATTTGTAAGATTTTTTGAACCCACCTGTATAACTGTAATTTTACTTTGCCCTGTGCTTCAACTGCGCACATTACTTGCTGTTTGAATTTCGGTGCACGCTTACACACACCTCCCACCTTATACCTTATAGAAAAGATCGTTCACTTAACAATTTTTTCTTCGATACGTTTCACTCGACTGTAAGACCCGTAAAATGAAAACCGTTACAAACACCCTTTACGATATACTTTCATGGCATATCTTGACATTTAAGCTAGATATTTATGATGAAAATTTTACATTTACATTGATGATTACCGTTTTTTGCACATATTCTTCTGATTTTTAGAAAAACTGTCTGTCTTACGTTATAGAAAATTATACGGAATCAAGCTCAAATACAATTTAAAATATTCAAATTAATTGAGCCGTTTTAGAGAATACAGTGTATATTTATTGAAATTCACTGAAGTATAGTCTCTTGATTACTGTTTTTTCTGATTTTCTGGAAAACCGTTAATCACACGTAATAGAAAATTATATGGTAGCTTTCTGTAACATTCCTTAATAGAATGCCGTTTAAATGATTAAAATTGCCCAAGCCGTTCCTGAATAATCACTGAGCATACATAAAAAACATGCTGAAGAATTGACAACCTCCTCCTTTTTGGAAGTCGGTTAATAGACGTTTTTTTAATATTAACCAATTTCAAAATATAATTAAAAATTCGAATAAAATTAACAAAACAGAACACTATACAATTAATAGCACATTTTCTTTATTAGGTTCCTACACACAAAGTAAAAATGATGAAAATAACAGGAACATCTTCGTTTTCAATGAATGACATCAAGTCTACAATCTATTCTAGTTGCTTATAAGTGATATACACTTCTTGACGTAACGATTTTGGAATGGTATCCACGATATTCATATATTCCTATTGAGTAAATAATTCTTGTGGGCATGACAATGACAGAACGACGTATAGTAGAGAAACAAAGTGCATAGAACAGAAGCAGAATCAAAGAGAGATCGAGTAAATTTCGCTAGAGTAGTTTTCTGGTCTGTAGTAATTAACCCAGTCTTGAACAGTGAAGATCTGTGAAAAATATCTTGCAAATGTTATTTTACACAATTTGATATAACAAATTCAAGCAAATTCTTTTAGGAATAAATTTCCTCTGTATTATACGATATTTCTGTCAATAGCAAATACCTCTGCTGCTTAAAGCGGTTTATTCTTGTTGGTATTTCGCGACAAACTGTAAACATAAAGCGATTTACGTCGATTGGCTGGAGTTTCCATCCATATTTGTATAGGTTGCCTACGGAGAAATTTTATATATTGCTTGAAATTGAATTGAATTGGTATTCGAACTAGATTTCGTTTCGGTTTTACTACAAGTTTGTTTACCAGTGTCTCCAGGTTTCCCGAATCATTCGATAAACCTTTCCATAAAACATTATGTTATTATCGTGAATTATTTGAGTCTGCCCTTACGCATACTTCCCAAAGTTAATACGGAATTTTCAGAGCAATTGAGACTCTGGAATCGATATTGTATTTAATATCGGCAAATTCTTGGGTTGATACAATTTTGTAATTTTGAAACCTACTCTCTGCGATTTCTGACGATGTTTGTTGCATTGGAAACTGAAGAGGAATATCCTGATTTAAAAGCTGACTACAACTGGAATTTTAATTTAATTAACGGAATTTTCCTTGTCAATAGAAAAAAATGCATTAATGAAGATAAGTATGCTAAGTTTTTGAATGCCACTGATATCCTTTCTTAATATTTCAGCTCAGCACAATTATTGTTTTATATGTAGCGTTTTATGTCATACCGGTTGATATTTTATATAGTTACCAAGTTCTTTCAGTAGTTTCAGCGCTCGGTGAAAACAACTTGAATTTGTTTACTCGTGCAAATGAGGGGCTGAATACAAGCATTTTATATTTTACTAGCAGACCCGTCCACGCGTTGCTGTGGCTGAGTGATTTAAGACAGATTTGAAAGACAAATTTAACACAAATTAACATAACATTTTATAACATTTATTCAATAGTATATATACTCTAAATATCTTTAATCTTAACGAATCACAGTTAATGTTCAATGAAGCGCCAGTCGATGTACAATATTTTTGGTCAAGGCGCTATCTGTTCCTGACTTATGGAACGTACGATTAATAACAACAACCAACGTTGATGATCAGTTTATTATTAATTATTAACAATTAAGACCATTAATTTAAATAATAACTATCTATCATCTAAGTTGGACCAAATTACATATATATGCTAACTTTCATGAATATCGGTTGACTCGTTTTTGAGTTTATTCGGAACATACACAGTGACACGGATTTTTTATATATTAAGATTAATATTTCACAAAAAAAAACTTTTTAATGAACGGGGTTGCAAAGATAGGTTTTGGCCAGTTTACATTAAGACAGCAAAGATTCATAGCTATATCAAGATCCAAAAGGTGGCGCTATTGCCAGATCAGCATCAAATTCTGTAATTGTATTGTTACATGATTCAAATGAAAATGTTCATATGGTGTCAGTATATGCTGTCGCCATTAAATTACCCGTGTCTAAAGGGAATGGATTCTGAAGTACTGAAATTTTAATCTGAAATCTTCGTTGAAAGACTAAAATACTAATTCACCAATGTATCAGTAACATAAGAACTTTGCGACACCCAACTTGTAATGTGCGTACAACCACAAAGCTAGGTTTTTATTTTTTAAGTTCTTTGGGAATAACTACCACATAAACTTGAAAGTCTGTATATTTCAAACGTCTAAATATACAGACTTCCAAGTATATGTGGTAATTATTCCCAAAGGTCACAGAAAAAATAAAAACGAGAGATGCTACAATTGTCATTCAGAAAACAACGCAAGGCTAGTATGCAGTGATGATGCATTTTGAAGTTTTTAGCACCTATTGAAGTACTAAAATTCTGGAGAAAATCAAGTGCGAGTTGGACTCGCATACTAAGGGTTCCGTACCACCTTTGATACAATGTAAGTGAATCAAGGTATATATTTTTCTAATATTCCATATTCAGACAAGCAGGGAATGAGCGCATTTTCTTATATTTATCCTAATATCTTTTAAAGAAGCCAGTTTTAAATTTATAAAAAATATACACTTTTATTTCTCACACATAGATTTTTTATTTTATCTGCTACATGATTTGCTTGATTTTTATAAAAATATGTATTTAATTTTCTAATTTAGTCCCCCAAAATTACCATTAGAGTTTTATTTTACTGTAGACTTTCAGGGAAGCCCTATGTAATCTATAACCTGAATTTTTTGCTGTGTAGATTGGAAGATAAAGGTGAAAATTGTTCCTCGAAGTTTCCTTGGACATCCGTCATCAGGTGACGGAGCTGCCAATAGATTCAATCATGGAGTTACTGCAATGTTGCCCCAAGAACTGCTACTTTCAAGAGAAGGACAGGATCTTGATGCAGGAAGATGGATTGCCTATGGGCTCGCCGTTATCGCCAACCGTCGCCAACATCTACATGGAGTGGTTCGAAGAACATGCACTGAAGAGATACAAGAAGCAGCCCAAGTTATGGTTGAGGTATGTCGCTGACACCTTCATTATTTGGCAACACGGAGAGACACAACTACAGGAATTCCTGGAGCACTTAAACCGATGCCAACCATCCATTAGATTCATCATGGAGATGGGAGAAGGTGGGTGCCTACCATTCCTAGATGTAAAGTGTCAAAGGACTAGGACCGGAATCCACACAACAGTCTACAGGAAGGCTACCCATACAGGACTGTATCTGCATTATAATTCTAACCACCCATCAACAGCGAAAACTGGCATCATCAAAACTCTAATCCATACAGCCAAAAATATCTGTAGTACGCCAGAAGTCCTCAAAGAAGAACAAGTGAAACTTAGAGAAGACCTTTTGGCGAATGGATATCCGGAAACCATCATTAACAAGGCGTTTGAAGAACTGGACAAACCACCTAGACAGGAAGAGGAAACCACGATAGCAACTCTATTATTACCGTATACTAAAGGCTTGTCGGAGAAACTTAGTAGAAATGCACACAGATATGGAATTAGAATGATCTTCAAAAGCAGCAACACTCTAAGGAGCATGATTACAAAAACGAGGCCGGACGCTTCAGAAATACCAAATATCTGTATATACAGTATACCTTGTGAATGTGGCAATCTTTACATTGGAGAGACAAAGCGACCGCTGGACACCAGGGTTAAAGAACACCTCAAAGCCACTCAAAGGGCGGAGCTAACGAAGTCTGGGCTAGCTAACTACGCGTGGACCGAACACCACAGCATCAGCTAGGACCAGGCCAGGCGTAATTCACAAGGAGGAGCATTGGATATAAAGAAAATTTATAGAGACAGTATATATAATCTCGAGCGAGAATATAATTAGCGAGCCCAGCGTCCAAATTAAAAACATTTGGAAACCCCTTGGGCCACTGTCGCTACGCATCACCGACAACCAACCGCCAGATACGACGACGCTGATTGGACCGGATGACACCCAATGACCATGACCGGCGACGCATGACGGATTAAAGGTATTCACCTGATGACGATAGCAGATACAAAGCTATTGAAACGTTGTGAGATCAACCTTTTCAAGACGATGGAAGTCCAAGGAAACTTCGAGGAATATAAATCTTTTAGACAATTTAAAAATACAAAATACTTTTTTTTTCAAATTTTAGATTTTAGATTAGTATTGTATAGTTTCTAAAAGGTTAGTAAGTCGATGTTTAATATTTTTGTTAATATCTTTTAAACAAATGATTTTAAAAACATAACAAAATATATTTGTGATTCCCATAAATTAATATTAGGGATACCTCCTTATTTTTCCTGTAAAGTTCAAGTATAAGCCTTTTTTAAAAATTAATAAGTAGTTTTGTAAATATCCTTTAAACAATTTATTTTAAAGATATGAAAAATACATTTGTATTCTTCATAATAACCTGTTTCATTTGATGTATTGCATGATGCGTTTAAAAAATATTTTTTTATTTTCTGTTTAATCCTATAATTTGGCCCACAAAATTAATATTAGGGACGTCTTCGTATTTTTCCTGCGAACAAAAAATTTTACGTTTTGTATTTTCGGAAATAATAGGGAGAATGGGTATTTTTTATATTTTTATGAATATATTTTAAATAATTTATTTTAAAAATATAAAAAATTATATACTTGCTATTCGTCATAATGAGTCCTTTGATTTAAAATATTATATGATGTGTAATTTTAATATTTTTAAAATATTTTCCATTAAATGCTGTAATTTGCCCCCAAAATTAATATTAGGGGTATCTCCCTATTTTTCCGGTAATATTGCGGTGAGGCCCTATATCTCTAATTTTTTTTCAAAATTTTAGGTCTCATATTTAGTTTCGAAGATTTTTTTAGTGTTCCCCCAGAAGTACCCCCAAAATCAAAATTTCTTCATTTGCCATTTGTATTCCTGATGACATCACCAAACTATACACCGATACCGAATTTTAACATTTTTCGTCCAGTAGTTTAGGAGAAAAATGCCGTGATGTGAAAGAGGGAGAAATACAAGACTGATATTCTAAGGGTATGCGTATATTGTATATACGGAACCCTAAAAAGATTGTTTGGTAAATGATGAATTTCATTTAATTGATATATTGTTTTTGTTACAGGTTTCAGGGCGTCATCTTACTCTCCTTGTGATCGACGATCAAAACACCGACTGGAGTAAATATTTCCGCGGCAGAAAAATCGGAGATTACGACATTCGCGTTGAGCAGGCCGAATTCAAAGAAATTAACGTCACCGCCAATGCGGAGGGCGCTAATGTATCTATGGCCGTAATGCGTAGTGGCACAAGAGTTGGACGCTCCTTCAGGCCGGACTTTTTACTGGTAAGGTCCACGGTTGAGTGTAAGTAAAATTAAATACTAAATACTGATGCACGAACAGAAGTAAAAAAAATTAAAATTAGAAGGTTATTTGTTTCTTATTTTGCATTTTGGTAGGACTATCTAATGCCTGCCAATTTGATGCCTAGGCGTTCACACAATGTGTTATATTTTTAATAAAAAAAAAACAAATAAAATGAAAGGGCTATAAATTTTTTTATTGTGCTTGCTTTCTATTGCTCTCTTTAAAAAATATTAATATAGGGGGCTACGCTTTTATAACTTTTCGTAACATAGTAATATACCTACCTGACAACAGATGGTGAAAACATGTATTATTTTTATTTTTTCCACCCGATGCGAAAGCGTAAAACGATCACGTATATTGCAGGAATAAAACGTTTCAAAGTTACGGTTCTGACTTCGTTGTCAAATAATGGCTTTATATTTATTGAAGTAGATTGCAAAATGAGTTTGATTCTTATTAGGTTATTTAAATTGACTTCAATTCAGGTTAAAGAATAGACTTTGACAACGTTTGTATTCCTGCAATTATACGTCGTTTTTTGTCTGTACAATTGTGGTGTATTGCCCAAAAAAACATAAAAGTAATCAAGAATATGCCACAAACAACGTTTAGAAGACAAAACATGTATTATCCTTCAAAAACAATATTATATAGTATACACTTGTATATCCAAATTTTTATTCGTATCCAGTGAAGTGAAAAAAACAAAGTGAAGAGTTTGGAGGTACAAGTAACCATCAATATGCTGCTGGCATATTTCATAACTGATCCCTCTCGCAATGAGTTAGTGAAAACTGGACGTTTCGTTGGAGACACATCTGCCCTCATCAGGTCGTCCGGTTCTCGGAAAAACTGCTCTCTCTATTGGATTCCGGGCTTAATCCTTTGGCACATCCAATGAAGAAATATTAGACACGCACTTTCGTCCCTCTCTAAATCCAAACAACAGACTACAGGAAGGCTGACATACAGGGTTATACCTACACTACAATTCTAACCACTAATCTCCAACGATAACTGACATCATCAAAACACCATAGAGCCAAATATTTGTGGAGCACACCAAAGGTTTTAAAGAAGAACAAGTGAAACTTACAGAACACCTTTTGACGAATGGATATCCGGAAACCATCATTAACAAGGATAAACCATCTAGGCAGGAAGAGGAAACCACGATAGCAACCATTTAATTACCATTAAGGAAAGGCTTGTCGGTGAAATTTAGAAGTATTGGACACAACACCTTGAGGATGTTCCTCAAAAAACAAAGCCGGATACTTCTCCATTACCAAATAACTGTATATAGACATCATACCCTGTGAATGTGGCATTCTCTTCATTGGGGATACAGAACGACCGCTGGACACCAGGGTTATGGAGCACCGCATAGCTACTTAAAGGGCGGAGCTAACGAAGTCTGTGTAAGCCAATCACGCATGGACCGAATACCATAACATCAACTGCGACCGGGCCAGGATACATTACAAGGAAGAGCACTTGTATAAAAGAAAAGCCCAGTGTGGAAATTACGTTTGGAGACCCCTTCTCAGCCACTGCCCGCAGGTATCACCGACAACCAACAGTCTGGTACAGCAACGCTGATTTAACAAGATAAGATTGAGGTACCCAATGAGCATGGCAGCAACGCATAATCTAAATTTCCCATCATTTACCTGATGATGACTGCAGAATCCAAGCGACTGAAACGTTGTGAGATCAATCATTTCAAGACTATGGAAGTAAAGAAACTTGAGGAATGATGAGTTACATTGTCTAATAATGATGCTATTGTCAGTTGTAGTTAAAATACATTTTTCTCTTTACACATTTAAGGTCGAGAAAAAACAACTCATTTCCATTTTTTACTAAACATAGACTCAAGTATTTCAAGTTTTTTGTAATGTGCCTACTTATTTATTGAAAAAAGATCGAAAACAACACCAAAATATAATTAATGTCGTTTTGACCATTGTATTGTAAACGTAGTCTAACTTGAGATAACTTTATATATATAACATTATCATCTGTAATGTTAGATTTGACTACTGTTTTATTTTTCAGTTTTCAGTGATGATTAAAAGAATTTGTATAAAACCCTTCTACGTTAAACTGCAATTCAAAATCATAAATCTTGCATAAAGTAAACAACTTTTGTTTAAAAAATCTCTACAGTTTACAACTGATAAAAAAACACTAGTTTTTTAACTTTTTTTATGCGCAAATAACACAGCCACACGAGAAAATATTGGGCAAATATTATTCAAAATACTATCGTAACTAGCGGTTTTTGGTGTCTCTGTGTCCGAATCCGGGGTCCGTTTGACCTTCTCAGGTCAGGCAAGGTCATTTGAAGGTCAAATCGAGAAAACCCTTCAAAAAAATCCGGCAAAATTCATAATGGGTTATCTGAACGATAGGTGCAGCATCTCTGGTTTTTATTTTTTTGAGTTCTTTGGAAGTAACACTACATAAACTTTAAAGTCTGTATATTTCAAATAGTCCAAACATTTCAGGGCATAAACCGTTTTCAATGGTATTAACACAAATTTAAAAGAAATTAAAAAATTGAAAGGATTCGTAATGAAAAATTGTATGTGGTGTTATTCCCAAAGAACTCAGAAAAAGTAAAAATTCAATCTAGGGTTTTTGGGGTCGCTGATCGAAACCGGGGTCCGTTTGACCTTATAAGGTCAGGGTCAAGTTTATTTCAAGGTCAAATCGAGAACACCCATTAAAAATTTGAAAAAAATCATTGTGAGGTTTTTGGGGTCGTTGATTCCGAATTCAGGTTACGTTAGACCTTATAAGATCAGGGTCAAGGTCACTTGAATGTCAAATGGAGAAAAGCATTAAAAAAAATCTGGAAAATTTCATTATGTTGGTTTTTGGTGACGCTGATTCCGAATCCGGGGTCCGTTTGACACTATAAGGCCTATATAAATGTCTGTTACAACAGTAGAATAACAATAATATTGTCTCCTTATTTAACTTGGTCTCTCTTAGTGTCTGTTTTTATTAATCAAGTCGAACCGAAATTCA
Source organism: Octodonta nipae (assembly GCA_034190945.1). NCBI lineage: Eukaryota > Metazoa > Arthropoda > Insecta > Coleoptera > Chrysomelidae > Octodonta > Octodonta nipae. The sequence goes on from CM067222.1 coordinate 14,889,169, forward strand.
ATAACACTGCAACCTGCTGTTGCTCTCACCGGTCTCCATTCCCCAACATTTTCTCTGGGTAGATCTAGGGTAAGAAGAGCACAGCTATGAGTACTTCCAATTAGGGTCAGGAACACACAATGTATAGTGGGACTCAGGTTCTTTACTTGTTTCCATTGATTGAAAATCAACATACCTACAATAGCACAACTCAAAATTCTGCAACCACGATTTAATGTGAAATCTATTGCCAAAGAACATTGAATGATCAGGAACTTGGATTCATGGAGCTGAATGGCTCCAAAAAACTAAAAAAGGGATAACGTATTTATTGTTTATCAAACTGACCAGGATTCGGAATCAACGACCTCAAAAACCTCATAACGAATTTTTCCAGATTTTTTTGAAATATATGCTCTATTTGACCTTCAAATAATTCTGACCCTATTCTTTTATGGTCGAACGAACCCTGGATTCAGAATCAGCGACCCTAAATACATGTTTTTCCAGATTTTTTTAAAGGTATTTCAAGATTGAACCTTCAAATGACCTTGACCCTGACCTGATAAGATCAAAACGGATTCCGATCGGTGACCTCAAAATTCCATAGTTACCATAGTGAAGTTTTTAGAGCAGACAACTTATTTTTTGTAGAGCTCTGTAATTTTCATTGTCTTCTAAACATAACATTAAATGGCGCATACAGATACGGTCATATATGATTTATCTCACCCATTTCTGCAAAAACAGATTTAGAATTAAATGGCGCATGATACAGTCATATATGATTTATCTCAATTTCTGATGGCGCATACAGATAAGATCATCTCAAATTCTGCAAAAACAGATTTAGATTACAGATACAGTCGATTTCTGCAAAAACAGATTTAGAATTAAATGGCGCCACCTACAGTGATTTATCTCAATTTCTACAGATTTAGAATTAAATGGCGCATACAGATACAGTCATATATGATTTTCTTTCTGCAAAAACAGATTTAGAATTAAAGACAGATACAGTCATATATGATTTGTCTCACCCATTTCTGCAAAAACAGATTTAGAATTAAATGGCGCATACAGATACAGTCATATATGATTTATCTCACCCATTTCTGCAAAAACAGATTTAGAATTAAATGGCGCATACAGATACAGTCATATATGATTTATCTCACCCATTTCTGCAAAAACAGATTTAGAATTAAATGACACATACAGATACAGTCATATATGATTTGTCTCACCCATTTCTGCAAAAACAGATTTAGAATTAAATGGCGCATACAGATACAGTCATATATGATTTATCTCACCCATTTCTGCAAAAACAGATTTAGAATTAAATGGCGCATACAGATACAGTCATATATGATTTCTCTCACCCATGATTTAGACCGGACCATTTGGTGGGTACAGATGTGTAAACGCATGCAGTAGGCTTACTTCATGTAGATGACAGTTTGGCTGATGAAGTCACGCTGAGTGCAAAAAAATAATTCCATTTCCAGTTTTAAAGCGTATTGGTGTTCATTAGGGTCTGTATTTGCGTGTCTGTTCGTAACGGTCATGCTGTACATACAATTAGTTCTAAGTCTAAGGCGTGGGCTATTAAGAATTATTTACTTATTTTCTGCCTTATCGCTGAGGTTCTGACAAACCTCCAAAAGAACCTACCGAAAGAAAGTTCTCGGTTTATTCAATTTTTTGCTATTGAGCAGTTTTTCAGATCTGAAGACAGTAATGGTTACAGGGATGGTGTGACTATATGAAATTAGGAGTATATATAATGTACAAGTTACCTAAATAATAAACATTGATCATGTTAATATAAATATTTTATTAATAAAATATAATTATTTGTACATTTATAACAAATATCTAAGAGGTACGAAACACAGCTAATTCTAAAGGCATATAAAAATAAGTTAAAATTACATTTATATGTACAAAACAAATTCTGAGATTCTAAACAGTTTTTAAACACATGAAATTATTCGATAATACGGGGGTCTACTTGATGCGATTTCATAACCAAAGCCTATTAAATATGTTATGCGAAAACACAAATTTATCACTTATGAAATAATTTTTTTAAAAATTTCATTGCAGTGCTTCACACCATCAGAACGGCTTACATAATAAATTGTGTATTCCAAATACATTCTAAACTAAATCTAGAGATCAACAAATATGATTAGCAAGCTGGAAGCAATAAGTGCTTCAAATCATATCGGAAATGGAAAATCCTACTGAACAAGGTGGACAAAGGGAGCATTCATTAATATTCAGTGCCGTGATCTTTGATCAGAAATAGGAGCTTCAAAAGTTCACGTTTTTGTCAGTGTCAATGTTAATATATCACGTATTTTCTAAACATATACTTATCCAGTACTTTCTAATATGCAGCGTCTTCCCACTGCTTCTTAATATTAAACAAATTACATGCGAATAACACTGAAGGGCATGAGTGACAGACTTCGGATCAGTAACTAGATATATGCTGAACTAACTGTAATACTAACGAACATGGGCCTAGAGAGGGCTCAACATCAAACAGTTTCTATAGCAGAAGGAGCTATTTGTCACGCTAGCAATAGCTTCAAAATTTAAAACATATTACAATAGTGTTAAAGGAAAACATTTAAAAGAAACAAACACAATAAATGGTAAAACTTTTATGGCATACAGTACACCAATGACAACTAGGTGTGCCTGTATGTTTGTCTGCCATGTCAATGTCTCTTTATTTAAATATGCCATGCCACACATCGAACACACAAAGTCCTTTGTTCTGTTAAATGTGTGCTTTCGTGTGTAATATTTATCCCTAGCAGCTTTCAACTTAAACGTTAAATCACAGCCTGAACAAGGAAAATTTCTTTCATTTATATGTTTCAACATAATGTCAGTTTTTAAGGTACCTCGTTCTTTAAAATTTCGACCGCAAGTCTCCAACATATGTCCTGTGTTACTACGTACGTGTTCCCTACGATGAACGGCTAAAGCGCTACGATATTTGAACGCTTGCCCACAGTCTTTACATGAGTAACATTTATCTCAAGAATGTTTTACAAGAAGGTCTCTTAAATATGAATTCTTTATAAATGCCGCCCCGCACTGGCCACATCTGAATGTTTTATGAATTTCGTTGTGCTCCTTAAGAGCTTTTATTGACGCAAACGATTCTTTAACCTTTTGCAGTGAACTTCAGTTTTGTATAAAGATATTGGAGGATTATACTTTCTTACTTGTCTTGTTTCAGATTCAGGGCAACCTTTTGGAATTTTTATGATAATTTGAGAACTGTACTGTTCATACTGGTTCACTTGCATGCAAACATTATGAACCATTAACATGTGATGACCAAAATCAGACTTGAAGAGAAAACATCTGAGTGATCGTTAACTTTTGCCTCTGATGTAGAAGTTGAATTTTTCTACCATGTCTAGGATGGATTTCTAAACTTGCTGGATCTTTACTTTCACAGCTTGGACTACCATTTGATTCAACTGGGAAATCTTCATCATGCAAGAAAGATGCCTCATTATCTGAATCAAAGTCATCACTAACATCATGATTAAATAGAAAACTGTCGCTGGCATGGGTCTCACATTCTTGAGTTTCTTCTTTACAAGTCATCAAGTCTTTGTATCAAATTTGTATCTTTAGATAAACAACTTTTAAAATATTGCTCACTATTATGAATTGTGTTAATTAGGTGATGAAAATCAAATACTAATTTTAGCAAATCTTAAATATCAAATTAGGTAGGTGAACTTTATTTTTCACCTTTATATTTGAAATATGTTCTAAAATATTTGCTATACTTAAACCGTTTTAAATAAATGCTCTATCATTGTTCTCTAAAGAATTCATTTATCTGCATTGTGCGTTTGAATAATAGTTATTATTTATGACGGACATATATTAAAAATGAATTCTTTAGAGAACAATGATAGAACACTTATTTAAAAATCATTTTTATCTGCATTGTGCGTGCGTTTGAAAATCAGTGAATTGACTAATTATTTGGAGTTCAATTTGAGCATGAACTATGATAATTCTATTAAAAAATGTAGAATTTGTCTAAGTGAATCCATTGAGCTAGATACAAATCCTATCTTTGAACTAGTGATAGACGGTTTAAGTATAGCAAATATTTTAGAATATATTTCAAATATAAAGGTGGAAAATAAAGTTCACCTACCTAATTTGATATGTAAGATTTGCTCAAAAATAATATTTGATTTTCATCACCTAATTAACACAATTCATAATAGTGAGCAATATTTTAAAAGTTCTTTATCTAAAAATAATTTTGATACAAAGACTTGATGACTGTAAAGAAGAAACTCAAGAATATGATGCCAGCGACACTATTTAATAATGATGTTAGTGAAGACTTTGATTCAGATAATGAGGCATCTTTCTTGCATGATCAAGATTTCCCTGTTGAATCAAATGGTAGTCCAAGCTGTGAAAGTAAAGATCCAGCAAGTTTAGAAATCCATCCTAGACATGGTTGAAAAAATTCAACTTCTACATCAGAGGCAAAAGTTAACGATCGCTCAGATGTTGAAGAAGTTCCATCCATTAAGTATACCTGTGAAATTTGTGGTGATTGTTTTCTCTTCAAGTCTGATTTTGGTCATCACATGTTAATGATTCAAAATGTTTGCATACAAGTGAACCAGTATGAACAGTACAGTTCTCAAATTATCATAAAAATTCCAAAAGGTTGTCCTGAATCTGAAACAAGACAAGTAAGAAATTGTAATCCTCCAATATCTTTATACAAAACTGAAGTTCACTGCAAAAAGTGTAAAGAATCGTTTGCGTCAATGAAAGCTCTTAAGGAGCATAACGAAATTCATAAAACATTCAGATGTGACCAGTGCGGGGCGGCATTTATAAAGAATTCATATTTAAGAGACCATCTTGTAAAACATTCATGTAAAGACTGTGGGCAAGCGTTCAAATATCGTAGCGCTTTAGCCGTTCATCGTAGGGAACACGTACGTAGTAACACGGGACATATGTGCGAAACTTGTGGTCGAAATTTTAAAGAACGAGGTACCTTAAAAACTCACATTATGTTGAAACATACAAATGAACGAAATCTTCCTTGTTCAGGCTGTGATTTAACGTTTAAGTTGAAAGCTGCTAGGGATAAACATTACACACGAAAGCACACATTTAACAGAACAAAGGACTTTGTGTGTTCGATATGTGGCATGGCGTATTTAAATAAAGAGACATTGACAAGACACATGGCAGACAAACATACAGGCACATCTAGTTATCATTGGTGTACTGTATGCCATAAAAGTTTGCCATGAACAATAATTGTTGATTCTCATTTCCACGATGCCTGAATTTATATGAAAAAAGGAGTCCGGTAGCTCAGTGGTTGAAGCCTACACTTCATAAACTAACTCCACTTTGGCCGTGGGTTCGAATTCCACCGATGCATATGGATTTTGTGTTGTTGATCTCCCCAGGGAGTTATGAAAATTCGCCGAAATAATACTAGAAAAGAAAGAGTAGGCTGGCTAGTTAACATCAAGGTTGAGGCCATAAAAGTATAGATAAATGATATGAAAAAAAAAAAACAATTTCTTTAATAATTGGTGTGTAATTCGATTCATTCTGATGGCGCTACTGTCTAATAAAGCTGTGCTCACAATAAAAGTTTTAGTTCTATGCATTTTAACAAATTTAATAAGGCCGTTATTTAAAAAAATGAGAATATGTAGAGCACTAAAATAAAAAACAAGACTAACTTTAGTTGTAGCATAAAATCAAGAAATTTGAAAAATTTGATTCTAGAGATTTGGTATTATTGTCAATGTAATGAATTTAATTCATATGCACTATTTACTTGATTCATGAATATTGAGTTTACTGATTCGGGACAGTAGTTAATCAATTTGATCATTGAAACTAAAAACAATATCAACGACCCCAAGGCGACCTTTTACTGTTACATTTCTTTTTTCAGATAAGGCAGAACCTAAGAGACGCTGGTGAAGATAACAAAAAACTACTTTTGGCACTGAAATTTGGGGGTGTTCCAAGTATCAACAATCTAAATGCAATATTCAACTTCCAGGTAAGATTCTTTCATAATAATACTTTTAGCTCAGTCTAATTGTAAAACTATTTTGTTAGAAAATATTGAAAAGAAAATTAAGCGTAACCTAGAGGGAAAAAATAACATGCTATATACATAGTGATTACAATCAAAATTTCAATAAAATATACAAAGTACAATTATTTAACAAACATAGTCTTCAATTTATAAAATGTGTTACCGGCAAGTATTTAATATGTAATTGCTAGGAAACTATAGTTGAGGGTGTCCCAAAAGTAAAGCAACGCCTAAATATTGCATTCGGATTGCGTTTCGGAGATATATGTATCAAAAATTAGTTGCAGGACTTTTCTTGGTTAACTTGGTTTTGACTCCAATGATGAGTTTGGAAAAAGCTGAAAATTTTGCTTTCTATATGACCTTGACCGTTACCTTGAACATTAGCCCCCCCCCCAAATTATTTCAAAGTAAAGATTTTTTTTCAATGAGCATTTCATTTCACTATCCGTGACTTTTATTAAAGTCATACCCACGGTCATGCAAAAGTCATATTCAAATCTAGAACTCAGTCATTCCCTAAAACCACAAGAAAAAAGTTACTATTCTGAGTTCTTATTTCGAAAAATGACCTTCACCTTGAAGTGAGGGTCAAGGTCAGATTCAAGGTCCCGTCGAGTAATCACGGAAAAATACTAAAACTTTTTTGGCGTTCAAAGTCAAGATCATATTGATGGCGAAATTTTACGCTCTTTCAAAAGTCAAATAGTAAAATATTTAAAAAAAATTACCATGAAATGACCTTGAAAGTCAAGGTAGCCACCGAATAGCTAAGGAAAAATCCTACAACTTTAGTTTGGAAGATTTTTTGTATCGTAATTCGAGCGAGATATTTAGCCGCTCTGGTAGTTTTAGGACATCCGGTATAGTAAATACATTCAAACAATAATGGACAAATATGTTACGAAATTTCGAAAAATAACATTTAGAGGTCTTCAAAATGAATCGACTTCATGGCATAAACCAGTAACTGTATGTGGTTTGATTAAACTTGATAAATAACATCATGAATTCTTCATACAAGAGCCCTTGTTATCCCATTGAATGAAATTTGTAGATTAGCTAATAACCAAAAACAGTAGTACTAGTATTGTTTTTATTGTTCGTATCAATCTTAAATTACATCTTTAGGTTATGTATTTTTTTGGTTGATTTCTGGCCTACGTCTTTGAACCTTTAGCCTGCTACAAAGACCCACAGGCGAGATATAGACTCAAATCTCCTATGCAAATGTAGATTATCTATTTATATGTCTCCATGAACAATTAGGAAATAATTTTGATATAGCACAAGTGAGTAGAAACTAAAACAAAACAATTTAACATATGATTTTTGACATTTTTAAATTGAACTTCTAGTATAGAATGCAAAAACTATTCTCAACCGAGGATATGACTAAAAATATAAAACTAGATCATCGTTTGAAATCTATTACCTATCTATCAGCAATTTTGAAACGAAATTAGTGTCTCATTTTTGATAGTCTTTTCTAGCTTTACTTAAACGAAAAAAAGAGCTGCTACAAAAATATCGAACCTAAGTAATCAGCCGTGGGACTCCGATTAATAGAAAACCCTTGTAGAATCGAAAAGTAACGTCATTTTGTCGTCAGATACGAGTTATGAGTACGAACATTTCTAAAGTGACGTCACTTTTCGATTCCACTAAAGTTTGAATTGATCGGAATCCCACTGCAGGTCACAACTAGACTGTACAAATTGTACAACAGAAACTATTGCACCCAAAAATACTATGTATTCTGATGAGAGAACATTAACAGGTGATCCTGGGAAACAGGCGAGAGCCTCAAAGTTAGTAAATTTATTATTAAAACGAGGTAATATTAACCCCAAAAGCCTAGAAGAACGTCATTTCTATGGGTTGAAACCTCAGAACAACTATTTTTAATGTAATAGTCCAAAAAATCAGAGTATAAAATTATATTTAGGTAAATTTAGTACAGGATCGCCCTCCCCCCAAAGCTTGAAATCCCCCCCTGAAGCTTGAAATCCCCCCGGAAGCACCTGTCTGGACCCACCCCTGCTGGGAAGAAGAAAATGGATATTCCATGAGAAAAACATGTCCGTCATGTTTTCCGTGGCTACTGATGGGATTATTTTATCGCTCCATGTCTTAGTGGCGTACCTTGGGAGGAGGAAAGGAGGAAGTAGGGCATGTGCTTTTTAAAGGGGGCACAAAATTCTCGAAGTATTAAACCATAAATATAATTCACATTCAAATAATTCAGGGATTCCTGCGCGAGATGAGCTTTTGTGAATGTTTTATTTAGTGTATGTTAAATTCATATGGTTAGAAGGTGACCCCACATCTCCTATTACGATCGAGTTTTAAGCAGGTGGCTAACGACAGTTTGTCTAGTTGAATGTTGTGACAAAAAGTTCTTAAATGCACCAAAGAATGTGTTGTTCAAGTAAATGCAATAAAAATAAAAAAGAAATATACCTTTCAGGGAGTTTCAACAACTTTTAAAAGAAGGCGAACATTAGTTCGATGTACCAAATGATCTTGGGCTTAGAATTCTTACTGTTCAATTCGTCTATCATTTATGAAGTAATTTTGGGACTACCACATCTTAAACCAATATATTTTTATGTAATCCTACAATTTCTTATTGGTGATATCATAGGAAAAAATAAGGCTATTAAAGTGAATCAAATAAGACTTGTTATTCTGAATTTTAAATTTTAAACTGCTATTTCTGCTTGACTGTTAATATTATAATACATCTAAGATTGCTTATCATTAAATATTTTGCTGTAAAATATTATTGTTGCATGCCTAAAGTACTGGAGGCAAAAATATTACAATTCCCTTTATTGATACCAAACGATATCTCACTTGTCATACGCAAAAAGTGATGTTATGAATAACATTTATCTGGATCAATAGAGACTAACTATTAAATACAAAATTATTAAATTTTATGCAATTTAAATAATCACTGCGCTTACCAAAGAAAACATTATAGTTATATACATTGAAGGGAATATTAAATGTTTTTCTTACATATTATATGCTTGCCCAGTAACTAAATTGTTTTTAGCTCTTTTTGGAATTTCCACGTAACATGAAAATTTATTACATTTGTTTACACCAATTTTTGTTCACATACAATTTTGTTCTTTCTTCAAGGACAAGCCTTGGGTATTTGGACACTTGGTACAACTACAAAGAAGACTCGGGAAAGAGAATTTTCCCCTGATTGAGCAGACCTTCTATCCTGATCATCATGAAATGGTGAGTGAAATTTTATCCTAAAGATCTGCAGACAAGTATCTACGTTAGGTTTACACAAACACTATTATTTTATGAAAAACATAAAGCTCAACTGCGATTGCTATATACACTCAACAATAACAATACTTCATAGTAAATTAGGGCTCAAACGGTGCCTCTCGCCCGCGCATTCTCTCTATCCTTTCCTTGGTTCGTTTTTCTTTCCAGCAATGAGTGAGAGCCTTTGTTCTTGTCCACATGCAGGAGTTGTTTTGGTGGCGTAAACAAATACCCTGTAAATAAGGAAACATTTTACTTTGTGCCACTGAGGTTTAAATGTTTCAGCTACAATTACTAAGTAGTCATTAATAAATATTTGATCTGATTGATGTTGAAGTATTTTTATTTAATGTTTGTGCACTTATTGTGAATAATAACACAAGACTTAAAAATGCTGTATATTTCCAAATGTTTCGAGTTCTAACTTAGACACCCCTGGTCAATGGCAATAGAATAATTATATGAAAAAAGAACAATCGTGAATTATAAATTAATGTTTGACAATAAATGTGACATATGACGCAAGTAAGATAGTATAATTTGGTAAATTGGCAGAATTTGAAAGAGTTATCCTCAAAATTTTATGTGGTACTGCACTGGCCTATCCACAGGAGGGCCTAAGGGTTTCAACCAACCCCCAATTAATATGAATTTTTAGTGTTTATTTCGCTAAAACCTACCTTCAGCGGGGTGAAGCCTCCCACCATTACTACCACCGAGGTCAAGCCTCCCCCAACAAAGGTCAAGATCCCCCCAACGGCGGTCCCAGGTATGTTCACAATTTTCAAAATTGTCAGTTTTTTAATGTAATTTTTCTGTTCATTTTTTGAAAAATTCAGAGGTTTAGAATTTTCTCCAAGATAGAATTGTGAATGTAATATGTACTATATTGGAGAAACCCCTAGACCTGTAAATGTTTGAATAAATGAAGAATTACATTAGAATACGACCAACCCGAAACCAAATCAAAGGAATCAGCATTTATTTTGTTAAATGAAAACGAAAATGGAGTCAACAGAATTCTTTGATCGCATTTTTGGTGAAATCACTATAAACTCGCACCTAGGAGTGCTTCAGTGGCAGATTCAGGATTGTCGTTTAGGTGAGGGGTCCTAACCTCGATGGTGGGGGCTTGACCCCGCCGAAGGTAGATTTTAGCAAAATAAACACTAAAAATGCATACAATGACACGAATGTGGGGAAGCCCCATAGCTCCTCCTGCTAATGGAGCCATAATTGCAATAAATTTCGGGGGTTCTAATTAAATTTATTTTAAAAACTGTGATAATAACTTCACTTTCTAGAACCTTATTTGCAAGTAAAAAGCAAATATATTCAACAGCTGATTTCAAATAACAATTCACACAAATATAAACTCAACTAAGTAAGCTGTACTAAATTAGAAATTCTGTATTGCTTTATATATACGTTGAATTTTCTGGGCGCTCTGGATGGGTATTAATTTTGTTCACACAGCGTCGAGATCAGCAGTTTTTTTAACCCATTCGAAAATTCCTGTTCCTTTTTTTTATCCCAGTGATTTGTCTTATCGGAATGAATACTGTTTTACGTTGTTGTCAGGGACGGCGTAGATAAATTTTATAAGAATATTATCAAATTAAATTCTTGTAGTTACGTCATACGTCACATATATTGCCAAACCTTTTAGTTTTAAATATTAAAATTATGCTTTTGTCCTATAGTTTCATATAGTCCCCAAAACGTTTAGAAATATACAGCATTTTTAGATATTGTGGTGTTATTCCGAATTGATAATAATAAATATATTAAATCGGAATAATAGATTTAATGATAATTATTCTTATCATTTATAACCTGCTGTAAGGAGCCGAGGCTTCTTAAAGGAGCTAAATGACGTCGGTATTGGCGTCAACCCCAAAACCAATCATGGAAATCGAGGAGACCCGGAAATCGTAAACAGCAGTTAAGATAAGTTTAAAATGTAAGCGGTATTAAAAACGTACAAAGAGCCAACTTCCGCTCTTATTAGAAAAGTTGAAAGTTGATATTATTCTTACATGTTCCCAGAAACTCTCTTTTGGTACGTACAGTCGCCACGAATGAGACAAACCAAAATTAAAAATATCTCAGGTGATAAATTCAAAAATTAGAAAAATCATCAACATTCTTATTGAATACAGTTTTGAAATTTGCTATCGGCTATACCTCAAAAACAAAAAAAAGTATTAGGAGATGTAGATAATGATACATAATAATAATAAAATAACGGTAAAATAAAGGTATGCCAAAAATGAAGAAACAACTATGGACGTTTTCCATATTTAGTCAATATTTTCTTTCAACTATACAGGTTAAATAATGGTTAGATAAATTATCACTACACAGGGAATAGCTTACATCGAATGACCTCTTACATCACTGGATTGTCACTAGATATACTGAAAAGTTGGTTTGAAAATTTACTCACAAATGTCGAATGTCGTCAAGGATTTTATAACAGACATCATTTTGGTTTAAATTAAACGGAAACTAGTTCGAATAACTTGTGTTTATGCTAATTTGAACTCAATTTCTCAATTTTTTTGGGGCGAAATTACATTTTCACAGGACATTAAAATGAGTTGCAACCAGTAAGAGATTTCTATTTATATTTTTTTATGTGGGGTGGCTGGGTCTTGAAGGGTATAAAGCAGTATCTTGAATTAATACATCATTTTTGTTCCCCTTTAGCCTACCAAGACACCCTAAATTTGAAATACATCGAATAATTATGTTTGTTAAAAGACGGGTATTGCGAGATTCACAAGATAAGCAATATTCATTTTTTACGTAAAGGACAATAATAATGCAACACCAATACTCAATGTCGTTGTTGAAATAAGAAACAAAAGATTCTTTGTTTTATCGAACTAATAATTACAAACTGTCAGATTAGAACTTCTACAATATTCTCCATATCCCCTCCACACTCTAAATTAAAGTCATTTGGGTACCGTGACAAATACTCTCTTCGATATTGTTTCTGGCACACAGAGGTGCTCCGAATCTGGAGCCGTTCCGTCTAATTGCTGTCCTTCCTTAATTCCTAGTTTAGAATGTTACGATAAAATTATCAGGTTCCTTTACCTGTTATAACGGCTCCAGATTTGGAACCTCTGTGTGCTAGTTTCTCCGAAAATCCTAGATTTCGGTCTTTATATCTCGTTATCATATATTGTCTTGCAGACAAAAGAATGACACCTCGAAGAGAGTATCCAATATCTCTGATATTGGAATTTTACCGTGACATTCTAACCTAGGAGTTACGGAAGAACAGCAATTACACGGAACGCCTCTAGATTTGGAACCTCTGTGTGCTAGTTTCCCCGAAAATTCTAGATGTCGGTCTTTTTAAATATTCGTATTAGTTAAAGTACAAGTCAAAACGAACAATATCAATACCATTGGAAAGAGGCGGGCAAGGACGGTTACAGAAGCGGCCGGTAGAATTCCCTTACTCAGCGCAGGGTAGGTGGCGAAGGAAAGGCCTGGCCCTACTCTTCTGGCCACCGAGATCTCCTGATCTCACTCAATGTAACTTCATCTTATGGAGTTGTGTTCAGGAAGCTGTGTACGTCCCACTTCTACCAATAACTCTGGATGATCTGCGGAACCGTATTACAGCTGTCGAACACTCAGTAACACAGTAGACACACTTGCTGGTAAGTGGGACGAGTTCGGCTACCGCATGCCAGCAGACAATTGACACATGGAACATTTATAATATATTGAAAAAAAAAATTGAAACTTCCACATTCTATTGGTACAGATTGTTTATTCTGGATTTGTACTAAAATAAATACTCATCTTTAAAAATGGTTCCATCATTTTTAAAAACCCGCTATTATAAGTTTCGATTTCTGTTTGCTTATAGAGAAAACTAGGTTGTTTCAAACAGACCTCGTATGTGAATATACACATGCACTTTACCTTTTATTATATTCAAAGCAAAGGCGTTATTCAAGTTAGAAGTTGAAATACTTTACACCCTCCTCAGAGAGCTCCGAATTATATAGGAATGCTTTTGTATGAGAATGATAACTTTGCCCGAAATAAAACCATCACGTAGATATAAGATTTTTCACAATAGAGACCCTATGTAGATGCGTACCTGTTCCAACTCGCAATTACTCGACCATATGCAAGCATCCTTTTCCTTTTTCACTTTCGACCACGGATTATACTTGACGTTGCACGTACATCCTTGGCGATACATCATTTTTAAGCCTTTGCGTTGTCTTCTTGTCAGCTGATTCCACTCCATCTTCATGTGGCATAAGTTTATGTAAGCTTTCAGGCTATATATGTTTCCTGGAAATATATGAGACTGAATATTGTTTTAATTAAATTAAACAGTTCTTTCAAAATTTGTTTATATATCTAAGCGTCTATTTTTCGAAATGCATTCTGCGAAATTAAATCTACTGAAATTTATTTTTCATAGAATTCTGAATGTACAACATTTAGAAAGTGTTGAAAGAGTTATAACTGATATATGCTTTAAATATAACAGACATTACGTTTTTTCGGGTTAACATGTAATTTGTTACATAATGTAATAAACATGTAATTTTTTTGATTTTAATAATTACTCAATTTAAAAACATGCATCTATTGGTTCAGCAAACTTTTTGAATTACTATTAATTGAATGTAAAGTTAATATGATATTTTTTTACAATTTTCGTAGTTTCTAAAGGAAGACATTAATTTGAAATTAAAATGATTACGATTTCAAAATCCTGAACATTACAAACCTATAAATAATATTAGACCAATCCTGGACGTAGAGAGAAACAAACGTACCGAGGACGAAACTCTGATGGAGAGGACGGACCTGCCAATAGATTCAATCATGGACCTACTACAGTGTTGCCTCAAGAACTGCTACTTTCAGGGGAAGGACCGGTTCTTCATGCAAGAAGATAGATTGCCTATGGGCTTCCCGTTATCGCCAACCATCGCCAACATCTTCATGTAATGGTTCGAAGAAAATACATTGAAGGGGTACGAGAAGCAACAAAAACTCCGGTTAAGGTATGTCGACGAAACCTTCATTATTTGGCAACATGGAGAGAGGGAATTACATGCATTTTTGGGGCATCTAAACTGATCAAGACCATTCATCAGATTCACCATGGAGAGGGAAGAGAGTGCGTGCCTACCATGGCTTGATCTGAAGTCCCAAGGGCCAATACCAAAGGGCTAGTACCGGAATCGAAACAACAGTTTACAGGAAGGTTGCACATATAGGGTTGTACCTACACTACAACGCTAACCACCCATCAACAACGTAAACTGGCATCATCAAAACATTAGTCTATAGAGCCAAAAATATTTGCAGCACACCAGAGGCTCTCAAAGAAGAACAGATGAAACTTAAAGACCTTTTGAAGAATGGATATCCGGAAAACATTATTAACAAGGCATTTGAACAACTGGAGAAACCACCACGATAGCAACTGTTTGTAGTACCGCCATACACTAAAGGCTTGTCGGAAAAATTTATACGTATTGGACACGAATACGGAATCAAAATGGTTTTCAAGAGTAACAATTCCTTGAGGAGCATGATCACAAAACAAAGCCAGATAATCCTGCAGTACCAAAAAACTATATACAGAATACCCTGTGAATGTGGCAATCTCTACATTGGGGAGACTAAGCGACCACTGGACACCAGGGTTAAAGAGCACCTTATAGCTAATCACGCATGGACCGAACACCATAAGATCAACTGGGATCAGGCATGGGTAATTCACAAGGAAGAGCACTGATATAAAAGAAAATTTATCGAGACGGCATACATAATCTCTAATGTGAATATAATCAGCAAGCCCAGCGTCCAAATTAAAAACGTTGAGATCTTTTCTTAAGCCACTGCCGCTACACATCACAGGCAACCAACCGCCAGGTACAGCGAAGCTGATAGGACGAGATAGGGGATTATGCGACCCAATGAGCATTACGGGTTAAGGCTATAAATATGAGGGATAATCTGAATTTTCCATCATTCACCTGATGACGATAGCAGATCCAAATCTATTGAAACACTGTGAGATCAATGAATTCAAGACGATGGTAGTCCAAAGAAAGTTCGAGGAACGAGTTACATTGTCTACCAGCGGCAGACTAAGTCTATAAATAATATACTATACCCTATAAAAATTTTCTAAATTAGTATCAGATAAGTTCCGTGAGGAACCAAAATCTGTACAATGTCAGACATGAATTTATTAAACATGAATGCAAGTTATATTATGGACCAGTAATCAGAATGAATAGCCTAGACAAGAAAACAGTAAATAGTAACAAAAAATATTTAAGGAAACCCCATGGGTCTCTAAAGCAGTAAACGAAAAAAAAAATGACAAACAAGATACAGGAGTCGTGTGGGAATTATGAAACATACAAGCCTGAGAGAATAACCAAAATAACCATTGGGAACAAGTACCGTTAGACTTTATTAAGTGGAAAGAGAAAAAGACACTTATATAAAACAAGGAGACTCCTCAAACATCTACTTTTTAATCTTACAATGGATGAGATAACAAAGGGACGTCAAATGTCATAAAATGTGAAACAAAAAAAACAGAAATCTCTTCCTACGAGGATGTCGCCATTCTGATTCGGGAGAGGAAAGTAACTCACAAAGATTTGTCCACAAGTTCAGCAGACTTCCAAAATTTTATTATGGTAATCTCAGTCAAGACGATGGAAAAACTTGTCATGAACCGGTTAGATGTAAGATAGACATATATATCATCAGCATAAAACAGATTCTTTATCTTAGAATCACATTAACTAGTTAAGGAGATATAGAAAGATGAGTAAGAAACCAATTACAGGAAGTGAAATTGCCCAAAGACGGTTTGTAGAAACAAACGTATCAGAATGGAAATTGATATAAGGATTTATAAAGCTACTTTAAAACCAATAGTTACATACGACAGAAATAAGACCTCACTTGTTTACTTCTAACACCAATACTACAAATTACCAATCTATCACATTATACGAATCAAAAAGTTTTCCGTGAATTGTCTAAACGCTAAAATTACCGGTATGTATTTCCATTTCGTTAGAGGCGAATTAAAAGTGTAAAAAACAGCTAGATTGTCTAGATGACGGTGGCACAGCAAAGTGGTATCGGCATTTTTCTAATGGTGTTTGCGTAAGAAAGAACATTACTCTTCTTCTAATTTATTTACTTTTTAGGCCACGCTTTTGAGACATTGAATACAGGATAAAACATTCTATTATATGCCTGAACGACTGCTGAATATCACTTTTAGGTAATTTTTTTTCTCTTGTGTTTTAGCGGGGTAAAACTAATCTTGGAAACAAAATATTCCAGATTTTTAATAGAAGATATTTATGTTTATGATATAACCCCGAAAATTCAAAAAGGTAAAATACTTTCCCAGTGTAAAGTTTTAAAAATTACCTACCTGAAAGAACGTACAATTTTCCAACCTCCAACGAACTTCCACACATACTGTCCTCTGATGTTGTTATAAGTCTGCCATATTTGAGAGCAGTTTGCCCCTTTTCCGTCACTTTGTATTCTTTCCTTACTCTGATTTTGTATATCTTCTTATCATTCGAGACGAGTTCCTTCTTCACCCTCGCTAAGATCACTGAAAAAGATAACAGTGTTAGCAACGAAGATTTATAGTCCGTGAGTGTTTCTACTTCAGTGATTTAATTTCAACATTAATATTAACTATTTGAAAGGCAGTGTGCCTGACAAAACGGGGGTAAAACTTCCTACAGTTCTTTCATGCAACATTTTGCTGCATGTTAATAACGTTATTATAACATAATGGAACCTAAAGAACCTCGCTTCAGGGAACATTATGAATGACTTTATATATCTTGCTTATATTTAAGTGTAAGTCGGAATCATTTATAGAGAGGATCCCAAATTATAAACCTAGTGGTTCTAAGATATTAAAAATTATTACCGTTACTTGTTTCACATTATTGAAACTGTTAATAGTCGACACCGCTGTTCACATTTTTAGTTGGTGGGATAAGGATTTTTCAATTTTTGCAGAGTTTATTTTTAAAATGTAATTCTAACTAATCCAGCTATTAAAAACGGCTATAGATAATCCAATACATGGTATAATTTAGTGAAAAACATATTCTATTTTTATTAAAGAAAGCTAAAACATAAGTTGCAGTTGAACTATACTTCTCATATTGCAATGCGATTCTTAAATTCGTTGGTTAACACAGCAGTAGTGTTGTTTTTTGAAAAGAAGTTTTTTCTCTACCTTTCATGTTTTGACAAAGATCAATGTTTTGCTTGTTTTTACATCCCTGAACAATGAATAAACAAGCTGATTTTGTGTTCCTATCATAATAAATATCAAATCTGACAGTTGATAGACTTGAATTGTAATTTTTATTTGAATTAAAAAGTAACAATGGAACCACCAAAGGAACGTAATCAAATTAACGAAGCAGCATATGGTTTAGAGACATGTGCCTTGACAATCCACAGTTTCCAATAAAGGTGTTATGGTCAGATGAAACTAGATTTAGTAACTGCGGTATAACCAATAGACAGAATGAGCATATCTAAGCTAAAGAAAAACCTTTCCATGTAGAACAAAGACGACCGCAGATACAATTTGGTTTTAATGTTTGGTGTGGTATCATAGGGTCTACTATTCTGGAGCCTTTTATCTATGACGAATCAGTTACTGGGGAGCGCTACTTACATTTCTTGCAATACACTTTTCAAGACATGTTGCATAATTTGAATTTGAGAACTCGTTTAGAAATTGAGTGGTTCCAACATGATGGAGCACCTGCTCATAACTCGTGATTAGTAAGACAACACTTAGATAATATCTATCCAAACTCTTGGAAAGGAAGAAATGGCCCACGCGAATGGCCACCCCGGTCTCCCGATTTGACAGTTATAGACTTCTATTTATGGGGTGCGCTAAAAAACAAAGTATACAAAAGAAAGTATGAGACAGTTGGTGACCTAAGACAGGCGGTATTACAAGCAATTGAAGAAATTGATAGGCGGTCTGTGAGGAAAGCGGTAATGTCAATCTTAAAAAGATGCAAATTTTGTGTAAATAACAATGGTGGACTTTTCGAACATAAATTTTAACCATTATTATGTACTTTAATTTCTTAAGTTTTTAGTAAGTACCTACTTATTTAGTTTTTTCGTTATATCTGATATAAAAAAATCGTTCAATATTTTTTGGAATAGTTATTAATAAATCAATTTATTTCATGGCTAACTACGTTAAACGTGAAAATAAAAGAGAAAAGCGTCCATAACTCCGTTATTTATATAAAAAACTATATCGAGTATTATATCGTTGAAAAGCTCTAAAAATGTCCAATTTTTTGAGGTCATGGCCAACTATGGTTTCCATTCATAAAAAGATAAGTTTGTGTCATATCTCGAAAACGAGAGTTGTCACGCAAACGAGGACATGACAATCACATTTGGGATACAATTCCCTTGAATTTTGATATTTACACTTTTTTTATAAAATCAAAAACAAAGGAGCTATAGGGATTTGACTAAATCGACAGAATTTCGTTTTTTCAAAACATCTAGTAAGCCATGACATTTTACAAAAATCCGAAAGTGTCATTAAATTGGGCCAGCAAATCTTTCCCAATTTAACCATAGCACTATCTCCGCTAGTTTCCGAGATCCCCATACTGATCATCAAAAAAGCACCCTGTATATATATATATATATATATATATATATATATATATATATATGCGTTTTTACAGGTTATTATTATTTTAATATTTTTTTGTTAAAGACTTATCAATATCAATATCAATAATACCCCGAGTATTCAACATCGCTGATGGGTGATGGATGCACATTTATCTAATAGTAAACATATTGGGAAATCTAAGTTGTTTGGAACAATAAATCAGCGATGAGTTATGTAGGAGATTAAAATAAATGGAACAATTCTGTGTAATATATTTCAGTGGGTATTAATTTTTTCATGTTTGGGATAGAAGAAATCAAAGACTAGCAAAGCGCAACTAGTCATAAAAGAAACAATCTATGTTTTTAAATAACGAGAAAATGTATCTATTATAAAATATTTTTGAAAACAAATAAGCCAATGAGAATTTAAAACTCTTTGGTAAATACCACATATTATTAACGAGAATGAAAATTTAAATTCGGTTGGCTTTATTTATAAAGTATAACTGTCAACTTTCAAAATATTTTCTTTGCTGGGAGAGGCGAATCTTTTTGACGCCAAACATTTATCTCTCTTCGCAATGAAAATTGATTTGCGTTCACGTACAGTCTAAAATAAATATTATTTTAAATTAGCTTTCAACGATTTTTATTTTCTTTCAAGAGCCCAATAAAAGGATTTCAAGCATATAATTCGCAACCCACATTCCCCGTTTAATTTGCCTCATATAATAATTTTAATGCACACCTCAAAAGAACTAAAAATAAACGGTTATGGCTGGACCAGACAAATATTTCTTTCACAAAATCCGAACCTCTGGATTAAAATTTCTTTTGCAGCTCAGGACTAAGCCACACTTTTTACTGCATCGGAAAGCTGCGTAGAAACGGAAGAACTGAAAAATAGATGATATACCTACATATATTTTTGAAAGATTTGAAAGATGAATTTCTTTAATGTGTATAAAATTAGGAATATACCGGTATATTCCTGAGACATAGTGTGTGGACTAAAAAACACACTATTCTAATATGTATTTTAAAAATCGACCGCCAGGTAATAATGAGGAGTAGTGAGAGATACAAACTAAAAATAATTTCAGATACTTATACAGGGTGATTCATATTGAGTTAAATTTTTACAAATGAAACTTCCTGTATAGTTTAGCATATTTGGATTCCCCAGTCAATTTAAGTACGATTGTGTGTACATACTAGGGATGTAACGAATATTCGCTTGTTTTTTTAATATTCGCATTCGTATTCGCGATTATTCATGCAAATTTTTTGCGAATATGTTTGACAATGAAAAGCGTAAATATTATGATGTTACTCATTAGGAACATTGCACACTGTATAACTTACTTGTGATTTAAAAAGTTAAATGGTATAAGTACTTGAACTTGCAATGAGAAATAACAGTTGTATGATAAATGTCAATTACATATATACATTTCTTCTGGAATCCTGACATGTATATGTAATCAGGCAACAATTTAATTGCTAAATAAAATTAAGCAAGTTATGTCAGTTTCATAACATGATATAGGGTTTTATGGCAAAATTAATTTCGAGATTTGGAAATTTCAGAGAAAACTAGCTCACAGAGACTAAAAATCAGGAGTCATACAGCATATAACGCCGTTTCCTTGAGAATTCTAGGACAAAGAATTCTTAGGTTAACGAAAACCTGTCAAAGAAATTAAGGTACAATCTTCTGGAGATTCAATCAGTTGAGGGGAGCGCAACTGATAAAGGTTCTCCACAATTGATGATGACGGAGTGCTGACTTCATTTTTTAAATCAGTTTTAAACACAAAATTGCAGACATATCTAAACTTTGACAAACTTTAGAGTATGCTGGTACTTTCTTGGGTCACACAAAAATAAGTGTAAAGCTTGAATATTTGCAGATACAACAGGAGGTCAGGTTCAAGAATTTGTCAAAAAATAATTGATCTATTACACTATAAAGGTGCGTATGTATTAAATCTCCTGATTACAAATTTTTCTTCGATGGATAGCGCTGCTAAATCCACAGACATCATTATATAATTCGTGAACTTGCCCCTTTGTCTAATGGTTTAATGGTGTTTCACGTTTCTTTTTGTTTTTTGGCTTGGAAGGAAAATATACAACCTATCGTGTTTGTGGAACGCTCAGAGTAGCTGCAGGCCTTTTGTCAGAACTGTAAACGAGCTCTGTGCGGTTCGGGCCGTGAGTTGTGTCAAAGTGACAGGTACACGCTGAAACTGAGGCCGAAAACAAACCACTGAGCGATCGAACAATATAAAATCGCTACAAAAGCTGTAATTTAATTTCCAGTAAGAACAGAATGAATGATTTGTATGTGTTTACATGAGACACAGCCTATTAAACCCCATTAGTTAGATAAATTGAAATAAAAGCACCATAACTGACGTACTTGCGTTCTTACACTCCTTGGGCACTTGCCTACTTTGCGCCCGCCTAGCAATAGTGAAATTTCTTAACAATATTGTAAGTGTAAGTTTTTTATTATATAGCAACAAATTATGGCAGAACTCGCCATGTATCATTCTCTAATTTAAAGTATTGATGCAAATTTTATCGTCATTACCTAGTACCATTTTCTCAGCTGACAATTCAAATTAGTAGCGATAGCCAACGAAGCGAAATTTGTGTTTAGGCCTAGTTAATTTTGCTAAATAAGAGAAATTAGCTGTCAGGATGTTAAAATATACCTCGTCATAAGTCATTTATTTTTTGACCAATTCTCATGCATTCAATCTCATTTTACTCAGAAATATACAAGCTTGCAGAATCTTACTTTTAAAGTTATACAAAGGTTAGACTCGTTCGTCACTTTGTTTGTGAAACTGTTTTTTTTTTAATATGTAAATGAGTCCATAAGTAAGATAAGTTATAACATGACAATAGAATTCCTTTTTTTTGGCAATCCATATAATTTTAGTTTTTATTTGACTCCATAAATTTAATTATATAATTTTTCTGTTTAATTATAAAAACTTCTTAAAACTTCTCTAATAAATCAAAAAAACTTTTTTGGTTCACTCCAATATGATGACAGCTTAACTGTTGAAAGAGCGTTGAGTGTAAGGCTTTGGTGTTAGTATACATCTGTGAGAGAACAAAGATTCCACAGCTATTTCAATTTATATATTAAAAATAGAAGAGTGGCTTTCTATTATGATTACGAACCTCAATTTAGGTTATAATCTTTGATTAAACCAAAATAAGTAAATTTTGATCTGATATTCGCATTCGTATTCGCGAATATTGGAAAAGAAAATTAGCATTCGCATTCGTATTCGCGAATATCGAAAATGGGACATTCGTTACATCCCTAATACATACATGGTAGCTAAAACACAACGTTTGGGGGTTATTCGATATTTTGTCGCCTAGAAATATTTGAACAACATAGGTGCCCGTTATTAAAGTTTAATTATAAATAATTTGATTTTTTTTCAAATGGAAAATATCTGCCAACTCATTTAACTTCCTTTCGTCTAATACAAAGTTATGTGTACCTATTTCTTTGGTAGTAGAAGGTCGTGGAGTTTAATTTCCCATGCATTTTACTGTGATATTTCATTAAATTTCCAACGATGTAATATTTTCACTATGTGTCTCTTATACTTTTCTTGTAATACATACTCAATTCATTATAACTATGGAGTTTTTCCAACACACAATGGTAAAGTTGGCCGTGGAGAATAAACAGCATGATTCACTAAAAGACTTTGTAGAACAAAGTAACCTTAAAGTATATGTACAAAATGGTTGAACGCAAATAAGAATTTTTCAGCGAAAAAAAATTTGAAACATTATTAACATTTCTTGGGTCATAATTGCAAAATCGTTATCAGTGTCATGACTTCAGCCGTCGTTCCTTTTCTATAGGTAGTTTTTTTAATAACGTAAAAAAATATGAGGATTTAGTTGAAAAAATCACGTTGTCCATGGCAAAACTTTCAAACTGGAAAGGTACATGAAGCTATAGTGATTTCTGACAGATTGAGGAGGTAAATAGCTTTTTTGGTTGTTCATTTGGATTTTCACTTCTCGTAACGGTTTCTCAAGTAAGTTAATCAAGTGAAAATCAAGGTGTGATACCTACGAGTAGTTTGCGGAAAATGCCCGTAACACTAGTTGCCTTCACATTAGTATAACATTTTCAGGAAATCTTTCTTAGTGCATTTTGTTTTTTATTCTTTATAAATGTTGCTCTTAACCTCCACAAATTTCACTTTTGCTTCATACAATTTTATTATTTTTTTTGGATGTCGGTCTTTAGCCAATCTGTTTTGTTATTTTGAAGGCTCATCACAAGACACTTGTGTCCGGACATTTATTCCCAAATAGACTGCTGGCCAACTAATGTAATTTATGTCATGCAACTTGAAATTCGACTATCAGTGGTGTTTACAGCTAGCGGTACAGATTTGTCGTCACTTATTGTTGAATATTTCAATTAATATCTCAGACATAAATTCGCAAGAGTTTCCATTAGAACATCTGACTCTCTGACATAAATCTCATGCAGTAAATCAGATGTAAACGCACCCTTACACGGTTGCAATTTTTTTCGATTTATCTGTTGGTCCGGTTACCTTGAGGGGGGGGGGGAACTATACATTATCGGGTTATATTCTCGTTATTTTTTGCTATTTTTGTCCAACAGCTTTGTTGCATCTTTCTTGCTTTAACGAATAGCTTTGTATTTTCAGTATATGGATATTTGTGAGCAGAACATATTTTTATAATTTTGTGAGGTCCTGATTCTATTTCTCTCGTGCTTTTGACAGCGTACATTACTGGATTCATAATAATGTATTTACATTTATTCGTGCACAGCACTAGATACTAATAAAATGTTGACAACAAGTTTGAATGAATAATTTATGAATAGTATTTGTCATTTGATCAAGTTGTAACTGTGGAGTTTATCCGATAGTAAACTTTAAGGTATCTAAAGAAGGTGCGAGTATATTGAATACTACTATTAAGTATGGAAACCTAGATGTGCTTTACCAAATATGTTAATACATACAAAGCTACAGAAAGATAAAATTTGTTTTATGTAAGGGCTGATCTTTGGAACAACTGAACCGGTTCCAAAGTTTGAGCCTAGTTTAGATTTGCAGTTTGATTTTCGGCATATCTGCATTGATATGCCTTGCTATATTGGATTTATATTTGCATATATTAATTAATAGTTTAAATTTCTTCAGCATTTATCCAGTCTGCCTGAACAATAATGACATACCTTGGGTTAAGTTGGAGATGTAACTGCGTATCCTAGCACCAAGAGAATATGACTATGTGCTTTTGCACCACACCCACCAGAAATTAATAGCTACTAAATAAAACACTGCAACAGACAACGCAAATATGAACAATATATTAATTAATAAACACGGTTTCATGAAAAATAGATCCATAGTCACTAACTTATCGATTTTCACCCAGTTCACAGCTGCAGCCCTTGACTCCAAAAGTCAAGTAGACGTGGTCTATACGGATTTTACCAAGGCTTTCGATAAACTTCATTATCCTACATTAATCGAAAAATTATCGGTCTTTGGTTTCAGTCACCCGCTGGTTACTCTATTTAAATCCTACTTAAGTAACCACCATCAATTTGTTAGCTATAACGGCTTCAAATCAAACATATTTACTGTCAGTTCAGGAGTACCCCAAGGTTCCAATCTCGGTCCGTTATTGTTTCTGATATTCATTAACGATTTATCAAGTATACTGTTATCTGAAACTCTTCTTTTTGCAGATGATCTGAAATTTTTCTTAAAGTCGAGAGAATCAATGATAGCTTACGGCTACAACATGATCTGAATCAGCTCACGTTATGGTGTACCAAAAACAAACTCTCTTTGAACATCGCGAAATGCAAAGTATGTTCTTATACTTTAAAGAGGAACCTGTACTATTCCGATTATTCGTTGAACAATCAAACTATTGAGCGGTGCACTATCATAAAGGACCTGGGTGTATATTTTGATGATAAATTCTCATTGGCTGAAAATATTTCCATAACTTGCAAATCGGCACTGCGTTCGCTGGGTTTTAATTTGCGAAATTGCAACAGCTTTGATAACATATCCGCGCTGAAATCTTTATATACGTGCTTAGTGCGCTCAAAGTTAGATTATTGCAATCTTATCTGGCATCCTGTCTACAAGATTCATCATAAGCATTTGGAGGCAGTGCAAAGAAAATTCCTGAAATTTCTTGCTTTTCGAGTCGACGGCTAGTTTACTGTCAGAGGCTACCAGCACAATTTACTTCTTGACAGATTTGGGATAAGATCTTTAGTTATGCATTGGAATTTACATAGCCTTTCATAAATTCGCCAAGGCTTGGTTCAAGAAATAACACCTATTTTTATCTGTTTGCAAACATAAATGTGCTTATAAAGTCACCATTATTTATCATGTGTAGAGCTTATAACAGTATATCTATTGTAAATTATTATTTTACTTCTTTTTTAAAAAACTGTGTGTAAAATGTATGTTGTAACATTTGTAATATTCTCTATTCTTTTAATTCTTGTTATTATTATCTTTTTCTAATATTATTATTTATTAATAAGATACATAGTTTACTAGTATGTTTCATTACGTTATAATATTTGTCCTTTAATTGGATTTATTTCTGTTGGGCAATAAACTAAACTAAATATTGTCCAAGAGCTTAAAAACGATAATCCTTTACTAATTACGGAATACAGACCCCAAAAAATTATTTTGGTGTAATTTTGAAACCCTTTTATCAGAGTCCTAGAACGAGTATCAAATATAACAGTATTCGCCGATAGTTCAATAAGACGAAAATGTTTACAATACGTTTTCTGTAAGCCGGATCTGGGGTTTTTACACAGGATGAAACTGATAATTGCGCCATCATCCCAAACGTAACAACTTAAAATATTTTCATATTTTATGCGCAAATCGTTGATCGTCAAGCATACCATCGGAACGGTTTGATCTGTGAATTTCATTAACGTATTGAAGTTCAGGCAATTTTTACGCAATTTTAATAAAATATGCATTTGTCGATAACTATTTTATATTGCTCTGTATCTATTAGACAATATATAGGCCTTGCCAGAATAGAGATTTTTTCTATCTATACAAATATATGAAGAGGTAAGATTTGTTTGTTTGTATGTCTGTAGAGAATAATTTCTGTAAGTACTGAACCGATGTTAATAGCTCTTCCACTCGTAGAAAGATAGGTACTCTACTTGTGAGTAAAATAAGCTTAATTTTATTTTGCAAAATTGTTTAGTTATTGGAGGGGGATAATGGTTATCTATTGTTTTCAAGAAAATCCAAAACCTCAGAAAAAATAATAATAAAAATAGGTGGTAGGTGGTAGTGGGGGACTTTCTTTTTGAATAAAATCCACTAATTACCTTAGGTAGATAAATGGGCGATTCGTAATTTCAGTAAAACAATTACACATTAATTTTACGAGGGAAACAGTGTTGCAGGCGTGAAATTCCGATACAATTTCCTCTCAAATTAAAAGTATCGACTTTTATGTATATTTTATACAAATTGACCCAGTCAGTAGGATCTGTCAGAGCTACTATAATATTCCCGTGTTGTAAGTAATTGTTACTTGTTGGAAGTTTAAAGTTATTAATATTTATATTGTATTATTCAATTAACCTGCTATTTTGATTTATTTGATTGAAATAACTGATTTATCGGAATTGAATTTATTATTTGATTTCGTGATTTATTTTATTTTTTTATTTATTACCTTACCGTTTTATTATCAAAATAACTTTCGTTTATCCTCATTTAAATATTTCCATTTATTAACTTTTATACAATATTTTATGGAAGCTAATTTTACATATGTAAATGTCGAAAATAACAAAAATCTCAATACAAATGTCAACAACATCAAATGCGCTAAAACGTAAAATATCACAAATGAAAAAAATCTAATTATCAAAATATAAAACAAAATTCAGCGAAACTAACGAACATCGACTAATTTTTATACACAGGATGTAAAACACACATCAAGTCAATTCATTTCATACATAACTGTAAAAGTTGCGATTGTGTCAAGTAGAATTCGTTATGTACTTCGAAAAGCTATTAAAAACATATTTATTATAACGCTTAAATATATACCGGAATGACGTTGCTTGACGTTCTTGATCAAAGGCATTTAAGAGAACTTCTGAACATCGAAAAATACTTTCCCGGTATATATGGTTGCAGAAGATTTATCGTCTAAGATACCGCTTCTTACGAGGAAACAATATGTTAGGAGACGCACCCATCATATTTCACGTCAAACTGACCGGGGAATCAGAAGTAATGTAACAAATGCATCCAGCTGCATATATTGTTGAAAATAGTAGTAGCTATATATGCCCGAAGAAGATGATGAGAAACGTGGAATGTGATTTATCGGCGATAAAATATATGTCCGTATATTATAGAAAAATGTCGCTCAAAGAATTGACTTCCGGACATTTTTCCAATTTTGTATACTAAACATGTTCGGGAGAAAACCACCTACATAATTTTGTATTTGTTCTATATGGAGTTATAGATTAGAACATTTTTGAGGTGCATGTAAACTAAATAAAATATATTATTAGAGTCTCGAGTGGAGTTGGCTATGATTTCTTTCAATCTAAGTGCTAGCGACAAGTTGTATAAGTAATTATACAAAAGTTCTTCAACGGTAGAATTGATATTGTTAAAACAGTTATTTTGAATCAAAATTTTTAATAATATTTACTATATTGGGGTAACCAAAAAAAATTGTCTAAACGTATTTATCAACATAAATATGATTTCTAACATGGCTAAAGATGGTAGAACGGCATTGATCAAGTGGTCACCCTATTGTATGTTGTTCAGGCCTAACACTGAAAAGAAAAATATTAGAAACGCTTTACATTAACAAAAACAAATATAAAGTCAAAAGATACAAAACGGTATATTATATAACAAACATTAGATCCAAGTTGGCTCTGGTTTTCTATGTATTTTTATAAAATTATATAATTAAAAATTTTAAAAAATTATTAAATTAAAAAAAAATTGATATATTGTAGGATGGATACCCTCGAAATGTTTCGGTTTATAATGTTTAAATATTGAATATCTTTCATAAATGATAAATGATAATAAATCAACAAAGAGATTTATTTAAATTTTCCAATAAACTAGAGTTTTTATTATTTCAGTTATTAATGGCATGTTACATCTGATGAACTGTTAATCCAAAAGCGAAATGGCAAGCCTTTAATAGCCTTTCTACCATTTCAAAATGTATTACTAAAAATCACAAATAATTATATATTGGACACAATATAAGTCATTACGCTTTCACCCATTTTACCTTATAAATATTTTTAGTTTTGTGACTCAATGTCCTACAGTCAAAAAATGTTATTGTTTGCATTATTTGAAAACACTAAAATATTTGAAGGGAACCGCTAAATATTCTTAAACATAATCACTAATTGAAGTTTGTATATATGACACCCTATACGTACAAAAACTAATCTTTCGACGCCTGAAAGGCTATAAGAGCTTAGTATATGTTTCAAAATCTTTGAACCACACAAAATGTTTTATTTTGTCTGTTCATTGGGTTTTCTCTCCTCAAAATTGTTTCCTGCGACAGATAAGTATTTAAAAATTGCATATGTAGAACAAAGTGTAGTAAGGCAATTGCCCGGATTACTGGCTGTCTGTACATTGATTCTTCCTCGCAGTTATTCTGAGAGAAAGAGATGTCTACAAAATGATCAACCAGTATTCTTGTATATAAGTAATGTATTGTATACTGTGTAATACTTATCTTTGTTTGGAGACGTTTCAACTCCGAGTCTGGAGTCGTTGTCAATCGTTTAGTGTTGTTTTCGAGGTTTTTTTTTAAATTTTTGCTTTGATCTTGAATTTGTTGTTTGTCAAAAAAATTAACACTGACAATTTGTCGTTTGGCGATCACTTGACGCTGAGGTTACCGTTTTTTTGTTCTGTTAGCAATAAATTCCTCCAGTCCAAATGAAGGTCGGCTGAAGGTGCCCCGATTTCAGTGTTGTTTATCATCATCATCATCATTCTTTAAGTTTCCTCTTTTTTTTTTCGGAGTTGAAAATTAAAAATTGTATATATGTAGAACAAAGTGTAGTAAGGCAATTTCGTAAAATTGCCCGGATTACTGGCTGTCTGTACATTGATTCTTCCTCGCAGTTATTCTGAGAGAAAGAGATGTCTACAAAATGATCAACCAGTATTCTTGTATATAAGTAATGTATTGTATACTGTGTAATAGGTATCTGTGTTTGGAGAACATAATCATGAATGCTTATGTTAAAAACATCTATAATTAGAAATTTTCGAAAACAATAAAATGTTAAGTTATAAAGATTTAAATTTAAATTAAAATAAATTCAAAAAACGATTAAATGTCAATACCTCGAAATGTTAGGAATATTAAACAAACATGACAAACATATAAATATTGACAAAATTGTCATCATTCTTCCGTCAGCAACCTAAAATGAGAAAAATCTAAAATATCTAAAAAGTACATAACCTCAAAAATGTTAAAAGTAACGGAAATAATAAAAATATCAATGACAATTAGTCTCGAGTGGGAGTGGAAACTCTAGATTAATTGTCATTGACAGCGACTGACACTGATCATTTTGTGCCAATGCTTTAAACTTAAACGTCCAAATCTTAAATATCAATTCTTCAAAAATTATAAGATATTTGTTTTACATCATTAATGTTCTTGTATGTATAAACTGCTTTCACCCTGATTTGAAATAATGGTCCCTAAATATTTGCATGTTTGACGTATCAATCATATTGCCCTCAGTGCATCATCCAGAATACATTTCAATATAAATATTAATCGCTCTATAATTAACTTTGGTTTTCCTATGTCATTAGGTTTTTCGCAAAAATAACGACTAAATTTACTACAAAATTGGTCTGGTCTACACACACTAGACAACAATTACCTTACATTGCGTTTCTTAATGATTTATCTTCGAGTATATCAATTAGGCCGCCCATAGTTTTCAATCCATAAATCTTAAAATTAACGGCGAAATTGACCTTCGTGTTTGGTGCTCATTTGCGGCAAATAATTTATGCAACACTCGAGGATAACTAAATACGACTAATTCTCTCTGCTATCACAATTAAAGGAATTCTTGATTCTGACTTTCACATTTTCGTTAAAAATGTGTTAATCGCACACACGATTTAAGAATTATGTTTTCTAATGCTGGATTTTCGTGTTTCGGTTGGTTTTTCCGGCAAACCGTATTTTACCTTAGGGGTATTATCACTGAATAATTTTGCTTTTATGTTAAGCAGTAAATTACGAGTAACTGTTTACTGCTTTTAGTCGGTCACTTTATGAGTTATTTCTCACATGAGCCGCATATCAGTTCTAGACTGGTGGGTTTTAGTATATTTGATAAAAATTTTATGGAAATTGTTGGATAGATAATATAATAATGAGCAGAGATGGCATTTTTTCTTTTGAATTTTCTAGCACGAAACTCAAAAATGTGTGTGAGTAGGTCTGAAACCCCGTTGTTTGTCTATACCCTAGAACATCCATAGATGTAGACGCGAGATATAAAGACCTACATCTAGGATTTTCGGGAAAACAAGCACACAGATGTTCCGAATCTGGAGCCGTTCCATGTAATTGCTGTTATCTCGTACCTCCTGGGTTACAACATCATGATAAAATTTTCAGGTCAACTTCACCTAACAGATTTATTGAATCCTCTCTTCCAGGTGGCATTCTTTTTTATACAAAACAATATATAAAATATGAGAACGGAGGTTTTCGAGGCCAGAGTCATAGCTGATTCTGCTTTTTCAGGATTTGGACTGCGTCATTTTTTCGAATTAGTTTATTTATATATCTAAACCGGGATATAATATATAGAATATATATTGGCAGTTTTTCAATTACCAGAGCACAAAGAGATTTTGTGTCGCACTGTGCCTTAATTTTCGGGCGTTAATTGGAACATACCTTATGTTTTATGATTAAGTTTTATGTTAACTTATTAAACTTACATAAAACATCCCAAAGGCACAGTTATTTCTTGTACCCATTTGTACGAGCCTTTGCTGTAATTGGAGCATGAGTGGTGAGGACTGTGCGTAGTTGTGCGGTAATTGGAAAACAGCGACTGTTCCTGGTCAGGGAACCTTCATCAGTTGCGCTTCCCACACGAAAATGTCCTCTCAAACACTAATTTATATATTTGATACATAACGGTAAATTTGTAGACGCGAAATGTAAAGACCTTCATCTAGAATTTTCGAAGAGGTTCCGAATCTGGAGCTGTTCCGTGTATTTGCTGTTATCCCGTAACTCCTAGGTTAGAACATCACGATAAAATTTTCAGGTTAACTTCACCTATCAGAGATATTGGAATACAAAAGAATAAAACCTCGAAGAGAGTATTCAATATCTCTGACGGATGAAGTTTTATCGTGACATTTTAACCTAGGAGTTGCGGGATAACAGCAATTACATAAAACGGCTACAGATTAGGAACCTCTGTGTGCTAGTTTCTCCGAAAATCCTAGATGTCAGATATGTATTAAATACATATATAAATGTTCGAGAGGACATTCTTTTGTGGGAAGCGCAACTGATGAAAGTTCCCTGTCCAGAAACAAAATAGAGTGTATATTATTGTCTTGAGTACAAAAGAATGACCCATCGAAGACAGTATTATTAGATGTTTTTGTGAAAGTTGTTTTTAACATCATCATTCATGAAAGAAATTTATACCGTTTCCAAAAAACATTATTTTGGGACTTAATATGAAAAGACATATTTGCCGTGGTTGATTTTTTTGATATTTTTTCCTGTTTTGCCGTTTTTGGTGTTTAGATTTTGATCTTTTATATATTTTCTAAATTATCGACATTTTTGACATGTTCAATATTTTCGAAAATTTTAACATTTGATAATTTGGCAGCATTTTGACATTTTTGGCACTATTATGTTTGTCTTTTTTTACTTTGACGTTGACATTTTTAGTTTTTTCTGTTACTTTTGGCATTTTTCAGGTTATGTACTTTTAGATGTTTAAGGTTTTTCTCATTTTAGGTTGCTGACGGAAGAATTTTGTCAATTTTTATATGTTTGTGATATTTTGTGTGTTTAATCGTCTTAAAATTTTGAGATATTGATATTTTTATCGTTTTTTGATTTTTAAAAAAATTAAATTTAAATATTTGTCACGTAACATTTTATTGTTTTTGAAAATTTCTAATTATAGATGTTTTTGTGAAAAATATAATATTTAATGTTTCCACCAGTTCTTGGTCTTTCTCAATTTCTATTTTAATTTTTTTCCTCGTTATTTGTAAATCAATAAAAAAATGATTTTTTTCAGAAACGAAGTCAAGATCGCTCAGTTAATGCTATTTTCATAGAAATTTTTATGAAACTTTACGGCAGTGTAACTAACAACCGAGACATAAAAACTAAGGTGCATTCTATCAGCTTTTAAAACACTATTCCAATTGTACTACCGTGACTAATACAGTGCACTTTGCTAAATATCTCTCGGAATAACTAGAATTTCTTCCAAAATACGATCGAGAAAATCAATGTTGAGCTTAAATAATATCATTTTGAAGATTATTTATGATCCAGTTTTTATTACAACAAATATATGAATATTTGACAAAATCCACATTTAACCGACCTTTCCTGGCATTCATAATATTTTGAAGATTTGTACATCTTTTTCATTTACGGCATTAAGATCGCTTCATCCATTTTTGATTATTAGGGTTCCGTACAATATACAGAAAGCCTTATAGAATCACTCCGGATTTCACCGTCCTTTACAATACAGCAAATTTCTCTGAAACGACTTGGAAGAAAAGGTTGAAATACGGAGAAAACCCCTACTTTAATTTTGGGAGGCAAATTATATAATTCAACTAGAATTAAACTATAAGAGGTAATATTTAGAATAGAATAGAGATATAGGGCCTTACATGAACTTACAGGGAAAATAAGGACAAACCCGTAATATTAATTTTGGAGGGAAAATTACAGAATTAAATGTATTTTTTTTTGTTTTCAAATAATTCATGTAATTAAGCAGATAAAAGGGCTCATGAGAAATACAAATATATTTTTTTCATATTTTTATAATTGTTTGTTTAGAAGATATTAATAATAACATAAAAAAACGACTTCCCCCCTTTTATCTCGGAACCACTCTACCTAAAATTAGAAATATAGGGCTTCAGTTGAACATTAATAGAAAAATAAGGAAAGAAGGAATAATTACAGAATTAAATAAAAAATAAAAAAAAAAACATCTAACAGTAATTTATAAAATAAATGGAAAATAACATTTTGTGTTTTATAGAGCACTCGTAACGTAATGTAAATGAAAATAATTATCATAAAAATACAAATATATTTTATCTGTATTTTTTAAATATTTTGTTTAAACGATTTAGTAATTTATTACCTGAAATTTGACGTTTAAGCCTAAAATTTAGTCAAAAAATTATATAGAACTTCATTCACAATGAAATAAAAGAGTATTTTTTACAAATTTAAAGCGCTTAGTTAGATATTAAGGAAATATAAGAAAACCCACTCATTCCATGCTTATCTGAAACTGGAATATTAGAAAAATAAATACCTGATTTACCTACATTGCATCAACTCTCAAAGATGGAACAATTAGGCTAGCCGCACACTGGCAACTTTTTAGTTTCGGTGTTTAAACAGTTAGCCCGCTGTTATTTCAACCGCACACTGACAACTGAATAGTTGCTTAACATCAGTTTCAAAATGGATTTTGTCGAGACTGCATGTGTGTGTGTCTAAGGAAGAGAACAAAATATGGAAAATAGTGGGTCCATCCATTGGTTAGTACAAGGCTGATAGATGACAGTTTTATAAATTGTGTGAAAATTTAAAGAATAACCATTAAAATTTAAAAAATATTTCCGCATGAGAATCTATTAAAATTAGTAAGACCTCGTATTTCGCACCAAGATACACACTTACGAGCTGTAGGACCAGAGGCAAGAAAAGCATAAATAAAAATTAAAACCTCACGATTCTTCTGTATTGTTATCCCACCCAGTGATTGAATTAAAAAGTTAACACACTAATCTGGAGGAAAACTCGAAAAGAGCTGAGCAGCAGATTATACCGAGTGCGTTGTGCATGCAGTAGCGTAGTTTAACTGCTTCTTTAAAAGCTTCGATGTCTAGGGACATGTTGATGTTCATAAGAGCAAGACCAAATTTCAATTTTTTAATCGCGGAAGATGTGCGTTCTGCTTTGCCGGCAACAATTGAGTCGCCCCGAATATCGAACGTGTTGGAATTTTTTAGTTGCCGCAACTAAATAGTAGCCTATGTGCGGGTTATCATGAAGAAAAATATGTTTTATTTTTGTAACCTGAAAATTTTATCGTGACATTCTGTCCTAGGAGTTAAGGGAGAACAGCAATTACACGGAACGGCTCCAGATTCGGAACCTCTGTGTACTGATTCTCTTGAAAATCCTAGATGTCGGTCTTACATCTCGCGTCTTCAAATTTAACGAAATGCATCAAATGCATAAAGAAGTGTTCGAGAGGACATTCAATTGTGGGAAGCGCAACTGATGAAGGTTCCCGACCAGAAACAATATATATTATATTTATATATAATATATATTGTCTTGCGTACAAAGGAATGACACCTCGAAGAGAGTATTCAATATCTCTGACAGGTGAAGTAACCTGAAAATTTTATCGTGACATTCTGTCCTAGGAGTTAAGGAAGAACAGCAATTACACGGAACGGCTCCAGATTCGGAACCTCTGTGTACTGATTCTCTTGAAAATCATAGATGTCGATCTTACATCTCGCGTCTTCAAATTTAACGAAATGCATCAAATGCATAAAAAAGTGTTCGAGAGGACATTCAATTGTGGGAAGCGCAACTGATGAAGGTTCCCGACCAGAAACAATATATATTATATTTATATATAATATATATTGTCTTGCGGACAAAGGAATGACACCTCGAAGAGAGTATTCAATATCTCTGACAGGTGAAGTAACCTGAAAATTTTATCGTGACATTCTGTCCTAGGAGTTAAGGGAGAACAGCAATTACACGGAACGGCTCCAGATTCGGAACCTCTGTGTACTGATTCTCTTGAAAATCCTAGATGTCGGTCTTACATCTCGCGTCTTTAAATGGTATTAATATTTGACAAAATCCACATTTATCCTGTTTTTTCTTTTGTCTACTTCATGTAAAAGGCTTCGACAAAGACGCTTAGTCCTTTTGAAGATTTCTACACTTTTTCCATTTACTGCTTTATGATCGCTTCATCCATTTTCATTTATTATTTAAACAATTTACTTCCACGAATTTGCTGTTAAACTCATCTCAAGTATCGCCTATGAACTATTACTTAATTAAACACATAAGCTGTTTGTTGTTGAATTTTATGTCGGTTAAACTCGCGACTGATTCAGTTAAATAGCCTAAGTAAATAAATATCACACACCTCTTCCAAATATTCACAAATAAAATTCATGAAACCGGATTCCATTTCCTTATCTATACCGAGAAAATGAAGCACTACGTTGGCTTATTGTACCACTCTGAATAAATCACCTCTTCCTTTTTTTACGGAGGAAAATGTAATATTCATATCTATTGTGTCTGGCATAACACTTAACACTGCATTATAATATATTTTTTGTTGTCATTAAATTTTATGCATCAAACTCAATACCGTTACGTAATTCTAAGTGATGGATAGTACTGTCTGGGATAAATAACGCCATTATAAGGCGGCGTCAATTCAACATTTTTATAGTGCCGCATTTTATGTTGATGGGTCCGGATTTAGAAACGCTGCCATTGAGGCGCATGATAGTTAAGCAGGATATTGAAGTAGACAATAAAAGCGGAAGAACGAACAATATAACAAAGTATTAAAGATACTGTTCACTTAATGGGGGAAAAGGATATTTCAAAAACGACATAAAGGTTATTTCTGATTTCTTGACAGATGCACTAAATTGGGCGAATAAGAAATATCATGAACTGACAGTTGTGTGTCTCCCTACAAATTACGTCTATTTCGTTTTAAAGGGGATTCCACGCACCTTTCTTATTGAAAAATGGACTTCTGTCAAATTGTGTGAAATTTTGGTATGTTGTAGAAGTTGACGTTCTGACAAAAAGAGTCCATGTGCTCAAACATATTCTATGACTAGTTTTCGAGATACAGGGTGTTAAACATCAGATCAGATTTCCAATGATAGACGTGCTTTATTTTCGGTTATTGGAGAAATTGTGATTTGTACATTATTGGACATAAATATTTCACAAAACAATTGCCAAAAGTTTTGGTGGGTTTGGGAAAAAATCTTTTTATTATTACAACGTTGAAAAGAAGATGTTATTGCACAACTAATATCTCATTAAAGTAATAATTTCTTGGATGTGCTTCACATAATATACAGTGTGAACCTTAAATATAACTAGAGAAGGCATATATTATTTTTTCCTATTAATGAGTCACCCTGTACAAACTATTCGTACTGCAATCTTAATAAGACGTTTAACAGATATATTATTCGTCTCTTTATACTCAACGGGATGTTAAACTGATTGCAGAAACTATACATATTGAAAAAATGTATTTGTTTTATACTACCCCGTAGTTTTCAATTTTCTCCGTGAACTTTGTATGTAATTACATTTTTACGCTAACAAATGTTCAGTGTTTAACTGAGCAGAATATTATTAAAATGTTGTGACTAGTTTTCAAGATATAGAGTGTTAAACTTCGGAAATGTCACCTTTATCGTATCAGATTTCTCATATTAGATGTGCTTTATTTCCTTTTACTGCAGAAAACGTGGTTTGTACATTGTTTGACATAAATATTGCACAAAAATACTATTAATTATTTTTTATTACAGGGTGTTTCGCGTATAAGTAACACGTTTTTTTAGAAAACTCTTTTTTTATTATAACGTTGAATACAATAGAAGATCTAATTGCTCAGTTAATATAATGTTAAAGAAATTATTTTTTGGACGTGTTCATACATTATACAGTGTTGTAAATATTGCTAAAACGGGCATCTACTATTTTTTCCATTAATAAGTAACCCTGTATAAACCATGCGTCCTGGAATTTTTATATTAAATTATTCAAATCTACGACTCATCACACTAAATTCTACATGTTTGCAAAAACTGTACAAATTAAAGTATTGTAGTTTATACGGGGTTACTCATTAGTGGCGAAAAAAAGCTATATGCCCCCTATAGCTATATTTACGACTTTAACTGTATGAAGACGTCCAAGAACTCATTTCTTATTAATTGTGCGATTACATCTTATGTATTATTCGTTGTAATAAAAAAATGAGTTTTCTGTAAAAACACGTTACATATATTGGAAAAACACTGTAATCAAAGATAGTTAATGGTAATTGTTTTATTATTTTTGTCAAATAATGAGAAAATTACCTTTCCTGCAATATACGGAAATAATACATGTCTCTTATGAGAAATCTGATAAGAAAAAGGAGACATTTCGGATGTTTAACACCCTATATCTCGAAAACTAGAATTTTAACAATATTCTGCTCAGTTAGATACTGAACATTTGTTAAAGTCACAATGTTATAACATACAAAGTTGACGGAGAGAATTTAAAACTACAGGATAGTATAAAAAAATTCCTTTTTTCAATATGTATAGTTTTTGCCACTAGTTTAACATCCTGTTGAGTATCAAAAGACGGATCATATATCTGTTTATTCTCTTATTAAAATTGCAGTACGAATAGTTCGTACAGGGTGACTCATTAATAGGATAAAACAATATATGCCTTCTCTAACTATATTTATGGCTCACACTGTATATTATATGATGAAGCATATCCAAGAAATTATTACTTTAATGAGATATTAATTGTGCAAAAACATCTTCAAATGTTTTCAACGTTGTAATAAAAAAAATGTTTTATTCCAGTACTATTATTATACTATGCGTTCTTTCACAGTGTTGCCTCATATGGTATTCTTGCCTGGGGTGGAGCGTACAATAATACCCTTTCACAACTGTAGAATTTACACAATAGAATCTTAAAAATAATTAGTAAAAAAATTACTTATCTGATAAGTTTAGTTTAGTTTAGTGGACACATGAAATAACAATTCGCATTTGAT
The DNA here is from genome assembly GCA_034190945.1 of Octodonta nipae. Lineage (NCBI taxonomy): Eukaryota > Metazoa > Arthropoda > Insecta > Coleoptera > Chrysomelidae > Octodonta > Octodonta nipae. Next base: position 14,927,628 of record CM067222.1, read on the forward strand.
GCCCTAGTGTACCATTATTCCACTCTAAAACAACAATTTTCTAATTCAACGAGCATTACAAGAAATAAGGGTATTATCTTACCAAAAACCTATACAAAAATTAGTGAGAAGAACAGTACATATGAGGCTACTCTGAAATTTAATGAATTACCAAACGAACTTAAAGTGCTAAATCTATATATAAATAGGCTAAGACAAAACGATTAGGTACCATTTTCTCCTATGTCTCTCAACCGATTTTCTTCATTTTTGTTTTGTTTAATAGCTACTGACGACCTTCAGTGCAGAATATATAAAGAATCTTTATTTATTTCTTTTAAAATAAGTAATTTTAACAAAAATTATTAATAAAATTCGAGTGGCGCCCACTATGAACAAGTAGCTTAATCTAATGTTCGAAATTTGACGGCAGTTAACAGTAAAATTCCAATTGCGGACAATAAAATTCCAATTGCGGACAATACTAGCATGGTATAAAAACTATTACTAAAATAATCGACTTTTACTTACAAAGATGTATGTATGCCCTAAAATCCGCCTTTTCTATTCATTTATGACGTTAATTTTTTTAAATAATCCTGATGACAACAATTACTTAAGTGACCAAATAGAATTGAAGTTTGTGCATTTACAGAAGAATCCAGGTCAAAAGTTTTATGTAAGTACAGAAATTTTTCAAGTTAATTGATACATTTGGATTCCGAACCTCAAGAGTTGAGTATGTACATTCTTGCAGTCATGAATGTCCCAAAAATCGAATAACAATTGTATATATAGGGAAGATGAAATATAGGGTGAGAGGAATTATAGATATACAGGATGATGATAAAAAATGTTAGAAACGGAAATGATTTATAGAGTAGCCCACGAAGAGTTCCATATATATGATGATTGAAATATAGGTCAGAGTAGAATTATAGTTACAGAAGATAGTTAAAAATTTTATAAACAAAAAGAGTAAATATGGTGGGTTATGGGCAGTGGCATATACAGAATGGTTTACCCGGTGGTTCAAAAATGTTAAAAAATATCATGCGTGGTCCATGAGCAGTTGCATATCCAGGGTCGTGGAAATATATAATGAGATGGAATTATTATAATGATGATTTTAATAAATGTTAGAGAATTGAGTGCAATTATAGCTATACAGGGGGGTTAGAAAAAATAAATATGTAGGGTAGCCCATTAGCGGTTGAATTGTTGTCATATTAAATTAAGAATTACGAATTTGAACACAAATAAAGTTCTATGAATTATATCTGAAAAAAAAATTTCGTTACTTATTTGTAAAAGCGAGATGTAAGACCGACATCTAGAATTTTCGAGAAAACTATCACATAGAGGTTCCGAATCTGGATCCGTTCTGTGTAATTGCTGTTCTCCCTAAAGTCCTAGGATAGAATGTCACGATACAATTTTCATGTTACTCTACCTGCCAGAGATATTGACACAATTGGTCGAATTTCGACCACTGGGCGACAGCTAGTAATAATAAATATGTAATGAAAAATAAAATCAAAAGGTGGATAAAATATAGAGTAGGTGATTAATACATAAATAACACAATATTATATTATGGAATGATCATAATATGACATAGAAAGAAAATAATCTAAAGAACTCCATTTTATTCTGATAGGCTGCAAGTTTAAGTCTTAATATTAATATTAATTTTAAGTGTAATTTTACTGTTTTGATTTAATATAGATTGTAGTATACCAGTTCATAAGTACAGGTACCGGTGTGTCCCTCTTTAGGAATTACATTACTTACATTTGTATTGTATTGTAATTTTTTTGGTAATAAATAAATAAAAACTCATGTTACGTATTTTTGAAATCCGCTATTATCTAGCAAAATTTATGGCAATTGTTTTGTGAAATATTTATGTCCAATAATGTACAAATCACAATTTCTCCACTAACCGGAAATAAAACATATCTTCCATGATACGAAATCTGATATTAAAAATGCGGCATTTTCGATTTTTAACATCCTGTATCCCGAAAAATAGTTATAGAATTTCTTTTAGTCAATGGACTCTTTTCGTCAACTTCTACAACATACCAAAATTTCAAACAATTTGATGGGAGTCCATTTGTCCATAAGAAATCTATTATAATACCCAATATAATAAAAAATGGTATTTTATACTATAGGTGGCAGAGGACATGTCAAGTTTTGCAAATAAGCTACGAAATTGAATTTATCTGAGGGTGGTAGTAAGCATTGATCGTCAATTCGAAAGATAGAGGTTATGTTATAAGGTCTTTAATGTAATGAAAAGTCAGCACTAGCCGAATAACGAATTGCAATGAAAATATTTAAAAAAATGATAAAATTACTAAACATAGGAGAGTTTCAAGCATAACATTAAAAATTATTATTCTGAAAACTTAGGTTTTATATATTTCATAAATGATATTGGGAATTTTCGAGACAAATGATTCGGTTTTAAGGAGCTTTTTAAGGCGGTTATAAAAGCCCTGAAAATGCGGCGGAAGCATTGCTTGTAAAGTTAGCGCAAAATAGTAACAGGATGTAGAATGTTGACGAGTTGAATACGGCATGTATAGTGAACACTAAAAAAAACCTGCCAGTTTAAACAAACAAGTGAGGTACAGATGATTTAAATACATCAACGAAGCTTAGATGTAAGGCCAGTATCTACCTGACTTAAGTATTTGAGTGACATGAAAAATTTGCGAAGGTGTGGAATGCACAATCTGTTTTGAATTTCAATTTCTCTTCTCCTAACAAAAAAATACTTATAAAATATTATAAAATTTTAAATTTTATTTTGTGCTATAAATATCGCCCATTTCTTCGTAGATTGACACCTGTATACGAGGGCTGCCTTTTATTTTTCGGGATTGGACAACCCTAGTGTTGCAATCTGACAAATGACAGCTCTATCGTTTGACATTTTTAAGGTTATATGTACTCAGAACGTTTTGAGATACGAGCGCTATGTGTTGTTTACAGTAACTTAAAGTATTCATCTCGGCCAAAAAATGGAATTAAATCGTGAACATTTTCGTGCGATTATTTTTTACAACTTTCGACGTGGATTAAGTCAGCAAGAGTGCATGGAGAGAATAATTTAATTTTTGGCGATGAAACTCCATCAAGGACCACTGTTTATCGATGGTATGGTGAATTCAATCGAGGTCGTAGTTCACTGCAAGACGAGTTTCGTGAAGGTCGTCCAAAAACAGTTGTTGTTCCGGAAACCATTGATGCTGTGCGCGAACTGATATTGCAAGATCGTCATGTGACCTATCGTGAGATTGAGTCAACCTTACACATTAGTGGGACCAGCATACATTCAATATTGCATAAACATTTGAAGGTAAAAAAAATTGTTCGCGTTGGATCCCACACAATTTGTCAACTGTTCAAAAAAGGCTCGTGTCGATTGGTCGAAAGAAAAGCTCAAAAAATACGATCGCGGTGTTTCAAAACACGTTTATGACATAGTGACAGGTGATGAATCGTGGATTTACGCGTATGAGCCCGAAAGTAAACAGCAGTCGACTGTATGGGTGTTCCAAGAAGAGCCGAATCCAACAAAAGTTGTTCGCGCACGAAGCACTTCCAAGCAAATGATCGCCTGTTTTTTTCGAAAAAACTGGACATGTCGCAACCGTACCACTAGAACAACGCAGAACAGTCAATTCTGAGTTGTACACAACCATTTGTTTGCCAGTTGTCTTCCAATAAATGAGGAAAACACATCGGCTCAAACAACTGCATTTTTGACCACTCAAAACATCGATTTGATGAGTCATCCGCGGTATAGACCTGACTTGTCACCAAATGACTTCCTTTTATTCCCGTACGTAATAAACAAACTGAGAGGTCAAGGTTTTTCGACACCTGAAGAAGCGGTTGATGCGATTAGAATGCATGTTTTGGAGATACCTCAATCAGAGTGGAAAAAGCGCTTCAACAATTGGTTCAAACGTATGCAAAAGTGTATAGATCTTCATGGGGAATATTTTGAAAAACGATTTTCGATGATTAATATTTGTTTTTGTTATCTAATCCCGAAATATAAAAGGCAGCCCTCGTATTACTACTTATTCATATACAAATATTAAGTAATTTTTAGAACAAAAATATAACGTCAAAAATTTCAATTATGATCAAAGCTCGAGATTTCTCAGCACTCATAATTTTGGATTTTGTCGAACAATGGTTTATTACAATAAAGAGTATACTAATTGTCATCTCGGAGATGAAAATCACATTTAGGTTGCTCGGGAGCTCTTTCAATTATCCTAATTGGAACAATCTCTGGAATATTACCAACTGGCTTAATAATTTCAGTCACTTACCTCGGAATGTTGTCAATGACAACTGACTTAAGATTGGCCAACTCGTAGATTTTAAATGAACAATGAACAGTTAATGAGTTTAGTGATTAGTTTTATTATTTAAAATGCCACAATTTTACGTAGTAAAAAGGTGCATTCAGTCAAAAACTGTGACTGACATAAATAACCAGTAACGAATTAGTATTATGTCTTGTGAAAAAAGGTTGTTATTTGTACGAAAATAGCAATCTATACACGAAAAATATGGTCAGTACTTACCTATGAATTGACAGAAATATTTAGATGGTGAACAGAAATCTTAGAGATGGATTAGAAGTGACGAAATGAAAGAGAAGAGAGAGACTTGCTGAGCACTGTTATGAATGCTGACGAGTCCTGGGTCTTACAAGATAACCCAAAGACGAGACAACAGAACAGCCAAAAAGCTTGAAAGGATGAACCGCGATGAGACAACGCAAACCTTGTATACAGATGAAAAAATGTTGTGATGACTTCGGTTTAGGTTTCAGAACATACGGACCTGTTGATAATGAAGAACTATTACTGTTTTTAAATATTTAACTAAAGAAAGCTTCCTATTTGATTCCAACTTATGTAGACACCCAGTATATGCCGACAAATTGAAATGCTTGATCTGAAAGTTGGTTAACTAGCATTTATTTTGATCAAATTTCAATCGCTTTTCAATTAATTACACCCCAGATTTCGAAAGTAAATTGGTTTCATTTAATCATTTTGCCTTCGCCAAAGATGACTATAGAAAATAATGTTGTTTTCGATTCTAAAAAACTGTATAAGGGATGGCAATGAAAAAGTATGCAACAATTTCAGGATACTCGTTAACATAATGCAGCTTACACTGTCATTTGTGGAATTAGACTAATTGTTGGACATACATAAAAAACATATACAGGGTGAGTTTTTTTTATGATCAGTATGGGGATCTCGGAAACTAGCGGAGATAGAGCAATTAAATTGGGAAAGATTTGCAGTTTTAATGGCCCAATTTAATGACACTTTCGGACTTTTGTAAAAAGTCATGGCTTACTAGATATTTTGAAAAACGAAATTCTGTCGATTTAGTCAAATCCCTCTAGCTCCTTTGTTTTTGATTTTATAAAAAAGTGTAAATATCAAAAATGAAGGGAATTGTATCCCGAATATGATTGTCATGTCCTTGTTTGCGTGACAGCTCTCGTTTTCGAAATATGACACAAACTTATCGTTTTTTGAATGGAAACCATTTTTAGAGCTTTTCAACGATATAAAACTCGATTTAGTTATATATAAAAATATGGGAGTTATGGATGCTTTTCGTTATTATTTTCACTTTTAACATAGTTAGCCATGAAATAGATTGATTTATTAATAACTATTCCAAAAAAACATTGAACAATTTTTTTTATTAGGCATATCAGATATAACGACAAAACTAAATAAGTAGGTACTTACTAAAAACTTACAATTTATGTTCGAAAAGTCTATTTATGTTGTTATTTAGACAAAAATTGCATCTTTTTAAGATTGACATTACCGCTTTCCTCACAGACCACCTATAAATTTCTTCAGTTGCTTGTAATACCGCCTCCCTTAGGTCACCAACTGTCTCATACTTTCTTTTGTATACTATGTTTTTTTAGCGCACCCGATAAATAGTAGTCTATAACTGCCACATCGGGAGACCCGGGTGGCCATTCGCGTGGGCAATTTCTTCCTAACCAAGAGTTTAGATAGATATTATCTAAGTGTTGTCTTACCAATAACGAGTTATGAGCAGGTGCTCCATCATGTTGGAACCATTCAATTTCTAAACGAGTTCAAATTATGCAACATGTCTTGAAAAGTGTATTGCAAGAAATGCAAGTAGTCTTTGTTCTACATGGAAAGGGTTTTCTTTAGCCCAGATATGCTCATTGTGTCTCTAGTGTGTATCTAGTTTCATCTGACCATAATACCTTTAATGGAAACTGTGGATTGTCCAGACACATGTCTCTAAACCATGTACAAAACAAAATACGTCGATGTTCGTCACCAGCATGCAAAATTTGAGAAACTGAAAGTTTGTACGGGTGGAACTTGTGCGCTTTCACTACCTTAACTATAGTTCGCTGAGATGTGATTTTTATTTACCATTGAGAAAACATTTACTTGTGCTGCTTCGTTAATTTGATTACGTTCCTTTGGTGGTTTAGTAAAAGATCTATATATCCATATCTGCGTAAACTATCGTAAAGCCTCTTAAATGTACATAGAGCAGGTTGACGACGACTAAAATATCTATTAAAAGTATTCCTCAGCTGCACGAACTAAATTTTTATGGCATATAATATAACATTCTACCAAATTCAGTTTTTCTTTCTCTGCTCTTTCTCCGCTAGTTTCCGAGATCCCTATACTGATCATCAAAAAAATTCACCCTGTATACAGACGAATTGAGAACCTCTTTCTGTTTTCAAAGTCGATTAAAAATAAAATAAATAGTTTCGGCGCTCCTTTTCGAAGGGAATTGGAGAAAATATGTGAAATTAATAGATCGAGAAGTACCGCATTAACTTAGTAGTAGTAATTTGGATGAAAAAAGTGGTTAAAGCCATTCCATAACCCATTTTGTTCAATATTGTTGCTTGTTAGCTGATTCGTATTTTTTCCGTTTAATTGAAGCTCCTGCTAATAAAATCACTTCGTCATCACTACTCATCGTGGATATACAGAACACATATGTGAGAAGGTAGTCTCTAGGTCTAGGGATGAAAACTCTTTTCATACACGCGTGTTCTATATGTATATCACACAAATATAACATATAGATATGCAAGTCTGTGGCTAGCTATACAGGGTGTTAATCGTTTGAGTGCCTATATGCTAGATGGAGATATTATATACCAAAGTCAACAAAAAGCTGTTGTACGATTATGGTCTGTAGGCCTTGATCACCAAAGAAAGACTTAGTAGCAAACCGAACTAAAAAGAAGAAAATAATTTTTAATTATGAACAGTTTATATTACAGTAGTAGAAAGTCGAACAATCAATCATGATTAATTACCTCAAGCATATCTTTAGTATTTATAATTAAAAAGTTTTTTAAGATTTATATATTTGTTACTGTAAAACTCAGTGTAAAATTCGTACCATTTTCATTTTTTGACCAAACTGAACTGTTAATCCTCAAAATCTTTGCACTCATACGGTTTACACTGTATAATAGAAAAATATGTTAATGATAATATTTTTGTGCCTATCTGAATTGATAACATTCATTGCGAACAAAACTTTCACCAATACAACTGATTCACAAAATTTATGATTTAATTACTACCACTTAAATAGGGATACTAAGAAATAAAAAGAAACAAGTGTACCCTTCACAAACTTACATTGGACTGTTCAACTTGACTAATGTTGGACTTAATTGGTGCCCCAAAGTTATCAAAAAGCGACACAATAAGTCTCCAGCTAAGAAGGAGCGAACATATAAAAGTCTACCCGGAATTCAATCTGAAGTAAGCACGATTTGCGGTGAATGAAAAAAAAAATCATTCAGTTGGTAAACACCTGACAAGGGTGGGTAGTCAAGCTACGGAGTCTTTGGAGATGCTTTCCCGAATTCTCACCGGATGTAGTGGCGCAAGAAGAGAAGATAATGGGAGAGTTAATGGAATAAGCTTTTATTCAACGACGAGCGAAGTTTCTGGTTGAGCCAGACGGGTTGTTCGAAAGTGAATCGAGGACATGGTGAAAGTAAAAGTCGTAGTTATTCTGGTGAATTTCACTTTCGTGGATTGGTTAGAGTGGCAGGTTAAAGCCTGATGAATATTTTTTTAAGTAGAAGTGACTATTGTTCGTTCTGTTGCAAACATGTTTACTTCCAAGTTCAGAATCTCGGAACTCTTATTTGTTTGGTAAACATACAGATCATCATAAATTGAAAAATTTAAATTAAAAATATTCTTAATTCCCTGTTTTGAAAGTTATTTGAAATAATGTGAAATTGTGTCAACCCTCTATTCCCTAAAAACTGAAACATATCAATTTTGACAAAAACAACATAATTCCAAAATTATTAATGTGGTCGGTTATATATGCGCAAATTTGTTTAGAAGTTATACAAATGTCGATCCATCAGCCGTCTGCGTCTGTGAAACTACAGGGCCTAAATTTTTGGGAAAACAAAAGAATATAGCGCCTCACTAAAAAAATAAAGCGAAATTCCTAATGTTCATTTTCACTAAATTTACTCCACAAAATAATCTATTTTATTTAAACCGAAATTGAATAATAACACGCAATTTTGCAATTGATTCTGTTGGTTCAGTTTTTCATATATTCTCACTCACTTGCCAACGTCTTTATTTTACAAAACAAAATTCATTGTACAAAATAAAAATGAGTAATGCTATTGAAACAGCTGTTCACTTCTTCCGTCCTTCATTTGTAGGACAGTCGGCCTTAAATAAGGTGGTGAAAGATACCAGAATTCGATAGTTATTCCTGATTTGCCAGAGGGTATTCACGAATCCTATCTAAGTCGATTCTTTTATTAATCGAACTTTTCTTGCCAGGCGTTTTTACGCTGTTTTTATAATCGTCGTTTTCTGTTTTTTGTAGTATTCGCAATGTTTTCATAAGAATGATTAATTTTAAATATTTACAATTACTTTCATATAAGTCACATGTATTACTGTAATTATCTCACGACTTTGTTATAAGATAGCGCATTCGCCGAAAATGCGATCAAACAATAGAATTCTTTGATCGCATTTTTGGCGAATGCGCTATCTTATAACAAAGTCGTACCTAGGGAACGCCACTTATAAATTCTAAAGACAACTCTTTCAAATTCTTCTAATTTTAAAGCTGGTTAACTATAATTCATGATCTTTAGAATTTTTTGTGCTACCTGTATATCTAAAAACAACAAATTTTCTAATGTCAATTTTAAATGTCATAAATCAAATTTTCATTTTGCAATCTACATCAATAAATATTAAGCCATTGACAACGAAGTCAGAATAGACTTTGAAACGTTTGGTATTCCTGCAATATACGTCGTTTTATTTCTATTGTGGTGTTATTGCCCAAAAAAAACCTAAAGTAGTCATAATTAATGCAGTAAATTGAGTGAGTGTTTCAAATTTAAGTCGAAAATCCTTAAGTTCTATAATTGCGGTGAAGTTGATGGTGATCGTTTTGATCATTAAGTTTAGTTGTTAATTTCTTAGAAGTTTACACGTCAATAAAGTTATAAAATATTAATTATTCATTGCAATACCGATTGTAAATTTTCTCCACAAACGGTTAAATTTATTACAAATGTCTATCACTCTGTATCTTCATATTCTTGATGAACGTTGGCGCATATTTTTGGAAACATACTGTTTGTTGCAAACAACAATATAAATTTGTTGCTCTCAGTATTTCCAACGCTATTGTTTTCGGCCCACTAACCTTGTTTCTGACGATAACAAACGCTGGCAAACTTTCAATACCCTCCATCAAAATGAGCTTTAATTGGCTTCACGATATTACAGTAATTCAGTTAAGCTCAATTAAGTTGTGGTTTTGTTCAATGCCGCAGATCGTTTTCGTTTTCTTTTTTTATGTCGGCTAACCATTCCGATACACACTTTAATGATGAAAATTGCATTCATCAGACAAATATATGTATATTTATGAGCCAATTATTGCGTTATTCGAATTAGCTTGAAATTTCAATTCGTCCTTGGACGACAATTCGATTCGCACAACGCTCACGTTTTGTGAAGGAGAAACGTGACTGTTACATGGCGCTACATTATTCTCACACACATGGTCTACCCAAAATTTTGAAAATTAAATTGGTTTTCTGCAAATGCTTTTGAAATATGACACGCCAAGAGCCAAAATATTGTTGTATAAATAAATTGTTCGAAAAATGTTCATGTTTAATATCAACTTAAATTTCAAAATATCTTTATCGTGATCGATCAATTTTCGTATGGATATACGCAGAGCAAAATAAAGAAGGAACAACTAATTAGTAGTTTTTAAATGAACTTTTTGATACTCTCTTCGAGGTGTCATTCTTTTGTAAGCAAGACAAAATGTACAATATATAGTGTTTCTGGTCAGGGAACCTTCATTAGATGCGCTTCCCACAAGAGAATATCCTCTCGAACAATTATTTATGTATTTGATACATATCGGTAAATTTGTAGACGCAAAATGTAAAGAGCGACATCTAGGATTTTCGGAGAAACCAGCATGCAGAGGTTCCGAGTCTGGAGCCGTTCCATGTAATTTCTCGTAACTCCTAAGTTACGCCTAGACTTTTGGAATTTAACTACATCAAATTCCTTTACAACACCTCTACCAGAACCACACAAAAAAACACATTTTTTATTGTTTTGTAACACTTTCTGATGGGGAAAAAGTGAAGCGTACTTCAAAAAATTATTAGACGTTTGAACAAGACACGTGTGCACTGTACCAAGACTAGTAGAATAACTGAGACGCTAAAGGTTCGTACAAACATGGGAAGAGTTATTTTTTTAATGTTAAATTTCACTCAGTACCATGGAAAAAGTAGCATTTGCCAAGCGTGGAAATATTAGGGACAGCACCACGACAATACCTAACCGTTATTTCTCCAAACATACCTGCCTACAACATACTTGGATTGGTTACCTTGACTATGAACAATAGTAGGGGATTTGGAGAAGTCAATAGCGTGGAGTCAGATAAAAAAAAATTAACGAAGCAGGGATAATTTTATATATAGAGAAATATTTAAAACTTAATTTAGTTTTTATTTTATGCTGTTGGGTGATTCATACAAAAATACACCATTCAAACATGAAAATAAAACATTTAAAAAAAATATATAACCGACTTCCACCTATAACCAAAAAGCTAAAAATAATTATAACAAAATACAACTCTAGCAAATAAATAACACATTCAATGTTGTAAGGTACCTACCCAGGAAGTAAAAAATGTAAACATTAAACGGTGCTCATTCTGTACAAATTAATTATCTACCAATCTAGTATATTTTTGAAGTAGGTGCCAAGCAAATCTAAAATCCTTCATTGCGTACTTATCTACTACTTCATCAAACTTGGTTGTTACTTGGCACCGACTTCAAAAATATACTGGATTGGTAAGTAATTAATTTGTACAGAATGAGCACCTTTTAATGTTTACATTTTTTACTTCCTGGGTAGGTACCTAACAACATTGAATGTGTTATTTATTTGCTAGAGTTGTATTTTGTTATAATTATTTTAGCTTTTTACTTATAGGTGGAAGTCGGTTATATGTTTTTTTTAAAATGTTTTATTTTCAACTTTTTAGTTTTTTTGAACACAGGTAGTTATCATTCTTTATTTTTTATTTTGTATGTATATCCTTAATAGACAGGACCAGGTAACATCGAAAGCCTCAACATTACACAATGATACATATTCATTTAAATTGACAGGTAAATGTTTACGAATAAAATGTACTAGTAGGCGTTGACTTAATAAGCCCAAAATATATTTATGCCTTATGGACCACGACATGTAACCTTTTTTCAACTTTTTTTGACAACTCTGTATAACTATATTTAATTCCACTCCACCCTATGTACCAACTATCCTGTACATACGACTGTTCATGGAAAAGCATAAATTTGTTAGCTGCCTTCTGTAAATTATAGGACGGAGTAGAATCCATCCCATATTTACGGAGTCAAATCCGTCCTATATTTCAACCATAGTATATAACTCCTTGTGGTCTACCCCATAAATTATTGCATTTTTCACATTTTATATTATCGCCCTGTGTAACATTAATTCTTCTCCACACTTTATGCAATTTCTTATGTGCTATAAAATAAATAATTCTTTAATCACACTGTATAAATATAATTTAACTTCAGCATATATTTCAACCATCCTGCATATGATTCGTTTACGTCCATATCATATAACAGTTTTTTAATCACCCTATATACATTTAATTTCACATTTTTTTCAACATTTTTATACCACCAATCGTCCACTCCACCATATATGCCATAGATCCTGTATATACAGCTAAACAGCCTAACGTATATTTCAACCATCATATAAATGCAATTCCTTCTATCACTTTACTTTGTGATTTTGTTTGCTATAACTAAAAACATCCTGTGTATAAACCCACCAAATAGAGTTTAGATTGACATGTGTTGTCACTGAATTTTCTATTAGGCCGGGAGAATGTGACAACCAAAAGCACCGTCTTCGCAAAATGGAAAAATTTTCATTTAAATAGGTATTTGCCGGGTATACAAACAAAACGAGCTTGGTACTCATTGATTTAAGGAGTCGAAAATACTATGCTTTACTACCTATATACTTGAGATGTACATAGAAAATTTTCAAATTCGCAATTAAACCTTCCAGTGCCTAAAATTCCCACACTATTACATTGGAATTAAAATATTTATGAGGAAATGTCCGTTATGTCATTTCGATGAAATTTTTGATAATAATTTTGGAATTTTCGGAGATTGTCTGCAAAACTCCAAGTTGCACGTCGCAGAAAAGTATACGAGATCACCTAGGGATCTTCCTTAATAGATTAAACGTTAAAAAACTGTACACATCTATAAGGAGTTTACGAAAAATCGACCAATATTTTAGAGATATTGGTCGATTTCCATGCACGCATGTGTTCATTCACAAATTTCTTCACTTTGCCAATAAAATTCTTTTCCCAAATTTGAAGTTTCACCAATCCGGATGTATACTCTACAAAACAAGACCATATTCATACAAAACGGTTTACCACACGAGAAGAATTCAGGTAACATACATGCAAAAAAATAATAAATGGAAGTCGGTACCAAGATATCCGAACAGGATTTAGTAAAGCAGTTATTTATTTTATTATTTCATACACTAGAAACAAAATTTTAAGCGTAGTTTCAAATTACTGTAACTGGAAACTTATGGTCAGAAAAATGTTTCATAGAGAGATACCCTTGATTTGAACAGGGCCAGCCCAAGTTGTGTGGTATTTTCTTATAGATCTTTTTACCCTTTGTAATGCGCAAGCGCGTTTGGCATGTTAAAAAGGCGGGAACATGAAAGTTTCGTGCACTTGTCCCAAATATATATATATATATATATAAAGTGGAGCTTTGTTTGTACATCTTTCAATTAAAGCAAATAACTGCATTCAATTATAATGGTGCTTAAAGTGATACTTTCGTCCACAAGGCGAAAATAAAGCTGATCTATTTGACAGGTTAGGACAATAATGATACTCATATGAGATTTCTAGCAATTAATATTCTGATAATTGATGAAATAAATATTAGTAACACAAAATACAAATTTAATAAATTTTTTATGGTTTTATCAGTCATTGTCTTTTTTACTACAATTTGTAATATAAATTATGTTGGCTCTTCATCTTTCGACTGACAGATATATGATATATGAAAGTTAATTAATTTATAAGATTTTCACGAAATCTTTACAAAAATTGTATGTAATATTAATGAAGGCTGTACAGTTGGTACAAATAAAATGTAAAATTCAGTATACAAAGATTTATTTAAACGCAATTTGCATCCTTATGTCTGGTCACCCTACATTATGTACAACTGAATTTGTAAAAGTAAACAGTAAAATTATTTAATGTTATATTTTTTAGCAAGTTATTGTCTTAAAAACACATACACATATGTATCTTTATTTACACAATCAATTACTTTCCCCTTTATATTTATACACATCAAATTTCAGTTCTCCAGATCAATCTGTAAGGAAGTTAAGTCTTTGATAATACGCCGATGTTTAGGAGTTTACATGTCAGCAACCGTTTAAGCTGTATTTATGAAATTTGAAATTCTAGGTAATTTTAATAGATAAACCAAGATTTATTGTTAAATAAATGTTGAGTTTTTTATCAATTAAAAGGTGTTTCAAAAAGTTCGTGTAATGTAACACAGGGCTGCGTCACCAGTTCCTATTCCTTACTTCAAACTTTGCCTCACACGCTACCTAATCAATACGTGTTGCTTTTATCAATTGCATGAACAATATATATCTAATAGGAGAAAATGACTTGAACTACCAATGAATGATTATGATATTAAATTGTGAAATTTTGTATCTTGATTCTCGCTTACCACTGAAGAACCCCCAATCGATGCTAACACATAACTAATTTGTTGAGATGTCAAATATCGTTGTAAAATCAGACTTAACACTATTGGATATGGACGCGTCGGAATATCTTCCGAGCAATCAAGAAATTGCTTGTTCATTGACGCGTACATAATGTGCATACAAATAAACATGAACAAAGAGTTGATTTATAGGAAAGCTTTGTACTTGTGCATAGGAAATTTGATTGCTTCGTTCGTGTTCGTTTTAGATTTATTGATCAGCACGTTCGAGTCTGTTCTAAAGCTCGATTTACTTCCGTACTATCCTGGAATTTGAATATGCTCATCTCGACGATAGTTAAATTGGTGTGAAGCTCAAAATACGAGTGCTGACTATCCAGTTCGTGATCTGTAGTTAACACTCCGCTGCACGGGCTAAGTCTATTAATGCATAGCGATTTGAAAATTTAATATCGCGTTGGAATATTCATTTTACCAATTGGAAGTATGTAGTCACAACTAAAACATCTACAAGCATATTTACTTTATATTTTAATATACACGGCACCGAGAGCTAAACAGATCATCTATATATAAAAAATAACATAAATTTTCACAGTTTTAAAATATAAAATATCAAAGACGCGCAAATAATAAAAAATTAGAAAAAAATGATTGTCAAAATTACCACAAATTTCAAAATGTCAAGATATCGAAAACGTCATAAATATCAATTGGTGAATTTAATTTAGATAGGTCTAAAATAAATAGCAGACAAGTCTATAAAATAACTAGAATATTAAATAACAAAAATCTCAAAATGATTGACTCGAAAGTATACAAACAAAAGTTGTATCCGAGATTTTGTAAGTGTTGCACAAAAGTACATATAAATTTAGTTCGTGAAAGAAGATGTTCCAAATAAGTCCGCACAAAATCTAAAAATGTGCGAAATATGTAAAATATGAAACCAAAAATGCCAAAATTATCAAAGATCTAATAAAACGAAAATTTCACAAATGCCTAAAATATTAAAAATAATAAAAAACTTTTTTCATCTCCGGCTATGTTTATCGCAACGAAGTGTAATCAGAAAACTCCTAATTTTATAACAGATCAGTAAAGAGGTAAAAACATTTAAATTATCAAACATCTAATAAAATGATAATTTCACAAATGCCTAAAATATTAAAAATAATAAAACATGTTAAACATACCTTAAATGTCAGAGACCAAAATTTAAAAAAAAAATGTAAAGTACAGTTAAAATTGCCATAAAGACCAAGAAACCAAAAATGTTTAAAGTAAGAAAAATAACGCAGAAAAAAAATTTACAAACGATTAAAAATTTGGAAACATCACCATTTATGTACGAACTTAAATTTATACCCAGCCAATAAATCATTTGAAAATCATAGTTACATTTTTAGGGGTGCCTATATACAATATATGGATACCCTTATAATATCACTCCGGATTTCTACCTCTCTTATATCACAGCAAATTTCTTCTAAACTATTGGACGGAAGGGGTTGAAATTTGGTATCAGTGTATAGTCTGGTGATCCGATGAGGAGTACATATCGTAAATGAAGAAATTTTGATTTTAAGGGTACCTGTGGGGAGAAAACTGAAAAAATTGACCGTTCCCCCCTTTTCTCCGAAACAATAAGAAGTAAAATTTTGAAAAAAATAGAGATATGGGACCTCACCTGAATTTTACAGAAAAAATAAAAAGAAATCCCTAATATTAATTTTCGGAACAGCGTTAAATGGAAAACATAGAATTAAAATTATTTCTAACGCATGATGTAATATATCAAATTAAGGGGCTCAGTATGACGAATACACATATATTTTTTTTTCATAGTTTTAAAATGAAGATTTTAAAATATCTTAACAAAAATATTTTAAAAATTACCCATTCCCCCTTTTTCCCCCAAACTATTATTTTTTTTATAGGAAAAATACGAGGAAATCCCTAATATTAATGATAGGGGCCAAATTATAGAATTAAACGAAAAATAAGAAAATATCTTTTAACACATCATGCAATATATCAAATGAAAGGGCTCATTATGAAGAATACAAATATATATGTTTCATATTTTAAAACTAATTGTTTACAAGATTTAACAAAAATATATAAAAAAATCTAATTTCCCGCTTTATTTCCTACTACCAAAAATTTTGAAAATAATTAGGGGTACTTGAGCTCACTTGAAATTTATAAGAAAAATCAGTAGAAAACCCCAATATTAATTTTGGGGACAAATTATAGAATTAAATGAAAAACAAGAAATTCCACTTTCAACCAACCGCATCATGTAATATATGAAATAAATGGTTAATTTTGTGAATTCCAACTATATCATAATTTTAATTCAGTTGTTTAAAAGATATTAACAGAAACATTAAACATCGACTTAATTCCCACTTCAAAACTACATTATCTAAACTTTTGAAAAATATATTTTATTTGTATTTTTAAATAACTTGTCTAACAGATTTAATAATTTATTATTTAAAACTTGGAAGATAAAGGGGAAATCTTCCAATCTACAGAGCCTAAAATACAGACAGTAAATTTTAAAAAGCTTCCGTGAAAGTTTATTAGTAAAATTAAACTCTAATGTTCATTTTGGGGGCCAAATTAGAAAGTTAAATACATATTTTACAAAAATCAAGAGTATCATGAACCAGATAAAATAAAAGTCTATGATCGAAAATAAAAGTATATATTTTTTTTTATAAATTTAAAACACTTTCTTTAAAAGATATTAGGGTAAATATAAGAAAATGCACTCATTCCCTGTTTGTCTGAAACTGGAATAATAGAATCTTGAAGGGGGTACGGAACCCATAGTATGCGAGTTCAACTCGCACAAATTATTTTAAATACATTACCATAATAATGGTGGATCGAACTAGTAATTTATTTTGATACAAACACTTTCAATTGAAGATTTCCTATCAATTTGCCGTTTTTTTTCTTTGTTCCACTTTATTGACTTCATTTTTCATTTCATTCATTATTCATAACATATTTCCATAAATTAAAAATTGAAAGACGAATCAGAATTATTTGAACTCCCGAAAGTTGCCTAACTGTTTTACAGTCATAGGTTTTTGTTTAGCATATAATTTGCTCTGTTGGTTAGGTTCTGCTCTTTCGTAAATTGAGTTTCCTGTATCTACTATTCACAATGTAATTAATGGCTAAGCTTATGTACATACACATCGCTTGTGGTTTAATATTTATTTGAACTATGGATTCTGGTTGAAATAGGTTTGTAGGGTTACGGCGTGCACCATATATATAATTCTAATGGCTATTTCAGAATTGTACTTCAATTTTAACACCATGTTTGCATATTGAGGATTAAACTATATATGCATGAATGCATATCTGGAACATCGAAACATAATGAAAAATTAAATTTCAATAGTTGATAAGCAATTATCTGAGATTATTTAGGGCACTACAACTTTCAAATATGAATCCTACCGAATGTCAAGATTGATTCATGATATTCTATCGTTAAAAGTTCAAAAGTGGGCACAGAAATATTCTGCAACTATGTAATTAACCTTCTGATTCTGCTGCTGCTTCCTTGGCCTAATGGAGTCTAATCTCTCACAAAATAACCTACCTTCCTCCATCTCTCAGGACAAATGATATTTTTGTCATGCGAGGAGTGGCCTCCTTCAAAGGTGTTCCCATTTGAATGAATAAGAAGTTGCCATCGGTGTTTTCACTTTGTAAAACAGTTATAGAACTCTGTTTTTGGAATAGGATTCAATGCATTCGTCTGCATATTCAATACATTTATTTATTGATTTATTCTCTTAACAAACACCAAATAGGTAATTACGCGTGAAGGGTTAAACAACAACAAAAAAATTGGTGACAATATCACAAGTATGCCAATATCAAAAATTTGATATAAAATAGGTCAGGAACTATGCTCATGGACAGCATATCATTGCAAACACTGAGTATAAAATGGAAAGGCGAGGAGCTTGCGTTGTTAATGTATTTGTGATTAGATAGAGCAATCGAAAGCTAATTTTGTGGACCCTAAACCTAAAATGCTATTGATCAGACCACAATCGGAATATTTTAGGATATTTAGATTGTTATGTATATAAACAACAGCCTGGTTCTTTCTCCTAGTACTCAAAGAACACAGATGGAAGGTTACCAATATTGATCTATAAGATACCATCAATGGATATGTATCATTCTTGTTATTTTAAAGTTAACGTCGGACACAAATCGGTTACCACATGATGTAGGCATATTCTAAATGCAGTGTTATGGTTGTTGTTAAACTCAGATCTTTACTATTACGTGTGACAAATGCAAGTACTTTTTATGCGTTGTTGTCTTAAAAGACCAACACCAGATCTTTAATCTCCTTACATCTCTTCACCTTACAATGTAATAGACTTCGATAAATATATTGACTTTTCGGGAGAAGGACGCAATACAACATTTTGGTTTCTATAAACCAGTTTATAGTCAAGTTCAAGTGATTCTGAAGTACAAAACATCATTTATGCCATTAATAAATTTAAACAATTTCAAATCATCAGCAAACAACAAATCGGTGACCTTTGATCGGCAATTTCACTTTTAAGTACAACGAAAAGTCACATTGGATTTTGCTAAATACTCTTGAAAAAGTTTCCATGAATGAGCTGGCACTTTATCATAGTGAAGAAACCATGATCAAAAATGTGGCTGTTTTTTTCTATCTTCATGAAGCAATCAGTTCAGATCCGTTGAATAATATTCCTTATTGATTGTTTCATCTCAAGGAGCAAATCCACAATTCAAAGTACATGCTTCCAACGAGAAAGATTGTTGTGTCCTTTCGGAGTTATAACCACAAACGCACTTAGCAGTAGAGATGGGCAGGTCCGGATGGACACGCATGTCCGGACCTGCATCCCTAGTGTTAATGATGGATGTACATCCGACAGCAATTCGAACACAGATCCGCGGACCTGTCGGAGTGGCAAGAAACGCATGCAATGAGCGGTACTGAATATAGTTTTAGAGATATGTAGGTCTGAATCCTCGGACCTGTGTGAATGAAGGATGGATGTACATCGTTACCAATCGGCGGAACCACTTGTTGATATTATACGCGGGAGCGGCATCGAAACATGCCATGAGCGGTACTGAATCAATGATAGCGGACTGGGAACTGCGGATCGGAGTGACGGGAACCTACAGTTTGATCATATTGTATTGATTGTATTGTTGGTTCATGGTTATATATTTTTATCATTTTAGTTGTCAAATAAGGCTATTTTTAGTTGTAATTATTATTTTTGATAAATCATTATCGTTTTCTCGTAATTTTATTATATAAAGGGTAAAAAACAACAATTCAGCGCCATAATGTCTTGCTAGCAATATTACAATCTAACACTCTGCCTGTAGTCCCGAGTTCGGTAATCACACTTAGAGAACTGGACCCATATGGTCTGACGGACACGGGTTTTGGATTTACATCTTTGGAACTGGATGCATGTCCGGATCCAACTCTGAATTATGAGCGGACCTACCCATCTCTATTCAGCAGTTACCTATAATCGTTTTAAGTATATTTTAAATTAAGTAGACCACTTTTAAAGTTGTCCACAGCCATTTGACGGCGAAAATTCTGCTGTTATGCCGTTAGCAATTTTGGAATTACTTTTCCTTGAAATGAGACTCATAAGCAAATTCTCGGTTAAAACTCTATGAAGTATTTTTGGTATTCCAAGTTCGAAGTTGTATGGTGTTATTGCTGTCGAGGGTAGACTGAAACGAAAATTTCTATCTACAGATGTGTGGCCACATTTATACCGTCTATACCACTCGTTTATTGGTCTTTGTCCACATGATGATCCCCAAAAGTCGTCTGCATCATTTCAGTAGTTTCCGCTGTAGTTTTTTCGAGTTTATACCAAAACTTGATGCAAATTCCTTGATCTGATTTTCCCTCATTTTTAGCTGCTACTCACCGCGTAATCAAACATTAAATTGAAATAAAATACAGCCTATGTTACTTGCGGCCTTCTATAAGAGATAGAATGTTCAAAATGGGTTCATTTCTTTTAGAGAATACCTCTTCATACATTAGTATAGATATATGTATATGTAGTTCTTTTAGCAAGTTTCCATCTCAATTTGGTAATCAACGAGCTACACATTTGATTCCTTATTATGAGTCACATCAATTTCTACTTCCGAAGGGCCTTCCTTTGAATTGGAATATAAGTTTTTGAGGTGTTTCCCAAAAATATGTGTTTTATTTTTTCACATGCCATTTTTTTGTTTTTATTTTTTTCTCTCAAAATTGGTACATATAAAAAGATGGAAATAAAAGACACAAACATATTTAGAGACGTTTCCGTATTATGACCACCTTCCTTCCATTAAGCAACATATAATATCTTCTTGGCAAACAAAGTGGGACCTAACATTGTCTAAACTGAAACTGAAACCGCTAGTCCAGTCCCGCCTTTCCACACCAACAAAAAGAATAGATCAGGTCATAATAAATCGCCTACGAATAGGACACACACTTATTACCCATACGCATTTGCTAAACAAAGAACCAGAACCAGAATGTACGGATTGCCACGCTCCACTCACAGTAAAACACATCACCATGGAATGTAAGGCCTATGAGACCCACAGAAGAAGGTATAATTTAACAATGAGCCTCAGGGAGACTCTTACAAAAGATATCGATAAGACAATCCATTATCTTAAGGACAGTAATATATATAACAAAATCTAAATCATATTAACTTAAAGTAATGTAATAAATATATGATTACTAACTGTGTATGTTACCCCGCTAATAACTCCAAGCAGTTGATGCGGGCTGTTTATGTAAATAAATTTAAAAAAAAACATAGAGACATATTACATAAATACTTACAGTCCTCTTTATAAATAACAGAAAAATTAAACAAGTACGTTTTAGAAGATTAAACAAGTACGTTTGGAAGATTAAACCCGAGAAGTAAGTGTAATGAAACTCAGTAATAACCCAGTTAAAGGGTAACTGTAGACATTTAAGCATTACTGAAACAGTATCAATCGAAATTATCCGTATTTCTTTGCAATACTATTCCAAACAAAAAGTGATTCTAAACCTTTGCTACAGACCTCCTTCAGTGCAGCAGATGACAAAACTAATTTAGAAAACGAGATCGCATAAAACAACTCAACATTAACTCAGTTATCTTTAAGCTTATCATAAAGATAATGACGGTATAACAACAAGAGGGCGCCATAAAATGAGCAGATTTCAGTAACCAATTTAGTAGACGTCATTAAATTTTAATAATAAAAATTTTGATGGGCGAAAGTAGCGAATAAAATGTTTATTGATTTCCATAAACTTCACTAAAGTGTCGAGTGATGGGCTATAAAAAGTTATTTGGATAAGAACAGATTTTTACTCACAGACTTACACAACTGATTGATTAAATTGATTTAATTGCCGAACTGTAATTTCGAATTTATCAAAAAAGTAGAGGATGCAATAATGACTATGTATTTTCACACTGGGTTTTTGTGAGAACTGCTGCTATTGAGAGAGTGGGATGAAAAACCACCCATGTTTTGTCATATGGAGATAGTTCTACCCTCTAGATCACTGATTGTCGTAGGGACATATTGCAGCTTAGAGCATGTACTTTCTAGAGATAGCCTTCAGTGCATAATTGTCGTGGTAAGACTCAGGAGAGTGGGAGGGCAAGAGGCTATTTCACTCGGCTGGGAGCTCCTTCCAATGAAATACGTTCAGCATGCTGTTCATTGGCTGCTTCCACCCACTAAGTGAAATAGCCTCTTACTGTCTCTATTGCCCTCTCTTATTATTGCGTTGCCACGATTTTATGCTTGACAGGCTATATCTACATGGTAAATGATAAAGTACTGCAGAATGTTCAGGTAACAATCTGCCCTTATGTCACGGAATAATTTGTTTCGTGTGATGGTCCTTGTTCTATGTACATAACCTAATTTAACACATAAAACCTAGAATATGTTTAATCAATGTATCGTATTGATCTCCCTTCTGTTTTTAAAAATAATTTATAAATACGTCATTAGAAATTCCGGATCACATTCAGGCTTTAGTAATTTAATATGTTGGCAATTTGCATTTATGTTTCATATATCATATTGTCACTCATTTGGTACAATGAGTTTATTAAATATGTGGCTGTCTAGTTCATTTTAGTACTATAAGACGTAAAATTTTTGGAAAAAATAGAGATATAGGACCTCACCTGAATTTTACCGAAAATATAAGGAGAAACCTGTACTATTAATTTTGGGGGGAAAATTAAAGAATTAAATTAAATTAATAAAACTAAAATTGTGTCTAACGCATCATGTAACATATCGAATGAAAGGGCTCATTATAGCGAAAACAAATATTTTTTTTTCATAATTTTAAAATAAACTAGCTGTCGCCCAGTGGTCGAAATTCGACCAACTGTGTCAATATCTCTGGCAGGTTAAGTAACATGAAAATTTTATCGTGACATTCTATCCTAGGACTTTAGGGAGGACAGCAATTACACAGAACGGATCCAGATTCGGAACCTCTGTGTGATAGTTTCCTCGAAAATCCTAGATGTCCGTCTTACATCTCGCTTCTACAAATAAGTAACGAAATTCAAGTTTTTTCAGATATAATCCATAGAACTTTATTTGTGTTCA
Source organism: Octodonta nipae (assembly GCA_034190945.1). Classification (NCBI taxonomy): domain Eukaryota; kingdom Metazoa; phylum Arthropoda; class Insecta; order Coleoptera; family Chrysomelidae; genus Octodonta; species Octodonta nipae. The sequence continues at coordinate 14,950,834 of CM067222.1, forward strand.
AATTCGTAATTCTTAATTTAATATGACAACAATTCAACTGCTAATGGGCTACCCTACATATTTATTTTTTGTAACCCCCCCCTATATAGCTATAATAGCACTCAATTCTCTAACATTTATTAAAATCCTCATTATAATAATTCCATCTCATTATATATTTCCACCACCCTGTATATGTAAATGCTTATGGACCACCATTCTGTATATGCCACTGCCTATGACCCACCATATTTACTCTTTTTGTTTATGAAATTTTTAATTATCTTCTGTAACTATAATTCTACTCCGACCTATATTTCAATCATTATATATATGGAACTCTTCGTGGTCTACTCTATAAATCATTTTCTATTCTAACATTTTTTATCACCTTCCTATATATCTATAATTCCTCTTCCCCTATATTTCATCTTAACTATATATACAACTGCTTATGGGTTACGAAATGTTGCATTTCCATTTCCGCCACCCTGTATATGCATCTATGTATAACATTTTTTGCACCACCCTGTATAACTGTAATTTTACTGCACCTTCTATTCCAATAACCCTGTAAATTCAACCGCTAATGGGCTTCCCTATATAATTATTTTATTAGTTATAATTGCACTCTACTCTATATTTTAAACACCCTAAATATGCAACTGCTTATGTGCCACTCATTAAAAAAATTATTTCTAACATATCTGGAATCGCCTGTATAATTACGATATTCAACGATTACTTTACCCACTAAACAATAACAACGCTTGCATGCCACCTCCAGAAGTACATGCTCTAAGTATATAATAGCAATGGTCTATCTATATATAATTACTCTATGGTTTGAGTCTGTCAGCAGCGGCACATTCAGTGGCACATTCATTCGTTTGGCATTGACATTATTGACGTAAATAATGAATTTTTATTATATTTTATTTAATGAATGAACCAATATTATAAATTAAGATTAGCATTCTGCACTGAAGGTCGTGCGTAGCTACTAAACAAAACAAAAATGAAGAAAATCGGTTGAGAAACAGAGGAGAAAATGGTACCTAATCGTTTTGTCTTAGCCTATTTATATATAGATTAATTAAAAGATATTAACAAAAATATAAATTTTACACACCCCCTCACCTTATCATCGACTACTACTACTATTAGCTGTAAAATGTTTAAAAAAATTAGAGATATAGGGCCTCACCTGAATTTTACCGCAAAAATAACCAGAAATCTCTACTATTAATTTTGGAGGGCAAATTACAGAACTAATTGGAATATATAAAAAAATAGTTTCAAACGGATCATGTACTATATCCAATGAAAGGGCTCGTTATGACGAAAACAAATATATTTATTTCATATTTTTAAAATAAATAAATTAAAAGATATTAACAAAAATATAAAAAATACCCATTCCCCCACCTTATCTCAGAAACCAAAAGCCAAAAGCAATTTTGAAAAAAAATAGAGATATAGGGCCTCATCCGAATTTTACCGGAAAAACAAGGAGACACCCCTAGCATTAATTTTGGGGTGCAAACTACAGAAATAAATGAAAAATATAAAATTCAAATTATTTTTAACGCATCATGTCAAACGGCTCATTATGACGAATACAAATATATTTTTTTTCATTATTTTAAATTAAATATTTTAAAATATATTAACAAAAATATAAAAAATACTCATTTCCACCTTTATTCCCCAAACTATAACACATAAATTTCAGACAGTAGCTTATAAAAGGCTTCCCTGAAAGTTTATTAGTAAAATAAAACTCTAATGTTAATTTTGGGGGCCAAATTAGAAAATTAAATACATATAGATACAGATAAAATAAAAAGTCTATGTGTGGAAAATAAAAGTGTATATTTTTTATAAATTTTAAACGCTTCCTTTAAAATATTCATTCTCTACTGGTCTGAAACTGGAATAATAGTAAAAAGATATACTTTGATCACCTACATTGTATCAAATCTTGAAGGTGGTACGGAAGCCTTAGTATACGAGTCCAACTCGCACTTGACTAATTTTTTTCTATTATTGTTCTCCTCATCAATCAAGTCTCCTACACATATGGATGTTCATATGCCTGGAAAGCAGGTAATGTTTTGTGGTCTCATTTCTCCGTTATCATGTGGTATCGATTAAGCAACTTTTTTTGTAGCCTTTCCTCCCCATCAGTTGGAGATGTCTTTACGAGATTAAGTTTTCTTTTAATGTGATCTATCACTGTTTCTTTCAAGCTCGTTTTACTAATTCATTATTAACTCAAGTTTGAGTTTGAAACTATGTTTGATATTCCTAGGGCGCCCATTTCAGCTGCTTCTATTAGTTTAATGATTGATGTTTCATTCTACAGGCCTTAGATCCATATACCAAAGTGCTTCTGCTCATTGGGTTCTAGATTCTTTGATTCGCTGTTTACCTATTTCGGTGGTCTACAGTATACAGTTAACTGACCATATTATAGTTCCTGTTTATTTATTCTATATCTCACTATATGTCTGCATCATTTGTGTCTTTAAAATTTACTAGTGGTTGCCCAGTGGCCAAAATTCGACCCTATTTCATGAAATTGTAAAAAGTATATTTTTATAAGAAACAGAGTTGTGGAGATATCGGAGAAGTAGATGTAATGAATATGAATTGTTCACTCATATTGCCAAATCTATTAAAATAAAAAGAAAATAAAAATGTTATCCAAATTTTTGGCTGGAACCGCTCCTGGAGAACTTAAATATTTAATACATTCTCTATTGTCCGCTGCCTGACAATTGTTTACACAACACCTTTGAGAAGGTTGTGATAATAATATATTAATAAAATAATTAAATTCACATTAAAAACAGAATATTTAATATGAAAGTTACTGCAACGCGTCCGAAAAATCAATACTCATCTAATACATTGACTATTTACCACTTAACAATAACAACGCTTGCATGCAACCTCCAGAAGTACATGCTCTAAGAATATAACGGCATCTAACGATCGCTCCCTTCATATATAATTACTCAATGTTTTGAGTTTTGACCGTCTGGCGGCGGCGGCACTGTCAGTTGTTTGGCGTTGACAGTATGGACGTAAATAATGAATTTTTATTATATTTTATTTAATGAATGAACCAATATTATAAATTAATATTTATTAGCATTCTGCACTGAAGGCCGTCAGTAGCTACCAAACACAACAAAAATAGAGATAGAGGAGAAAATGGTACCTAATCGTTTTGTCTTTGCCTATTTATATATAGATATTTACAACTTTCATATCATTTTATGGTTTCCTTGTTCCCCAATTGAACCTCGGGGTACCTGCAATCACAATTTTTCGTACTCTTTCTTCAGTTTGAGTGTCTTGTATTCGAAATCATCTTTGTTGTTTGCATACATTACCTCCTCATCTCCTAACTGCAGTATGTATACACAGGGGTCGTCGTCTTATAGACATCTGAGTATATGTAGCATGCTTGCCTCAAATGTAAAAGAGTCTGTTACCTGATTCCGTATTTGTACTGAAAATTTCATGCGGTTATATAAGTTTTAGACATGTTTTGTGAGTGTATGATTAATGTTTATTTGAATCATATGTTATTCTGCTCAACAACTAATTGCCGCGGCGCCTAAAATTTGAATTAAAAAAAATCGTTTTCAGTTTCCAATTGTCGAAGTGGTAACAAAGTTTTTATCGATCTTTGAAGATACCGACATCGTTGTCGTTAGTTTAGTTTGGTGACAAGTGTTACAAAATGTAAAATATTAGCAGAAGAAACTTAACTTCAGAAGTACTCACGCTGTAGTTTTAGAATAGATTTGAAAAAAGGCAAAAAACATGGCCGATCTTATCATTGTGAACGACTCAAAATCAAGAAAATACATTCAAAAATTATATATATATATATATATATATATATATATATATATATATATATATATTAGGGTGATTCAATTAAAAAATATATTTATTTTTGTCTTGCAAACAGGCTCAAAAGTTTCAATTTGACGTAAAAAGATACCAGATAAAATTTGAGCCCTTAATATTAATATTTAAACAGTCCGTATCGCGTTTTTCTATTTTCCATAAGAATAACATGGGAAAAAAGTTGTCTACACTTTATGAATTTTATTGTTAGCCTGTCGTGTATCATATAAAAGAACATTTCGCCTATTTTAGTAGAGAATTGAACGCTCTACAAAAAACGTCTGTTATGATTTTTCGAGAAACCTAATAGTTTAAGAGTTAATTGAGATCAAAGTTCAATGTATCCCAAATTTTAAATTTTTTGATGGATTACAGCAAATTTGATGGTTTTATTGGAACTAATCCCCCAAAAATGCATGTTTATCTTAAATTTAGTCACTTAGACAATAATTGTTAATAATTTTCGGTAGTCATCGTCCAAAGAAAAATCGGATAGTTTGAGGATTTACTATAATTTTTTTTAATGAAAATAAAAATTACGTTAAATTGTTTTTCTGCTCATCCAATAGTTTGTAAATGTTTTAAAACTCATTGTAACTGATTTGAATTCCCAAAATTATAGGTGCGAAATTATTTTATTATTAATTGACAGACAAAAAGAATTTTTTTAAATATTTTGTTGGTAACATAGTTTTTTCTCTACTATAAGAAGAGTTGCAGATAAAGTAATTTAGTTTGTTGATACTCTTGTAAAAATTGATGTTTGTATTCCTCAGTGTATTGTTTTGTTGAAGTATTAGTTCCATCAAATATTAATAGTTATTTAATGAATTTGATGAAAATCAACTACAGTATTTGTTACAAGTAGGTCGAGAACATCGGCAACGTTATCCAGACTGTATATAAAAAATCTTCAATGATAATATTTATTTAGATTCAATTTTAAAACTATTTATAGAAAAAGTAGATATTTTTTTTATTTAAACAAAACCAATCATCAGTTAATGTATTCCTTATGTAAGTATTTCAAATGACTGAAGAAAATTTTTTGTCTTTAAATTAAACAAATACGAGATGACCTATGATTTCGAAGCCAATTGATGGTAAAAATGATCTCAAAGAGATTCACTGTCTCATTATTGCAAAAATTTATTAACAATTACAGTTTAATTAAGTAACTCTCAGATAAACATAAATTTTTGGGAGATTTGTTCCAACAAAACCATCCAATTAAGTAAATTTAAGATAAATGTAAATTTTTTTGAGGGATTTGTTCCACCAAAACCATGAAATTTGCTGTAATCCATAAAAACTTTAAAATTTGCGATAAATTGAACTTTCTCAATTAACTCTAAAACTATTAGGTTTCTCGAAAAATCATAACAGACCTTTTTTGTAGAGCGTTCAATTCTCTACAAGAGTCGACAAAATGACCTTTTATATGATACACGACAGGCTAGCAATAAAATTCATAAAGTGTAGAAAATTTTTTTCACATGGTATTCTTATGGAAAATAGAAAAACGCGATGCGGAATCTTTTAATATTAATATTAAGGGCTCAAATTTTAACTGGTATCTTTTTACGTCAAATTTAAACTTTTGAGCCTGTTTGCAAGACAAAAATAAATATTTTTTTTTGTTTGAATCACCCTAATATATATATATATATATATATATATATATATATATATATATATATATATATTATATATATATATGTATATATGTATATGTATATATGTTAGTAATTTACTGATTGAGTTTAACACAGAGTGGGTAAACAGCAAATTTTCTGACAAAAAAATTGGTTCTATATTTTCAATTTTTTTAAGGCTGTAAGAAAAATACATTTGAGGAAAAAGAACAGTCAAAATTGGCTTTCTATGTATTGATTATATATAAAATATGTTACACACTGGAAACTAACCCTTTATTACGAGAGATAACTTTGAAAGAAGAAGAAGAAATTTAAAACAGATCATTTATCTCCCAAACTTTGATGCCACTTGTGTTCCAGAGTTCTGCAACTCTGCTCATTAATATTTATTCTTCTCAGTTACTTACTATATTCATATACGACTAACAAATTGCAAAAATATTTCAAAGCTATAATATTAAGTTATTTATAGTACAATTTGTATTAATATGATCCAAATAAACAACTTTCCATCTTATTGCAAATACTTAAATTTCTAAAAGACTACAAATATGTGATCAGATGATGTCACATAGTTTCAAAATAAAATGAATCAACTGTAAATTTCCAAATAATTCAAAAAAATATTTCGAACTGTGTGAACTTACAACTTTCGATCAACGATTTCCATTTACAAGAAAGAAATCCTATTTCCAAAAAACTTTTCCAATCCACTGAGTACCAAACGACATCAAACGTGTTAAATCAAGTTCGCAAGATACGAAAAAGCTTGTACTTGTTCGGTAAACTTTATCCTTTATTAAACGTCAACGTCGAGCAACCTCGAGGGAAAACAGAAAAAGTAGCGTAACCAACAAAAAATAAATCTGAAAGCTTGGAAACCGAGTTGTTAAGGCACAACGACGTATTAATAATAAAGATACACAGCCATTGTGAAATGTTTTTTTTATACTGAAACAAATAAGCTTTTTGTTAAACATGCCCGTATGAATCAAGAGCTTGGAATTAAATGGCTGTTTATTCAGTTATTGTTTGAAATATTAAAGCGACACTAGCGTTTCTTGTCATATTACTTAATTTTTAAAAAGAACCAACTTATCTTCTTACTATTATAAAATATAAAAGTTTGTCTGTTTGTTTGTTTGTTTGCTTGTTTGTTCGGGCATCATGTAAGAACTACTGAACTGATTTTTCTGAATCTTTTTTTGTTGCAAAACCTATAGTTTGACTTAAAATCTGGTACATATTTTATCTCCCAAAATTGACAGAAACGGTAGATATAGCAAAAAAACTTCTACCATGTTGGATAACACCGAAAGCACCAAATATTAGATTTTAAAAAAATCAACTGATATATATATATATATATATATATATATATATATATATATATATATATATATATATATATATGTAATTTTACAGGGTGTACTATACAAGGGCGTAACCAGCTTTTGCTCTAGGAAGGGACAAATTTGGAAAAACATTGTCCCTGAAGGGACAAATAGGAATAAAAACTGCCCTAGAAAGAGGAGGAAATTTTTTTGGTCCAGGGAGGGGGACAAGACAGTCAATTTATGGAAAGGTTTAATGGCTCACGTCAGGTTTTTCAGGTCCAGAGGGGGCAGCTGGCTTCCTCTGCTCCTCCCTCGGTCCGCCCATGGTCCTATATATATGAAACTATATGTACGGAGTAGAATAACATGGATTTAAAAAATCTGAAAAAAAGTTATATTAGGTGTACCATAATCAGCTGCATATATACAATGTGGTTGAAATAAGGGGGAGTGGAATTAGTAATACGGGGTGGTTCAAAAAACTTAGATTGAGTGGGCATATATCAAGTGGTTCATAAACGGGCGGACTAGAATTATATTTATATAGGGTGGATAACAAATTGACATACTGTTTGGCTCATAACTAGTTGCATATAAAATATGGTTGAAATAAGGGTAGAATATTTATGCAAAAAAAATTAGAAAAGAATGAGTTTTATATAAGCAGTTAAGAGTTTTGAACTATGTTCCTGAGTTATTATAGTATAAAATTATATAAAAATAAATAAAATTATTATAGTATAAAATTTTTAGAAGAAGTTGTTTATATAGGGTGATTGAAATATGAGATAGAGTGGAATTATAGTTTATAGAGTGGATAAAAAGATATTTTATATTCGCAAGTAGTTGCATATATAGGATGGTTGAAATATGTAGCGGAGTATAATTACAGCTATACAGCTGGGTTTAAAAAATATTATAAAGAAATGTTATAAACTACAAGCTGTTCCATTTACCGGATGGTTGAAATGTATGGTGGGGTACAATTTTAAGGGATACAGGGTGGTACAAAAATGTTCTATTGGGTGAAAAAAAAGTTGCATATACAAGGTTGTTGAAATATAGAGTAGAGTAGAATTCTAATTATACAAAGTGGGTAGTAAATGGTAGAAAAATTTTGTTATATAGCAGTTGCATATGTGGAGTACCTGAAATAAGGGACCCAGTAAAGTTACAATTATACAGTGTTATTCAAACAAGGATAGAAAAAGTTGCAAATGAAGGGTGCTTTAATTGAAGTGTGAAGAGAAATTACACTTTATAATGTAGTTCAAAAAATATGAGAAAGATTGTGAAATAGCATGGCTCATAATCAGTTGCACATATAGCATAATTGAAATATAGGGTAGGGAAGTGTTATAATTAACCATTTAAAAAATGTTATGTTGTTTGACCAATAAGTAGCAGCGTATACAGGGTAGTTGTAATACATATAAGGTGATTCAGAAAAATGTTGAAAAAAATTGTTGCATATACAAAATGGTTGAAATAGAGGGTGGGTGGAATTATAATTAAACAGGTTGAATAAAAATTTGAATAATATTAATTTTAGGGGGCAAATTATGGAATTAAATGGAAAATATAAAATTAAAATTGATTCTAACGCATCGTGTAATAATATAAGATCAAAGGGCTCATTATGACGAATACAAATATTGTTTTTTTTTCATATTTTCATCCGGTGATGACGATAGCAGATCCAAAGCTATTGAAACCTTGTGAGATCAATCATTTCAAGACGATGGAAGTCCAAGAATATTTTGTTTTTATTGTAAAAATAATTTGTTTATACGGATTATTATGTAAAACTTCACTCATTCTCCCCTTTATCTTCCAAACTACTGAGCCCAACAATTAGACCCCTGAAGAGGGGCCATACTGGAACAAATGACCTAGAATTTCACTACCTCAAGTATATGCAGTTTTCCAGCAAAAATAAATATAAAAATACATAAAACCGAAATTAAAAACGTCTGGTCCTATTGCTCATAATTTTAGGTGAAAACTTAACGTACCATTGTCGCGCAATAATACCACCTCGTTGTTCAAATTGTCATTTCTCTAATACATTTAAGCGACAAGAAAGATCTTATTTTAAATTCCGACCTAAAAACCCTCTTTCAATGGCTTATGGCAGACACTTCAGTGTCTTATGAATAGAATCTTTTCCCACAAAGCACTTCTAAGCCCTCTATGTAGAGTCCCTTTTTGTCACGAGCTTAAATGTCGAGTCATGTTATTCCGCGCCGTCTTTGAGAACCCTCTCTTGTAGAGTCGTGCGGTAAAGTTTAACGCCTTCCACTAATCTTGCTGATTTATAGACCACAATAAATTGTTGATATTTTCAACGGCAGACGTTCCAAAGAAACCCAAAATTGGTTTAGTTTCATTTTGTTAATTTATCGTTCACATTTAGGAAATTTATATGTATTTGAAAATAGTTCGTTCAAAGACGACCAGGCAAATTTTATTATATAAACGCTTATCGTTTCTTCGTCATCGCCCATATACCCTTGGTGGAGTAACTAAGCCTGTTTTATCAAGATTTTCTAACGTTGGACAATAGGAGGAAATTCGGAACTATATAGATGAGTAAATATACAAGATGTTTAAAAAACATCTCACATGCCAACTATAAAGAGTTATTCTTTTCTGAGTTCTTTGGGAATAACACCACATAAACTTGAAAGTCTGTATCTTTCAAAAAGTTCAAACGTTCCAATGTCTAAATCAGACCCCGTGTTTAAGGGTTTTAACAAAAATGAAAAAAAAAAATTTTAAAAAATAAAAGGATTCCTAATGACAAATTTCATAAATCACAATTTGACATTAGAACAAAAGCATTAATGTCAAATTGTGATTAACGAAATTTGTCACTGCGAACCCTTTTGATTTTTTTTTAATTTCTTGTTCATTTGTGTTAATACCATTGAAAACGGGGTCTGATTTAGACCATGAAAAGTTTGGACTTTTTGAAATATACAGACTTTCAAGTTTATGTGGTGTTATTCCCATAGAACTCAGAAAAAATAAAAATCAGAGATGCCACAATTATCGTTCAGAAAAAATTCTTTCTGCAACAATTAATTACTTTTTCTGAAGTCGGTGCCAAGTTGAAAATCAAAGTTGCAAAGTACAATTCATAAATACACTTTCCAAATTAATTTCACAGGCTTCAGAAAAAGTATTCAATTGTTAATCTTGTTAACTATTGAATTGAATAGAATATCTTGTTTTCTAAATATTTATGTTTATTAAGAAAGTTTTACATATGATTCCTACACAGGTATTGAAAACGATTTGAGAATCTTAAACTTTTAGGTCTGTTAATGATCAGACAATTTGATTTAATTCCAATTGCATTCAGTTAGTAGTCTCATAGCAAAAGTTTATAATAAATCAGTTTTTTCATTATCATAAATGTTCATCATACATTTTTTAGTGATACGGCATAATTAGATGCAATTTTCAATGCATATACTGTTGAAAATATAATATGATATGTAATGATTACAGTATTCGTTACAGACCAAGCAAATCTTTTCATGCAAAATAACTTTTGCTCTAAGCAGTATTCATAAGAAAGTTTTCTATTTGATTCCATCTTATGATACACTGTACATAGAAACCAGTATGTTTTATTTATTTTACTACCGCCTCCACCAAAGATATAAGAAATTCGTTTAAAAATTTTAGGTCAGTAAAGTTTTTTCATTTTGCAGAAACTCAAATTAAAACATGGGAATTACGAGCTTTTTTAGGAGCTCTTGATTTTTATCTAAACTGATCTCGAGCTCAATATTTACGAAGAAAAAAGTGTCTAAAACTATTGGCGGTAGGTACTAACTTTACGTCAAGTTAGCACCGCGATCTCTGAAAAAAACAAATTAAAATTTTTTATGAAGTTTCTTAAATTAGGAGCTATTTACGAGATTTTAATTGACGTATGGAACGTCAACCCCTAAATTTGTCTAAGGGGTACAAGCCACCCCCGAAAAAATATTGAATTTTAATTTTAAATTTATAACCTGCTAAAAAAATTACCTACGATTTACGAGCTCTTTACTGGTGTAATGTACATGAACACTTAAGTATATCCAAGGGGTGAAAACCATCACCAAATTATGATTTTTTAAAAATTTTATGATTAATAAATTTTGAAAAATACCACCATAATCTACGATTTATGAGCTTTACAACGGTAGTCAACACGACTATATTAAACTAACTGAAAGGAGTGCAAACAACCCCCCATATTTTGCAGTTTTCCAAATTTTGTGATGTTTTTATTTTCAAAACCTCCATCCTCATGTATGATTTACGAGCTTCTTAACGGCATATGATGGGACTACTTGCAAATTATAGTAAGGGCTGCAAACAACCCCCCAACTTTATGACTTTCGATTTTTCAAAACACAGTCCTAATCTACGATTGCAGGGTTTGCAAATCGTAGATTAGGATGATAGTTTTGAAAATTAAAAAATTTGAAAATTTCGAAAAACTGCAAGCTTTGACAATTCTTTGCACAGATTATAATGATTTGAAAGCAGTCGTGTAATATATCGTTGGAGAGCTGGTAAATTGTAAATTCGTAAGTAGTATGGTTTTGAAAATTCAAATTCAAATTCGCACAATTTGAAAAAACCGCATTATTTGGGGAATGTTTGCACTCCTTACAATAATTTGAAAGTAGTCATGTAATATACCGTTGAATAGCTCGTAAATCGTAAATTAGGATAGCAGTTTTGAAAATTAAAAATTACAATATTTTGAAAATATTTCATATGTTGGGGGTCGTTTACACCCTTTACAATAATTTGAAAGTAGTAACGTCAGAAACCGTTGAAGAGCTCAGAAATTGTAACAGGGGATAATAGTTTTGAAAATTAAAAAATCAGCAAATGTGTGAAATTGCGAAATTGTGGCGTTGTTTGCATCCCTTCCAAAAAATTTGAATGTAGTCGTGTAATATGCCGTTGAAATAAATAGCGGATTATGCTTATGCGTTTTAAAATTAAATTTAAAATTAAAATTCAATATACTTTCGGGGGTTATTTTTACCCCTTGGACAAATTTAGGGGCTGGCGTTCAACACGTCAATTAAAAACTGGTAAATAACTCCTAATTTGAGACGCTTCATAAAATTGTTTTGTTTGATTTTCTGAGATGGCGCCAATAGTATTTTGCACTTTTTCCATAGTAAATGTTGAGCTCAAAAATCAGTTTAGGTAAAAATCAAGAGCTCCTAAACAGTTCGTAATTCCCATATTATGCTTTACTTAAAGGTTCTGCAAAATGGTGGTGCTAACTTTCCTGACCTAAAGGTTTTGCTAATTTTAATGAAAGCGGTATAAGCTATGTCCTGGAAAAAATGGGACCACTTCAGGCTACCCCTTAACAGAATCTACTTTAAACTATTGAAATTTCTTTAGCTGTTTTTCGAGTAAACGCTGAACACACATTAAAAAAATTAAATATATCGACGAATTGGAAAAATCCTTCTTTTTGTCAGTCAAAAAATGTAAATGTAGATGCGGACATGCTTGTTTTTTAAAATACGGGGTGTTAAATATTATTATTAAGTAAAGTCTTATGTACTGGATTGATTCAGCCGATACTTGTTGGAAATTCATTTCACTGAACTAAAATCACCTTGAATTGCACTTTCCACTCTTTGACAAAGATAGTTAATATCGAAACGCGTCAGAAAAGGTTTTTTAAAAAACCAAATAGAGTGGAAAGTGCAATTCAAGGTGATTTTAGTTCAGTAAAGTCTTATGGCAGAATTTCTTAAAATACGTATTTTTACAAATGTTTAATAAATAAAATAGCTCCAACGGGATACCTGGGATGTAGCCTACACCGCACTATAATTCATCTGGCATTTGTTTTGTAGAAAATCGTTTAACTTAGTATCAAGCAGACTGACGAAAACAAAAGATCAGACTGCAAACTTTAATACTCTCTTCGAGCTGTCATTCTTTTGTACTCAAGACAATATATAAATATATATTGTTCTGGTTAGGGAACCTTCATCAGTTGCGCTTCCCACAATTGAATGTCCTCTCGAACACTTCTTTATGTATTTGATACATTTCGTTAAATTTGAAGACGCGAGATGTAAAGATCGACATCTAGGATTTTCGGGGTAACTAGCACATAGAGGTTCTGAATCTGGAGCCGTTCCATGTAATTGCTGTTACCCGTAATTCCTAGGTTAGAATGTCACGATGAAATTTTCATATTGAAGCGAGAATTCAATATCGGCTCTAGATTCGGAACCTCTATGTGCTAGTTTCCCCGAAAATCCTAGATGTCGGTCTTTACATCTCACGTCTTCAAAGGCAAACTTTAAATTGAAAATTGCATTTTTCGAAAATTATTGAAATTTATTTGCACTGAGGGCCGAAATTTGAATACAATAATCTTATTACAAAATTTGTCAAAAGAGTGCTCCTGTTCCAGCAAAGCAAATGTTATGTACAAGATTTTTTTTTCATACATAATTCCAAAATGTATATATTATAAATCAATAAATATTTCAATCCTTTGCTACAGAAAACCATGTTTTTTACGGTTATATTGAAAAACCCTTTATCAATACCATATTGCAGAAATTACTCTCTAAATTGATAATTCGATTTTCAACTTCTATCAATCAAGAAGAAAACAATTGAAAAAGTAACACCTACTGTCAATGGGGAGACAATAACACCCTTTCCCATTGTCTTGTAACTTGCGCAACATTTATCGATCGTCCTATAAAAATTAATAACTATTCATTCCCCGCCTCATCCTTTGCACCTTCCTTCCTTCTAGTACGTGATGATTGATTAGACCGGGAAATTATTCTATCTTAATCGAACACTTGGGAAATTAATGGGAAAAATATCTTTCAAACTGCTGTATTTTAAAGAGCTTTTATACCACACGTTAGATAGTAAAGGTTGGCAATTAACATTTTTAATGTGCTAGAAGAATTTTCTACTTCTGGCATGAAATTAATGATTTATACTTTTCTCAATATATATATTTCTCTTCTTAAATTTTCACGTGGACCAATTGTATCAGTTGATTTCGGGGTAAATGCATCCCTTCCGGGTTCGTTGGTAAACTGAGTACGTTTCGGCAAAGTCACATCTGCCTTCATCAGGACGCTTTGCATAATACCCATGTATCCATCTGCTTTCACTTCTAGTTACTGGAATATTAAAATATTAATTTCGGCGTAGCCAGAGAGATATACAGTCGCGTTTCGGTGGTTATCGGTTGGTCTCGTGAACGACCGCGTGGGATTGGCTCTTGACGCTCTGTGGTCACGCCTCCCACTTGCTGATTGGTTATTCCCGATTTACTTGGTATAAGGCGGTGCCAGGCCGGTAGGGTGTTTAATAGAATTTCCATAAAGACCAGACTGGATTTCATTGCATGCGTTTACACTGTGAGGCCGTTTCGCGATCTTAGTTACCTCCCTTCCCAGTCTCGATTTATCAGATGTTCTATCTTGGGCAGTACTTTCGTATTATCGAAGTCTATTCGAACTAACGTCCTGGTGGCGTTCTGGTGTTTGTTACTCTGATTTTAATTTTTCTGTTAGGTTGCCTCACATAGGTTTTGTAGCATTCTGCACAAGGAATCTCATACATCCCTTGTTCTAAAGGGATCCTCGTCTTCCGATTGCTCAACATCCAGCTAATTTTTCTGTATATATTGAACATATTGTAGACTCAATATTGAAACTATTTTCAATACTTAGCGAAAACTCAGCTCTGTGTTACACCATCCGAAGACGAGATCCCTTTGGAACTACAAGAGGTGTTTATGAGGCAAACTAACAGAAGAATTCAAGCTAGACGATATGAACACGGAGACGGCTTAAGAAAAAAGAAAAAACAACATCGATTGCGGAACACGTCACCACAACGTCACATCGAATAGACTAGAATACTAAAATACTGGCTAACATAGAACACCCGATATCGAGATTGGTAAGAGAGGCAATAAGATCGCCAGAAGGCAACAAGCAATGATATCAAGAAATTATAGAATTCATGGAAAACTCTACTAAATACCGTACCGGCCCTTTAACAACTCAACATCAAATAACAAATCAGCAACGGAGGGCGTGTCCACTGAACACCAAGGCCCCATTATACTCAGTCGTTCACGGGACGAAGCGATAACAAGGGAACCGAGACTATAAAACGGCGTTCTGGTTACTGTGGATCTTAATATCCTGTAACCAGAAGTTTAAGCAGACGGATACGAGAATTATGCTAACCGACCTGATGAGGGCAGATGTGACTCTACAGAACTGTTGTCATTTTACCATTGGTTCTGGAAGGGATTATTTTACAAGAACGCGGATCAGAAACAACATTTACAGTCTTGTCTAGTTGCCACATCACTTTATCTATAAAAGACAATTTAACAGTCGATTTTACAATTAGGTTGGGTTAGTTCATTGGGATTTTCTTTCCTTTATTTTATGGAAGAGATAACAATTTTTAGCAATCAGCAGTGAAGAAGACTTGGCCTTTTGTCTCATCCACAGGTTACAATTACGTACCTGTTAAAAACAAGAACAATATCTGTAAGAAGAATTCCACTAACAGACAACCAGGAATCCGGGAAATTTTTCGGAATTGCTGTGTTAACTTTGTCTTCATTACAGATTTCAAATACTCATTACTTACTGAAGTTAATTGAGGACAGAAAATCACTGAACAGACTAATCACAGAATAATCAAAGACAGTCATTTTTTTTTCTTTTTACCACAATATTAGTGTTTATAATAGCTGCAATTTCAATGTTTTAGTAATTTCTGAAATTGTTTTTATTTTACTAGTTTTTTACTGTTATATTAAGAGTGTGTATTAACAGATTGTAGCATTTCTATTGCCAAGTGCTCGAATATTTACCTCCCAAATATAGGAACATATGTATTTGTTTCTCCAAAAAATATATGTAGATCAGAGCTGAAGCCTTTGAAAATGATAAAAAGTGAAAAAAATAATAGTAAATATCTGCTATTTTTAAATGTCGTTGGGTTTTTTGTTCGTTGAAATATCTACTTTCTGATGGTGTATGATAAATATGATAAATATTCTCAGAAAATGCAAAGAAACGAAAAAAACTTTAATCCGATTTTTTAAATCATGTTGTTCAATTTTGAGCTATTTAACAAACTTTTTATTTTAATTTCTGGAAAAACGTAAAATTGAATGTTACGTTGACATACAAAATAATTACAAATCAAAATATACCTACTACTGTAATTAACAACCAAATAAGGTAATAAAGTTAATATTTAATAAAACATTACAATATTATGAGAAAGTTATAGAATCTTTTTTAAATAATTTGCGTAGATGCGTATTTAATGCTATTTTAAGATTATACTTACATACCTGAGTGATCTACGGAAAATTTTAGCCCATCAGAAGATATTTCATAGAGAAGTGGGGAAGGGGCTAGAAGAGTCTGGGCCTTAGTACTTAATTATCGAATTCGAGTTTCTTTCCTGTTTTTGTTGCATTTTCTGATAACATTTAACATAGTAATGTATATTTTTTACACCATCAGAAAGTAGAGATTTCAATGAACAAAAAACAGACTTTTATTAATAGGCAAATATTTTGAAGTGAGAATTTTCGATTGAAATTAGGGTGCTTTTTCGATATTTAATCAAAATAGGGGAAAAAATAAATATTACAAAAACTTACAGTATATTTGGGACATAAAAAAGTAAGATATCACTAAATTTCGTGATTTTTTTTGTATAAGATAAAGATAAAAACCAAAAACTTGTTTTTTGAATTTTTCACATACATTTTGAGATTATGTGAAAAAAGTGTAAATACAAAAGTTGTAGATATTTTTATTTCGTACAACTTTGCTATTTAACTTTGTACCATAGGATTGTAGTTTTGTCGGAAATCGAGATAAACCATTTTTTTACCTTAAAAATAATTTTCCCTTTTATAGCTGTTGTATTTTCTTACTTTCCAGTGAGTTTCATCCTACTACTATTTTTTTTTGGTTCCAAAAATTATGACCCTGGTGTAAGAACATGTTTCTAAAAATCGGTGTTTTGTGCTTGGCAAATCATATTCTACGTATTAATAGGTTAATTGTGAAAAATTATGTTTTGTTAGGGATAACTTTCTGCAGATTTTTAACCAGCCTCTTTCAACATCCACATCTCAACTCTCTATAAAAATATTTTAACACGATCTATGATGTTAATTATGGATAACATTCCTCAAACTTCTCAAATTAAATTTTCCAGGGGTACGTATACACCATAACCATTTGCTTTGAGCTTAGAAACTCCGGACTCACTTTCTGTTATGTTGTACATCAGAAGGAGCGCGTGTTAAAATGTTTCAGTATAAAAGCTTATACTTCAAAATTCCGGAATAATGTGAAAAGTGTAAGATAGGAATTATGCCCAAGAGAGAAAATGCGTTAGTCGGATGAGACATAACATTACAGAATACGAAATTTGGTTGTTAAGTGAACCTGCATATTTACCGTTATACTTCTTCTTTCTCAAAAGATATAAGCGTATTTTCAAAAAACTTTAAAAAATCTGTGGTTATATAAGGTGTTTTAAAACAAATGCGAAAAACTTTAAGAAGCGATTCCTTGTTAAAAAGAAATGACAGTTGTATAAACCTTAGGTCAAAAGTCAATCATAAGGGTAATACAGCGATCCAAAGATGGCGAAAAAACATGTATATTATTTTTTATCTTACAAAAGAAAAGATGTAAAATAATAAAATTTTATAGCAGTTTTACCACTATGAAAAAGCATGTTCTGAACGAGAGGAAGGGTTTGATATAGATAATCCCTATTATTCAGGCCAACTAAATTGAAAGAAAAACGTATGCAACGACTTGGAAAAAATAAATTTGAATAGCCCTATTTATTTAGAAACTCTTCTATCTGTTGTATTTTTCAATAAAACTTAACAATTTGAAAATATAAGAGAAAATATAAATCAGAAAAAATAATCCCATTTTATAAATAGTTAATTAAACCCCAATTTTATATCTAGCCTATGTACTAATTAATCAACTATGGAATAACATAATTCTATTAAAACATATTTAAACAGTGTAACTCAAATAAAAAAAAAAAAAAAAAATTGTATAGCAAGTGTTGAGAATTTAGTTTAGTTATAGGTAGAAGTCGGTTATATTTTTTTAAAATGTTTTTTCCTGTATTTTTTGGCAACATCCCATATTCTCTATTCTATTCAAATTTTTAGGCTTAACTGTTTTGGAGATATGCGGTGGGAATGGTTGGTTTTATAATTTCTTCTTAGAAGTATTTCCGAAAATCCGAAATCTTTCATTTACGTTATGTATTCTAATCGGGGCATTAAACTATGAAAATAAGAAAATAACAGAGACGAACAAGCGCAAGAGTGATGGTATAAGAATTTCCGGTCATTGACTGTAAGGAACTTTATTAAATGGTCTTTGTCCCATCGTTAATCTTTTTCTCACAAACACACTTTGAAACTTCACTTTAATAAACTTGTCACACTGACGCACGCGAATGTAGTCTCCGCAAGGTAAGTAACATTTGTTTTGTTTTTATCATCCTTGAAAAAGACACTTAAAAGTGTGGGCGATCTTTGTTTATATGCTGGTTCATATAGATATATAAATAAGTTAATTCGAAAAAATGACGAATACGGAAACAGCAGAATCAGCAACTAAATTACAAATTAAGATTAATATAATACCTGGATCGTAACAAATTAGTGGCTATTATTTTAATTCTCCTGAAATTTATATTAATTAGTACGAATGACACAAAGAAAGAGAAACATAACATGGATTGGCGATGTTTCAACTTCAAAGCTTTGATACACAATTTTTCGTTTATCACTAAATTTTGAGACATACAAAATTTAGTGTTGAGTACTTTAGTACAAGTCAGAATTATATAACTTATTCCGCGGATTGTACTTAGTTGTCTTCTTTTGTAAATATGGAAGACATTTATGATAAAATCTAATCAGAGATCAGAGATACTCAATTTCTCTGAAATCACTAGTCACCCCATTCCCCTGTTCAAATTATTTGTTCAATTAAAGAAAAAAAAGCTATCTTCATTAATCGTTTTAACTTTGTTTGGGCAGAAGAATATGTATACCAACTGACACGCCTGATATCCCTTATTTTTGAGATACTTAATTACCTTAAAACATAATGCTTTTTGTTAACACTTGATTTCACAACCCCTCAATTTGTCGTACCGATGTCTATCCTTATGGGATGAACTCCAATGTTATCTATACCATACAAAACTAACGTTATACCAAATAGGTAGTTATCAGATCCATTAAGGATAAAGTAAGCTTCATAGATCACGATTAGCGAGATTCATAGGCCAGTAATGCTGTTCATTATTGTCACGGAAAGTTACAACGGTAACTGAGGATATACAAACTAGATGTCACTATCAGCAAATGGTAATTGACAGTCGGGAAAGACCTACAGATTTCTATATTACTGCCACCGAGGAATCTCGAAACCTCTTGGACGTCAAATAGTATATAAATCTTAGAGCATGTACCTTCTGGAGATAGCCTGCAGTGCACAAATGCCGTGGTAAGACAAAAGAGAGAGAGGGCAATAGAGAGGGCAAGAGGCTATTTCACTCGGCTGCGAGCTGCTTCCAATGAAATACGTTCAGCATGTTGTTCATTGTCTGCTTCCGTCCACTAAGTGAAATAGTCTCTTACTGTCTCTATTGCCCTCGCTTTCTAGCGTTGCCACAATTTTATGCATGCCACTTAGAGCATGTACCTTCTGGAGATAGCCTGCAGTGCACAAATGTGGTAATACTAAAGACAGAGAGGGCAATAGAGGGGGTACGAGGCTATTTCGCTCGGTTGTGAGCTGCTTCTAATGAAATACGATCAGCATGTTGTTCATGGGCTGCTTCAACTCACTAAGTAAAATAGCCTGTTACTGTCTCTATTGCCCTCTTTCTAGCGTTGCCACGGTTTTGTGCATGACCGGCTGTATCTAGATAGTACATGATCTAAGATATAAATAGGTGTCCTGTGAGAGTAAGATGAGTATAGTGGATTAGCGCCTTTAGTTCAGTTTTATGGTTGACAATATACGTCGGAGTGTAAATTGTGTTTTGTATTGTATCTAGTTATTCACTGAAAGTTGCCACTGTTGATTGTTGAATGCATTTGTATCATTAATTGGACCATCAGTGTGTATCACGTATCAATGCATAAGCGTCATCTGAAAGGACAGTTTCATTCACACGTTAATAAACGTGCGTAAAGTTTTACTTCAAATTCGACTCGTCAAACCAAAATAAAAACCACGTTCTGATTAATCATCATTGACTTATTCAAGTATGCCTTATAGTAATTGAAAATTTACGACACGAATTTCAGACTTCATTCCTGACTCAATCACACGAATTTCTACGATTATTTTTCCTTGCCTTATTATTCCTGACGACATGTAAAGAATAAATTATGTATTCCCGAACGCAGTAAGTCGACTGTGTGGCGTGTGCAACACGAAAAGATTTTTGATGATATAATTTGGTAACGCCATGTTAGGAAATTAAATTGTACACAAATGTCGACGATTTATGTTTAACCTGTACGTAGTAACAAAAAGTTTCTATTCGTTTCGAAATCTAATGGGCAATTTGCTGTGTTTCAGTTTGTTTCGCATCGGGGCGTCGTAATTTGTTAGGGTAGAAATTACGGAAGTTTTAAGATCAATTAATTAGAAGCCCGAGGAGAATCCAGATGGTGCCCTCATGCAATAGCGGCAGCTCTAGACGTTTTATATCAAATTAACAAGGCAACACAAATAACTTTTATGAATCTTGTTCAACACAAATAAAAACTATGAGAACTATTTTATACAATATTGCTCTTTACTAAAGTTTATCGTAACGTCAGCTTTTTAGGGAATAAACTAACACTGTAGTCTGCTGGCCGTTACTGATGGGAGCCTATTTGATATTAATCCCAAACTATCATCAAAAGGCTGCTATTAATATCAAATTGACGCGAATCACTATTTAACAGGATTATGAAACCGTAATAAAGAGGCTAAATAGTGAATCGCATCCGTGGTATGGTAATAGTCTTTGGATGTTGGGATATATTCGCTTATGAATGTCATTAATTTGTGACAGTCAATCATGAGGATCAAAAGCAAGACTACATACATACTGTGTGTTTAGCTCAAATTAAGAACAATAGAAGTATTATAAACAAATAAGCTCATATGTGTAGAGTGGACGATCTTATGTGGACGGGCCATTTTGAATGACCAAGAAAGAGAAAAGTGAATGCCATATCTATTTGTATTATTAAAAGTAGGTAGTCAAATCGAAAAATACAACAAATCTATCATCATTCTACCAGCTGACAAAGGAAATGTCACCTTGCTGATGGTGAGAACGGAATACAATAAGGAAAATCGACGAAGTGAAAATACAAGTCATTGCCTACTGAACCAACTTCCAAAATAGAACGGAAAACTTATAATACTCTCAGAGATCATGCTGACTGCGTTCAGGTCGAGACAAGGAGAAAATTGACGCCACATCACAGCAAACCACCACATCTTTATGGACTACCCAAGATACACAAGGCTGGAGTATCTCTGTGATCATTACAAGTTCACGCAACTCATCAACAGCAAAACTATCGAAGTTCCTTATATTAATCATCCAACCTTTGGAGCGAAAAAGTCAAGGATTAAAAACATTTTGTCGCAATTATCGGATCCAATGGAGCTGCCAATAGAGTCAATCATGGGCTTACTTCAATGTTTCCTCAAGAACTGCTACTTTCAAGAGAAGGATCGGTTCTTCATGCAAGAAGATGGATTGCCTATGGACTTCCAGTCATCGGCAACCATCGCCAACATCTATATGGAATAGTTTGAAGAACATACACTGAAGAGGTACGAGAAGCAGCCTAAACTATGGTTGTGGTATGTTGATGACAGCTTCATTATTTGGCAACATGGAGAGAGGGAGAGAGAGAGAAATACAGGCATTCCTGGAGCACCTAACCCGATCCCAACCATCCATTGGATTCACCATGGAGAGGAAAGAGTGTGGGTGCTGACTATTCCTTGATGTATAGTATCAAAGAACTAGGACCGGAATAGAAACAATAGTTTACAGGAAGGCTACAGATACAGGATTATACCTACTCTACAATTCTAACTACCCATCAGCAACGATAACTGGCATCATCACAACACTAATCCATAGAGACAAAAATATCTGTAGCACACCAGAAGTCCTCAAAGAAGAACAAATGAAACTTAACGAAGACCTCTTAGCGCATGGATATCCGGAAACGATCATAAACAAAACGTTTGAAGAATTTGACAGGTGATTACTTAGGCAGGAAGAGGAAACCACGATAGCAACTCTTTTATTACCGTATACTAAAGGCTTGTCGGTGACATTTAGACGAATTGCACAGATATTGAACCAAAATGTACAATTCTATGCAAAAATTAGCTTATGAAACTTATGCGCTATCCTATATAACATTTTTTCTAACCTTTTTGAACCACCCTACATAACTATAAATCCACCAATCCCTAATATATTTCACCCAAATTGTTAAGTTTTACTCAACATTTTTTTGAACCACCTTGTGTAACTGTAACTCTACTTTACCTTATAATGCAATCATCCTGTATATACTACTATTAAGTCAATCAATATATATTTTTTAAACACCTAACTATAACTCTACTCTACTCCACTCTATATTTCAGCTATACAACTGCGTATGGTCTACGCTATATAACATTTATCCAATTTTTGAGCCACCTTGTAAAGTATAATTTCTCTCCACCCTATATTTTAACCACCGTTTATATGGAACTTTTTCTAACATTGTAAAATACACTCTGTATAATTATAATTTTGCTTTGCTCCACATTTCAGGTATTCTAGATAATATGATGCAACTGTTCATATTCTTACCCTATATAACACAATTTTTAACATTTTTTGATTAACCCTGTAAATATTTAAATCCGTCCTCGATTTCAACCACATTGGGACATTGGGCAGATAAATACTTACGGGCTACCCCATATAACAGTTTGTGTTCCACCCTATATAACTATAAATCCACCTCTCCCCAACATTTTTTAACCCAAATAGCAACTGCTTATGAACCACCCTAAACAACAATTATATTTCAACATTTTTTTGATTCACCTTGTATAACTCTACTTCAACTTACATTATAACCATCCTGTATTTACTGATGCTTATTGGTGACCCAATGCAACTTATTTCTCTGTGATTTTTTGAACTACCCGGTTTATTTATACAAAACATTTCATACTGTATATGCAGCTGTTTATGAGCTACCTAATATAATATTTTTTCAGACACTGAACTACAACTTTGCTCCACCGTATATTTCACCTATCCTATCTGTGCAACTGCTTATGAGCTACGCTATTTGATTTGCCCCCATATTTTTTTTTGAACCACAATTTATAGTATAATTACCCTACACCCTATATTTAAATCACCCTTTGTGTACAGGTTTTTCTAACATTGTTTGTATCACACTGCATAACTATAGAAGAATAATTATTATTTCGCCCCAATTTCAGATCTTCCTTACGTGCAACTGCTCACTTTCTACCCTATATAACATAACTTTCCTATGAATTTTTGATTCACTCTTTATAACTATTGTTCGATTTTACCTTAATTTTAATCACATTGTATATATGCAGCTGCTTATGGCCACCTAATACAACTTTTTTAAGGTTTCTCAAATCCATGTAATTCTGCTCCACTCTATGTTTCAAATATCTGGAACATCTTGTAAAATTTTGTTGTTTTGGCTTAATCCGAATTCTGAATAAAAGATAAGCTAAAATTTGGTGAGTGCGGTGGAACCAATAGAGTAATTGTGTGTTACCCAATATAGTAACTTTTTTGCTATATCTACAGTTTCCGTCAATTCAAGATGATAAAATATACACCAGATTTTGAGTCTAATTATAGGCTTTTCAACACAAAAAAATTCTTCAAAATCAGTTCAGTAGTTCTTACGTGATACCCGAACAAAGAAACAGACAAACAACTAAAATTTTGAGATAGAACATAGAATATAAAGATTCGTATAGAATATAAATTATTTAAATCTTAATTTAATACATACATATGAGAGCCGTCTCAAAAGATGTATGTCACGAATCTATTATGTCAATTAAGCAGTTAAACATGTATTAATAGAATCTCGTTTTAAAACCGCCGCCTATAAAATTATAATGAGATTGTATTGACTGAATACTTTTATATTTAATGGCGCCAAAAGCCTATCAATAACGGCAATATTAAAACAAATGGTATCCAATATATTGATAATTGAATAGATTATAGCCTTAGAGAAAATATATTCAGCTTTTGATTGGTTGTGACCTTTCGCGAGCAAGTTCTTTACTCGAAAATGTGATATACATGACGTAAATATGCTACTGCGGATGTTTTATTCTGTCAATTATCGAAGAAAATTGTAAATTTAAATCGATTTCATTATAAAATATCCGCGAGGTAATAAATATTGATACATGACGGAAAATTGCGGAATTATAAACAACGATATATGACAAGCAATTAGTTTTAAGCACATACATTTTTAAACTAAGGAGTATACACTCAATTTAAGAAAAATGTGTCCCTTCAAAAAGTAAGCTGCGTGACAGACCATTCACTTGGTAATAGTAAAAATGTGTAGACAGAAGGAGGCTAATAACAAGTAATGGATTGATTGAAATTATATACGACAACCGACTTATTTAGAGTAGCAGGATTTATATTTAGAGACTAACCAGCGATACATTATGTAATATTAGAGGAATGAAAGTTATAACAACAAATTTGCAACATAGAAAATGAAGGATAAATATGGCGAATTTATGTAAATTGCAATGAGGCATGCCAACTGTCTTGGAAGAGCCTTACAGCTTATTTACACGCTGCCAATAGCTGGCAAGCCAGGAAGAATTTGACTGGAATGTTCGTGGCACATCTAAACGGAAATTACAGCTACCTGGCATTATACTATTAGTTGATTTTGTCATTCTTTGCAAAGCGCAAACTAGATCAATCAATAGAGATTTTTTCGTGCAAAAAATACTATCACGATACTGCCTGTGCTATCACATTAAAAACGATTTGTAGTGATATTTTGTTACCTTTTCCACTCGCAACTATGGTTTTTTACTTTATTATAAACAATTGACAGAAGAAAATTACGTTTTTTTTTCGTTGTATCTTTTTAAAATGAAAAATAATAAACTAATCTCAATGGTGTCAACAGGTGAATTATAAATAATGAAAATACCAATGAATTGAGCCCAGGTTCGATCTGATGGGATCTTTAGTAACACGGAAAATCAAAAAATACTGGAAAATTTAGCGGTTTTATTTATATTATCATAACTCCGTCACTATCGAAGTTGTAGAACTGTGCTTGTGGGAACTGATAGTAATTTATAAATACCTTATGCGTGACTAAATCAGGCGCTATGGGTTTATTAGTTTTTGAATAATTGCGTTCTGAAGTTTTTAGTCCACTATTCTTGCAGTGCGTCTCCATGCGACATGGATCGTCAAATATCAATTCAGAATAGAAATATTGGAAGTAGAGGTATCATTCTACAACCCCTCTATTTTCATTTTTCGTTAAATGTCTGTGAAATATACGAAAAATTTTAGCAAACATCACCAAAATTTGGTGAGCGTATGAATGTGTTCGCGTAGTGGGGGAACACGGTTGTTGAGGGGAACTGCTGACAATAGTAATTATCGATAGTAACTGTCACTCTGATAGATGGTGAAAGAATCTTATCGCTAAAAAAGCTTTTGTTCGATTTTATTATATTAAATGAGAACTGTTTGTTTATTAATATATTTATATAATATTTTATAGAGAATTCCAGAATTAAGGCAATAGGTTTACATTAAAGTGAAACAAACGCTGAACTAAATAAGTCAAAAAAAGTCTTCAAAATATCTAAATTAGTTTCTGACAAAAGCAATAAAAATTTTATAAATTACAGGCAGCCTGCCTATATTATATATTACTAAACGCTTCCCCTCAACAACTGTGCTTCCCCCACTCCTTAGATAGATTCATACGCTCACCCATTTTTGTCATGTTTGCTAATATTTTTCATATATTTCACCAGACATTTAGTGAAAAATGAGAATAAAGGCTTTGTAGAATGTCACCTCTACTTTCAACAACTTTTTTCAAAATTGAAATTTGCTTATCTATGACGCATGGAGGCACAAACCAGAAATAGGGAACAAAAAACTTTATATCACAATTGTTCAAAAACTAATAAACCGGTAGCTCCTAGTTTTGGCATACATAAAGTAGATATAAATTACTATCAGTTCTTACAAGCCCAGTTCAACAGCTTCTAAAGTGAAGAAGATTCGATTTTTTTTAAAAATGCTACATTTTCCAGTATTTTTTGTTTAGTCCTGTTACTAATGATCCAATCTGATCGAGCCTGGGCTCATTTCATTGGTATTTTCATATTACAATTGACCTGTTGACACCATTGAGATTAGTTTATTAGTTTTGATTTTATAAACATGCTAAGAAAAAAAAGTAATTTTCTTGCTTCAATTGTTTATAACAAAGTAAAAAACCATAGTTGCGAGTGGAAAACATAGCAAAATATCCCTAGGAATTGTTGTTAATGTGATGGCACAGTCGGTATCCTGATAGTATTTTTTACGCATTATCAGTTAATTTTTGCTCTATTGATTGGTCTAAACAGTGAATAGTGAATACAATTACGAGGTTGCCTCTTTTAGTAAGAATTTAAAAAACGCTTGCGGTTTATTAGCATCGCATATCTTTTGGCTTGTTGTCATACAGATGTGAGTTACATTGTGCTTGTAAAATGTCTCTTTTGTCGCATTAAAAAGGGCGAGGATGGATTGATGCGAAGAATCACCTTCATCAATTTTTGCGGTGCCGAGAGGTTTAACACACCCAATTACTTGAAAAATCATGAAGCAGTTCTTTTCGATAAAGACTACAAAATTAGTGTCGATCAAGACAAATTCCAGGACAGTTTTTATGTACATTTCAAGCCAGAAGGAGTATATGTAAAAGTAAATTAACACAAAATTGTTACCATTGAAGCCAACCATGAGGAAAAGCATGACATATCTCCTGGCATCTTGTTAGAACTTATATTTTGCCAGAAGATTGCGAAATCAACCAGGTGGAATCTATGATATTGTCTAATGGAGTTTTATCAAACACAGCTCCAAAAGTAAATTGAAAGGAAAAATTTAAACCTTGGTCGCAGTATTTCCCATAGGTAGCCTGTCAAATCTGTGGAGAGTAAGAGATGATGAAAATAAGGTGGATACAAATTAGTGGTAAAACCTTTTTTAAATATAAATCTTTTAAGTTTATCATATTTATATAACCTTATAATAAATGTTCGTTTAAGACTGATCAGTATTGTACTTTTTGTAACTGTGTAGATTGGCGCATTATACTGTTTCCACATTACCATTATAGAAAAGCCAAGTATTGAGCATAATCTCACTGCAATTTTTAATTTTAAGCAGTCACATATTTATACTTCTTGGACAATATGGATTTATGTAATAAATTTAGCAAAGTAGAATACCCAAACTCCATTTAGCCGCAAATGACAATGACGGAGCAATCCTAATATGCAAAATGCGAAGGCTGTTGCAAGCGATTTTTCCATTTGTATATGTTTCAATAAAAGATCCATATATATATATATATATATATATATATATATATATATATATATATATATATATCTAAGGAAATTTGGCTTGTCATTAATTAGTATTTACTAATAAAAATTTCTTAACAAGAATCTGAATTGAACAACATAAAAATTACGTTGTTAACTAATTGAAGAATATCATTTTTAGGGTTCCGTATATACAATATACGGATACCCTTATAATATCACTCAGGATTTCTGCCTCTGTCACATCACAGTCATTTTCTCCTAAACTACAGGACGGAAGAGGGTGAAATTTGGTATCAATGTATAGTTTGGTGACCCGATCAGGAGTACATATCGTAAAAGAAAAAAATTTGATTTTAGGGGTACTTCTGGGGGGGAAAACTAAAAAAATCGACCGTTCCCCCCCTGATCTCCGAAACTACTGAGCCTAAAATATATTTTTTTCATATTTAAAAACAAATTATTTAAAAGATATTAACGAAAATATACCAAAATTTACCCATTCCTCCCTCCTTATCTCCGAAACTACTGAGCCTAAAATTTAAAAAAAAGGAAATATAGAGCGTTGTCCGAACTTTACAGGAATATGAAGGAGAAATGATTAATGTTAATTTTGGGGGGCAAATTATAGAATTAAATAAAAATTTAAAAATAAAAATTTTTTCAAACACATCATGTAATATATCAAATGAAAGGTCTCATTCTGAGGAACACAAATATATTTTTTTCATATTTAAAAAAATATATTTAAAAAGATATTAACGAAAATATACCAAAATTTACCCATTCCCCCCCTTATTTCCGAAACTATAAAACGTAAAGTTTAGAAAAAAAAATAGATTTATAGGTTTTGACCTGAAGTTTACTGGAAAGATAAGGAGAAACCTCTACTTTAATTTTGGGGGGCCAAATAGAGAATTAAATGGAAAATATAAAATTAAAATTGTTTCTAACCCATCATGAAAGGCTCATTACGACGAAAACAAATATGTTTTTTTCATATTTTTAAAATAAATTAATTAAAAGATATTAACAAAAATATCAAAAAAATTACCCATCCCCCCCCTTATCACCGAAACCATAATCTGGAAAATTTGGAAAAAAATGGAGGTATAGCCCCTCACCTGAACTTTACTGGAAAAATAAGAAGAAACCCCTAATATTCATTTTGGGGGCAAATTAAAATTAACCCAGCAGATATATAAATGATAAAGAAAACAAATAAATTCCCCCCCTTATCTCCGAAAAAAATTATAATTGTTTCTAACGGGTCATGTAATATATCAAATCCCAGGGCTCATTATGACGAATAGGTACAAATATATTTTTTTTAATTTTTTTAAAATGAATATTTTAAAATATTTAAAAAAATGTTTTAAAAAAATTACCCATTCTCCCCGTTATTCCCCAAACTCTAAGATTTCATTTTTTTTGTTTATAGGAAAAATATGAAAAAAATACCTAATTCTATAATTTGGCCTCCAAATAATAGAATTAAACGGAAAATAAATTACTAGAAAACCCCCATAGTAATTTTATGGACAAATTATACAATTAAATGGAAAATAAAGATTCAATTTTCAAACTCATCATGTAATATATCAGATAAAAGGCTCATTATGTGAATTACAAATATATCATATTTTTAAATCATTTGTATAAAAGATATTAAAAATATTAAACATCTCAGTTTTTAAGAATGTTTCAGCTATAAAATAAACAATATATATAAGAGATTATTTATTTTTTTGGAATTTCGGGTAAAGATTTTATTATCTAAGAAACCAATTAACAAAATTCGGTTCCATAAGTGGATTTTGTGTAAAAGGTAAAAAACTAAATTGTTACCAATTTTTTGAGTTTTTTTTTGGTAAAAAAAAAAACAAAAACGCATATATAAAACGTGTTGAATTTTATGTCAATTAGTCATGTTTTATCATTAGAACACATTAATAATGGATTCGTTCTACTTGTAATTTCGCCACCAAAAGGGTTTCCTTTCCCTAAATGACCTGAGCTAAAAAGAAATTAGAAGGTGACAAAAATAAGCACATATACTGCAAATTCTGTTCTCTATGTCAAACAAGCAACAAGAAACTTAGACTATCACTATGTGCATTTGTTATTGATGGCGAATTCGCTTTGGCAAAACAATAATAGCTACCCCGAGTAAAGTATCCTATAATAAAGTATCCTATAAAGTATCGAGACAGATTTTATTCATTATCAGACATAAAAGACTAGCTCTCTGTCTTCACTTCACTTACCGAAATCAGCTTTGCAGTACAGCTGTTGCGGATGACTCCGAAGACACGAACAGGCGTCGGAATACATCACCAAGCCGCAAAAGAAAGTCAAAGTCAGCACCAGCACGTCTGCCTTCATAACCTGCAAAAAATATAACACAAAGTTAATCGTTATGTTGTTACGTCTACCATATTATCAATCATTGACGGATGACGTGGCAACGAGGTGGGAACACAAACGCATGTAAAAGCCAAATATATGCCGATCATTCAGGTTTGACGTTACATTCAAATGAAAGTTTTTCCAGATTATAATGCTCACGAAAGCTCAAACGAACCCATAAAAGAGATTAATGATATCGCCGTGTCGCGAGTCATGTTTATTTTTCTGCGTACTTGGTTTTAAAAGTTTCGAACAGTCGCGTTATTTTTGATGAGTCGTACATACTTTTAGTAGTATCACTTAAAGCTGACACTGAACGTTCAGTGTAATTTACATTTTTCTCTTGTTACCTTGACATCAAACGCATTCGATTAATAAACGTGTAGATAGTCAGTGCAGCTTTGCCATCATTCCATTCACACCTCAATATTAAACCGTGACATGGGAGAATCAAATGAGACGGACTACCACGCCCGACAAATGATTTGCAGTATTTTATTTCTCCTGGAGAAATAATTATCTCTCTTAGAATTAGTACGCCCAATCATGATAATACTAATATTAAAATATTTTTACCGGGTGTTTCGCTAAGGATGGTTAAGTGGTGTATCCCAAGAAGTAAAAGTCATGTAGATATCTACAAAAAAATAATACAGAGAAAGGAGTCACGAGATATTTATAAACGGGCAAAGAGAAAACGGTTAAGTACCATTTTCTCCTCTGTTTCTCAACCGAGAGGAGAGAGATTTGTTTAGTAGCTATTGACGACCTTCAGTGCAGAATATATAAAGAATCTTTAGTTATATCCTTTAAAATAAGTAATTTAGAGATAAATTATTAATAAAATTGAAGTGAGTGGCTCCCACTATGAACAAGTAGCTTAATCTGCAGCAGTCAACAGTAAAAATCCAATTGTGGACAATCGTAGCGAGATATAAAATATATTACTAAGATAATCGACTTTTACTTATAAAGATGTAAGATGCAAAAGCCTTATTTTCTACTCATTTATGACGTTAATTTCTACAATAACGACGACAGCAATTACTGAGGTGACCAAATAGAATGTGTTTATATCAAGTTTGCGCATTTACAGAAGAATCCAGATCAAAAGTTTGTAAGTAAACAATTTAGAGATTCTAAAGTTAATTGATATATTTGGTTTCCGAACCTCATTCTTTGTACAAAAGAATGAAACCTCGAAGAGAGTATTCAATATCTCTGACAGGTGAAGTAACCTGAAAAATTGTATCGTGACATTCTGTCCTAGGAGTTAAGGGAGAACAGCAATTACACGGAACGGCTGCAGATTCGGAACCTCTGTGTACTGATTCTCTTGAAAATCCTAGATGTCGGTCTTACATCTCGCGTCTTCAAATTTAATGAAATGCATCAAATGCATAAAGAAGTGTTCGAGAGGACTTTTGCTTCTAGTTACTCGAATAACTAAGTACAATTGGTCGAATTTCGACAAGTGGGCGATCGCTAGTCATATTTCACTTTCTTACTCCACCTCTAAGGATAGTAACTTTTTCTTCCATTACCATGAAAATACTGTTCAAGATGATAGAAAAATGTCAAAAGTGCTGCTCTTAATTATAATGATAAAAGGTGTTGCACTGTGATTTTTGATTTCCCATTTAAATCACACGGGATTTTTTAACCGACTTATGTATTTTTTTTAGATTTTGTTATCTCCG
Source organism: Octodonta nipae (assembly GCA_034190945.1). Lineage (NCBI taxonomy): Eukaryota > Metazoa > Arthropoda > Insecta > Coleoptera > Chrysomelidae > Octodonta > Octodonta nipae. The sequence continues at coordinate 14,982,678 of CM067222.1, forward strand.
TACTCCGGCAACTTTGGACCTATTTCGATTGTCCTTTTTTCATTTCATAGAATATACTTTCAGTGTGGTCCCATATGTTTTGAATTTTTTTTCAATGACATGGAATGCTCCATTTTGCAAAAAAATCGGAAAAATCTTGTAACAGACTTCTCAATGTATCGTGATATATAGTGAATAGTGAATGCGCTGGTATTAAAACATTTCAGTTATAGTCATTCGAACTCTAGGATGAAACTAATTGAAAACAGATTGGAATTTCATCGTCAATGACATGGAGTGGTCCATTTTGCAAAAAAATAGGAAAAATCTTGTAACCTCCTTCTTAATATGTCTAATATATGGTGAATGCGCTACTATTAAAACATTTTAGTTATTCTTATTTAAAATTTAGGATGAAATTAATTTAAAATAGATTGGATTTTCATCAAAATGTTACCAGATGAATGTGTTCAATTTGTTTGCATATATAGGGTGCACTTAAGTTAGAATAGTATCGAAAATTTTCTTCTTAATAATATATACAAAAAAATTAATTAGTATATAAAAAAATTGCATAGTTTTGAAAAACTAAAACAACACATGCTACTTTTATCAATAACTGCATACGAGGTTTGTCAAAAAGATGCATTTTCCTTAATAGTGAAGAATTCTATAGAACATATAATATCTTTCGTTTTAAATATCCAATTGAATTATTTTTACTTTTTAGTGTCAGTATTGTGACTATGCATTGAAGTCGGTGATTTTTTTTAAAAAAAGCTATTTATTTAATTTTTTTTTACGAATTTTTGTAATTTTTAGTCCTGCTTAATAAGTAGTCAAAAAAGATGTTACGATTGTAATTCCACTTAAATTAGGCAATTTTTGAATTAAGGCTTTTACATAGTAGGTAACATAAAGCCTTAAAAATCTACACTAACACTAACTAAAGTATGATATATAAATCTTCCCATTTAATCATATTATTTTCTAATTTAAATAAATAAATAAACATAAATAGTCATGCTTGTATGTCTAAACTCTAAACTATTCGTCCCGTTTAAAATACAAGGTAGTCCAAACTAAGCATGCGTTATCATGTTGCTTTTTAACGACATATTTATTGATTTACTAACTTTCCAAATATTTGTAATATTCTCACACTATTTACAAGTAACTGAACCCTCTGCACAAAATATACAAATTATTGTTTTTTAAGACACCTAATGTTACGTTCTTGGAAGTTTGATTTGGATTCAGCAGTCCCTAAAGCTCTTGAACACCCGGTATGATGCATTTTGTCTAATGCGCACCTAGTCTAGATTTGGCACTACTGCATCGTGATGTAAATGTGAAAAGAATAATTTAAATACGTTAACAAAAGAATGAACGAAGATGCATATTGAAAACTAAATTATACATATTGACTATTAGTGAATACAAACAAAAATAAATAAGATATTGTTCTTAATATGTTTATTTCGATTAACTTTCAATTGTTAAACCAGAATTATAGAAGGAAATAAAACAAGCAACAAACATATTAAACTTATTAGATTTTATTTGGTATTTATTGGTATCTTTATGCCGTTATGGAGTTTTGTACGAGTAATCATCACAGCAATTTGTACTTTGAATATAGGTTTTAGAAATACATTAGTCGATGTGAACTGATATCATTTTTGTAAGTTTCTATACTAGAAGTGCGACATCATCCCAAGTTATTTTTATGGATCTGTTAGTCAGTAATTAAGTTTGTTCCATTACTTCGGACTCCAACTCAGTAAAGCAGCAATTCGAAAATTTAACACGTGACCAACAGCATTTGATATATCTGTTACTTAAAGCGTTCTTCATTGTATTGATTGCTACTTGCTTTTTCATACCAAGTTGTTCCTGAATAATTCTTAAATTAGTTTTCTGTGGAATTGTTATGAATGTAAAAGTTTCAATTTGCTCTGTGTAATTTTGATACAGTCGTGAATTTCATTTTATTGAGGTTTAGTGCTGGCTGATTATTACTACTTAGTATAAGGTGTATTTTAGGTATTCTAGATTGTCTACTATCGAGACCGTATCATCCGCATACCTGATATTATTCTCTGGCTTTCAGTTACTCAATTCCCATTTATTCTTGATAAAGAGTAGATATTAAATAATGCCTGAATCAGCATGTACCTCGGTCTAACTCCTCATTAAATTTATATTTATCGTAACACACGCCTTGTTATAATCAATAAAGTATACAATTACATTATGGTTTATGTCTTAAGATCTTTGTTAAATGTTAAAATTAATAAGTCCTTTACAGTTCTTGACTCCCACTATGTTCTACCTATACTCTTATATTTTTTTATGTACTCTATCTCTGATACAATCACTACATAATATAAAACACCCATCGCCTTTTTCGGCGATAAACTCAAAAGCTACTGAATGTATATTAATACGGTTTTCACCAACAGACAAGATTCACGAAATAATTAATTAATGTTTTGTGTAAACTAGTTGACGATAAGTGATGATAATGTTGGAAAAAATCCAGTTGACTGGGAGTTTTCATTAAAAACGCTGCCCAGTCCCATTGATATATAATAAAACAGTGTACCGTAGAATTGTTCCTCTTTTAAAGGTCTACAGAAAAATCCGGGCTGGCATTTTTTTATCTTTTAAGGACTACTACACCACACATTATAATGTCTAAAAAATGCGCACCAATAAGGTAATTGGAAAGCTATTTACACTCATATGATATTAGTCCTTATCAAAGTAAAATAGTTTTCTTAAGCTTGCCATGCTCATTATATTTAGCTTTACATCATACAATTTAAATTAATATTGTAGGAGCTACTGCAAAATTAAAAGTCTATCCCTGAAAAAATAAATTCAAGCAGTGCCATATCGATACGATTTCAAATATTTGCAGAATTAGAAATAAAATATGTTAACAAATAGGATAAGCATTTTTATTCTTTTGAGTTCTTTCGGAATAACACCACATAAACGTTTCAAGGTCTAAATCAGACCTCGTTTTCAATTGGATTAACACAAAATGAACAAGAAATTAAAAAATTACAAGGATTCGCAATGACAAATTTCGTAATCACAATTTCACATTAATGTTTGAAAATAAAACTGATGTAACTAAGGGAATTTACTGCAAATTTTACATATACAGGGTGGCAGAAAAAACTTAAACATCATGTAAAATCACAAAGCTTCTTTCAAATTGGAAGTATTTGAAAGAGTTATCTTTAGAATGTCATGTGGCGTTCCTAGGTACGACTTTGCTATAAGAAGTGCATTCGCCAAAAATGAGACCAAAGACGTTCTGATGTTCCAGAGATCTCATTAAAGTCATAAGGGAAAACCTCGGAAAACCCTATGAACTATCCCGATATAGGGTTGTTCAAAAGGATATTACCATTATTAATTTCATCCTTGACTATTGGCAACCAGGAACAATCGCTTTCATTTAATAAAATTAAAACAGACTCTTTCAGCTTTCGTCTTGTGTTGTGTTCGTCTTTGTGTAATATGGCCGAATTTTGAAATTGTATGTTAAGACCTGGGTTCCAGGCATGTTCACAAATTTTTGACTTTTCGAATTGTCGTTTTTTATATAATTTTTGTGTTCATTGATTTCCGTGTCTTTCTTGTTTTGAAAGTTGTTTTTATATTAAATCTGTTTCCCACTCTTTTCAGTCTTTCTAAAAGACCCTGTATACATGTAAGCATGTTACATTTAAATGTAATCCACATGCTTGATGCAACAAGGTGATATGGCACCTCGATAGAAAAAAACATGTGGGCATATATGCTCTGCCATATGTGCGAACCCGGGTGGCTAGTATACAATAATAAAATATATTCGAAATGATTATCTCATTAAGTTACTTTGCAAGTTTTCAACAAAACGCGGAGTTTTAAATACGTAGCACATAAAGTACAATTATGAAAACTTGCTTATAAGCTGAGCGAGATGTAAGTATACTTTGGAGGATGTAGTCTACCCGTCGTAATAATGAAATTGGGTTAATTCAAAATTAACGTTGTTATAAATTATAAGTACAGTGTGCGAGAAGGGCTCTGAAACTACCATTATTTATTATAAATGTAAAACAGAACTGTGGTTTAATTAACCTAACTATGCCTGAAGTTTTTTGCTTTATCTTTAAATATATTCCTAATAATTAATATAATTAATATTCATTGAGGGTACACGAAATGTGCCAGTACCAAAGTATGAAATTTCTCATCTTAGAAAATGGGAAATTTATTATTTTTAACCGACTTCCATAAAGGAGTATATCAATTCGTTTACTTTTTTTATGTACGACGAGCGATTATTCAAAAACGGCTTGGGCAATTTTGATGATTTCAACTGCATTATATTAGGGAACATTACAGAAAGCTCCCATATAATTGTCTACAACATGAGATTTAACGGCTTTCTAGAAAATCAGAAAAAAAGTAAATAAGGGACTAGGTTTCAGCGATTTTCAATGAATCTGTCTTCTCTAAAACTGCTCACGCCATTTGAATATTATAAATTGTATTATATAGAAATATCGTTCACGGTAAATGTAAACTTTTTATCATAAATATCTAGTTTAAATGTCAAGATATGCCATGAAAGTATGTTGTACAGGGTGTTTGTAATGATTTTCATTTTGATGCTTTTGAAGTTAGTTTATTTTAGGGACGAAGTTAAGATACAGTAGCGTGAAATTGCAGAAAATATTCCATTAGCTTATTAAAAAAGAAATTTGTTATTCCGGCGATCTCTTCTGTGTGGAATACGGTTGAAGGTGTGCGCGTGCGTGCATGTAATATTAGGTGGTACATAAGCAGTTGTATACATAGGATGGTTGAAATATAAGTTGGAATTGAATGAATTAGTTATACAGGGTGGTTCTGAAAATATTGTATTGGGTAGCACATAATTAGTATACAAGGCGGTTAAAATAAGTGTGGAACAAAACTATAGTTATACAGAGCGGATATTTGCGTTATAGAACGGAGAGTAATTACAGTTATACAAAAGGCTTTAAAAATTGTTAGAAGCAGTTGAATATACCGGATGTTTGAAATATTAGATTGAGTATAATTACAGTTATCCAGGGCGGTTTTAAAAAGTTATATAGTTTGGAACATAAGTAGTTGCAGACAAGGTGTTTGAAGTAAGAGTGGGGTAAAATTATATTGTTCTTGAGGGCATATCAAAGATTTGTTACATAAGCATATGCAGTTAGGATATTTGAATTATACAACGTAGGACGGGGCATAATTATAGACATGGGTTTAAAAGAATTTAGAAGCAGTTTCATATACAGGCTGATTGAAATAAATGGTAGAGTAAATTTATAGTGATAAAATGTGGTTCAAAAAGGTGAATTTTGTTATAAAGGGTAGACCATGAGGAGTTGCATAAATGGAATACTAGACATATGGGGGAAATAAAATCATTGGTATAAAGGAATAATTTAAACAATAGAAAAATAGTGTGGAGAGGAGTTGTACTTATACACCGTGGTTTGAAAGATATCAGGACCATTGTAATACTGTGTTGAGTTGAATTATAGTTGTATATGGTGATTCAGAAAAATAGCCCAGTAAGTTATATAGGAGTGACCAGTACACAGATGCATATAGAATGTGGATGAAATGTAAAGTGAATTAGTTACATTTCAAAAAAGTTAAAATATATTTGGAAAATATAGACAAAGAATAAAAATTAGAGAGGGAGAAAGAAGAGAGAAAAAGAAAAAGAGACAGACATAAGAAAACTTAAAGAATTTCAATTGAAGTGTACCTTAATTAAATCAGATAAAAAAAGAAGATATGTCTGAAAATAGTGATTGATTGCACACGGTTTCTAAACGGTTTTTATTTTAAGTGAGCTGAAGTAGGTTCTTTTTTATATATAAATTATATTTTATGTTATAATGTATGATGTTGATATGTATTTCCTGGGATCCTACAATTAGTTACTCCTAAATAAAATCTTTAGTTGTCAAAACTACAATTTGATAATTCACCATCACACAATATACACTACTGTATTCACTTTCAGCCTTAAACCAACTCAAAAAATTGCTTGACCTATTTATCCCATCGTTTTTCGCGAAGCATTCACCTTCTCTCTCTCTCTCGTATTAAATTGCTTCATAAGTGGACTCTGGAAAATAGTGGTTTGTATTGATTTTTGTGTTCTATGATATCCGAGATCTTTCACGTGTGGAGTAAAATTCTCTCATAAACGGTTGGGAGCTTTTTGCATTAGTAGTCATGCAACTTTGTAACATTGCCCGCCCTTTAATTCCCAGCCCGTCTGCACGGATATTGTAAAGTTATTCTTCCATTGATAATAGTTTTCGAGCTCGTCTTGGCTTCGGAAATGTATCATTTTCGGCACCAGACTCTGAGATCTACGGAACAATTTAAGCAATAAAACGTACTGGCATTTTGACCACAGTCCTATGCATACCCAGATGACCTCAGATAATCCTATTATGTACTTCTGTCAGGAGGCTGGATAAAGTTTTTCTTTGGGATTACCCGTTGGGACTTAGTTTCTCTTCCCAAGCATAGGAAATTCCATTAGGCTCCAAATGACTTCAGGGTGCCCGGCTGACTAGCAATTTCTTTCGATTAAGGCTTGTGCCGCCCTTACTCCTTTACCGACAAAATAAATAATGTAGCAGCATTTTTGTGTCAACGGTGAGCACAGAGTTATCCATTGAAATCATATTGTTGTAATTTCTTCATCCACCAGGTAAAATGTCTTTCTGGTAGTTTCATATACTAAGGCCAATTGAGGCCTGATGTTATGTGTAATAATGGTCAACTCCCCCGAACTATTTCGATAATTCTTTTCTACTGACCCTGTAATGCTGCTTTGGCTTTGGCTGTAGTATTCAATCACCTGGATTCGCCAACTTGCATTTGTAAAATGACGATTTACACCCAGGTGTTGTTAGCATCGATGTCTAAGGCTAACTCACCTTACTGTGCAGGATACAACGAACCCCTTGTAGTATGAACAGGGACCCAAAAAGCTTCGAAGTTCATGTTTCTCCCTATGAACTAGTCAGTTCTCTAGGATTTGTAATAAAAACTCCAAAATAAATTACAAATATAGAATCAATCTTAATGCTCTATATGGAAATGGTGCTCAACATATGTTAACTTATTGTTCCCAAATATTGATTTAATATTATTAGTCCAGTTTGAGCAACCTTAAATCAGCATATATTTTTAACATACTGAATAAGTAATTTTTTTTCTGTCAAAGTCTATACAATATGTTTGTGATGCTCAATAAGTGAAAATTTTTTCCAATTTGCACAGCAATAATGCTTTTTCCCATCTGCAATTTTTATAACAATCAAGTTACTTCCTATTATAGTATTGCTGTTTTATTACAATATATACAATATACGGAACCCTAAGGAAGAAATCCGGAGTGATATTGTAACGGTATCCGTATATTGATACGGATACCCTTACAATATCACTCCAGATTTCTTCCTGTCTCAAATCACAGCAATTTTCTCCTAAACTACTGGACGGAATAGGTTGAAATTTGGTATCAGCGTATAGTTTGGTGACGCAATCAGGAGTATATACCGTAAATGAAGAAATTTTGATTTTATGGGTACTTCTGAGGGAAAAATCTAAAAAAATCAACAGGTCCCCCTACCTTATCACCAAAATTATATGAAGTAAAATTTTGAAAAAAAAAGAAAATAGGGCGTAACCTGAATTTTACCTAAAAAACAAGGAGAAACCTCTACTATTAATTTTGGGGGCCAATTAAAGAATTAAATGAAATATATAAAATTAAAATTGTTTCTAACACATCAGGTAATATATAAAATCAAAGGGCTCATAATGGCGAAAACAAATATATTTTTTTCATACTTTTAAAATAAATAATTTTAAAGATATTAAAAAAATAAAAAAATACCCACTCATCCTCCTCGACACTATAAGACGTAAAAATTTGAAAAAATAGGGATATAGTACCTCATCCGTACTTTACTGGAAAAATAAGGAGAAGCGCATAATATTAATTTTAGGGGGCAAATTTCAGAGATAAATGGAAAACGTAAAATTAAATTGTTTTCTAACGCATCATGTAATATATCAAATCAAAAGGCTCATTATGGTGAAAAAATATTAAAAAAATATTTGTATTTTTAAATAATTTATCTAACAGATTTAATAGTTTATTATTTAAAACTTGACCTATTTCCCCTTTATCTTCCAGGCTACAGACCCTAAAACTCAGACAGTTGATTATAAAAGACTTCCATGCAAGTTTATTAGTAAAATAAAACTCTAATGCTAATTTTGGGGACCAAAGTAGAAAATTAAATACATATTATCAAAAAAATCCATGATTCGCTTCATTTTTATAAAAATATTTATTTAATTTGAATGAGTGCATTTTCTTATATTTACCCTAATATCTTTTAAAGGAAGCGTTTTACATTTCTAGAAAATATACACTTTTATTTTCTACACATAGACTTTTTATTTTATCTGCTACATGTTTCGCTTGATTTTTGTAAAAATTTGTAATTAATTTTCGGATTTGGCCACCAAAATTAACATTAGAGTTTTATTTTAATAATAAGCTTTCAGGGAAGCCTTTTATAAGCTACGTCTCAATTTGAGGCTCTGTAGATTGGAAGATAAAAGGGAAAATAGGTCAGGTTTTAGCAGATAAAATAAAAAGTGTATGGGGTGAAAATAAAAGTGTATATTTTTCATAAATTTAAACGCTTCCTTTAAACGATATTGGGGTAAATATAAGAAAATGTACTCATTCCCTGCTTGTCTGAAACTGGAATATTAGAATATTGAATGAGCTATGGAACCCTTAGTTTGCGAGTCTCACTCGCACTTGACCAAATTATTTAAATGCATCTTAGATATATTTTTAACTATAATGAGGTATACATAGTCAATAACGTTCTGACTTTTTTCAGCATAGATCACTGATTTATTAAATATTGCTGCTGTAATACAGAAAACTGTTCAAATTTTGGCGTTTATTAATGTCATTGAACACATTTTATTATCACTGATTAGTTATGTTATAACAATCATAAAATCTTTATACTATTATGCAGCTCTATGTAAACAATACGCTGGTCATTACAATTAACTAAATAATAATTAAATTTTATGCCCTTAATATTGAAAATTCAACCACTGAAATAAAAAAACCAATAAGCTTAAAAAAGACCAAAGCTGCCTCAATTCGAGAATAATATTTTATTTGAATAAGAATGTTTGATAGCTTCTGTTTGATGCTTCACTATATATACCAATTTCTAGAAGTCACAATAAGCAAGCTTTCCAATTATAAGCAATCTCAATTTTTTTGATTGCAGTGGTTTCCTGAAGCTGAATCCTGTCTTTCGACATTTTAGTGCCATCTTCCAAACCTAGATTATCATTTAAGTTTCGCTATTTAGAGAATGTTGTCGCCTTGTAAGTTTTGTTATTGTCACCCTGTATGACGAAATTACCCACCAAGCAAGGTGGTATCCATCGCACCATTCTTTCGGACAAAATTTAACATCCTCTAATGACCTTATTCGGATTCAGAACTTTGCTTCGTAATCCCTTTTGCATTGTGGCATAAATGGCGGTTGACACTTCACTCATAAATAATAACAACATCTGTTATAACAGTTGTTGTTTTGACTGCAGCCATACATCAATTAGCATTAAAAAAATATTTCAAAACTTGGGGATATCAAGTTACATGTAAAAATATTTAATGCCTCTGTTAAGTGGCCAGATATGTTCTTTTTTTAGTGAGAAATCGAACACCTTGTTTTGAAATTTTTCCCATAAAATTTGAGCAGTTCCATTTGGAATTCGAGAGTACATTTGAAGTGTGTAGGTGTTTGTTTCTAAAGCATTAAGTTTTTGCTTTAGTTTTCTCTTACTTTTTGTATTATGCTTATTATAACGTACTCAGTTCGCATATACCGGATATTTGATAGTATATACCAATTGCTTTTAAAACCATTTCGTAATTTTATTCCATTAATGTTAGTTAACCTATACTGTATGTAAATTTAAAATGTATAAAACCTAACTATATTTTAATGCAGGATTTATTACAGTGAAATTTATGGAATACATAAATCTTTTAAAATCTCTATATGAGGCCTGCCTTTTATATTTTGGGATTGGACAACCGTGGTGTTGCAATCTGACAACTGACAGATCTATCGTAAAGTTTGACATTTTTGAGGTTATACGTACTCAGAACGTTTTGACATACGAGCGCTATATGTTGTTTATAGTATCTTAAAGGATTCATCTCGGCCAAAAAATGGAATTAAATCGTGAACATTTTCGTGCGTTTATTTTTTACAACTTCCGACGTGGATTAAGTCAGCAAGAGTACATGAATGAACTTAATTTAATTTTTGGCGATGAAACTTAACCAAGGACCACTGTTTATCGATGGTATGGTGAATTCAATCGAGGTCGTAGTTCAGTCTAAGACGAATTTCGTGAAGGTCGTCCAAAAACAGTTGTTGTTCCGGAAACCATTGATGCTGTGCGCGAACTGATATTGCAAGATCGTCATGAGACCTATCGTGAGATTGAGTCAACCTTACAAACTAGTGGGACCAGCATACATTCAATATTGCATAAACATTTGAATGACAAAAAAAATTGTTCGCGTTGGATCCCACAGAATTTGTCAATCGTTCAAAAAAAGGCTCGTGTTGATTGGTTAAAAGAAGAGCTCAAAAAATAAGATCGCGGTGCTTCAAAACACGTTTATGACATAGTGACAGGTTATGAATCGTGGATTTACGCGTATGAGCCCGAAAGTAAACAGCAGTCGACTGCATGGGTGTTTCAAGATGAGCCGAATCCAAGCAAATTATCGCCTGTTTTTTCGAAAAAACTGGACATGTCGCAACGTACCATTAGAACAACGCAGAACAGTCAATTCTGAGTGGTACACAACCATTTGTTTGACAGTTGTCTTCCAAGAAATGAGGAAAACCAACCGCCGAAGACGGATCACTCTTCACCACGACAATGCGAGCTCTCACACATCGGCTCAAACAACTGCATTTTTGACCATTCAAAATATCCATTTGATGAGTCATCCGCCGTATAGTCCTGACTTGTCACCAAATGACTCCTTTTTATTCCCGTACGTAAAAAACAAACTGAGAGGTCAACGTGTTTCGACACCTGAAGAAGCGGTTGCTGCGTTCAGAATGCATGTTTTGGAGATACCTCAATGAGAGTGGAAAAAGTGCTTCGACAATTGGTACAAACGCATGCAAAAGTGTATAGACCTTCATGGGGAATATTTTGAAAAACAATAAAGCGATTTTCTATGATTAATATTTGTTTTTGTTCTCTAATCCCGAAATGTAAAAGGCAGCCCTCGTATACATAGATAAAAGCCCCGTAATCATATGCTGTTCAAAATATGGTCTGAGAAAGACTGTTTGAAACAACATAGTAACCGCAATAATAACATAAGATTCGCGGACCACATGATAGTTGTTGCAAACAATAAAGTGAATTTCCAAAAATTCATGAAAGCGATCTGGAAATAATGATAAATCAAATTATACGGGCATTATAAAAAAACAGAATAACTCCAAATATGATAATAGTAAACAGTAACATGAGAATGAAAATAGTTGAAACTTTCAAGTATCTGGAAACAAATGTAATGACCAGCGGGATCATTCCAAGAGTTAAAGTAAAGAATCGAGAAATCAAGAGCTTCATGCACTGAAATGACTGAACTTTTTTGAAACTTGCTCAAACCGAAAACAACATGCAGAGTATTACGCTGATATATATTATTCATATATATCGTCCTATGAGGGGAAAAAGTAGTGACCCTAACCTAAATCCAAAATAAACAGCTAAACATGGAAAGGTATTTATATAGAATAAAATTATAAATTCTATGCGATTAGCTGGAGTAAATATTATTAAAAAGAAAAATCTATATAAGACAGGTAACTATAGGCAAATAAACTGAAAAAGAAACAATTTAGGTGAAAAGGAAAAAAAATAAAACTATTAAATTGAATGTATAATTACGGAAGATATACTAGGGAATGAAATATTTCATTGAAAATGGAAACAGCCATGTTGTTAAATTTACACACAATAAAATGGATGAGAAATCAGAGTTGTGAGAAATTATAGAAGAATCGGAAAAATTCTTTCCCGGTCTAGCCAAGGAAAAAAATTGATATTCGAAACAAATAGTTAGTACGTTCAGAGAAGGAAAATATTCAGCGTAGAGTTAGAACAAATATTATAATATGTGTACTGAAACAAATGAAGAATGAGACTACAGCTGGAGGATATTTTATCTAATGTATGGGAGCATTCCAACACATGCTCCGAAAAGAGCTGGAAATTTGGTATTATTACACCAGACGATAGCTATAGTCCGATATACCTTTTATACAAATTGTACAGAGTCACTTAAGTTGTTAAGAATAGCCTAACAAAAAACTCCAAGAATAGCAATCAACTGAATTCGCTGGACAGCTACTGACAACGAGAATGCTAATAAAAAATCAGGACAATTTTCTGGCGTACGTTGACGTTCTGAAAGCTTTCGGTACAACAAAACACTGGACAATTGCAAAGTTCTTAAAACCACACCAGAAACGACCTACAATACTTCATATTTAATGTTAATTTAAAACGTCTAAAAGAACGCTACATTCGTTATATATATATATATATATAAGAAAACATCAAACCAAATAATATACTCCCGCCAAAATTATTTACTAACGATTCAAGAAATACTATCAAAAAATATAATGCCAAATAATGAGGTTCAACTGTGGATTCTCAAGGAACAATTAGTAAACAAACTAAGAGTGATTAAAAGCGCCAATATGTGTATGTTGTCTTAGTGAAAATAAACTGCTCAATAAACTAACTTAGTCCTTATTAGTATAAAAGTACTTCTTCTTAAACTTACTCTATAATCCCGCGGCTACCTAGATTACATTCCAATCCAATGTAATTAGTAAATAAAAGTACTGCACGTGCTTTATTGACATAATTTACTACAACAAAAGTTAGTAGAACAAAGTAAAAATTAAAAGCAGCTACTAATAACTTAAACAATAAATTGGCATCGAACCTCGAATTGAAATAGTTTTAGAATTGCTTTTAAGTGACAGAACAAAATAACATTAAATATAGAAAACAGCTGAAGCTATAGTCATTATAATATTAATTTGATCGTCGGGAATACAGCACCTAGGGTTTGAACTTTATTGGCGTTGAAGTTGCTAGATTTTCAAATTTTAAAACAATCATGTCTACCAAAATAATTTTTTTATCATCCGTAAAAAATATTTTTTTAATAAAAAGTATCCTATGTCCTTTCTAATACCCCTAAGAATATGCGTACAAAGTTTCATGATAATCTGTTGAGCAGATTTGGCGTGAAGGCGTAACAAACAAACTTACATTCACATTTATAACATTAGTATGCATTATTTTCCTATAGTAATATAATTCCACATATTTAACAAGTTATTTTTTTTAGGTAAGTGGCAAACCTATGTACCTGAAACCGGTAAGTTTTTGTAATAAGTATGGATCACTAATTTTGCTGTTTGTATTGATTACAAACATTTGTTTTCAATTTGCCTATATATTTATCTTAAATCACTCTTACTATGCCAAGACTTTGTGGGGTCAATCTATCTTTCGCTTAGGGATACTATAGAGGAACTGATACTTCGGGATAAGAACTGTGTTTGGGTTAAAACAAACCACAAGCATACAGCTGACAATATTGTCCAATAGACAGAACATAATAAAAATCTGTGAACCAACAAAAATCAATAAGATGAACCAGTACACGAAATTGAAAAACAGGAGGTAGACAGACCCCCTAACATTAGAAGAATTACAGGGTGTACTAAGAAAAAAAAAGGAAAAGCTACAGGATCTGATGCTATGAATACAGAACTAATGAAATATGCAGGCATATTGCTATATTAAAGACTGCCGCATTTATACAGTGATTATTGGCAAAGAAACAAAATTCCAACAGAACGGAAAGTAGTAGTAGGTCATGCAATAGTTGTAAATTTTATAGTGGTATTATTACTTTATTAAACACCTCATATAAACTATATGCTAAGGTGAAAAACCAGGGATTAGCAATCATTACTACTTGAAGAATGGAATTGTAAAGAAAGTAAATCAATTTATTTAAAGAAAGTAAATCAACAAATGATAGAGAAAGGCAGAGAAATTAATTTGGAAACACACCTAGCTTTTATAGACTTTAAGAAAGCGTTTGACAGAGTAAATTGAAATAAGCTTGGGGAAAATAATGAATTTTTGTAAAACGTATAATACGAAAATATTTTATAATGAATCTCTAGTTATGGGGGGTAAAGGAATGTATCTGGTAAGATCTAAAATAATTGTCGACAACCAGCTAATAGAACAGATATAGCACTTAAACTACTTGGGATGTGATGTGAGCTACAACTACGATAATGAGCTCAAATAAGCTCGACAGATACCAATACATATGTGGACCGATATAGAGATCATGAAGAAATAAAGTTAAACCAAAAATAGCATTGAAATTCTATAACAGTATGGCAGCGCCTGTTCTACTTCATGACTATGAAAGCTGGACGGTCCGGAAAAAACATACCTCAAATATACACGCCCTTGCATTCAAATTTCTACGACAAATTCATGGTTACACATTAAGAGATAAAATAAGAAATATCGATATAAAAGTAGAGCTTAATATATAATACATAAACAATAAAGAAAAATAGAGATGAATGGAATACCATATTGACAGAACGACTATAGATTGCCTAAACAAATAAGAAATTATAAAATTACAGGAATAACCTTTAAAGAGATGGCGTGAGGAGTAGGCGAAGCCAAATCCGACAAATGGAAGAAGAATATGTTGATGTTAGTCTGAAGCTGGTTGACAATGTAATTCGTTCCTCGAAGTTTCCATCGTCTTGAAGTGGTTGATCTCACAGGTTTCAATAGCTTTGTATCTGCTATCGTCATCACCTGAATTATAGGAAATTCAAATTATCCCCTATATTAGTATTCTTAACCGGTCATGCGTCGCCGGTCATGGTCATTGGGTCTTATCCGGTCCAACCAGTGTCGTCCTACCTGGCGGTTGGTTATAGATGATGCGTAGCGGCAGAGGCCGAAGCAGAGCTGGGAAAATGTTTTTAATTTGGACGCTGGGCTTGCTAATTATATTTTCGTTTGAGATTATATATGCTGCCTCTATGACTTTTCATTTGTACGAGTGCTCTTCCTTGTGAATTACCCTGGCCTGGTCTCAGTTGATATTACGGTGTTCGGTCCATGCCTGATTAGCTAGCCCAAACTTCGTAAAATCCGCCCTTTGAGTAGCTATGCGGTGTTCCTTAACTCTGGTGTCCAGCGGTCGCTTTGTCTCTCCTATGTAAAGATTGCCACATTCACAAGGTATGCTGTATATACAGTTATTTTGTATTGCTGGTGCCACCGGCCTCGTTCTTGTAATCATGCTCCTCAAGGTGTTATTGCTTTTGAAGATCATTCTGATTTCATAGATGTGTGCAATTCATTTAAGTTTCTCCGACAAGTCTTTAGTAGACGGTAATAGTAGAATTGCTACCTTTTGGCAAATGGATATCCGGAAACCATCATTAACAAGTCGAAGAGCTGGACATATATATAATTTCGAACGAAAATATAATTAGCAAGCCCAGTGTCCAGATTAAAATCATTTGGAGAGCCCTTCTTCGGCCTCTGCCGCTACTCATCACCTACCACCAACCGCCAGGTATGACGCATGGCCGGTTAATGGTATAAATACGAGGGATAATCTGAATTTCCTATCATTCACCTGATGACGATAGCAGATACAAAGGTGTTGAAACGTTGTGTGATCAAGACTTCAAGACGATGGAAGTCTAACAAAACTTCTAGAACATGTTGACTCGTATGATGTGCTATTAATACTATATTTAAAAGCAATGCAATGCAAGTGTATCTATTCTGTCCCTAACTTCAGGACCTGGAAAACTTGAGGTAGTACTAATAGGCCCGTCAGATGTTCGCCTGCCTAAACTTTGGCTTGTCTGCTAGTAGAGGCATCAGTAAACTTTTCTCCATATTCTAATTTTTTATTAACTTTATACTCATTATCGGCTTATCATTTTCTGATAGGCAAAAAAATATATTAAAATAGTGCACAAAATAAACAAAAATTACCTAGAACACAATTCCAACGGGTCTATTTGTTAATTTAAACTGCCCAGGGGCACAGTTAAACAAATTCATTAAAAAAAATCTGTAAAATAAAAACGCACAAGAAAAATAAAAATGTACGATTTTCTCCTAATAA
This sequence comes from Octodonta nipae, assembly GCA_034190945.1. Classification (NCBI taxonomy): domain Eukaryota; kingdom Metazoa; phylum Arthropoda; class Insecta; order Coleoptera; family Chrysomelidae; genus Octodonta; species Octodonta nipae. Next base: position 14,999,107 of record CM067222.1, read on the forward strand.
AATTAATTGCTTGCACTCAACGTGTTAATTAGATTCGTTATAGGTATTCATTAAATTAATAAATATTCAAAACAAAATAAGAATTTATGCTACATTTCAACAGACACTAAGTTAAAGTAATTATACTGCGACGAGTTAAAGCATGTTACTTCTTACTCATAAATTGTATAATTTATATTATTTTAGCATCATTTAAAGAAATTTCATATAAAATAATTTAATGAATTGAATTTATTGAGTTCAATTATTGTCATATACCCAGTCTGGAAGTAATGAATAAAATTTAAAATATAATTTAATAAAATTACAAACTATTCCAACAAATTTAATATCAAACGTAAACGATATTTTATGACACCAGCATACTAAACAGGCAAACGTATATTCGTTCATACATATTTACCATGCATTTCATGTAAATTGGCTTAAACATATTTGTACGAAAGCTATGCGTATGAGGATAATCGTCGACATGTAGGATTTTGAAAAAAAATGGTACTCCCAATATGATTGTCAGTGAATATTTATTCGCGTTTTAAACTGCACAGTATGCACGTTCCATTTTCCTTTATTATTCTATTTGCTCAAAGCGTCAAAGGGATGTTGGAAAATTTAAACTGAATTTACAATGTACGTGAGGTCCAGCGAAACGTTGACCTGAAATAACGAAATCCGGAATAGTTTTAAGGTCAAAGGTTAACAGAAAATGTTGCCTAGTGCTTTCCTAAATAGTAAAATATACCTGCTGGCAAACAAAACGCAACACCCAGAAGGAGATGTTTAAGTTTAATATTGTTTGGTAAAACATAGATGTTATAGTAAGGATTAAATAATTAAAATTCGAATAATACCAAGGAGTTTAATTTTTTTATGTTTGTCCACCGCGGTTACCAATACAATCCCCAGCACGTCGTGCCATTGATGCAATAATGTTTCTCATTATGTTGTCGATCTGGAGTTCGATGGCGTTTTAGTATCTCCGAACTAATGTTTTTTCATTAAATGATAAGAAACTGTTAATAGGGGAGTCAACTCTTGTCTTACAAATGACAAAAAGCTAACTTCATTGAAACTGATTATTACTATTGTAGTTCAATTAAACGTACATATATCCAAATAACCGGACATTTGCTATGTAAATTAATTTAAACTTCCTAACTTAATATTTTTTCTTACATTTATTATTTACATGGTGTTACTACAATTCAACTCCCCCCTATATTTCCACTACCCTATATAAGCAACTTCTTATGAAAAACCCATCCAAACTCGATTCCATATTCCTACAACCCTGTATATGCGACCGCTTTTGACCATTCTACAAACACTTTTGTTTCCAAATTCTTTCATTTATATTCTAACATTTTTGTAAACACTTTGCAACTTTTTACAGGCTACTTAATATAACATATTTTAAATCACACTGTATAACTATAATTTCACACCACCATGTTTTAACTACCCTGTATATGCATTAGTTTATGGCCACCTATTGTATTTTTTTTAACCACCATGTACAATTATAATTCCAGTACATCCTATATTTCAACCAACCTGTAAATGCAAATGCTAATAAGCTACCCTATAGGTAAAATATTCTATTAACATTTTTTTAGCGACCTGCATAACAATACTTTTACTCCGCCCTGTATGTCAACTATTATTAATTTCCAACTGCTTATGGGGTAACCTACACAATTATTTTTTCCCGATTTTTTCTAGCCATACCATAATTCCATTTGACGCTATATTTTAACCATCCTACATAGCAACTCTAATGGACCATCTACATATTTTGTTAGACCCTGTATAATTATAATGTTACACCTCCAATTCAAGTTATATGCGTCAAATTAACATGCGAAATCATGAGCTCTTACTCATCCAAAAATTGCCTAATGTGCCAATTTTTTCACCTTGAAAACTTGAAATATATAGCTATAAAAATGTAATGCTAGGAAAATATGATGGAGGCAAAAAATAGTTACATGTTCGGAACATACAAATACAATAGTATAATTACATTACTTCCTATATTGCAACCACCCTGTAAATGCACATGCTAATAAGCTACCCTATAGGTATAACATTCTATTAACATTTTTTTAGCGACCCTGCATAACATACTTTTACTCCGCCCTGTATGTCAGCTATGGTTAATTTCCAACTGCTTTTGGGGTACTCTATACAATTATTATTTTCTCGCTACTATAATTCCATTTGACGCTATATTTAAACCATATCCTGCATAGCAACTCTTGTGGACCATCTAACATATTTTGAAAGACCCTGTATAATTATAATTATACACTACCAGTTCATATTATATGCATCAAAGTAACATGCGAAATCATGAGATCTTACTCGTCCAAAAATTACCTACTGTGCTAATTTTTTCACCTTCAAAACTTGAAATGTCTAGGTATAAAAATTTAACGCTAGGAAAATATACAAACACAATTTTTATTGAAAGAATGTTTAAAAAAGTTTCACTCTCAAATAGGTTACCAAATCACCCCATATTGAACGCTTTGAAATTACAAAGCAGCCGCTTTGATTGTCAAAGTGTCAATAAATTTTTTAATAATTTAATTTCTCAGAAAAACGATTTTTCCCAAAGATGAGACCCTCACCAATCGATTTCTATCCATAGAAACTTCCAAATGGGAAAATTTCCTCAAAATCGTTAGAGCCGTTTTCCAGAACTCAATTACATATATGTATACAAGCATTACTCGTATTATAGTATTAGATTTGTTATTATCCTGAGGCTCATAACGAAAATAATGAAAATAATTTTAATATTAGCCTGATTATACCTACATCCGAATACTTATCATATAGTAAAATAAATTTCGTACAAGGATAAATGATGCTTTTTTGCCAAAAATGTTTTTATCGTTCACATGTATTTGAAATATAGAGAAATTGAGGTTTGTTTTTGTTTTCCAAAAAAGGAGGATTTTATCAATTGGTCTGATTCATTTTGTACTAGCGGTAATTTAGAGTGTTTGAAATAAACGTTCCACAGCATTTTCATTTTGTGTTTGAGATGAAAACTTTTACCTAATGGTTAAAAAAATAATGAAAGGGAAAAATTCATATCAAATTTCCTACAGTGCAGATGGCCATGAATGTCAACGTTGCCATATCTAACTATTTATCTTGAATCTTACGAGCTGTATATAATTTTACGATTTTTGTAATCGTAGTCTAATTACATGAAACTTATTCTGTAGAAATAAAAGGAATTTAAATTAAACATACAAAGTTAAAATTAATAAATAGTATCAAAAATAAATTGCAACATAATTCAGATTTTAGTTGACAATATTTTCAACGCAATGAAAGTTGAAAACTTACGAGAGCCCAACAAACGGCGATTATTATGTAACATAAATTTGCGTGGATTCTATTAAAATAGGTATGATAAATAAAATATGGCTTTAAAGATATTACCAGAAAGCAGATAGTTCTTTATTGCCATACAGTGAGCTATGTCAAACACTGTAGAGCAGATTCTATTTCATTGCATTTCCAAAGTAAAGCCATAAAGGATCAGTTTACAGAAGGGATGAAGAAGTCGCGGTCTTCTTTTCTTCTATGTAATTTTGGTCCTAGCTACAGATCTTCAAAATTCACCGCACATGCCACCATAGACGTCGACTTTCGATACTATATATTATGTTAATGGTTACTATGGCTACTATCTGTCGTTAAAAATCATTTATTTTTGCTTTCATTCCCTTTAGCTGCTGCACTAATATCTCCAATATTTCTTTTTATCGTGATCCATTCATTGTTCGGACTTTGTTTGTTATACCGTTGCTTCATCTCATGTTGTTTATAGAGGATGTCCCATTGAACACATTACAGTAAGGTAAGGAAACAAAAAGGTACGGACATGTTAGGTATTTAGGTTAAAAGTTTGGGAGGTTATTACCAAAGCATTTATAATTAAACTGTACCAGTTTTACAATTTCTGCTTTTCAATTCTGAATGGAGCTGTCATCCAATTTTTCGCACTCAACATCCTCATGAAGTAGAATTCTGGTTCAAGGTCGTACCCAGCTCTTGGTCTAGGGAGGGGCAAATTAGGAGAAAAAATATGTCCTAGAGAGAGGAATAAATCAGAATTTTTTTTGTCTAGGGGGGGGCAACTCAGCAATTTTTAAGGGAAGATTTAAATGGCTCACAGCAGTCTTTTCAAGTCCGGGGAGAGAGGGGGGACAGCCTCCCTGTATATTGGGCTTACTGAGTTGGTTTTCTTAAGAAAAATATACAGTTCTTACTAAACTTCATGTTTTTAGTTAACTTCCGTATTTAATTAACAACGTCATATTAGGTAATACAAACAATTGTGCGATTGCAAACGATAGTGATCGGATAATAGAATTATTGACAGTAATGCGGCGTTAAACATCTAAATACGAACACCTATGATACAAACAATAATTTCAAATAATGGCAAATAAACATTTCATTATCTGTAATTAAATTGCATCTAAAGCTTGAGTGATTACAAGCAATATCGTACGTAATACAAAAAGCAATAAGTCTACAGAATTCTACAATACAGTTGATTGTTGCAATCCCTGATTCATGAGATCGTGATTAATTCGAACACTTGTTCGATAATTACTGAATCATTACATTGATTGCGCTTGTTAGTGGCTGAATGCATGTATGTTTTGTTAAGAGTCAAACAGTTGTTTGAAATCTATAATAGAATCTATAGAATATTCTCTTCAAAGCATAAAAGGGTGAAACCTGATCTGTAACCTATATGTAACATTTTATACATGTCAGGTGATATAATAGCTAGTGGAAAAAAGATAGTATAGAAATTGCATTATTATTTCAAAAAATATATCATGTGGCTATGTTCGAAAGATTATATCGATGTCACGTATATGGGGAAAATATATTTATAAATATCATAGTTTAATTTTATACAATAAATGAAAGTAGCTTAAAATATTTTATGTATATCTTCTAGGATTTTTCCTTGCCTGTTTAGTTTTTCTTTTATGGTTGCGTAAATCTGATGAACGAAGACCCTTATAGAATCATTCTTGTCTGCGTCTGTCTATACTAATAGACGATAATCCTTGTAGTAAATTGGTATCAATACTTCGTTTGCTTACCCAATTAGCAGTATATTAAACTAATTCTGATTTCTGGGGGTACCCTCCGAAAGCAATGAATAAAAATTTCGCTTAAACCATCACGTCAGTAACAATTTATAGAAAATAATTATTGCTAAGATTTTAATAGCAAAGTCGTAGAAGTAAACTATTTAAATATTGAAAAGACGGAAAAATACGAATTTATTTTTTTGCTTATACAGGGTGTTCCTAAATTGGAGTTTTTTTCTCATAGTATCTGCACTTCATAAGATATTCAAATGAAATTTGGCATAGATATTACAATTAAGAGTTTACACCTTGTGACATGCCAATTTCGATTGCCAATCTACAGGGTGATATTTTTTCGGGAACACTGTCCACTGTTGTCCTTCAGAACTTTTCTTTTGTGAGCCACAGGTACTTTCAAAAATTGTAAAGAAAAGCTTTGTTGTTATAGCAAACTTTATGTTCTCTTTTAGTTTTGTCGTATCTACTACCGATTTCGAGAAAAAAATTTTGAATGATTCTCTTGAAATCCTCAGAAAATTCCGAATTGTCATAGAAATCTAGTTACCTACCTAGTAGGCTGTGGTGAATGAATAAATTTATTGTTAGTTTTGACACATCAAATTAAACTCCTGGGTTTTGAAGATTAAAGATGGTTGCATTTTAATATCAAAACATGCCGAATTTTACGAATTCCGAAATTGCTGACATGCATTTCATGTATGGTCTTGCAAATGGTAATTCAAGAAAAGTTAAGCGTCTTTACATGGAACGCTATTCCAATAGAGTGATGCCTGGTCATCGGATGTTCTCTAATATTCATAGGCGTCTTTCAGAAACTGGATCTTTTTCTGCGAAAAATATTAATGCAGGTAGACCACGAAGTGTGAGAACACCACGACTCGAAGAGGCAGTGCTGAACGAAATAGAAGAACATCCAGGAACCAGTACAAGAAAAATTAGTGTTACCTTAAATACAAGTCATCAAGTTGTTTGGCGGATCTTGCGGGATTCTTTGCTCTATCCTCATCACATTCAGAGGGTGCAGGCGCTCTTGCCTCGAGATTGTCATCCAAGAATTATTTTTTGTCAGTGGTACCTCAACAGACTATTGAACAATCCTCATTTTGATTGCCAAATCCTATTCACTGATGAAGCCTGTTTCTCAAGGACTTCAATCATAAATTTTCATAATGAACACATATGGGCTAAGGAGAATCCACATGAAATTGCAGAAGCTTATTTTCAAGAGGAATTTTCATTAAATGTGTGGGTGGTAATATTGGCGATTATTTGATTGGTCCTTTCTTCTTGTCAGGGCGACTTATTGGTCAATCATACAGACATTTTTTAGAGAACGATTTGACCTTGTTATTGGAGGATATACCTCTTATGATGCGACGTGAAATGTGGTTCATGCACAATGGTGCTCCTGCTCATTTTTCACTTTTGGCTAGGGAGTATTTGAACGAAAATTATGTAAACAGGTGGATTGGACGAGGTGGACATCAGCCATGGCCCGCCAGATCCCCAGATTTGAATAGTTTAGATTTCTTTCTATGGGGCCATCTGAAATCTCTAGTGTACATAAAGCCAGTGAATACCGTAGACGAACTGAGAAATCGTATAATAGGCGCGTTTGATACAATTAGGAATACTCCAGGAGTGTTTGAAAGAGTTCGATCGTCTATGAGAAGAAGAACAGGAGCTTGTATAAGGGTTGGGGGAGGATATCTTCAACAATTGCTGTAGTTTAGTTCCTTTGTTATTTAGTTTTTTTATTATGATTAATTTTTGAGTTGTACGTTTCTTGCAGTAATACTTTTTTTGATGATTATACCAGTTTATCGAATCTTTATGAATCATTGCTAGTTTAATATTTCAAAATTTTTTTCTCGAAATCGGTAGTAGATACGACAAAACTACAAGAGAACATAAAGTTTGGTATAACAACAAAGCTTTTCTTTACGATTTTTGAAAGTACCAGTGGCTCACCAAAAAAAGTTCTGAAGGACAACAGTAGCCAGTGTTCCCGACAAAATATCACCCTGTAGATTTGCAATCGAAATTGGCATGTCACAAGGTGTAAACTCTTAATATCTATGCCAAATTTCATTTGAATATCTTGCGAAGTGCAGATAATATGAGAAAAAACTTGAAAAAAATTGAAATTTTTAAACACTCTGTATCTTGAAAACGAAACGTTTGCGGAGCCATGTTTATGGGACTTTTTCTTCCTAAAATTATTCAAGGAATCTCCCCTTTTCGTTTGTACCTCCAATTTAGGAGCACCTTGTATAATGAAAAGTAATAAATGAGTATTTATACTTAATTGGATCAATTTTACCGCGTTAACTCAGAAAAAACTGCCCAAAATTGGATTTTTTTCAAAAATTTATAACTATTATGAGGATTGTAATCATCGTCAAAACGATAGTTTATGATATTAAGTTTATATGGCCTCAGGATGGATATCATTGAATAAGTCGTTTTTGAACAATTCGAATTTAAATAATTTACAAAACTATTTTGCACATCCCACCGTATTAACGAGAGTAGTCCGACCGGGATACACTAAAGATAAAGTTTATAAATTCCACTTCAAATTCTCTATCTTAGTTTTTCGCTATAAAGTTAGTTTAAGTTAACAATGCCTTAAATATACGAATATGCGACAGCTAGCCAGCGATGCACTGTCAAGGCACATGGACGGATCTAAAATTTTCTTAAGGTAGGGGCACGAGATGAAAATTCTAGTATATTGCATTATTATATGTTTTTATCAGCAGTTTATTAAGTTTTTATTTACATAACTATTGCCTGCTCATATTGGCCTATTTTCACTGGTTTATTTATACTTATATTAATTAAATGACTTTTTTTACACTGACTGGATCCGCCACTGTCAAAACATCGAAGGGTCCATCCTTTAAAAAACCAGTATTAATACATTTCAGTATTGATACATTTCAGGGCACTATGACAAAAAACAAAGATATAAGAAGTGAAGTGCATTTTATAAGCTTTCAAAATACATATTGCTTAACGCAATCGAACTATCGTGGTTAATAGGATACGTCCTGCAAAATATTTCTAAAAATTATTTAGATTGCAATTCGCCAAGATCTACTTAACGTACAATATTGATCTTCAGCTTTATTAAGGTCAACGATATAATCACTAAGAGGAAGAAAAAGGTTCCAGTTGTTAGTACAACCAAGTTATGACTTTTTTTAAATCATGCTCTTTACATTGGTTTTTCCAGGTTTTCTTTATGAAAAAATGCTACGATCTAAATTTATAAACATTCATTTTGAAGATTGTCTGCTTCTCTACAATTTCCTATTGACGGCATTATGAACAGAACATTACTTTTTACACTATGAGAAAAAAAAAACGAAAATATCCCATAGTTTTGGGGTTTTTATGGCTCAAATAATTTACTTCTACGAGTTTGCTGTTATAATTATGCTAGTTATGACTTATAAACTACTATTTCCGTGATTGCTTATACGGATTGCTGTTGAATTTTATGTCCCCTAAAAATCTCCATTGACTGATTTATTCGTTTTTCATTAAAACGCAAAGTGAAATTAATGTAAAAAAACTGAACTCTGTCATTTACCGCCTCCCCAATTTACGATATCGGCACCTTGAGAATGTAGCATTTCATTCAGCAGTAAACACAACCGATTTAATGTGTAACCAAAGCAGCGCTTAGGGCTTCGAGAAGAGAAAATTACAAGGCAAGCTGTTTTCCGAGTTTGCACAGTATAATTCCGTTTGCTTAGAGAGCTCTTCCGGTTTCGATCACCTAACACCGATTACATCCAATTCAACAAATACACGGTATATATTTTATATGCAGTAAAAAACCTTTTGTACATAGTAATCCCCTGCATTAATTGATATTTATAAACAAATAGAAGAATTTTTAACATTAACTATGGCTATTAATAAATACATTTAAAAATAATTTGGTTAAGTACGAGTTGGAATCGCATACTAAGAGTTCCCTACCACCTTCAAGATTCTAATATTCCAGTTTCAGACAAGCTGGGAATGAGTGCATTTTCTTATATTTACACTAATATCTTTTAAAGAAAGCGTTTTAAATTTATAAAGAATTTACACTTTCATTTTCCATACATAGACTTTTTGTTATATCAGCTTCAGAATTCACTTGATTTTTATAAGAATGAATATGTATTTAATTTTCTAATTTGGCCCCCAAAAATTAACATTAGAGTTTTATTTTACTAATAAACTTTCAGGGAAGCCTTTTATAATCTACTGTCTAAATTTTGATGCTCTGTAGATTGGAAGATAAAGGGCAAAATTATAAATTATTAAATCTGTTATTCAAATTATTTAAAAATACAAATAAAATATATTTTTCAAAATTTAAATAGTGTAGTTTCTAAAGTGGGAATTAAGTCGATATTTAATATAATATAATTGTACAATTTGTCCCTAAAATTACTATGGGGGGTTTTCTAATAATTTTTCTTATAAATTTCAAGTGAGCCCCAGTACCCCTAATTATTTTCAAAATTTTAGGTAGTATGGTTTCGGAAATAAAGCAAGGAATGAGAATTTTTTATATCTTTATGTTAATATATTGTAAGCAATTAATTTTAAAAACATGAAAAATATATATTTGTATTCCTCATAATGAGCCCTTTTATTTGATGTGTTGCATGATGCGTTTAAAAATATTTTTTATTTTCCCTTTAATTTTATAATTTGGCCCCCAATGTTAATATTAGGGATTTCTTCGTATTTTTCTTGGAAACAAAAAAAATAGGTCTCATAGTTTGGGGAATAAAGGAGGGAATGGGTGATTTTTTTAAATATATTTTAAAATATTAATTTTAAAACATTTTAAAAAAAACACATTTGTATTCGTCATAATGAGCCCTGTGATTTGATATATTACTTGATCCTTTAGAAACAATTATATTTTTTTATTTTAAATTTAGTTCTATAATTTGCCCCCCAAAATGAATATTAGAGGGTTCTCCTTATTTTTCCAGTAAAGTTCAGGTGAGGCGCTATAACTCATTTCAAAATTTTACAACTTATGGTTTCGGAGATAAGGGGGGGGATGGATATTTTTTTATATTTTTGTTAATATCTTTTAGTTTATTTATTTTAAAAATATGAGAAAAAAATGTTTTTTTCTCGCCACAATGAGCCCTTTCATTTGATATATAACATGATGCGTTAGAAACAATTTTAATTTTATATTTTCCGTTTAATTCTGTAATTTGCCCCCAAAATTAAAAGTAGAGGTTTCTCCTTATTTTTCCAGTAAACTTCATTTGATGTATTACATGATGAGTTTGAAAAAAAAATATTTTTAAATTTTTATTTATTTCTATAATTTGCCCCCCAAAATTGATATTAATGGTTTGTACTTATTTTTCCTGTTTAGTTCGGGCAACGTTCTAGATTTCCTATTTTTTTCAAAATTTTAGGCTCAGTAGTTTCGGAGATCAGGGGGGGAACGGTCGATTTTTTTAGTGTTTCCCCCCCGAAATACCCCTAAAATCAAAATTTCTTAATTTACGTTATGTCCTGATCGGGTCACCAAACTATACATTGATACCAAATTTCAACCTCTTCGGTCCAGTAGTTAAGGAGAAAATTGCTGTGATGTGACAAATCCTAAGAATGACAAAGTTTAAAAAAAAACTTAACTAAAAGGAAAATAATTAGGAAAGTGCATTAATGCAACTTTGCTGTTTAACTTGGCCCCGAGTTTAGAAAAGTATTTAGCTCTTGCAGGAAAAAAATAAGTGATTTTTTTTTCAATTGGCTAAAATTTTTGTGATCGTTTTTGGCATTAACAGTATATCTGATTTTGTCATTTTACAACACGAAATTCGCATTACACTTAATATAAGATTAATACAAAACAAATACACGTAGTTATTTTTCTAACTATAAGTTAGCATGAATAATTTAAATCACAGAATTTTCATCACATAAAAGTAATTGCACTTTTTAGAATAACACGAATGAACGAAAATTATTAGATCTACCTTACTGGGTGAAATTCTCGCACTTGTAACTATTTCAGCCTATGAAAATTTTCTCTCCGAAGCTACTTCCAGATATTGTGAAAATGTATAAGTACCTAATGATAATTATATGCATTTCAGGCACTATTTTTTTACAGTACACCCGTTCCGATTAATTTTTAGTCCTTTTAAGCTTATACGGTTGTTCTGCAACCCTAGATACCAATGTCAAAATAAACCAACATTAACCGATTATTATTTCAATATTGAAATATTTGAATCGGAAATAACCGAATATCAAATTCATTTGAATATTCCCATCACTATATACTGAATACTGTTTACTTTTTCATAATCACGGTATAATATTCGAATGTGGACCGACAACATCGGCCACTATAACATGTGTGCTAATTATTTATTGAAAAGATTTAATAAAACGAAAATTATCGTAATAATTAACTTATTTTTATTTTAGTAGTTACACAAATATTTTTTAGTATATACCCCTAAAACCTCAAAGCATCTGGTGACCAGTGGTTGAGAAAAGATAAACAGAACAAGAATGTAACAAGACTTCAAAACTAAATTAGTAATAGAATTCTAATCTTAGACCCTAGTCGTGATGGCCAACACAAAGCATCCACCCCAAAATTAATTAAAATTTCAAACATTTTCAGTTAAATGCCTATAATCCAAAAAAGTTTCACTTGCATCCTGGATTCATACAACCACACAATGTTTTTTTGCTTTTTAGTTAAGTTCCTTTATTGAAGTCATTTTTTGTTTTTTAAAAACGTATTTATTTCCTTTCATACTAATCTGTATTCATCTGTTCTATACTTACCTTATCTATACAGTGTGATCAGTTGCTCTATTTTTCTTTTACCCTCTGCAGAGTGTTTTACTGGTTTTTGTGCGTGTTGTCCTTGCTACTTTCACTGATGCCTCAATTATAGCTCTCCTTAGATTTTCCCCAATTTTACTAAGTTCCGTTTTGACTTAGCCGTTGGTAATCTAAACCATAGAGATAGAATACCGAGAGTACTAATAAGGAACATTGATTAATCCGTACCAAAATTTTTCATAAGCACGTCAAAAGGATAAGATATACACCGTTATTTATTTACTTCTATAATAAGAGGGGATATCGATTGAAGGAACTGACTTTTTTCTCATTTGGGATGTATTTGAATACTATCTCCTAGCGTTTCGGGAGCCAACTTAGTTGAACTACCAGTCGTGAAATATATTTGTGGGGCTGTTTATTTCCTAGCACCCTTTGGAAGTTCCAATATGAATCGATTGGCTATAAAGGGTCATTTAGAAGTAAAATTGTCATGAAGCAATTGTTTATTGCAGGGTTCATTGGCAGGGCTTATATTCATTAGCAAGGACATATTTATTGGCAGGGCATTTATATTTATTGGGAGGCTGAGGCCGGATGTTTTTGGATTGGGAGCGATTCTCCGTTAGGCCGTATATTGTTCGGTGTGGATATTTTTGTTATGCATAATTCAAGATTTTGGGTTTTTATCCATAGAGTATATTTACTGTATAGCCACGTTCACGCTGTTATTAATATGGTGAATATTTTGCCACGTATTGGTTGGTTACATTATGGAATACTGACTACACTAATTATGGCTCAGGGTACACACCGGTATTAAATATTTTTCATATTTGATGGAAATAATGTTTTGAAGTGCAATATGGATGGATCTAATGACTTTGAGTTTCATATGAAGATTTATGTAAAATACGGTAAGATATTTGTGTATTTAATAATGCCACTTTGTTCGCCACAATATACACGTGCGGTTTTCATCAAACAGTAGAAAGTAATTTCTTTAAAAAATACATACAAAAATCTAGGATCTTTTGCATAATGCCAACATATAGGTGAATCTTTTAAAGTTCTTTTATATTATAAGACAATACTATTTTAAGAACTAAGTGGTACTCATATTTTGTAAGCCTTTAAGTGTTACGAAAAACGGTTTTTTCATTAGTGTTTCCTGTTTCTTAAATTCCTCCAAATAAACAAAACACATTTAACGTTTCCTCAATTAACTTGACGTTATAGCACTAGCGGTTCCGCGTGTTTGATCAGTCCAACCCAATTTTGTGTAAAAAATTAACACTGCCTACTCTAACGATACAAAAGGAATAAGTCAATACTAAATAACACAATAACAGAAAGGTAAAAACGGGCACTACCTACTGCAGCGATATATGTGCTTCTGATTGTCATTATCTACGCTATCAGTCAAAATAGAATGTACGTACGTTTACGCTAGAAGGTTGTACATCTCTTCAACCTACCTTCTAAGACACGGAGTAATTTATTCAGTTTGGCCCGACTTGAAATATGCGTTTACATATCGATAACTCAGATTGAAAGAAAGTAAACCGCAGACTTTCTATACTACTTTGCATATATGGAAATGTTGCAAAATGTTTACACGTTTATGGTGGGACTTTTTCAGTTGTGGTCAGTCGGTTCATCGCCTTTGTTATCTACTTATTAAAACGTAAAAATAGTTTCCTGATATTTTCATTCATGGGATTGACAAATGATATTTTTGATAAAGGGCGTTGAAGGTGACATATATTTCCAAATTGAAGTTTATTTTCTTCTTAAAAAAAAGAAATAAATATCAGAAAACTAGAAGAAACTAAAAAATGTAGGAATGTTTGGTGTTATGGTACAAAACTTAGTGTTTAAACATAAAAAATATTAAGAAGCCAAATTAAACCAAACGAAGAAAGTAAACAGCAAGAAACTAGCACATTAGAGGAAACTAACTATAAACGCACAACAAAAGCAACACTCTCGATCATTTTTTAGAAATATTATATCTCCATCATACACCCTAACAAAAAATCCAGTAATTTTGTGAAAATATCATTACATATAAGACAGTATTTTAAAAAATACTATCATTGCAATTATTTGTGATATTTTAAATTAGACCTGACATATGTCAGGAGTCAAAATACGACTTAAAGTGCAATGTTACTTGCCATTGAATTTGTGTGCTTATTAAGACCATATTATAAACTAAACATTTGTCATTCTGAGGAATAATTGACATTAATATACGAAATTATTTTCTGTTTGTAAGTTAATTACACATTATTTAATTTCTTAGTATCCGAGCACGACGTACTTAAATGTAACAACTATTTTACGTCAAAATGTACTATCTATAAACGAAAATACCAGAATGTTATAAAATAAAGTGTAACACAAGAGTGATAATTGATGGTACAGAGTTTAAAATTGACGTTCCATCAAGTTTAGATAATAAAATTTTGGTACGAATTAAACCTGATGACTTCGTATGCTTGAAGCCTATGTTAAAATGAGGTTGAATAAATAAGGCTTAAATTAGTATGGAGTCTGATCTACTTGGGTTCATTTTATTAAGTAATTATTCTTCTAATAAAATTTATATTTTTACTAATGTTGATACAAATTACAACTATTTTTTGCATAGTAATTTGGCACAAAAATGAGGTAACATTTTCAAAAGTAAAGTCTTGCCTTTCAAAAAAACTTTTTTAATAAAGAATCATTGCGAGTAACTTTTAAGTACAGCACTTCTATTTTCTACTGGTGAATAAATAACTAGAACCTGATATTATAAATGGTAAAATGACGACCTTTCGGCAGAGTCACATCTGCCCTCTTCAGGTCGGTTCGCACAATTCTCGTAGACTTCTGCTTTCAGTTCTAGTTAGTCTAATACTAAGATTTTCTGAAGCGCCCGCGCTGTTATATAGTCGCGGCTCGGCGCCTATCGGTTAGCACCGTGAACGGCTGCGTGCGATTGGCCCTTGGCGCTCAGTGAGCACGCCTCCCGCCTGCTGATTTGTTATTTCCGGTCGAGTTGTTATTGGACGGGTCCGGACCGGTACGGTGTTTAATAGAATTTTCCAACAATGCGATAAGTTCTGAATTTCATTGCGTGCGTTTAGACTGTGAGGCCTCTTCGCTATTCCAATTGCCTCTCTTACGAGTCTTGATTTCGGGTGTTTTATATTTGCCAGTACTCTGGTGTTCTCAGAGTCTATTCGGTGGGATATCGTGGTGGCGTGTTCCGCAATGGATGTTGTTTTTTCCTACTTTCTTACAGCGTTCTGGTGTTCATCACGTCTAGTTTGAATTCTTCTATTAGTTTGCCCCACATAGGTTTTATGACAGTCTGCTCATGGAATCTCGTACACTCCCTGTTTTTCTAAAGGGATCCTCGTCTTCGGAGTCCTCAACACCGTGCTTATTTTTCTGTCGGTGTTGAAAATAGTATCGATATTGTGTCTCCGTAGAATTCTTGCAATACTATACGTCCGTGGTCCCCTTGACATACGGTAAATAAGCCTTGGTTTTTGGTGTTGACTTTAGGGCTCTTTGTATATTTCGGTCTGTAAATCCGTTTTGTCTCAGAGCTGTTTTTAAACTTTCCATTTCCTGTTTGATCTTATCCTGGTCAGCTAGTCTTTGTGATCTGGTTACTAAAGTATTGACAACGGCTTGTAGTTGGGCTGGGTGGTGATGAGAATTAGCATGAAGGTATCTGTTAGTGTAAGTTGCTTTCCTATATACTGTATGGTCAAGGGTTCCATCCATAAAAAGGTTCGCTATATCGGGTGAGAGTGGCGATCCCATTGGACCTTCCACTTATTTGTATCGTTGGTTCTCGTAAACAAAATAGGTGTTCATCAGACAGTGCCTTGTTAAGTCTACAATTAAATGGAAAATTAAAAACTATAAATGTTTCTAACCGATCAAGTAATATATCAAATCAACGGGCTCATTATGACGAATACAAATTATTTTTTTAAATATTTTTTAATATAAATTATTTAAAAGATATTAACAAAAATATCAAAAAGTTTACCCATTTCCCCCCCTTATCTCCGAAACTATAAGACGCAAAAATTTGTTTAGCCCCTCACATGAACTTTACTGAAAAATGAAGAGAAATCTCCTAATATTGATTTTGGTGGGCAAATTACAGAGATAAATGAAAAATAAAAAATTAAACTTGTTTCTAACGGATCATGTAATATATCAAATCACAGGGCTCATTATGAAGAATACAAACATAATTTTTTAATTTTATTAAAATGAGTATTTTAAAATATATTAAAAAATATTTTAAAAAATTACCCTTTCTCCCATTTATTCCCCAAACTATAAGATATTAACATAAAGATATAAAAAATTCTCATTTCTCGCTTTATTTCCGAAACCATACTACCTAAAATTTTGAAAATAATTAGGGGTACTGGGGCTCACTTGAAATTTATAAGAAAAATTATTAGAAAACTCCCCATAGTAATTTTAGGGACAAATTATATAATTAAATGGAAAATAAAAATTCAATGTTCAAACACATCATGTAATATACCAGATAAAAGGCTCATTATGTGAATTACAAATATATCGTATTTTTAAATCATTTATTTAAAAGATATAACAAAAATATTAAACATCGACTTAATCTGGGAAACATTAGAATCTACACTATTTAAATTTTGAAAAATATATTTTATTTGTACTTTTAAATAATTTGAATAACAGATTTAATAATTTATAATTTAAAACTTGACATGTTTTGCCCTTTATCTTCCAATCTACTGAGCCTTAAAATTCAGACAGTAGATTATAATTATATATATAATGTTAATTTTTGGGGGTCAAATTAGAAAAATAAATACATATGTATTCTTATAAAGTCAAGCAAATCCTGATGCAGATAAATACAAAAGTCTGTGTGGAAAATGAAAGTGTATATTTTTTATAAATTTAAAACGCTTCCTTTAAAAGATTTAGGGTAAATATAAGAAAATGCACTCATTCCGTGCTTATCTGAAACTGTAATATTAGAATCATGAAGGTGGTACGGAACATTTAGTATGCGAGTCCAACTTGCACTTGACCAAATTTTTTACACGTTCATTTATTGTATTTTATATTTAATTCCCTTAAAGCCTTCGCCACATACAACGCTTTATAACGAGACGTTCGTTCTTGTTCCGTCACGTAATGGCGTTCTGTTTGTTTTACTCAAGTTTGCATCATCCCTGCCACACTAACGACGTTATGGTATCGCGTTACCTTCTCTAACGCGACGACACGCGTTCTGGTTGTCACAAAATACAAAATAACGCGCATTATTTATCCAATGATACCTAATATGTTTAGAAAGTACAAATAAATACGTTTGTAAAATGCAAGCAGAAATTGTTAATCAAGTTACCTCAGACTAACACCTAGTCTTTCCCTAGTTTCAACAGGTCTTCTCCAGTTCGTGGTGATCTTTCCAATATTTAACAGATCTTCGAAACTTTGTCCTGACGTGCGAAAATATACAAAAAAAAGATCTTCATGTGAACGCAGCTGCCTGCACAGACGGTTATATTCATACCCCTTTTTATTAATAGGTTGCACCCAACATCCTCTTTTCCTTGCACAACTCCAAGCTAGAAGAAGCACAGCTTCCTACTTATTGCTTTCTATTCAGATATATACTTGCAGTAGAAACACACACGCAGTACTGACACATTATCCCAGAAAACGTTGTGTGTGTGTGTCGTAGCCATATCGCTGAACGTCGAGGAAAACGCGCGTTCCCTGAGCATCGTGTTATAACGCATTCTGTGTGGCGAAGGCTTAAATAGGTTTTGAGATACTATCTAATATAGATTCTCAAAAAAATAATGAGCGTTGGGCCCCCGATTCGGTCTGGATGAGGCACCGGGAGCAAATCCCCCTGCCCCTTATATGCAGTCCGCCCCTGAGTGAAACAAGTAATTTAATGAAATTTGTATTGACATTCAAATCATATATTTGATGAAATATTTTATAATTATATTTGTTAAGGATTTTGTACAATGTAGCACCGGCCGAATATCTACAGATTTGCTGTAGAACCTGGTAAAAGTGCAATTAACACACTGAGCTAACCGACAAAAGCAATTATGTTCAATCAGTCCCCCTAAGTTATGCAGAACGCGCTATTATATAATTGCAGTACGTAGGATTTGCAATCTGTACGCGCCGCCGACAAAATATCAATTAATACTGACCTAGGCCAATTTATCATGCTAAGTACTTATTAAACTATAATGTAACGTTTACTCGTGATTCCTCGAAGGCAACAGTCAATGTCTAGCTTACACATGGTTCTACTCGTAGGTCAATCAATGACAATTTAATCACGAATGCGAAATTTGGAACAGCAATACGTTTTATTTTGGGATGCAAACTTTAATTACTCCTGTTGTGGAGATATAGTACTCAATTGCGAATTCATGTACATAAATCATAATTTAAATTATTGTAGGTAATTAATAAACAATTAAGCTAGCTGTCATGTAATTAGTATTCAAATTGAGTATCGCTTCCAACAGAGAATTATAATCTACATGTTAGTAAATAACAAGTAAATATTTATACAGGGTTTCTGAACGAACATGTGTTCCAACGCTCGGCGGGAAATTATATTCAGAAATAAGAAAAAAATAGTCTTTTTCCTGAGAGTAGGATTGCAAATATGTATTTACTGCAGGTACAAACAAGATTTTTTCTCCATTTAGTTCACTGTTCATCAAGTTATATAACTGGAAAAATATTTTTAAGATCCGGGGAAAAATGAGCTTTTTATACCATTTATAAAAGCATTTTATTGATTAAGTGTTGTAAATAGATATCTGCATCAAAAACAATGTCCAAGACTGAGTAAAAAAATATAAAAATGTTTTCAGTTTCTGCAGTTAATAGTAGGGTTTATTTTTAAATAGTAGGAAAAAAAGACTTGCAGTTATTTGAAACTGAACGATATGTCTGTCTGTCTCTGTTTCTTTTACCTTGTGTCATTCTCTATATTTCAATCGTTGTTTATTTAGGGTTCCGTATATACAATATAGGAATACCACTATAATATCACTCCGTATTTCTGTCTCTGTCACATCACTGCAATTTTTCTCCTAAACTACTGGACGGAGGAGGTTGAAATTTGGTATCAATGTATAGTTTGGTGACCCGCAAAAGAAGAAATTTTGATTCTAGGGGGAAAAACTAAAAAAAATTACCCCTGATAACCGAAACTACTGAACCTAAAATTTTGAAAAAAAAATAGGAAATATAGAACGTTGCCCGAATTTTACAGGAAAAATAAGGAGAAACCATTAATATTAATTTTAGGGGCCAATTATAGAATTAAATGAAAATTTAAAAATTAAAATTTTTTAAAAGGCATCATGTAATACATCATATGAAAGTCTCGTTCTGAGGAACACAAATATATTTTTCTCAGATTAAAAAAATTAATTTAAAAGATATTAATCGTTCAGTCTCGAATGACGGCCGCTACACTCTCTATTGAACTTTTTAAATTACGATACGAAAGTCACGAATTTGATGTTAAGGCCAAGGTATATTATTATCGTTGAGACTTAAGAATTTAAATTTTGCTCCTGGACCGTAGTTTTCTGCCAAAAAATATTTTTGATATCTAGTTTTACATGTATTTAAATGATAGGTTTGTACGTACCAGACTACTAGCGCTGCTGGTGTGAAAATATCGGTAACTGAGAAAAATTCCTCATTGATATCAATGTAGGTCCGCAAAAGCTTATTTTTCAAAATAAATGATAATAAACAATAAGATCGGTTAAGGACTCTCTTCATGTTTTTAAATATTTTTATGATTTGCTACCGAAAATACAACTTTTGGCCTGTTGAATGATTTTCGATTTTCGATAAGTTAATGAGAATTATCATTGAACTTGCAGGGTTTTCTCGGGCCTTGAATGAATCAACGGATATGTCAGATAATGCTCAAGAGTTGATTTTTATTCAAGGAGTACATAAAAACTATGAAGTCTATAAAGAACTTATTGATATTGATAATATTAGGGGCACGACTACTGCGACAGATATTGAACCCTGTATGGCAAAAATTAATTACAACTGATGACATTTATGGTAAAAATAAAGGAGTGTTGTTGGTTGAGTCAAAGGCTGTAGAAAATGTTAATAGCTCACACCCATGAGACTTTCAGTGTATCAACGCGGGAAAAATGTTTGGATTTGACTGAAGTTCTGAATGACCGACAATTCCGCCAGTTTATTGAAGTCATTGGATTAATATTGTACTGCCATACGCTGCCTTAGTTGCAGAAAAACCATTCAGGGCTTTTATGAACTTCGAGCAGGGATTTTTTTTGAGTATGAGGCATCGACCTCTTATTAATTTACAAAATAGCAAATAGCTGTAAAAGTTAGCATTCTATGTTGTCTTGGCAAAACATCTGAACGAATTGAATTTGCAATATAAGTAGAAAATGATCTCTCTAATTATATACCCTCATATCAAGCCGTTTCGGTAGAAAATAATATTCTTTCTATCAAAATGAGGTAAACAAAAATTCATGTTTATTGAGTTTTTTCACTTGATATTGCAATCGAAACTTAAGTTATTTTTTTCTTTACAGTATAATTTCAAATTTAATTCTTTCATTAATTCTGGACATCTATTGAAATAATTTGCTGATTAAACAACTACGGTTAAGAAACAATGTTTGATTACACAGGTCAACATTTGAACTATGCGGGAACATGGCATGCCTTATAGGGTACTCGGGGTTTTCGGGTCGCTGATTACGATGAGTTGACCTTCATCATGTCAGGTTTAAGGGCATTTGAAGGTCAAATCGAGAGAGTTCTACCAAAAGATCTGAAAAATGCATGCCAATGTTTTTGAGGTGTCTGAGTCTGAATACATAGTTTGTTTGACCTCAAACTGTGGATTTGGACTCAGAGACCTCAAAAACATTAGCATGCATTTTTTCAGATTTTTTGGTAGAACTCTCTCGATTTGACCTTCAAATGCTCTTGACCTTGACGAGATGAAGGTCAACCGACCCTTTCACCGTAATCAGCGACCCAAAAAACTCCTGGTACTTTATACGGCATGTTCCGACTTAGATCAAATGTTGACCTGTGTTTTCTGAATCAAAGATTAAGAGTAAATTTAGAAGTTTATTCGCGGAACACGAATTCTCTTCAAGAGTTGTTGTGGGTGTTTTACTTATAAATACTGTTCAATATAGGACAAAATGGCAGGCTAATCAAATATCGGTTAAAAGACTATTAAACATATATTTACAGGAACACAATAAATACAGGAAATGTATCTTACTGCCCAAACAACTTTTATCAAAAATTCTGAGTACATTCAGCAGGTAAAATAAATCAAAACATGAAACTACTCAAACAACTATAAATAATCTATATAGTATATTCAAATCAATCTAACCAAATTATTTTTACAATGACAAATTAATAATGAACCTGAAATATGAAACAGGACATATCATTTTGACTCGGAAACTTAATTACTGGAGTTGTGTAGACACTACTCAATCACGAATTCATCAACATAAATAATAATTTAAATTGTTGCAGGTAATAAACAAACAATTAAACTAAATACCATGTAATTAGTATTCAAATTGGGTATTGCTTACAACACATTTATAATATGCGTTGTATTAAATTTGAAACAAATGTTTATTTAAAACAACAATGTACTGTTTTGCATTAATCAACTGACTAATGATATTTATTTTATTTACATATTAAATTGATCTCCAAAAACTGAAGGTATGATATCTTTCTGAGTTTGTTTATAAATCTGGATAAAATAATATAATTGATCACCCAAAAATATTAATTATTCCCTACAATAAAGAACTATTGTTTATTACTAATACAATTAATGCTTATAAACTGTTCTTCGAGTCCCAGTAAAATCTGTCAGATGGGGTTGATCATGTTGTCATGAGACTTCCATTGTTGCAACGAATCTGAGTTTAATTTAGAACTAAGGATTGGAATAACCCTCTGATAGCAAGACGGACACAAGCGAAAGCGTTTGCTAAAAACGTCTTTATTGCCAAAAAACCAAAGTAAGCGGCTTGAAGGCGATCAGATTCCGCCCTAGTTCTAACCATAAACGTTGCAGCATTCGGCAAACCAAAGCTTTTGGGTTCGGGGGGAATTATGGTTGGAAAGTTAAAACTTAAAGGAAATGACGGAAGGGGTCAATCAGGCGTAATTTGACCCAACACGGGAAATCTCACAAGGTCCACCAGGTCTGTAAGATAAACGACGGAATGTTATTGAGAATGGACCAATTTGGAGAGGTTCTAGTAATATGTCCTCTTGATGTTGCATGTGACACATCAGTCGGTTTGTACTGGAGTTACTATATTGTCGTTCGTAGTCCAAAATTGTGACTACCACTGGATAACATTCAACACTGTGGTCTACTCATAGATTAAATATCGATTACTCTATTACTATTGGCTTACTGATACTGCTGCATCAAAAAATTAATTTAGTTGCACAAAACGGAATAGAATATGAAAAAAAAACAATTTGTAGAACTCCATTAAATTGGAAAATGGGTTTGAATGAAATAATGTTACATAATTGCTTCTCTCTATTACTATAAGGAATATGTTTCGAAAGCAGAGACCAAATAATCAATTGAGCTTAATTTTTACGCTACTTGAATTAAAAAACAGCATTTCTTTTTTCGAATAAACGAACGAATACATATTTTCGACGACTTTTAAATCAACAACAGTCGTGTTCAAATCATATTAATTCTGCTATCTTTATATATTTAGATAAATCACGTGCATTTACGGCAAAACAGGAACTAATCCCAATCCTTTCATTTCAAGTCCTCAATTTCTGACCCATTGGATACCATTGTGAAAATATTTTAACTTAGTTGAGATCTTTCACTTTCTGAGGTAGATTTGACTCGATTTCACTGTTTCTTGAAATTATATTTGCAAAATTTTTAGCATATTAATTTAACAATTTCATTATTAACACCAAAAATTGTTGGAACATGATAACTTTAAAAGTGATATAAATGCTTACGTTAGCACTTACCTGGACTTATTTGTTGATCATTGCAATCTAAATAAAATGGAGTTCTTGTCAAAATAAATTTGCAGTAAATTGTAAATATTCAGATAGAAAGGGTAGGCGTAATGAAATTAAAAAAAAAAGGTAAACTGATTAGTGCTATTTAATTTACATACATGTATTAATCTCAAATAAAATCTCCGTTAATCCATCGACATTGACTTGCTAAATTAACTCTGAATGTGCAAAAACACTTCATGGCAGCTGATTTGTTGATAAGTTAGTACTATTTGCCCGAAAAATCAATACTGATCTATAATTTATAACACTAAAAATTTTCCTATTGAACTATAGGACAGTAAAAGATGGTCTGAAAGAGCGTTACACAGCCACTGTCATATTTATCATTTGAGAACTAACCTGGAATATATAAAGTACGCAGATGTTTCTGTTGTCGTGGTAGAGCGTTTTGGATTTTAACATTGTTAGGTTGCAAACTTTAAAGCCAGCAATGTAAGATTTCAAAGGAAAAATATGTCGAATAAAAACTATATTATACTCTAGAATAAATGTACCTAACTTGACCTAGTAAATGGGTAGTTACATTTTTTTATATTCAAACATCTTTAAAATGTCAATGATATTTTTCTTTTAAGTAAAACTTAGTCACCTGGTTTTAAAGGTCAGAACTTTGCAGCAAAAGAACAATGTAATGTAAAATAAATTAACATTAAGATACATTGTCAGAAAACATTAATTTTCACTATGATTTTCAATATAAAACATCAAATATCTTAAGATTCAGTATATATTCATTATTGTGAATTAAAACACACTTACCTACCAACTAACCCATGACGATTTTTGCTTTATGTGTGAAAATATAAAGAAATACGACCCACATACTCTTACTGATTATTAGTTACAAACATCTATTTTTTGACAATTTGTTTCTGTGAATTGAATTCGAAACTTCCAAAAATAAATGTATTTACTATTAAGTTAATTCTTTTGGCAAATTTCGGATACAGTTGACAAAAGGAAAATAACGCTCTCATTTAATTTTTGTCAATAATAATAATAACCAGCGGCCCAGTGGTCGAAATTCGACGAAAATAAAAATTTCTAGATATATACCTATATGCTTTTGTATATTTGCACTTTGTGTACCTAAGCTAAATAGTTCACTACTATGATAATTAAGTAAAAAAATATTTCGCTAAGGATAATAATGTACATGTAAGATGCTGAGGCATATTCAATAAGCAAAATCAAATAACGTTCTGCTCCTGAATAACAAATAATATAGAAATTTTCATGCCATCCTACTATTATTGAATAAATTTACAATACAAATACACTTCCAGAATTGAAAACGTCAATAAGAATCAAGAATTAAAAAAGCCTTGATTTGCATTATTAGAAAATATATGAAATAATTTTGCCCTCTCCCGGTGGAAAATTTAATGGTGTTAGTTCAGCTATTATGGAGTAAATGGGGCAATAACTGTTATTAACATAAAATGTTGGCCGTTTGATCCATTTTTTTTTATTAATAACACCAAAGCCCGTCAATTAGCAATTAAAAAATTAAAAAATCGGTTCACAAACAGAATGAAATAGTACCGAACTCTTTTACATTTGTGTATTAATATATAGTTTTTTAGTAAAATAGACAAGTCAATAACCCTGTACTAAGAAACAGTATTTTGCAGGCATGGTAAATCAAATAATAAATTAATATTAAACATAAGTAATATTTTTAAACTTTAGTTTTCCAAAATGTTTTACGGTTATTCAGATATTTCACAATTACGATTTCAATTTCTAAGAAGAAAATGCAAAAAAACGAACTCATAAGTATCTATGAAGATGCAGTATAAATAAATAGATACATAAGTACTTACATATTAGTACACCTTAAACTACAATGTATGTATAATCTCAATAACTTCAATTTAATATACAAAGTAGCGATAACTTTTTGTATCGTATCAAAAATATAAAGAAATACAATGCACTTGCTGATAATTTATGTTAAATAATACTTTTTTCCTTCACAATTTTTGTAAGTGCATTGAAATTAAAATTTTTCAAGTAATATATTGATAATTTTCATATTGAATTAAAAAGTTAGATTAACCTAACGGCTAGCAATGTTATGATATGTCAAACCAAACTGAAATCAAAACAATTAGATTCGCTAAAACGATGCAAACCGAAGATGGCTGAGAACATTAGAAATATTGCCATGATGTCACATTATAACTGTTTATCTTAAATATTTTTAATTGTGTTTATATCATGGGCTTTGTAAGATTAGTTAAAGTGTATGAAACTATTAGCCTTTAAAATAGAAACAATATAAATTAAAAGCGTAATGTCAAAATAATAAAAAAATATCGGAAACACATTGATCAGTTGCCAAACAATACACAATTCTAATTTTAGTTGACAAGCCATAAGTATTTAAGAATCAAATTAAAGTTTCAAACTTGCGAGTACCAAATAAATAATTAATATCATATAATATAAATTTTTATGCGTGAAATCTGAATAGCGTGATAATGTGCAATAACTTTGGGAACCGATAAAAAGTTGTAACTTTTTTGTTTAACTTAGTTTGTTTTTCAAGTCAATTCATCTTACGATTTTGTCTCCAAGTAATCTGGCGGCACTGCTTAGCATTGACAGTGTGGACTTAAATTATGATTTTTTTATTTAATTTTATTTAATGAATAAAGCAATATTATAAAAAAGTAGGCATTCTGCTCTAAACTGCTACTAAACTAAGCACAAATAAAGTAAATCGGTTGAGGGACAGAAGATAAAATGGTATCTTACCGCTTTGTCTTTGCCTCTTTATATATAGATAAGTTTACAATGTATGTATTTCTAACTTAAGTAGACATACCGTATAGACAGACGAATTGAGAATTCCATCAACATGTAGTCTCATTTACTATAATAACTTTTTAAATAATTTCAATCTATAGTTCAAATAACGGTAATTAGTCTCAATTAACACCACCGCCTTCGCCAAATTTTATTGACAAGTAATAATTTTTTTCACATTTTTTGGTCAAATTTTACATGTGATACCGTTTACATAGTAGAAAACAAAACTCAATCAATTTGGAAGTATGTTCTTTCAAATAAAACCGAATTAGGCACATAGCAAGCATTATAAATTCTAAGGTAATAACCCAATACCTTATAGGTCTGAAAAACAAAAATGTTAATAAACAACGAAAACTTTTTATTAATTCAGTGAACGAACCCACGGTGAACCCAATTTACGTCCGAAATCGTGATTGTCATACCAACTCGTAAACTGCTTGTCAACATTAACCTATTAGCACATTCCTAAACAAAGCATCAGTTTTATTGTTCATAAAATTCGATTTGTCACTTAAAATTCTGTTGTCGCCACAGAAATAATAAAAAAAGCAAACATTTTACTTCGATTTATGTATGAGGTTTAAGATATTTTGCGGAGTCAATAAACTGTATGCTTAAGAGTCCCCAGTCGATTTCTTAGGACCGTCTTCTGCATACTGCTAGTGCAATAAATTTTCGTTTATTATGAGAAAGTTTTTTTGTTTAACTTCTTCACAATATAACTGATTCGTAAAAAAGATTTGAAATAAATTCACATGTTTCGTAATCTAATTTATTACTTTCATTCTAATTTATATTCTAGGTGTGTAATTTGGATAGTAAAATATTTTTCAAAAAAACGAAAGCTTTTCCTATTTTTAATATTAATGGTTAATCCATTGTACTACTGTACGAGGGCTGTCTTTTATATTTCGGGATTAGAGAACAAAAACAAATATTAATAATCGAAAAACGCTTTATTGTTTTTCAAAATATTCCCCATGAAGATCTATACACTTTTGCATGCGTTTGAACCAATTGTCGAAGCACTTTTTCCACTCTGATTGAGGTATCTCCAAAACATGCATTCTGAACGCAGCAACCGCTTCTTCAGGTGTCGAAAAATGTTGACCTCTCAGTTTGTTTTTTACGTACGGGAATAAAAAGAAGTCATTTGGTGACAAGTCACGACTATACGGCCGATGACTCATCAAATCGATGTTTTGAGTTGTCAAAAATGCAGTTGATTGAGCCGATGTGTGAGAGCTCGCATTGTCGTGGTGAAGAGTGATCCGTCTTCGGCGGTTGGTTTTCCTGATTTCTTGGAAAACAACTGGCAAACAAATGGTTGTGTACCACTCAGAATTGACTGTTCTGCGTTGTTCTAGTGGTACGGTTGCGACATGTCCAGTTTTTCCGAAAAAACAGGCGATCATTTGCTTGGAAGTGCTTCGTGCGCGAACAACTTTTGTTGGATTCGGCTCATCTTGAAACACCCATACAGTCGACTGCTGTTAACTTTCGGGCTCATACGCGTAAATCCACGATTCATCACCTGTCACTATGTCATAAACGTGTTTTGAAGCACCGCGATCGTATTTTTTGAGCTTTTCTTTCGACCAATCGACACGAGCCTTTTTTTGAACATTTGACAAATTGTGTGGGATCCAACGCGAATAAATTAAAATGTTTATGCAAAATTGAATGTATGCTGGTCCCACTAATGTGTAAGGTTGAATCAATCTCACGATAGGTTACACGACGATCTTGCAATATCAGTTCGCGCACAGGATCAATGGTTTCCGGAACAAGAACTGTTTTTGGACGACCTTTACGAAATTCGTCTTGGAGTGAACTACGACCTCCATTGAATTCACCATACCATCGATAAACAGTGGTCCTTGATGGAGTTTCATCGCCAAAAATTAAATTAAGTTCATCCATGCACTCTTGCTGACTTGCTACTTAATTCACGTCGAAAGTTGTAAAAAATAATCGCACGAATATGTTCACGATTTAATTCCATTTTTTGGCCGAGATGAATCCTTTAAGTTACTGTAAACAACACATAGCGCTCGTATGTCAAAACATTCTGAGTACGTATAACCTCAAAAATGTCAAACTTTACGATAGAGCTGTCAGTTGTCAGATTGCAACACTAGGGTTGTCCAATCCCGAAATATAAAAGGCAGCCCTCATATAAACTAAAATTTAATAAAATAACTTTCATATCTGCAACTGATAAATTAGATGTCTTCACATCAACTAAGTCCTGGGATATATAGGGAAGCAAAGGGAAACAAATTGCGAGTGGCGAATTATAAATACCTATTTAGTTCTCAAAACTATTTCATTGTTTTGCTCGATATTCCCAACGATAATAAATCACCAATATTTTTTCATTCCTCCAGGACGTGGAAAACGTTAGATTTTTCTTAAATTTGTGATTGGTCTCCAGCAAACCTCTGCTTGGACAGGTTATTGATTTAAATAGACCAAAACCCATTATGAAGTTGACAGTAAAACCATAAATATTTTTGGATTTTGAGATAAGCTTAATTATTTTTCAATAAAATTAAATTGCCATCATAAGTTAGAAAGAAAAACACATTATGAAAAGGAGATCTAGATGCTTAGTACTAAACTTTTCACTATAGAAAATGTAAATTAGAAGAACTGATATTGATATTGTTGAGGTTACTTTTTGACATAGCCAAAGATTTAAATAGAATTTAAGGCTTATATAATTTTTTGTTATCAAATTAAGGATCTGTTTATGCCCATTTCATAAATTAAATTTTCGCAAAATTGTGAAACATGTCTTAATTTATTTCATGAAAGTTCTCACAATAGGTCTCTTTTGGTTCTCGAGATAGTCCTTGTCACTAAAAGTAATGCCCCCGCGTTATTCGTACTAATATAATAATTCTAATCTCTGGAAACTCACCTTGTTGCCAGACATACCCCATTGTAAAAGACATCTTACTCACGATGATCCAATAAGAATTTAGGTTAATTATCTATGAAAATTAGAATGGTACTAAATTGCTAATCATTAAATAATTTAGAGTTCCTAAATCCAACTGATGAAAGATACTATGTTTTGTGGTTTACATAAAGATACGAATATAAAGCCGTGCCAAAGTTATTCTATGTGCAAATAGGTCTGTAATTATTGAATTCTTTGTAACCTTGTACTATCTACCAGATATTAGTCAACTTCCAGATATCTGGGAAGGCAGACAACATTAGAATATGGTTGAAAATAATGTGTAAAAGGCAGTCAGTATATATTAAAATTTTTGTATTGTAATTAGAACTTATTTCGCCATAACAATTCCGCAGCTTATATCTGATCAGATGTTAAACGGAGAGTAAACAATATCAAAATAATTTCCAAATTTTTTAGACGGCGTTTTTCCTGAATTTCTAGAAGACTGTTTCTGGTAAGGACAAATGAAAAGAAGCGAAAAGGTTGATTTTTGTGGTACTGTTCTAAATTCCTTGTAACTGGTATAGTAGTCAGTTGGGTTAAATTTTCTAAGTTACTATGCTTAATACTTTTTATAATCTCATTTTTATATCAACTTGGACGTCTATGTTTAAAATTCAGGTATGGTTAAAGAGTTGAAGTTTTAGCTTTTGGTAGTAACGTTACTGTTGCAACTAGATTGTTTTATAGAAATCCAAATTCTTTAGAATCTGTTTCTTGCTTAACCACCAGAAGTATAGAATTCCTAATTAATGTGGTGCAGTGTATATGAGTATAGACAAGAAGAGTGACAACACTCGTGTTGCTGAATATAAACGTAATAGTTGACTGTTGCAACAAAAAAAAATCGACCTCCACAGTTCATGCACAACTTTCAGAATCTCATTATGAACTGCTAACACACCGATGGACCGTCAACCAAGTCCCACCAGAATTCTCGCTTCCAGTGGGAATATAGAGTAATTAATAAACACCAAGTGAAAGAAGAAAAAGTTCTAAAACAGAATATAATTTACTTTTCTAGGAAACTTGAAACCACAGCCATCGGTTAGACTTGCGATGCTCCTTTCGATTGTCATTGTCCAGGGAATTCACTATGCTCCCACAAAGTTGCTGAAATATTAGCGATCTAGCCGTGAAAATTGTATTTAGCTATATAAAAGTTTTTTAAATTGATTGTTTGCCTATATTACTCAGCATCAAATATCAATAACGAATCGGTATTGAAAAATGACCTAATCCAAAATTTCGTATCAGAAATAATCCTGTAGTCGTACAATACTTTTCAACCTTCAACCAAAAACATAACCTCAAACACATCAAACATAACCCCAAAGTTATACTCTGACTGTGTTCCAAATCGCTAAAATATAGTTTTCAAGAGATTATGCCCACATATATGGAGAATTATGTTTAGGTTACGTTTGACGTGTTTGAGGTGATATTTTTTGAATCCGGGTAACGGTTAAATAGCATTGCAGTTCACTTTTCAATACCTGTTCCTAGTATTTGTTGTTGAGTTGGTAAACAGCCTTGGAAACCACAATATAACCATGAAACATAATTATTTCACCATTAAGAAATAATTACTGCCTCGTTTCGCAAGTATATTTAACGCATTTTTGGATCACTCTGTATGTTCAACAAAACAAACTGTATTCGAATGCAATATTGTGCATGGTACTTAATTTTTCGAGTAACATAACGAAATGTAACTCTGTCATTTGCACAACATATTTTAGGCGAGGACATTTTTTAACGGCCCACGTTCAAACTGGCCAGACAAACAAACATGTAATGGGCAGTTTGCTGTAAATTATGTGACAATATTTTTTCACGCACCGCGCTCAAAAAACAAATTGGCAAAATTTGCGACTCCTCAATTAAATATGACAACTTTTTCGATGGCATTCACTTGTAGATGATATCAGAGTGTACGCCAATGACACAAACTTACGAAATTATATCGATTCACATCCTAAATCAATTTCGGCCTACGCTAAAATCGCAGCACATCAAAACAAAACGATAAAAATATCGCGAGATTGACAAATTCCTCAGCGTTATATATATCGCCTGGGAAATGAATGAAATTCTTTCACGGGATCATGAAAGATGCAATGAAATATGCTATAAAATCCATTTAAGGTGAAACATCGTGACTTATGAATCGTGGGAGCAATGATGTGTTTGAAAAATTCATAAGACATGTTTCCATTTTGCTTTTACAATGTCACACTGTGAAAATCGTCAGTAGAGTGGCCAATTAATTTAATGTACTTTCTAACAATGTATTTTTTTTTTATCCGAAGAGGGGGGAAATACATTCCGTACTTAGCTAGCACGTTCTGGCCGTCGTGCGGGACTCCCGATACAATGACTTCAAAGCAAGAGTAAATCGTTGCATTGAAACCAGTATACCGTATACCCGCTAAAACCCTAACCTCTTTCTCCTACAGCCATGGTCCCCTGCGGCACTCTTAGTCAATACTACTTCGCAAAGGTGGTTCGTTGCAGATGTTTACTGCTCTTACATTGAAAGCCTCTAAAGCCTACTCCTCGAACGTATTGCGGAGTTCTTTGAGGATAGTCTCCGCGTAATCTGATACCAAGTTCCAGGCTTGGGGGCCCTTCAGCATGGCTTCTACTATTTGTTCTGGAACGATATTAGTCTCCAGAATCCTCTCCACTTCAGCACGTTGATCCTGAAACCGGGGGCAGGAGAAGAACACGTGTTCCGCGTCCTCTATCACGTCCG
The DNA here is from genome assembly GCA_034190945.1 of Octodonta nipae. Lineage (NCBI taxonomy): Eukaryota > Metazoa > Arthropoda > Insecta > Coleoptera > Chrysomelidae > Octodonta > Octodonta nipae. The sequence goes on from CM067222.1 coordinate 15,030,857, forward strand.
TACAGTGTGGGCAGTTTGGGGAGTTTGCCCTCCTGAACCTGTGCAGGTATGCTCGAAAGCATCCATGTCCAGTCAAGAGTTGAGTAATGTAGAACCCAACCTCCCCATGCTGGCGGTTGACCCAACGACTGATGTTAGGTATCAATCGATATGTCCACCGGCCTTTAGTAGAGCTGTCCCACCTCTCCTGCCATTGCCCTAGACTCATGGCTCTTTCATCGCTGTTTCTTGTCGGTTGGTCTTTCTCTAACTTTCTGCGATAAAGCCGTCCCCTTTCTGCAGCCAGGATGTCGATTGGTAGGGTAGAGGCAATTACACTCACCGCCTCGTAAGACACAGTGCGGTAGGATGATGCCACTCGAATCGCTGAGAGCCGCTGGACTGATTTCATTTTCCGGCGGTACGATGGTAGCTCGAGCGATTTCTCCCATACCGGTGCCCCGTACAACAAAACAGAAGTAGTTACTGTTGCCAGTAGCTGTCTTCTTATCTGTCTAGGGCCTCCGACATTCGGCATTATTCTAGATAATGCCCCCTGTACCCCAGCTGCTTTCTTGCTGGCCGCGATTATGTGCTCTTTGAAGTTGAGCCGTGTTTCCAGGAGCACCCCCAAATAGCTGATGAAGGGCTGCGACTGTATGTAGGTGTCGCCTATTTTGAGGGTGATGGTTTCCCTTGCCTTTCGACTGCTAACAAGAAGTGTTTCGGTCTTTTGTCTTCTAACAATGTATGACAAAGTACTACAGGGGTTGCCTATATAGAATAGGTATAGGGGTATTCTCGTGAAGAGGACCGTCCAATCAATAAAGTGAAACTGTATAATTTTGCCAATCATTACCCATTTGCAAGAAAATTTGACAGTAGGTTCTGCTTACCCCATACTTTAAAGTTGACACTGTGCCATGGGGCAGCATCACACCCCTTCTCGAGGTTGGAAATATTTCTTTGAATATAAGACATTAAATCGAAAGACTGGCTAATAATAAGCAACTTTTTTATTTAAAGTTTCGTAATAGAATGTGGCAATTTTTCAACCAAAAAACCATCGTTTGTTTAAATGATTTTTCGTGAATAACTCAAAAACAAAGCATTTTATCGAGATCGAAATTATACTAAGGATAAATAAATATTGTAAAAAGCAAAAAGAATGGTGGCTTGATGATCTCTCTTGACTCAATACAAACGAAGCTTGTTGAAGGTTGATTCATATTCGTGAAACGCCAAAATTACAAGTTTCATCGTGACATATCCAAAAAAGAAGCATTTTTCGGGGAAGACTTATAAATCCTTTTATGATGTACTTAAAAACCATTTGTTTTCGTTTGTTATGAAAGTCTGTAGCTTCAAAATTAAACGAGTTATTGACCCAAATAATATTAGTCTTAGGTAATTTTTTCCGACTTACTAGCACCCCAATTGAAAATAACGCTGGTCAACAAAGATGTTGTTGTTGTTAGGTAATCGTAAACGTATTTTTCGTGATGATTCCGAATTTCTGCATAGACTCCTTCCAACACGTCAAGTTTCCATAAGAGAGCTAAATACAGGTTATATCAAAGCAATGTGAATCAGTTGCCACTTCACATCAGTATGCCATGTTAAATTATTTTTTTCTCAAAAACCAACCTTATTTTTTGCATTGGCGTTGCTCCGTTATGCAAACCCTTAATTTTGAATACAACACAGTTCATTGGCGTTTCTTCAATCATTGTTCAAAGGCCAGTTCTCTTATATAATGGAAATGAACTCGAAATCCAATTGCTTCAACTGCGAGTGGGATAGCAGAGACAGAAATAAACTTTTGAGCCTATCGTCGATCCGAAAAATATGCTTTTGTCACCTCTACATATTAGATTAGGACTTTTTAAAAATGTTGTGAAAGCCAAATGTAAAAATGATGCTAGTTTTACTTATTTGTAACGAAAATTCCTAAAATCAGTGAAGCAAAAATCGAAAGAAATCTTATTACATGGCTGAAAATTATGGCACTCTCTTATTAGCCACCAGATCGCAGATTGTTTAAATCGTACAAACAATGGGCTGCAATATGTCTTTGAAAATTCTTTCCTCTGGTGTCATCTGGACTTTTTTCCACCACACCTTGGATCTGTTAGTGATGCACACATAGTGAGCGTTTCCACCAGGATATTTTATACATTAGGAAACGTTAACAAGGAAAGTTCACCAGCATGTTAGCAGATTACTACTGGACACTACAAAGGGGCTTGCCCGAAGCTGAATATTCGAGAAAATCCCGTGTCTTCACATTTATTTAATTCACGACTAATTTGCTGAATTAATCCCCCTTAAACCTCCATTTCATACGAATATTCTAATGAAACTAGACATGATAGCAAATATCTGAGCCTAGATTCGGAATCTGCACGAAAAAAAAACATGTTTAGAACAAATCTTTTTTGATGATCAGTGTAATTGTTGCCACTTTATAATTTCCCTTATTTATGCACTTATGAAATGCTCAAGAAATTTGACAGGATTAGGGTGCTCTAAGCAACGAACAAAATTGACCACAAATTTGAACAAGCACTTTTGTCATTTTGTAAAAATTGCCTTTTTTCAAAATGCTATAACATCCTTTGTATTGGGTCTACGGATATCATAAGGCCTTTACAAGCTACATTTCTGCTTACAATAATTTTGATTTTGATAAAATGCTTAGTTTTTGAGTTACTCGTGAAATAGCATTTGAAAATGTTGTTTTTTTGGTCGAAAAATTGACACTCAATCACAAATTAGTCGAAATGAAAAAAAAATAAAGAAGAAATTGCTTCAAATTAGTCAATCTTTCGATTTCCGGACTGAGGCCGGGCACATTACCTACCGATTCTGTTCTATAAGTACAGAAGAGAATCCGGGTTCATCGCCACATACTTGCCGGTCGCCGGGCTTTCTTGATTTATCCTTAGTCGTTATCTAGCGCTTGTGGTAGACACATCGAATATATCGATATACTGATCAAAGCACAGTTATGGGACAACTGTGGTAAAATCTCCGGTGCCGTGTTGCAACCGGGCTGTGTGTCCGACATTTATTTTGATTAATTCATCTTATTTACAATTTACCCTAAGTTCCGAACAGTTAATACTAGCAACTCCATTAAAGCTTTTAATATTGGCGACTTCATCAAGGTATAGAGTATATGAGAATAGGTGATTAGGTAAAAACAGTTTTTTCCCATTCTCTATGAAACGGTACAAGCTATGTTAATGAAAAAAATATGGGACCACTTCGCAACGCCCCGAAACAGGATCCAGTAAAACGGTCGAAATTTCTTGAGCAGTTTCCCAGTAATCGATGAACAAACATAAAAAAAACATAGATACAGACGAATTGAGAACCTCCTTCTCTTTGAAGTCGGTTAAGAAAGGGTAAATTTCTGATATTTTTTGCACTGATTCGGCACATCACTGGTACTGATTAACGATTTCGATCTTTTGCTTGTTTTGTTTCCGTATTTTATTTTTCCAAGGTATTATTCTTGAAAAATTATGGTAATTAGATATTAGAAATCACCAGTAAATAAATGAAAACGTTTAGGTCTCTATAAAAACTGTGACAACGGAGCATCTCCAATAAGGTTAAATGGAGGAAAAGTTATTTGTATATAGAAAGTCTATCTGATCAATTTGTAGATATTTCTTTCTCTCTATGAGTAGTTTTTTACTGCTTTACAAATTTCAAACATTTATCTGTAACAGAAAAAAAACTGACAAGACAATCTCAATGCACAAAGAGAGGTATAGAGGGAATTTTCTAACATTGACAATAAAAAGTCATTAAAAACTATTTTTGTTCCTTTTTTCTCAAAATATACTTTTTTATTTCATTATACTTTATTGATTTGTGTTGTAAGAGATAACACGTCAAGCCAAAGAAGATAAACTCTCCTCCAGTGTAATGCAGTGTTAAATAAACTAAAAAGAAATTTCAATAACTACGTTACTTCAGATGATCGATCCACAAGTTTCCATGTTACAGCACTGCGAAATCCAATCAACAATGTTTATTATCACAACGTTGTAGTTTCACGATCTGTTAAATTGCAAATCGATGTTGTTTTAAATTAAGCTCGTTGGAAATATCTGGAGCAAAACACAAATCACTAGCGACTTAACAATACCAAGAAGGCGTAATACGACTCAACTGACACATCAGTTTGTTTCGTTTTATCCCACGAGCAACTTTCGCTGATATGATGGATTTATTGTTGGCCGTACTGTTTTTGCCAAAGCATTGAATAATTGTGAATGCAATTTTTAAAAATAGACGTTTATTGTTGTATTTGTACGTATTCGCACGTATTCTTAAATATAAAATACTGTTCAGTAGGTATAACTAAATCAGACAACACGAATTTTGGGGCTGAGCCTTCATGTTTGTTTTGATGCACACAGTTATTAATTTTTTTATTTAGCGTATGGCTTACAGCACTGTACATTTATGATATTAAGAACAGGGTACATATAAATATATAAACTTGTATATGTGGACATTACTTAACAATTAAATACAAATACAAATAGATAGGTTGGACCAATTCACAAACAGATGTCCTTTCTTGATATTGCCTCCTGTGTTGCCATCAGAAAATCTTCTGGATTGCCTGTATATGCCCTTATTGGGCAGCCTTGCAGTATATGTCTAATAGTCTGCCTGTCGGCTCCACAATCGCATGCGGCTGAAGAAAGTTTGCCCCACCAGTGTAAAGAGTTGGCGCATCTTCCGCAGTTGGTTCTGATTCGGTTAAGAGATGTTCAAGTTCGACGAGGGAGATCGAATCCTGTAGGTTTGTTGATGAAGCACGGCATATCGTGATACATTGGAGCCACTTCATGTTCCCATCTCTCTCTCTATCGCGCATTTATGTCAAAGTTGTTATGGCGGAGCACATGAGCAAGTAGTCTTCAGTGGGGGGCGTCTCAATCGAAGTCGATTTCGCTGGATGTCCGGAAAATCATTATGAACTTGAGGCTGTGGGTTTCTCATAATCTTGTTAAACTCTCTAACCAGGGCATGTTCTCGGCGCAGATTGGGAGGAGCTATGTTGCTAAGAATAGCCAGCCATAATATATGTGTTACCTTTATTGTTCCTGATATAGTGAGCAAAGTTAGGTTTAACTGAGTGTCGACCATATGCGTGTGTTTGCTATTGAGTCACACTGGAGCACAGTATTCTGCGACTGGAAACACCAAGCCCAAAGCAAAAAGATCTCAGGGTTGATGCGGATAGCTCCATGTTGTACCGCAGAGTCTCTGTGTTATGTTATTAGGTGTTCTTAATTTTGCTGCCGATCTTGTCAGATGCTCTTTGAATGTAACCGTCCTGTCTAGGGTAACACCGACATACATACAGATATATATCCACATATTTAGAACTATATCATTCAACGTATAACAGCCGTTTCGAATCAGGAGTTCTCGTCAGAGACGCTTCCTTGAATGACAAGTTCTAAAGTGAAATACTTGGATGTAATACACATCAGTAAGACAACAGTCAGTGTATTGAACCTAATAGATGTCGGTGACATCTACCGTCTAGTGAGTAATTTAAGTATATGAAGGCATACTATGCTATAACATATACCATACTCTTGATAGACTTTTATGTTTTTATATAAAACACTCGAACCATCTGTCAAGAGTATGGTATATGTTATAGCATAGTATGCCCTCAGATACTTAAATTACTCACTAGACGGTAGATGTCACCGACATCTATTAGTTTCAATACACTGACTGTTGTCTTACTGATGTGTATTACATCCAAGTATTTCACTTTAGAACTTGTCATTCAGGGAAGCGTATCTGACGAGAACTCCTAGTTCGAAACGGCTGTTATACGTTGAATGATATAGTTCTAAATATGTGGATATATATCTGTATATATATTTACTTTTGTGTTTTTATATAAAACACTCGAACCATCTGTCAAGAGTATGGTATATGTTATAGCATAGTATGCCTTCATATATTTAAATTACTCACTAGACGGTAGATGTCATCGACATCTATTATGTTCAATACACTGACTAACACCGAGATATTTATGATGTTTGTTGTGAGTGGGCAATTTGTGATCCTGATGTTTTCTAGATCTCTGGTAAAGATATTATCAGCAATCTCCATCTTCCTGTGTCCCGTTGCCAAATTCTAGTCATCCGCACACCCAAACTTGCGTTCTATTTGACGGCATATTATTAATGAGGTTGGTTATTCTTGTACAGGGTTATGATGCGAGTCAATTTATATATTAGCCCCTGCCTCCATACGGTGGCATAAGCTGCCGTTATATCCATAAATACGGCAGCCATTGAAAGTTTCTTCTAAAATCCAGCCTTTATAAATTTTGTCAGTGTCAGTACTTGATCTGTACAGCTGCGATGCAGGCGGAAACCTGTTTGCTCCGTGGGGATGATGTAATATCTTTTGGCTGATTCTGATGAGGAGCAGTTTTTCTAATAGTTTATAAACCATACTTAATAATGCTATGAGGAGACAGTTTTCAGGATAGTCGTGTGTTTTCCCTGGTTTGAGTATTGCGATGATGCACACATTTATATACAGACTGACTTACGTATTTTTAGGTTAGGGAACTATGGAATTTTATTTCGAATATGTTCATGTACAACCACTCTATAAAGACTTTTCTATGTGGCCATCTTTTTTTGCATAGTAAGAAAAAACTATGATTGAATTTTGGTATGAGTACAATGATCGCTACTATCATACCCAAACAAATTCCACAGTTTGATAGGACTCATAATCGATTTTTATTAATGTAAAAATTTCTAGAGTACGTGTACGCCAAAGGCGTCGCCAGCTAAGTGAATTTAAAAGATGTCGAATTATTGGTTTACGGGAGACGGTTTAATAATTTTGAGAAATCGTTAATCGCACGAACAGAAATATAACTACTCGACATCGACATCGAAGGAGACAAATGAAGTTCAAGACGATGTATAAGACCTTTAGAGACCGATGTAAAATTAAAATGTTTGTCAAACATTATAAATTTACATTTTAGAATTTTCTTTGCCATTGACCACGGTCTTTGACCTAGACTCCGAAACGTTAAATTTCGTATCTTGTGGTCTTATTTCCTAGAAAGTGCTTAAACATTTTTTATTACATTAATAATATAATTATATTTCAGCAAAAAATGTCCTGAACAGGACAAATAACCGCTGATATTGAAGGTTTTGCACTATCTACAACTTTTATATTGACGGCCGTCTCTGTTGATAGTCACTAGCACCCTTTGTTATTTGATAAAACTGTGTATAATGCTAGATGTTGCTGTTCGATTTGTTCAAGTAAATGCAAATTTTCCGGAGTAGGTGATAGTTGTCTTCTAAATGTTATTTGTGGCATATTCTTGATAGTACTAATCAAATTGACACCGCTGACTTTGAAACTCATAGACGAATTAATGATTTTTGTTACTTCATAAGGGCAGCTCATGAAGATACTCGATCGGAAACAGTATATTATATTGCTTTCAAGTGATTGTAGAATATCGAAAAGACAGTATAATAAGTGCGTTGTAAGATTGAAACTATGAATCGTTTCTAGGAACCGCAGATTAAGGCGTTGTACAAAGCGGCACTCCCGAATTGAAATCTCTGTTGGCTAGTATTCCCTGAAACGTTTAGAGATTTTTTCGCGATAATAAAGAAAGAATGAATAATTTGAATTAAGTTATAATACCCTAATGAGTGTTACAAGTCACTTGGATAACCGACGTGAAACTATGCTCTTAACTGCGGCAGTGCATTATTTTACAGAATCCGATCCTAATAAAATTTAGGATTAATTACAGGTTTCTATGGATCATGCAAAAAAAAAAGTTATGCGCTAGCCCTTAATTTATTTATTTCTGTTTAGGTAAACACATGCACTTTAGGATGTTTTTGTATATCAAATCATTAAACAATGTAGATATTTTTGTTGTTTCCTTTTGATATTAATTAAAATGCATGGTATTTACACGAATTAAATTTGGTTATATCTAATATCCATCATTTATGCAGAAAAATCAATCTTTTCAATTCTGGAACAAATATCCCGAATAATAAAATCTTTTCACTATTCCACCCAATAAAATTATTCGATAAAGTGTTTGTTGGTTGCAAGAATTCTTAGACTGGCATATCAAACTCAGCATTACAAATTCAGATTTCAGATTGTTTTAGTTTTTCTGCCAATTATTTCCATTTCCTGGTAAAATATCAGGTATTTTTCAAGTCGCGCCTATATTCTGTCAACTTATGTGAAAGTCCTGGTGAATTGCATTAGAGAATACTTCCTTTTATAGCATAATGTATGTATTTATGGAAGAATTTCTGTAAGAATTGAAGGGTGTCTCGAATTTTGTGATGTAACGCAGAACGAAAGAAATAGACGTGATTTATAAAATATATGTATGTAAATTTCCAACAGACACGTTTATTTACTCTCATTTTTGATGGCTAGGTTTTGTAAACATTTTTTTACCAACAACGCATACTATGTGAGGAATAAATGGTAATCAATTTCATACTGATGTCTATCTATCCATTTTAGACTTGATATTAACGTTTGTTTTTCAGAATAAATTAATTTTTCTTTATCAGGGTGTTAAATTTTTTTTATATTTACCACCAAAACCAAAGGTTGCTAGTGTTCTATCAGTTGTTACCATGGTAGTTGGCGCAGTAGATTAAAGGGAATTCTTCATTGGGTGTTTTGTTTAGAGTGGTGAGTGGTTAACAGCGATCGAACCAAGAATGAATCAAAGATACATTATTAAGTGAAATAACTTTATCAACGCAGTAACACAAATCATATAATGAGCAAAAATCTCTTAACCTTCAACGCACTGAGTGTACTGTAGAAACAAAAGAAACAGAGAAGACCACACCACTTTATTCGGTGTAATTTATCTAACTTCTATTCAGTAAAGGTGCCTATAGAACGGATTTTGGAATTAGAATTTCATTTTTACCCATGCACTATAGCAATTCGTCTAGAATTGAATCTTGGTGGACATCCACAACCATTGAATAACTCTAAGATATTAGCATGGTGCGAAGTGGGAAAATTTAGCGACTTCTAGTTAATTTATATCCGACCATTACCTTGATATAATAAGTATCGTTTTCATCCCTGGTATAAAAGAGGTGCAAATCATAAATTTTCTAGATTCCAGAAGATCGGGATAGGGCACACAGAATCAGAGCATTCATTGGTGTATTTTGCACTCTTCTTCCATCTTTTTTTCTATGGAGATACCTTAAGTTGCAAACCTTCGATGATACGTTTCTTTTGTTTGTTGAAGTAATGGAAGCGATCAGCTAGCAATCCATGTCCTGCTCATTATTATTTAAGGAGCTTAACAAAGTATCATGTATTAATTGAACCAAAATAAACCCAAAAAAACACAAGCCATCTCTAGAAGAAAACCAAAAAAACAAAAAAATAAATTAAAAACCAAGAACTGGTAGACGTAAGCAATTATGTTTATTTATGACAATGACATAAGTAAGAGAAAATAAAAAACAGCAATTTACAAAAGAAGAAGACAGAACTGTCCTGTGATCAGAAATTAAAGTACAACGTTATAAAATAAAAGTATACCTAAATAATATACTAAGTGCTCTTCAGTTTCTGAAACATATCAAACATGAAATGAGTCCAAAAATTGTATAAAGAAACTAAAATTTAAAACTTAAAAATTTATGAACATGCCTGTAACTTTGGTCCTAACGCACAATTTAAAAATTGAACTATACTATACACAGTGAAGAACACAATACAAATTGAAAGCTGAAAGAGTCTACTTCTGTAGAATTCTCCGTTCCTGGTTACCTATTGGTATGGGTCAAGATGAAATTAATAATAGTAATTTCATTTGGAACAACTCCCTTAAGACTTTAATGGGATCTCTGTAACATCAGAATTTCTTTGATCTCATTTTTAGTAAATGCAAATCTTATGACAAACTCGTACCAAGGAGCTCTCCATGAAATTCTGATTATCGACTTAAAAATAAATTTTCGAATTTGAAAGAAGCTTTAGAATTTTTTAGTGCTAGCCTATATATATTAAATTAACAGTAAATTCTTCTTGTTACATTAGTTTTATTGTTAAACATTTAATGTAAAAACACAGTTTTGCACCCTAACACCAAACCTTTATTTTAAACACTCAACGCCGTTTCAACAACTCAGTTGTCATCTTCAAGGAGTAAACCTAAACTAAATCGAAATTACAATTTTCTGTAATTTATACCTACCACTAAACTATTACTTAAGTAATAAGTACAAAGCGTAAATCCTAAGTACCTGAATTCTAAATAACAGATTTCAAAGATAAACCAGATTTTATATAATGCAAATATGTAAATTAGGATAATCCTTAATTACCTACCTACTTTTACGCTACATTGTTAAGTAATGACATTTTTAATACTTATTTTATGGATTCTTAGAAAGTAAACTATACAAAGAACTGTATGGAATAGGACCCTTATCTGAATTCATTAGTTTATTATTTTTATAAATCATAATGCTTTCGTAAGAGTCCATTACCCTATAATTATTTACTTGTTTAACTAATTTTAAAGAAGATAAATCTACAGAGTGGTTGTGCTCTAAAACATGATATGCAACACTAGATTTATCCGCTCTTCCGTATTTCAAATGGGCAATATGCTCTTTGAAACGGGTACTGATAAGATCTGCGTGTCTGTCCATAATACTTTAAATCACAATCATTACATTTGATTTCATAAATACCGAACTACTCGAAATCAGCAAGTTTATCTTTAGGATTGCCCAACAATTTCTGTAGTGTTGTAGTTGTTCTATACACCGCTTTCATACCAAGTTCTTTAAAAACTTTCTTAAAGGCCCTAGTATAACGACTGTACGGAACCGAGACAAACTTTTCTTTATTTGTGACTCATTTCGAAAAGCTGACACTTCTTTTATTCGTAACCAAAGCCGTTTCTTCCTAATTAATTTATCTATAATATCTGTTGGATAACCATTACATGCAGCTATTTCCCTAATAGTTTTCTTTTCATTTTCAAACTTCTCTTTATTGAGAGACATTTAACGTCAAATTCTGAGTTACTTAATTTGTCAATGCGAACCTTTTAATCTTTAATTCTCTTGTTGAGTTCTACCAAGTTTTATTACCATTGATTTAAAGCCTGAAAAATTTGGAATATTTGAAATCTACATACTTTCAAGCAATTTGTGGTGCTATTCCCAAAAAATGTGATATATACAAATATGAAATTTAAGCAATAGGGAACGAACAAGCTTAAAACGACACAAAGAAATGAGGTCTAAAATGTTAAGCATAACAGTTTAAGATCAAAGTACTAACACCTGGCGCAGAAACGTAACAATAAAAAAAGACTTCACAGAACCTATAGCGGTTGTTAAATTTAATAATACTTTGCCACATAGCAAGTGCCGAGGATGAAAAGTGGACCTCCAGTAGGCGTTGATTGAGAAAAAGATCCAGGTGATATAGAGGCACGAACGCTATATAGAAATCTGCCGATATGTTTTGGTTGGGAAGTCTACGAGAAACCTATTTTCAAAAATGAACCGAAGTAAATAGCTGATAAGGAGTATATGCAAATAGAAGACCAGAATATAAGTGTCGAACTCCAACTACTAGCTAGCCGGTCACGAATCAACACATTAACATATAAAACGGGATCCTTGATAAAATTCGTATATGATTCAAATACTCTACTATGACTCTAAGGGATAGGGAAGAAAAGAAAAATATGAGGTGAAGAATAAACTAAAGATTGGGCGATAGTAAACAATATATAATAGTTAGAATGAACGCATCAACCGAATGCCAAAAATGGTGTAAAATTAACAAGGCAATATTCACCACCATTTTCAGTACACATGCATGCATGGGGATATTCTGGTATCAAAGGCTACATTTCTGAGGAAAAAAAAAGTTTTAGTTAAAAAAGAATTTCTTATGCTTTATTTTTTATTGGAATAAAACCTGAACATATTATTAAGATAATGGCCATGCCCAGAACCACCAAGGTGCCCAGTATCATGTTTCACTTTCACCAGCACCCAAAATTTAAATTCAACCAACGAACGAACCCTAAGTACGAATTCATGTATTTCAAGAAACCGAAACTTTTAATATCTTCACTAGATTACAGGCTTTGCGTTATTATTGATTGCCAATTACCAGGCTGCAGTACAATATCATTTCTTATCTGGTAATTAATGTTTGTCTTTTGGCATAAGATATATGGCAGATTGCTGAAAGACCTTAGGAGAACGGGGCCAACTGGTTAACCGCCAATTAAAAGCAAATAAAGGCGCCCAGTTTATATTTATTCGTATGTGCTTTATGTGTATGTGTGTGTGTGTGTGTGTGTTCGATTTATCGACTTAAAAGGAATTGCAAACACTGCTAATGACACTGATAATATTTAACTTGGCGTTATGGTCTAACACGCATACGGTGTGAATGGTTTGCAGGAAATATTTGGGAAAATTTATTAGGTAATATGGCGTTTAAAATAACTATAAGAAAATGTTATATATATATATATATATATATATATATATATATATATATATATATATATATATATAATTTTTATTAACATAACCACAATATTATAAACAGGAGTTTTTACATTTTGAATATTTCAAATTTTCCCAAATTCAAATTCATTTCAGTTACTTTGTTGCAAACTAGCTTTTTGCTTCTTTTTTGTAATAGAAACAGTAATTCAAATGGAATGTCGACATCTAAAATTTTAATTTATTATTGATGTTGATTTGTTAACCTTGATTCCATTCAACTTTCTATCTGCTTTTATATTTAATAGAATTTGAGGGATAGCTTATGATATCAACTTTCCGCCACTAAATAATCACTTCTACCTTGTGTTTTACCTTCTGGACTTCATCGGTGTGAACTAATCTTGAAGGTCAATTTTTTTACAGTGATAGCTCTCCAGAATTTTCGGTGAAAAATCTCTTATGATGTATGCAATAAGCTGGAGCGTGCCCTATATATCTCGAACTATCTGATGTCGAAGTCTGTTTTTTAAAAACTATATATTTAATTTGGACTGCTTATACTTTCAAGTACAAAAATTACATTTCGTGAATTTTTTTTCATGGGTTCATTTGAATAAAATATCGTCAAACCTACAATAAGTGTTTATATCATAAACAAATTGGAAAATAAATGAAAATATAAGTTTCTTCGCAGAAATCTCTGTTAAAATATCTTCTATCCCGCTTTTCTATTTACAAACAAATTCAAGATAGTTGATAGCTTTCTTCTGTCATTAAATGATTATTTCAAATTTCTGCTTTACCTTTTGGATGATAATCTGTGGAATAAGCTGGAGCGATCGCAGAGTATCTTGAATAATCGAAGTTTCTTTATTAAAAAATTGCAAATTTAATTTGGGTCGTTAATACTAACCAGCAAGCAGGTATTACATATCAATTTCTTCTTACTTATGGTAAATACAGCTTGAGTTAGTTATTCATTTTCGGTCTATTTTGAAAGTTTCCAAATGTTTCTGACGTGTATGTGATGCACTGCTGGCTTTAGGAGTGGGGGGTTCCTATAACACTCTCTGCTTTTTATGACATTCCTAGCCCATGCATAGGTCATACCTGCGGATTCTTTGTTTCCATACATTAAGAGGTGTTAGTCCTTTGTCGATCTTGTTAGGTGTACCTCAAAATGTTGTGTTGTGTACTTTGTCCATTCGAAAATGACGTGTTCCGCATGTTTTGCCAAATGGCACACTTCGCCTCTATGATCTTTTTTCAGATGTATAGTTTTTCCACTCTGTAATTTTCCAGCTTATCAAATCTATCTTGCTGTCAGGTCTGCAGGGTCTTTCTGTTCTTTTTCTTTTGTTTTTTATGTAAGTACTTATCTTTAAGTTTTCAACAGTTAACGATCCGTAGGGGGGTTTTCCGCTTGCCTAGAGCATCATAACAGGGACTATTTCCTTCATGATTTATTAGAAGCAAATCTTATCAATCCTACAATACAAGTTTATATCATGAACTAATAAGTAGATAAATGAATACATAGATTTCTAGAATCGACACCCTAATTGTCAACAATTACTTCTGAAGCTGGTGTTGGTCTTTCATAGTTCAACAACTAATTCCACAAATAGAGACAAACGATGATCTATAACGAGCTCATAGCTCATAGCTTCAGGAACAAGAGAAAATGTAACACAACTGAGTCTGTTCAGACTAAAGACAATGTTGAGCAAATATTGATCCACAGCTAAGTGAAAATGCGTTCAGTGTTAAATTGCCTAAATCTTCTGACAACAGCATAAGGGGGGGAGGGGGAGGGGCACGTACCTACGACTGTATAAATTAGCAGAGAACTCCAATACTTTAAGTATAGACAGTATTAAATGTTCTCTTCGAGGTGTCATTCCTTTGTACGCAAGACAATATATATTATATATAAATATAATATATATTGTTTTTGGTCGGGAATCTTCATCAGTTGCGCTTCCCACAATTGAATGTCCTCTCGAACACTTCTTTATGCATTTGATGCATTTCGTTAAATTTGAGGACGCGAGATGTACGACCGACATCTAGGATTTTGAAGAGAATCAGTACACAGAGATTCCGATATTGTCTTGCGTACAAAGGAATGACACCTCGAAGAGAGTATTCAATATCTCTGACAGGTGAAGTAACCTGAAAATTTTATCGTGACATTCTGTCCTAGGAGTTAAGGGAGAACAGCAATTGCACGGAACGGCTCCAGATTCGGAACCTCTGTGTACTGATTCTCTTGAAAATCCTAGATGTCGGTCTTACATCTCGCGTCTTCAGTATTAAATTTGTCCCATTTATCATTTATTATCCACACAATCTTAGAAATATTGTTTTTCAGCTAATTTAATAGAGAACTCTTGATGATAACTGGCGATAACTAACGATAACGATAAGTTCCAATATTTTTCGCTCTATAATGAAAAAAGATATCTTCGTTATTGTATGTATTCTACTGTACTTACTTTAGTGTATGTAGGTCTGGAGATAAAGATATTTTTGATATAATAGGTCACGTAGCAGTACTAGCAGAGAAAAAAACTAACTTTAAAATAATTTCCAAGGCTTATTCTGGACTTTGCTAGTAGTAGGTAAATATCTTCAATTTGTTAATAACGGTTTGGCGCAGAGTGCACATGGCAAAGATTGAGGAGAAACAGATGAATGTAGATAAATTAAATTTTTATAAAATATTAACTCAACTACCTCAGCCGACGCAGCTTCGAAACTATAGCTTAGGATTTCGATTTTTTAACTTGCAGTTGTGAAATTAATTCTAAATTACGGATCGATAAAAGTCCCACAAAGATTCAAGTAAAGCATTTTATTAGGATATCTTATATTATTAATAAAGTAAAAATTTTGGGTACAGGTATTTTGACTGTATAAAAATCACAATTATAAATTAGTAATCGCTGGCATGACATAAATCTTTATCTATTATATCATCTCTTACAGTATAAAAAAACAAATTGCGCAATTTTCTTTATTAATAATCTTCAGTGCGTCCGGAATGCAAAATGCAAAAACAAGTGATAACCCAGGTGACAAAAAAATATTAAATGTAATTAATTGTAGTAGCATTAACATAAACAATATACTATAAATACCGATGTAAAGGTCAGAAGGGGACATAAAAACAAGCACAGTATAAATAATCCAAAACAGGGAAAGCATTAATGCATTAAGTTCACGATTAAAAATAATCCTATAAAGACATACAGGAAGTACCGTGTATAAATTTTACTGAACATTTTTAAAATATAAATAACTCCCTTTTGATATTTGTCTTTTTTCGAAGACTCTAAAATGTACGGTTTGTCACAATCAAATTTTGGTTTATTGACTACCGATTGTGGATGCTAGAGTTGGTTAAAAATATTATGGATAATATAGTTGATAGATCGAATATAAGGACATTTTAGCAGAAAAAAATGAAAACTTAACTTTATGTCACCACTTAAGTATAATAGCCATAACTGAGGTTATTTTAATGCTAAATTAATAGAAGTTCATTAACCGTAAAAATCCACAAATGATAATTCCCGGTTGGAGCGTTCTTAAGAAATCCATAACTTGGTGATATGATACGGTCAGTTTTCTTCTTCTTCTTCTTCTTTCGGTTTTTACCCTCCTGGGTTTACTTTTTTTTGTTTCCACAACTCTTTATTTTCCCAATCCCCCATTTCTGGTCCCTTTTCAACTATCACGTTTTTTATATATTTTTCCCAAGTCAAAATAGGTCGGCCTCTTTTTCTCTTTGCTGACCATTCTGTATTTTTTTGGGCCATATGCTTTCTGGAATTCTTTTAACATGTCCATACCATTGGAGTGATCGATTTTCCAGTGTCTTTGTTATAGACTGATTTATTCCCATTCTCTGCCAGATATATACGGATACCCTTATAATATCACTCCGGATTTCTGCCTCTGTCACATCACAGCAATTTTCTCCTAAACCACTGGACGGAGGAGGTTGAAATTTGGTATCAATGTATAGTTTGGGACTCGATTAGGAGCAAATATCACAAAAAAAAAAGAAATTTTGATTTTAGGGTACTTCTTGGGGGAAAAACTAAAAAAATCGACCGTTCCCCCCCTGATCTCCGAAACTACTGAGCATAAATCTTGAAAAAAATAGGAAATATAGAACGTTGCCCGAACTCTACAGGAAAAATAAGGCGAAACCATTAAGATTAATTATGGAAGGAAAATTATAGAATAAAATGAAAATTAAAAATTAAAAAAAATTTCAAACGCATCATGTAATACATCAAATGAAAGGTCCCATTCTGAGGAACACAAATATATTTTTTCCATATTAAAAAAATAATTAAAAAGATATTAACGAAAATATACCAAAATTTACCCATTCCTCCCCCCTCATCTCCGAAACTATAAAACGTAAAGTTTTGAAAACAAAACTAGAGGTATAGGGTCTGACCTGAAGTTTACTGGAAAAATAAGTAGAAAACTTCACTTTTAATTATGGGGGGCAAATTACAGAATTAAATGAAAAATATAAAATTAAAATTGTTTCTAACTCATCATGTTATATATCAAATGAAAAGGCTCATTATGACGAAAATAAATATATTTTTTTCATATTTTTAAAATAAATAAATTAAAAGATATTAACAAATATACAAAAAAATTTACCCATTCCCCCCCTTATCTCCGAAACCATAAACTGGCAAATTTTGAAAAAAAAATGGAGGTATGGCCCCTCACCTGAACTTTACTGGAAAAATAAGGAGAAACCATTAATATTCATTTTGGAGGGCAAATTATAGAATTAAATGGAAAATATAAAATTAAACTGGTTTCTAAGCCATCATGTTATATATCAAATGAAAGGGCTCATTATGATGAAAACAAATATATTTCTTTCATATTTTTAAAATAAATTATTTTAAAGATATTAACAAAAATATAAAAAACATTACTAATTCTCCCCCCCCTATCTCTGAAACCATAAGCTGGAAAATTTTGAACTTTACTGGAAAAATAAGGAGAAACCCCTAATATTTATTTTGGGGGGCAAATTATAGAATTAAATGGAAAATAAAAAATTATAATTGTTTCTAACGGATCATGTAATATACCAAATCACGGCTCAGATTATGACGAATACAAATTAATTTTTTTAATTTTTTTAAAATTAATATTTTAAAATATATTTAACAAATATTTAAAAAAATACCCATTCCCCCCCCCCCCCGTTATTCCCCAAACGATAAGGCCTAATTTTTTTGTTTACAGGAAAAATATGAAGAAATCCCTATTATTATAATTAATAATAATTATAGAATTAAACGGAAAATAAAAAAATATTTTTTTAACGCATCATGCAATACATCAAATGAAAGTGCTCATTATGAGGAATACAAATATATATTTGTCACATTTTTAAAATTAATTGTTTACAAGATATTAACAAAGATATAAAAAAAATTATTTCTCGCTTTATTTCCGAAACCATACTACCTAAAACTTTGAAAATAATTAGGGGTAGAGAGGCTCACTTGAAATTTATAAGAAAAATTATTAGAAAACCCCCATAGTAATTTTAGGAACAAATTGTACAATTAAATGGAAAATAAAAATTCAATTTTCAAATGCACATGTAATATATCAGATAAAAGGCTCATTATGTGAATTAAAAATATATCACATTTTTAAATCATTTGTTTAAAAGATATTAACAAAAATATTAAATATCCACTTAATTCCCACTTTAGTAACTACACTATTTAAATTTTGAAAAATATATTTTATTTGTATTTTTAAATAATTTGAATAACAGATTTAATAATTTATAATTTAAAACTTGACCTATTTTGCCCCTTATCTTCCAATCTACAGAGCCTCAAAACTCAGACAGTAGATTATAAAAGGCTTCTCTGAAAGTTTATTAGTAAAATAAAACTCTAACGTTAATTTTTGGGGGCCAAATTAGAAAATTAAATGCATATTTATTCTTATAAAAATCAAGCGAATCCGGAAGCAGATAAAATAAAAAGTCTATGTGTGGAAAATGAAAGTATATATTTTTTATAAATTTAAAATGCTTCCTTTAAAAGATATTAAGCTAAATGTAAGAAAATGCACTCATTTCCTGCGTGCCTGAAACTGGAATATTAGAATTTTGAAGGTGGTACGTAACCCTTAGTATGCGAGTCCAACTCGCACTTGACCACACTATTAATATGTTCTTATCTTGGCTCGCATTGCTGTTGTTAGTGGCCACATATCTGCGCCGTAGAGTAGTATATTTTCCACAATAGATTGGAACAAACGTTTCTTTATATCCTGTTTTAAATTCTCAGTCCATAGCAAACCATGCAGAATTTTTGTTAAGATCTCTGTTTCGCAGGTGCCAGCAGAAATTCATTGTTGTTGCCACGATTTTATCTGTTGGCCGTCTATTTCATATTTTCAAGATCTTGGGCAAATACAACTTGATCATCAGCGTATAATAAGGAAAGCAATGTATGATTGTCTATTTTAAATCCCATATTCAAGCATTAACGGTACCAGGTTTCCAGACATTGTTCAATGTATATATTGAAGAGCATCGGTGATAAAGTACAGCCTTGTTTCAAGTCTTTGTTTATTACGATGGGTTTTTTGTAGTGGTTTCCTATTTTTATTCTGCTCTCGTTGTTCTTATACGTTATTTTAATTATATTAATCCATTTTTCTCCTATATTCACTCTTCGTATTGCTTGCCAGACCTTTAATCTTGGTACATTATCATTTGCATTTTCCATATTAGGAAAGACCAAAATTCGTTAAATGAAAAAATGCTTATGTATACTCCAGTTAGACAAATTATAAATTGCTGGGCTCCAATATATGCGCAACATGTAATACACATTTAACGCAGCCATTTTTTGATACAAGAACCAAAAATCCTATTTTATATTATAAGCTTGTTCCTACTTTCACTTTATACATTCTATACATTGAAATATATTATAACTGAGATTGGAATCGCAAATATAAATATGTGCTGTTTACAATGTCTAGAAACCTATGACTAAAAGAGTATTTTATTATATACTTCATTTCATTAGCAACTACATACGCTACTGTTATAATTTTTTTTGTCGGACCAAAGATAATCTTTACACCGGAAATAAATCTTCCTGAATACCACACAAGAATTCACAATCAATAAATAACAGACTACTTTCCTTAGCCTAAGCGAAATAAGTCAAAGCTAGCTCAGCTGTTTCATTATTATAATCTGTCTCAGTTGCCCCAAAAAATGTTATATTGGGCCACCCAATATAAGCATATGCCTTTATAGAATTGTTGCAATATATGGTGGAGTAGAATCATAGTTATACAGCGTGATTCACATCAGTTTAAAACAAAAATGTTAAATTTTGTAGTCCACAAAGTTATATATAGGATGATTTCAATATAAGGTAATGTGTACTTGTATATATGTAGGGTGGTGTTATAAAAAGAAATATTTTATGGGGTTGCATATATAAAATAGTTGAAATAAAGGGCGGCATAGAATTATAGTTGCAGAGGGAGAATTTGACAGGTGAGATTAACAGAGTAATACCGTGATATTCGAACCTAGGAATAGTGTGTTAGTTTGTCAAAAGTCCTGGATGTCGAACTTTCCATCTTGCGTCAACAGAATTAAATATTAAACAGTTTTAAATGCTATTTTATTTTGTGTGTTCATTGGGTTTTCTCTTCTCCAAATTTTTTCTTGTAACAGATAAGTATTTAAAAATTGTATATGTAGAACAAAGTGTAGTAAGGCAATTTCGTAAAATTGCCCGGATTACTGGCTTTCTGTACACAGATTCTTCCTCACAGTTATTCTGAGAGAAAGAGATGTCTACAAAATGATCAACCAGTATTCCTGTATATAAGTAATACTTATCTGTGTATGGAGACGTTTCAACTCCGAGTCTGGAGTCGTTGACAATCGTTTAGTGTTGTTTTCGAGGTTTTTTCTAAAAAAAAATTCGCTTTGATCTTGAATTTGTTGTTTGTCAAAAAATTTGACACTGACAATATACAATATACATTACTTATATACAGGAATACTGGTTGATCATTTTGTAGACATCTCTTTCTCTCAGAATAACTGTGAGGAAGAATCTGTGTACAGAAAGCCAGTAATCCGGGCAATTTTACGAAATTGCCTTACTACACTTTGTTCTACATATACAATTTTTAAATACTTATCTGTTACAGGAAAAAATTTGGAGGAGAGAAAACCCAATGAACAGACAAAATAATTCAAGACCTCCTCAACAATCGTTTCGAAATTACTTAGTTTTAAAGACATTTAACATTTGAGGAATCTTTGAGGAATGTGCCACTGCTGACGCGTCCTGCCTAAAAACATTTCCAACCAATTAAGAACTTTACTTTTTGATTACTTATCTATCATTGATAAACTATTTTCGAAGGTATTTATCACAGTAGAATCTGAATTATTAAACCTCTCGGTAAGAAACTGGGTACCGAAGAATAAAGTAATTTATTTAAAATTTCTTCAATTGTATTTTAATCTGAAACATTAAAAGTAATTCTCCAATACTCTATAAACAAATTTCTAGTTTATTACAAAATATGACATAAGCAGTTGTAAAAATAACATTCAAATGCTATTAACCAAAATGTGAAATACATTTATTGCGTATTTATTAAAGATTTTGCTCACATAATCAGGTCACAAAAATTTAAATCGTACGTAACGATTTAAAGTAACCTTTGCATAAAATTTATTTGCGGTTTTTAAATAGAATGAATAAACAGTGCTTTCACAAAAACGCAATGTAAAATTCACTCCAGAGGATACGACATATATCGTCAAGATGTGGGTCAGATAAACTTATTTTATTCCTAACGTTGATAATATTTATCAACTTCGGAGAACCATGTAATCGTTGTAGTAGCTAAAAGTATAAATCAGCCAGACGTAATCCTTCAAGAGTACAAATTAACATGATTCATGGCCGTCTCCCAGGCCACAGACTGCGTCTGGGGTCTGGGCTGCAAGCTACCGGTAGAGATAACTATAAGGCACACCAGTCAGTGGTTGTTTATGTTAAGGAGGCATATCAAAAGATTGTGATCGAATAATTGAGTTAGGGTTTAAATCTTTTTGTTTTTGTTTTTAGACTGAATTAACTAGGAAAGTCTGAGAGGTTCTACATTGTTTGCAAAAGGCCAGGTGAAATCTCTAAACCTTGCGTGCAGAATTTCTATAAATAATACTAACAGTCTTGATAGAACTTTTTTAAATAATTGCATCACAGCGGAAAATCTCACGTAAAAATTATAAATTGCTATGTCATTCTAATAATTCTTTATTAAGTTTTCTCAGGATTCCCGGCTAAAATGGCGTGGTGATCGGTCGTGTGTGAGTGTCCTAGAATAAGGAATTGAAAATTTAAATTTATATAAATTGTTGATTGTTCGTTTTTACATCCTTAATGCCATCAAAGCCCTCCCTTAAAGACGCTGATAAAGTGAAAGACGCTCTGGAAGTGATATAAGTGTTTAGAATAGTGAAAAGCCGGGAGTCTAGGTCACCACGCCGTGTAAATAAAGTTTCGTAAATATCTCATCAATCATTTACGGGAGCTAGGATAGGATCAGAAATAAGTGTTACTTGAAGTTTAAGGAGTTCTTTAATTTTAATATTTTCCGATTATATGCTTGTACATAAGTTAGAAGAGTAACCTATAAATTTTTTATCTACATCATAAAAACACTTGTTAATGGTCAATAAGATCGAAAGATCAAGACCAATGCCGGCCGTAAGGCCAACCTTGGAAGAAGAAGAAGAAGAAGTATTCTAAGATGCTGCCTTGTCTGGTGAAAATTTTGTAGCAAAACAGAGAAGATCGGTTATACAATAAAAATTTTAGTTGGTAATAAATACATAAAAAAGCACTTCATTTAATAACCTGAAAATCCAACAAGGAAATCAAAATGGAATAATTTACAAACTTTTCTGATGAAATTACGAAGTTGACGTCTCTTGCCAGTAGTTAATAAGGCTAAAGATCATTCATCAATTCTATTAACTCTGAGTAAAGAGATTATTAATAGCAACTCTCAGTAACACAACAACTCATTGGGAATGTTTTCATGCTGAGCTTCAAAATAGTTCTTAATATATAATTTTTAGAAAAACTGGACAATTAGAAAAATAATCTGAAGATGTAACTAGCCTTATTTAAACATCGGTATGCAGCACCACTAAAGAGCTGAAATCAGAGAACTTGTCAATGAAAAACGAATGAGAACAGACCAGATCATTATTAATAATCAGTCTCAATAGCTGAGAAGAGAGCATATGAGGGGACTGACACTGGATGACAATTAAGAATGTTAAGAACTTTGCAACCTCTGTTTCTCTTATGCAGAAACATAAAACAGAGTTGTTTGCCGGACTGTTGGCAAACATATTTTTTGCATACAACAGGACAAATAAGCCAAATGCTTCATGTTGAAAATCAAAGAACTGAAAAGTTAGTCCCCAGTTAAGAACAAGGACATAACAGATGAGATAAAAAGTAATCTAAACCCAAAGATCACGGGGGAAATTTTGAAGCAAGTGCCTCGAAAGAGCATAGTTATGTTTACCTAAAGGATCCTTCGGGTTAAAACACATTCCAGCGTGCAGTAAAATTGTATTAGTGATTATGTAGCCAATGCTAGACACGCAGTTTAAGATCTCACTTTATTTCCTGTCCATGGTCGCAATACCCTTTGAGATAGTACGGCTCAAGAGAAATATGTATTATAATAATAGTTAATATAATAATAATAATAACTTAACTAGACAACACACTTTTCCGACAATCAGAAAAAGGGTTTTATAGAAAACTTAAAAAATACAAATAATAATGAAGCCCCTAGTTACCACAGTAAAACAGACATCGAGGAATTTTGGAAAACACAGCTTTCCACAACAATCTCCTATAAACCCAGAGCCAGCTGGATTAATGAGGAGGAGCCTGCATTTCAGAACTATGATGCCATGCAACACCAACCATTTACAACGGAAGACACATCCAACATAATGAAGCACCTCCATAACTGGAAAGCACCAGGACCAGATGGTGTACAAAATTACTGGATAAAGAAACTGTACGCAACCCACGAAACACTAACAGCCCTTATAAATGACGTAATTACCCACCCACACAAGATGCCTAGTTTCCTTACGCATGGTGCTACATACTTCTTACCAAAGGATAACCTATGTGCCCAGGACGCAGCAAAGTACCGACCAATCACTTGCCTTCCAACTTTATACACACTCATAAAATCATGCATTAATCATCGCATTTTCAAACATTGTGAGCTGAACGACATAATTACTCAACAACAAAAGGGATGCGCGAAAAATTCGATGGGCTGCAAAGAACAACTGACAATTGACTCCGTTGTCTGCAATCAAGCCCTGCATATGTGGACTACAAAAAGGCCTTTGATTCAGTTCCACATGATTGGCTCATTAAGGTAATGAAACTCTATAAAGTGAATAATTGTATTATTAACTTTTTAGAATATGCCATGTCCACCTGGCAAACCAAAATCTCACTGAATGATGCCAACTGTTCCATACAAACTGACCCCATTCCAATCAAAAGTGGTATATTCCAGGGAGACTCTCTTAGTCCGCTGTGGTTCTGCCTTGCCATGAATCCTATCTAAAACAAACTGAACTCGACTAATTTTGGGTTCAGTCTCAAACACAACAACGTACAAACATTAAAGATAAACCATTTGTTATACATGAACGACCTAAAGTTGATGGCAGCTACGAAACAACAGCTGCATGATATGCTTAAAATAGTAGAAGGGTTCTCTAGTGACATCCATATGAAATTTGGCTCAGACAAATGCGGAATTATTAATACAGTTAAAGGCAAAATACAGCAGGGGCACTTCGAAATGGGAGATGGCACCTCAATTGAATCTATGGGGGAAGGTCATACTTATAAATACTTTGGAATAAAGCAGGCTCCACATATTGATTACATGACTATGAAAAAGGACCTAACAGCAGAGTTTTATAGAAGGGTAAGACGACTGTTGAAAACTAAATTAAACAGTAAAAATCTGTTTCAGGCTATTAACACCTATGCGTGTTCAGTGCTCAGTTACTCTTTCGGTATAGTTAATTGGTGCAAGACTGACATTGAACAATTACAACGAAAAGTTCGAGTTTTACTAACAAAAGCTCAAAATCACCACCCAAAGAGCTCTGTCAAACGTACAACTTTGCCACGGTATAAAAAAGGAAGAGGATTGACAGATCTAAGCAAACTATTGCATCAACAAGTTTCCATTTTGCGTGGTTATTTCCAGAAACTCGCAGAATTTTCTGATCTACACAGAGTCATGTGCCTGGTTGATGACTCAACACCACTGCGACTGCCACAACAACAGGTCCAATTACACCACCAGACCACAGATCAGAAACTGCTGAAATGGAAAGAGAAGCCCCTTCATGGAAGACATATAAATGACGTCAACCAAGATTATGTCGACAGTGCAGCGTCGAACTACTGGTTGATCTCTGGTCATATGTTTCCTGAAACGTAAGGCTTTATATTGGCAATCCAAGATCAAGTAATTCCAACTAAGAACTACCTAAAGTACATTGTTAAATATCCCTCTATTAACCACGACAGATGCAGGTACGGTGGCCAAACATCTGAATCTATCCAGCATATCACAGGAGGTTGTCAAGCGTTCGCTGCAACTGAATACAAAGAACGACACGATGCTGTGGCAAAAATACTTCACCAGGAACTAGCACTGAAACTTGAATTATCACAGTCGGTAAGATTACCATACTATAAATACAAACCAGAATCTGTTTTAGAAAATAACAACTACAAGCTGTACTGTGACCGCACGATACTGACCGATCGGACAGTTGCTCACAATAGACCAGATATAGTTTTGGTAGATAAAGTCTCTCGGAAAACAACTTTAATTGACATAACAATTCCTAACAACAATAATATAAATATCAAGCAAGCTGAGAAAATAACCAAATATAGAGATTTGGAATTTCAAATAAAGACTCAGTGAGACATGAACAACACACGAACTGTACCAATTGTTATGTCAACGACAGGACTAGTCCCAAAACATATTTTAAACAATTTAAAATACCTGGGTCTGGACGAACATCTTTACAAACAAATGCAAAAGCCGTCCTGTTAGGAACAGCCCGGACGGTCCGTAAATTCATGGGAAACTGCCGCCACGACTCCACCCACGGACCTGAAAACATGGCAAGGGCTCCCACACAGCTAAACCCTTTTGATATCTAGGATATCTGGGGTTTAGTGAATTTTCCCCTAAAGGCATTCATAGCGTGCCTTAGAGGGAGTATGATACCATACATTGTATGGTCAAGTCGGATAACTTAACTTGAAGCCAAATTTTTCCAGTTGGATTTACTCAAACTACCCAGATGCGCTGAATTAGCTTTTGAAAAGATTTTACTCTAAAATAGCTAAAAGCGCATTGTTGGGTCCTAGGGCCTATTTCATATATACTGTATGTAAACCATCCACCCACTTACCAGTGATAGAACAGGCACTCATAGCTACGTTTGCTGACGACCTTACTCTTTTTAAAATTAAGATGAGAAAGGAGCTGTTACAAACCTCCAGTCAGCGAGCAACGAGGTATTAGATTGAATCAGACAATTGAGAATTAAACTTAATACGTATAGGTAAATGATACCAACGTAACAGTAACAGACCCACATCTGACAGATACTAATTGAACAAAGATATCACTTTCGAACATTGCAAAATACCCCAGCTTGAGTCTAGAAGTCGAGCTCTTTTAGAAAAAAACAAAAGAGCTGAGTTTCGTCCCAAATGTAGACAGCACTATTGATTGATAGGAAGAAACTCTATACCTATACTGAAGAGGAAACAACGTGCTGATGTTGATTAATGCGAATAGTATAAAAGCAGAACAAATTATAATCAGTGTAAATCGTTCAGAAGAAACCTAGGATGCGTCAGTAATTGCACCCTAGTAGATTAGTATTTAGTTTAAGATTTGTGAGATTAAAATTTTGTTTTGTCTTATGAATATTAGGAGTTTTCGCGGAAACAGTTAAATCGGTTCTACGGTAATATTACCGTAATTTTCTGAAAACGCCCTTCGCAGAACAAAATTACTGAAAATGAACAGATATAGAACTAAGTAAACGAATCCCAAATGAAACAACATCCTGTAGACGATAACACGCGGTAACAATAGCAACCTAGAATTGTATTGTGAACCAATTCTATTGTTATAAAATTTGGTGATCTGGGTTACAGTAGTCTTGAGATCGGTATTGGCGGTAAGCAGTTATTCTTTCTTAAACGATACTGAATCGATTCAAATGGTTCTGAAGCAAGGATGTTTAGTTCGATCATACCTTAGAGCATATATAAGTAAAAGCTCTAAGAATTATGCGTTTCGACCTGATTTCTAACCCACTCGGCTGTCCGAAGTCTATCGAAGTATGTTTAGTTCAGCTTTCGTTTGAATCTGAATATAGCAGTTTGAGATAAGTGAAAATAGCCAAAATTTAATGCAGAAGAAATAAAATTGTTCCAATTTTATTACTAATTCCTGGTAGAACTTAAAATAGTATTTTTTCATAAATAATATTTTTAATTAACGAACTACAGTTTGTTTAGTGATGAGGACTGACGAATTATTAGAAGTATATAATATAGGTACTAGAAGTGTCACAATAAATACAAAAATAATCAATTTTCAAATTAATTGGCAGAATTGATAGATACCCAAAATTAAATCATTGAAATGTATTATAATCTTTTATTAACGTATTTTAACTTAAGTAACTTGAAAAATGTTGTTGACTGGTTAAACGTAAATAAAAAATATACTAGGTAGGTAGGTAATTAATTTGTGCAGAATGAGCACCTTTTAATGTTTAAATTTTTTACTTTGTGTGTAGGTACCTTACAACATTGAATGTGTTTTTTACTGTCGTTATAATTATTTTCAACTTTTTAGTAATATTTGGAAGTCGGTTACATTTTTTTTTAAATGTTTTATTCTAAAATACTTTAGCATGTTCTTTGGGGAAAATATCCTTTGCTATAAATTTACATTTTTTTTAATAATACAATTTAAAATTTTCTAAATAGTGAGGATTATAATTTTTAATAAAGACACATAGATATAACCAGGTCCTAGCTTTGTATACCACTATATTATCAGAATTTTTAATTGGAAAAAACTCTTTACAAACTAATTTAAAAATGCACATATAATTATATACCAATGCACATAAAGATTAGAATAAAGGGGTTGGGGTAATTTTCAGTTGAAGTAAATGAAATGTGAAGTCCAGATAAGTATTTTCTTTAACATCAGAAGGCAGATATATCAGAATTCAGCATATTTTTAAGTGAATGTGGAATTTGAAAAAGGGACAATTTTTACTTTATGAAAATAAAAAGGTTCATTTAGTTTCGTTTTCAAAGTCGAATCTTACAGCCGATATGGTAGCTTGCCAAATATTCAAAGACCGATATGTTAGAATTTGGCCTAGATTATTTTATATGTAATTGTGATATAAAAAACGTATAAATTCACATTTAGACTTTATGAAATTAAACAGGGGCATTTTGTTATATTTTCAAAATGTAAAGTTTGAAAGTTCATGCAGTTTGCTAAATATTGTATGTCTGATACCTGAAAATTTGAAATAGAATATTTTTTGAAAGAAATTAAACAATTGCAATTTTAAAGAAATGCTCATTTACATTTTATCAAAATAAAGATGTGTGTTTCATTACATTTGCAAAAAGTTTAATTTTGCAGCCCATGTAGCTTGCTAAATATTGTATAACAAATACCAAAATATTCTGAGATTTTTTGTCGGATGTCGGCTAATTTTAGGGTAGTAATTTCTAAAAGCATTTTTTAGCTATAATTATGGTCTATATGCTCTTTTGTGGAGTCATTAGTATTAAATTACTAGACAAATAAATATAAATTAAATACGCCGAATACTAACGCTGAATGAAAGGAACTTCTATATAGTGATTTTCATTCAATATTTGAAAATTTAAATTCAGGAGATATTTTTAATTCCAAAAAATTTACAGATTGTTCATGGTCACCGTTTAACCCACAGAAATTAACCACAAAATGATTTTTACAGATGACATGAAACAAAACACTATGTTAACTCCGGTGATCCGATTTAGAGACAGAACAAAAATAGAACTAAAAATAATGAATCGATTCAGAACTGCTTCCGCGAAAACCCCTATTACTTCTATTTGTAAGCATAAGACGATAAATAAATACAATGTGTTATGCTTCTGATGATGAACTAAGGTGTACCAGTGCATGACTCATTTTAACTTATTTACTATTCCACTCTATAATTTATGTACATGGTTGAAGGGTAATTTTACAGTCATGAATAGAAGTTAGTGAAAAATGTAATTACATTAATACATACTCTTAGGATAGTCAGCGCTGCTGGTAGAATTCCAATCTGTCAACCTGTAAAGAACAAAATTTATAAGCTAATAATAAATGAAATAAATAAATCTAATTTGGTTTCTCTCCACAGAAGCATTAAAATATTGTAGTTTTTCAGCATCTTTTATGGATATATAGATCAATTTTCTTAATTCAATTAAACGAATATCCCGCTATATAAATTATATTTTAACCCACCATCAAATACATATAAGGATAATGATTATAGCGATACTGACAATATTGACTGAAAGTGGGTGTAGGAAATTATATCGGATTAACCGAATAAAGATCACATCAGCGTCCTCTTTTGGTTACGGTAGTCTCGTGTCAGTATGTTATTAAATTTATTTGTGTATAAATCACAAATAACACACCCGCAAGGCACGACTAGATTTTATACTTACAACTTAGAACTGTACTGAATAACGAAAGTAGCTGACAAATTATGTGTGCAAAAATTTATGTCAACATGTTATAAACCACAATTTCGATTAATTTTTCGATTCCAGACACATTAGGAAAGATTACAATATTATCCACTTCTGTACCACCTTTGAGTGGTTTTGCACCCTAAAACCAAACCTTTATTTTAAATCATCAAGGATCACCATCAACTGGTTTACTCCTTGATTATGACAACTTAGAGTTGAGGGTTTAAAATATATATTTACCGTAATATCTTTTAAACTAAACGCTTTAAATTTACAAAAATATATACACTTTTATATCTCACACCGAGCATTTTTGTTACCTGATTCGCTTGATTGCTATACATTTTTTTATTTAATTTTGTAATTTGACCTCCAAAATTGGGATTAGGTGTTTCGCTATATTTTACCAATAAACTCTCAGTGAAGCCCTACACACTTTTTGTCTGAAATTTAGGCTCCGTAGTTTGGAAGATAATCATATTTAATTAAATTATTAAAAAATGAAAAAAAATATATATTTGTGAGACCTTTCATTTGATGTATTTCATTATGCGTTTGAAAAGAATGTAATATTTCATTTAATTTTATAATTTTCCGTCAAAATTAAAATTAGGGATTTCTCCTTATTTTTCGTGTAAACTTTGAACAACATTATATATTCCCTATCGCTGTTTAAATTTTAAGCTTAATACTCCCCCCCCCCAAGTATTCCTAAAACAAAAATTTGTTTATTTGCGAAATGTACCGTTGATCGGGTCACCAAACCATACACTGGTACCAGATTTCAACCATTTCCGTCCATTAATTTCGGAGAAAATTGCTGTGATGTGAAAGACGGTGAAATCAGGAGGGTTTCCGAATATTGGATATTATTCTGTTATAGAAAAGCGAAAAAAGGGGTAAGGGACGCTTAATATGTGGGTCCAACTGGCACCCTACTATCTCACATCTTTTAAACTGAGCCTGACTCACTAAAACCGGAACAAAACCGAACTATATTTTTTATAAAGGTGCTTTACCATAACCAAGGTTTTAAAAATCAGACCAAGATTTTGAAAATAATGTAAAAGTAATTGTTGCATAGACACTTAGCGACAAAATCACTGCATCTATGATCAAATTCTAGGAAGAAACCTGCCGTGTGGCACAAATATGCTAAGATAAAAAGCAGAATAACTGAATGAAGAATTTTCAAAATATCAAGGACATAGTTTAAATTGCAAGAATACTAATAGACCAATTATTAAATATAATAACTGGGGGAATAATATAAATTATGTTAGTATCGTTGAAGACTGTCACATCTCAGTTTCGAATTCAAAGTGAGTTTGATAATTGTCCCTGCAATTAAACAGAAACTAATTAACTTTCAGGCACCAAACTTTCAAAACTTTACGCCAATGAAACGCTCGAAAGCTCCTCATGATGGAAGTTAGATCATTAATTGACAAAAGCTTGACTGATTTGCAAGTCACATTCCCTGATTTGTTCAATTAGGTATAATTAGGACAAGATTGATTGAAGTCGAAGTTGCTATTAATAGGTCATGAGGTAATACCGATGAAGTTAATACAATACACATTAGATGTATTTTATGATCGAATTATCATTGTTATTTTATGCTTATTGCTATTAAAATAGTAGTTGTTTGCGGTTTTTTCCCTTCTTTTAAAAATTATCATCGAATTAATATAATTTATGTTTATGCAAGGAAAATTCGCAAAGATTTTTTTAACAGTCTTCCAAAAAGAAATTCGTCTACAACTTTTTAGGGTTCTGTATATACAATATTGAAATGTGGTATCAGTGTATAGTTTGGTGACCCGATCAGGAGTACATATCGTAAATGAAGAAATTTTGATTTTAGAGGTACTTCTGGGGGGAAAAACTAAAAAAATGGACAGTTCCCCTCCGCCTGATCTCCGAAACTACTGAGCCTAAAATTGTGAAAAAAATAGGAAATATAAAACGTTGCCCGAACTTTACAGGAAAAATAAGGAGAAACCATTAATATTAATTTTGGGGGCAAATTATAGAATTAAATAAAAATTTAAAAATAAAAAAAAATTCAAACGCATCATATAATATATCAAATGAAAGGTCTCATTCTGAGGAACACACATATATATTTTTTCATATATAAAAAAAATTATTTAAAAAGATAACGAAAATATACCAAAATTTACACATTCCCCCCCCCTTATCTCCGAAACTATAAAACGTAAAGTTTTGAAAAAAATTAGAGGTATAAGTTCTGACCTGAAGTTTACTGGAAAAATAAGGAGAAACCTCTACTTTTAATTTCGGGGGGCAAATTACAGAATTAAATGGAAAATATGAAATTAAAATTGTTTCTAACCCATCATGTTATATATCAAATGAAAGGGCTCATTACGACAAAAACAAATATATTTTTTTCATATTTTGAAAATAAATTAATTAAAAAATATTAACAAAAATATAAAAAAATTTTACCCATCCATCCCCCTATCTCCGAAACCATAAGCTGGAAAATTTTGAAAAAATAATGGAAGTATAGCCCCTCAACTGAACTTTACTAGAAAAATAGGAAAAAACCTGGATGTCGGCCTTTACATCTCGCGTCTTCAAATGGTTTAAAGATGTTAGGACCGTTGTGTTGAGTTGAATTATAATTGTACAGGCTGATTCAGAAAATAATAGACCAATATGTTACATAGTTAAACTTAAAATATATTTGGAAAATCTAGGCAAAGAATAAAAATTAGAGAGGGAGAAAGAGAGAGGGGAAAAGAGAGAGAGATAAGAATACACTAAAATTTTCAATTGAATTGTACCTTAATTAAATCGGATAAAAAACAAGATATGCCTGAAAATAGTGATTGATTGCACATGGTTCCTAAACTCTTTTTATTTTAAGTCAGCTGAAGTCGGTTCTTTTTTAAATATAAATTATTTGAGTAAAATATTATGTCGAAATCTTAAAATTAGAAATCTGCTGTTTGCATTCTTCTATCACCGTTTTTCTTATTAATAAGTTAAGAAAAAAGTGTTGCAGTGAGTTTTCAAAGAGAATTTCCAAGTGTTCAGTATATAGTTCCAAACCTCAAATTTATTCAATTTTATGTTTATATCCTGATCACAGTCCTAAATAGAAAGTTGAATGGGGGTACTTGTTCTAGGAACTAGTTATTGATAATAACCTTCAAACATATTGGATTCTTTCCTTCAAACGCCATAATGTTTGTGTTCTTGATTGAAACTTTCTCTAAATATTTGTATTACAAATGTATTAATTGTATTGACAGAACAGTAATAATTTGAAAATAAAGTTATAGGAACTCAATTCAATAGGGAATCCAATACATTTCTGTATCTGAACTGCCCTTAATGAATGATTAATTAAATAAAGTAGCCAATAAGAAAAGCGTTTAATCGAATTAAGAAGCGGTGTTGGATTAGGCTTAGGTATCGGCGATGAATTTCAGTTTGAGTATATGATAAGAAATTTTTATTACAGGTATAAATATTTGAAATGCCACATAATCGATCAAAATAGAACGACAAGTTCAAAAGATAGAGCGGTGCAAATGTCCTCTAATAAACTAATCTATTTAATTAAAACTAATTAACTGTGGATCCGGTACAAAAATGCTCAATGACTTGTTAAATCCCACAAATGATTAATAATGTTGAAATTATTTAAAAGTAAAATAAAAAATGTCGCAAAAATGTCAAAAATGTTAAAATTGATAAAAACCGGGAATAACAACTAAAATGTCAAAAATATGTAAAATAGTTCTAAAAACTAGACAAACCAAACTGCAAAAATTTTCAAAAAGCTAAAATGTCCACAAATAAAAAATATGAAAATTCTCTAAATCTAATATAGAAAACAAAGGTGGATTATAATTTATTACTTATGTTAAAGTTATGGTTCTTAGACTGTGACTGATCATTTGTTAAAACTACAATACTGGAGTATTGAGATAAAACCAATAAAATCATCGAAAACGATAAACTGTATATCTATATACAGTTAAGAAATAAGTACATTAAAATAAATGGATTTTCAATTGTATCAGAGACTTAAATTTAAATTAAAAAAAATGTGATCAAATCATTTTGTAAGTGAATTGTTGAAATTACCCAAAAAGCAATACACTACAATAAGAATGCAAAATGGCTAAGTAGGTATCTTCTAGTAAATAATGTAGGTATTTGCCAATTTTCACAGTTAACTAATTTTATTTAAATAATACTAAGTACTTAGCAAATATACCCCTAGAATTTAAATCTTAAAAGAAATACGTTTATTATACCATGATAATAATAATTCTACACTGAATTGTCACAAAGAGACGCTAGGCGACGAACTAGGATGGCGAAGTAAACGTATTTTATTAAGTTCTGTTAAAGTGTGGCAATAGTTAGGTTAAATTATTCACTCACACATCCAGAGATGCTTTAAAATGTCGAATAGTGGATGTGAAACTAATGAAATGGAGACTGATGACTGTTGTGTGATAATTTAAAATAACAAATCAAAATCTAAAACTTCTGTTAGTGATTTCAAGTTGCATGTTAAGAAATGATGTCTTATATATACTTTAATTGCTTACGCTGGTAAACATCACTAATGTTGTTACTTACTAAGCGTAACTCAATTCTAAGGAATATTGTATGGAATATGAGACGGTCCAAGTGTCATCACTTATCACAAAATAATATTCTGCACGTTCAATTAACGAATTTTGTAAATAATGTCATATTTAAAGACTACTACCAGTCAGTTTAATTAATGTTAAACTATGTACTATTTCATTAAGGATTAATTAATTAATATTAAACTCGCATATAGTAAGTTTTCCACATCTTATTTATTCTGATTAAACTTAAACCACATAGGGTGTGGTGGGAGTGACCAACAAAATTTTTTTTCTGTTGATCTGAGGTTCGTCATTTTTTGGCCGAATTGTGAAAAAGTTTACGTAAATAATTTGCTTTTAATTTATTTTTAGATACATGTGCAAATGCCATCTACAATGATGTGGTTTTTTCGTATTTTTAAAAGTGATAAAAGATAACCTACCCAGAATTATTGAATTTCCTCATAGAAACGTCGGAAGCAATTCTATATTTGCAAAAATATCCTAACTTAGATGTTTATTTCGTACGAAATATATAAATAGCCGCTTAAAATTTTCTTCTATTAATCTTAAGAATTTTTCAGTAAATGCCAATATATTATTTTTTAGATAATTAATACATTCGAAAAAATTGTCATTATTCGAACTTTACAACAGTTCTGTCAAAATTTAGAGAGTGCCTTTATGTCAGTAATGTAATGTAAAGAACAAACATCTAAGAAATTTATAGAAAAGATATGTAACTGCTAATGGACTTACCCAATATCCAAATTTTTGGTAATATATTTTTAACCACTCTATGTAACTATAATTCTACTCTGGACAATATTTTAACTACCCTGTATATGCAACTGCTCATGGGACCAATCATCATATTTTTTTTTAATTTTGAACCACCCGGTAAAATTATAACTCCACGCCAAACATTCTGTATATTTAACTGCCTATGAGCCACCATAATTACTCTCTTTTTTTATGAAATTTATTACTATCTTCTACTCCGCCCTATATTTCAATCATCATATATATGCAAATCATCATGGGCTACTCTATAAATCATTTCCCTTTCTAACATTTTTTATAATCATCCTGTATATCTATAATTCCTCTCACCCTATATTGCATCAATTCTTGATATGCAACTGCTTATGAGCTACGAAACGTTGCATTTCTAGACCACACAGTACAACTACAATTCTACTCCAGCAAATATTTCCGCCATGTTTTTTGCACCACCCTGTATAACTGTAATTCTACTGCGCCCTCTATTCCAGGAACCCTGTAAATTCAACCGCAAATGGGCTACCCTATATAATTATTTTTTCAAACCACCCTGTATATTTATAATTGTACTCTAGTTTATATTTTAAACCCTCTATATATGCAACTGCATCTGGGCCATCCAAGAAATATCTGATTTCGAACATATTTGGAATCACCCTGTAAAATCATAATTTATAATGGCTTATATCTCAGTCAATTTGGAATATGAAAACACATAACTTTTTACCCATCCAAAAATCCATCCATCCAAAAGTGGCAATTTTTAATTTAAATTCTTGAAGGGATCAGCTGTAAAAATGTAATACTAGAACAATATGAAATAGTTACAAAATTCTTAAAAGATCCTACATATCAATTTGTATTGAAATATTTATTCAAGACCAGTTTCAATCTGAAGTACGTTACCAAATCACCCAGTATTGAAACCCTCGTAATTTCAAAACTCAGCTGCCATAATTGTCACAATCTCGATTTTTCTCGGTATACGATATTTCCCGAGCAATCGACAAAGTCACAGTGCCGTTTGCGAGAATTACATATAATAAGATATATAAATAAACATTAAGTGTATTATATTGTTAGATAAATAAGTTAAAATATATTTTCAGCATATCACCTCTCGTTAAAAGAATATTTAACAATTCTTGACTGACTGCTATTATTTTAGACGACATGTTAAAATTAATTTAAAAAAAATTGTATCAAATAAAATAGCAATATATTACTAATATGTATCTACTCAAGCTTCATTTGCACATGGCATAAAACAGAAAACATACTCAACTCGTGTGGATCTGAAATCAAATGTATAAATTAGCTTTAAAATCTCTAAATAGTTAATTTACTTACGTAAAAGTTTTCATGAGAAATGCAATGCACCTGCTGTTAATTTATTTTTAAATAATACCTTTATTTGTTGACATTTTTTTAAATTCATTGAAATTGACAATTTGAAATGAATACATTAATAATTTTCACATTGAATTGAGAAGGTACTTTAATCTAGCGGCAAACACTGTTATGAAATGTCAAATTGAAATTCAATCCGCTACATTGAGGTTAGCCCTGAACCGGCCGTGAACATTAGAATTATTGTCAGATCTAACTATTTATCTTCAATTTCACTATTTGTATTTATATTATGGGCTTTGTAATATCAGTTAAATTGTACGAAACTATTAACCTTTAAAATACAAACAATAGAAATTAAAAGTATAATGTTCAAATAATAAAATATTATCGGAAACCAGTTACCACACAATAGACATTTCTGATTTTAGTTGACAAACTATATTTAGAAAAACTTGCGAATACCCAATAAATGGTCATTGTCATTTTTGTGGGTGAGATCGCAATACACTGATAATGTAGAATAACTTTCAGAACCAAACAAAATTTGTTATTTTTTCGTTTACTTTAGTTGGTTTTTCTCATTCGAGTCAATCCATCTTACGATTTTCTCTCCAAGCAATCGACGACACTGTTTGGCATTGACACTGTGGACGTAATTATGATTTCTTTATTTTATTTTATTTATTGAATTAACCATTATTATAAATAACTTTTTAACATTCTGCACTCAATGTCGTCAGTAGCTACTAAACAAAACACAAAATAAAGTAAAAGTAAATCAGTTGAGGGACAGAAAAGAAAATGGTTTGTCTTTGCCTATTTATATATAGATGTGCTGTTCTCTAGGAAAAAAAATTCTTTTTGAAATCAACGCTACCCAATTCATTTCCTGTCGTAGAAAACCAATTCACATACGATACTAGTTGTTTTTTCGATAAGTATATGCAGACGAAGTCGTGGGTAAAAGTAAGCTCATATAGGTAATTACACATCATTAAAAAAATACATATCTGATTATCTTTCATGTGTGTTCAATTTTTAGGATTATTATGAAAGCAGGAAAAACATCTGAGAATTTTCACTTTTGCGTGACCTTGATTTATCAAATAGCATGACCCCGAATTAAAATAATATTGTTGACTTCCTGTCCAACACTTGCTGAATAACAAATGGGTTTATAACGATTTACGTAGTCAAGAAGTGCAACTACTTTACCTTCTTCTGTTATAAGATCTCGGTATGCGTTTAGAATTTTAAAATATCGGTGACAGCTGAAGCGGAATTGGCCCGTTGACAAATTAGAGTTGTGTTTACAAACAAACCGAACTGAAAATAAAATTAATTATGAGGTCAAAATGAAGGTGTAGATTATTTTTAATTCATTACAAGTTAAAAAGTCTCTGAAGTTTTTGTCGACTCTAGACGTTCCGTTAATGACTGTGATTAGCTCATTAATTTAATTTAGTTCTTTTTTTGCATTCCAACCTATCTAAATAAATTAAAATTTCACAATACAATAAATACAAAATGTTATGTCTCTGGTTTGTTTTCATTAATTTTGTAAATTGCGTTATAAATTATAGTTTATTTAGAAACAATGTACAAAAAATATTTACTTTAGTGTGTTCATTTAAAATAAGAATGACTGTTTGTCATGAAGTATTTTTTTCCTACTTGATTTGTTTTTTGTAAAAATGATAGGCGTTGAAATGTCAATTTGGGATAATTCAAAATTTAGCAAGTGTAAGCTATGCAGTTCTATTTTAGTTTTATATATTTTTGTAGGAGTTGACAGGAAATTCAATCAATATCTGCTTAAGTACCTACAGGAAAACTGAAATATTTAAATGGTTAGCCGTAACAAAGTTTTCCCGTAATCCAAATGTGCTGTGTAAGAAATAGTGTTTAGGATAAACGAGTGGTTGAGACATTTTTATTTAGTCTAAAGACATTATTTTCTTGAGGCCATTAGTTCCTGATAAATGTTTTTGAAATTTGCTACTTCTTTTAAATTGAATTTAAGGAGAAGAAACATTTCTAAAAATTATGGTTCCAACAAGTTCATTTGGACGCCAACAATTCTGCTTCTTGTTATTTCACTTGCTCTCCAATTATTTGTTTAGTATCTTAAGAAGAATAATAAATGCACATTAGTTTTGCAATTTAATTTCTATAGTAAATAATAATATCACAAATTGTAGAATTTTGTATCACTACAAAACCGGTGAAGATATCTTGGAACAAAAAAGTTTCCATCATATTAGTTCACACAAATTCAAGATGGTTTATGGCTGTGGTTGTGTTCCAAAAGGACTATACCAAAATGTATGATTAGACCTTCAGGGATAGAGATAAAAACATAGGTGGCCAATTAGTTAATTAACGAAGGTGGTTTTAGGTAGATCAGTCAGGCGAATAAAAAAGAATGTCTCCTGGTAACAAAATTATCAATTATCAATTACAGGAAATCACCAGTTAACTTTAAGTCGAGGAGGAGGGTATTCTTGGTTCTCCTTTCTTCTCAAACTAGTATCCTTGGTGGCAGGCTTTTAGTGTCCTTTGACGAAAAAGTTCACCGATAATGTTAAACACAAAAAGATAACGTATGGTACAACTAGCCAAAGAAAAGTTGGTGAATTTTAAGCTTTTTTGCGCCCAAAAAAAGTGAAATTAGTACTGGCGCGGCGGGAGATATTCACAAATGTTGCAAAACTCCAAAAATCAAAGAATTAATGTAAATAATTTAAACCAATGACAATAAACACAAGGGCGAGCACGGCGGAACTATTTTCCTAGCTATGAATGCAGTGCAACTTTGTGTTACTTTCAATTCTTAAGGAAAATTCAACAATAGATCGAAGAGACAGAGAGAGTGAGAGTAAGAGTGAGAGTGAGAATTCAATCGAGCTGGTGATCCAAAAGAGCCTCAAACGTGGTAAATTTTGTATTAAAACGAGGTAATCCTAACTTCAACAGCCTAGAAGGATTCCTATGGGTTTAAACCTCAGGACAACTATGTTTAATGTAATAACCCAAGAAATCTGTCTTTACAATTTTGTTTAGATACATTTGGTACAGGATCCCCCCCCTGAAGCATGAAATCGCCCCACGGAAACACGTGTCTGGAACCGCCTCTGCTGGTAAGGGTAATTAGTTTTTCTCAAATCTTCCTACACAATAATGGTCTCTATAGGCCCAACATTTAAAGTCTCAAAAAAATAAAATTCTTACAAAATGTTCCAACTTAAAAATATCCATACTATTATATTTTCTTTACTTAAGCCATTGTGAAACTGACAAACATTCAACTTGCTATTTCCATTTAATTATTCAATCTTCATGAGGTCGGATCCCGACCTCGAAATGGGATTTTTAAATATACATTCGCTATTCTCAAGTGTAGTGTAATTTCCCAATAAATCCTTAAAATGTTAACAGATGTCACACATGATTTACTGGAAACAATAACAACCATTTGTAAATTTTTGGCTTTGATTTTGGGAAACAAAAACCGTTTTATTTCACTATACAAGTATGTGGAGCCTGAAATCCTGGATTGACTTCTTATATACTAATAGGAGCTCCAAAAAATCGCTTTATGTTAACAAAAGAGCCGCAGTCATTTGAGATTGAACGATGGAAGCAAAAGTTTCTTATGAATTATATTTCCCGTCTCTTGTTATTCTTATGTTATCATTAGTAATGGATATAAATTTCAGAAGAATCAAAATAATTGTCACCATTGTATTATAAATCAAGTATTAATCGTAATGTGTAATTTAATTCTTAATTTAAATTTCTATAATTGGCAAATAAAATTTGTGGAATTATTAACTTGCAAGTTAAAGCTCATATCCAATGAATCGTAAATGCGGCAAAAAATTAACAAAAGGTGTATGAAGTTAATGGCGTTCTCTCTGACTTCTGACACATGTCAAATCCTTAATGCAATATATCTGAAACAGAGAATTGGAGTTTTTATTAGAAAAGCCAATGGATATTTCAATTACAAAGTATTCACCCTTTCATAATAATAATTTGTGTTTAAGATTAAGGTAGTGTGTGGTGTCGGTGTCAGTGTCGTTGACGAAACATATGTGTAACTGTGTGCCCTAGTTAAGAAGCTTTCGCTTCAAAAATATGAAATAATATTCTGTGCAAAGCAAAATGAATAATTTAAAACTACAGACAAAACATTTCTTGTTTATTTTTGCGAGTGTATTTAAACATGAACCTAGAATAGAATGAAAAAAACTACTACTACTACTACTACAAAAGACGAATCTTAAGTCTTGATTCAATTAATTTGGTTGAGATAGTAAACAATCAGTAATATTTTCGGACTATTGTTAACCCAGCGTGATACAAATCAATGCTGTGAGAATAAAAATAAATTAAATATTTAGTTTTGTCAAGTAAAAGCTTTCCGAAGCACTAACAAAACTAGACGTTTGAATTGTCCTACTAAGATTCCGAAACTATTTGTTGAACAAAATAGGAAGAAAATGTATACAAATGACTATTTATGGAGTGACTTTCACATTATGAAAAGATAATATCCTTTGTACTGTTTATTGTGTGCATACTTAGTAAAGTTTCTCAAGTTTTCAAGAATTCATTTACATAAACACGGTTTTATATTCGTAAATTCATTATCGGAGCACTATATAAACAACTCGAAATCACTGAAGATACTTTCTCAAGGAATGTTTAATTAAGCGACTAATTCTGGGTGTATTATTTTCGAACACTAATAAACTATTCGTGCGAGAACTCGATTTTAATTACCCGTCTGCAATCAGACAGCCGTTTCCATAAGATTGTATAAAGGTCTATCTGTTCACGATGATGGTGTACGGATATTTTTATACCGAGTGGAAACATTTCTGTAGGTGATGCAGATAGATGATAATTTTTGTGAATTAAAACAGATTATCCTTTGCTTGTTGCACAAATATGAAGAATTCTCATAGCTGGATTGCATCATCATCATCATCAGTCTGCATCTACTGCAGCTCATAGGTATCTTATAAACTAAGCTACATTATTCTATTACGCGCAGCTTGCATATACTTTCCTCATATATACTTAGTTTCATAATATCTATTTATCGATTACTTTTCAACCTGTATATAAGGGTAATTTCCAGCTTTGCATCTTTCTTTGATTTTTTGAGTGGTTCCACTATTCAAAAAACACGGTGAAAAGTTTATGATTTTGAGGATAATAATGACAATGAAAATGATTTCTGATGAGGTAAACAGCGGAGAAATGTCCGGTTCAAATACTAAGAGGGAGGGTGCAATTTGGTTTGAATTAATGCAAATATTAACAGGTTGCTAAAATGTGACGTTCAAGTGAGGCTCTATACCCGTAATTTTAGGTTTTATAGTTTCCGAAATAAAGACGGGGAATGGGTATTTTTTTATATTCTTGTTAAGATCTTTTAAGTAAATTATTTCAATAATAAGAAAAAAATATATTTGTATTCCGCATAATGAGCCCTTTGATTTACATACATATACAAGTTATGTGTTTGAAACAATACTAATTTTAAATTTTCCATTTAATCCTGTAATTTGGCAATACTTTTTTTAATATTAGGTCTTATATATAGGGGAACTAATCGGTATATTTTTGTTGATATCTTTTAACTTTTTAATTATTTTGAAAATATGACAAAAATATATTTTGTGTTCCTCAGTATTCCTTTTATATGTAGACCAATCAATAGAGCAAAAATTAACTGATAATGTGTAAAAAAACTATCACATTAACAACGATTCGTAGCGATATTTTGATATGTTTTCCATACGCACCTATGGTTTTTTACTTTGTTATAAACAACTGAAGCAAGAAAATTACGTTTTTTTTCTTAGCATGTTTATAAAATCAAAACTAATAAACTAATCTCAATGGTGTCAACAGGTGAATTGTAAAGCATGAAAATACCAATGAAATGAGCCTAGGCTCGATCCGATTGGATCATTAGTAACAGGGAAAAACAAAAAATACTGGAAAATGTAGCATTTAAAAAAAAAACCGAATCTTCGTCACTTTAGAAGCTGTAGAACTGGGCTTGTAAGTAATTTATATCTAGTTTATGTGTGCCAAAACTAGGCGCTACCGGTTTCTTAGTTTTTGAACAATTGTGATATAAAGAAAATATTAGCAAACATGACAAAAAAGGGCGAGCGTATGAATGTATCCAAGGAGTAGGTGAAGCATGCTTGTTGAGGGGAAGCGTCTAGTATAATAGCGTATAATATAGGCAGGCTGTCTGTAATTTATAAATATTTTTATTACTTTTGTCAGAAACTAATTTAGATATTTTCAAGACTTTTTTGTCTGATTTAGTTCAGTTTTTGTTTCACTTTAATATAAACCTATTGCCTTAATTTTGGAGTTCTCCATAAAATATTATATAAATATATTAATCAACAAACAGTTCTCATTTGATATAATAAAATCGAACTAATCGCTCTGTATATAAGCTTTTTTGCGATTAGATTCTTTCACCATCTGTCAGAGTGACAGTTACTATCGATAATAATTATTGTCAGGAGTTCTCGTGTATTTATTT
Organism: Octodonta nipae; assembly: GCA_034190945.1. Taxonomy (NCBI): domain Eukaryota; kingdom Metazoa; phylum Arthropoda; class Insecta; order Coleoptera; family Chrysomelidae; genus Octodonta; species Octodonta nipae. Next base: position 15,073,809 of record CM067222.1, read on the forward strand.
CACATACATTTAACGAAAAATTAAAATAAAGGCGTTGTAGAATGATACATCTACTTCCAATATCTCTATTCTGAATTGATACTTGACGATCCATGTCGCATGGAGACGCACTGCAAGAATAGTGGACTAAAAACTTCATATCACAATTATTCAAAAACTAATAAACCGATAGCTCCTGGTTTACTCACACATAAGGTGGATATCAATTACTATCAGTTCTTACAAGCCCAGTTCTACAACTTTGATAGTGAAGGAGTTATGATAATATAAAGAAAACCGTTAAATTTTCCAGTATTTTTTGATTTTGCGTGTTACTAAAGATCCTATCGGATCGATCCTGGGCTCATTTCATTGGTATTTTCATGCTTTACAATTCACCTGTTGACACCATTGAGATTAGTTTATTATTTTTCATTTTAAAAACATGGAACGAAAAAAACGCAATTTTCGTGTTTCAATTGTTTATAATAAAGTAAAAAACCATAGTTGCGAGTGGAAAAAGTAGCAAAATATCACTACAAATCGTTCTTAATGTGATGGCATAGGCAGTATCCTGATAGTATTTTTTGCACGAAAAAATCTCTATTTATTGGTCTATTGATATATTATATGATGCGTTTTTCATTTAATTCTATAATTTGCCACCAAAAATGAACATTATGAGTTTCTTCTTATTTTTCTGTAAACTTTTCAATATCGTATGCTCAATAGTTTCGGAGAAAAGGGGGGCAATGGTCGATTTTTTTTTAATTTTCACCACAGAAGTACTCCTAAAATCAATATTTTTAGGATATCCACCCCGGATAGGGCCACCAAACTATACACTGATGCAAATTTTCAACCTATTTTCGGAGAAAATTGCTGTGATTTGAAAGAGGAAGAAATCAGGAGTGATATTATAAGGGTGTATTAGATGTACGGAACCCTAAAAATGCAGACCTGGTATCGTTGCAGTCTGATAATCTTGAGACTACTTTGCTTGATTAGCGGTTAGTGAAAGAAAGAATGTGGTAACTCCTACAGAAAATGAAATGTTTAAAGTAAAGTTAAAAGAGTACATTTTACTTATATTTAAACCAGGTTACTTAAAAATCATTTAGTTATATTCGTATTGCGTAAATAAAACTACATGATATTTATACGTTACAATTTAGCCGTGAACATATGATTTAATAAATAAAAAAATACCCCTATTCTAACCCAGTAAAGCAGTAATAAAAGAAAAACAATGATTACACATTTGATACTGATAAGCTTGAATTGTTCGAAAAGGTTGAAGATCTAAATGAAGAACAAAGGCAATACCTTACTACATATAAAGCGACTTCAAATGTTATTGAAGTATTCGACTACAATTAAAAGATGACGGAAGTAAAGAACATTCATCAAATAAAACTGCCAATATTGTGACACTGATTGTGTTTTGCTTTTGGCACATACAGTAACTCCTACTCCTTTATTTTGCAACAGTAATAGAGATAAAACATTTTTTAAAAAAATATAACCGACTTCTACCTATAACTAAAAAGCTAAAAATAATTTAAATAAAATACAACTCTAGCAAATAAATAACACATTCAATGTTGTTAGGTACCCACGAAGTAAAAAATGTAAACATTAAAAGGTGCTCATTCTGTACAAATTAATTACCTACCAATATAGTATATTTTTAAAGTCGGTTCCACGCAAATCTAAAATCCTTCATTGCGTGCTTATCTTGATTGTTGCTTGGCACCGACTTCAAAAATATACTAGATTGGAAGGTAATTAATTTGTACAGAATGAGCACCTTTTAATGTTTTCATTTTTTACTTCCTGGGTAGGTACCTAACAACATTGAATGTGTTATTTAATTGCTAGAGTTGTATTTTGTTAAAATTATTTTTAGCTTTTTAGTTATAGGTAGAAGTCGGTTATATATATTTTTTAAATGTTTTATTTTCAGTTTTTAGTTTTTTTGAACTCAGGTAGTTTTCATTCTTTATTTTGTATGTATAACCTTAATAGACCGAACCAGGTAACATCGAAAGCCTCAACATTACACAATGATACTTTCTCATTTAAATTGACTAGTACGCGTTGACTTAATAAGCCCAAAATATATTTATGCCTTATGGACTACGCCATGTAACCTTTTTTCAACTTTTTTTGACAACACTGTATAACTATAAATAATTCCACTCCAACCTATATACCAACCATCCTGTACATACGACAAGCATAAATTTGTTAGCTGCCTTCTGTAAAGTAGAGTAGAATCCATCCCATATTTACGGTGTCAAATCCGTCCTATATTTCAACCATAGTACATAACTCCTTGTGGGCTACCAAATAAATTATTTCATTTTTAACATTTTATATTATCGCCCTGTGTAACATTAATTCCTCTCCACACTTTATGCAACTTCTTATGGGCTATAAAAGAAATAATTTTTTAATCACACTGTATAAATATAATTCAACTCCAGCATATATTTCAACTATCCTGTATATGATTTGCTTATGTCCACATCATATAACAGTTTTTAATCACCCTATATAATTTTAATTTCACATTTTTTCCAACATTTTTATACCACCAAACGTCCAGTCCACCCTATATTCCAACCATCCTGTATATACAGCTGCCAACGGAACACTATCATTCTAGTCCGTCCTATATTTCAATCTTCATATAAATGCAACTCCTTATATCACTTTACTTTGTGATTTTGTTTGCTATAACTAAACACCCTGTCTATAAACGCACCAAATAGCAGTTTAAAGTTCGACATGTGTTGTCACTGAATTTTCTATTAGGCCGGGAGAATGTGACAACCAAAAGCACCGTCTTCGCAAAATGGAAAAAATTGCATTTAAATAGGTATTTTCCTGTTATACAAACAAAACGAGCTTGGTAGTCATCGATTTAAGGAGCCGAAAATACTATGCTTTACTACCTAGATGCTTGAGATGTACATAGAAAATTTTCAAATTCGCAATTAAAACTTCCAGTGCCTAAAATTACCGCAATATTACGTTGGAACTAAAATATTTATGAGGAAATGTCCGTTATGTCATTTCGATAAAATTTTTGATAAGAATTTTGGAATTTTCGGCGATATTCTGCAAAACTGCAAGTTGCACGTGGGAGAAAAGTATATGAGATCACTTAATGATCTTCCTTAATAGATTAAGCGTTAAAAAACTATACACATCCATAAGGAGTTATCGAAAAATCGACTAAAATATTATGGATATTGGTCGATTTCCATGGACGGATGTGTTTCACCAATCCGGATATATACTCTATTAAACAAGACACACTCATTCAAAACGATTCACCACAGGAAAAGAAATCAGGTAACATACATACAAAAAAAAAAAGAAAAAAAATACGCGACGAATTGATAACGTCCTCCTTTTTGGAAGTCGGTTAAAAAACAGATAAGTCTCCTGTATATACATGTAAACCAATTGCCAGTACCCATGGATTTTGTTTTAATTAATCCAACAGTTTTCCCAGTAGACCGAAATATAAGTGAGTTAGTATGTCAGATAAGTCCACTGATATCGAATGCAATGTAAGTAAGTGATACTAATGACACCGACATACTATCTGGATAAGTCACAGAAAACTCAACAAAAAGAAAAGGGTTAAATGAGAATTTCTCTAGGAAATACAGCTAAAGCTGCTGATTTAATTGTTACGTTAAGCAGTAATGTGGCAAACATTTTGACCACGCTCATAGAAGTTGCACAACAGTAACTATTTAGACGATAGGGGACGGTTAAAACTTAAAATTTTAAGCACACTTTTTTACACATTAAGATCATAAATAAATAACTTTAAATTACACTCCTGAAATACAACAACCCCCAAATTAGATCCTTACTTAGATGTATATCGAACAACAACAGCGCATTTCAGTTTTCTTAAAAGATGAAAATATTGCAAGGAGAAAAGGAAGATGCCATATGAAACGGAACCGCACAGATACTTATTTTATACTGTTGAAAACGTCAATAAAAATTTAAAATATTGGAATCGAATTAATAAAAATAAAATTATCCGGGTTTTCAGTTACTTCATTAAATCGGAGTTTTACTGTAGCTGGTCTGGAGTTGGCAGCTTATATCCGACATTAGTTACCCTCTTTATCATCTATCGATCATAGTTGTATGGACTGAGAACGTAGATGCTAAAGACTAACTCATAAACTTCAAGCACCACCTCCCTAAGAAGTATTTTCAACAAGGCACATATAGACACCTAGAGACGCCTGAAGACCACGACGGCGAACTATGGTCCACCATGAACTTGCGACTCTGGTATAGTCATATGATGAAAGAAATAATTATGAGGATGTTAACTGCAACCTTCTTTAAGAGATAGCACCATATGATGAAGAAAGAAGGTGTATAATTTTAAGTGCAATTTTCTTTTCATTCGTCTTTTGTTTTTTCCAACTACAAGACTTAATATCCAATATAATCTGTCATTCTAAATATTACTTGTATTAACATTTTGTGCTAGTTGTGTGTCGCAACAGTTTGATGGCTTTCGTTATTATAAGCCTCACAGTTAAAGACTTTCTAATCATTTATCGATATTTATTATACCATGACTATAATCAGTTGATTTTTACCATCAAAAACATATCATTTGTCATTGTACAAAACGAAATTCCATATCGCTATTATTAATCCAATATCGAGGCACTATATATCTTCAGAACTATTTGATTTCCAACGGTTATGCCATAACGGCGCCAAACATGTAACGCATACATAAATGGAGGTGTAATTTTTCCAATTTGTCTGATAAATGTTAGTATATGATTACATGTTATTCAAGAAAAGATTATTATCACTATAATGATCTTACCACAATAAATGCATAAATTATATTTCTGTTTACAGTGCTGTAACTGTTGATTATACATTATAATATCACTGCTTGATTGGCTGACGATCGCGTGTTTGTTTGGTGGAAATACCATAAAGCTGTTCTAACGTTTAACGGTGATTAATTAGTATGGATGTCAGAGAAATTATGAAGTGACTAAGTGTTAACTAATTTACTAAATTTCGTGAAACGTTTTAATTGTTTATAGCTGTCATGGGAAATGTCAGTTTTCTCCCGTTGCATTGGAAAGGCAATAAGAAAAGTACTGAATTATTCTTCTTCGTATTCTGTTTGTGTTACAAAAACTAGAGAGTTAAAGTTAAAAAACTTAAACGAAAGGAACTGGTATGAGTTATAGAAACATTTTATTATAAGTACAAGTACAGCTACAAGATCTCATACGTTGATGGGATCGCTGAAGCAACAGAATTTTTTGATCGCATTTTTGGAGAAATCACTCTTTCAAAATCTTACAAGTTGAATAAAGTTTGACTATTATGTATGTTCTTATGTATATTTTGGGTTACCTTGTGTATATAGAAAACAAAATATTTACTTAATTTCTTAAGGGACGGAAAAAGTCAGCTGACGATAATATGGTGGCTGGTCACACAAAGACGAAAAAAAATATTGTGTCCACGGATGGGGTACACAAGACAAAAAAATCTTTATTTGTTATTTAACGACAAAAAGTCATTGTTTATAAAAAGTTCTTATTGTTGAGAATATCAACTTACAATATAAAAATTTGTAATCAGATGTACCGGGTGTTAATAAATTATGAAAAATAGAAGATGCCCTAAGAGAGAAGTACTATTATTAATTACTATTATTAAAAAAGTTGTTTATGAGCTAACATAAAGTCTACACACAAATTTTGAATGAAAATTGGAATAATTCTACATTGCCACCTTCCAACTCCACACACTTTTCTGCTAACCTAATAACTTACCACTCAGATAGTTATCACCTATATCCATAAACATCAAATAAGCATCTCTTTCTGAACAATAGTTGTAGCATCTCTGGTTTTTATTCTTTTTGAGTTCTTTCGGAATAACACCATATAAACTTGAGACCCCGTTTTCAATAGTACTAACACACTCTCTTCGAGGTGTCATTCATTCTTTAATACAGATGAATAAGAAATTAAAAAATTAATGTATGGAGTGGAATTTTTTTGGTTATTGTACCATATTTTATACAGGAAAATTTAAATCAACATGAGTATTTGAATATTTTGATAACATTGTCTTACCATTTCTTAGTAAGTGAGAACTAGAAGTAGGTGGTAACGTAATTTGGGAAAAAGATGCCTGTCCCACTCATTCCACAGCATTGACCAGACAGTCATTTTGACACAAGATGGATAAGGAGGTTTGGCCCAATCAATTATCGCCTAACCTTTCGTTATTGGACTTCTTTTTGGGGGTGTGCCTTAAAACAAATGGTTGTTTCATGCAACCTTAGAAATATCAGGGAAATATTAAAAAATTTAGTTAAGAATGATTCGTAAACTGTACGTTTAATTTATTGGTATGTGGAGGTTAGGAGAAGGTAGGCTTATGTTATGGGAATCCAAATCGGGGGTCAGTTTTACCTCATCAGGTCAAGGTCATTCCAAGGTCAAATTACCATAATCTAATCAAAAAATCTGAAAAAATTCTTATAAATGTTTTTGGAGTCGCTGAATTCGAATCCAGGGCCGGTTTGAACTCATCAGGTCAGGTTCCAGATTCGGATTTACCGACCCAAAAACATGTGTATGAATTTTTTCAGATTTTTTGATTACAATTTGGGGAGTTGACCTTGGCTTGACCTTGAACCTGACCTGATGAGGTCAAACTGACCCCGGATTCGGATTCAGCTACCCCAGAAACATAGGCGTGCATATATCCGGTCCGATGCATAAGACTCTTTTTTGTGGGGCTATTAATAACTTTGTTTTATAACATGGCTCTTGAGGTATTTTCTTTTTTCCTAATTTATTAAAACCCTGTACATTTGATAGCAAATTTTTAACCAACTTCCAAAAAGGAGGAGGTTATCAATTCGTCGCGTATTTTTTTTTCGCTTTTTTTTTGTATGTATGTTACTTGGTTTCTTCTCCTGTGGTGTACCGTTTTGAATGAATATGGTCTTGTTTAATAGAGTATATATCCGGATTGGTGAAACTTCAAATTTTGGAAAAGAATTCTTTTGGCAAAGTGATCACATTTGTGAATGAACACATGCGTGCATTGGAAATCGATCAATATCCCTAATATTTTAGTCGATTTTTCGATAACTCCTTATGGATGTGTATAGTTTTTTAACGTTTAATCTGTTAAGGAAGATCCTTAGGTGATCTCATATACTTTTCTGCGACGTGCAACTTGCAGTCCTGCCGAAAATCGCTGAAAATTCCAAAATTCTTATCAAAAGTTTCATCGAAATGACATAACGGAAGTTTTAATTGCGAATTTGAATCATATAGGTAGTAAAGCATAGTATTTTCGGCTCCTTAAATCAATGAGTAGCAAGCTCGTTTTGTTTGTATACCAGGCAAATAACTATTTAAATGCAAATTTGTTCATTTTGCTTTTGGTTGTCACATTCTCCCGGCCTAATAGAAAAATTCAGTGACAACACATGTCAAACTTTAAACTGCTATTTGGTGCGTTTATAGACAGGGTGTTTAGTTATAGCAAACAAATCACAAAGTAAATTGACAGACGGAGTTGCATTTATATGAAGTTTTAAATATAGGACGGACTAGAATGATAGTGGTCCGTAGGCAGCTGTATATACAGGATGGTTGGAATATAGGGTGGACTGGACATTTGGTGGTATAAAAATGTTGGAAAAAATGTTAAATTAATATTATATAGTGTGATTAAAAAACTGTTATATGATGTGGACATAAGCAAATCACATACAGGATGGTTAAAATATATGCTGCAGTTGAATTATATTTTTACAGTGTGATTAAAAAATTATTTCTTTTATAGCACATAAGAAGTTGCATAAAGTGTAGAGAGGAATTAATGTTACACAAGGCGACAATATAAAATGTTAAAAATGAAATAATTTATGTGGTAGCCCACATGGAGTTATATACTATGGTTGAAATATAGGACGGATTTGACTCCGTAAATATGGGATGGATTATACTCCGTCCTATAGTTTACAGAAGGCAGCTAACAAATGTATGCTTCTCCGTGGGCAGTCGTATATACAGGATGGTTGGTACATAGGTTGGAGTGGAATTATCTATAGTTATACATTGTTGTCTAAAAAAGTTGAAAAAAGGTTATATGGCATAGTCCATAAGGCATAAATATATTTTGGGCTTATTAAGTCAACGCGTACTAGTACATTTTGTTCGTAAAGATTTACCTGTCAATTTAAATGATAAATATCATTGTGTAATGTTGAGGGTTTCGATATTACCTGGTTCTGTCTATTAAGGTTATACATACAAAATAAAAAATAAAGAATGAAAACTACCTGAGTTCAAAAAAACTAAAAAGTTGAAAATAAAACATTAATAAAAAAAATTTAACCGACTTCTACTTATAAGTAAAAAGCTTAAAATAATTATAACAAAATACAACTCTAGCAAATAAATAACATATTCAATGTTGTTAGGTACCTACCCAGGAAGTAAAAAATATAAACATTAAAAGGGGCTCATTCTGTACAAATTAATTACCTACCAATCTAGTATATTTTTGAAGTCGGTGCCAAGCAACAATCAAGTTTGATTCATTAGTAGATAAGTACGCAATGAAGGATTTTAGATTTGCTTGGCACCGACTTCAAAAATATACTAGATTGGTAGGTAATTAATTTGTACAGAATGAGCACCTTTTAATGTTTACATTTTTTACTTCCTGGGTAGGTACCTAACAACATTGAATGTGTTATTTATTTGCTAGAGTTGTATCTTGTTATAATTATTTTAAACTTTTTAGTTATAGGTAGAAGTCGGTTATATATTTTTTTAAATGTTGTATTATATCACTCTTCAGAAGACAGCATTGGTGGTTTGTTGTTAAATTTTCCATCCCTAAAAGCTGTAATAACTGGTTTATACTTTATTGTTTTTTTTTTCAAATATATGTTTTTATAAGAAAATGTTCTATTACGAGGTTTGAACTTGTAGGTGTAGTGATTTGAATGAAACGCTCTCCATACTATTTAAGTTTAAATTACTCATTTGCGTCGAAAGTTCATATTTTATTAAAGTACTAACTTTCGTTATTAAAAGCACCATCAATTAATACTTTGCAACTTAATTGTATTGATGTAAATAATTATATATCTTCCAATAGATAACTATTATCAAATCAATGTTGGCAAGTCATCAGCTATGCTATTGAAAAACACATTTTTATCTATCACGAAGTAATTGATTTACAGCCGCCAATTAGATTATGCATTTCATTATCATTATTGCACTGCATTGCTGCTGGCACGCTGCTATCATCGGATAACGCATCTGTTTGCATCTGTAATTTTTGTTACATCATCTAGACTTCCTTTTTATTTTTCTCAGCCATTCCAACAGTAATTCATTTAAGAGATCTTGTAGGTTGATATTAGGAATGGCCGCAAGGGGCGATATAACAAGCATTTAAGAACATTATTGTTGTAATGATGAATTAATTTTCTGATCGTTACCTAGCAAGCCCTCGCGAGGTGCGCGTATTATTATTTGAAATGAAATAGATAATCATTATAAGTTTGTGTATAATTCAATTTCCATTATATAAATTACAAATGTAGAATAATATGGTAATTGCTATAATCATTTAAATACAATTAAATTGCAATTTAAAATAAACATTTTATATTTTTTTATGCTGCTAATGTTGACTTTTACGATCTGATGTTTTTTTTAATGGATTTATGGATTACTCAAGGCGGGTAATTATTAATGCATTTATTGGAAAATATTTACTGTAAAACATAATGGTTTGGTATTTATTTTAAATATTATCTTGGAAATGTGCATGTCCGGTTTGTCTTACTAATTCAAAGATGTTTTCAAGTTAAAAGACTCAAGTTAGTGATGCTTGAACTACAATTTGTTTTTATTGCATTATCCACCTGACCCAGTGACTTTGGGTTAATGAAGTGATGTGGCAGAATACAACCATTTGATAAACCCGTAAAGATTGTTTATAGAAAAAATTCAATAGTTAGATGTAGGCCTACGTGATAGCTCACACAACTTCATATTATATTGCACGTTTATTGAACGAAACATGTCCACATCAGTTCCAAACAGAAGACTACTTAGCCTTTAAAATAAGACGAATATGTTAGTATTGGAGCTACTGGATTTATGTACGTTTAATTTTATCTAATACGTTTTAGAAACTGTTGACAAGATCAGTACGAAAATGCTTTAATGATGTTATAGCAGGCTTTAAAGAAATTTATTTATCCGGATGCCAATAAAGGAGGAATTTATCAATTTATGGGAATGGATGAAAAGATTAGGTAAATGCAAAAATTTCAAAACTACTAGCGACAATGTTTAAGCACTTTCTGGGAAATTTCAGTATGTTTCTAAATGTTTCGGGGTCTAGGTCAGACTCAGTTGTCAATGGCTACTATGAAAAAAGGTACAATTCTAAAATATAAAATTAAAATGTTTAACAATATCTATTATTTGATTTATGACGTAACTAAGAGAATTTAATTTGATAATATACAGGGTAGCACAGAAACATCAAGAGATAATATAATAATTTTCAGAATTTTATGTGGGCCACCTAGGTGCGAGGTATACGATAGTGAATTCGTCAGAAATGCGATCAATCAAGAATATTGTTGATTCAGTGATCGGATTAAAATCATAAGGAAAAACCAAGGAAAAATCTTATGAACTATCCCGATATTCATAAAAACATGGTCATTAGCAGTTTCTTCCTTAATCATCGGCAACCAGGAACGATTGAACTCGATTCAATCGTATTGCTACTACCTCTGTGGAGTTCAATCATTCGTGGTTGCCGATGATTAAGGAAGAAATAGCTAATGGTCATAAGGATTGTCCTGGGTGTTCAATTATGATTTTAATGGGATCACTGAATCAACAATATTTTTTGTTCTTCTTATAACAAAGTCGCACCTCGGAGCACCCATTTCAAATTCTACAAATTTGAAAGGAACTTTATAATTATATGATCTCTAGAAGTTTCTGTGCTATCCTGTATATTACCAAATTAAATTCTCTTAGTTACGTCATAAGTCAAATAATAGACATTGTCAAACATTTTAAATTTACATTTTTAATTGTGCCTTTTTTAATAGCCAGTTTGCCATTAATAACGGAGTCTGACTTAGACTCCCGAAACGTTTGGATATACAGAAATTTCGTGAATCGTTGTGTTATTTCTCAAGAAGAGCTTAAACACTGAAAAATATATCACAAATATCCTTCAGCACGCGCCGAGTAAACAAAAGAGACACGTAACCATGACTTTTCTGAAAGAGAGTATTAACCAGCAAAGCAAATTCAGTAATCCTATCGGGGAACCTTCAGGAACTATATATATAGCCTAATATTTATCGTTTGTCATAATAATTCAGAGTGTGATGTATCTGTCATGAGTAATAAAGGGTGTTTCTAAATAAGAGTTCTTCTGCTGTGTATATAATGCATTAAAATAGCCAAATAGTCCACATTAAAATGTGCCATAAAACGTACCCTTAGTTGTTTGCCCTTAAAAGGGCTCAAACAAAACTGGTGTTTTCCTGTTATAGAAAAAACGGTCAAAAATAAATAGGAAAGATTTAAACACTGCAAAGCTCAATTGACAGTTTATCAATAACTTAGATTGTTAAGCTTTGTGGCAACACCAGTATTTTAGTTGCCATGGTAAACAGATTTTTGTAATTTTTTGCCTAATAACCTAAATAGCAGAGTAATTTTTCTCGAAAATCATTGGAAATATCGATTTAGACAAACATAAATATTTTTTACGTAAAATTGAAAATAAAATAAAAAAACGAGCCGAAAACCCTACACCAACATAAATAGGACGCTTATGATTTGCATTGATTTTGCTTGTCGAAAAACGGAGTAGAACATGATATTTAACGTAAAACGTTATGTAAGACCTACAATTTGTCAATAACAGAAAAAAAAACTGTTTCGATTGAGCCCTTTTAAGGGCATATAAATTCATAAGGGTGCGTTTTAGGGCACATGTTAATAGAGACTTTATGGATTATTTTAATGAGTTCTATACACAGCAGAAGTTTGGAACCCAATTTTAGAAACACTTTGTATATTTGCTACACAAAATTCCAAATATCAAGATATGTCAGAAAACAACTATTGATTTTACATGGTCTTTAAACTGTTTTTAGTATATTATAATTAAAATATTTTCTTAATTGGAAATAAATTATTGCTTCAGTGCAAAAGAATCTATTCAATAGACATTAGAAAGGTTTGCACTTTTATTATTCAACTTAACCACGACTAATTCTGAGATGTAGAAAAACGGTAATTTGTTTTGAAAACTATTCGGTTAGGTATTCGGTTAGAAGAATACAAAACAATAAAAGAATACAATTTAACATAATATAATCAAATTTATTCATACTTATTTACATGAGTTAGGTTTAAGAGTATTTTGACGACTTTTTCTAAATGTCTAAACATAACTTAATATCTTCAAATTCCTCTCATCAAAAATGTCTCCCACTGATAACTTCGTAAGGCTGGAATTTGCGGGATAAAGCAATCACAAACAAATGCAGTTTGTGGCATGAATTTCAACTGCAAGCGCATTCAAAACGAATTATCTACTCCTTACTATGCAGCCTCAAAGGATGACAAATGCAGTACCTGATTTAATTTGGAAACGATCCAAGAATGCTGAACGAAACAAAATTCAGAGAGATCGCATTTTGGAATTTCCAAAGAAAAAAAATAATGTCGATATCTATACGATCTTGTATTGTTAGTTTTGGTGTAGTTTCAATTATTAGCTTTTGGATGACATTTAGAAATTGCAAATCTACATCTATTGATAGGTTTATCCACATATTTCATAAAATATATAATTTTTGAATGACTGAGGAAGTAAATATATATTTTGTTTCATCATTTGGATTTTCGTCCTCAAAACGACATGTGAAAAAATCTATATATAAATAGGCAAAGACAAAACGGTTAGGTACCATTTTCTTCTCTGTCTGTCAACCGATTTTCTTTATTTTTGTTTTGTTTAGTAGCTATTGGCGACCTTCAGTACAGAATATGTAAAGAATCTTTATTTACATCTTTTAAAATAACTAATTTAGAAATCAATTATTAATAGTTTTTCTGTTGATTTTATTCCTATTAACACACTAATAATTTTTACAGGCACCAGATCGACAAATAAAATGGGAATTTGTATTTTATCATACTCAATAATAGTTTTTTAACTTTCAAATAATCTGTTTTTATGAAACGTTGCACAACAACTGCGAGTTAATCAGTTTACCGGTATTTACTACTTACTAAATATAGAACAACAAATTTCATTGTTATATCAATTACAATCTTTTTTCATATAAAATAGTAGTAAATTTTATTACAATGTTTGTAATTCCGACTTAAGTTTTATGGGAAAATAACAAATGGGATAGTAAAAATTAAAAGTAGTCTAAGACAAGTAAACATGATTGGTTAAATTACAATGAACTATGTGATTCTTCAATAAGCATTCCAAAATAACAAAAAGAATCTTAAAGTTTGTATAACTTCTAGTAATATAAATTACAATATGTCTTTGTTGTCTTATATTACAATGTACGTACTAACTTAAATTTCAAACATTTGTAAGCTTGAAATGCTTTTTATTAGAAACTGACCTACCATTCTGTAAAATTACAAAGTTTGCATGGTTTGTATACAAAATTGTAAGATTGTACTCATCTCAGTAGTTTTTCTCGAATGTCTTAGAAGTGTATTTGAAAATTATTCGAATTGTATTATATTTTTTATTTTCGTACATTGATCTGTAATTTTACTTAATTTTTGTTTTGAAAAAAACTATAATTTTACAAAAAAGAGTGTGGGGCTTGAGATATTAGCACGAGGTTGAAAATTTTTCTGTTATGAGATTGTTTTATACAGTTTGTGCAACTTATGGTTATGTTGCACCGTCTTGTATGCTGCAGAGCCATTCTCAATGTTCTGAGGTAAACTGGTGATCTGTACTGTGCAGTTTTCATTTGGTCTAAATATATCCACTGGAATTAGTTGTGCCTCAGTGGTAGGACTGAGGAGATTAAGCAGGGATTTTATAGAGATGACACAAGTGGACAGTATTTCTGGGCGTGGCAAGCTGTCTTTCCGCGGTTAGTATAGCTACGAGCCTTGTTCTTCTTCAAACTTTAGGAATCTAATGTCATGTCAGATAATGATAGATAGGTACATCCATATACCTGTATATTACAAATTGTTTTAACTAATTGTTGTCTAAGTTGGAAATTTGCCCACAAAATGATGTGAATTACAATAATTTATTGTCAGTCATTTAATGTGTTAAAAAAACTTTATATCCAGTTTGCTATTAAAGCCTATTCTTTTTATGTCATAGGATCAGTGTTTTACACAAATTACTAAAAGTTTTTTAATATTTTATCGCGAAAGATTCGAGACATTTAAGTGTTTCAGGATAAATTCTAAATTCAGTTATAGGTAAGTACTCAAAACATAAATAATTATTTGAGAGTAGCGCAACTGATGAAGGTTCTCGGCTAGAACCAAGATATTGTCTTGCATTCAATGAATTAAAAAGCTCGAAACGATAGTATCAGAATTTCTTTCATAGGTTTTAGCTAACCTACGAATTCTTTCGTGTGATTTCTAATTTGATTTAGCGTGTTACATCCTGTCTCACTGGCTTTAAGGTACGTACCGAATTTGCAAGAGAGACACGATGTAATATATCCAAGCCATTTGTACACGTCACATTTCCCGATGAAAATTCAGTAACGCGATCGGAGTATAGTAGGTTACTTTCAGGAACTATATGTACAGCCATCTGTCACAATAATGTAGAGTTTGACGTATACATCATTGATAATATAAAATATAAGCTCAATGTTTCCTCATAACTCAAGTAAATTTAATTATTTTACAGGAAATTTCAAATAAACACAACGAACATAATTTCGCTAGAATTGAATTTTTGATAAAAAAGAGATGTTTTATATTTTCTGGAAAACGAATCGCGAAACTTAGGAACAGTAATCGTTATTTTTCTTTCAAATGTAGTCAGCCTATGCACTTTACAAACCACAACTATTGTAACATTGCACAAAAACTTAAAATTCCTGATCTGTACTCATCATTGACAAGAAGTGATATTGTTTTTGGTTTTAAAATAATTAACAACAAAATAGATTGTATTGACTTGTTGAGTAAGTTAAATTTTCACGTTCCTAAGCGACATCTTCGACACACTTCTTATTTTTATGAGTATGAATATCACTGGTTATTGCCGATGGAAACAATAGTTATGAATAATAACTGTTCGTGGCTTGATTTTATAATTGTAATGTTGCTAATGTTAGTATTAACTGAAAAGTTTTATTTAATTATTCTTAATCATTTAAGTGTTGTTTTATTTTAGTTTGTTAATTATTCTTGTACCGTTTCTTTGTATTCTTATACTTTTATGTATAATTGTATGTAATGTAAATGGGGTTTTACCCGTTCATTATAAATAAATAAACACAGTAAAATGGCGAACAATATGTTCGGGAACACAGTGCCGAAATAGGAAAGGCTGGACACTTTCGAAAACTATAATGAAGTTTCAGTAGGAATTGGCAAGTTAGATAACCTACGAATTCTGTCGTGTGATTTATATCCTAGGAATCACAGGAAAACGACGTTACGCACAGCACGACTCCCGATTTAGAGCCTCTGTCAGCTAGTTTTTCCTGATACGCCTAGATGTCGCATTTTATTTAGTGATAAAATATTATATTTAGTTATATGTACTAAATACATAAATACTTGTTGGAGATTTGAATCAGTTGAAGGTGGCGCAACTGATGAAGTTTATCTACTATATACAATATATGTCTATCGTTCAAAGAATTGAAAAACCTCGAAAAGACAGTACTGCAAGTTTCCCAACTAGTGGTTCAAAATAACTAAACATTTATTTTCTTTTGCAGGTAAGTCCTCTGAAGTCATTCCCTAAAGTGTCAGGTAAGTTAACTTGCACTAACACAGATATTTAGCGATTCGCTAAGCCAACAGCAGAAAAAGTCTCATTTACTTCAACACCCAAAACTCTTATAGACCTTTTCAATATAATCCCAAATGTCTATTGCATTAATTCTGACTTATTGTTAGTACTAGTTTAATATTCCAACGTCATATTTAAACTTCTGATGTTATATAATTTGCAGCAGCGCATACTTGCTAATCCAATAAAAATTCATGCATAAGAAGTTCGTGTTTTTGAAGCATAAAACTTTAGAGACGTGTAAAAATTATGGCTGTAAAGTATTCTTAAAGTTCACGCTTTTAACTTTAAACCTCATGTTGCATGAAAATGAACGTAGGTAGAAGAAAAATATATTAAGATATGTTTAAAAATTCCATCGAACAAGGAAACTTGAAGCTAACGCAAATCTTTATAATTACAATAATTTACATAATGCATATGTGTACATACTTGAATGCTCTAGAATTAGAAGTAATTTCTTAGTTATTATCGAAGAGGTTTTTAATATTTCTGTTTGTTGATTGGGATTATTCTGTAAAAATAACTAAAGTTATAAGTGAACCAAAACGTTGCAGGAAATTTCGAAAAAGTAATCTATCGATTATTTGGTTTACAGTATGTTTCATAAAACTCACTACTAGATTTCGTGAAGCCATGATTAATACTCTATACATTTTTGAGTAGCCTAAGCACTATATTTGCCTTAATTATTTATTATTGAACCAAATACGAACTGCAGTCTTCTTATACAATGTATACATAAAACCAGGTAGCGTACACATAAAATAAAGGAATCACAATAAAATGATAGGAATAAAACAAAAGCTCAAAATCACCATCCAAAGAGCTGTGTCGAACGTACAACATCGCCCCGGTGTGAAGGAGGAAGAGGATTGGCAGATACAGGAAAGTTACGTGATCAACAAATTTCTAATTTGCTAATTTCCAGAAACTCTCAGAATTTTCTGATCTACACAGAGTCATATGTCAGGTTGATGATTCAACACCTCTGGACTTACAGAACAACTTCAAGTATACCACCAGACAACTGATCAGAAACTTCTCAAATGGAAAGAGAAGCCCCTTCATGGAAGACATGTAAATGACGTCAACCAAGATTATGTCGACAGTTCAGCGTCGAACTACTGGTTAATCTCTGGTCATATGTTTCCTGAAACGGAAGGCTCTATATTGGCAATCCAAGATCAAGTAATTCCAACTGAGCACTACCTAAAGTATATTGTCAAAGACCCTTCTATCAACAACGACAGATGCAGATACGTTTGCCAAAGATCTGAATCTATCCAGCATATCACAGGAGGTTGCTAAGCGTTCGCTGCAACTGAATACAAAGAACGACACGATGCTGTGGTAAAAATTCTGCACCAGGAAGTAGCGCTGAAACTTGAGCTATCACAGTCGGTCAGAATACCCTACTATATATACAAACCAGAATCTATTTTAGAAAATAACTACAAACTATATTGGGACCGGACGATATTGACCGATCGGACTGTTGCTCACAATAGACCAGATATAGTTTTCTACCAAAACTAAAATCTCTAGAAAAAACAACCTTAATTGACATAGCAATCCCTAACAACAGTAATATAAATATTAAGCAGACTGAAAAAATAGCCAAATATAGGGATTTAGAATTTCAAATACAGAGAAAATGAGACATAAACAACACTCGAACGGTACCAATTATTATGTCAACAACAGGAGTAGTCCCAAAACATCTACTAAACAATTTGAAATACCTCGGTCTGGACGAACTGCTGCAAAAAGCCGTCCTGTTAGGAACAGCCCGGACGGTCCGAAAATTCATGGGAAACTGCAGCCACAACGCAAACAACGGGCCTGATAACCTGGCAAGGGCTCCCACAGAGCTAAACCCTTTTGATATGTAGTATATCTGGGGTTTAGTGAATTTTCCCCTAAAGGTACGCTATGCGTGCCTTAGAGATAGTGTGCAAATGATAGAATAATCTATTATGATATTGTATAATCAAAATGATAAGTACCAAAACGAAATAGAATATACAATCCATGTCTGTATAACCTGGAAGAAACAATTGAGTTTTGATTGCTGACAATTGTGGTGACATGAATAAGTTCAGCACAATTAACGGACTACAAAATTTAATTATTAAAGGAGTGACAATAATTAATACCACACCATAAGCACTTATGTAGGTTGGTACTACTGTGATGGTAATAAACAGACATTCACCTTTGTTATATATCAACAAAAAAATAAATACAGTTCGTAATTATTACTCAATATTCTCTATCTGTCATTTGCCCACGGCCAACTAATTACAATATAAATTTTTAAAGACCCTCTTTATTATAAGATTACATACAGGGTGTTTCTAAAATAGGGTTCCATACGTCTGTTGTGTATAGAAAAATCAATATAATATAATATAAATGTAAAATAGCTAAAAATATGTGTAATAAAACGCGCCCTTAGGAAGATATATGCCCTTAAAAGGGCTCAAGCTTTTACTAATTAAACACTGCAAAGCTGTGAATTGACAGTTTATCAATAACTTAAATTGATAAGCGTTATAACCACGTCAGTCTTTTATTTGCCATGGTGAACAGATTTTTGTAATTTTTGGCCCAATAACTTAAAAAGCAGAATAATTTTCAAACTGAATTTACTCGAAAACCAGTGAAAATATATATGTGGACAAACATAAATAATTTTTACGTAAAATTGTTAAGATAATACAGTCCGGATTTGCATGACGAAAGAAGGAGTAGCGCGTGTTATTTAATGTAAAAAGTTATATAAACCCATACATTTTTTTTTCTATTTATGTTCCATCGTTTTGTCAATAACAGAAATAAACACTATTGTTTTAGCCCTTTTGAGGGCAAACAGAATGTAGTGTGATTCACTTTAAACAAATTGAAAAATCAAATGCGGAGTTTAAGCTAGTCCTTTATTCAATTCTTATAATAATAATGAACTTGAAGGTGGATGCTAAAATGGATCATTTATGTATAAACCTACCTACTTTAACACATTTTAACAATTTTTATTTCGGTTCTCTGGCAGCATTGATCCCAAAACAGATACAATTATGTGCATGAATAAGTTTTTTGGTGAAATGCAAGCGTATCTAAATTAAGTAATTTTTAAAATCCAATATCCTAATATATATGAACACATTGACATAATTAACTTCATCAAAGACGCGGGATGTAAGACCGACATCTAGGATTTTCGAGAGATATATAATATATATTGTCTTGCGTACAAAGGAATGACACCTCGAAGAGAGTAACTTCATTTAGTCAATATTTTAAGTAAGTAAGAAACATCGACATGGTACGTCTATGTAATTCGACATGCTAAACACGATCGAATAAATTTGGGGCGATTAATTAAAAGTTTCACTTTAAAAATATATTTTTACGTAACAACATTACCAACAAAACCAAGCCAAACCAAGTTTTGTCAAGTGCGAGTTGGACTCGCATACTTACTAAGAGTTCCGTACCACCTTCAAGATTTGATCCAATATATGCGAATCAAAGTATATACTTTTCTAATATTCCAGTTTCAGACAAGCAGGGAATGTGTTCATTTTCTTATATTTACTCTAATATATTTTAAAGGAAGCGTTTTAAATTTACAAAAAATATACACTTTTGTTTTCCACACAGACTTTTTATTTTTTCTGAAACATGATTCACCTGATTTTTATACAAATATGTATTTAATTTTCTAATTTGGCCCCCTAAATTAACATTAGAGTTTCATTTTACTAATAAACCTTCAGAGAAGCCTTTTATAATCTACTGTCTGAATTTTAGATTCTGTAGATTGGAAGATAAAGGGGAAAATAGGTCAAGTTTTAAATAATAAATTATTAAATATTTTAGACAAATTATTTACAAATACAAATAAAACATATTTTTCAAAATTTTAGATACTTCGGTTTCTAAAGGGGGAATAAGTCGAAGTTTAATATTTCTGTTAATATCATTTAAACAAATGAATTAAAAATATGGAAAAAAATATTTGTAATTCTCATAATGAGCATTTTATTTGATATATTACATCATGTGTCTAAGTACTTCTTGGGAAATAACACCACAGTTTAAAGAAAATTGCTGTATATGCAATTTTCTTTAAACTTTCTGACGTCAGAAATCAAATAATACGCATTGTCAAATATTTTAATTTTACATCTTAGAATTGTACCTTTTTTATCCAAGTTTTTTAACCATTGACAACGGGGTCTGACCTAGACCCCGAAACGTCTGGAATATACAGCAATTTTTTTTAAACTGTGGTGTTATTTCCCAAGAAGTACTTAGACATTGAAAAATATGCCGCGATATCATTCAGAAAATTACATCATGTGTTTGAAATTAATTTTTATTTTCCAGTTAATTCTATAATTTGTCCCAATCGGCGTTTTCAACTAATTTTTTTATAAATTTCAAGTGAGCCCCAGAACCAATAATTATTTTCAAAATTTTGGGAAGTATAGTTTCGGAAATAAAGCAGAAAATGAGAATATTTTATATATATTTGTTAATATCTTGTAAACAATTAATTTAAAAAATAAGAAAAATATATATTTGTATTCCTATTAATGTTAATGAGTCCTTTCATTTGATTTATAGCATGATGTGTTTAAAAGTTATTTTTTTATTTACCGTTTAATTCTACAATTGTCCCCCCAAAATTAATATTGGGGGTATCTCCTTATTTTTCCTGTAAGTGCAGGTAAAGCTATAAAAGCCTATTTTTTTTCTTATAGATCATTAATAAAACGGTGGAATGAGTAATTTTCTTATATTCTTGTTATTATCATTTAAACAATTTATTTTAAAAATAGGAAAAAAACACATTTGTATTCCTCATAACAACCTCTTTCATTTGATGTATTGCATGATGCGTTTAAAAAATATATGTTTTTTATTTTCCGCTTAATTCTATAATTTGCCTCCCAAAATTAATATAATGATTTCTTCGTATTTTTCCTTTAAACAAAAAATATAAGATCTTATAGTTTGGGGAATAGGGGGGGGTAATTTTTTTACATTTTTATTAATATATTTTAAAATATTAATTTTAAAAATATGAAAAATATATTTGTATTGGTCATAATGAGCCCTTTGATTTGATATATTACATTATGGGTTAGGAATAATTTTAATTTTCCATTTAGTGCTGTAATTTGCCTCCTAAAATTAAAATTAGGGATTTCTCCTTATTTTTCCAGTAAATTTCAGGTAAGCACCTACATCTCTAATTTTTTTGAAAAATTTTACGGCTTATAGTTTCGGAGATAAGGTGGGGGAATTTGTAGTTTTTTTATATTTTTGTTAATATCTTTTAATTAATTTATTTAAAAATCTGAAAAAAATATATTTGTTTTCGCCATAATGAGCCCTTTTATTTGATATATTACTTGATCCGGTAGAAACAATTTTAATTTTATATTTTCCATTTAATTTTTAATTGAAGTTTCTCCTAATTTTTCCGGTAAAATTCAGATGAGGCCATATATCTCTAATTTTTTTTAAAAATTTTACATCTTATAGTTTCGTTTTTTAGTCCCCCCCAGAAGCAATCCTAAAATCAAAACTTCTTCAGTTACGATATGTACTGCTGATCGGATCAAAAAACTATATACTGATACAAAATTTCAACATTTTCCGTCCAGTATTGTAGCAGAAAATTGCTGTGACGTGAGGCAGAAATCCGGAGTGATATTATAAGGGTATCCGTATATTGTACGAGTATATACGGAACCCTAATAACCAGTGCTCGTAGTTCATGCAACCGGTTTGTGACACAAAAACGATGCCTTTTACCAATTTTAAATCTTCATCACATGGTATATTCTCTTTTCTTAATAATGCAGTATATAGTGGAGCGTAGTTTAAGGGGTATATAGTGTTTGCTGTATTCTTTCCATTTGCTCCAAGTCCAGCCCTAGTTTTACTCATTTGTTAGAATTATTCTACACTATAAAGTCTGGGTCAATACAAACACTATCATGCAAAGGGTGGTTATATTTTTGTTTCCTATTTAAGAAACTATAGTGGATTCTTTGCGGAATCCATATTATAACAATCCAACATCTCTTGATTTACTGGGAAGAAATTAGATTCCAACGTAAGTGGGTTTCCGCCACATGGATACTTTACGGGAAATAATTAAGTAATTACTACTGTAGTTTAGGTCCGTATTGAAAAGAAAATTACAATAAAAAAATGGAATACTCAGAAAGTTTGCGTTATTACTAAATTCGATAACCCAGAAGCAAAGTATAACTTTTGTTTCCAATTTTTTTTCGGATTAAGTTCCAAAACTACTGCTATAAATCACAGAATATAGGACTACCATAAAGCAAATTATTTCAGTTTTAACTACACAATTTTAATGAGCTAACATACGACATGAACTTTATTTTGATTATTATTGCATGGAACCGTGAAGTACTTTCTGACAATTTATTGTTCAACATAACACATTAGGAGTTGTTGTGATTTGACTACCACATAAAAGTTTCTTGTTTATTACTTGATTTTATTATTATTTTCCAGCAAACAGTACAATATAATTCCTCAATACCAACAAAATTGGGAGCAATTTACCATACCCATTAAAATAACTATAATAAAATGCACTGAATGATTACTATCAAAAATTGTTAGTTTAATATTGTAATAATTAGTTTTTAGAACAAGTAATTTTCGGCAATTATTTTTTGGTTTCTATTTATCCTTATTTACAGTTTACAATATCTGACTAAATAAACTACTTACTTTGTTTCATATGCACAGATTCTGCAGACATACAAAGCATAACTTCAGCTCTAGACGGGGTCATATACCGAAAAAATAGACAGTGTTGTTACAAAATTTCTGCCTGTATATATTAGTATCTTCAATTAAGACAAAAAAGCGTGAAAATTTTAACTTTTCTTTACTCTTTGTTTTACTGCCATTGAAAACGGGATCCGATTTAGACCATGAATTAATTAAAATTTTGAAATATAGAGACTATTTTCCCCAACTACAGTGTTATTCCCAAACAATCATTGAGAAAAAAACATAATCCTAACCTGTTCCAAATATAGAATAAGTAAAAAATTCTTAACAGCAAAAATTTCAGGCCTCGCACAAAAGCTACCCATAAAACCAGGTTACTACACAGGGCAATAATAAAGAAAATTGAAAAACATACAAAAGAGTTATTCTAACCTCAGCTCTATTATTTTTTTGCTTATATGAGTTATTTAAACAAGTCAGGATTTGGTACCCCATCCATTTTAAAATAATTTGATGAAGTTCAAGTTGGCCTCATATACTAGTGTTCGTTTCTCCGTCAAGGTTTCTTATAGTGAATATAATAAATTATAAAGATTTTTTATATTCTAGTTTACCTCCCAAAATTAACCCTAAGATTTCATTGAGTGTTCCCTAGTTTTTTACTAAATTGTAGGCTTAGTAATTTAGGAGATTTTCAAATATCCTTTTCAATTACTTTTCACCCATGAATTTCAAAATACAATTTCTTTTATTTGGTAGATCAAATAATGCATTTTTTACATTAGGATTTTTTGCTTAGCATTTCCTAAATACTTTGATAGAGCCATATACTCCACATTAGGTCAATATACTGTATCAAAATTTCCTTAAGCCGGCCCTGGTTTCATTCCGGCACGACACCGATCGCTTTTAGGAAAAAAAATGTTCTCGAAATGGCCCGGCTTATGTAGAATTGATGATTGATTGTACGAGAATTTTCGATACTGGTTTTAAAAGGAAGCAGCCCACCATCGCAAGTTAGTTACACAGCGACGGCGAGCGTATATTGTAATGTTATTGTCAATCAGCTGTTCTGTATAATTTGATGTAGATAAAGATCGAGAAAAATGAAAGTGAATATTAGTTGTATAGTTTTTAATTGAACCCACGAAATTTATAACAATACGGAAGTTTTTAAAATAGGGAAGGCAGCGATCATTGAAAAGTTGGTGCCATCGATAATGTAAGGTAGAATAATTTATCAAAATTAACTAATTATTTAATAAGTCTTTTCAAATTTTGGTTATTGTTAACACAAAAGCTCCGATAATTACTAAACAAAAAATATAAAAATTGAAATCATTGATAAACAACGGTTAAAAGGTATCGAACTGTTTTGTCATTTGAAGACGCGAGATGTAAAGACCGACATCTAGGATATTCGGGGAAACTAGTGCATAGAGGTTCCGAATCTGGAGCCGTTCCATGTAACTACTGTTATCCGTAATTCCTAGGTTAGAATGTCGCGATGAAATTTTCAGGTTAACTTCACCTGTCAGAGATATTGAATACTCTCTTCGAGGTGTCATTCCTTTGTACGCAAGACAATATATCTAATATATATTGTTTCTGGTTAGCGAACCTTCATCAGTTGCGCTTCCCACAATTCAATGTCCTCTCGAACACTTCTTTACGTATTTGATACATGTCGTTAAACTAAAAGACGCGAGATGTAAAGACCAACTTTTAGGATTTTCGGGAAAACTAGCACATAGAGGTTCCGAATCTAGAGCCGTTCCATGTAATTGCTGTTAATCGTAATTCCTAGGTTAGAATGTCACGTTGAAATTTTCAGTTTAACTTCACCTGTCAGAGATATTGAATACTCTCAGCGAGGTGTCATTCTTTTGTACGCAAGACAATATAATATATATGTTTCTGGTTAGGGAACCTTCATCAGTTGCGCTTCCCACAATTGAATGTCCTCTCGAACACTTCTTTATGTATTTGATACATGTCGTTAAATTTGAAGACGCGAGATGTTGATACCGACATCTAGGATTTTCGGGGAAACTAGCACATAGAGTTGTTTTCGAAGAGAGTATTCAATATCTCTGACAGGTAAAGTTAATCTGAAAATTTCATCGTGACATTCTAACTTAGGAATTACGACTAACAGCAATTACATGGAACGGCTCCAGATTCGGAACCTCTATGTGCCATTTTCTTCGAAAATCCTAAATGTCGGTCTTTACATCTCGCGTCTTCAAAATTAACGACATTTATCAAATACATAAAGAAGTGTTCGAGAGGACATTCAATTGTGGGAAGCGCAACTGATGAAGGTTCGCTAACTAGAAACAATATATATTAGATATATTATCTTGCGTACATAAGAATGACACCTCGAAGAGAGTATTCAATATCTCTGACAGGTGAAGTTAACCTAAATATTCATCGCGACATTCTACCCTAGGAATTACGGGTAACAGAAATTACATAAAACGGCTCCAGATTCGGAACCTCTATGTGCCATTTTCCTCGACAATCCTAAATGTCGGTCTTTACATCTCGCGTCTTCAAAATTAACGACATTTATCAAATACATAAAGAAGTGTTCGAGAGGACATTCAATTATGCTATGTGCTAGGTTCCCTAACCAGAAACAATATATACTATATTTATATATAATATATATTGTCTTGCGTACAAAGGAATGACATCTCGAAGAGAGCATCTCTTTTGTTGTTAAGTAATTATGTTGTTCAGCTCACTATGTTTGAAAATGCGATGATTAATGCACGATGTTATGAGTTTGTATAAGGTTGGGAGGCAAGTGAATGGTCGGTACCTTGCTGGGTCCTGTGCACATAGGTTGTCCTTTGGTAAGAGATATGTAGCAACATGCGTAAGGAAATTAGGCATCTTGTGTGGGTGATTAATTAAGTCATTTATAAGAGCTGTTAGCGTTTCATGGGTTGCGTACAGTTTCTTTATCCAGTAATTTTGAACACCAACTGGTCCTGGTGCTTTCCGGTTATGGAGGTGCTTCATTTTGTTGGGTGTGTCTTCCGTAGTAAATGGTTGGTGTTGCATGCCATCACAGTTCTAAGATGCAGCCTCCTCCTTATTAATCCAGCTGGTTCTGGAGTTATAGGAGATGGTTGTGGAAAACTGTGTTTTCCAAAACTCCTCGATGTCTGTTTTACTGGGGTGAGTAGGGGCTTCATTATTATTAATGTTGTTAAATTTTCTATAAAACCCGTTTTCTGATTGTCGGAAAAGTGTGTTGTCTAGTTTCCGTTGGTTACTGGTTTTGTACCTTCTCAATCGACTTGTGTAGACGAAGAACTTTTGTCGTAGACTGTCCAGACACTGCTGAGATGTGATGTTTTCTCCATCCCACTAGGAGTGTATTCGGTTATTGTCCATGATAGTCTTGACAAGCCTTTCTATTCTATTGTTCCTGACTCCTCGTTGGACTCGGTCAGTCTTCCAACGTCTTTCCGAAGAGAACTGATTTTCTTTCAAGTCTTCTTTACCAAGGTGGTATTCGAGGTGTTTGTCTAAATTGGGGAGGGTCTTGCTTTGGTCATACTGCGACCCCAATTGTTCTGCAGATGGAAGTTGCATCATTGTAGATGATTGTAGCGACTCTAACGTATTAGCACCTAAAACATAGTTTGGCAAGATAAATTTGTTCATAGCCTGCAAGACGAAACCTAGTTTCTTAGATCTTAGTTTGGGAAGAGCTGGTCAGTGGTTCTATTCCACTATACTCTATAAGAGCTCCTTCCATTTCTGCTTGGATCTTCTCAATTAGGTCAGCGTTGGTTGACTGTTCTTGTTCTTGAGTCTCGTCCGCTCTTTGTGCCAAAGGTGTTTCAGGCCCTGGATCGATTTTATGTCGACCAAATAGTTCGCGCTCCACTTTGCTCTTTATTCTGTCCTGTTGTTCAGGCCAAATAAGGTCATTTCTCAAGATGACACGATATTGATCTGTTCACTAACTTGAAGCTCTGGGTACTCACGACAGAACCCTTGATGGAGTACTTGGCGATATCCAGTCTTGTCCTGGCCAAGGTTCGTAATTCTGTAAAACGTGTGCATTATAAATACATTCATGGCGCCAGTCCATTTCATGCGCTGTCTTTTCATTCCCGCTTGAGTGAGCGCTGGCTGTTGATCCTGCGCAACACTTTCTGCGAGTGGAGTTCTCGTTCCCATTTGACTCCGTTGGTGATGGTCACGTTGTTATTGTGACTGTTTTGGTAAGTGTTGTTGTGGTTCTTCTGGTTCTTGGGCTATTATTAGTAATATTTCCAATTTAATAAAAGCTGAAAACTTGCGTAAGCTTAATAAATGGCGATTATTATGTATTATAAAATTTTCTAGGTTCTATTTAAATAACAAGACGATGGGGAAAAATTTTAGGGAAGTTTCCAAATTTGTTAGTTTTTCCATTAATTTAGTTCAGTCTTTCACATTCGAGTCAATCCATCTTCTCTAAGAAAAATGGCGACCCTGTTACTATTATTAGTTTGGCAATGACAGTATGGACGTAAATATTGATTTTTTTATTATATTTTATTTAATAAATGAACCAGTATTAAAAATTAATTTTAGCATTCTGCACTGAAGGTCGTCAGTGGCTAATACACATAATAAAAATAAAGAATATCGATTGAGGGACAGATAAGAAAATGGTGCCGAACCGTTTTGTCTTTGCATATTTATATATAGATACAAAAGCTTTCTCCCCTCAAGATATTTTCTTTAAAGATTATTCCAATAAGATAAGTCACATATATTGTTTATGTGACAATAAACCATACGGAAAGAAACCTTACAGTTTCAGGAATCGTAACGCTATTACAAAATCTAGATTAGATTCAATCTGAATTTACTTCAAGTCGAGCACAACTTTGCCGTATACTCGGAAATTCGATCTGAAAACAAATTTTGCCGGAGATATTTTCGAAGATTGTTTGAAATTCTGAGGCTGTAACATCCGTTATCTAAAGGTCGTCCAAACAAATTCAGTAGCAAAGCAAACATGCAAATGTTTGCTGATATAGTTCAGAAGCATCCGAGGTATGCCGTTAAATCGAGATGTAATTAATGAACGCATA
Source organism: Octodonta nipae (assembly GCA_034190945.1). Taxonomy (NCBI): domain Eukaryota; kingdom Metazoa; phylum Arthropoda; class Insecta; order Coleoptera; family Chrysomelidae; genus Octodonta; species Octodonta nipae. The sequence continues at coordinate 15,101,864 of CM067222.1, forward strand.
TAAGTAGGTAACGAAAGAGTAAATGTAACAGATGTGCTGAAATTGCTTGAACGTTAATCACAGCTGTAGCCACAAGTCCGATCAGTGTTATATGGATTAAAATATGCAAAATGCATGATGACAAGGTCGTTCAGATCCAGTAGCTGATATTTTATGGAGTGAAAAAAAAACTAGTTTCCTTTGCAAATTTAATTTGTCCGGTTTGGAAAGAATTAATTTTTAAATTTACGAAATAACTAGAGTGCATTAAAATATTAAAAATTCTGTGTAGTATTCCAAACAAGGATATTTCAACTGTTGGTATTTATTGTGGAATTGGAAATATATTTCTTAAATTATTCTGTTTTGTCATTTTTACAAATTTCACCTCCCTTCCAATTTGAACATTACCTTATTTACTATTTTATAAATAACTTATACAATAATTTAAATTTAAAAAAGAACCGACTTCAACTGACTTAATATAAAAACCATTTAGAAACAGTGTGCAACAATCACTATTTTCAGACATATCTTCTTTTGTATCTGATTTAAGATACAATTCTAATGAAAATTTTAGCGTATTCTTATCTCTCTCTCTTTCTTTGTTCCTCCTCCTCTCTTTCTCCCTCTATAATTCTTATTCTTTCTCTATATTTTCCAAATATATTTTAACTTTTTTTATTTATTTTATTATTTGGACCCCTTTCTATGTATGTAACTAATTCACTCTATAATGCATCCACACTGTATATGCTTCTGTGTATTGGTCACCCCTATATAACTTATTGGTCTAACATTTTCTGAACTATAATTAAACTCAACACAATATTACAAGGGTCCTGATATCTTTAAAACCACCGTGTATAAGTATAAATCCTCTCCATACTATTGGCTCTTTCTATTGATTAAATTATTCCTGTATATCAATGAGTTTACTTCGCCCCATATGTGTAGTATTCCATTTTTGCAATTGCTCATGGTCTATCCTATATAACAAAATTCACCGTTTTGAACCACATTTTAAAACTATAATTTTACTCTACCATTTATTTCAACCACCCGGTATATGCAACTACTTCTAAAATTTTGTAAAACCATGTCTATAATTATACCCCGTCCTACGTCCTATAATTCAAATCTCCTAACTGCTTATGCTTACATAACAAATTTTTGATACACCCTGAATAAGAATATAATATAATAATATATAACTTGTTTAAACCGCCTGGTATAACTGTAATTATACTGCACCTTATATTTCAATCATGTTGTATATTCAACTGCTTCTGACAATTTTTAAAGCCTCTGTATAACTGCAATTATTCTCCATCTTATAACGCAAATATCCTCTCTGTTTAACTATAGTTTTGCTCCACTCTTATCTGAACCACCTTATATACGCAACTACTTATGTGACATTAAATAAAATATTTTTAGAACCACCCTGTATAACTAATTCAATTCCAACTTATATTTCAACCATCCATGTATACAATTGCTTATGTACCACCTAATATTACATGCACGCTCGCACCCACCTACAACCGTATACCATATAGAAGAGTTCGCCGCCATAATAAATTTTCGTTTCGATAAATTAACGGAATATTTTCTTCCATTTCACGCGACTATAAGCCCACTAACTTAACTTCGTGTCTAAAAACAACTTACTTCAAACGAATTAAAATGAAAACCATTACAAACCCCATGTACGATATACTTTCATGGCATATTTAGGCATTTAAACTAGAGATTTATGATGAAAATTTGACATTTACCATGATGTTTTTTTGCATATATTTTTTCGATTTTTAAAGAAAGGGTAAGTGTAGAAAAATATACGGAATCAAGCTGGAACAGATCTTTGTAGAATACAATTTATAATATTCAAATTTTTTGAGCGGTTTTAGAGAAAACAGTGAAGATTCCCTGAAATTCACTGAAATCTAGTCCCTTATTTACTTTTTTCTAATTTTCTGAAAAAACGCAAATCTCATGATATAAACAATTATGTGGGACCTTTCTATAATGTTCCTTGATATAATGCAGTTTAAAACATCAAAATTGCCCAAGCCGTTTTTGAATAATCGCTCGTCACAATAAAAAAAAAAGTTGTAGACGAATTGATAACCTCCTCCTTTTTGGAAGTCGGTTAAAAATTGACAATGCTTTTATTGTGATTATCAACTTCATTAACAATAACTTAGTAGAGGTAATGAAATGTTGTAAGATGTATAATTAAAGATAAGAGATAAGCGAAAAATGTTAAAAGGAACAAAATAACAACAAATTACTAAAAAAAGAGCGGGAGTCATTTGAAACTGAACGATGCAAGCGAAAGCTTCTTATGAAATATTCTTCCCTTTCATTATGTCATTCTTAGTAATGGATATGAATTTCAGGTGAATTAAAATAATTGTCACTATTTTGTTACGACTCAATTATTAAAACTAATATGTAATTTAGTTCTTAATTTAAATATGTCTGCACTACAACATATGACGTGTAAGTTATTTTAAATTTTTAAATACGTACACAATTTTTCACAGATAGTTGACACAATTTATTTTAACAATTATATATCGCTCAGTGTGTAAACGAACAAATGTTTAATGAAAAAATACTTTGAAAGCTACTTGTTCATTTAAGATACAACTTTGGATTCTTTTCTATTTAATTCATTTAAAATTATGCCATTTTAATATTTACGATAATAACCACGAATATGTATCATCTGAAACATTTAGGACCGATAACAGATCAATTCTTTCGTAATGTTACAATTAGCAACTGCCCAACGACAACAAATGTTAAATTTTGAAATAATGTACTCCAAAAATATTTACACTTTACAATTATACAACTACGCATATATAAGGTAATTCATGTTATCTGAAATACAATAGCATGTGTAAACGAACCAACGATAGATATCTACTAAGTGTAGATATATTTAAAACTTATTTTTACGATGTCCTAAATATAGAAAATATCAATGTTGAATTTTATTCACAGGATAGAATTTTTTTTAAAACTGGTTCTCTTAGTCGTGAAATTCCCTGTCGAATAAGATTAATAACCCTATATAAGGAGTAAACGTGAAGAGTTGAGGCACTTGGAGCACTCAGCATTTGTTTTGTAAAACTACGCGAATTTTTCGAATAGTATAGCATTCCAGTGCAATTATCGTCGTTCCACCTTTTCACTACACCATAGTAAATAATTTTCTATATTAACTTCAATTAATAATAACAATTTTTAATGTAAAATGTTTACTTTATATTATGAAGCCAGTCAGCAAAAAAATGTATAGCAAGCAACGTTTCTTTTTTTGTGGTGTTATTTCTGACTTCTCACGTATGCCAAGTTTCTAGTTTAATATTATCACAAAGAGAGAATTGAAATCTTTATTATAACGAAAAGCAAATTTTGTGAAGTTATTATATGTTAATTGAATGTTATATTTTTCTATTTCCTATAATTTAATGATTTTCTATAAAAGAAGACACTCTTAATGTATTACCTGGTCCCTGTTTTTTACACAGCGAACTGAGTGGTATGGATATAGGTATACTAAATAATATGAAATCCCAATTAGGTCTGCATAATATCGGAAATCTGAATTCCAGAGTTGGTAAAAAATAAACACAAGGTAGTCAAAAAGCAAAAAAATACGAGGAACCTAAGATCAGTAATCGACCACCTAATTATGAGACAACCGGCCAGAATAGTATGCAAGACGTCAAAGTCTACAGATCTGGAAAGTGTGAAAATAAATTAATAATGTCCGCAAGTGGAAATACTAAACATCAATGAAATAAACAAATACGAAACGAAGCCACACTAAAAGACATGGGAATACGACAATACAGTTAAGCGAGTGTTAAAAAGGGAAGTACACGAATACTATACAAAAAACGGGTTAGACCAATTACTCACACAAGAAAATAAAAACTTATATAAATTGTTAATCGAAATTATCTACTAAGCAGAAAAAGAAGGCTTAGGACATAAAAAGCGTATGAGAAAAACTCAAAATTTTTAGTAAGATGATAAACTACCAAAGATGAAGGAACACAAACAACAGCTACATCACAAATGCCTTAATACTAAAGAGGACACAAAAAAGAACTAAATAATTTTTTTGGCCAGGTTTAAATCAGGCAGAAAAATTACTAGACTATTACAAATCTTTGCCTGTAAAATATACAATCAAATGCAATACATTACCTCACGATGAAATACAGATTTGTTGTGAACCAATAACTATTAACATCTGAAGAACCAGAAAAGAGAATAACTACTACTAGAATCTTTAATAGACTAGGGAACCAGTACCAAAGACATTAAAAGAAGGTAGGATGACAACCATACAGAAAAAATACAATTCTTAAGTTGTACGGAAAAATAATAAAAGAGATTATATGCGACTGTGATACTTTAAAGCAGGCTGATCAACAACTTACAGTATATTATGTTTGTACAGAATTATAGAGAAGAAAACCGTAAGTTCACAAAAATTGCACCTACTGCTTGTCGACCTGCAGAAAGAATATTACACGGTACCTATTTCAAAAATATGAAAATTTCTAGAAAAACAGGTAAACGTAACACTAATAGATGTTACTAAAGGATCATATAGAAACCGAACATCCAAAAATTAAAATAGCAAAGATTTTGCATTTTCGTCAAATTTAATGTAGAACGTGTTATTATAAACCGGTCAGGGGCATAACAACGGCAGCATCATGTTCACGCAGTAACAAAAAGAGGAAAGTATACAATAAAAAATTCACATAAAGTACAGGTTATCCAACGGAGTACCTGAAAATATCGGCCCTTAAATTGAATTTTTGGTAAAATCACCAGTTCATAATATTTTTTATTGTATAAAATTTATTTTATACGTCATATTCGGATCTACTTTGTTGATCTACTAGAAACATTGTCTAGGTATACTTATCTGCCTATTACACGTCAAGGATTTAAATCACTTACAGCTTGAAGAATCAAAAAGTTTTTGCTATTGGATCCGGAATTATAAAATATTTTAAAATTATTAGGGGGCTAGTTAGGATGATTTTCAGTTGATATTAATTTGTATGCATTAGATTGAGAAGTTGTGAACAAAAAAGACTCTTTAGGCATTCACACAGCATTTGGTCACAATCATAAATCCCCACGACATCATTGCCTGACTATCCTCACATATTATTCCATTGGTTATTTAATTTTGGCAGTATTAGTCCGATAATTTTAATATGAGATCCTTACATGTGCATAACCATTATCTTTAATAATTTTATAAGTAAAAACTGCCTCTAGGATTATTCGATAATGAAAATTAATCATAAATTAGTAGAATCAATAAAGTTAAGTATTTCAAAAAGAATTTGGAGGACAAATATCTGGTATTCGTAGGAATTCACGTTTATGCGGTGTTGTCATTGCATTGAGGAACGTATTTGTTCACTACCACATGGGGAATTTGGGTTGCGATGTGGTCGATATGCTCATTATCCTGTCGTATGTGGCACAAACCCTTCACCAATTGTACGTGAATCCTACTAGTCAACAAACCTCAAATAACCCACAAGAAATAAAATTCAATAATGGTCTCTCTTCACATAGTACTATCTACTCGAACTTTTTTACGATTTTCGATGTGATTATGTCGATTCTTCTTCATGATTTATCTGAAAGTCTAGGAAAGTATGCATAAAATGTGCTTTGGCCCACCGTTAATACTAGCATTGTCACAAGAGGCAATATGGAAATGAAAAAGAAGCAAATAGTAAAATTTGATCAAGTGTGAGTTGTAATTACATTTTTATATTCAATGCTTTCGGAGATAAGGATGAGAATTCGATTATATACATTTGTTTTATCTTTACGAAAATACTCACATACAGGGTGTTTCAAAAGTAATTTAAATTATTTAAGAGGGAAATTCTTGGGTTCATTATTTTATGGACATTCCTTCATACAAACATGTTTTCCGATGCGATGGGGGGGGGTAAAGTAAAAATATTTTCTTTTATAAGTTACTGATAAACTGTAAATTGAGCTTTGTAGTATTTAATTAGTAAAAGTGGTGATTGGAAAAACAAACATTTTTGTTTGGGCCTTTTAAGCGCCTATAACTTCCTAAGGGTGCGTTTTAGGGCACATGTTAATAGGAACTTTTTGGCTAATTTTAATGAGTTTTATACCCAGCAGTTTCGAACTCTATTTCAGAAACACCCTGTATGTATAATGGGCGCTAAATTTAATATGTTGATACTCACTGTTTGGTTTGTAGCCCTTGCTAAATGCTCCTAATGGACCTGTAATTACAAACACATATTTTAATATATCGATTTCTGTTTCTTTTCTAATAATCAAAGGGTTAAAGGGAAACGGTATTATATACAGTACGACTCCCGATTGGGGTCTGTGTGAGCTAGTTTCCCTACATCTCTATATTCATTTGGCGTTAAAATATTACATTTAGTTGTATATACGAAGTATACAGGGTGAGTTTTTTTGATGATCAGTATGGGGATCTCGGAAACTAGCGGAGATAGAGCAATGGTTAAATTGGGAAAGATTTGCTTGTTTTACTGGCCCAATTTAATGACACTTCGGATTTTTGTAAAAAGTCATGGCTTAGTAGATATTTTGAAAAAACCAAATTCTGTCGATTTAGTGAAATCCCTCTAGCTCCTTTGTTTTTGATTTTATAAAAAAGTGTAAATATCAGAACTGAAGGGAATTGTATCCCGAATATGATTGTCATATCCTCGTTTGCGTAACAGCTCTCCTTTTCGAGATATGACACAAACTTAGCTTTTTTTGAATGGAAACCATAGTTGGCTATGACCTCAAAAAATCGGACAATTTTAGAGCTTTTCAACGATATAATACTCGATATAGTTATTCATAAAAACAACGGAGTTATGGATGCTTTTCTCTCTTATTTTCACTTTTAACGTAGGTTGCCATGAAAAAGATTGTTTTCACTTTGACGTTTCCTCAGTTGAGAGTAATTCCATTAGTATAGATATTTTAATCGTCGTCAACCTGCTCTATGTACATTTAAGAGGCTTTACGATAGCTTACGCAGATATGGATCTTTTACTAAACCACCAAAGGATCGCAATCAAATTAACAAAGCAGCACAAATAAATGTTTTGGCAATGGTACATCAAAATCCATCTACATCAACTCGTGAGATTGGGGCAGAAGCTGGCACCTCTCAACGAACTGTAGTTAAGGTACTGAAAGCGCACAAGTTCCACCCGTACAAACTTTCAGTTTCTCAAACTTTGCATGCTGGTGACGAACATGGACATATTTTGTTTTATACATGGTTTAGAGACACGTGCCTTGAGAATTCATAGTTTCCATTAAAGGTGTTATGATCAGATGAAATTAGATTTACTAACTGCGGTATGCAAGGCCGTAGCCAGGTTTTTTTTTTCTGAGGGGGGGTTGGAGAATTTTTTTGATTGGTGATGGGCTAATTTGGACTGCAAAATGTATATTTTTGTTCATGTATTTCCAGGATACATACTTTCGTATAAATATAAAATGGTTAAAATTTAATCTAGGAACCCCTCCCCTCTCCCCCGGCTGGCTACGGGCTTGGCGGTATGTTCAATAGACACAATGAGCATATCTATACTAAAGAAAACCCTTTCCATGTAGAACAGACAATCCCAGATAAAACTTGGTTTTAAAGTTTGGTGTGGTATCATAGGGTCTACTATTCTGGGGCCTTTTATCTATGACGAATCACTTACTGGAGAGCGCTACTTCATTTCTTGCAATACACTTTTCAAGACATGTTGCATAATGTGAATTTGAGAACTCGTTTAGAAATGGCCCACACGAATGGCCTCCCCGGTCTCCCGATTTGGCAGTTATACACTTCTATTTATGGGGTGCGCTAAAAAACAAAGTATACAAAAGAAAGTATGAGACAGTTGGTGACCTAAAGGAGGCGGTATTAGAAGCATTTGAAGAAATTGATAGGCGGTCTGTGAGGAAAGCGGTAATGTCAATCTTAAAAAGATGCATTTTTTGTCTAAATAACAATCGTGGACTTTTCGTACATAAATTGTAACCATTATTATGTACTTTAATTTGTTAAGTTTTTAGTATTATTTAGTTTTTTCGTTATATCTGATATACCTAATAAAAAAATCGTTCAATGTTTTTTGGAATAGTTATTAATAAATCAATCTGTTTGATGGCTAATTACGTTAATAGTGAAAATAAGAGAGAAAAGCATCCATAACTCCATAACATAATTTTTATGAATAACTATATCGAGTATTATATCATTGAAAAGATGTAAAAATGTCCGATTTTTTGAGGTCATAGCTAACTATGGTTTCCATTCAAAAAAGACAAGTTTGTGTCATATCTCGAAAACGAGAGCTGTCACGCAAACAAGGACATGACAATCATATTCGGGATACAATTCCCTTCAATTTTGATATTTACTTTTTTTATAAAATCAAAAACAAAAGAGCTAGAGGGATTTGACTAAATGGATAGAATTTCGATTTTTCAAAATATCTAGTAAGCCATGACTTTTTACAAAAATCCGAAAGTGTCATTATTGGGCTAGTAAAACTGCAAATCTTTCCCAATTTAATCACTGCTCTACCTCCGGTAGTTTCCGAGATCCCCATATTGATCATCAAGAAAAACTCACCCTGTATAAACGACTATTCGAAACTTCAATCAGTTCAATGGATTGTAAATATCTAAAAGAAAGTATCATAGTAACTTTGACATACCTAGACTTATTACCTCTTGATAACTTCTTATGTCACAGGTAAAGTCGGTCTACGAGAATTATTCAACAAATAAAAATTAAGAGCAATAAAGAGCAGCAACCTAGACTGATGTTAAGATACATATTGAGGCGTTTTTAATAATTTGTGTCCTTATTATGTATGTTTATTTAGGAATACTGGAATACTCACATTAAGAAAGTCTACGTCGAATCTATTCTATCAATTTCCGCACTGGTAAATCAACTGGAATGTACAAACCACTGAAGGTCACACAACAACTAGTTCAATGCACACAATTATGTTAAATTCATCAGAAAATTTCTCCGAACCGACGATGATACACTTTATTTTGATAACACTGTTCAATCCATTAATAAAAGAATGTTGTATTGTTATTTACTCATGTCCTTATTAATTGATGTAATTCTTGGGAGCATGTGATGGAATTCCCTGTGACACATTATCAACGGTATTGTTCACAGATCATTTATAATGTGATACAATTTAGTCTGCTATCAAATATTAATACATGTATTAAAAGCATGCCATTGGTATAGTAATACTGTTTTCCAGGATTAACCAAATTTGCGCAATCTATTTCTTGGTGTTTTATTATAATATTATGCCCAAACAATTTTAGCAAACATAAACTACAACAGCGGTCGTATTCTACAAAGGTATTTCCCAATATTTCTTATTTTGCAAATAAAACCCAGATTTGTTTACTTTTATATCGACAAAGTAGGTTTGTTGTTACATTTAATAAATTATTTTCGCCTGATTTAATAAACTGATAGCATCTATACATAACTTTTTACTCTCAATGAGATGTTCCAGCTTTGTTAATGTTATGTTTTTCCTAATTCTACAATTAATGAGACATACTGGGAATTACAAAGTGATATAAATTGGTTTCAACGCCGATAATACTTTAAGAAGTAAACTGATTAAGGACTTGTCCTCAATTCTTCATGAAATTGATGACGTCTTTAAAATTTTAAATTCGCATACATGATGTGTCTTCACGAAGTTCCAGTACCACGTCCTGGACTAGTTTCATTATTGAACTATACTTGCGTAATTAATTATCAACGACATATGTGCTACTAACCAATGGGTTTTATGAAGTCTTCATCAATTTGTTTATGTACATTGAGTAGTATTTTCATTTTCTAATGTCGAAAAAAACTTAATCAATCTAAGTTCTTATACAACAAGGTTTTATTCCTAAAGCTCGACTTGACACAACATTTTGAACCAACCTTATGCCATTCTACTCTTGGCAGGCATCTCATTGCTATTCTGGATAGAGTGCGATTTCTTAAAAATGTAAGTTTTTAATCTATACGACAAACACAAACTGGGGTGAAAGCTATCGTGCAAAACTGTGACTACCATAATCGAGAAATTTATAATACCTTTTCACGCCTGAAAAGATTTCGTGTAATAAGGAAACTGGTTAAAAAGACTTTCAATGTAATATTCAGTCTTGCAGTCCATGTATTTTATATACGTTGGAGAAACATGGTCTATATTTATCAGCCTAAGTGAGCCAATAATAATGTAATAAATTCCGAAATAAATCGGAAAATAATGATTTGAAGCATTTCATCTTGATCTGTAAATATACGGGAATTTTGAGCTATGCATAAGACATAAGAATGCTAGATGTGTCAGGGTTAGAGATCTTTGGAAAGCCCCTAACAATCGTACACCCGATAGTTTGTTCATATTTATATATACATTACTTTTATGTTTTTTTTTGGGCAATAACACCACAATCGAAATAAAACAACGTATATTGAAGGAAACCAAAGGTTCCAAAGTTTGTTCTGACTTCATTGGCAGAATAGACCTTTGGAACGTTTGGTTTTCCTTCAATATACCTTGTTTTATTTCGATTGTGGTGTTATTGCCCTAAAAAAACATAAAAATAATCAAGAATATGCTACAAACAACGTTTAGAAGACAATTCGTAAATACAATTATACAAATAAAGTATACATATAAAAATATATAAATAAAGTATGCCTTGAATATACCATCGTCCACAATTTTTTTCCCTTTTCTTTCCTGAGACTGTGGTTGAGTACAATCAAAACTCATCCAAATATCTAGTAAAAAATCGCGGTACTCATGACTTAATTAAAAAAAAACAAAAATACTTTTGGTGACAGTTACAACCAATAGGAGCACCATTCAAGTTATAGTAGAAGCAAAAATAAATTAACGACACAAAAGAACTTTTCAATTCCTCATCCGAAAATTATAACTATGTATAGCAAGCATATTTGTTGATTTTTCTTGACTTCGGAATCTGAAAGTAGAGAATTAACATGAATAGAAAAAAAAAGGGTGGACGCAAAACTTTATAAATTTGACTGATCGCTTTGTTTATTTATGAAAATTATACAAGTTGGTATCACAGTTAGAATTTAAGCCGTACGTAGTAGTCACAATTGAGTAGCATAGGAAGAACTAGCCCTCAAAGATGACATACAAGGCCAAGACATAGCGGAACTGATCAAATTCTTCTTCCAAACCAAATTAAAGACAGTCACCTAAAAGCATAATAGCCATGGAAATTAGATTTAATAATGTCGGTCAGGTGATGGGAAATGAGAAAAATAAAGCAAAACAGTGCAAAAGTAACACTATATAGCTACGTGTATGCTCAGTACATCTTCCAACATTCCACTCTATTTAAGTAATAGTATTGGTTTCCGAAGTTCGCAACGTTGAGGACAAATACCAGTTGTTGTAAAAAACTTTCATTTAACTTGATAGACACTTACTTGGGTATTTAGTATGAAGTGCAAACATCAACTTTGTTATATTTTCAACCTGTGAAAACTAATGGACTGACCTCAAAATGTATTTGACATGGCTTTGAAGTAATGAGGGAGATCGTTGTTTTGAAGTAATCGTTGATAAGCGTTACTTCGGTTCTGAGTATTCGTTACTTACATTCGTAACCTCGATTCATCGTTACTTTCAGTGTAACATAAATTTAAGCTCAGCAATCTGTACGAAACATCAGTAGTCTGTAAGTTAATTTAGTATTTGGAAATGAAGGCAAACGTTTTTTTTCTATTATGCTTTTCAAAATAAAAATCTATAAGTGTTGATACAAAATTAAAATTTAAAAAATAATAACAAAAATAAAACCCTAAAGGAACATTTAAATCAATACTAAAATCAAAAACTAAAATCTGTATTCACTGTCACAGTTACAAAAATAACCTAATGAAAATTATTAGAACTACTAATTGAATCTACTTATGGTAAGGTTTTGTATTTATAAAAATATGGTAAGTGAAAAAGGATAATTGAAAAATTTACTTAAATTATATTAAATTGTATCTACTATTAATAGTAAACTGGAATAAAACCTCATTCTCTCTGTTCTCGATAAACTGGTATCTACCTAGTTGTGAGGTCTGTGGAACATGAAAATAGAGTCTTAGAATACATAATATTTATTTTGTAATTATGACCTACAAATTTCTATAGACATTTTTTGTTTATACAAAACAAATTAATAGGAAATTTTGAAATACATTGCGGCAACCAGCAGTACAGTTTTATATGTAGTGTTTCGCCCTACTTACAGCAAACTGATAATAATATTCAGCTAATAAATGACAATAGTTATCCCCTTTGTAGTATAGGATGGAAAGATAAAAAATTGCTAATTAAAATATATTTCATTAATACCTGTTCGTGATTTTTTCTAAATCATGAATGCATCATGAACTTAATTTTTATAACGCGTAAATATTAAACAACCAACATGCAACATACTCGTTTGTCTCAATTTTAAAATTACTTCGACATTTATGTCATCGCCGTAATGAATGAAGTCCGTCGCAGTCGTTTTAATTCCAGTTACATAATGCGAAATATAAATCTGGATACAGTCGGAAATTATTCACTTTAATGGTTATCCGTATACTGAGAAACTTCTTTGGAGTCATTTATCATATTTGCAAATATTTCTCAAGAGTTCCTCAGGGCATTTTTATGTACGCACTCCCTTGCTTGTACCGTTCTATAATTTATTATCATGAGCTTTATGAAGTATCGTAAACCGTCTTCCTCTAGTGGAGTACGCTATATTAAATTTATGTTGTTGAAGAAGTCCGTTAAGATCTTAAGTGTGAAATCTTGTTAAAACAGTAGCTGGAATTCTGATCAAATGGAAACAAATTTCATTTAATATCCTAAACATGTCACGAAAATATGTAGTAATTTAAATAATTAAAAATTCAACCGATAAATATTATACATATACTAACATATACCGGGTGTTTCAAGACGAGTTTAAACTGCCTGTACATTGAAAACTAATCAAACACCTTGTATGAAACTTGGTATAAGTGGATTACAATAATTGTCTAATTTAACGGTAAAATTTTGACAGACATGTCATTTCTGGTCATACTGGAAGTAAAAAGCAACTTTGTTATTTTAAATAGAACCACAGAATAATCAAACCCAAAAGAGAAACTCCCCAGTTCCGTCAGAAAAATTCTTTGCGCATGTGCGACAAAGCCGTTTTTTTGGGAGTAAATTCAGAGAACTGTGAAGTATTATTATTTTACCTCACACAGAATAATTAAATTATTGACTATTTTGTGTCACATATATTATCTCTGCTATTTCTAGTAATTTTTTTGTGGGAAGTTAGTGCAAGTTATGATCACAGAAATATTAATATATTAACCAGCTTTCTGAATAGTAGTTTCTAAATGATTGAGGAGGTAAATGATTATTTTGAATGTTCATCTGGGATTTTCTCTCCTCGCAATGGTTTCTGAAAAATACAGATAAGTTAAGTACTTGAATATCAAGGTGTAGTATCTAAGGGCAGTTTGTGGAAACTGCCCGGAACACTAGTTGCCCTCTTATAGAAAAAACTCTCCCGCAGGATCAACTATGAGAAAATAGGTCTACAGGTTTGTCAACTAGGATTCCAGTATAATATGTTGTGTATTTTGTGTTGTAACGTTGAATAAGACAAAAATACTACTTAAAGAAGAACATACCAAAAAAAGAAAAATCAAAGATAGTGTCTGCATGTTGTTGAATAATGGAGAAATTGGGACACCCTCTGTAGAGATACCGGTTGCATGGTAACATCTCCTAACAAATGAACATCATAATGGAAACTTCAAACTCAATTAATCAGTCATTGCCAAAAAAAGTCAAGCGACGAATATAGTGCAAAACATTCAAACAGCATTGTTCGACAACGATTCCTGATAAGGAATCGAAACGTCACAAAAAAAAACAGATAAGTACAACAAAAAATACATCCCAACATATTATACTGGAATACTAGTTGACAAATCTGTAGATCTACTTTCTCACAGTTGATTCTGCGGGAGAGTTTTTTCTATAAGAGGGCAACTAGTGTTCCGGGCAGTTTCCACAAACTGCCCTTAGATACTACACCTTGATATTCAAGTACATAACTTATCTGTATTTTTCAGAAACCTTTGCGAGGAGAGAAAATCCCAGATGAACATTCAAAATAATTTGTGAATAGTATTTAGAACATAGTTAACAATTACAGTTTATCGAAAATATTGTGAGTATTATTTAAAACGTAGCAGGTCAAACAGGAGGCGCACATTGTGCTGTTCGGTGTTGCAACTTCGTACTTGTTTAATTTAAATTTACCGCCCGAATTTACTGCCAAAGTCATGGCCGATTTCTGTTCAAGGTGACGAAATCCTGACCCCAAACCATCAAAGGTTTCCCTTCTAGATTTCATTATTCTATGATAGAAAACCATATATATATATATATATATATGGTTATATAACCACCTCTACTGGATAGTTTTCGAGACACTAATTTTTTAATGGCAAATTGACAGATGCACGCTAGCCTGCATGGGGATGTTAAGTTCTGAGAAAGTTTCCGTAATGTATCTGACGAAGAGTTGACATTGTCTTTGTCAAACTCAGAAGGCTCTCATATTTAGAGCTAGGAAGGTAGGAGAGTTATCACCCCCAGGACGGATGACTCACCTGTGATTGGGTCAGGTACCATAAAAAACAAATAATGAAAGAGAAGTGAAGAAATCTCATTTAAGTTACTTCAAATTTTAACATTCAATGATCAGGATCTTGAATTCATGGAGCTGAATGGTTCCAAAAAACTGGAAAAGTGATAACATATTTATTTTTTATCAAACTGATCTCGGATTCAGAATCAGTAACCTCAAAAACCCCATAAGGAATTTTTCCAGATGATTTTTTTAAGAGTTTTCGCAATTTGTCCTTTAAGTGACTTCGACTTTGACCTTATAAGGTCAAACGGACTTCGTAATCGGAATAAGTGACCTCAAAAAACACATATGAATTTTTCCAGATTATTTTGAAGGATTTTCACGATTTGACATTCTAATGACCTTATAAGGTAAAACGGGCCCGAATTCGGAGGTTTTTTCTAAAAAAAATCGCTTTGATGTTGATTTTGCTGTTTGTCAAAAATTTTACAGTCTCATTACTTTAAGTATGACATTAAATTATGCGAATATTGTTTAAATAAATATTTTTTTAAATATCAAAGCATCTCCAACCTACTCTTCAAAATAGCTGTTCTAATTCTAATACACATTAGAATAAGTATCTGTTTCAGAACAATCCTGTAAAATGAAAAGTATCCAATCAGCCGTAGGCGTTACCATGGAATTCGAAATTTTACCAAATTAGCTATATTTAAACGTATTTTTCCTAAGATGATTACTTTTTAAAATCCCCTCTGTATTACCCAACCAAAGTAATTTAATTCCTGTGAAAAAAATATTATAATTATGGTAATAATGAGTAAATCTTCAAAAATGATATAAATAACATATTTGACACACAAACAGAAAAAGTTGCATTTGGTTAAAAATTTCAACTTCACACTATTTTTTGGTCATACCTAATACCACAAAACGATACTACTTTGTTTATGCTCTTAGTCATTTGAAGTATATTCATTAAAGTCCGATATTAAGGAATTTAAGAATAGGGTATTTACTCTGAACTCAAATATTACTCAGAAGTGTTCATGTAAACTCTTTAATTTATAATATGAACTCGGTTAGCACATAAGTGTAATGGCAACTTCGTAACTGGTAACCACATATGGTAACTTTGTTCTTTTTCATGGTGTTCGGACCTCTGACCTACGTCAAGTCTAAAAAATGTCGCAAACAGAGAAATAGAATGTTTATTAAGACGAACTGGTCCTGTACAAGTACAGCTAATGGCTGCCCTGAGTTCCTTAAATTTTATTCCCACTGAGAACGGGGTCTGATCTAGACCCCGAAACGTTGGAATCTTGAATCAAACAGACTTCTTCTATAAGTGCAGTTATTCCTAAGTAATCCATAAACATAGATCAACCATGCCACAACTTTCATTCAAAAAACAACAAATTTATAAGAGTTGGCTTAGAGGATAAAGCGCTTGTTTCTGTTTGGCCTGGAGGGTTCAAATCCGACTCTCGCCAATGGGTGTTTGTGCGATAGCTTCTGATGTTAAAATACGTGAATAGATTACATTCTAGCATGGTATGGATACAAAATCCCAGACGATACTCACAAGAGGACCCACTTTGAAAGACCACGAATAGCCCTGGTAGCTGAGTCCAATAAAATTGAACAAAAAAAAAGTATAAGAGCACAGGCTATAATCATTGCTGGTTTTATGACCAAAGCATTAATTTCTTGAATAAAATTTAGCAAATTCCCACAGTTTTGCATAACATTTGTAATATAAGAAACCTTCAACGCTTACATTCTGTCTGTGCATACATACAAACGTTTCGAAAGAGAAATCTGATATTGATGTTTCCGCTAAATTTACTTACCGATCATTATTGACTAGCTGCTAGCCGTATTTATAACGTTTTATTTCATTGCGTCAATCCAATACGTTTTCAAAGCATCCGCCATATCATATTTAGGTCACAGTCTCCCGTGCGCTACTGAAGTTGGTTTACTTTATGCAATTCTCAGTGTACCATCTCGTAAATGTTATGCAAGGTTAAATGTTGCTCAGCAGAATCTGGCGACGAGCGTCAACTTTGATTAATTTTATTGGGCATAAATCATACATTTAATAGTTGCAATGCCATTGATTTTTAAACGACTATGAATATTTTATGGCATTTCAATTATTTTTAATCCTACCCACTGGCGCTTCCAGACAAGACGTTCGTCTTACAAAATTACTTTTCTAGTGATTGATAGTTTGTTGAAAGCTGATAGAATGAGAAATTGGTATGGGTGGGCTGTGAAAAAGTTCGAAGTAATTAAAACAGTTGGAATTTTAAACAGCTCTGTTTTAAATTAACTGTTTTTTAAACACTTACTCCTCTGTTTGTTTCTGTAACGAAGCATATCGATGAGGAATTATTTGTAATTTTTCACTAGCTATTTTTTCCAAGATTGCATATAAATGCTTTCAAATAATAGAAGTTATTAACACAGGAATACACTCTAAGCTCAAAAATATAAAAAAAGCTGCTAGAGGTTTTATAATAAAACACATACAAGAATTGACTCCATTAAAACGAAAACACTTTTTACAGTAGAACGCCACATTTATATGGGATTCTAAAAATGCATAAAGACACAATAGCAGTGAGACCAACTGTAAATTCAATAAATTAACAATTGAAAAAATATAAAATTTTTACTAAACATAATTAAACAATCTGGAAAAAATCTAAACAATTTAAAAAACACAAAAGATTAAAAAAAATAAAAAACATTATTATCAAAACAGAAATAATATGCTAGCAAGCCGACATAGTATTTTATAACCACTAGTAGTCGCCCAGTGGTCGACCCTATTTCATGAAATTGTAAAAGTCCAAAATTGTTCAGAAAATAAAAATGTAATCAAATATCGGTATTCGAAATATTTTTGACAAATGCATGACCCCCAAATTTTTGGCTGGAACCGCTCCTGGCAAAATTGGAAGATTTTTCTTTGCAACCTAAAAGTTTTCGTCATTTGCGGCTTCAATCGAGTCCATAAATATTAAAGAAAAGAGGTGACCAACAACCCTATGAGAACAATATTTAATACATTCTCTATTGTCCACTGACTGACAATTTTTCCCCAACACCTTCGGGAAGGTTGCGATAATAATATGTTAATCAAATAATTAATTTCTCATTAAAAACAGAATATATAATATCAACCAATCTAATCATAGAGCTTGTACTTCCTGGCGGTAGCCAGCAATGCAAAAATATCGTGCCAAGGCTAGAAAGAGAGGGCCAAAGGTTATTCCACTCGATTAAGAGCTGCATCCAAAGAGCTATGTGCAGTATGTAGTTCATTGGCTGCTTCTCCCTCATTTTTACTCTTGGTACGATATTTCTGTATTGCATGCTACCTCCAGAAATACATGCTCTAAGAATATAACAGCATCTAACGCTCGCTCCCTCCATACATAATTACTCAACTTTTTGAGTTTTGACCGTCTGGCGGCAGTGACAATATTAGTTGTTTGGCGTTGACAGTATGTCCGTAAATATTGAATTTTTATTATATTTTATAATATTATATATTAACATTAGCATTCTACACTGAAGGTCGTCAGGACCTACTAAACAAAACAAAATAAAGTAAATCGGTTGAGGAATAGAGGAGAAAATGGTACCGAATCGTTTTGCCTTTGCCTATTTATATATAGATACTGTCAATAATTCACTATACACAACAAAACAAAATTAAACATTATTGGGGTACAATTATGCAACTAGCCGAACTCTGCTTAAGAATAATATTTTTTTCGTTGTCGCCTATAGTAAGTAATATATTTATTACATATTTGGAAGAAAAATACGTAGACAACTATAATAGGAAACTAAAACTGTAATGGAAATACGTTTTTAAAACACATATTTGGCATCGAATCTTACCGTACAGTGAAAATAATAGTTGGAAAATCCCCACTCTTGGATTTACTGGCATGAAGAGCTACCAGTGTTGCTTAACACAACTCACATTCGAATTTTTTCTGTGTTACAACTGGTGCAGTTAAAATTGATAAGTTCTTCCTCCATGTAGTCTAATATATTTAGTTTATTTTACAGGTTGAAATATAAGAATATTCATGAGTAACAAAAATTAATGATATAAGTTGAAGATAACATCACTCTTAACCCGAAACCAAAAAATATATTTTTCAATTAGTATAGTAATTTCTAAACTAGCATTCGAAAATAATGCAATAAACTCAGTGGGTTCAAAGTTAATAAATTTTAAAAACTGACAGTCACTTCCCTTTCTAGAACTTTCATTTACACGTAAACATAAAATATTTCCAACAGCTGATATTATATAATTTACATCGAAATCATAACAAGAAATAAGCTGAACGCATTAAACTAACTACTGAAATTAATATCGCATTAATATAGCGTACGCCGAACTTTCTCGTCGTTCAACCTTAGTTCGCACAACGTCCAGGTACACAGTTTTTTTCCCCATTCGAACCTTCTAGTTCTTCTTTTTTTACTTTCCCAGCGATTGATGTTTAATTGGGATGAATAAGGCTTTACGTTGCTTTCGCCAGGGAAAGAGTGGATAAATTTTATAAGTTGGCTAACGGGTTGTCGGATGATGAAAACTATGGTCCATGGGACTATTCAAGTAATTCAGATGTGGAAAACATTATGCCGTTGTCTAATGGCCCTTCTAAGTCAGGAATGGATCATCCTCAGAGAGTTGGAAAAAAAACTTGTTGACGAAGTAGATGATTCCAATGCTGATTTCACATTCAATCCCAATGGTGTTCTAAATAATTTCTACCAGTTCATCGCCAAACAGGAGAGTGAGGACTTTGACGAACACGACACTGACAACCTGCTACAGGCCGGTATCGTCTCAAGGCAACTTAATTTGGTCCAAAAAAGAACAGCCGAAATGTTAAATTTATAGAAGCTACAAGGATTCACATTACTAATAATATAAATCCAAATAATATTTCTCGAATAACGTATTTCAAAACGGTTTTTGCTGAGTATCTATGCGGATATATCACCTGTGCAAATTTATATGCTACCCAAGAAAACACACCTTCGAATTTAGTTTTCTGCTTTTTTGGCAGTCCCTGTTATAATGGGTTTGCACTGCTTACGAACCATGAAGTTTTCGAGTGACCCGTATATCTAATGTACTTACCCTCAACAGATGTAAATACTCAGGTATTTACAAATAACGGACAAGTCTAAAATGCCAGTACCTGGAAGTCCGAATTTCGATAAAATATATAAAATTAGACCAGTGGTGACAAATTTGACAGCTAAATCGAGACTCAAATTTGTGAACGAAATAAATAATTTGACAGTGGTTGTTTTACTAAATAACCCTTGGTACCTATATATACCACCATTTTTTCTAAGTTTTACATGTAAAGTTGACATTTGTGAATTTTTTGAATATTTTTCCCATGTTATAGCCTTGATAAGCAGGCATGATCAAAATCATGAAAAATTAATAAAAAGTTTTGTCAATTAACTGGTTAACTTGCTTACCTTGGTGCACTTATAGATAGAAGAAACAACACAATAAGTTCATCTAAAAAGAGTTTTCAAAAAACTATGAATGAACTAGAACGAAAGTCCCTACAACAAAGCGGCAAAGAGAATCAGCACACCACCAATACTAACCAAACAAAAACAGAAAACAAAATTATGAACATAATTACGATGATAAAACTGTATTTAAAACAAATAGATGTGTGGGCAAATCAAATTTGGACAATCATGTATTGACCAGAAGCAGCAGCCATATGATAGACTGGGATAAAACAAAGAGCTTGTGGCAAGAAGAAATTCAAATAACAGAAAACCTGAGGAAGTGGGAATCTGAGCTCCTTCAATTGGCCGGAATTTGGAATTGCTAGGAGAGCACCAACCGTCAAATGTCAGTTTTAAAATTTTTTGACAATTTGTATCGAAGCGAAGATTTAATAATAAAAATATAAACCTTAAGCCTACAACACAGAGCTATTAACAACGACTCCAGTGCTCGAGTTGAAAAACAGATCAGTATCACACAATATTTAAAACAGTATACACAGGAATACTGGTTGATCAGAATATCTATAATGAAGGATTTCTGTACAGACGACCAGTACACCAGGCAATGTTTCTAAATTGTCTTACTACACTTTGTTACATTTAGATTTTTCAATAATTTATCCGTAACAGAAAAATTTCATGACAGAAACAGACAAATCGTATTCAGTATCACGCTACAACATTTCATTTACCAACAAAAAAACAAAAGTTACACAATTCTTTCACTTTTGTTTAGGTGTTATAATATACGGACAAAAATTTCCAAGGATATCATGTCATAAAAACCAGACAGCCTTATGGGTCAACTCTAGAGCTAGTTCTTGTGACAGTTTGGTGTCACAATTAAAAATTTATAGCCTTAATAAATGAATTCTGATTTTTGGGTTCGGGATTATTAAGGGGAGACATTTTACCGACGATCAAGTGGTCCTTGCAGAAGATAATGAAGATATGACATATATGATTCGAAAACTCTTGGAAGAATATAATAAGTGGGGTCTTGAATTAAATACAGAAAAAAAACAATGTATGACAATAGGAGACATAGATGGCAAAATTATAAGAAATACCAAATAATATAAATACCTGGCAGTTACATTGACGGAAGATAATAACGAAAAAGACATATTACAAAAAATAGGTAGAGGGAGAGCCATCACAAGCAGGTAAACTCAATATTAAGGAGCAAAGTTGGGAAAAAAAATTATTTATAACGTTGCTAGAAAACATAGTTACCTATGGCTCAGAAGTCTGGACAATAAATAAGAAATTGCAAAACAGAGTTAACAGATACTATTGAGAAAAACAACTTTCTTGGTACGGACACGAGACGAATGAGAGATTACCGAGGAAGACTTAGGAATGGGTACCAAAAAGAAGAAGAAATAAATGAAGACCAAAGAAGTCTTGGGAAAAAGGAATTAATATAGCAATCAGTAGAAGAGGTATTGAAATAGACTCCTGGCAAAATAAACAAAAATGGCGTTCGAATTGCGATAAACGGCCAAGGCTGTAAAACAGTCGCTATATATATATATATATATATATATATATATATATATATATATATATATATATGTACATTTTACCGAAACAGGCAGTTATATACCCCCTTATTTCCTTTTTGACATCGCTGAATCTAAGCAGAAAATTTGGTAAGCAAGTCAGAAATAGGACTCCCTCTACCGCAAATTGTGTTTTTGTCCAAATTGTTTAAAGCGCCTGAAAATGGTCATATTGTAGAAACTATAGTACTACTACTATATAAAATTGACCGTTTTCAATTTACAATATAGCTAGAAACTCTTACTGAAAAAATGTGCAACAAAGTTTCGAGGAAACATAAAAGCTGACCTTGTAGGCTCAAGATATTTTGCAGCAACTGCTATATTAAGTCATAATTACGAATACTTTATGTTTACATTTTAGTACCCATAATTTTTATATCTATAATATAAGCAGTAAACCGTGATCAATGATATCATGCATTTGTTAATATTACAATCTAAATCAGCGTCATTACTACTGCAGATTTGCAGTATATAGTATTATGGATAAATAACATTTTACCTTATTTTTGTAGAAGATTTGTTATAAAGATAAAACTATCTTTATCTCAAAGTGTCCCAGTCAAATCTCTGCCCATTAGCTTCCTAAAATATGGTTTCATGAAAAGTAGCTAAGCACTAAATTACACATTTCTTCTTTTTTTTTTCTTTTCTTCTTTTGCTTCACAATTAACAAGTCTACGTCCTTCATTACTGCCCTATATAACAGATTGCTGTCCTTCTTTTTATGGCTATACTATAGTAAGAATTTTCAACGTTTCGTAAGATCCATCCATAACTATTCTCTCTTATGCAGTATATGATTTCCTAATTTGTAGCTCATTTGCTCAAAACATAAAAATCTTGTTCCATGTATCAATTTTATCCCATTAGGTCTCTCAATTTGGTTTAACTTAGTATCCAACTAGTTAGTTGCCAGATTTGTAATCGAGGTCCTACTGTCAGAAGTAATATTTTTATGAACTTTGTATTGAATTTAATAATTTTCCACGTTTTTCTAGTTTCACTGTTTATCTCTTCTGGTCTTTTTTCTATCGTCAATTCAGGCTAATTTATTTATGTCTTCGTCTCCCACTTACTAATTTACTAAAAATAATTGGGTTAATTCCTTTACCTTAAATCATTCATCAATTGAACATCTGAAGTCAGGCTTTAATAAAATTGGTATTTGATTGAACACCTGCAAACTTCCCGTTGTGCTTACTATATAGATAAATGGCAAAAATTGTAATACGAGGGTGAATCGAATATGAACCGGACTTTTCTGTTTCTCGCCCTGTAGGTAATTCGAGTGGCGTGACGTCTCGATATATGTTAGGTAGGGATGTTAAGAAGAGGGGAGTTCGTCGGTTTGGCGAGGCGTAGTCGATGCGCTGTTAGTAGCATCATGTCAGAGCAAGAAGTGCATAAGTCTGTTGCGCAACGTGTTGTTATCAAATTTTTGGCGCGGGAGGGCGTTAGACCGTCTGAAATTTTGCGTCGACTATCTGCACAGTTCGGCAATGAAACACTTTCAAGGACCCAAGTGTACGACTGGCACAACAAGTTTTCAGATGCACGCCGTCCCACGACAAGCATCAATGAGGCGAATATCTACGTAATTCGTGAGCTGATTGAAGGCGTACTGCTGATCGATTTTCTGCACGAACGCCGTACAATTAATGCTGAGTATTACTGCGAACTACTCCAACAAGTGAAACTTGCCTATCGGCAAAAGAGGCGGGATATGTCTATCCGAAGTGTGATTCTGTTGCATGAGAAAGCTCGGCCACATACAGCTGCATTGACTCAGGGAAAATTGAACAAAAGGCATTGGCAAACCCATGAACAGCCGCCTTACAGTCCTGATTTGTCGCCATGTGACTACCACATGTTTGGGCCACTTAAAGAAGAACTGGGAGGCCACCACTTTGAGGACAACAAAGGTGTAGAAACGTTTGTGTGCAATTGGTTATCGACACGACCAGTTTCATTCTTTGAGAAAGGTATTAAAAAACTTCCGATTCGGTGGGAAAAATGTATACATAAGAGAGGAGACTATGTAGAAAAATAATATGTATTAAAATTTGTATTGATCGTACCAATAAAATTTTTAAAACAAAACTCTAGTTCATATTTGATTCACCCTCGCATTAATTTTTGTTGACGCTTCTCGTACTAGCTTCAATGTGACTACTGACGGCATCGCAGCGTTTGTCGGCGTCATTTTCGGACCTCTACAATGGTGACCATACTATAAATAATAATATAGCAGAAATTTTCTAGACTATTTTTACGGATGTCCAAGTAATTCTAGGGAAATAACACCACAGTTTAAAAAAAATTGCTGTATGTTCCAAACGTTTTGGGGTCTAGATCAGGCGCCGTTGTCAATGGTTAAGAAACTTGGATAAAAAAGGAACAATTCTAAGATGTAAATTAAAATATTTGACAATGTGTATTATTTGATTCCTGACACATTGTCAAATATTTTAATTTACATCTTAGAATATGACCTTTTTTATCCAAGTTTCTTAACCATTGACAACGGGGTCTGACCTAGACCCCGAAACGTTTGGAATATACAGCAATTTTCTTTAAGCTGTGGTGTTATTTCCCAAGAAGTACTTAGACATTGAAAAATATGCCACAAATATCATTCAGAAAACAACTATTATCATTATTTTGATGATTTTGAAGTTTCACCATCAGATATTTCTGCACCGCGATCAACAAAATAGCTTGCGAACTAGATGTACGATTTCGGCAGAAACGTCTAAAAGTTAAACAAAATTTTTCGTAATAATAAACTTAGATGTAGCAATACAATGTCTTCCATTTTATTTATAGCATTGTCGTTATTGTTTGGGTTAAGAAATGACTCGAAGAAACGCATGACATCAGTAGGTATGATGGAAGCATCAAAATTACAACTTTGACATATACAATGGGTGTTCTTTATCATAGGCAATGGAAATTATTACCCACCCCAGAAGCCATAAAACTAATTTTCTTTAAGGTGCTGGAACTGTTAGTGAATGATCTACGAAGTAGGAGTATATTCTAGGTTTTTTAAAATATTAAGAAGATTTAGTCGTAATTTCGTTTGCTAGATGTTTTGAAAAATGGCTTGGTTTGGAGGAATTAAGTGGTATTCGAGTAAAGTTGTGACACCTCCTCCTCGTATAAGGTACTGAAACTAGACAATCATGACTGACATAGGCAAATAAATGAGAAATGAATCTGTTTCCGCCTGGATTGTGGAAGGGTACTTTTCTGCTACATCATGAACGTAGAGGCAAAATGGGATGAAATTTCATATTGGGGTTTCTCAGTTTTCCAAATCTTCAGGTTTGCAGGTTTTAGAGACCAAATTCTAAACGAATTTTAGGGCTACCGGTGTTTTATTTCCAAGTATACAGGGTGTTTGTTAGCTTTTTGGGGTTACCTATATACAATATACGGATACCCTTATAATATCACTCCGGATTTCTACCTCCTTCACATCATATCAATTTTCTCCTAAACTAATAGACGGAAAAGGTTTAAATTTGTTATCAGTGTATAGTTTGGTGACGCTATTAGGAGTACACATCGAAAATGAAGAAATTTTGTTTTTAGGTACTTTTACCGGAAAAATAAAGAGAAACCGCTACTGTTAATTTCGTGGGAGAAATTACAAAATTAAATGGAAAATATAAAATTAAAATTATTTCTAAGGCATCATGTAATATATTGAACGAAAGGGCTTATTATGGCGAATAGAAACATATTTTTGTCATATTTTTAAAACAAATTATTTAAAAGATATTAACAAAAATATAAAAATGTACCCATTCCCATCCTTATCTTCGAAACTATAAGACATAAAAATTTGAAAAAATAGAGAAATAGGGCATCACCTGAGCTTTACTGGAAAAATAAGGAGAAACTCTTAAAATTAATATATAAAATTATTTCTAACTCCTTATGCAATATTTCAAATCAAAGGGCGAATACAAATGTATTTTTTCATATTTTTAAAATAAATCTTTTAAAAGATATTAACATAAATATAAAAAACGTAAAAATTCCCTTCATTTATTACGGAAACTATAAGACCTATAATTAAAAAATTGGCGTATAAAGCCTCACTTGAACTTTACAGGGTAAAATACGGAGAAATTCGTAATATTAATTTTGGGGACAAATTATAGGATTAAACGGAAAATAAAAATATATATTTTTTAAAAGCATCATTCAATACATCAAATTAAAAGGCTTATTATGAGGAATATAAGTTTATTTTTTCATTTTTAAAATAAATTATTCAAAAGATATTACCAACAAAATAAAAAAATTACTCATTCCCTCTTTTATTTCCGATCTATAAGGCCTAATATCTAAAAAATAGGCTTATATGGCCTTACTTAAAAATAAGGAGATACCCCCTAATATTAACACGTTCGCTACCGCCATTTAAAAAAAAATCGTTTGTCACAGACCACTTTGTTTTTTTTTGTAAAAGATGCAAGTAGATAAGGTAATGAAAATAAATTGATGAGTTTTTTTCGCAAAACTATTTTATTTTTCTTTATAGTAATATGACTCATATATAAGACAGTGGTCTACAGTAATAATTTGCACTAATAGACCGCAAGTCCCATATATGAGACACCCTTTTACACACTAAAAAACTAAAAATATTATATTTTATTTGAGTTTTCATAGAAAACTAGCAACAAAATATATAATAGCAAAACAATCTGTTATACTGTACAACATAAAACAGGAAAAATTATGTATGGTGTTGCGCAAAACAAGTATCCGGACATAGTCCTATTGGATTTCCTTTGCTGTCTACGCACACATTGCAAACAAAAGATGTTTGCTTTCTTTTTTTATTTTGTGAACAAACGCGACATCTTAGTCTTTTTTCGATTTTTTTTTGGAAAATGAGGAATTCTGGAACTTTGGACAACATAGTTCTTATTTGTCTCCTTGTCAGCTGTCGTGGAGTCGATGAGTGATTGTATTATCTCGTCCCTGAAGTTCAGTTAAGTCTTTTTCTTCCCTGTAGCTTTCTGATACAGCCAATTACTATTCCATAAGCAAACGTCCAATAAATGAAAGAATAATTTTAGATACCATCTAATGGTTTTTCTTGGTGTAGTGTAATACGAAATCATTTGATCTGTGCGGTCAATCCCAGACATACTTTTGTTGTAATCGACAACAATGTTTGCTTCTTCTAACAGCTCACCTTCAGTTAAACGTATTTTCTGTGACGAAGACATATCGCACTAATATTTACTTACACATACACTGGAAACCTTAAAAAATATCCCGAGACCATTCGACTCGTATGTGTGTCATATATTCGTACAGACCTCTTCAAAGTATAGAGTCTCTAGCGATAGACCAGACAGAAAAAATTAACTTAAAGTAGAAGTGCTGCATCGGCTCATATAGGAGCCGGTGGTCTATATAATAAACCAAGACGACTCATATATGAGACGAGCGGTAGCGAACGTGTTAAGTTTGGGGGGCACATTTAGAATTAAACGGAAAATTAAAAAAAACTTTTTATAACTTTTTTAAAACGCACCATTCAATATCTTAAATGAAAGAGCTCATTATGAGGAATACAAATATATTTCTTTGATATTTTTTATATTTTTTAAATTAATTGTTCACAGGATATTAACAAAGATATGAAAAATTCTCATTTTCTCCTTTATTTCCGAAACCGTACTACTCAAATTTTTGACAATAATTAGGGGAGTAGGCCCCACTTGAACTTTAAAAGAAAAATTAGTAGAAACCCCCAATATTAATTTTTGGGAGCAAATTGTAGAATTAAATATATCAAATAAAAGGGTTCACTATGAGAAATACAAATATATGTTTTTAATATTTTAAAATCATATGTTTAAAAGATATTAACAAAAATATTAAACATCAACTTATTCCCCCTTTACCTCAGAAACTACACGTTCAAAAAAATAATTAAATATATTTTATTTGTATTTTTTAAATAATTTGTCTAAAAATTTAATAATAATTATTAAAAACTTGCCTATTTAATTTTCCAATGTACGGAGCCTAAAATTCAGACAATAGATTATATAGGACTTCACTGAAAGTTTATTAGTAAAATAAAACCCCTGTTAATTTTGGGGGCAAACTAGAAAATTAAATAAATATTTTTATAAAAATGAAGCGAATCATATAGCAGATACGATAAAGATAAAGAAATAAAAGTGCATATTTTTTATAAATTTAATACAGTTAGTTTAAAAGATATTAGAGTAAATATAAAACAATGCACTCATTCCCTGATTGTCTGAAACTGGAATATTAGAAAAATATATACTTTGATTCACCTAAATTGTATACTCTCTTCGAGGTGTCATTCCTTTGTACGTAAGACAATATATATTATAAAATTTTATCGTGACATTTTGTCCTAGGAGTTAAGGGAGAACAGCAATTACACGGAACGGCTCCAGATTCGGAACCTCTGTGTGCTAATTCTCTCGAAAATCCTAGATGTCGGTCTTACATCTCGCGTCTTCAAATTTAACAAAATGTATCAAATACATAAAGATGTGTTCGAGAGGACATTCAATTGTGGGAAGCGCAACTGATGAAGGTTCCCTGACCAGAAACAATATGTATTATATATAATATATATATATATATATATATATATATTGTCTTGCGTACAGTGGAATGACACCTCGAAGAGAGTATTCAATATCTCTGACAGGTGAAGTAACCTGAAAATTTTATCGTGACATTCTGTCCTAGGAGTTAAGGGAGAACAGTAACTACACGGAACGGCTCCAGATTCGGAACATCTGTGTGTTAATTCTCTCGAAAATCCTAGATGTCGGTCTTACATCTCGCGTCTTAAAATTTAACGAAATGTATCAAATACATAAAGAAGTGTTCGAGAGGACATTCAATTGGGGGAAGCGCAACTGATGAAGGTTCCCTGACCAGAAACAATATGTATTATATATAATAAATAATATATATGGTCTTGCGTACAATGGAATGACACCTCGAAGAGAGTATTCAATATCTCTGACAGGTGAAGTAACCTGAAAATTTTATCGTGACATTCTGTCCTAGGAGTTAAGGGAGAACAGCAACTACACGGAACGGCTCCAGATTCGGAACCTCTGTATGCTAATTCTCTCGAAAATCCTAGATGTCGGTCTTATATCTCGCGTCTTCAAATTCACCTAAATTGTATCAAATCTTGACAGTGGTACGGAACCCTTAGTATGCGAGTTCAACTAGCACTTGACTAAATTATTCTTATTTCTGATGCTTAAATGTATGTTTAGCTTTTGTTATAAAATTACAATCGTAGTAATTTTTATTGTTATAGACATCAATTTGTTAACAGTGGTACCGAAATACAATGTTGGATATGTGTTGAATATATATATATATATATATATATATATATATATATATTAATTTTTAAACATTTTAAACAACATTTGGTTAGCAGTAGTCTTTAAATGAGATGTTTGATTTCTTAACTAAAATTTACAAAATAAGTAATTAGGTATTTATTGCTAGTGAATTAATCACCTATAGCTTAGGGTGAATTTTATTAAACACTCGTAAGTAATAATATCGTAAAGCATAATATAAGGTACTACTTCATGCGTTGCCTATCCCAATTTGGAATCGTTCCTCTGTCAGCTGCATCATGAGTCACTGTGAAAATAGTTATTGTCAATATGTACATACTGTTATTTAATCATGGATTCGTTACGAACGATTATTCAATTATTTCTCCTTTGAAAACTACATTTTAATTCGAATAAGACAGTCGGCTGTAGCCATGAGCTACCCATAAAAATCGAGATCTTTCTGTGAAGTGTACCGCCTTCCATGCTGTTTATATTTTCGTCGAGCTATTTAACACCATTAAAGAGTCAATCACTTGTAAAAGAACACGAGTCATCCATATATCAAAAGAGACAGAACCGTTGAAGGTAAAAACCATTGAATGAAGACATTTTAATTTACAAACTAACAATATTCACGAGATTCTTTTGAATTATGTCGTAAAACAGCAAACATTATGACATGAAGGAAATTTAAGTAGTCTAACCAGTATTCTTAATTTGACCTTGATATAAAAATAACCATATATGTTTCGGAAGACAGATACAGTGGAACTCATGATTAAATTTGTAATGTTTACTACTTGTTGGAGAAAATCTCAGGAATGTGTCGACTTATTTTCGGATCGATTCGATTACGTAATGCAATTAACAGAGTCTGTTTTTGAAGTATAGCAGAAATTCACATTCCATTTGAGATTAATTTAATTTCTCCAAACATTCATCTCGTGACCATTAGGAATAAATAAAAATAGCAACGTACTAAAACCACCCAAAATCTGCAAGTTCTGAATTTGGTTAACAAGGTTCGAGAGCACCATAGAAGGAATCAGATGTGAAAATTCGAAAAAGCTTTATTTCGTTCAAGATTTTGTACATACAAAAGTAACAAGTATATTTCTTTGGCCGATACGCAAGAATAAGAAAATTTCATTTAAACATCAGCATGGTATTTTCGCGATTAAAGTTAATCCTCCCTTTAATTTGTTGGGGTCTACAAGCGTTGGTTTCTCCAAGGGGGACACTAGGGGATGTGTCCCCCGAGACAATCAAGGTTATACAGTTTATACACATACTCATATGCATATCTATATATAAATAGGCAAAGACAAAACGATTAGGTAGCATTTTCTCCTCTGCCTCTCAACCGATTTTCTTCATTTTTGTTTTGTTTAGTACCTATTGACAACCGTAAGTGCAGAATGCTAATATTAATTTATTATATTGGTTTATTCATTAAAAAATATATAATAAATATTCTTTATTTACGTCCATAATGTCAACGCCAAACAACTGAATGTGCCGCCGCCGCCAGACTCAAAACATTGAGTAATTATATATAGCGGGACCAATGCTGTTACAATACTTAGAGAATGTACTTCTGGTAGTGACATGTAAGCATTGTTATTGTTTAGTGGTAAAGTAATCGTGGTATATTATAATTATACAGGGCCATTCCAGATATGTTAGAAATATTTTTTTTCGTGGGTGGCACATAAGCAGTTGCAAATATAGGGTGTTTAAAATATAGAGTAGAGTGCAATTATAACTACTGAAATAATAATATAGGGAAGCCCATTAGCGGTTGAATTTACAGGGTTCTTGGAATAGAAGGTGAAGTAGAATTACAGTTATACAGGGTGGTGCAAAAAATATTATACACAGATGCATATACAGGGTGGCGGAAATGGAAATGCAACATTTCGTAACCCATAAGCAGTTCTATATATAGGGAAGGTGAAACATAGGTGAGAGGAATTATAGTTATACAGGATGAGATAAAAAGTGTTAGAAAAGGAAATGATTTATAGAGTAGCCCACGAAAAGTTTCATATATATTAGGATTGAAATATACATCGGAGTAGAATTATAGTTACAGAAGATAGTTAAAAATGTCATAAACAAAAAGAGTAAATACGGTGGCTCATAGGCAGTGGCATATACAGAATGGTTTACCGGGTGGTTCAAAAACTGTTAAAAAATATTATGCGTGGTCCATGAGCAGTTACATATACAGGGTGGTGGAAATATATAATGAAATGGAATTATTCTAATGAGGATTTTAATAAATGTTAGAGAATTGAGTGCAATTATAGCTATACAGGGAGGTTAGAAAAAATAAATATGTAGGGTAGCCCATTAGCGGTTGAATTGTTGTCATATTAAATTAAGAATTACGAATTTGAATACAAATAAAATCCTATGAATTATATCTGAAAAAAACTTGAATTTCGTTACTTATTTGTAGAAGATAGATGTAAGACCGACATCTAGGATTTTCGAGGAAACTATCACACAGAGGTTCCGAATCGGGATCCGTTCCCTGTAATTGCTGTTCTCCCTAAAGTCCTAGGATACAATGTCATGATAAAATTTTTAGGTTACTTAACCTGCCAGAGATATTGACACAATTGGTCGATTTTCGACCACTGGGCGACAGCTAGTACACGTAAATAAATACACGATTTATTTTTCTGGTTCCGGTTCCGGGTGAGAACCGCGTCTGAATTCATTAAATACTCGACGTTTCGACCCTTGCTTTGTAGTCATTATCAAGAGACAAAAAGTGCCTACTCCCCAAGAGGCACTAGGTAACTGAACTGAATGTGCGTCTGCTCTGCTTCTTTTATTTATAGTTATCGGTCGAGTGGAAGGGGATGTGCTGTGATTGGTTGAGTGTTGGTGGGTGTATCTGCTTTGTTTAATCTGACAATTACGGAGGTCCAAGCAGTAGAAAGGCGCGAGCTGTCATCGCGTCGGTTTAGATAGAGGGCTTGTTTCTCTATTTCAATAGCTTCGCGAATAGTGGATGCCCTAAGGGAATTGAGAGATATCATAGTCCTACTGTCCTCGAAGTTGATAAAGTGTCCTGTTTGGATATAATGCGAAGCTATAGAAATAGAGCAACGACCCCTCTGTCTAAACCGGCGCGATGACAACTCGCGCCTTTCTACAGCTTGGACCTCCGTAATTTCCAGATTAAACAAACTAGACACGCCCACCAACACTTAACCAATAATCACACAGCCCCTAGATCAAGTGACACCCCCGTCCAATCGACCGATAACTATAAATAAAACAGACTAAAACAAAGAAGTATAGATGTACATCTGAGTCAAAAAATGAATTATCTAAATGATTTGGAAACTCGCAGGATTAGTCAAATTTATGTGCTAATACCTAGATCAGTTTAGTAATCACTTTTAAAACCGTACGGATCTTTAATTTCCTAAGTTCATTGCCGTCCTAGAAATAATATTTGATCCATGTTGTATGTTAACCCAAATTTTCTACAAACTTGAAAAACAAAGACCTGAACTACGGAGGTATGTTTGCCATGTTTGCGTAAACATTTTCACTTAGATTTCAGAGTCTTTAGAGAGTCGTATTTCAAGAAATTTAAGAAATAGAGAACAAGTGATGATAAAAATTATCACTAAACCACCCTCAATTCATATGTATAAATGTTAAATATATTTTTTTCTTGTTTGATGATTGTGGCACTGATTCAAGGGCAAGGAATAAAAATTATCCCAAATTGTTAGCTCAAGTCAAGTATAATACACGAATACTTTTATTTTATTTGAACGACTCATTATATAGAAAGTATATAATTATTTTTTAACTTCCTTTTTAGGACAAAATTAAGTTTGGTACTTATGCTGTCATCTACATTAATAATTCAACCAGATCAACAGTTAAAAGTGATATATGTCATAAATATTGATATACGTATTACTAACTTTGATACGGATTATCTTTCGTATATCCATATTAGTTAGCACTGTTGGAAAATGTTTTTTTCTTTCGGCTTCTATGAGTTGTCGATGTGATATTTATTTCAGTCAGCTGACAAGGTAATTATCCGGTTTATACAATCAATTAATATTTTGTTAAGAGCCAAAATCATTATGAAATCTTGCAATAATTAATTCAGGGTAATATAATCTAAAACAAGCTCGGTAAACTAATTTTGCCCAAACTACCAGAACATGGAAAAAGTATATATTTTTTTATGTTTACTCACAACTCTTGCTGTATGTATACAGAGTGTTTCTAAAATAGAGTTCCAAACATCTGCTGTGTAGAGAACTAATTAAAATACGCCCAAAAGTCTCTTAACACGTGCCCTAAAACGCATCCTTCGGAAGTTGTATGCCTTTAAAAGTGCTCAAACAATTACCACTTTTACCAATGAAACACTGCAAAGTTCAATTGACATTTTATCAATAACTTAAATTGTTATGCATTGTGGCAACATCAGTCTTTTATTTGCCATGGTCAACAGATTTTTGTAATTTTTGGCCTAATAACTTAAAAGCATAGTATTGTTCAAACTCAATTCCCTCGAAAACCATTGGAAATATCGATTTGGACAAACATAATATTTTATACGTAAAATTGTTAAGATTTTATAAATCTGTAAAGAAAATCGAAGAAAAATTGAAAAAAGAAAAATATAGGCCGAAAACCCGATTCATCAACCTAAATAGGGCGCTTATGATTTGCATGCAGAAGAGCAGAGTAGCACATACCTATTATTTAACGTAAAAAGTTGTGTAACACCCAAAAAAATTTTAAATCTATTTTCAACCGTTTTGTCAATAACAGGAAAAAACATTTTTGTTTGAGCTCTTTTAAGGACATATAACTTCTTAGGGGTGCGTGTTAGGGCACATGTTAATAAGGACTTTATGCCTTATTTTAATAAGTTCTCTATACAGCAGAAATTTGGAACCCTATTTTAGAAACACCCTGTATACATTTTTCTAAGAAGCCGCCTGGGTAATGTATTTTATTACGACATAGGCTTCAATACCTAGTGTTTCTCAGAAGCAGATGGAGAAACGATATAGTAATAGAGGTCACAACATTGCAACAAAATACACTAAAAACACAATTATTTAATTTTTTTGAGGTTTATGAATGTTCGAGAGTGGCTTGAGAATTAGGTATACTTTTGGGCACAAGTGGATTCAAGGGGAGGGGGCGATGGAGGCGAACACTCCCTCCGATAGCTTCAACTGGAGTTCGGCAAAGCGAATAGAATCTTACAACCAACAGGTTGAAATTAAGTAATTTTAGGGGTTGTAAACTTAACATCGACTATTGTTGCAAAGTCATAGAGAAGTCCATTCCCTACTTATGTCAATTTGTAATAAATTTTGTTGTTGGAAATAATATTGTATGCCATCTTCTAGAATACAATAGGAAGAAAATTGACTTTTTGTTCATATCGACCTCTCATTTCTTATATACCCACATTTTCTTTTGATAATCCGTATGTGAAACACTATGGAAGAGACATTACATCATATTATACCAAGTATCACCTATACAAATAGTATTGTGGTGAATTCAGAAACATTTTACACCTTGAGTATGAATACGAAAAGGAGTTCCCAAAATAACTAATAATAATTACTGGTTACAAAATAAGAGTCCGTAATTCCACAATATATTTCAACATATTTTTAAGGTTCCGTATATACAATATACGGATACCCTTACAATATCACTCCGGATTTCTTCCTCTTTCACATCACAGCAATTTTCTCCTAATCTACTGGACGGAAAAGGTTGAAATTTAGTGTCCGTGCATAGTTTGGTGACCCGAACAAGAGTACCTATGGTAAATGAATAAATTTTGATTTTAGGGGTACTTCTGGGAAGAACAACTAAAAAAACGGACCGTTCCCTCCTTATCTCCGAAACTAAAAGAAATAAAATTTTGAAAAAAATTAGAGATATCTTATTAATTTTATGGGCAAATTACAGAATTAAATGTAAAATATAAAATTAAAATTGTTTCTAACACATTATGTAATATATCAAATGAAAGGACACATTATGGCGAAAACAAACATAGTTTTTTCATGTTTTTAAAATAAATTATTTTAAAGGTATTAACAAGAATATAAAAAATTGTACCCATTCCCCCTACCTTATCTCCGAAAGTATAGGCCGTAAAATTATGGAAAAAATAGAGATATAGGGCCTCACCTGAATTTTACCCGAAAAGTAAGGAGAAACCCCTAATATTAATTTTGGGATGGCAAATTACAGAATTAAATGGAAAATATAAAATGAAAATTGTTTCTAAGACATCACGTAATATATCAAATCAAAGGGCTCATTGTAACAAATACAAGCATTTTTTTCATATTTTTAAAATAAATTATTTAAAAGAAATTAACAAAAATATATATTTTTTACCCATTTCCCTACCTTATCTCCAAAACAATAAGCCGTAATAATTTGAAAAAAAATAGGGATATAGGGCCTCACCAGAATTTTACTGGAAAATGAGAAAACCCTAATATTAATTTTAGGAAGCAAATTACAGCAATAAATTGAAAACAAAAAATCAAAATTATTTCTAACGCATCATGTATTATATCAAAGGGCTCATTATGACGAATAAAAATATATATTTTTCATATTTTTAAAATGAATATTTTAAAATATATTAACAAAAATATAAAAAATACCCATTCCCGCTTTATTCCCCAAATTATATGACATAAAAAATTTTGTTTACAGAAAAAATACGAAGAAATTCCTAATGTTAATTTTGGGGGCCGAATTATAGAATTAAACAGAAAATAAAAAAATATTTTTAACGTATCATGCGATACATCAAATGAAAGGGCTCATTATGAGGAATACAAATATGTATTTTTCATATTTTTAAAATTAATTGTTTACAAGACATTAAGAAAAAATATTAAAAAAATCCCATTTATAAATAAATATTATAAAATTTTGAAATATAATTAGGGGTACTGGGGCTCACTTGAAACTTATAAAATAAATTAGTAGAAAATCCCAATCTTAATTTTGAGGACAAATTATAGAATTAAATGGAAAATAAAAATTAAATTCTCAAACGTATCATGTAATATATTAAATTAAAGGCCATTATGTAAATTACAAATATATCCTATTTTTAAATCATTTGTTTAAAAAAAATTAACAAACATATTAAACATCGACTTAATTCCCACTTTAGAAACTACACTATCTAAAATTTTTAAAAATATATTTTATTTGTGTTTTTAAATAATATGTCTAAAAGATTTAATAATTTATTATTTAAAACTTGATGTATTTTCCCCTTTATATTCCTATCTATAGAGCCTAAAATTCAGACAGTAGATTATAAAAGGCTTTCCTGAAAGTTTATTAGTAAAATAAAACTCTAATTTTAATTTTAGGGACAAAGTAGAAAATTAAACACGTATTTTTATAAAAATCAAGTCAATCATGAAGCAAATAAAATGAAAAGTCTATGTGTGGAAAATAAAAGTGTATATGTTTTATAAATTTAAAAAGTTTCCTTCAAAAAATATTAGGGAAAATATAAGAAAATGCACTCATTCCCTGCTTGTTTGAAACTGGAATATGAGAAACTTGAAGGAGCTAAGGAACCAACTCACATGTGACCCAATTATTTTTGGTTTCCTTGGGCCCACTCCCATCGTCTCGAACCTCGTTGACCGGCTAGAGTTGCTATAGCGTTGTACTGTATTTTATTGTATTGGATCGGCTATTTGGTGTCTATATTTGATTATTACTCTTCAAATTTGAAGTTATAGAAAATATTCAGAACCACTGCCGTACAAGAACCCTTTTTCGTTTTCTCTTTTACTACAGACAAAATTGCTCTGCCATTAATCATTTTAAGTAAAATCACGAAAAATTGGGTCCCTGCTCTCATTAATTTATTGTGTAATGTAATAACTACCACTGAAAGGGCAATTACTGTCAAAAACAGGAGCGGTTAAATTGGAAGTCACGCAATCAAAATCGAGAAGCTATTTTTTACCTATAAATCTTTAATGTTGTAAGAGCGAGCCATAGAAATTATTTTTTATGAGAATATTACTTTCGTGTTCCAATAAAAACAATATGAGGTTTGGCTTTTTTTAACGTGCTATTTAGAAACAGGATGACTATGCAATAAAATTGACACAGAGTTGGATGAACTCACACCTGAATTGAATGAAATACGCATAATATATATATATATATATAAAGGATTTATTCGTTGGGTATAGAATTTTGCCTGTGCATAGGTGTTTCTGTCCTTAAGTTTTTCGTACTGGATCAACGTGTAGTAGGCCAATTTCGATGTCTGTACAGAAACTCGTCCTTACAGATATTATGAAGAAAAAGGTATCTACCATACGATCAAGCAGTATTGCTGTGAATGAATAGGATTTTGTATGTGTGATACTTATTTGTGTTTGGAGACGTTTCAACTCCAAACCTGTATTTATAGACGGGAGATGTAACTACCTCACAGAGGTTCCGAATCTGGAGCCGTTTCGTGTAATTGCTATTCTCCCGTAACTCCTAGGTTATAATGTCAGGATAAACTTTTCAATTTACTTCACCTATCAAGGATATTGAATACTCTCTTCGGAGTGTCATTCTTTTGCACCAAAAAATTTTATCGTGACGTTCTAACAACAATTACAGGGAACGAAAATTCTAGATGTCGGTCTTTACATCTCGCGTCTATAATTTTTTTCCCTTCATTGACTGAACTATATCGGCAGTTTACTGAACTATTTTTGTCCCAACCAGAAAATAAAATAAATTGGTTATTTATTTTTTATTCGCCGAAGGCATTTATTATTTACTTAAATCTTCGTGCATGCAATTAAAGTCCATATATCAATAATCACAGACACGTACAGATTGGTTTGTAATGAACTGATGACAAACTAAAGTAAATAAATTAGAACCAATAATTTATATTGTTCAGTTGCTCCTAGACAATGACCCAATTCAACAACATTAAAAATTTAACATGTATTTATGTCAATATCTGCATAAACCAACTCACACTCATAAACCTACTTAGGTATATTAATCTCTTTATGATATCCTCGATGGTATTAAAACAACAATAAATATTACGGCAATCGTTGTAAAGAGACCGG
The DNA here is from genome assembly GCA_034190945.1 of Octodonta nipae. Classification (NCBI taxonomy): domain Eukaryota; kingdom Metazoa; phylum Arthropoda; class Insecta; order Coleoptera; family Chrysomelidae; genus Octodonta; species Octodonta nipae. Next base: position 15,140,369 of record CM067222.1, read on the forward strand.
CACAACTATTATTAGCAGAGTTCACACTGCTAACGGATGTGATTAATACCGATTCCGCGGTCGAGCTAGCTAGTAGAGGATGTAGGATTTTTGCATCTAAGAAGTACGTAAAACGTTAACACTTATTGTTAAAGTTGCCATCAATATAACGTTTAATCAGCATTTGAAAACAAAACTTTGTATATTGATGCTTTTCAAATATGATGCTTAACAACTACCGTTTTGTAAATTGTTTATTCTGCAAAATAGCAAGGAAGAGGAAATACTTCTTGTTATCTTAGATACTTAACTACTAACGGTAAATTGAGAAGATATCACATGACAAACATTAGGTATAGCAATCTTAAAAAAATATGCATTGTAAAAATAAAGTTTAAATCTATTTTAAAAGATCATGAGCAAGTTTTACTACCAAAGGTATTTAAAAAATTATTTATACCTACAATTTAATGAAATTATTTGACATTAGTGCTCAACTAACACTAATATATAGGGTGTTCTAATTTGAGGTTAATTTTTAAATTTTTAATAAAATAAACAAATTATTTGATAATGATCAAATCTTTTATTTCAAATGATAGTACAATTGTTTCTGTTTAATAATGGAAAACAATACCTAGTACGACACGCTTCTAATCTTTTGCCAAAATTTTCGTTAACTCTCTGGCATAACTGCGGTTCAATTACTTGAAAACAGTCAATAATGTTCTCCTTTAGGCCATCAATTGTTTGTGGATCTTTGGCATAGACCTTTTCTTTCAAAGAATTACATAGGATAAAATCTAGAGGTTTTAGATGGCACGACTACTGTTTCCTCTTCGAGCAATTATTCGATTACCAAATTTCTGTTTCAAAAGATTGATTGTTTCTGCTGCTGAATGACATGTTGCACCGTCCTGTTGAAACCACATATTCTGCACATCAATATGCTCTAATTCATCCCACAAAAAGTTAGTAACCATCGTTCGATATCGATCACCATTCATAGTAACAGTATTTCCATTGTCATCTTCAAAAAAGTATGGACCAATCACTCCACCAGAAAAAAACCACACCAAACAGTTCCTTTTTGTGGATGCATCGGTCTTTCCATTATTTGTCGTGGATTTGCTTCACTCCAGATTCGACAATTTTGCTTGTTAACAAATCACCCCAATTCAAAATGCGCTTCATGGCTTTTGTTGAAAAAATTCACATTTTCAATTTTCTGTTGTACGGCCCAATTTACGAACTGACAACGTAAACCAAAGTCTGTTGGCTTTATTTCTTGCGTTATCTGAATCTTGTAACCCTTTAAATGAAGGTCTTTGTGCAAAATTCTTAATAAAGTGGTTTTTAGAATCTTCAATTGCAGTGAACAATGACGAATTGATGTGTTTGGTTGTTCAACAACACTAGCAGTAACAGATGCAATACTGTCAAACAACATATGATATTATTCTAGCACAAAAAATATAAATGGCGGCAAATTTATAAATTAACCTCAAATTGGAATACATTTTATTTATGTAACTACACCAGTGATTCTGAACCTGTTATTTACCGCGGCACACTTTTAACGATTTCAAACTTTGGCGGCACAAAAGGAAAAAAATAAGTGTAAAAGTTGTTTACTTACAGAAAATACACGGTGTAAAATAGTTTATGATAATAATTTTGAATGTAAAATAAAATAATATGTAAAATAAAATAATACGTTTATTAAGGGATTGCTTACAAGTTAATAATAATAATTATTTAAAGACAAATTTGAACTTGATGTTTTTTGATAATTTCATTTATTTAGGTATATTTAGTTGTTACTACAATCAGAATTCACACAAATAGATTATAAAACTGTAATAATATTTTGATAGATTTTTTGATCATGCGAAAATCGCATCTTATATTAATCCAAAATGAATTAATTGTTTTCCAAAATATATTGAAATTTATTCTCGATTATTAGAAGGCGAAATTACTTTTTGCTCTTCATTCAAAGTTAATGCAAATACAAAAGTATTTGTTATTTCAAATGGATTTCGAATCCAATCAAATTTTAACATATTCATACATATAAGTATATTTCCTTAATTTGAACTACATGGAACACCAATTCTAAAGTCTCTACAATCCATTATTAATCTATTAAATGCATTTAACTTTAAAGCATTCTGGTCTTCTGGTAAAGAATTTTAGTTTATTTTGTACATTTTGAGGTGACTTCTTGTATATTTTGAGGTGATTTCATTTGATCCGTCTTGACGAGTACGTTGGTGCTAGATAGAAACAAGGGTCTGATGATGGAGCTGGAAGATGGCTATAGGAACTCGCTTATTAAAAGACAAAATCCCATAGTATGATTCGTCTTGTCGAGTCCTTTGGTGCTAGATGGTAAACAGGGTCTGATGATGGAGCCGCAAGATGGCAATAGGAATTCTGTATTTAAACGATCTAACTCCTTCTAGTTTGGGCTCCTTTGATTCGGCTTATTTTTGGTGCTAATTGATAACCAGGGTCTGATGATGAAGCTGGTAGGTGGCCAAAGGGACTCAGTAATTAAGCGGTACAACAGCGTCGAGTTTGATTCGTTTTGATGGATGGACCGTTTTTGATAGCTGGATTGGAAGAAGAGGTACTATAAAATGGTCTGCCCGATCAACTGACATGTTAAATCCAAAATTTTTATGACTCAGCCTGAGAATTTGGACGAACTACACCAACGAAAAATAGCGGAGGGTCGCCAGATAACACGGATATGCTGAACCATGTCAGAGACGGCTTTTAGTCAAGGTACTATTGTATGGAAGTCAATGGAAGACACTTTAAACATTTGCTTTAGAGGCACTGTAAATTCGTTTTTTAATACTCTTTTATTATTACATGTACAGAAATTACAATAAAAATTTTTATTATGGCGGTATGACGCAAGCGCTAACTCACCTCAACAAATTTCCTCCTCGAAACAAAAATAGACCTGTAATAAGAAAAACTTATTGCAATAGTTTTGGTCCGAGATATTCAACGTGGCTCGTTTGAGATGAAATACTCTGCATATTTTTATTAAACCCTAAAAATTTACATTTTGTATTAAATCTTTGCGTTTTTATCACAGATCCAATTCTTGTTTTCAAAAAGTTTTTTACTTTAATTTTATTTGTGGTGAGAGTTGGAATGTTTCTTAGAACGGAAAGTAAATCTTGTGCAGGTGTTGTATATTAATTATATATTTGTTTTATAATTTATTGATTCCTGCTTATGAGAAAGAAAACTAAGTTTAATAACTATTTCAAGATCGTAGTGTGATGTCGCTTGGCACGAAATGTCAAAACAAATGCAATCTATGCATTTGCATTTCATTACTATACTCGTCTATTTTCATATGTGTAAATTTGGACCTCCATTAAAAAAATTTAGCTTTACAAATGGCAAACAAACAATGGGAATGTTTATTACAACAAAAAGCAAATTTTGTGTTCGTATTGTGTATTATTTGTTTATTTACCATAATTTATTGTTCTATAAACGAAGTGATATATAATGTGATCTCTGTCCTACACGGAAAACGAAGTTGTATGAGTATATCAGGATCAAAAGATGTCTCGGAACGAAGTCTGAGAATGAGGGGTCGAAATTTTGCATTTCAGTACCCTTCTCTGCTATTTTCGTATGTGTATGTGTGGTCCTCGGTTAAAAAACTTTCTCTTGAAAAAAGTAAATAACACTTTAGTTACTACGTTCTAAATTACCCATTTCACAAAAATGTATGAAGAGCGCTTTTGATGAAAGAAAAATCGATACCAGTTTAAAACATTAATGTCATTGATCTAAATGTAATTTATTTTGCAATCCCATTCTTACTCATTTGCCTATAAAATCAAGCCCATTAAAAAACAGCTATCTAGGTAATTACAATTTTAACGTTACAAGCATCAAAGTACGGTGTAACAATCATCAAGCCGTTTCCAGTTCGTCTATTTTTGGGGATTTGCACACAATGCATTGTTATGGTTCTGCAGCAAAACCCACCTAAATGACTTCATCGTGCCCACCCGAAACGCGTGTAAATTTCTCGTATTCCGATTTTGTTTCCATGCCGTCGTCCCTCAACGTAACTCGACCGTTTTATTTACCACAACTCATTAAAATTAATCTTATCCGCATTCGTGACATCATCACGCGCCGTGTAATGAATGAATTTCTGTCTATTCACGTCTAGCGTGAATTTGGATGATTTTCCGCGTACATATTTTGATAAAATATTAAACGATAAATACGCGTTTATGTCAGCATGTATCATAACTGTAACGTTATAACTGATTTCCTTTATGCTACTTTAAATAATTTGTTGACGTTTAATAATTTAAAAGTTGCGTACTTAGTAAACAACGGTTTATGACTTATACATGAAATGTTATGAAGGGTAGTTTCGCTTGAATCAAATGTTTTAAATATACATGATAGGCTAATGTAATGAAAACGAAACAGGGCCGATATTTCATATACCATTATTTTTTGAAAATCGCGTAACACATTGCCTGCCATGTCAGTCATATATAGAGGATTCGCTTCCTTGATCCCGGATCTCGGGATCCCGTTAGTATTTTAGTCCCGAAATTTTCGGGATTAAATTTAATAAATCCCGGGATTTTCGAGATTAAAATATTTTTTTACATAAGTCAATAAAAATGTGCATGCAACGAAACGCACTTAATTTCATTTGACGTTTTGACGGCCATCTTGTTTACACAGCTTATTTTATTTGTTTTTGCTAACGACCGGTGCCGAGTTATGTGTAAAACTGTGTAAAATATCCGTTTCTCGTCGTGTAAGTATTGATTTTTTTTAGTAATTGATGATAATCAATGAATTTATTAAAAAACAACAATGCATTAATGTGTCTTAGTAAATATAGATGAAAAATATTTTCTGTAGCTCTTCCGTTGCAGCACTTAGTCGTTCTGATGCCAATCTGTGCACGGCTGATGCGACACTCAGGTTTCTTTTTCAACAATTGCGTGAAAATGACTCAATTTTGGCTTCCAAATTGAAGACACATTTATTGAACCGCATGAAAAATCGTCGGCGAAATGAGTTAAGTGGAATATATATATATATATATATATATATATATATATATATATATATATATATATATATATATATATATATATATATATTAACTATCTACAAAATCCTCATACTTAGAAGACTGAGACTACTGAGAGTAACAATTTGGAAACTGATTGTGATGTAAAGGAGCTATTTTCAAGTCCAAGCACGATAGCAATAAAAAAACATATTATTGCATTAACTGCAAGGATAGAAAACAATGATAATGAAGAAAATGACATGAACATTGAACCTGCGCTTACAACTAGTAAAACTTATTTGACATTGAAAGAAAAGCTTTAGAATGAAATAGAAAACAGCATGAAAACTATAAATCCAGGAGTATATAAAGAAACTTATCTTTCTAAGATCATTAAACCAGAAATGAATCTTTATGAGAACAGTTCCTCACGAGGTTGTAATTTGGAGAAGGCTTATAAAAATTTATTGACGATTCCTACAACTTCCATCAAGCCTAACGCGCTTTTTTTATTCCTTAGATTTTATTATCGTTAAATAAGTAATTTATAAAGTATCTGGTCTATTTATTTTAAAATTTGAGTACCTATGAAAATTGATCTCTTTAGCATAATAGTCTTTTTTATAGTAACTAAACAAGTTGATTTTTTTAAGTTTATTGTAAAATAAGAAAAACAAACTAGGCAATTATGAATATAATTCATAAATTATTTACAGAAGTGACTAGTTTGTTATTTTATGAGATAAAGTATAATTTTGTTTTGTTTTTTGAAGATTTAACTAAAGATTTAAAATAAAGAGTTGTTTTTGATATGTCTCGCGATAATGTATTCGAGGCTTTGGAATGGTTGTTGGCTAATAATCCCTTGTTCAAAACATAATGCAGTCATTCTTCAACATTTTAAGAAAAAAAATACACAAATGTTCAAAATAACAGCTCAATATCAATTAATTAATAGAACAAAAAAGAATGAACAGATCGATATTAATAATTTAATGCACTCGGATATTAACAAAACAGGTGGACTTCCAAAGGACAGGAACTAGAAATTTTTGTTGGTGCTAAAGTCATGCTGAGGTCTAACGTTGACGTTGCTCAGGGACTGGTGACTGGAGCCAGAGGTCACATTTCTGAAATTAAGTGGACATATTTCAGACGTGCTCAACTATACGGTAGCGATATATAATCGGTTCGCGCAGACTTTGATAAATCACGGCACAGCTAAAAGAAGAGTGCTTCCGATTATTATCTTATCTTGGGCTTCAACTGTGCACAAAATGCAGGGAACTACTGTAGATCGTGCTGTTATTTATCTTTCAAATTGTTTGCTGCAGATCAAGCTTATGTGGTTTTAAGCCGAGTTCGGCAGGTCTCCAAACCGAAGAAGTTGACGTCGATGAAACCTTGTCATATTGACGCAGTAAATGAAATGGATAAAATAGATTTAAATAAAGTGTTAAGTTTTAGTGTTTAATTAGAATATATAGTTAGGTATGTACGATGCGGGATTATTGTGAAGTAGAGGAAGTTAATTATCGTTAAATGTTGCAATGTAGGTACCTATATAATGGTATTTTTCTTATCAGGTTTCTTCTTCTTTTTATTAACAAGTAATAAAAGTTTGTTTTTAAAAAGTTTTTTCTTTTAATTTTATTTCTAGTAAACTTAATTTCCTTCAAAAATATGTATTTATTGTATTTTTCAGATAATTGTTACAATATTTGTGTGAAAGATGCGTGTCAAAAAAAACTATATTCTCTGTGAAAGTTAAAATTAAGGGCTTACATGTTAAGATTTTTGTCATCCCTAATAATATTTTCGGTACCCTATTCAAAAAAATAGTCAATTTTATTGGTCCAATCGAATATACATATCGATATTTTTAATTTGAACAGGGTTTCCGAAGAAAACTGACTTTCAGAGTTTTCTTAGATTACACCGCTCCATGTTTAAAGCTACATTGACATGGGTTGCGAAGTATGAACGTGAGACAGACTTGCGCGAACCACGACCCATTTAAACGTCTCAATTCGTGAAATACGAAGCGTCTGTTTATTTCACGAACAATAGAAATGCTGTGGAACCTTTTGTGTGTCACAAATGGAGAAACACAGATTTGCACCCTTACACCAAACCTTTATTTTAAACACTCATCGCCGTTTCAACAACTCTACGTTGTCATCATCAAGGAGTAAACCAAATTTGTTTCCAAAATTAATTAAATGTCGGTATTCACTAGGCATGTAGTACATATTTTTTAATATTTACCTTTGTTTTTACTCGAATCCTTCACATGTACTTGAATTTATTCAAGCTTAGTTTTTAACATATTTGCTATGACAACTTAGAATTGTCCATTATTGCTAGCGAAGTTGGACTAGCTAATCTCAGATATTACTTTAGAATGTGTTGAGCTACTATTTGGATATAGAACAAATCACCTAATCTGAATTTTTAAATTCAAATTTACTGAGAACAATCCCCCTATGCACCAAAGAAAATTATCTTAATCTGTTCTAAAGCAATAATTTACGCCAAGCTCTCAACAAAGCTAAACCGAGATTACCTCTTCTTTGACAAATACATCCTTAAATCATGAAAATGCTACAAACACTCAAAGTAACAAGAAACAATTTCTCATCCAAAGCATATCTTGGCAAAACCTGAAAACGACTCCTTGAGGAAAAACCCTCATTAGAGAAAATGCCACTTTTCACCGCCTATTTATTACGAAACTTATTAGCAGAAGAAGTACAAAGAAGAAAATAATCGAGCTTAATTGGATCAGATGTTCTTTGTTTTAAGTAAACCGTTTTTTTTTCTGGCTTAATTGTTGAAATAATTGTACCGTTTGGCCTCAAGTTATTTGTATAAGATCAGGTAATTATAAATGTGCCGGAAATTATAGCAGCAGGATAATAGCTATAAACTACTATTTGTTTAATTATAATTATGCATTAAGATGTGTAACTTGATATCACGGTATATGCAGGATCAACAAATATTTTATATTTTTATTTAGATACCTTTAGCCTCTTTACAGTATTGCTATAAAACTAAGGTAGTTCCAGAATTTGCTCGTTTTCATTAAATAAACGTGAAACTAGTTTTTTATAATAGTTTTCTAATCTACCAATATTATTTTTATCAGAGAAAGAGAGAAAATTAGTTTTCGGGGAATTTCGACTGTCATGAATTAATTTTAATAAGGTCATACTTTGCTAACCCACATACCTCGCTAGAGGTATTACCAGAAAAAAGAGTGCTGGCTCTCTAGTACGTTAGCTATGTCGTTGATATAAATTAGGAAGAGGACGGGCCAAGTACGGTACCTTGAGATACAATAGTTTCCACATTTTTTTCGTTGCTTATAGTTTTATTAATTTTCACAGACTGCATTCTATTAAGTTGACAAACAGTTTTTGATTAGACTCAAAGGAGCATTTATAATACTGATATTGTCAATCTAATTACAAAAGATGGGAGATCGTGTCAATTGCTTTAGTCTATGGAAACAGCTAAGCACTTTTTTTATTGTCAAAATTTATATTTAGATGAGAGGAAAAACCGCATCTTCGTTATTTTTGCAGTTTCTAAAACTAAATTGGTTTATCATAAAACAATGTTGAGATTCCAATCCTAATAATATTTACTAAAGGTGTTATTGTTTATAAAAAATAAAAGAGTTCTTGTTGTATATATTGCTCTTTATACTTGTATTTCTGCTTTGTGGAATATGTTCCTGAATTCTTTTCACAACATTTGTGAGAAAATCATTAAATGTGTTGCTTACCTTAGTGTTATTTCCGACTTGACCATACAATGGATGGCATCACACTCCCTCTAAGGCACACATAGTGTGCCCCTAAGGGAAAATTCACTAAACCCCAGATATACTACATATCAACCCCTTGCCAGGTTATCAGGCCCGTGGTTGGCGTTGTGGCTGCAGTTCCCCATGAATTTTCTAACCGTCCGGGCCGTTCCCAACAGGACGGCCTTTTGCAACAGTTGGTAAAGATGTTCATCCAGACCGAGGTATTTCAAATTGTTTAATAGATGTTTTGGGACTACTCCTGTTGTTGACAAAACAATTGGTACTGTTCGAGTGTTGTTCATGTCCCATTGTCTCTGTATTTGAAATTCTAAATCCCTGTATTTGGCTATTTTTTCAGCCTGCTTAATATTTATATTATTGTTGTTAGGGATTGCTATGTCAATTAAGGTTGTTTTCTAGAGACTTTATCCAACCAAAACTATATCTGGTCTATTGTGAGCAACAGTCCGATCTGTCAATATCGTCCGGCTTGTAGTTGTTATTTTCTAAAATAGATTCTGGTTTGTATATATAGTAGGGTGTTCTTACCGACTGTGATAGGTCTAGATTCAGCGCTAGTTCCTGGTTAGTGTTATTATTATTTTTTTTTTTTTTCGTTATCTTTTTATAATATCACTAATGATATTATTTATTTCAGAGTTAGTAACTTTATTAATTAAATTCCATATTTTTTATTCTATTCTATTTTGATATTTTTTGTGAATCAAGGTTTAGCGATATTTTTCATTTATTCCCTGTTTAAATTAAATTGTTTAGGTATTGTTATTTTTTCCTGCTTAGCTCACATTTATAAATTTAGTTTCGTGTTTATATGCGTATACAATTTAAATTGAAACTAGTTAAATGTCCCATAATATTGCCAAAAATTTCAATTTTAAATTTTTAATTGTGCCTTTTTTTATATTTTCGTTGCCAGTAATAACAGGATCTAACCTAGAGACTAAAGACTTTGGAAATATACAGTAATTTCGAGTATTGTGGTATTATTTCCCAAAATGTGCTTAAAAAAAGATTATATTGCTAGTTGTTTATTAAGTTTTAATAGTTGATTGACGTTTTAGTTACATCATTGTCATGATTTTTATCTCTATTAATGAAATTTTTATACTGAAATCACCACAAGGAGCTGCCGACAATAAAACGCTTAATTTTCTTTAGATTAATATTATTCATATTCAAAAATATAAAGATCAATTATGAACGAAAATAAAATATAAATTTAAATTAAAAAATTGATCGTTTTGACAAATGTACTGCTCTCAAGTAGGGGTGAATTTGTGTAAGTTGCACTTACCATTACCATACAATTCACCAAAATTTAGATAAAAGAATTTTGTTTCAGTGATCCCACTAACCTGATTAGGAGAACCTAGGAAAACATCGCGATATGATGTTGTTCAAATAGAGATGACCATTACGAATTTCATCCTTAATTATCAGCAGGAAGAAACGATTGAATTCTACAGAAGTAGAAGTGTTACAATCGTCTTCATTAAACAATTAATTTTCATTTTATTTTGTATTCTTGTTTCTGTGGTATTGTTAAATTGTCAAATTGTACATGATAGCGTAGGTGCATAGCTTGTTCACAAATTTTAGATTTTCAAATTGTGGTTTCTTTATGTAATATTTGTGGTCATTCACTCGTACATTTTGAGGTCTAGATGTTTCTCCAATGTAAAATTGTTTATATTTTTGTAATAGTATTTTTTGAAGCTACATACATCTCACATAAATTTGAAATATTTTCTGAAAATACAATGAAATATATTTGAGCAAACACCTGAAATAAAAATTTATAATTTAAAATCAACTTAATGGCTGTTTACTGGAATGTATTTCTTTTGAAGTAGACAAAAATTACACTTAACAGCCTGCAAATTCCCTCCAGAATATTTTACCTCCAAGCTGCTGTTGCTGCATAAGATACGCTTAATTCGGAATCCACCTACCTGCATAAGACGCAAGCGAAACTATTCGCCGGCTTGTTTGTTTTAGTAATGTTCAATTGACCTCAATAGATTGATCCGCAAGTTTATTCGCCGTGTAGCGTGATGTTACCGAGAATTTTATATATAACCCGATGACTCTGAACTCATAGGAGACAAGCGAAAAATTCGAAATGCTTCTTAAGGCAATGCATTTTATTGCAGTGATGTCACTGGATAATCTTAATCAATCTAATAAGGTCTCAAACCATTTATGAATAAGTTTTCCATTTGTTTTCTGAACAAAAGTAATGGCATTTCTAGTTTGTATTTTTATCATTTCTTAGGGATAACCACACAATTGCTGGAAAATCTAATTTATAACCTGTAACGTTTCGAGTAATTGAAATATGCAGAATTTACAGGCAATTTGGTGTTATTCCCAAGAGTTTTTCTAGTTTAATACATCAGGATCACATAATTGTAGTAATTCAATACATTATCTTGGATTGTTATACTTAATAATAACAGTAAAGGAATTTGCTCAGCTTTAACACTTAACGTACACACTTTTAACCATATCCTAAAACTAGCTACAACTCTTAGATTGACACATATATACACTCATAGACACAAATAGGTGTCTAATTTAAAATGTGTATAAATTTTAACAATTAATACGCCACAATTAAGGAAATTAAACTTTGCAATATGATTATAGATCTATATATAAGTGGGTAAAGACAAAACGTTTCAGTTCCATTTTCTCTTCTGTTTCTTAATTGATTTATTTTTTCTGTTTTGTTTCGTAGCTATTGATGACCTACAGTGGAGAATATATAAAGAATCTTTATTTATGTTTTTTAAAATAAGTAATTTAATGATAAATTATTAATATAATCCAAGTGAGTGGCGCCCACTATGAACAAGTAGCTTAATGTTCGAAATGTGACAGCAGTCGACAGTAAAAATTCAATTGTGTACAATCGTAAAGCAAGACATAAATATTATTAAAATAATCGACTTTTACTTACAAAGTTGTAGGCTCTAAAAGCCTTCTTTTCTATTCATTTATGGCGTTACGTTTTTACAAAACGATGGGGACAGCAACTATTGAAGTGACTAAATTTTATTTGACATAAGGTAATCTTTTAAATTATATTTAACATCTCATCTAAAAATTAGTAGTCAGTTAAAAATTGTTTACTGTTCTTTTAACGAGATGTGATATGCTGCCAATATAATTTTACATTTTTATCTAATAATATAATACTTATAATTTTTGTTGATTATTTGTATTACGTTTTATTTATATGTAATTCTAGCGAACAGCACTAGGTTTTTGTCGAAATTCCATTTCAGGGTTTTACCGTCTACAAATCGGAATAAATCGTATTACCGAGAAAGAACGAGATTTGGACAATTATGTTACGTTCAACACAGGGTGATTTTGTGACCTACCTTAGAATGAAAAAAATCTTTGAATACAAATTGATGTGTAGGATCAGAATTTTATCAATATTTGATATTTTTCTAGCATTACATTTTTACAATTGAACCTTTTATAGAATTCTAAAGTAAAAAGTGTTGGTTAGGCGATTTTTGGATGGGTAAAATATTATGTGTTCTCATGTTAATTTGAGACATAAAATTGCCTTAAGCAGTTACATATGCATATATATATATATATATATATATATATATATATATATATATATATAGTGTTTAAAATATAGAGTAGAGTGCAATTATAACTATACAGGGTGCTGTGGAAAAATATGTATTTAGAGAAGCCGATTAGCGGTTGAATTTACACGGTTCTTGGACTAGAGGGCGCAGTACAATTACAGTTATAGAAGGTGTGCAGAGATATTTGTCATATTAAATTAAGGCTTACGAATTTGAACACAAATAAAGTCCTGTTAATTACATCTGAAGGAGAATTAGAATTTCGATACTTATTGACACAATTGGTCGAATTTTGGACCACTGGGCGTTTCAGAGGTAACACCTATTGACAATTTATCGAATGTATCCATCCTCACGGACCAGTTCAAAATGGAAATATATTTTCAATTACTGTACGTATTGATAATTTAAATTTTAGAAATGACGGGTCTCTAGATCAACTATTCTACAATACACCGTTGGTTTATTCATAATGATAGGGTCATGGGTGAGGTAATATTGCCCTTAAAAATTCTGCAAAAACTAGGGGGCTACAGTATTTATATGTAGAACATAAATTGGGTATGAAAAAATAACCTTTCATTTAATAAGAATATTTTAACTCTAAAATAAAGAAAATTATGAACGCGTATTTTTTTGTTTCGTATAAATGTTCTATAATCTTAGGTACCAATTAACGAAATTGAGCTTATAGTAGGGCATCTTGTAGGTTTTTTTTTTCTCTAAAACATAGTAGCAAACACGGTTTCACAGGTACATCGATAAAAAAATAAATTGCATGTCAATTAATCATTTTTTATCATCAGAAATCATTTAAATAATTTGTTCATTTTGATGTTTCACTTTTTTGGTCTCCATTACATTTCAAATACTAGATTATTGGTCTACATAATAGCAAATATTGTTATCAATCTAATATCCGTAACTTAGGTCTTCACATATTAAAACAATTGTTGACTATAATCGATTGATCTGTAGGTACGCTATAATAACCAACACAATAAAAAAACAGTGAAACTAACAGCACTTTCGCTTGGTAATAATAAATCAGAACTTCGCAAGTGTAATAGTTACAACGGATATAAGGTGCCTTACATTGATTCAACTAGTTAATCAATGAACTGATGTGCACTAAGGGGTTATAAATTAATATCCGTGTTTATCTTTCCTACATTAACGCATCCAGGCTAAAAATGCATTCAGCTAAACACGCTCTACTAGTCTAAATTGAATTATACCAGCGGATAATTTTCAACGCTCAACAATAGCGTAATTAATTAATTAATTAACTGAAGTTCCAGTTTTTCCGTAAATATACTGACTGCATATATAAGCTTCCATCGTTTTAACCAAAAATGTTGTTCATCATTTCAAAATAATTATAATCAATGTCAAGGGCCATCAAATTTGATATTTTAATCAAAGAAGATGAAATATGAACATAAGTAATTTCGAAAAGATTGTTGAGGAGGTCTTGAATTATTTTGTCTATTCATGGGTTTTCTCTCCTCCAAATTTTTTCCTGTAACAGATAAGACTTTATAAATAAAACTATAAATCAGTTAGAAAGAAAATCGCAACAACAAACCAGCACAAATAACCATCACACTAATACCAACCAAACACAAACAGACAACCAAATTATGAACATAATTCCATATATCCCAGGTGTATCGGAAAAAATTAAGCGGTTAGGAAATAAATACAGCGTTAAAACTGTTTTTAAAACAAATAATACCTTGCGCTCTATCCTCACACATACCAAACCGTTTAACGCAACCCAGAGTTCTAAAAATTGTGTGTACAGTGTTTTGTGTGACTGTGGCCATTCTTATACCGGTGAAACTTCAAGACCTTTAGAAGTAAGGAAAAAAGAACATCAATATAACATTTCCAGAAGACATGTGGACAAATCAAATTTGGCCAATCATGTATTAACGAGCACCGGCAGCCATAGGATAGACTGGGATAAAACAAAGATCTTGTTGAAAGAAGAAAACTTAAAAAAGAGAAAACTTAAAGAAGCCAGCTGTATGATGATAAACAACACTGAAATCGGAGCACCTTCAGCCGACCTTCATTTGGACTGGAAGAATTTACTGCTAACAGAACAAAAAAACGGTAACCTCAGCGTCAAGTGATCGCCAAACGACAAATTGTCAGTGTCAAATTTTTTGACAAACAATAAATTCAAAATCAAAGCGAAAATTTTTTAGAAAAAAGCCTCGAAAACAACACTAAACGATTGACAACGACTCCAGACTCGGAGTTGAAACGTCTCCATACACAGATAAGTATTACACAATATACAATACATTACTTATATACAGGAATACTGGTTGATCATTTTATAGACATCTCTTTCTCTCAGAAAAACTGTGAGGAAGAATCTCTGTACAGACAACCAGTAATCCGGGCAATTTTACGAAATTGCCTTACTACACTTTGTTCTACATATACAATTTTTTAAATACTTATCTGTTACAGGAAAAAATTTGGAGGAGAGAAAACCCATGAATAGACAAAATATGAACATGTCAGTTATCTCAGGAAGATAATTATATTTGATGATATTGCATATTATATCAACTGCATATAGAATGTTTTAATAAAAGTCTTGTATGTGATGGGCATCACTTGATAACAGCTTCTTACTAGAAGGATGAAATATCCATTAATGCTGTCACTATTATCTTATTAAACACGTGTATAAATTGAACAACGTTTGAAGCTACTGATCCGTAAAGCTTTTATATCCAAGCTGAAAGTAAATAGTCTTGTTTTTGTTGAAATTTTATCCGTCTATGTTTTTTTAAATGAATCTAACCGAATTTTATTAGTATATCTTAGTCAACAGACAAAGTATAAGGTTCTGATTATTAATTTATTTATCAGGCTGATGCAATTTTGAATAATTCACAACACTAGAAAATTGTAAACGCGAGATGTAAAGACCGACATCTAGGATTTTCGGGGAAACTACCACACAGAGGTTCCGAATCTGGAGCCGTTCCATGTCCTAGATTACAATATAACGAAAAAATTTTCAGGTTAACTTCATTTGTCACAGATTGAATAAACTCTGCAAGCCAATAGAATAATACGGTTTATCTGGACGAAATCACAACTAAACTTGACAAAAGAAAACTCGTTGTCTTCTAATGAAAAGAAAAAACTCGGCTAAAGTCATTTTTAGGGATGAATCGGAACTTGATGTTGGTTATCAAAAACAAGTTATCAGAACATAATTCAAAGCATTGCATTAAGGCTGTACTAAACAAACTGTAAAATTTCCTCATGGAGTTTTGATTTGGGGTTGTATGTCAACTGATTCAGGCAGATTGGAGTTCGCAGATGGTACAATTAGTGCCGAAAAATGTCAAGATATCTTGGAAAGGAAGCTATTGCCATGTGAAAGGCAAAATATATTTTTCAGCAAGATAGTGCGTCATGCCACACAGCCAAATTAATGGTTTGGAAAGAATATCATTTAAAGACAAGACTAGAAACAGAGGGCAATAGAAAGAACTAGAGGCTAATTCATTCAATTGGGAGCTGCTTCCAATGAACTACTTGCAATAAGTAAGTTTATTGGCTACTTCCACCCACAAAGTGAGATAACATTTTATACATTGCGGGATAGCTCCAGAAGTATATCATCTAAGAATTGAACTCCACAAAATGGTCTACGTTACCTGTTTATAATTGGTAGCGACAAGGATGACAAACATATATGGGGATTAAACTGAAAAAGTCTCCAGCTGTAAGCATCGAATAGCAAGTTCAAGAAGTGACCAAAATGGAGCCATTGCAAGAAAAAGGTATGAAGTGAATTTATAAATATAAAATAATATTAATGGTAAGCTGCCGGTTTTATCTCTTTTTCAGCCGTCAATATATACTAAAAACTTATTAATATTCCTTTAAAGTTATATTTAAATTAAGACTTATATTACGCATTCAGATTAATACTCGAATCGTAACAAACTAGTGACAATTATTTTAATTCCTGAAATTTATGTGACTACTAAGAACAGAGACAGGCAGATAACGAGAAACGGGAAGTATATTATTTCCTAAGAAGCATTCGCTTCCATTATTTCCTCTTAAATGCTTATATCTGCCTTGTTGAATGCTTGTTTTGTTCTTGCTACAGTTAGTATTTACGTCAATTAAGTCGTTTTAGAGAAATGCGTGGTAATTGATTGAATGATAATTTTTACAACTGTTTTTAACAATTTTCTGAAAGCTGATAGGGCTTAGGTTATAAAAAAGTTATCCTTTCATGATATCGTTATATATTTCGTGGGTTCAATTAAAGTTATAAAACTAATATTCACTTTCACTTTTTTAGAACTTTTATTTACATCAAATTATACAGAACAACTGATTCACAATAACATTGCAATATACGCTCGTCGTCGCTGTCTAACTAACTGGCGCGATTATGGGTCGCTCCTTTATAAAACCTGCATCGAAAACTCTCGTACAATCAATCATCAACTCAACAGCTGCCGAGCCATTTCGAGAACAATTTTTTCCTAAAAGTGATCGGTGTCGTACTGGAATGAAACCGGGGCCGGCTTAAGGAAATTTCGTTACAACACCTTACAGTTTCAATTATTTAAATCCATTATGCCGTCTTACGGTAACCGGTGAGCATATTTAAAGAATGGCTCCAAAGGATTAAGAACCCCTTTGTTTTTTGAATTTATTTAAAGCAGAATTTATGGTAAAAAGTATTCTAAATGGACCAGCAGTTCATACTTAGACAATATGTAAATCGAAAAAAATAAAAAAAAATCACTACAAAAATTTTGTAGAAATTTTATGCAGAAGGTATTTTATGCCAAACTATTTCCCGACTTAACCACAAAATGTATGGCATGCACACTCCTTCCAAGTGCACGTTAATAGCGTGCCTTTAAGGGAAAATTTGTTAAACCCTGGATATACTACATATTAAAAGTATTTAGCTCTGTGGGAGCTCTTACCAGGTTATCAGGCCGATGGTTAGAGTCGCGGCTGCATTTTCCCATCCGGGCTGTCCTAACAGGGCGGCTTTTTGCATTAATTGGTAAAGATTTTAGTCTATACCGGGGAATTTTTAATTATTTCGAAGAAGTTTTGAAACTACTGCCATTGTTGGCATAACAATTGTTACAGTTCGTGTGTTAGTCCCACTGAATCTTTATTTGAAAATCCAAATCCCTGTATTTGGCTATTTTTTCAGCCTGCTTAGTATTTATATTATTGTTGTTAGGAATTGCTATGTCAATTAACGTTCTTTTTCAAGAGGATTTATCTACTAAAACTATATATGGTCTATTGTGAGCAATAGTCCTATCGGTAAGTACCGTGCGGTCTCAGTACGGCTTGTAGTTGTAAATTTCTAAAACAGATTGTGGTTTGCATACATAATATGGTACTCTTACCGATTGCAACAGTTCAAGTTTCAGGCTAGTTCCTTGTGCAGTATTTTTGCCACAGCATCCTGTAGGTCTTTGTATTCAGTGGCAGCAAACGCTTGAGAACCTTCTATGATATGTTGGATAGATTCAGATGTTTGGTAACTATATCCGCATGTGCCGTTGTTAATAGAAAGGTCTTTAACGATGTAGTTTATTAGATAGTTCTTACTTGATCTTGGATTGCCGATATAAAGCCTTTCGTTTTAGAAAACATATGACCAAAGATCTATTTCTGTCAGAAGCAGTGGTGTTGAAGCCTCAATTTGACAGCACATGACTCTGTGTAGATCAGAGACAGTAGTTTGCTTATATCGGCCAATCCTCTTCCTCCTTCATACCTTCCTAACGTTGTACGTTCGACAGAGCTCATTAAATGGTGATTTTGAGCTTTCCATTGTAATTGTTCAATGCACCAATTAACTATTCCGAAAGAGTAACTGAGCACTGAACACATGTAGGTGTTAATAGCCTGAAACAGATTTTTACTCTTAAGTTTGGTTTTCAACAGTTGTGTTACCCTTCTATAGAACTCTGTTGTTAGTTAGATTCAATTGAGGTACCATCTTTCATTTTGTAGGGCCCCTGCTGTATTTTGCCTTTAACTATATTAACAATTCGACATTTGTCTAGGACAAACTGCATATGTATGTCACTAGAGAACCCTTCTAGTATTTTAAGCACATCATGCGGTTGTTGTATATACGAAACAATTATTAATATGATAAAAATTGGCTGAAAAAGTATTATTGGCACCAAATATCGACAACAATCAATGAGCAGATTAGTATAAAAAGATAAGGTCAGTTATATTGCCCCATATAACTCCTAGATGTCACTTAATGGTTAGAGAGTCGTTCCCATTTTGCTTTAATACTGTAATAAATCGAGCAGTTATGTTTAAACGGCTATCTCTTACTAATAGATTATTAATAGGACATCAAGATCATGTTGCAGCCTATAGTAAAACCGATCTCTCAGCTAGAATATTGTAACGCTTAAATTTTAACAACTTGTCTCTTGGATGACATAAACGATCTTATATACCGGGTATTGCTTATACCTTCAATTTAATGTTGTACTCCAACAGCTGCTTTAATTAAAGCCTTACCGGAGAATTGCTCAGAGAAATGAAACGCATTCGATTTTATGGAGAAAATGTCACAGATTAAACATACAATCACGAAATTTATGCTTTAATTTACTCGATTGTAGCAAATTCGACATCCTTATTAAAACCGTCCCAGTAAATTATTCCCATGAGTTATGGAACTAAATAAAAAGCAATTAATGGTAATCGAAAATACTGCTGGTAACAACCTGCGCGTATATGTTTTATTAGCTCACAAGTTGAAATATATCAGCAGAACCCATATACGTAAGTTTTGGAATGCTAAGAAAACAAAAATATATAATTAGGTACAAATCGTCAGGAAATTTTGTAAGTGGTTTATGCAGAGCGCCAAATGGATTTTTAGTGTTATGCAAATTAATTATTCAAGGTACAAAGGGTTTACACTAACCTGTGTTTAATTATTTAACAAATCCAGATGTGTTAATAATTATTTTTGTACAGATATTTTGTACGTTTTTATTGGAACCTTTTGTTTGCAACAATATTACTACAATTCACCTACTATACTAATCTGTTCCCTTTTAAACAAATATATATCGTTAAAATTGTTGTATCAAAATTGATATGATATTTTCTAGGGATTCTGTCAGCAGTACACATAAGATCATTAATACTTTATGTTTTGGTTTATTAAAAGACCATTTTCAGGGCAATATCAATTATCTAAAAAGATAACAATTTTTTGTTTAATATTTAGTAGAACTCGATTAAAATTGATGATTGTTTCGGTCATTCCTTGGTGAAAATTCATATTTTAATTATATTAAAACACTAACCACTGTGGTAATTTTCACAAATGTATTATTATCTTCACAATTGTTTCGCTCTGATGACAAGCTTCGTCAGAATTAGCATTTAGTTTAATATTTAATTCTGACGAAGTCAGAGCGAAACAATTGTCAAGAAAATAATAAATTTGTGAAAATTACCACAGTGGTTAGTGTTTTAATATAATTCGATAAAAATTCTAAGAGTGGGAAACAGATATAATATCAAAACATCATTTAAAACAAGAAATACACTAAAATCAATTATATCAAAAACCAAACCAAATAACCCAACTCTAAATACAAAAAATTGCATTTATAAATTCTATATTGGAGAAACCTCTAGATTTCTGAATGTTCGAATAAACGAACACAAAAATTACATAAAAAACGACAATTTGAAAAATCCAAAATTTGTGAACATGCTTGGGACCTTAGTCATAAAATAGAGTTTCCTGGTTGCCGATGATTAAGGAAGAAATTGCTAATGGTCATGTCCTTGTGAACAACCCAATATCGGGATTCATAAGGTTTTTCCTAGGTTTTCCCTTATGACTTAATGGGATCACTGAATCAACAAAGTTCTTTGGTCGCATTTTTTGGCGAATGCACTATCTTTAAGAAAGTCGCACCTAGGGGCGCCACATAAAGTTCTGAAGATGTCCCTTTCAAATTCTTCCAATTTGAAAGGAACTTTATGATTATATGATCTTTAGAAATTTCTGTGCTACCCTGTATATTACAAATAAAATTCTCAAATAATAAACATTGTCAAATATTTAAATTTACATCTTGGAATTGTAGCTTTTTTAATCCGTAGTTTCTTAGCCATTGACAACGGGGTCTGATCTAGACCCCGAAACGTTTGGAATATACAGCAATTTCCTTTAAAGTGTGGTGTTATTTCCCAATAAACACTTAGACATTGAAAATTATGCCACAAGTATCCTTCAGAAAACAACTAAAATTCTATTATTACTAACTTTACAAGCTAGATCAATAATAGAAGAACACAATAAACGGGTTTTGAAGAAGACTAACAATTTCATATCTAATATAAAAATATGTACAACATCTATTTTGATTCATTTTAGTGGCAAATAGTGCATCAAATTTTTCTCTACGGATATCATCACAGGCTACGAAAATTATGTTAAATTTGCACAAGTTCGTTTAATTGTTGTAATTATTTTTTATTTAAAGATAGATATTTGAATACCAGTCCCTTTTAGCGAAGATGTTTTGGGAAAATTCAATATTCAGCAAAAATTGTAAGACAGTGGTAACCTGGTATTTGTGTAGACTTCCTAATTTCCTGTCGTTTTAACTTAAATTCGCAAGAGCAAAGGAAATTTGATTTTTTCGTTTGAAGAAAATTCCTATGTAGGTATGAAACACTGTTGGATACTAGGTTAGGTCATATAGTGAAGGTATCGAATAATTCTTTGTAAACTGTAATAATTCATAATAAGTGATTGAGTATTTAAGTCAAATTCATTTGTATTAGGAACCCTACTGTATATGCATTATTTTTTGGGTAAATCAGTAACTTTGTCTTGTTTTTAGTGGTATGTTAAATAGAAATGCCAGTTGAATTGTAACGTTATTAATGTGAAGCTGCCAGGAAACTTCAATAGTACTAAATAAACTGGGAATACTAACATATCAAAATATTTGTGTTATTCAATAAAGTAGTTACAGCAAGCAGCACCTAACTTTTTTCTTAATTTTCAATTTATTATTTTGTTCCGTTATCAGGTTTCAGTTTTTAACCTATTTTGTTTATTCTGCATTTGAGGCAACCACTGTTACAATAATTTACCAAAGAGATACACTATTCATATAAATTGAACTGGTGGCAGATATTTGTTGTTCAAAATTTATAGACAATGTTTGTTTATTGAAGTTAAAAAAATATATATTACATTTCAAACTAATACAGCCACAATAACAAAGTTATTTAATAATGAATAGTTGGCCGCGATTTCTTAAACATTCTGTAACTAATGTTTAAGAACTTTCTGGGAAATAACACCACAAATCACTAGATTTCCATATATATTCAAACGTTTAGGAGTCTAGTTGAGAGTTCGTTGCCAATGGCAAGGAAACTATGAAAAAGTCATAATTCTAAAATGTAAGATTAAAAGGTTTGGCAATATACATTATTTGAATTATGAAATATGCAGAAATTTCGTGATTTGTGGTGTTATGTCCGAGAAACGTTGAAAAATATCCTTCAGAAAATAATTCTGTGACTATTAAAAGTAATCTTGAAAATATACGAAAACTATCCCAGCTTCATGATCTTAGTGTCGAAGACAAAATAGATGTGGTGCTTAGTAGGATGTCAATCATATTGATTGGAGATAACTGAGATGAGCGAGATGGGCATGGAATTAATCCTCCTAGGTACGGCAGTGTAGCAGATTATATGTTTTGTATGCAATCATTTGCTTTTTGCCAGTAAAAACTATTGTTTTTAAGCACCATCACCAACATGTAAGAGCCGCAGTATGCCATCTCACAGCAAATTATAAATTGCTATATAGATAGATAGGATTGTGTTCGTTAGAGAACACAACACAATTCTAATCACCATCCTAATTTAAGCGGGCGTTGAAACAATCACCACGAAAATCGAAATCTCAATAAGAGACTCAAAAAACGTTTATATGAACGAGGTTCAAAACCGATACCTTGGAGACCCAAAATTCCGTTTCTAATCGACTTTGTGGAAAGGTTTGTCAAGCTGGAATATCCATTAAGTATGGCCGAAATTTAACCTGTATCATAATTTATAGCTAATTTTTGCGAATTTATTACACTGCTAGGAAATTAATTGCCCCCCCCCCATTTCCATGAAAACTGGCTATTCCGGCTTGACCGTCAAGCTAGCATAGCCAGCCCGATCTCTCGGAAACCTAGGGAGCTACAGGGGTGCTTCTTGCGCCAAAATTAATTGCTGATTATTTGCTGAAACCTAGGCTATGAGAGACTATCCGCCATATACGAGACAAATGTTCTAATATTGTAATTGATATTGTACGTTAATAATTCCGTTGTATAGAGAGGCATTGTATTATGGTAAAATATTGAATCAATATTTTCCATTTGCTCCTTTCGCAACTTGGCGTTACTGGCGAAAGAACCGACGTAAAGTAAACTCCCTCTCAGGGTTGGGATAGCTATTACAATTGTAATAGATCTATTACATTTTAGAGAACTTGTTACCCTATTACACTATTTTTATATTTAAGCTTACAATATGAGCTTCATCTTATCACCTTTCCACTTTTGACTTTTATTATTTGTTTTTGTTTTATTCCTGTAACTAATCTAACACAGAAATTTTTAGTAAAGTAGAATTACAGAAAACTACTCCGTATTTTGCATTCTTTCTTTATAACTGTAACTTTAAATAGAAAAAAAATTCAGTGCATTTCGGAAAACAGATAAAGGAAAAAACATTAATAAACTATGGTTTTTACCAAGGATATGATTTTTACCCCTAATTTTTTGGGAAAACTGTTAGCAGTGAATTAATGGGAAAAAATGCAAATTATAATAATCTATTTTTACCTGCCTCGCCCTCGAACGTAACGACATACTTCAATCTACAAAATATATAATCCTCAAAGCTCCATACATTTTTTTACGAATTTTAAAGCATATTATGTAAATAAAAATATTTTGGGGTTGGTGAGGGGGGGGGGACGAGGATGGTGATTGTTTCCGAGATTTCGGGTTGGCTATGCTAGCTTGACGGTCAAGCTGTAATAGCCACCTTTTCTCAGAAGGGGGGGGAGCAATTAATTTTCTAGCAGCATAATAAATCAGTTAAAAATGAACAGTAAATTATGGTACAGGTTCGATTTCGGCTGTACGAAATAGATATTCCAGCTTGACAGACCTCTTGTGGAAACTCTAGTAAAGTCATGGTCTTTAGTTGCTCAAAGTGGTCTGGATCCATAAGAGCGATACTATCTTTAGGAGATTTTGCAATCCATTAAACGTAAGGCAATATATTGTTTCTAGTCGAGAACTTCCATCAGTTTGAAATCTCGAATAAATATTTGTGCATTTAGTACATATAACTGAATTTAATATTTTATCGCGAAATGTATTTCGACATCTAGGAAATGCAGATGAAACTAGCTCTCAGAGACTCAAAATCGTACTGTGTGTAACGCCGTTTTCCTGTGATTCCCAGGAAATTATTCACAGAAAAAAAAATCGTAGGTTAACTAAAAACTGTCAAAGAATATCTATCGTCAATTAATTTTAACGCAAACTAGTAATGTTATAATGACAACAAAGTTTAAACCGCAATACATAACTTTTTTATTAAAACCAATTATATAAAACATTTTTTAAAAAAATATAACCGACTTCTACCTATAACTAAAAAGCTAAAAATAATTATAACAAAATACAACTCTAGGAAATAAAGAACAAATTCAATGTTGTTAGGTACCTACCCAGGAAGTGAAAAATGTAAATATTAAAAGGTGCTCATTCTGTACAAATTAATTACCTACCAATCTAGTATTTTTTTGAAGCCAGTGCCAAGCAAATCTAAAATCCTTTGCGTACTTATCTACTAATTCATCAAACTTGATTGTTGCTTGGCACCGACTTCAAAAATATACTAGATTGGAAAATAATTAATTTGTACAGAATGAGCACCTTTTAATGTTTACATTTTTTACTTCCTGGATAGGTACCTAACAACATTGAATTTGTTATTTATTTGCTAGATTTGTATTTTGTTATAATTATTTTTTAGCTTTTTAGTTATAGGTAGAAGTCGGTTATATATAGCTTTTTTGAACTCAGGTAGTTTTCATTCTTTATTTTTTATTTTGTATGTATAACCTTCATAAACAGAACCAGGTAACATCGAAAGCATCAACATTACACAATGATACTTTCTCATTTAAATTGACAGGTAAATCTTTACGAATAAAATGTACCAGTACGCGTTTACTTAATAAACCCAAAATATATTTATGCCTTATGGACTACCTTTTTTCAACTTTTTCTGACAACCCTGTATAACTATAGATAATTCCACTCCAACCTATGTACCAACCATCCTGTACATACCACTGCCCACGGACAAGCATTGTTAGCTGCCTTCTGTAAACTATAGGACGGAGCTGAATTCATCCCATATTTACGGAGTCAAAACCGTCCTATATTTCAACCATAGTATATCACTCCTTGTGGGCTACCCCATAAATTATTTCATTTTTAACATTTTAAATTATCGCCCTGTGTAACATTAATTCTTCTCCACACTTTATGCAACTTCTTATGGGCTATAAAGAAATCATTTTTTAATCACACTGTATAAATATAAATCAACTCCAACATATATTTCAACCATCCTGTATATGATTGGCTTATGTCCACATCATATAACAGTTTTTAAATCGCCCTATATAATTTTAATTTCACATTTTTTCCAACATTTTTATACCACCAAACGTCCAGTCCACCCTATATTCCAAGCATCCTGTATAAACGGTTGCCTACGGACCACTATCATTCTAGTCCGTCCTATATTCAATCTTCATATAAATGCAACTCCTTCTACCACTTTACTTTGTGATTTTGTTTGCTATAATTAAACACCCTGTCTATAAACGCATCAAATGTGTTGTCACTGAATTTTCTATTAGGCCGGGAGAATGTGGCAACCAAAATCACCGTCTTCGAAAAATTGAAAAATTTGCATTTAAATAGGTATTTGCCTGGTATACAAACAAAACGAAAAAATTAACTCATTAATTTAAGGAACCGAAAATACTATGCTTTACGACCTATATGCTTGAGATGTACATAGAAAATTTTCAAATTCGCAATTAAAACTTCCAGTGCCTAAAATTACCGCACTATTACGTTGGAATTAAAATATTTATGAGGAAATGTCCGTTATGTCATTTAGATGAAATTTTTGATAAGAATTTTGGAATTTTCAGGGATTTTCTGCAAAACTGCAAGTTGCACGTCGCAGAAAAGTATATGAGATCACCTAAAAATCTTCTTTAATAGATTAAACGTTAAAAAACTATACACATCCATAAAAAGTTATCGAAAAATCGACTAAAATATTAGGGATATTGGTCGATTTCCATGCACGCATGTGTTCATTCACAAATTTTATCACTTTATCAATAGAATTCTTTTCCAAAATTTGAAGTTTCACCAATCTGGATATATAATCTATTAAACAAGACCATATTCATTCAAAACGGTGCACGACAGGAGAAGAAATCAAGTGACATACATACATTTTAAAAATTTTGTTCCCATTGCTATCATTTCAATTTGTTGACTACGTGTATGTTTGGGTGTTTGTGCGACTTAATATAACTATAGAAATAAAAAAAATATTGTTTGCCTACTAGTGATTCTTTATTTAATGACACTTCACTTGTGTGAATTTGAATTTAAACGCATCAATTTTCCCGCGAATAATATATAACATTCACCTTGCGATCGAACACGTGACAAAGACATGGCAATTAGTTTTTCGACAAAACCAAATAAGTTCTTTGTCCTGAAGCGCTTTGTACTTTCTCGTTGGACTGAAGATCAATATTCATAACGGCATACAAAAACCGCCAATACTTTATAGAACGTGTGCCGAGAAGAGCGAAGTATAACAGTTCGTTGGTGACCGGTCAACAACTTTATATGCGGAAGAATTTAAATGTTAAAAGAACGCAATAAATATTATCGAACATATTGGAAATGCGAGTAAGTTGAATAAGTGAAAATCCATCCGGTAAGGTATTTTAATTCAGACATACATAAAATTATAGCGATACGTATTGCTGGAAATTAGATATGGAATATACTGTTCAATGCTGAGCAAAATATTGCGTAACAAATGGCAAAAGATAAAATATTAATGTTAAAGTAAGCAACAATGTTTAATTGTTAACATCCCACTTTGTTAAATACTTAAATACCATAACATTAAAGGTATTGAAAAAAACACTATTAAATATGTGATGTTGGGGAAATTGCATATCATTGTCCTCCCTCTCGTCATATAAGTACATACATATATGTTTACAAAATCTTGACGAGTAGGAAAAGAATTGTGCTACCACATGAAAAACCCATGGATTGTGTTCATCTGTCGTCCAAAGATACCTGGATGGTCGCTGCTCTGCTGCTGTCTTTTGGTTCCCAAGCAAGATACATGCAACTGTCTTCTAACAACCATCTAACTGTAAATCAAGTCTGACTACAAATTACCGTCTGGTAGTTTGTTTGAAGAAGTTGTTAATCCTTGGGACTGTGCATGTTCTGTATCTTTTGGAAATTAATTAATTTCACAGTCTTGAGCATAAGTTCCGGCTCTTGCACGTCCGAATGAAGGGTTGCCAAATATTTGTTATTAAGATATCGAAGCTCAAAAAAATGTCAAAACAAAATGAGATGACACACAAGTTGTTATTATTAACTATACTCTTCAATAACTATTCTAAAAGAGTCCTCAGGAAACATTGGAAGACTCAAACGAGAAAACATTTGCAGACAACATTGTCATAATGTCTAACTGCGACATAGGTATTCAGTCGTTGATACATAGGGTCAACACTTTATGTATAATAGCATTCTGGTTGAAGAGAGAGAAGAGAAACATTAGAAAACCAAATTGTTGACTATTAGTAAATACCAGAATGTACCAGCTCCAGCAGAATTACTGGACAACAATTAGAATATGTCAACAAGAATTGTAAATACTTGGGTTGTCTAATAAATGAATACATAATTTGGTCCAGTGCGAGTTGGTCTGGCATACTACCACCATTGAGAGTTGATACAATGTAAGGAAATTAACGTATATATTTTTCTAATATCCCAGTTTCAGATAAGCACGGAATGAGTGTATTTTCTTCAATATCATTTAAGCTAAGGGCTTTAAATAAATGAAAAAAATATAGTTTTATTTCTCACGAGGAACTTTTTTATTTTATCTGTCACATAATGGACTTAATTTTTTTAAAAAAATGTTTATTTAACTATCTGATTTCGCCCTCAAAATAAGATTTTCGCTTTATTGTATCAGTAAACTTAATAAGTCAAATTTTAAATAATAAATTACTAAGTCTTTTATAAAATTAAAAATTCAAATAATTTTTTTAAATTTTTCTGACGATCTTTTCATTTGAGACATAACGTTAAGACTGCAGATTAAAAAAAACAAAGTTTTATTTTCCATTTAAGTTCATAAATTAATTTTACAATTTGTTTTGCTTTTTTGTAAAATTTTGATGCCCGATATTCTGAATTATTTCCAAAGTTTAGGTTCGGTAGTTAGCAGATATAGGAGGAAATCGGTGGAATTTTCTTTATAATCACCTTCGAACAAATTATTTGAAAAATATAAAAATATATATTCCTCATAATGAGCCCATTTATTACATGATGCATTTGAGAAAATTTATTTTTTTATTTTCCCTTTAATTCTATAATTTGCCCCTCCACAAAAAAATAATATTAGAGTACTGTACCTTTTTTTCATGTAAAGTTGAAATTAAGTCATATACCCCTAACTTCTCCAAAATGTTAAATCTTATAGTATAGGAAGTAAGTAATTTTTAATAAGCTTAACAATTTTTTTAAAAACATTAAAAAAAATTGTATTCCTTATACTGAGCCCGTCCATTTGGTATATTATATGATGCGTTTTTTATTTGCGTTTTAATTCTTTAATTTGCCACCAAAATTGATATTAGGTTTTCTCCTTTTTTTTTCTATAAATTTCAAAGATGCTCTATACCATATATTTTAATCAAAATTGCAGGACACATAGTTTCGGAAATAAATTGGGGTGAATAAGTTTTTTTTGTATTTATGTTAATATATTTTAAACAATTTATTTAAAAAATATTTAAAAAATATTTGCATTCCTCATAATGAGCCCTTTGATTTGATATTATTTAATTTTAATTTTATACTTTCCATTTAATACTGCAATTTGCTCTCTAAACTTATTTTTACGAGTTTGTCCTTATTTTGCCTGTAAATTTCATTTGAAGCCCTACACCTATATTTTTTTGTAATGAGGCATTATAGTTTCGGAAGTAAAAGGGAGGAGGAATGAGTAAAATTTTCTATATTGTGATTAATATATTTTAAACTATAAAAAAATATATTTATTTTCCTCAAAATAGGCCCTTTCATTTGTTATATAACATGCCTTTAAAAAAATATTTTTTATTGTTCATTTAATTCTATAATTTCCCCCCTCAAATTAATATTAAGGGTGTCTTCTTATTTTTGCTGATAACTTTGGACATCGTACTATATTCCCTATTTTTCAATTTTTTTTGGGCTCAATAGTTTCGGGGTTAAGGGAGGGGGGATGGTCGATTGTGAAAATTTCTTCAGTTACGATATACACTCTAGATGGGGTCACCAAACTATCAGCTCATACCAAAATTCATCTTTTTCTGTTCAGTAGTTTCAGAGAAAATTGCTGTTATGTAAAATGCGAAAAATTAGGGGTCATTTTATAATGGTTTTGGTATATTGAATATACGGAAAAAATGAACAACCCACGGGAAATCCAAGCTAGGGGATAAAGAAAGAATTTGGAAAGAAAGAGTTATCACTATGATGAATTCATTACAGATTTTTGAAATGTGCATACTACTTAGAATATTTAGACTCACGTAGATGGACCAGATTTCACCCTAGGTAGAGCTTATACAAACAGAGAACTGCTATTTACCGTCAAAAGGAGGGAAACGTAGGTATTATCGCAAGAGTCGCAAGTCGCAACAGTCAAACAGTCTGCCAAGAAGCCTGGATGATAGCTAACCGCAGATATCAGACAGCGTCTGAAGAAGAACTAAGTGAGTGTGTCCATATACCATATGTGTCCCCAGACACAAACTCCGTCTCCAAAGGAATGAATGAATATGAAAAAAAGTTGACTTGATAATGAACAAAAGGAATATTTCTGAAGAACATTCCATATAAGAATTAAAATATTAAAATATTAATGTTATGTTCAAGAAAACAATAATATTTAATGGTTTACGTTAATTACCACCATTTACTGAATTCCAACATCCTGACGACTAAATACAATACCATTACAATACTTAATGTGACAAGTTACTTTAACGCAATTAATATCAGCATTCCGATAATTTTCGTTAAATGTTTATTTATACCTGCAGTATGCGAGGAATGTTTTTAAAAAATTAAACGCCAGTTGTACGAAATTCGATACTAATAAAACAACTTCAACACATCGGTAACTTGATATTGTTTCGAAAAGATGCATTACAAAGATTTTGTTTACCGATTCACAATAACAAGACAACCAAATATGGTTAAGTGAGTTCCCAATAGCCTCAACATACGAATATTGTAAGGTGAAGTGTCAGCTGTGC
This sequence comes from Octodonta nipae, assembly GCA_034190945.1. Taxonomy (NCBI): domain Eukaryota; kingdom Metazoa; phylum Arthropoda; class Insecta; order Coleoptera; family Chrysomelidae; genus Octodonta; species Octodonta nipae. The sequence continues at coordinate 15,170,695 of CM067222.1, forward strand.
ATGATTTATGAATTATTTAACAACGACTATTATGTATCATCCGAGGCATACAAAAAGGATGGAATGATTTAATTTCGAACGGTAGGACATTTGTGTGCGTAGTAACCACAAAATTTTTCTTATAGAGTAGTGACTGTGTTACGTAATATTTAATTTAAGGCATATTCAGGAGCGTATCCAGCTTTTGGTTTAAGGAGGGGCAAACCATCAAAATATTGTCCTAGAGAAAAGCAAATCAGAAAATAAATGTTCTAGAGCGCCGCAAGTCAGGAAATGTGTGGGAAGTTTTGAAACTTTGAAGACGCGAGATGTAAGACCGACATCTAGGATTTTCGGGAGAATTAGCACACAGACGTTCCGAATCTGGAGCCGTTCCGTGCAATTACTGTTCTCCCTTAACTCCTAGGACAGAATCTCACGCAGCGTTGCCAGATGATTTTTCAGCGAAACAGTAGATAGCGCAATGAAATAACAGTAGATTGCATATCAGAACAGTAGATTTGATATTTAAGTATAAACAAGCGTTTTATTTACTTAAAATAATGAAAAACCATAAAAATGGGGAAATAATATTGTTAGTATTTGTTCATGAAGTTGATAAATTATTTAATATGTCCTGTATTTAATTTTTGTTATTTTCTTTTTGTAATTCATTAGCCTATCCTCACTACTCTCTACTTTTTTGTTTAATTTGAAATGACTTTAGTTGTTGCCAGCATCAATAATTTTCAATCCTGTTTAGATAATGTGAAATACTGAGGAAGCAGTAATCAGTAAAGTTGTAAAAAAATTCTTAACTCAAAAAAGGTCGAGTTCGTCATATTAAGCGATGGGTGGACCAAGCGACATTAGTTTAGGAATTAATTTTGTCTGCCAATTGTTCTTTGATATTTATAATATAATTTATAATATTGATAATCAAATTAATAAACAGTATGTTAGTCCAGCATGATTAATGCGCGACATTTCAAACAACTATTTAGCTATCAAGAGTACCTATTTCCTAAACGATATCGCTTAACAGGTCGAATTAACATATAACTCTAAACCATTGGCAATGACGCAATACCCTAATCCATTTACCAAATTGTATATACTGTTTTATAGAAGCTACTAGTTAGTTTAACTATACAAATGGTTGAATTATTCTTATGAGCGATTTATTTTCTTTAAAAACATAAAGGTTATACCGCAATTTGCTGCTAACAATAAAACAGTAGAATAGGAGCACGTAACAGTAGAACAGTAGAAGAGGGGACAAAACAGTAGATCTGCTGTTAAAACAGTAGATCTGGTAACACTGATGTCACGATAAAATTTTCAGGTTACTTCACCTGTCAGAGATATCGAATACTCTCTTCGAGTTGTCATTCCTTTGTACGCAAGACATCATCAGTTGCGCTTCCCACAATTGAATGTCCTCTCTCTCTGAACATGTTTATTAAATTATATAGGGATAATTACTTTACAGTTAAATACATTTTTTGTATATAATCTGTGGAATTTCTTCCCCAGTCGGTATTTATTCTATCTGGCTTTTGTTTGCGGGATTCCTTTCAAGGATGGCAGGGTTTAGTTAAACAAGGTAAGTCTTGGCCTCCTCCTTCGTTGACAGTGAGGATCATACTGTAGCTGCCTCTTGAGCATCTCATTTGGGCGGTACTCAATCCTGGCGAATGATTTCTTACTTAATGATCTGATGTGTTCTCTAAAGGTGCTAATTTTTAAATTTTCTAAAATATGTTTGTTTCGTATAAACCATCGAGAAATTGTAATTATTCTTAAAATTTTACTCTGAAGAGCTTCTAATTTGTTAAGGTTGGTTTTACAAACTTGAGACCATGTGGCAGCAGCATAGGATATTGTTGGTCTAATCTCTTGTTTGTAGAGGCTGAGTTTATGACCTATTGTCAGCTTACTTTTGCGCGATAGGAATGGGTATAGTTGTATAAATGCTGTTTCTCCTTTTTTCCTTAAATAATCTGTGTGTGCTTTCCAGTTTACTTTCTTGTCGAACATGACTCCCAGGTACATCGCCGCGTCCTGCATTCTAACTGCATATTGGATACCCGTAGCCAACTTCTTGGCTTCGAATTTTTGGTAAAAAAGTGGATAGCTTGGCTTTTACCGGGATTGATGTTAATTTTCCATTTTTCTATCCATCTGCTAAGGTCATCAACGGCTCTTTGGAGGTACACTGTGCATTGTTCCTGGGACATTGAAGTGGCGATAATGGCAGTATCGTCGGCAAAGACGAGCGTTTCTGTGTGTGTGGTATGGATGGGAATGTCAGCTGTGTAAAGGTTATACGAAGTGGGAGAAAGTCCTGCACCTTGGGGGACTCCTGCTCTCATAAGTCTGTAGTTAGTGAAGTGTTTGTTTTGTTTAACCCTGTAATATCTGTTGTTGATAAAGTTTGCTATTAATTTGGTTATATCTGTTCTGATTAGGAAGCGGAGTAATTTAAGGATAAGACCTTGATGCCAAACCCTGTCGAAAACCTGTGAAACGTCGAGTAATATGGCGCTGGATGTTTTTTCTTATTATGGTTATCATAAATGATTTCTGTCAAACGGAGGGTCTGTTGGTCTGCTCCATGCTTTTCTCTAAAACCAAACTGAACATCAGGGATGTAATTTTGGAGAGTGAGGGGAGTAAGCTGATGGACGATGGTTTTTGGGATTTTTGACATCCTTGCCCGGTTTAGGAATCATAATGGTAGTGACCTTTTTCCAGCAGTCAGGGAAGTATAACGTCTCTAGTATGCTGTTAACAATGTTGAGAATGTAAGGGATATAATTGATCGGGAGGATGAATGTCCTCTCGAACACTTCCTTATGTATTTGCTACATTTCGTTAAATTTGAAGACGCGAGATGTAAGACCGACGATTTTCGAGAGAATTAGCACACAGAGGTTCCGTGTAATTGCTGTTCTCCCTTAACTCCTAGGACAGAATGTCACGATAAAATTCTCAGGTTACTTCACCTGTCAGAGAGTAAGCTTTGAAAGCTCAGGACAGATTTTTCAGGTCTGGGGAAGGGGAGATGTTAAATTAGCGCCTACAACAATCATTAGCTTTTTGGCATAACACCATTACTGGTAACATCGCTCACGTATCTGAATAATACAATCTGTAGGTGTTGAATCAGTACCACAAAAAAGCATTAATGTAAGGAACCATCAAAATGAACGCAAATGTGTTGTATTAAAAAATGAAATAAAAATACTATTCACAATATGTCGCATCGAAAATAATTCAGCAATGGCAATTTTTATGGCCTTAGAGTGGCATATTTTTGTTTTCAATGCAACAGCAGCGAGCAAAATGACTTCAATGTAAACTCACTGTTTCCAATACATTATTGAATAGCCTACAAAATATGTAATAAGAAACGTTAACTATAGCGAGTAGTATCTGCAGACAGTAATATCTTCATCTAACGTCTTACAACTGAATCTGACAACATCCGTAGTAATCTTGAAATTGACGACAGCATATGACTCGGTCTGAGAGTTACCACTGTCGAAACAATAACCCACTTTATACAGACTATGCTCAGCAAAAGATGATATCAAGTGATCTTCGATGAAAGGATTAGCGATACCAAGATATTTAATAATGGACTTCCCGTCTTGACACTCTTCCCATTCAACCTACATATAACTTATATGCCAGCTACAGGAGAAGGGAAAAAATGTTATGCGGACAACTCTGTACTAGCTACCAAACGCACGATCACTGATGTATGTACAGTCACAGAGATGTTTTTCATCAGCGATCTTGCCACATTACATAGATACTTTAATAAGTGGAGATTTAAACCTAATGAAGCTCTGAGACCGCGAGATTTCGCCTTAACAAAAAAATGACACATTCAGGAATAGGTATACAGCTTAAAGAAACCAGGCTAAACTATAACAAGTATCCTAACAGTCTTGGGACTACAGTTGATCTTACACACCGACAACATCTTGTGAATACTGCACTAAAAATAAGAACTCAAAGTAATGGGAGAAAAAGTTCTATTACGTGAACACCAAGCTCTACCGATTCTTGAAGACCTTCCTCAACTAAACTGCACACGGTAAAATGTAGACAACCTTCGTTACGTCCAGCTGCACAATTTTAAACTGAAGGGATCAGTAGGCTCGTAAGTAGAAGTTGGAAACAAATCAATACTTACAAGATTGGTTCCGGAGCTGTAACTTATAAATTAAACGGATGGTGTTGAACCGCAGACAGTGGGATGCGCTTAAACCAGTGGAAACGGATCATGGAAATTGCGCAAACTCACGCCAAAATTGCTTCTCAATATGGAAAACTGATATAATTTCTTGGAGGCATCTGTATCGCAATTAGAATGGATTAAAGATCTTAGTATTGACAAGTAGTCATATATTCTTTAATACGACCTTATGGCATTTTGGTATAGTTAATATCTATTGGAATAGACGCCCGTTTTTTTTTAAATCAAATTTCGGGGGTTTACCGTCCTTTGGACCAAAAACCTGCCCTCTTACCACTCCCGGAACTCAAATTTGCCTATTTAGACCCCTCTAAACCAAAAGCTGTTATTTGCCCGAAAAAAGAATAAACAAGTTAACTTTGCGTTCCTATCATAATAAATATCAGATTTAATAGAGTGGAATTCTGATTGAATTAAAAAGTAAAGAATGGTGAAGTTATAGAGCTAGGACTTCCACACAAGAACATATTTGCGAATTATTTAACAGTAAGTACACTGATCGACATATTACAAGATCAACCATAAGTAAGGTATAGAGCAAATTTAGGAACTTGGTTCATGTAAGTGGACAATCTATACCATTTAATAATAGTTGAGGGAAATCCTTTCATCTGATACGAGAACTTAATAAAGATTATTTTGACCGCAGAGTTGAATTCTACGAAAGAATTATTCACAACCTGTCCGAAATTTTATAGATACCATTTTCCCAAACAAATGGATTGATAGGGGAGGGATGATTGAATGACATGCTAAATCTCTTAACTTTACTCCGCTCGATTTCTTTGTGTGGGGCTATCTGAAACCAAATTAAACAATAAAAACCTGTTTCAGGCTATTAATATTTATGAGTGTTCAGTGCTCCGTTACTCTTTCGGCATAGTTAATTGGTGCAAGACTGACATTGAACAATTACAACGAAGGGTTCGAGTTTTACTAACAAAAGCTCAAAATCAGCATCCAAAGAGCTCTGTCGAACGTACAACTTTGACCCGATATGAAGGAGGAGGATTGCATATATAAACAAACTATTAGATCAGCAAATTTTGATTTTGCATAGTCATTTTCAGAAACTAGTAGAATTTTCTGATCTAGACAGAGTCATATACCAGGTTGATTAGTCAACACTAATAGGACTGACAGAACAACACGACCAATTACACTACCAGACAACTGATCAGAAACTGATGAAATGGAAAGAGAAGTCCCTTCATGGAAGACATATAAATGACGTCAAACAAGATTATGTCGATAGTACAGCGTCGAACTACTGGTCATATGTTTCCTGAAACGGAAGGCTTCATATTGGCAATACAGGATCAAGTATTTTCAACTAAAAACTATCTAAAGTACACCGTTGAAGACCCTTTTATTAACGACGCAGATACAGGTACGGTTGCCAAACATCTGAATCTATCCAGCATATCACAGGAGGTTGTCAAGCGTTCGCTGCAATTGAAAACAAGGATCGACAGGATTGTGTGGTAAAATTACTGGCCCAGGAACTAGCCCTGAAACTTGAACTATCACAAGATTAACAAACGAACTGTACCAATTGTTGGGTCAACGACAGGAGTAGTCCCAAAACATTAAAATACCTCGGTCTGGGCGAACATCATTTCAAACTAATGCAAGAAGCCGTCCTGTTGGGAACAGCCCGGACGGTAACGAAATTCAGGGGAAACTGCCCCCTCGACTCCAACCATGGGCCTGAAAACCTGTCAAGGGCTCCCATAGAGCTAAACCCTTTTGATATCTAGGATATCTGGGGTTTAGTGAATTTTCCCTGAAAGGCACGCTATGCTATTGTATGGTCAAGTCGGGATGGAACAAATCAGCCTCATCACTCCTCAAGGGTTAATCAACTTTAAAAAAGGATTTGAAAATCTCATTGTCATTTAGTAAATGGTGGCCAATTTGAACATTGGTTTCGATTTTTTCTTATTCTTTTGTTACATTTATACCTTTCAGTTTGACTTTTTTGGTGAATAAAAGAGAAAAACTTATTATGTAACAAATTTGAAATTTAAACGTCCTGTATGTAGAATTACTAGATCATTCAAATCGATATATAAAATATTGGAATTGCCAGTTAAAAAAGAATGAGTATAACGTCATACAGACCACATGAATGACGTCATGATAAATCTATTTATGTCCAAATTTGGGCATTATTAATTTAAGGTTGACGTTTCCCAGGGTTTTTTATTGTTTTATCTGGACTTTATTTGGTATGTTCTAAACTTTACGTTCACCCTATACATTTTGAATTCGTATAGATCTGTTTAATAAACTGAACTTATCTACTTTTCACTCAATTACCATAAAGAAAATAAAAATAATAAATCACAAAGTAATGTAAATGTACACCGACAACAACAATGGAATAAGATATTTTACAGAGACTGTTTTCAAACAGACATTTATTCTACCCTCCTGAGTAAACCATTACATCGGCCGAAATAAAAGCTATAATGTCGAGAAATAAGTAGCCTATTTTCGTAAAATATGGGTAAAAAATGTTCTTTATACAAAATGCCAGAAACAAGACTGAAAAAAAAGCAAATGAACCGAATGAAAGTGATACCCTACAACTTTTATTTTCGTATTGGGTATTTTGCAGCAATGAATGGATCCCTGGGGAAATTCATTAAGCAGCTAAAGTAAAAATCTGAATATTTTGTTCCGATTCAGTGGAAAAAAAATCAGAGGAATAAATTGAATTCTTGCTAACACTCGAATCCGATTATCTGATTTTTGTGCTTTACAATTAAAAAGAGTTTTATGTAAATGATTGAATGTTTAAATATGGTTAGGTTAGAGATTTTTTATTCGAAATTCAAATAAACCGTTGCGTTTTCAATTACTTAAAAGTGATTCAAGCAGTATATATTTTTAAAATTATGTCATCACATATCGCAAAAAATGAAGCAGCCATTAAGGTTGAGTTTTGAGTGTCAAACAATCATATTAGTCATTATAAACCCAATGGGACGCTTTAATAGTAAAGAAAGTAATATTAAAGGGAATTTGGGAAAGTAATGATGGCAGAGAAACCAACTCCCAACTGATAGTCCCAAAGAAAAAGATACCCGCCGCCGTCCTGACAGAAATATATAATGGCAATATCAGAAGTGATCTAGGCATGAATAAATCTTTGATAAAATTCACCAACGATATAACTGGATAAATTATTTTCAAGACATTATGGCCTGGTGCTGGAACTGTGACACCTGTGCAGCAACTACGGGCCCTAAGACCTATACTAAGGGCAAAATGCAGCAATAGAATCGGGGCGTCACATTTGAGATATTTGTCACTGATGTTGCCGGTCCATTTCCCGAGTCCGATATAGATGTCCAGGAGGTCTATATGATGTCGGGCAGCAAGAAAACGAGAACCACACTCTTGCATCCACAGTCGAACGGTAAGAGGAAAAGATTCAACACATATCCCAAGTGGCCAGCCATAATTAGCGTGATTGGGATGAGCATACTCGCTTATTTCTGTTGGTCTACCGCTCAGCCGTACACATCAACACAGGACTGACTCCAGCAAGAGTATTATTCGGAAAGGAGCTGCGATTATCATGTGATTTGGCTTTCGGCTCCCCCAAGAAACCCTCCTTGAAGTTATCGACCAACTCCCACGAAGCATGCTGACCACACAGGAACTTGCCGGGAAGCAGATCGGATGAAAACACTTTACGATCTCAAGGCAAATTCAGTAGATTTCCAAGAGAGATAGACAAAGTATGGCTATACAACTCTCAGTGGAGTAAAGCCAAGTCTTTTAAGCTTACACCAGTCTGGGATGGTCTATAGGAATTGGCGAAGAGAGTCAGTTGTATCGTATTCACCGAAATTCGAGGACTAAACTAAGGATGGTTCATTTGGATCGATTGACTCCGTACCATGGTGATGATGATTCCGATCGCAACGATCAGAATTACAGGGGGGTAGTGTTATAACATTTTATTTTACACTGCTAAGATAGGAACTTTTCGAGAAATTAATCATCGCAAATAAATACTAATCTTGGGATACATAAATTGTAAAAACCAAATAAACAATATCGACAAAAAGAGGTATTCGCGAAAATGCGATTGTTGGTAAAAAAGATCTGGAATCCATACCGGAAATACAAATTATACAAGTTAACGTACAAGAAGCAGACATAAAAATAACGAGAATAACTACTAGGATTTGAAAAACGGTTGACCGACAGCAGAATGAAGTAGAGTTGATAGTATAAAAACGATGATCTGTACGGTATGAGTCATTGTTATTGTAAATAAGTCGAACATGTTGTGATTTATTTTCGTGCAAATACCAGGGAATCCGTACTAATATTATGGTCATCAATTTTATACTACAATAAAAGAGTTGCTTGTTTCACAATTAAAATCATTAATTAAAATAATTTGGTCATGTGCGAGTTGGTCTCGCATACTAAGGGTTCCGTACCACCTTCAAGATTCTAATATTTCAGTTTCAGATAAGCAGGAAATGAGTGCATTTTCTTATATTTACCCTTATATATTTTAAAGGAAGCGTTTTAAATTTATAAAAAATATACACTTTGATTTTCCACACATAGACTTTTTATTTTATCTGCTATATGATTTTTATAAAAATCTGTATGTAATTTTCTAATTTGGCCCTCAAAATTAACACTATGTTTTTATTTTACTATAAAACTTTCAGGGAAGCCATTTATAATCTACTGTCTGAATTTTAGGCTCTGTAGATAGGAAGATAAAGGAGAAAATAGGTCAAGTTTTGAATAATAAATTAACAAATCTTTTACACAAATTTTTAGATAGTGTAATTTCTAAAGAGGGAATTAGGTCGATGTTTAACATTTTCGTTAATATCTTTTAAATAAATGCTTTAAAAATATGATATATTTGCAATTCACATAATGAACCTTTTATTTGATATATTGCGTAATGCACTTGAAAATTTAATTTTATATTTTCCATTAATTTCTATAATTTGTCCCCAAAATTACTTTTGGGGTTTTCTACTAATGTTTCTTATAAATTTCAAGTGAGGGCCAGTACCTCTAATTATTTTCAAAATTTTAGGCAGTGTGTTTTGTTAATTCATTTGATGTATTGTATGATGCGTTAAAAAAAATACTTTTTTATTTTTCATTTAATTCTATAATTTTGCCCCAAATATTAATATTCGGAATTTCTTCGTATTATACTTGTTATTTATTTTTTTTAGGTCTTATAGTTTGGAATGAAGGGGGGAATGGGTAATTATTTTAAATATTATTGATAATTTATTTTAAAATATTCATTTTAAAAAACAGGAAAAAAATGTATTTGTATTCGTCATATTGAGCCCTTTGATTTGATATATTTCATGATGCGTTAGAAATAATTTTAATTTTATGTTTTCCATTGAATGATGTAATTTGCCCTCTAAAATTAATATTACGGGTTTCTCCTTATATTTCCAGAAGAAAAGTTCATGTGAGGACCTATATCGCTATTTTTTCAATTTTTTATGTCTTATTGTTTCGGAAACAAAGGGGGGGATATGTATTTTGTATACCTTTTAAATCATTTATTTTAAAAATCTGAAAAAAATATCTTTGTATATGTGATAATAAGCCCTTTGATTTGATGCGTTAGAAACAATTATAATTTTATATTTTTCAATTAGTTCTGTAATTTGCCCCCCAAAATTAATATTAGGGGTTTTCCTTTATTTTTCCGGTAAAACTCAGGTGAGGCCCTATATTCCTATTTTTTTACTGCTTATACTGTCGGAGATAAGGTAAGAGGAATTGGTAATTTTTTATATTTTTGTTAATAGGTATCTTATATATAATAATTTATTTTAAAAATATGAAAAAAAATATTTGTTTTCCCCATAATGAGCCCTTTCATTTGATATATTACATGATGTGTTAGAAACAATTTTATTTTTATATTTTACATCAATTCTGTACTTTGCCCCCCAAAATAGTAGAGGTTTGTCCTTATTTTGCCGGTAAAATTCAGGTGGGGCTCTATATTTCTAATTTTTTTCAAAATTTTGCTTGTCATAGTTTCGGAGATAAGGGATAGTCGTTTTCTTTAGTGTTTACCCTGAGTGTACCCCTAAAATCAAGATTTCTTCATTTACAATATGTACTCCTGGTCGGATCACCAAACTACCTGATACCAAATTTCAACCTTTTCTGTCCAGTAGTTTAGGAGAAAATTGTTGTGATGTGGAAGAGGGAGAAATCCGGAGTGATATTATAAGGGTATCCTTAATTGTATATACGAAACCCTACAAATACAAAAAAATTCAGTGTCTGTTTACTTGAAATCAGTACCGTCTACTTCCCTGGTGCTAGTTTTGATTTATTTATTTATTGTTTGAAGATGCATTTCGTCCTACCAATACGACATATGACCTAATTAGTTAATTTTCTCATTAGCTTTCTCTTTGTGCAAACCTTCAGCTATAAACAGCACATCTGTCGGTCGCATTCAGGAATCTAAGGCAAGTCAAATTTGAATAGAAAAAAAAAGTGTGTGTGGCTTGTCATTTTATTACCGCCAGTCTGCCCAACAATTTGAAAGCACTATTGTCGTATTGCATAATAAAAAGCGCAATTTGATGACATACAACGAGGTCAAAATCATAACATTCCTATCGCACATACGAAAGCACAATTCATGAAAGCATTTATTAACGTACATCATCGAGTTTGATGCTCCTGCTGACGCTCTAGTTTTGTCTTGTGAATTTGATGCACTATCAGTAATTCATAACGAGCACTTTGTGTGAATTAAAATAACTATAATTTATATAACTGCAGAAATTTCCAAACAATTCTCAACAGTAATTAATTATTTAGTTACACTCATTTGTTAGAAACATACAGAGTGCCAAAATATACTTATTTTACTGTTTAACTGATTCTGAGGGTTTATGCGAGATGTAGATAACCGAAGCAACTAGAAAAGCACATACACATTTCAATTTTACCTTTTTCCTTTCCTGTTATCTGCACCTATTTCCTTAAGAAAATTTTTGGGAGACAATTCAATCTTACAGTAGGGATTGTTGATAAATAAACAACGAATTAAATACATATATTCTTCATCAGTTCGTCTAAATCAAGATCAATATTTCTGTTAGTCATGTACTTTTCAAATAAATTAATCCCATTACACTAGATTACAATGAAAATAAAAGATATGTGGCAATCTGTAACAATTTAAAATCTACATTCTCATTACATCTATTTAATATGCATAAATAAATAGTCGCACTAGCTTCCCTTTTAATCTTGTTACCTATTGACACCAATTTCTTCTTCATTGCTATTTACTGATCCACTACACTAATTGTCAGATCTCCAACAATTTTAATTTTAATGCTAACAATCTCTCTTCATTATTAAAAACTGTCACTGTCATTGCTTTGCCCTTTAATCTTTTTATTACTTTGTAGGTTAGTAATACCGAACCATCAATGACACTTTACAAATATACAGGGTGTCTTGTAGAACGTTCGCCAAACATGGAGGGACGATAGGTGGGCTCATATGCTATATTATGTAGGCCATATAAAGTCTAGATATGTTCCGGTTTTTGTTTTTTTAATTTTTTTTTCTTATTTCTCAGATTTTTACATTAAAACTGTTGTAACTTTTTTATTTTTCACTGTATCTTCACCAAATAAACCTATGATGTCTGTTTGCTCATCTGCATTCGATATTTGACATAAATGAATGGTTAAAAAAATTATATGAGTCCACAAATGGCGAGGTTCCATAAAAATGTAACTAAGTTTATCACGTAGCAAAAAAATAAATAAATAAGAAGCACATCGAGAACTTCGAATGCTTACAAAAACTTCTCTACTTCAACCCCTTTCCAATGATATATCACACGTATTGGAAAGTAATCAGTATCATAATAAAATGTTTGTAACTTACAAGGTTAGAACTACAAAAATACAACATACACCAAATTGCAATAATTTGTAATAAATTTTGTTCAAACCGGCTTCTACGGCTACGGATGCAATTGCGACACCTTTTTCCGACTCCTACAGTGGTAGTCTCTAGTCGCATCCCATCCCATATTATTTCAAAAGCAATATTTATTCCTGCTCTTAACTGCTCCTTCGTTTTTATTTCTCTCATACAAACGAGTTGCTTGGTCCGTCCCCATACAAAAAAAAATCAAAGGCAGGCAGGTCCGGCGACCTTGGAGGTCAGAGTATACGGCCAGTTTGGGAATCAATTGTCCAGGCGATCTCCTATAAAGTGCTGGACAGCTATCTTTTTGAATATCTGTCTTCCAATAGGCTTCATCTAATAAGATCGATAAATCATTCATTAACAATTCAAGTCATTTACGAGATAGAAATAGAAACCAAGAAGCAGTTAAGGGTGACAATCAATGTTGCGTTCCAAATAATGTGGATGATCGATCTTATGATATGAAATCCCATTGGAGACAGACCAATAATATTCAAAAAAGATGACTGATCAGCACATTATAGGCGACCTGTTAGAGAGCTTCTGGACAATTCATTCTCAAACGCGTGGATCGAGAGAACTGGCCTTCAAGGTCGCCAGACCTGACTACCTTTGATTTTTTTGTAAGGGGACGGCCAAGCAACTCGTTTATGAGAGAGAAATAAAAACCAACAATCAATTAAGAGCAAGCATAATTGTTGTTTTTTAAATAATATGGGATTAGATTCTAAAAGAAACTACCACTGTAAGAGTCTGAAAAAGTTGCCGCAATTGCATCCGTAGCGGTAGAAGCCGGTTTGAACAAAATTTGTTACAAATTATTGCAATTTGGTGTATGTTTTATTTTTGTAGTTCTCACCTTGTAAGTGTAAATTAAATTTTATTATGATACTGATTACTTTCCAATACGTGTGATATATCATTGGAAAGGGGTTAAAGTAGAGAAGTTTTTGTAAGCATTCAAAGTTCTCGATGTGCTTCTTATTTATTTATTTATTTTTTTGTTACGTGATAAAGTGTTAACTTAATTACTTTTTTATGAAACCTCGCCATTTGTGAACTCATATAATTTTTTCAACATTCAATCATTTTTGTCAAATATCGAATGCAGACGAGCAAACAGACTTCATAGATTACATTTAAGTTTATTTGGTGAAGATACAGTGAAAAATAAAAAAGTTACAACAGTTTAAATGTAAAAATCTGAGAAATAAGAAAAAAAAATTAAAAAAAAACAAAAACCGTAAGATATCTAAACTTTATATGGGCTACATAATATAGCACATGAGCCCACCTATGTGCCCTCCATGTTTGGCGGACGTTCTACAAAACACCCTGTATATCTTGTCAGAATTAGTTCACTTTTCGAATTCAGACTTTTTGGTTAGCAATGTCGTGACACTGTTTTTTGTCACGAACTAACATTACCTTAACAGAAAAAAATTGGCCTTACTTTACGACGTCATTTTTAGTTTTGAATAACTGCAGATTTTCATTTAATCAATGTTCCATTTACCATAAATATATCATATATTCCTACACTACTTATAAATTTCATGTTTTGAACTTTTGGACTTTTTCCCCCTGTATAAATTGTCTATTATTGTAAAAGATGGTCATATTAATCTAAGTATCCTTCAACCATATTTGCTTGTATACATTCTTTCTTTTTACACCACTGGAATAACCCTGAGAGATTTGTGTTGTCCATCTATTATTGTGCCCTCTCGCCACGCTTATTTTCATTTCAAAGATTTTCCTTTATAGATTACATCTATTACGTTGGTCTTATTTCATATTCAATCTATTTCATTTTTGTTTTTCATTGTTTCAAGCATCTCTCCATAGACTTTTGAGTAATTTCAGTTATTAGAATCTACTGAATCTAGGTATTTCAATCGCATAGCAGTAGAATATATTAACTAAATAATTTTTGTTATGGGCAGTCGTCATTTTAGGCTTGAAGACTATTGAGTTGCTTTATAATGTTATCCATGGATGTTATAACTTTCTGTTTAATTGAGATTGTAGCCAACCCGATATGAATATTAAATATATTGCCCAGCTATATATGTCTACTAGTTCGTTGACGAATTTAAAAACACAGTTTTGCACCCTAACACCAAACCTTTATTTTCAACACTCAACGCACGTTTCAACAACTCTAAGTTGTCATCTTCAGGAGTAAACCCACAAAGTTTGGCATCTAGAGGAACATTTCAAAGGGACATTAATTGAAAATTAGAAAATAACAACGCAGTTCATTGTTCTCTTTCCAAAAGTATATGACATTAGCTTCCTAAGCCATGAAAAAGAAAAAAGAGGAAGTCACGTCTACCTTAGAGCATGATGACAAAAATAATAAGATCAATGGGAACTATAAATAATTCGAATCAATAACATTATAATAATTTACGAAAGTAGGACAAGATCTTGTGGACGAACTGTCAGCAGCTTATGATGTTTCATGTGACACCAAGTTGGCCTATAAGTATCTATTATGAAATGATCAATATAGCTGCTTTTTGAGGTCTTCGCCAAGCAACAATATTATATATGTATTGGTGGATTTCTTATAAACTAGTGGTCGCCCAGTGGTCGAAGTTCGACCCTATTTCATGAAATTGTAAAAAGTATATTTTTATAAGAAACTCAGTTGTGGAGAAATCGGAGAAGTAGATGTAATAATCAAAATTGTTCACTCATATTGACAAATCTATTGAAATAAAAAGAAAATAAAAGAAAAGAAGAAGAAAAAAATAATAATAATAATGTAATCAAATATTAGTATTCGAAATATTTTTGACAAATGAATGACCCCCCAAATTTTTGACTGGAACCGCTCCTGGCAAAATATTCGATATAATAATTGGAAGATTTTTCTTTGCATCCACCAACAACCCTATGACAACTTGAATATTTATTACATTCTCCATTGTCCGCTGGCTGACAATTTTTCACACAACCCCTTCGGGAAGGTTGTGATAATAATAATTATTATTATAATTATATATGAAAGTTACTGCAACGCGTCCGAAAAATCAATACTGATCTACTACATTGACTATTTTACCACTATACAATAATAACGCTTGCATGCCACTTCCAGAAGTACATGCGCTAAGAATATAACGATCGCCCTCTCCATAAATAATTAATCAATGGTTTGACCGTCTGGCGGCGGCATTGTCAGTTGTTTGTCGTTGACAGTATGAACGTAAATAATTAATTTCTATTATATTTTATTTAAAGAATGAACCAATATTATAAATTAATATTAGCATTCTGCACTGAAGATCGTCAGTAGCTACGAAACAAAACAACAATGAAAAAAATCGGTTGAGAGGCAGAGGAGAAAATGGTACCTAATCGTTTTGTCTTTGCTTATTTATTATATAGACTAGTGGTCGCCCAGTGGTCGAAATTCGACCCTATTTCATGAAATTGTAAATGTATGTTTTTATAAGAAATATAGTTGTGGATAAAAAAATTGTTCATTTATATTTACAAATCTATTGAAATAAAAAGAAAAAAATGTAATCAAATATCGGTATTCGAAATATTTTTGACAAATGAATGACGCCCCCCCCTAAATTTTTGGCTAGAACCGCTCTTGACAAGACAAGAAGAAAATCGGTTGAGAGACAGAGGAGAAAATGGTACCTAATCGTTTTGTCTTTGCCTATTTATACGAGGGCTGCCTTTTATATTTCGGGATTAGAGAACAAAAACAAATATTAATCATCGAAAATCGCTTTATTGTCTTTCAAAATATTCCCCATGAAGATCTATACACTTTTGCATGCGTTTGAACCAATTGTCGAAGCACTTTTTCCACTCTGATTAAGGTATCTCCAAAACATGCATTCTGAACGCAGCAACCGCTTCTTCAGGTGTCGAAAAACGTTGACCACTCAGTTTGTTTTTTACGTACGGGAATAAAAAGAAGTCATTTGGTGACAAGTCAGGACTATACGGCGGATAACTCATCAAATCGATGTTTTGAGTGGTCAAAAATGCAGTTGTTTGAGCCGATGTGTGAGAGCTCGCATTGTCGTGGTGAAGAGTGATCCGTCTTCGGCGGTTGGTTTTCCTCATTTCTTGGAAGACAACTGGCAAACAAATGGTTGTGTACCACTCAGAATTGACTGTTCTGCGTTGTTCTAGTGGTACGGTTGCGATATGTCCAGTTTTTCCGAAAAAACAGGCGATCATTTGTTTGGAAGTGCTTCGTGCGCGAATAACTTTTGTTGGATTCGGCTCATCTTGAAACACCCATACAGTTGACTGCTGTTTACTTTCGGGCTCATACGCGTAAACCCACGATTCGTCACCTGACAATATTTTGAAGCACCGCGATCGTATTTTTTGAGCTTTTCTTTCGACCAATCGACACGAGCCTTTTTTTTGAACGATTGACAAATTGTATGGGATCCAACGCTAACAAATTTTTTTTTGATATTCAAATGTTTATGCAATATTGAATATATGCTGGTTCCACTAATGTGTAAGGTTGACTCAATCTCACGATAGGTCACATGACCTTCACGAAAATCGTCTTGGAGTGAACTACGACCTCGATTGAATTCACCATACCATCGATAAACAGTGGTCCTTGATGGAGTTTAATCGCCAAAAATTAAATTAAGTTCATCCATGCACCCTTGCTGCCTTAATCTACGTCGAAAGTATTAAAAAATAATCGCACGAAAATGTTCACGATTTAATTCCATTTTTTGGTCGAGATGAATCCTTTAAGTTACAACACATAGCGCTCGTATGTCAAAACGTTCTTAGTACGTATAACCTCAAAAATGTCAAACGATAGAGCTGTCAGTTGTCAGATTGCAACACTAGGGTTGTCCAATCAATAAATATAAACGGCAGCCCTCGTATATAAATACGAGATATGTAGGTGACTAATTTGTACAGAGTGAGCACCTTTTATTGACATTGACATTGTTTATTTTATGTGTAGGTATCTAACTAGAGTGAATGTGCTATTTATGTTTAACATTTAAGTTCTATTTGAAGTCGGTTAATATTTAGAAAAATGTTTTTTATATATTATATGATCAAAAGTTACTTCCATTCATGTCTACTGCTTTAGAGGGTACAAAAACTATCCTCGGGATCGTTAATTAAATTAGTCTCTTGTTTTTTAGTATCCTGAAGAACCAGGATAAAGAACGGCAACCTCAAAAACTATTAGTGTAAGTAAAGTTACAGATTTCGCTTAGTTTTTAATGCTATTTTGCACTTACTGAATGCTCCGGATAAGAATTCGCATGATGGCGATAAAATCTACGGAAAAATTTAATTCACTTAATTTTAATGATCGAATTTAGGTCTTCCGGTTGTAACAACCAGGAAGACGTAATGTCATTACAGACTTTGACCATGACAGCCTTCGCACTAATAAAATCAGTCGAACTAGTTACAGCTTGATTAAAATCCATTTCAATTATAAAATTTATTAATTCAACGATAACTTCTTAGTCAACTAACTTCATACCTATATTATCGTTTTAATGATAGACAGTTTTTTCAATATCTAGGTGTAATAAAAAGTAAATAAACTACTACCAAAAGGCCAAGAAAGGATTTTTGAAATTCACATTTTAAGGAGTGACATCAGCTAAGAAAATTTAAACAAGAGAAAATTATGGGGGTAAGAGTGAACTTTGTATGGCAACGTTTGATTAAGCTAAAATTTTGAAGAAATATTCTTGAATAAAAACGATTTAGATTTGTATATTTATTATAGCATAATGCTGGTAGTCCACGCTGGTCTCTATGGCGTAACGTTAGCTATCAACCTCAATAACCCTCTGGCCGCTGATATGTGAAATTCGCGCAACCACCAATAAAAGCGGTTACGTCACCGCTGCCCAATACCATGCCAGCCAAAGGTTACTGTCGCGATTGCGCCACACACAGCACATGCCGCTGATCAATAGCGTGCCGGCAAAACGGTTTGGTCGAGTTTACGTCACATGGTACATGCTGGTGACCAATACCGTGCCGGCAAAAGGGTGTGGTCACCTGGCGGCATGCATTAAGGCCCTGCTTATTATTTTTAACTGCTCCTTTAATGGGTTAAATGGGGATAACAAAGTTTATATAATACTCTAGAAATCTATTTAAAAATAATTACATTTAGCTAATTGAGCACTGTCCGGTTACACCGATAAGGTAATTAAGAGAATGTATTTTTTTGAAATTGTAGGGTTATTAACATATGAGTAGATTAAAAAAATATTTACTGGAAAGCCATCCACCCAAAAATATGAGGGTGAGGTGGTAAAAATTTGAAAAATCGCGAAAAAATACTATTTAGTGATTCATTGGGCTGCGAACACGGTACTAAAAACTATTAACATATTATTGCCCACTATGGAGATCGTTTATAGTTATCAGATTAACTAGGGATGAAAACGGAGGTATAGGTGTGAAGAAACAAAAAAAGATCCCTGATGAATCCCGTAAGTGAATTTTCAGTCCATTATTTTGAACATTTCAAGAATTGGAATTTAAAGTTTCCGACGAGGCAAACCCCACAACTCTGAAGTAATTTATTTCCTCTTATAAAAGCTGTTATCTTTATAATTTAGTTATGAATTATTTAATAATCAGCGCTAAGATACTATTCTTGTGCAGTCTAACAAGCTTGATTATATACTCGTTTGCATGAGCGCTTTAGCTTTCATGATATTGCTCTTTATTAACAAAATGTTACTGCAACGTATGCCATAAATGAATTCCGAGTATTATGGGAAAATTCAGTACATGAGATTTCTATTTTCAAGCTGAATGCATATTTCCAGCAACCTATTGGTAGCAGCAGTATCTTGTTGAATTCTAGACAAACACCATTTCTTGAAAGCTGGGAAGAAAATGTCTATAAGCAGGTCTATCATATTTGCATCTGCTCTATGGTGGGAACCGTATTATATAAACGTTTTTTTCATTTGTTCCTTTCTTTGTTTCGAATATTGATATTTTTTTTGTTACAGGTAAGCGATGCTTGTCAAAAAATTATAAGGTAAGCGTATTGATTGAATTAGTAACAAGCTACTCGGATAAAGACCCCCTCTAATACCAGGAATATTTACAAGCCAATTGATTTGACCTTTGGGGTTGTGATTTTCCCTTAGAATACATAAATATAAAATATTAAATTATTTACCATATTAACTGTTCTAAATGTATTTCATAAGATAGTAGTAAAGAATGTTGATATCTACACACTATCCATATATACAAACTTTATTACAACTTTCATACCTATTGGTTCGTTTTTGATTTCATAGGGTTAGCTGAACTCATTTAATGCAATTTCAGATGTTATAACATTATACGTAAGTAAGCTAATATAAATGGTTAAAAAAAAGAAAAGAGTAGTTACAATGTATTATATATATAAAATTGGGGTTCACTTTTTGCGGTTCCAGCCCTCCTTAGGCAAACTCACTGAATTCTTTTCCATAGCAGTCACAAAAATCCGGAGTAATCTGGCTCTACAATGTTTAAGGTAACAAAAATGCTATTTAATAGATGTTTTATACGGAGAATTGGCTCTAAAAATGTAAAATGATCGAATATGCTCTTGAATATTTCGCAAACGTTTTCTCAGAGACCATCAAAGCAAGAGCCTATTTTGCAAAAACCGCAGCGGACTCAAATAGCGTGAGGAAAGGATTAATCTGGTAAATATTTCCCAGAAGCATATTTGGAGCCGTAATTGCTCCCAGGAACCGTAAAACAGTAGGATATAAGTTGAAATTCGTCAAATAAGTAATTTTCCGAACTTGTAAACTTTAAGTTTACAATGTAAACTGTAGACTATTTATTTACACGCAAAATCGTTTATGCTTTTCATCCTCAACATTTGTGATCTTCTTGTTTTGTTATCAGAAATGATCAAATATACTCTCTTCGAGGTGTCATTCGTTTGTACGCAAGACAATATACGTAATATATACTTATATGGTTTCCGGTTAGGGAACCTTCATCAGTTGCGCTTCCCACAATTGAATGTCCTCTCGAACACTTCTTTATGCATTTGATGCATTTCGTTAAATTTGAAGACGCGAAACGTAAAGACCGACACCTAGGATTTTCGAAAATCCTACTTGTGGGTCATTACATCTCGCATCTTCAAATGATCAAAAACAGTTCAGACCGGGAGAGTTCGCTTCTAAAACCTTTTTTTTTGGTGGAGGGTGTCACGTATCTTTAAAAAATAATTCTGAGTGCCTATTATTGATTGATTTCATAATTTCTTTCTTTTGATAAATTTGTTGATTTTGAAATATACCATTTGGGGGGGAGCCCTCTCAGATCGCCATTGGTTTTGACAATTCATCTAATTAGATGTCAATAATATGTCATTTAAAGTATGTATTAATTATAACTTTTCTTATCAACCACTAAATTAAAATTATTTCTGAAATAATGTATTTTTGAAAAATTTGGAGAAAACCTGTGTAAACCTACTGGATAATATTTTCTATCATTCAAAATTTTGACTCAGTCTGAAAAGTTTATGCATTTACAGGATTGAGCAATGAAATTTGAAATGACAATGAATTATTCCTGCATGGTACTATAAGCAGTATGTACGCTTTCAAGGGAAAAAACACGAATGTTTCTCTAGTTCTTTGGCTTCTTCGACGAACTGGTAGGACCCAGAAACCTAGAAAGTTGCCGTAACGCAAAGGGGTCTACACAAATGCAAGGCTATGACGAAACCTTAGTTGTGACCCAGGTTGTACTATACCAAGGGCAACAGTCAAAACGAAAGGAAAAGGCGGAAGTCAAAGTGCTAGAGAAATTTTGATATTTCTATAGTTCATGAAGTGATTTTTCAAAGAAACAAAAGACACAAAGGTCCGTGTTGTGTACTACTCAAAGTTATCACAAAGTATAGGTTACCACACATTAGATGTTTTGGTCTCCTTACCACGAACAATTTTAAGAAAACTAACGGTCTCATTATAAATTATAAAATATAAATGACCCATCTATACCAATATTACTTATTAGAGTTGTCAAAATCAGTTAAATAATTATGTTGAACAATGTAAAATCAAATGAGAAAATAAAAATTACATTGAGCGTAACATTTGTTGCATTTG
This sequence comes from Octodonta nipae, assembly GCA_034190945.1. Lineage (NCBI taxonomy): Eukaryota > Metazoa > Arthropoda > Insecta > Coleoptera > Chrysomelidae > Octodonta > Octodonta nipae. The sequence continues at coordinate 15,192,085 of CM067222.1, forward strand.
TTTACTAACATTATTAGTTTATCTCAAGACATCTGAATACAATTCTGATAATTGTTGACATACAATTTTAATACTCAATTTTATAAATTTATTTTAGAGTCAACTTAATGTCTTTAAAATTGTTCTTTATTGATTTCTATTTTTAGGAGAACTGCTCTTTTTTCATTAGATTTTGCTGTTTTAAGTTTGGAAGCTTCCGGTTTTTAAGCATGACTCCATTACTGTAATTTCTTTGTTTTAGATGGAGACTTCGCTTTAGAAGCTAGCGAAACAGATGATGATGTCGATGATGTTGTAGATGGTGTGGATTTCGAAGTTGAAGTTTTCTTCTCAGTTGAGGCAACTTTCATAGGTGTGCTGGTCGCTATAGTCCTTTTTTTCCCGTTTCTATCCCGTGTTAGGTAAAAGCTCCTGATTGAGTAGGTGACGTCTTTGCTCTACTTCCAGTCCTAGATATTTTTTGGTCTAAAAGTTCAAGTATTTCTTGATGAAAGGCGCAACTATCTTGATATCGACCATGAATTTTGCAGCTATATATTTGATGGCATTGTTGCCGATCTCAGTTGTCAGTGGATGGGAGAATTTAGCCCTTGGGTTCTTGGCTCCTTCCTTCCTATTCGTCGGATAGTTGATAAATTCGACACAAAAGTTGCAGAAGTAGTTGAACTGTTAGTTTCCGTATTAGCCATGGTGATAAATGTATTAACTCTTCGGATAGACGATCTAACAATTTGCTTGGATAAAAACGTGGCACATATATGTAACTTTGTCTAGAAAGAATATTTAATTCCAACATTCATAAACGAAATTGTGTTTATTGTACTAAATTGTTTAGTTGACATGTTTATTTCAGTGTAATTATATGAAATGTTAAAACAAATTGCGATTATTTTTCATAATAAAATGAATGCAATATTGAGAATGAAAATGGATAAATGAAATTCGCGCACGCGGAGATAAGTACGCCATTTGGTATACCCGCTTTACTTTTGACTTTATAAATAGTTTAATTATATTAAAGAATTCAAGTTGGAGAATCAGGATTTATTGGTCAAATTTCAAATTATAGCCAACTGGTTTATGACTTCTAGGGGCGATTAGGGCTCCATCATTACACCTGGGAATATGACTTTTAATTTATTTTTAAAATATTTCCAAATTGTAATACTATACCAATTTGTAGAACAATGCACGATGTTCTTTTGAGAATCATTGGTAAAGTTCCCACTATTCCCACTTTCCTTTCTCCAATGCAACCTCTGCAATTTCAGATATTGCTTAGATAGTGTCATAGGAAACTGATATATACAGCATATTTCGGTAGGTGTATGTTTCAACTTTTTAATAATGCAAAAAACATCTTTTTGTTGCTTTGTCAATCTTTGAAGTTCAGAATCTGACCCTATTTTTCATTCCATCAAACTTCAGATGGAATTTAAACGTAATAAAAAATAAATTCCAAAATGCTTTATAATCATTTAGTTTAATTTATTAATCTTTATATTTGACATCTATAAAAGAAACTAAATCATTAGTCTTAAATTTATTTAAAAACTAAAAAATAACTTATCATCGGCAGTTGTAAAATCTCTGCCAATTATATTGATGTAACATAACGGTTCAAATATAACAACACAAACTCCATAACGAAACGAGAACAAAATGTGCATTATCTTCGACTGTAAGCATCAATGATTGAAGGCCCTCAATCAGAAACAATAGGTCCTTAATTGACGGCGTGCGATGTAGACGAATCGACTATTAAAGTAGGTCATTGGAATCAGAACATAACCGGGTGCGAAAATATAGGCCATATACTGCTAATAGTAAAATAACTAGTTTATTAAATGGCTTATTGTTTTGAACTAAAGTCCATTTAAAAAGGTTATTAAAACGCAAAACAAATTTTTGAAACCCCACACTGAGTAAAATTAGTAGTATGTGCTAATTATAAAACTATTTTCATGAGAATTTCTGAAACGTATTCATAAAATAGCATTTACAGAAAACGTTTTCATGCAGTTTGCCTGCAGTCCAATATTTCCAAATTAATTGATATTAGTAAAATCAGTAATTGACTGATAGTGTAAGATGATGTCAAAATAATTGGGCTGGTTACATACTTCACGTAAACCTTTATAATTTTGGTATTGTAGACAGTCTTCTCAGATACCATTTTCAAATAGCCAGTGGGACTTTTAGAAGTCGCATCTAGAAATTATTCATCAAATTTAGTTCATAAAAAGTGCACCCAATTCGAAATGTTTAATTTTGTCGGTTTACATGTATAAATGATATTGTCTGTTGTATGCTGAGGGATCCAGTTATATCAAATCCAGAGATTACAAACAACAAAGCAAATAGCAATAACGCCCTAAAGTGTAAGTAACCCACACTACGCGCATTATTTGGCGTAGATATACCAGCAGACAGAAAACCAGATATCAAAAATTAGTAACCGACTATCTGCGAAATAAAGAAAGACATGTTCACCAATGAAGTGAGTGTGAACAACGACTGTGTGAAGAAACTCCACCACGAATATAATCTGCGTCCACGTAGTGTTATCAGTTATTGGTATTAAGATGAAGTTCACGAATGTCGAACTTCAGTAGAAATTGGCGTTAGTCAGTGGGTGAATTCAAAAACTTGGGACTTATGCCCAAAATTATAGCCATAACTTTATTTTTTAACAGGAAGGTCTTCATCGAATATCGGTTATGGATTGGCCAGTCAACTAGCCAGATCTAAATCCAACAGATCACCTCTGAATAATTTTGCCATTTAATCAATAGCATGCCAAGTCGATGTCGAAGATTATTACCTGGAAATAATACTGTTGCCTTATTATAAAGAAAGTTATTTTCTTTCTTACTAAACGACTTCGAATTTTATAGTTTAATTAACCTGTTTTCAAAAAGGAGTAGGTTATCAATTCGGCGTGTATTTTTTTGGTATTACATATGTGAACCGATTTGAATATTATATTTTTAGGGTTCCGTGTATACAATACACGGATACCCTTATAATATCACTCAGGATTTCTGCTTCTGTCACATCACAGCAATTTTCTCCTAAACTACTGGACGAAAGAGGTTGAATTTTGGTATCAGTATATAGTTTGGTGACCCGATCAGGAGTACATATCGTAAATGAAGAAATTTTGATTTTAGGGGTACTTCTGGGGGGAAAAACTAAAAAAATCGACCGTTCCCCTTCTGATCTCCGAAACTACTGAGCCTAAAATTTTGAAAAAAATAGGAAATATAGAACATTGCCCGAACTTTACAGGAAAAATAAGGAGAAACCATTAATGTTAATTTTGGGAGGCAAAATATAGAATAAAATAACAATTTAAAAATAAAAAAATTTCAAACGCATCATGTAATATATCAAATGAAGGGAACACAAATATATTTTTTTCATATTTAAAAAAAATATTTAAAAAGATATTAACGAAAATATACCAAAATTAAAAAAAATGTAAAGTTTTGAAAAAAATTAAGCGGTATAGGTTCTGACCTGAAGTTTACTGGAAAAATAAGAAACCTCTACTTTTAATTTTGGGGGCAAATTACAGAATTAAATGGAAAATATAACATTAAAATTGTTTCTAACCCATCATGTTATACATCAAATGAAAGGGCTCATTACGACGAAAACAAATATATTTTTTTCATATTTTTCAAATAAATTAATTAAAAGATATTAACAAAAATATAAAAAAAATTACCCATTCCCCCCATAACTCCGAAACCATATGCTGGAAAATTTTGAAAAAAATAAAGGTATAGCCCCTCACCTGAGCTTTACTGGAAAAATAAGGAGAAACCCCTAATATAATATTTTGGGGGGCAAATTATAGAATTAATTAAATGGAAAATATAAAATTAAAATTGTTTCTAACCCATCATGTTTATCAAATGAAAACGCTCATTATCACGAAAACAAATATATTTTTTTCATATGTTTAAAGTAAATTAATTAAGAGATATTAACAAAAATAAAAAAAAATTACCAATCCCCCCTATCTCCGAAACCATATTCTGGAATTCAAAACATGGAGGTATTAGCCCCTCACCTGAACTTTACTAGAAAAATAAGGAAAAACTCCTAATATTCATTTTGGGGGGCAAATTATAGAATTAAATGGAAAATATAAAATTAAAATTGTTTCTAACGGGTCATGTAATATATCAAATCACAGGGCTCATTATGACGAATACAAATATATTTTTTTAGTTTTTTTAAAATGAATGTTTTAAAAAATATATTACTATAAGACCTAATTTTTTTTTGTTTATAGGAAAAATATGAAAAAAATTCCTAATTCTATTATTTGGCCCTCAAATATTAGAATTAAACGGAAAATAAATTATTAGAAAACCCCCATAGTAATTTTAGGGACAAATTACACAAGTAAATGGAAAATAAAGATTCAATTTACAAACGCATCATGTAATATATCAGATAAAAGGCTCATTATGTGAATTACAAATATATCATATTTTGAAATCATTTGTTTAAAAGATATTAACAAAAATATTAAACATCGACTTAATTCCCACTTTAGAAACTACACTATTTAAATTTTGAAAAATATATTTTATTTGTATTTTTTAATAATTTGAATAACAGATTTAATAAATTATAATTTAAAACTTGACCTATTTTGCCCTTTATCTTCCAATCTACAGAGCCTCAAAACTCAGACAGTAGATTATAAAAGACTTCTCTGAAAGGTTATTTATAAAATAAAACTCTAACGTTAATTTTTGGGGGCCAAATTAGAAAATTAAATACATGTGTATTCTGATAAAAATCAAGCGAATCCTGAAGCAGATAAAATAAAAAGTCTATTTGTGGAAAATGAAAGTGTATATATTTTTTATAAATTTAAAACGCTTCTTTTAAATGATATTAGGGTAAATATAAGAAAATGCACTCATTCCCTGCTTGTCTGAAACTGGAATATTAGAATCTTGAAGGTGGTACGGAACTTGACCAAATTATTTTGTTTAATAAATTGTGCATCCGGATTGCTAAAATTTCTAATTTGAAAACAGAATTCTATTGGTAAAAAGATGAAATTTGGGATTGAACACACGCATACTTGGTTGGAAATCGACCGATCTACCTAATCTATCGATCTATTTATCCATAACCCCGTGCCGAGTTGCATAATTTTTTTAATTTAATTCTAGTAAGGAAGAATCCGAGGTGGTCTCATATATTTTTCTATGACTTGTAACGTGGAGTATGCCAGAAAATCCCCGAAAAATGCCCAATAATCCAATCAAAATTACCCTTGATGTGACCTCGTAAATGTAAATTCGGCAGATCATTCAAAGTTATTCGTAGAGGTGGGTCAGCTTACTTAATATAACCTCATTAGAAGCAATCAAATGGGGTGAGATCAGGAGATCTCGGTGGCCATAGGTGTAGAGCCAGGTCAGGACGCGAATGGCGGCCTAATACCGCGCGAACTCTACCGGATGCTTCTAGAACCATCATTGCTGTCCAAAGTTTGAAACTTCCCCTTTCCATTGGTATAAAAATTTAGGGATTTATACTTTAATTACTACGAATTTTTAAAAATGCATCGATCATTTATAATAGCCCTATACCTATATTAAATTTGATTGAACATATTTTCGCACTTGTTAAATATGGATTTAAATGAAAATATAGTAGATATGTTGGTAATTAATTTGTACAGAATAAGCCATTATTGGTTACAACTTGTTACTTTCTATGTAGCTACCTAACAACAGTGAAGGTGCTATTTATTGTCTAGTGTTATGTTATGTTCACAATTTTGAACTTTTTCTACTTGGAAGTCGATTATATTTTTTAATGATTTATTTCAAATAGATTTGCTCTCACGATCCTTCAGTAGTTGGATTTGTTATAGTGAGCATGTATTCGTTTTGCATAGTATATCTGCAGTTTTCATGTGAACAAACTGAAACTAAACCAATTACTATTACGACCTTACTTGGCCTTTACCTAAATTTTATTACAACAAAATACCTCGGTGTTTTTTATGTACGAGATACACAATTTTGAAGGTCAATACCGTCAATAAATAAACACATGTACATAAACCGTCAATAACAAACTGAAAAAAATTACATAATGAGAACTTTCCGCAAAAGTGAAAGACCGGTACACCAAAAAGCCAAATATCCAAGATTGGTAACAAAACAGACTATTCGCTAAATAAAAAACACAAGTTTAATACAAAAAGAGAGACTACCGCAATAACACTATTGAACAACCACTGCGTGCTGAAATTACAGCTGTACATGCACGTACACCAATGAGAAATTATAGCCTAAATTTACGTAAACAAGTAGTTGCTTTCAAAAACTTGGACTCCCGGGTGCGCATTAGAACAGCTAGGCAGGATCACATCCACATTTTACTAAGAAATAAAATTCAAAACCCAAGTTTTACAACATGACAACATGCCCCAATACTATGACAGTATACAAGAAATAAGTAATCCCTTAAAACAGATAGGACTAAGTTCTAGGCAATCAGTAAGGGTATTAGAACTTATCCAATAACACCAAACAACCGAACAGGATTGGTGATAACGATTATTCCCAGAGGAATCCTGTTTTTATGGGGTTCTGACTTATTCAAGTTTACAGAGACTCGCGAAAGGCAGAACCAAGCTCCGTGTTCTTCAGAGCGCAAATTTGAAGGATCATCAATAAAAGTCGGATATTTTGGAACTCTATTCCTTGCCTTATGCCCAAATTTACATTATTATTTTCAAGCACTTCCTTATGGAATATTGGTTTTGAATTGGCCAGCCAACAGCGCAGATCTACCTTCCATTAACTACATAAATTAATTTGCCATTTAATCAGTAGTATGCGATGTCGATTGCGAGATGTAATATGTACCAATTATTTGTAAAAATTTTATAGAAATTTATTGTAAAAGATTATTTCCTGAGAATAATATTGTTAAAAGAAAGTTATTTTATTGTTTGTTAAAGGACTTCAAATATTATGAATTAGTTATGGGGCTTCCAAAAAGGATGAGGTTATCGGGGCGCGAATTTTTTTTATGTACATATGTTACCTGTCAATCACTTGTCAATCGATTTGAATAATTGTTTTTTTTTTAATACAGTATACATCCGGACTGCTAAAATTTGAAATCTGAGAGAAGAATTCTATTCGTCAACCGACGAAATTGGGAATTGAACGCATACCTGCTGGAAAATATATTAGATATATTGGTCGATGTCTCCAAAATCTTTTACTGATTTGTAATTATTTAAATTACATTATATTAAGGGGAAGAACCCGAGGTGGTATTTTATATTTTTCTATGAGTTGCAACATGCAGTTTTTCAAGAAATTGACGAAAAATGCAATATTCCTAGCAAAAATACTCTCAAAGTGACCTAACTGACACTTCCTCGTAAATATAAATTGCGCAGATCATCCAGAGTTATTCGTAGAGGTGGGGCAGTTTTCTTAATACAACTTTATTAGAAGTAGCCACATGGAGGAGATTAGGAGATCTCAGTGGACAGTGGTCCGGAAGGGAATCGCGGCCTATTGCCGCGCGTATTCTACCGGCTGCTTCTGGAACCATGATTCCTCTTTCCACTAAGACTGTTCATTTTGGATTTGTACTTTAATTACTACGAATTTTTAAAATTGAATCTATCATTTATAACAACCGTGTAACTATAATTGATTTGAATAAACATTTTTTCGGTTCTTTATATCAACGAGTATCGATCTCAGTTTGTTTGTATACCTGTTAACTATCGATTTACATGAAAATAATTTGTACAAAATAAGCACCTTTTACATTATTGTTTGCAATTTGTTACTTTGTATGTAACAACTTTTTAGTTCTACTTGGAAATCGGTTAATATTTAAAAAAAATGTTTCATTACAAATCGATTTGCTCTCATAATTCTTTAGTACTTTTGTTTGTTATAATGAGCATGTCTTCGTTTTGCTGAGTATATCTCCAGTTTTCCTGTAGACAAACTGAAACTAAACCAATTCTTATTACGACCTTACTTGACCTTTACCTAAATATCATTACAACAAAATACCGCAGTGTTTTTTTATGTGCGATATATACAAATTTTGAAGGTCCACTACCTTCAATAAATAAACACATGTACATGAAACAAACTGAAAAAAATTACATAATGAGAACTTACCGCAAAAGTGAAAGACACCGGTACACCAAAAAGCCAGAAATCCAAGATTGGTAACAAAACAGAATATCCGCAAAATGAAAAAAACACAAGTTCACGAAATATAAAAAGAGCGACTAGCGCAATAACACTTTTGAACAACCACTGCGTGCTGAAATTACGGCACGATTGCGATCTGCATGCACGTGCTAAACGTCGCGGAACCGCAAACACAACCACTCCTCGTGTCAACAAATTTCGAACTGAACTGAAAACGGTTTTGCGCTATCTTTAGTTCAACACAAACTTTATAAATAATCCCACCTCACCTATAAAGCACACGGTAGATACACATACAACATATCGGGCGCTTCATGAAAGTTATGGGCCATCGGAAGACTAATATCGCAGCAATTAAACTGGTCAACAGCCGAACTGCATCAGAAATAAAAATAGCTTCTGATTTCTGTGGCAATTACGATACTTGGATTAGCATCGTGTGGAGTAAAAATGAATCTCAGGTTTTAACTTCGTACTTTCGTACAAATACTCCGGAAAAATCGAAGGTGATGATTTTGCAGAACAGCAATTAAATTCTGCAGAAAATAAATGTTTTCGAAATTGATTTCCATATTACACTAGTTCAAGTAAAATGACCAAAAGATACCGGTTAAATCATGACCTTAAATTTAAAAAGAAACAGTTTGGTGGCCTTATTTTTTTATATCTTCGAAAACTGTAGAACTGAGTCCTCCATTTCATCTTATCAAGTAACTGACACTATTGGTAACCGAGATATTAACTATTAAAGTGAGTTTATAAGAAGTTTGCGCATTTACAGAAGATTCCACATGAAAAGTTTTACGTAAGTACAAATACACAAATAACACAAACCACTTAGAGATTCTAAAGCTCATTGAAATATATGATTTCCGATCCTAACGAGTTGAGTATGTACATTCTTGCAGTCATGAATTTATCACAAAAATAATAACAATTTAAGTATTGCGTCTAAAGGTAGTAAAACTCACGAAATGTCATCTGCAAATATTTTTCTAATTATTTATATTTGACATGTGCAAATGGTACTAGAATTAGTTATAGTTATAAAATAAAACAAATTATTTTGCAGTTTTTTTTACATTAATGTAAAATTTTAGTCAATAATTGTGTAATGTTCTTTTAACGAGATGTGATATACTGTAAATAAATTTTTATTCATTTATCTAATAATATAATACATACAGTGTTTGTTTATTTGTATACATCTTATTCATACGTAATTAAGTTCTCGAAAACCGCACTAACGATTTTGTCAAAATTTCACCATTTCCGGGTTTTGGGCGTTTTGGCGTCTAGAAATCGATTGCTCGGGAAAAATCGTATTAACGAGAAAGAACGACATTGCTCTTGAAAAATTCTTTCAATATAAATTGATGTATTGGATCTTATAAGAATTTATCACTATTTGATATTTTTTCTAGCATTACATTTTTACAGTTAAATCTTTCAAGATTTTAAAGTAAAAAGTGCTGGTTAGACGATTTTTGGATGGGATAAAAATTGTGTGTTGTCAAGTTAATTTGAGGAACACAATGAAGTTGCCTTGAGCATTTACATTTACATACTAGCAGACCCGGCCACGCGTTGCTGTGGCTGAGTGATTTAAGACAGATTTGAAAGACAAATTTAACACAAAACGCACAAAATTTAACGCAAAATAAGACATCTAAGGTGTGTAGTCTAGGAAAATATATCACATTCAAGTGTGGCGCCATCTATGAGGTGCAAAGGACAAAGTTCTCTGTAAAGAAATTCGCTAAAGGCGCCATCTGTTCCTGACTAATGGAACGTACGATAAATAACAACAACCAACGTTCATGATCAGTATATTATTAATTATTAATTATTAAGACCATTAATTTAAATAATAACTATCCTGTCATCTAAGTTGGACCAAATTACATATATATGCCAATTTTCATGAATAGTTGACTCGTTTTTGAGTTTATTCGGAACATACACAGTGACACGGATTGTTTATATATTAAGAAGATATAAATTGACTCCGATATAAGACGCTGTAGATTATAATTGTACAGAATGCTTCTAGATATGTTAGAAACCCGTGGCTCATAAGCAGTTGCATACACAAAGTGTATTATATAAACATTGGGTAGTCCTTATGCAGTTATATATACAGGGTGGTGGAAATATATTATAATGTGGAATTATTATAAAGTTAACTTAATTCTTGTGATTAATTTCCACTTACTGCCTCTTTGCTAAACCTTATATCACTAAGCATTAATAATTTGCACACAAATAAAGTCACATTAATTACATATGAAACAAAAGTCGAATTTTGTTAGAAATTGACACAATTGGTCGAATTTCGATCACAGGCTTTATAAATACATAAATATTTTTAGGCTTATGTTTTAGCCACAATAGCATATCACTTGGTGGGTTGTGGTGTATGGTCGTTCATAGTTGTTGGGCGATTTGTCTAGTTAATTCCGATAACGAACGAGTTTTTAACCTGCTAACTAGGTGTATTTCGACATCCCAAAGTTCCGCTGGTAGTTGGTTTCAGCCTCTAGCGTGGGCGGTTTTTACTGTTGGCGTACTCATAAGTCTTGTTAGAAGGACAGGCGGCTTCTAGTAGCAAGCGATTGAATAATAATATGTAAGTGATGCCCTTAGATGTTCTGGGCCGTACGTGAACTACACTGAAGGAGTCAGGGTTTCCGCGATGGCCCAGTGCCCCGGGGTAATCCCTGGAACCTCTTTAGTGCTAGGGATTGAGGCTCGAAATTATTCCCCATGAACCAGGAATTCCCAGTAAGCGCGAGTCATAAGCTCGCATTGATGACTTCCCTGCCTTTTGTACACTCCTACCTTTTTAATAATTTAGTGAGGTTTTCGGATTGGTACTCAATGAGGTTTCGGCATCGACGATGTTTCCGGAAAAATGACCAAACCATTTTGAGAAAGTAAAAGTCGTAACAAGTTGTCACTGTATTATTTGCTAGTGCCAGCAAGATCTGCAGCGACGGCCTCACGGCCAGCCCCTCTACGCACAACGCCGCTACCCTCCTCCTACTCTTAGTTTCATGGATCATATGCTACAATCTGCACATGCCACTGACGGCCGGGTATAAGCACGATGCTTCAGCGCAATCCATTTTTACATATTCAGGGCTACTAACTTCGGCAAGTGGGTTATTACACACTCTTTAGCGGATTTCAACTTCTATATCCACCATCCTGCTAGCTTAAGTTTCTAATGCCTTCCATGGTATCCCATATGGGCCGATTTAGGCGTTTACTTCATCCCACAGCACCAGCCCTCATTACCAAAAATGGCCCACTTTGCTCTCATTAGAAATTTTGGTGGCTTCATAAGTTCGATCAAGCCAGACATCTATCCCATTTGAAGTTTAAGAATATTTTGAGGTCGTTTCGATGCCTCTAATCATTCGCGTTATCGGATGAACCTCATATGAAACGAGCGCCAACTATCATGAGGGAAATTTCGGAGGAACCTGCTACTCGACGGGTCGATTAGTCTTTCGCCCCAATATCCAGTTCGGACAATCGAGTTGCATCTTTTGACTTGCAAAAGCACAGATTTGTCCGTTATAATCGGTTCCTCTATATCTAGAATAGCATAGAAACTAGCACTTCCAAGTGTTCTGCGCTCTACAGGGTCGATGGTGAATTAAAGTTGCACCTTTAATAGTGTTTTTATAATCACATATTTTCACGATTAGAGTAAAAAATGTAAAATAGATGTATTGTTAGCTTATCGAGTTATTTCGAAATATAGATAATATATAGATAATTTTAGGTATTGCAGTTTCCAATATAGTCTATATTTTATTTTATATTTTCATCATAATGAGGATTTAATATATTGTATGATACGCTTCAAAATTTTAATTTTTTTGTTTACCGTTTAATTCTGTTATTTGCCCCCCGAAATTAATATTAGGGATTTTAATTATTTTTATTTCTGTAAAGTTCAAGTAAAGCCATATAAACCCATTTGTTTTCAAAATCTTAAGTCTAATAGTTTTAGAGATAAAAGAGGAAATACGTATTTATTTTTTATATTTTTGTTAATAGCTTTTAAATAATTTATTTGAACATTTTGAAAACATTTTATCGTCAAAATGAACTCTTTAATTTGATATATTACATACTGCCTTAAAGATATCTTTAATTTTATATTTTTTCATTTAATTCTGTAATTTTCATACAAAATTAATTTTTGCGGATTTTCCTTATTTTTCCTGTAAATTTCATGCAAGGCCATATTAGCAGGAGAAGGGTCCGAAAAGAAAAATTTATTTATTCATCTCACTCATTTTTTATAAGAACGATATCTATCCAGTGACGCTTCTTAAATAGAATTCAGTGTAAGTACATATTAATAGTATGACAGATAATGATATAAACAATAAATAATAATAAAACACTCATTTGTTCAAATTTTTTGCCACGTCCTTTTTTTCATATAGGCCATACTACATTTATTGAGCTAAGATATAGCAGACATCAGGTTCGGAAATCGTAAATAGAGAAACTGCACCATTCGATATAATCAGAAGATGAAAGAAGAAATTCCTATAATTTTAGTGGTTTTAAAAATGATATAATTCAATTGAAAAGTGGTAGAATGGAAATATTAAAAATCATGTTTCTAGTTTTGTTATAGTTATGCTGCCCTACCAATATTAAAGAATCCTAAGACAAAATTGCCGATTTTTAATTATAATTTTTGATATACGGAATTACTCCAGCTCAGTCTGTAGTTTTAATCATGTTTCATTGAGATCCCGGAGTTTTAACAAATAGGGTTTTGTTTTATCTTTAGTATTGATATTTTAGCAACAAAAAGTGGCTGTGAGAATTGAAAGTTTGTTCCACAAATGTTTGAAAGCCTAAAAAAACATTTCAATGATGATTATGGCACAAGAAGCATGATATAACACTTTTAAAAATTTCGATTCTTTCAAATTAATACAATTTAAAAAAAAGAATAGAATCTGATCAGCGAAAAATAGCTGTATCTTCCAAATATAAACTTAATATACAAGCTACGACTATTGGCTACATGTAGTGATTTAGATAGAATATTTTTTCAAGATAATGGTACATACCTCTCTAAATCGAATGTATTCTCGATTATATTTTTTACCATATTTTGAGATTAATACATGTTTAAAGATAATGAATCTAATATGTGTTATTACATTTAAAACAGTGATATGCGTTAACAGATATACAGATCCTAAATTATATTTGCAGCATCCGCCTGAAATAAGGTATCTCCTTTAATCAAATTCCATTATTATTTTTTATAAGAATCCTCGAGATATAGCTACCTACACTTCTACATAAGCAGTTTTTTTCAGTCGAGGTGGTCGACCTTTATACAATAGGAGATCGAATAACATTCTTTTCGTAACATAATAGAAATAAATTTATTTAAGTATGTATAAAAATTGAATATTCGTTTATGTTATTGAACACATTTCTCGCATTGTTTTAGTAAAAATCACTTTTTTAATATTTTTATGGTTTTACATTCTGATTTATTGCGGAATATGACAGGAATTCCAATAATGTCGTATAAGTGTATTTAATGTTTACCACTTTTATGGACATTCCATTTTAACAGACGCCTCTTCAAACCTCTTGAGGAAGGCCGATGGTTGACTATTTATCGGACTGGTAGTTGACGGATTTTCTACTATTAGTGTGTTGTAACAAATGTACTATAAAAGTCGTTAGCCTAATACAATCGTGTAATATACAAAACTCAACAATACATTTTTTTAAATTTTGACAGGCTGATGTGCGTCTTACAATTATATGATTACAATTACTTTTTATTCTACACTACTTACAGACCAATATCTGATTTCTAATATTGCTAAAATTTTTGAAAAAATTATTTACAACCGAATTATGAACTTTTTTAACAATTTCAAATTCTTATCGAAAAAGCAATTTGGCTTTATTAAAAATAAAGGAAAAACTGATGCCCTTGATGTGGTCACAAATCATGGATAATAGTTTACCAATAGCTTCAACTTTTGTTGACCTAGCAAAAGCTTTTGATACAGTTAATCACAAAATCCTACTTGAAAAACTACCCAGCTATGGAATCAGAGGTATTGCGAATAAATTATTAGTGAGCTATCTGGACAACAGGCTACAACGAGTAAAAATTAATAATGCAGTGAGTGAATTTATGCCCGTAACTACAGGTGTTCCTCAGGGATCAATACTAGGACCTCTGTTGTTTATATTGTATGTGAATGACCTTCTAGAAGATATGACTGATAACACCATCTTTTCTTACGCTGATGATACTGTGATAATAACTTATGACAAAACTTGGCAAGGTGTAAAATCAAAAATTAATCACTGCCTTAATCAAATATCGGAATGGCTAGCCTTAAATAAATTATCCCTGAATATAGATAAAACAGTTTATATGCTTTTCGGGAATCGATGCAACAGTTTACCACATTCTATTGACGTTCATATAAACGGAAAGAACGTACGTAAGATGAATCAGTTCAAATATTTAGGTGTCATTTTTGATCCTCATCTAAAATGGGACAAACATATTGAATACATTATAAAAAAAAACAAATATTTGGTTTTTATTACTAGCGGGCAAGACAGACGTTGTCCTGTCCCATTTAAACTTTTAAAAATTGGCTGTAACAATATAATCTGAACACCATCTATCAGACGTAACTGAAACTAAAGCACACTCTTGAATATTTGACACAGCGACTAAAGCGCAGTCTGCCGGATACTATGTAAGTTAAGCTAACATCAAAAACAATTTTTAAATCAATAATTTAACTAAAAAACAATATCTAGTTGACGGTATTGTGAATCTAAACCATCCTCAAACCCCCTGGAATTTATATATATATATATATATATATATATATATATATATATATAAAGATAAAATATCCAGATATATGGACACTGAAACATTGCGAATTGTTTATTACGCTCTGTTCCATAGTATAATCAATTATGGCAATATAGCATGGGGAGGCGCCTATGACAATAATCTTAACCTGCTGCAACGGTTACAAAATAGAATATTAAAATTTGTAAACAAAAATAAGTATATTTCTAACAAAAACCCACTGAATTTAGATCAAATTTTCTCGCTACCATCTCTATTATATCACTATAGAGAATTAAGTAATAGATACATTGCATCCAATTCCAAAACCAGATGAAAAAGTATACAGTTGCCGTAGATGAAAAAGAGAAGCAGCGAGAAAAGAAGTCTTGTCATGGCTATTAAATTGTTTAAGGAGCTTCCTAATGAGTTCAAAACACTTAGAGAACACCAGAGAAAAAAGCAATTAAAACAATGGATTCTGAACAACGTTTCATGATTTTAATGATTTTCCTTTCAATAAATATCAAACAAGAGTATTAAGAGTATAAGTATAATATCAATATAAGTATAATATAAATATAATTTAACTATAATCTATACTATTGTAAAATTGTATAAATATGAAACAAGAGAAGTGTATATACTTATTTTGTTTTTATGTAATTTCGGATTTTGTTAGCATTTGTTAGTTTAAGCTTTTAGTTTTAAGAATGTTAATTAGCAGTTATATCCCAGTCCTACGCACAGGCAATACTAGATTGCCTCTGTAGGTGCAGTACATTAAAAAAATTAATTTTTTTGTGTTAGCATTTATTACTGGTTTGCAAATAAATAAATAAAAATAAATAAATAATTTTTTATGATGATTCTTTTCATTTGGATACGTTACGGGTGCACTTTAAAAAACAGATTTTTCTTCAATTTAACTTTATAAATTACTGTTAGAATTCGTGTTTTACTTTTCTTAATTAGTCGAACTTTCTATAATTTTTAATAACTTTTTAACAAGTTATTTAAAAAATATGAATAAAATATACTTGTATTCCTCATTCTTTCTCTTGAAATTTAATTTTTAAAATAATTCTGTAATTTGGGTCAGAGTTAACTCCCTCACTTTTCATGTAAATTTCAAGTGAAGCCCCATATTTATATATTATTTTTAATTTTAGGTCTTGTAGTTTCTAAGATAAAGGGGGGAATAGTCGATAGTTTATATTTTTGTTAATATGTTTTTAAATAAATGAATTTAATAATATAAAAAATATATAGTTGGATTTCTCGTAATACACCGTTTCATTTAATATATTACACAATGCGTTTAAAAAATGTAACCAATTATTTTCCATTTTTTTTGTTCCTATAGTTTCGGAGATAGGGGGGAAGAGTAAAAATTGTATGTTTGTTAATATTTTTTAAATAATTGATTTTAAAAATATGAGTAAAATATATTTCTACTCGTCATAATGAGTCCTTCGATTTGATATATTGCATGATGCGGTAGAAACAATTTTAATTTATAGTTTCAATTTAATTCTGTAATTTGACCCCCAAAAATTAATATTATGAGCCCTTTCATTCGATTCAACTTTTCATCAAATTACATAATTTGCCCCCCAACATTCAATTAACGATTTCTCTTTATATTTCCTATTAAGTTCGGACAACGTTCTTTATTTGCTTTTTTGTTTTCAAAAGTTTAGGCTCAGTAGACTCGCTGGTAAGGGGAATGGTAGATTAATTCCCCTCCAAAAGTATCCATAATATCAAAATTTCTTCATTTATGATATGTACACCTGAGAAAGCAGGAATAGTTTGCAAGTTTCAATACTGTTAATGTTAATATTAGCAAATTGATGAGATTAAAAAGTGAGAAAACAACTTCCCCAATATTCTTTATGTAAAAAATGTAAAAAACAGATCAGTTTTTGAAATTATTGTGTTTAGAAAAAGAGTCTGACATTTTTTTTTATTTATTGATGACTAATAACATATTTCTAAGAAATAGAAAATTAATATTCGGAGAAGTTAATCATTATTCAACGTTTTTTTTTTGTTGAAATATATAAATAAGTAATCTTAATATTGTTGAGTTCTGTAAGCAAATTTTGATTATCTCATTGTTGTCTCATATACATCGCGTCATTCTGAAGACTACATTGAAAAAAAATTTGTTGTATGAGGTAATCCTTAACTTACGCAGAAAAACACGAATGAGTGAGATGTAGGTTGGCCGTTAGGATGAGTCATCGGCTAGATACATACGTGCAGTAGCTTATGTCAAAGAAATTAATGAAATTGATGTGCATTTACCCATTATCAACTAAGAAAGGCGTACAATGCAATTGTTAAACGTAAAAAGCTCATTTATTGTATAGAAAATGTTGGCTTACTACCGTTTTCTATGTGACTAATAAGTTTCTTTGATTTCATTTCTATAGTTGTTCGTCCGAACGTATTTAATCTATTATGTTAAGTTTGTGAATAAACTGCCTTAGAAAGTACATGATTTTTAGAAAGGAAGCAGTTATTGTTTTTTAAGATAGAAAGAAATAATTTACCACAAAATCAATTTACTAAAAGGAACTGTTTATGGTGCAATAGAAGAAGTCATTAATCTCTTATTAACAATTACCTAGCACATTTGCGTATTGAAAATATACAAGGTGTCCGAAAAAATTTAGGAAATAGGAAATCTCCCAGCTTTAGACTGAACATAAAAAAACGATGATAAGCTTCTGTAATATTTTTCCTACAGGAGCTCTGAAACTTGATGAAAACTAGAAAGAACCTCAAAAATTAGTGGTTTTGAAACATTGTTATCATTTTCAGTTTATCTGCGCCGCCACTATGGGAATCTTAAGAAGAAATAGAGATATCGAAACAACTTTTTTGTTAATTGAACCTTAGGTTATGTAGATTAAGGGAAACTTATTTAGAATATCATTATCCACCATTATAAGGGTGGAAATAGGGGGTGTAATGGGGCACATTTCAAAATTCGAGTTTTTTTAATTTGGTTTTTGGTATATCTCAAAGCCAAACAGAGATATTTATACACATGTTTTCCTTAAATTGTAGAGTTATTAATATAGATTCGAAAAATATTTATTGCAAAACTATCCTCTCAAAAATATAGGTGAAAACGGGGTGAGCGGGTGAAAACGTAAAAATCGCCAAAATATGGTGTTCATTGAGCGCCGAACACGGTTCTAAAAACTATTTCTTCTTCATTTTTCACTGTGGAGATTGTTTGTCTTCCCCCTATAGGCATCAAAAATGGTCATTCATTCTAATCTCTCACAAAACGCAATACAATAATTTTCTTTTACGAGAAAACAATAGTTATATACTTTGTTCTTAATATGTACCCAAAAAATGTCGGGTGATAAAACAAGATGAAAGTTAAAAAGTTTGAATGTGATGTATTGCCTCTAATCATTTAGCACATACTTGGAAAGAATCAACCCTTAAAATGGCAAAAATAAAACATTATTAATGTAACTAAACATTGTCGGAAAGTATTCAAAATAATTGATTGACTGTAATAATTCACTTACGAGACTCACCAACGATTTTTTTAGATATTTTGACTCCCATGCCCCCGAATTCATTCCTATAGAGGAAAATAATAATGATAATCGATCTCCAGAGTGGGAAATAGTAACGAAATGGTTTTTAGCGTCTAATGAATCACTAAACAGTATTTTGTTGGCGATTTTTCATTTGTTACTCGATCCCCCTATTTTCACCTACATTTCTGGAAGAATAGCTTTATAATAAATATTTTTTTAATCTGTGTTAATAACTCTACAATTTTTGAAAAACATGTGTATAAATATCTCTATTTGCCTTTCAAATATATAAAAAACAAAAGAAAAAAGATCGAATTTTGAAATGTGCACCATTAAACCCCTCATGTCCATCCCTATAATAGTGGATGATGACATTATAATAATTTTCCCTTCATCGACAAAACCGAACGTAAAATGTAAAAAAAAATGTTGCGATATCTCTGTTCTTTCTCAAGATATTAATTACGTTTCCGTTGAAAAAAAATGCCATTTGACCCATAGTACACCATATTAAGGTTCACAACTCCAAAATCCTTAACATTCATATAATAAAGAGTTTAAAAATAAATCTGGATAACTTGAACCATATATAAAAACGACACTGTTTTTATTTCTATAAAATGAACCGATTACTGAAAAACAATATTAAATCAATTCACGTTTTATTTTTATTAAGACGAAAAGTGAATTATATTGTTGTTCTCATTAAAGCAACAGGAAAGATTCATTTTAAGTTATTTAATCTGAAAACTATAAACTGTAAACTCTATAAGAGGGCTCAACATTAGGAGAGTAAGGATTTTTTTGTAAAAGCTCGTTAGCGAAGTGAGCTAAAACTCAAGCTGTCTTTCTAAATGTTAAAGATTCCCAAGCTCCTGACATCTTTCTTTCGTCCCTTCAAGTCATATTGTGTAAAGATCAACAAACTATTATATTGTTATAAACTTCGTGGGTTCAATTATAATTTAAGAACTAACATTCGCTACCACTTTCTAAAACTTTTAGTTACATCAAATATATACAACAGCTGATTTGAATATCACAATAATAATTCTACATATAAGCTCTTCGCTGCACTAACTAACTGCCACGATTTTGGGTCGCTCCTTTTAAAACCAGCATCGAAAATTCTTGTAAAATCCTTTATTAATTCTACAGCTGCCGAGCCATTTTGAGATCAATTTTTTGTCTTAAAAGCGACCGACGTCATACTGGAATGAAACAGGGCCTGCTTAGGTAAATTTCGCAACAATATATTCGCAAAATCATTTGTTTGTGTCTAATATCGTGTGTAACTTGTCAGTTGGTTCCTTGATATTCCTGCGTTTATCTAAATAAAAACCCACTTTGGAGACTAGGAAATTGCGATTTTATGAAGATACATTTTTGACAGTTTCAACATTTATAACGTTGGAAATGTTTGACATTATGGTGTTGAATTTCTGACACATTTTATTCGAATATTTCATTTACGGAAATAATACAGTGTATTTTTCCAAAAAATAATAGTTTTCCCATAAAATGCGAAACGTGGGGCAAAGTTAGTGAGCTACGGTACCAAAAATAGTCTAACAATAATAAAAATATTTTACCTTTAATTTAAAATCAGAACGTTTCAATAGAGAATAGTCGTCAATTTAGGAGTATCAGGGAGAACTAACCAACAGATACCCCAAAATCGGAAGTCATCCGTTAGAAATTCAGTTAGCAATAAATTATTAAATTCAATTGTATGTACAAAATTTAAATATACACTATTTGAGATTTCAGTCTGTTGATGAAAGCGTAACTGATGAAGGTTCTCGACTAGAAACAATATTTTATCTGGCGTTTAGTGAATAGTAAAATTTCAATAAGGAATCACAGGGGAACTGCATTACAAACAACACCAGTTCAGATTTGAACTATCTGTTAGTTAGTTTTGCCTTACCCACCCATGGGCAAATTGAGTAGGCGGCCCCGTGTGAGAACCTCTGGGTCAGTGAGTTACACACTAGCTCGAGAAAAATCTCTACAACAAAGAGTTTAAAACATGGTAATTTCTGTAGATCGACTCCCTCCTTAAATTAATTTCGTAAAATTTCGTCTCTTCTTAGGGACGAGATCCCCCCCTACCAATCTGGAGAAATTAAATTAAAATAGTGAGCTAGAATGAGTTCCAGTCTAGTAAAAACACCCGTTTTCCATGCAGCACTAAAGAAATCTCTTGAAATTAAAGAAAATCATGTCACAGAAGAACCAGATTATGAGCCATCTGATCGCGCTAATATCTCAAAAAAAAAAGTTTTGAATTTGTTCACGTAGTGAATCCTAAGTTGACGTAGTACCCAGAAGTTTAACTCGATTGTCAATATATATATGACAATATCGCATGAAGAGTATTAAATATTCTGTTCATGAAAACTTTTAGGATAAATTCATACTTCGAAATTTATTTCATTGTATATCTTCAAATATTTGTTATTCCGCGGGCAAATATGTGAGTAATTCAGAGAAGGAAACCGTCAGCAAATCACTAATGCTAAATAAAACATGAGATGTTGTCGTTATTTTTTCCGAATGATTTTATCAATTTTATTTCCCAAATCGTTCAGCAATATTTCATTACGATACCTCAAGGCGAAAATACAAGAGATTTACTGCCATGATAATCAGCTATGTGCGTTGAAAATGTTAATGATTTTACGGTATGGTAATTCGGTTTGGTGAAACATCGCCTAATAGAAACATGTAGAAGACGTACAGCACTGGAAGGAAAAGTTGTGTACTTGTTTAAAAAAACTTTGTTTATGTAAAAACAAGTAGTCCAATTGTTTATTTAGTTTGTGTTTAGTATTTTCAGTCTAAATCTTGCAGCTCTATTTTTGAAATTTGATTTCCGATAAAAATCATATCATACGTAAAAGACTGAAAGAAACTATGGATTTCAACAACACTTTTGTGTTCCTGTTTATCAGAAATAATCTTGTGAAAGACTTTACCAATTATGGCATTGCTTTCATAAGCAGGTGGGGTATAAGTAGTGTTTCTCAGTGAATATTTATTCCTTATTATTATATGAAATTTAAAACAAAAATATTGTATTTGTCTTCTAAACGTTTTTTTGGCACATTCTTGATTGTTTTTATGTTTTTTTGGGCAATAACACCACAATCGAAATAAAACGAACTATATTGATGGAAAACCAAACGTTTCAAAGTCTATTCTGACTTCGTTGTCAATGGCTGTATATTTATTGATTTAAATTGCAAAATGAAAATTTGTAAAAAATATTGTATGTTAGGCAATATAACAAACTGTATCTCTGATATTGACGAATACATTAGTTGCCGAATCCTCCATGTCTGGAGATAATTTTTGATTAAAATGCAGTAAGTTATTCCAAAATATTAGTTCACAACCACCCAAATACGAATCGAATTATTGCAGAATTTTGAGTATGTTCAGAAAAATTTAGATGAAAGTTTCAGTATTGGTTATATATGGTGTATCCGCGAATGAACTGCACAAGAGGAAAACATATTTATTTTTCATTTTACAACATAAAGTCATTCGTTATAAAAAGTTATGCTTACCAATAAAATCAATTTACAACAAAACAATTTCTAATTATATGTACAGGGTGTTAATAAATTAGGAATTTATTACTTTTATTAAAAATGTTATAAAACAAAGTTGTTTATAAACTAAAACACAGTCTAAGTACACATTTTGAAATGAATATTTAAAATAATTGTACATAGCTACCTCCCACCTCCACAGAGTTTTCCGCTAACTTATTAATTTACTGCTTAGATAGTTATAACCTATCCATACGCATCAAATAAAGATCTTATGAAGCCAGAATTCTGAAGTTCGATAACAAAAATCAAAAATGTTAATTAGAAAACGGAGTATTTATTTAATAAGTGTAGTAGTATTGGAAATGTGTCATATCAGTACGATATACATATATATATCCTCCATGAACAATTTCCTAATACGCTTGTGTCCAAGGAGGCTTTGTGAAAATTACATATAAAATTCAATGATTACTTAAAAACAACAAACACTTGGTTATTTTTCACTTTTTTCGTAAAATGAAAAATAAAGATTTTTTCCTCTTGTGCACTCCATCCGCGCACGCACTGTATATTTTTAACATTAACTTCTGGAAAGGTAACCAAAGCAGCTGCATGCAGCGATGGCTATGCTGGGAGCCAACCATCAGACTCATCAAACCTATTTTCTACAAGAAAACAGCATTCTTGGAGCAAAGATGAAGTATAGAGGAAAATGTCAATTCATAACACTACTGACTTCTTTAATAACTCTCTACAGATCATTAATGTGCCCAGAAGTAGATATTACAGGGATTTATACTAAATTCATCCATTGTCACTTGTAAATACAGTCGAACTTTGGCCTTTGGTTAAATATCGCATAATTTTGTTAACTTAGTTTATTAAATCAGAACTAGTTGTTTTGTTCTAATAGACCAATCAATAGAGATTTTTTCATGCAAAAAATACTATCAGAACACTGCCTGTGCCATCACATTAATAATGATTTGTAGTGATATTTTGCTACCTTTTCCACTCGCGACTATGGTTTTTTACTTTATTATAAACAATTGAAACAAGAAAATTGCGTTTTTTTTCGTTGCATGTTTATAAAATGAAAAATAATAAAGTAATCTCAATAGTGTCAATAGGTGAATTGTAAAGCATGGAAATACCAATGAAATGAGCCCAGGATCGATCCGATAAGATCTTTAGTAACAGAGAAAAACAAAAAATACTGGAAAATTTAGCGGTTTTCTTTATATTATTTTAACTCCGCCATTATCGAATTTGTAGAACTGGGCTTGTGGGAATTGATAGTAATTGATATCTACCTTATGCCTGACTAAACCAGGCGCTATCTATATTAGTTTTTGAATAATTGCTATCTGAAGTTTTTAGTCCACTATTCTTGCAGTGTGTCTCCATGCGACATGGATCGTCAAATATCAATTCAGAATAGAGATGTTGAAAGTAGAGGTATTATTCTACAACGTCTCTATTTTGATTTTTCATTAAATGTCTGTGAAATATACGAAAAATGTTAGCAAAAATGACCAAAATTTGGTGAGCGTATGAATGTGTTTGAGTAGTGGGGGGAACACGGTTGTTGAGGGGAACTGCTAACAATAATTATTATCGATAGTAACTGTCACTCTGACAGATGGTGAAAGAATTTAATCGTTAAAAAACTTCTATACAGAGTGATTTGTTCGATTTTATTATATCAAATGAGAACTGTTTGTTTATTAATATATTTATATGTAAATGGTTTCTCGGAAACGTTTTTGCTTTAATTTGTGGATTTTGGGTTTACGGAACATCGAAGGAGAGCGGTCATTAAAAAAAATCTTAATTGTGAGGATTTTAAATATTAAAACGATCTATGTATGTGCCTCTACTATATATTACTATACGCTTCCCCTCAACAACCGTGTTTCCCCCACTCCTTGGATACATTGATACGCTAGCCCATTTTTTGTCATGTTTGCTAACATTTTTCACATATTTCACAGACATTTAGTGAAAAATGAGAATAGAGGCTTTGTAGAATGGCACCTCTACTTTCAACAACTTTTTTCAAAATTGAAATTTGATTATCTATGACGCATGGGGGCACAATGCAAAAATAGTGAACAGAAAACTTTATATCACAATTGTTCAAAAACGAATAAACCGATAGCGTTTGGTTTTGGCATACATAAAATAGATGCAAATTACTATTAGTTCCTACAAGCCTAGTTCTACCGCTTCTAAAGTGACGAAGATACGATTTTTTTTAAAAAATCCTACATTTTTCAGTATTTTTTGTTTTTCCCTGTTACTAATGATCCAATCTGATCGAGCAGGGGCTTATTTCATTGGTATTTTCATACTTTACAATTGACCTGTTGACACCATTGAGATTAGTTTATTATTTTTGATTTTATAAACATGCTAAAAAAAAGTAATTTTCTTGCTTTAATTGTTTACAACAAAGTAAAAAACCATAGTTGCGAGTGGAAAACATAGTAAAATATCGCTAGGAATCTTTGTTAATGTGATGGCACAGTCGGTATCCTGATAGTATTTTTTGCACATTATCAGTTAATTTTTGCTCTGTTGATTGGTCTATAAGTAGGACTTTTCGACATTATATTTTATTTCTATTAAAAACAGTATATCTTCCCTTTAAGCCCATCGAAATTACCCTATTTTCGGATTTTCTAACTCTCTGTACTGATGCTCTCAGAGGGGGCAATCGCTTTCACACCCCTGATTGCTCCTGGGGTTGCACAGAAGTCTATAATTTAGACAAATTGATCATACAAATAGAAATATCCGATACTGAACTTTTCTGCTAAATTTTCCTGAAAATACATAATATTTCTCCCACAAGAGAAATATCTGAAGTCCTTGCAGATTCATACTAAGAGAAACGTACCGTATAATGAAAATTTTATTTCAAAATATCTCTTAACATGCCTTGTCACGACCTAAGTCATTCAGCTAAGGTTCGTTTCTGTTCTTACAAGAACTGAAGAATTTAGTTGTTTGGTGAGCAGATCTTGGCTGAATCAATATGTGACTACTCCCGAAGTACCTCTGTTCCATTACCAAATTAACAGAAATTGTTTGATCTAATATAGAATTCTGAGCCAAGCTATCGTGTAGATCCGCCTGCAAATTCGGGAGTTTCTTGCGTTTTTCCATGATTGCCATAACCAGAGCTTCACCACAGATATATGAGAACGCTTTAAACTTCTTGGCACAGCTAGGAATTTTGTCCTTATTTTCTGGCTCTTATTAAGTATCTGAAGTTGTTGACTGGTATCTTGTTGATAGTTGTTCTTTTACTATAAGGCTTGTTGTTCATACAGATGTTTGCTGTTTGGTCCAGTATCGTCCTATCTAGGTGTTTATATCAGAACTTTTTTCACGTTTTTATCTGTTTGATGACTTTCTGAATGTTACATTGCTCTAGCATGCTGTTGTTTGACTGTCTATCAATGTTATTGATTGCCCTTGACATATGCATTACTGCACTATTTTCGTTTTCTGTTTTGGATTCTTTGGGTTGTGTATGTTAAAATGTGTCTGACTCTTGTCCTGTATATCATTTTACGCACTTGATGACTTTTATCGCTGAATTTGTTTCTCTCAATACTTCTGTTGATAAGTTTCGTTCATTGGAGTTTTCAGCTCCTAAGTAATTAAACTTTATTTCCAATTTGAGATCTTGCCACTCCTTGCTAATTAGACACTTAGTTATCTCGGCTAACATCTGTTATAGTCTTCTTCTGCGGCATTGAATGCTATTTTTAACCGACTTCCAAAAAGGAGGTTATCAATTCGTCGCGTATTTTTTCGCTTTTTTTTGTATGTATGTTACTTGATTTCTTCTCCTGTGGTGCACCGTTTTGAATGAAAATGGTCTTGTTTAATAAAGTGTGTATCCGGATTGGTGAAACTTCAAATTTTGGAAAAGAATTTTATTGGTAAAGTGATAAAATTTGTGAATGAACACATTTAGGTGCATGGTAATCGACCAATATCCCTAATATTTTAGTCGATTTTTCGATACCTCCTTATGGATGTGTATAGTTTTTTAACGTTTAATCTATTAAGGTTGATCCTTAGGTGATCTCATATACTTTTCTGCAACGTGCAACGTGCAGTTTTGCTGAAAATCGCCGAAAATTCCAAAATTCTTATCAAAAATTTCATCGAAATGACATAACGGACATTTCCTCATAAATATTTTAATTCCAACGTAATAGTGCGGTAATTTTATGCACAGGAAGTTTTAATTGCAAATTTGAAAATTTTCTGTGTACATCTCAAGCATATAGGTAGTAAAGCATACTATTTTCGGCTCCTTATATCAAACAGTAACAAGCTCGTTTTGTTTGTATACACAGGATGTTTAGTTATAGCAAACAAAATCACAAAGTGAAGTGATAGAAGGATGGAAAAAAATGTGAAATTAAAATTATATAGGGTGATTAAAAAACTGTTATATGATGTGGACATAAGCAAATCATATACAGGATGGTAGAAATATATGCTGCATAATTATTTTTAGCTTTCTTAAAAATGTTTTATATGAACTCCATTCTGTATCTTTCTCGTTTTTTTTTATTCTTCTATTTGTTTAATTATGATATTGAACAATGTAAAAAGTGAACACTGAACATACTAAAAAGATACCCAAGAATTGGCAAATTAATTTCTTTTTCTTGACTTTAGTCTAAAAATGTGAATTATTAGTACCATATCCTTTATTAAAATGAATAAATCCTTTTACAAATATGTGTAATAGCGACCTTTTTGCAGCATTAAATGTATGATCTCATACAACATTTTTCTGGGTTTTGTCTATTATTCCGATCTCATTTCAGGTTTATAAATTTGCTACACATGTCCCCATAATTATAACATTTTCGTGAGGTATATGCCAAAAATGCTGAATATCAAAAAAATTCAAACGTTTCCAAACTACCTTTATCAGTTTGGCATACCTTCAAGCATATTTCCAAGACGGTGCACTGATTAACAACATTCCACTGCACTGCTTGTATATTTTACGGGCTTTCCGAATACGCAGAGACTTATCATAATTTAAATATTGCAATATTTTCTCTATACATGCCATAAGATAGATCAAATATTTGCATATGTAAAACACACATTGGTTAAATTCTAATTATATTTGTCTTTACCAGGATGAAGATAATTAACTGAATTCAATGTGTGGAAGTTTCACCTATTACACATAGTTTTTTGTACCGCAAATAGGTTTAGAGTTGAACTAATCATAATGTTTATAAACTAAGATATTTAAAAGGTTATTTGTGGCAGTTTTTGCTTATTTCAAGGGAAATCAAACCAGAGCTGTTTTTAATATTTTTCAAATCCTAACCTTTCTAATATCTGGGTCTGATCTTATTGTTAGTATAATAAACTGAATTAATTAAAAAACGTTTCAATTTTTGACTATTGTACTCCTCTGTATAAAATTTAGTTCTAAACCAATAAAGGTCTTAGTGATGTCATAGTAACTGTGAAAACTTCATACATCCAATTTTTAATTTATTAATTTACTTTATCATACCAATTCTAACAAGGTTAGTTGACGCCTTAAAATGTTTCAATTTTTCAATATTAAATATAGTCTTTTATTCTCAGATATGTTGTCATTTCCCCGAATAAATTTAAAAAATATATTTGCAATGGTATTAATAATTTATTTTTTTGTCAAATACTTAAAATTCAAAGCTCTGGCGGTTTTCAATAGACATTATCAAACGAAAATTGCAAATTGCATTGCTTGAAAAGTTGGATTCGATATCTACTGCATACAGTGCTCTCAAAAACACTTTTTAAAGCGTCCAAAAAGAATTCCTTACAATATTACATTGCTTCAAGATGACTTCACACTCACCTTCTAACAAGGGGTTATAACTCCAGTCTTAAAAATTCTCTCTCCATTGTTTCATATTCGAACCTTCAAACGATAACACGAAATAAATGGCCTACACATCTATGTTTAACGACAATTTTAAATCTCAAATCTCAAAAGCAAGCACTCACATGGACGGTAAATTGGCAATAAGCAGAAGTATTATTCTGAAGGACAGTCAAATTCAAGAGAAAGATGCCTTTCGTTCAATACCAAATTGAAATTTGATCCCCCTTCATCATCATCATCACCAGAAGGAAGCTCTTTATGATTAAGAACAGTACCGGCTTTAAATTTTTACTTGGTACAGTTTTATTTCAAATAAGTGGAGAATTTGTTTTGAATGACGTTAATAGTTGGCTCTTTTTCAGATAAGTACCTACATGAATTTTTATTTGGGAATTATTGAAGAACTAGTATACCATTTTGCATTAGGTATATTTTCTCATGCATTATAGTTTAATTTCGGATTGTACCTAATAGTTTATTAGATTTCCAATACAAACTTTTCAACGGTTATATTTTCAAAATTGTAATTATATTACTGAAAAATGTAG
Source organism: Octodonta nipae (assembly GCA_034190945.1). NCBI lineage: Eukaryota > Metazoa > Arthropoda > Insecta > Coleoptera > Chrysomelidae > Octodonta > Octodonta nipae. The sequence goes on from CM067222.1 coordinate 15,220,832, forward strand.
TCTAGAGTATTAGAGTATTTATAAAAACAAATACAATTCAAAAAAATACTTAAAAAATTAACTAAAAATGATGAAATAATATTTTACTACAACAATTAAATACTTTTTTAGAAGCCGGTGTCAAGCTAAAGTGAAACTATTTTGGGAAGTTTCGCTGTTTAAATTGGCACCGACTTCAGAAAAATTATTTAATTGTCGTGGCAAAAAGTTTCATGCTATTAGTTTTTTTTTGAAGTCGGTTTTTGTTTTTTTTAATGTATTTATTTTACAATTTTAATTGACGCAATGGATTAATTGGATGCAGTTTTCAAATCTACTTAACTTTTTCGATATTGCCTAAAATACTTTTAAAAAACGTTTATTAGCTTGACCAACCTCGTTTACTTTTAAATAGAACAACTTGTTTTTTAAATATGTATATGTATTAAGAAAATTTTGTATATGGTTTTAACTTAGGTGGATCCACTATAGGGTAGACGATAGAGTAACATCATTCTTTAGGTCTGTTAATTATACTGACATTGATTTAATAGTCCCCTCTCCGCGGAATCTTATAATAAATCGTTATACAGTTTTAATTGATATAGGATAATATAATGTAGTTTTGAATTCTAATAAACTTTATTTTGTCTGTTCAATGGGTTTTCTTTCCTCAAAATTTTTTCCTGCAACAGATAAGTATTTAAAAATTGTATACGAGTATGTATAACAAAGTATAGTAAGGCAATTTCGTAAAATTGCCCGGATTACTGGCTGTACACAGATTCTTCCTCACAGTTATTCTGAGCAAAAGAGATGTCTACAAAATGATCAACCAGTATTCTTGTATATAAGTAATGTATTGAATACTGTGTAATACTTATCTGTGTTTGGAGACGTTTTAACTCCGAGTCTGGAGTCGTTGTCAATCATTTAGTGTTGTTTTCGAGGTTTTTTTCTAAAAAATTTTCGCTTTGATCTTGAATTTGTTGTTTGTCAAAAAATTTTACTCTGACAATTTGTCGTTTGGCGATCACTTGACGCTGAAGTTACCATTTTTGCTCTGTTAGCAATAAATTCCTCCAGTCCAAATGAAGATCGGCTGAAGGTGCCGCGATTTCAGTGTTGTTTATCATCATACAGCTGGATTCTTTAATTTTCCTCTTTTTTGAAACAGGAAAATTTAAAAAAGAGGAAAAAACAGCAACTCCACCACAGCAAAAACCATATTGTATAAGAAAATCGGCTAATTTTTTTCCCCATTTTCTAAGAAACGCTAAAAGCTATGTTAATGAAAAATATATAGGACCACTTCGCGTTCCCCCGGAAAATAAACGGTCGAAATTCCTTGAGCCCTTTGTTGAGTAATCCCTGAACAAACATAAAAAACATACATATAGACGAATTGAAAACCTCCTTCTTTTTGAAGTCGGTTAAAAAAGATTCCGATTTTTTATTCTTCCCTTGGTAGTATTGGTGGCCCACTCCTGGGTTTTCGGCCTGAGGTTAAATTTTGGGACAGGTTTTATAAATTATAGCACTAGATACTTAAGAAAGAACAGTTCTCTATACCGACTTCTTCGGTTTCCCTTTGTAATTTTACAGGTGTATTTATTTAAATAATAAAGTGTTTAATGGACGTATATTTCGAAACTTAATGAACAGAATTCTAAACCTGAAGCAGGTTTTCATTAATATTTCCAGTATTATTCTCCCATTAATTTTTAAAGCAAATGGAAATTTATCTTCCAGTTTCGATGTCAGTTTCCAAATAATGGATAATTGGACTCGGTTGCTTCATTAAGTATTTGACCTTGGGACCGACATTTTCCCTTCAATAATAAACTCGAAACTCAATGTAACTGTAGGCCGAAATTTTATTCAACACATAATGGGGTTCCCAAAATAGCGAAGGGCTCGTAAAATTCAAGATTGAAGGGTAGAAAGCGAAACTTTACAACTCCGAGAATCGCTATAGAGATATCATTCTTAGTTTGAGGAATGTACAGGCGAAAGCTCTTAGGAACAATAACGAAAGAAACGGACTATACAGCATGATGCTGAAGGAGTGAGAGGAGAAGGATTACAGGGCACAGACATTGACGCTAATGAGGGTCTCAATATGGATTCGCTTAGTGCTTTTTGTGAATATTTCGCATTTTCAAGGGAAAGAACCAGCACATTTAAATCAGAAACACAAGAAACTGTTGACATTTAAATATCTGGAACTGACAAATTTATCAAGGAAATTTGGGGTAAATGTGAGACAGTTGGCTAACTTTTTGAAATGTACCATTAACATACAGAGGATAAGCTTTTAATAATTTTAAAGTTTTGTGATGATTTGTGTACTTATTAATGAATAAAATAATTACGATAATTCAATACTATTTATATCATTTATACCCAGTTACAAACAAAATAAACACTCTTACAAATCAGGATAGTTTCCTACTGTATGGGTTTGATGCCCCCATGAGATCCTGACTTATGGAGGATAGTTGCCCTATCGAATTAATAATAGAATTAAGGAGTTTCCTAACTATAATTACAATTCATTTTATGACAAATAACATTCTGCAGATTCGTGCAGCGAAGTTGTACACTGTATTTATTGAATCCAGTCTACCATCGATTGTGTCTTTTTCAAAATGTTCGAAACATTCTACACCTTCACATGACGCACTATGAGCAGATTCCATTGGTTTGAAAGAATTTCGGCTCTTTTGTCGAATACTTTGTTCATGTTTTCTTGTTGTCTGTACTTTGCAAATTGTTGTTTAGTTCTGTTCCCTTTTAGCTCTTTCATAGCAGCACTTTATTCGTTTTGTATGAGAGAAGCATCAGAATTATAAATCTCCTCTAAAGCTGTGTTAGAGCTTCTTTTCGGTAATTTGCTGCTTTTGTCTGGTATGCAGCCTTACCATTATTTTTTCTTTCAATGTACTCCTGAGAAGCCAATACTGCAGCGGATTGTGTTCGTCTCGAGGATAACTGTACTGAAATTATCGGTATGGCAGAACATTTCCTGTAAATCTTGCTAGGGGTCTTATTTTGTTTTTTAGTAATTGAGTGCATCGCCTTTCGCAGAGTCAGGGCTAGCAGAAGTCGCTCAAATTAAATCTAGATTTGTTGGTGTAAAACTTCGGGTTGGAGCAAAAATTGCTAAGGAGATCCTCACCGTCGCCTAAATTTGGTAACATTTGATTACTAGATGAGTACCAATAATCCAACAAGTTCAGAAGTCAAAACTTTTTCCTGTTCACTATACCCTTGATTTCTTATATAACACAGATTGCAAAGTAACTCCCTGTAATGATGAGCAAATATAGGAAACTCTAAGCCCCCACCAATTGGAAGGTGTAGCAGCTCAGATTCATGAGTTGCCAATATTAGTATTCCAGCTACGAGCTACTGATTATTGTCTTTGTTTGCAATCCAATTTTTGGTCTCAGCTGCATAAAAAGTTTTAGAAGGCTTCAAAAAGCTGCGATGTGCAGGTTGTAAAGCTTGGGTATTGAAACTTGGTAAACAAAAAACAGAATGATAGCATTTTCTTCTGTAGTTTTATTATAGTAGAATTGGTATAAGAAGAAGAATGCAACTTTGTCTTTAGGCATTAAGATAAGCTTATTTCTTGCTCATCTACAATACTGAATCAGGGGAAAATCTATCACCTGAATATTATAAGTTACATGAGATCATGATACAATCTGGGATAGATGTCACTAAGGGAATGTATCCTCATGAAAATTCTGGCATCGATCCTTATTGGATAGATGCTCTCCAATTTATCAAATAAAGCGAGTTAAAAAAAACTTAAACTACGTTCAAGTAGTTGTATTTGATGCATTTAAATATAATCATATAATCATTTACGTTATAACAGTTCTGGGCGCGTAAAAATAATCCAAATTCAGATATGTCAGTGAATAGCACTGCATACACTGGCAAAAGTTCTGCGCATAAGTGTCGCTACATGTTAACATAACCATCTACCCCCCCCCCCCCAGGCGTCTCTCTATGTATATTTAGCCCAAAAATGTGATAGACAGCATAGTTTGATTATACTGAAAATTATACAGGCAACTAAAATATATAGTAGGCGCAACCATTTGGAAAGATCTGGCTACTTATTTAATTAGTAGAAATATTTAAAAGATCAATATACAGTGAAGTCATTAAATATTAATATTAAATACTGATTAGTATAGATATGAAGAAACCTGAATCTAGTCTTTTAAATGTTATTTGTGGCATTTTCTTGATTATTTTTATATGTTCTTGGGAAATAGCACCACCATTTTGCATTTTATATTTTCATTAATTATTTAAAAACGAGGTCAGAATAGACCTGGAAACGTTTGGTTTTTCCTTGAATATACAGATTTTTGTTTCGATTGTGGTCTTATATTTTCCAAGAACACATAAAAATAAAACGTTAATAAACTTTCGTCACGGGCCTGTGTCCCTCTTCAACCAACAAAGAAACATCTGTTAGTCAAAGATAAGGAAAATCGTGGACTATATATTTTTGTCTTGTATTTCTATATAAAGACTTCCCTTATTATATTTCATCGTATTTAACTTAGTCACAATAGTAGCTTATTTTATACTATTATACTTCTGTGCTATCGTTTCAATTACAAATGAAAAACCCTCTCTATATGCTTCATCGTGTTACATGATGTTTCAAAACAAATGCGAAAAACTTTAATCGACCACCCCTTGTTAAGTAGGATAGTTTGTTGTATAAACATTAGGGCAAAAGTCAATCATTAAGGAGATATCACCATTCAAAGATGGCGGAAAAAAATTACTTTATTTTTTATGTTACAAATGAAAAAGCGGTAGAATAATGAAAACACATTTTCTGCATATTTTTTCACTTTTTTAAAACAAATTTAAGGGTGTGATTTAGACCACATCTATTATGTATGTCAACTAAACTTAAAGAAAAACATAAGTAACTACTTACTTGGAAAAAAATAAATTAAGATAAGTCGATTTAGAAATTTGTTTATCTGTTGTATTTTTTCATAAAACTTACCGATTTGAAATTAATACATAAATGTCATTATGTGGAAAGATGACGAAATTTTAATTTTACCAATTTGTTGAACTGAGCTGTTTTAATTGTGCATTAATAAGTAGTTTAATTAAATAAATAGAACAATAATGGTTAATGTCAAGCATGCAGAACTGACATATATCCATTTGATGTCATCAAAAGCTCGAAATTTTGAAAAAAAAATTGACACTGGACAGCACCATGAAGTACGAACACCCGAACTAGAACTTGCTGTCCCAATATGAAATGCAATTAAATAATGATGATTCAGCTATATGGAAAGTATTATTAGAACAACAGTTAAATTCTTACCATGAAAAACCGGTTCAAGCTCTCTTACCTGGAGATTTCAAACCCAGAACAATTTTTTCCCAATGGTTTTACCGAATGCACACCGATGATCCCTTTTTTGTTCAAAAATTCTCTTTTTGGACGAAGCGAGGTTCTCAAGAGATGCAATTCAAAACTTTCATAACAGGCATGGCTGGACTGAAGATTCCCACATACAATAACAGAATCTAGAAATCTCTATAAATTTTCTGTTACAATAGGAATTGCCGATAGAAATTTAATTGGGCCACATTTCCTACCAATAAGATTAACTGGCGAGTCCTATTTTAATTTTTTAGTTTATTAGTTTGAAATGTTTTGATAAACTATTTTTAAAATGTGATTGTGTTTGAAGGGTGTCCGCTAGAATAGTTTTCTAAAATAATCTCTTCACAAAATATTATTTTTGTGGAAGCAAATAGGGCCAGATCAAAAATTACCAGAATAAAACTTAAAGCTTCCTAAATTTTTGAAAACTATTAAAAAAAAAACGGAAAGCTCAGAAATTGGTAATGATTGCGAATATCGTATAACTATTTTTTTTCAAATGGCTACTCCATTTTTCCTCAAAACCATTGGAATCTTGGCCAAAAAGTAGGAGTTTATGCTTACAAGACTAAATAAAACAGTTTTTATATACTTTTGGAAAAATTAAAAATTCCATGTAGCTGTTAGAGATATATGAATTATTAGTAGACTTTTTTGAATCAACCGTCAAGAAACGTATATACATTACTATACTTTCTTAACCATTTATGTAGAATTTGATATGGTTATTAAAAAAGTATGTGAAACCTTTCATTTCCTAGCAATCTACCTTTGTTGTTAGCGGTGCAGCATTGACAATATTTATTATTCGTCTTCCTGAATTTTGATTAATATGAATTCGATAGATCATCTCATCTGCTCTTAAATTCTTAACTAATGAGAATGCAAACGGATGGTTATTATGTTTTTTTTAGGATTCTCTGTTAAGTGCTATATTCCCACATCTCTTTCTGCATCTACTGAGGAATTTTCTGGACGTGCTCTTAAGCATGCGAAGACTGTAACTTAATTCTCTTTATTATCTACGACGTGTTTCCCTTTTTCTTGCTTTTTCACAAACTGTCCATATGTGAGTGGGTGTTGGTCTATCCAAGTATCGCGAACGGAACTTATTCACTAAATTCTAAACGGGACATGATAAATGCTTTCCATATAATTGTGCTTTAACACAAAATTATTAGCAAATATTGTTTGTTGACACTTCAGCATTTGTTTCTTATCGATTCGTTCAAAAAAGCCTAGTGATATTTCAGATATCACTCATAACCACAAAAATCCTTTAATTTAGGTATTGGGATTCAAACATAAAATCCATCTGAAAAAAATGAATTAACACTATTTTCGAGATAACCGAATTCGGGGCCAATTTCTACACACTCGGTATATTCTTTTAAAAAGTTTCCAAAGATTTAGAAAGCTTCAGATTTTATTCAGGCAAATTCTGGTAATTTTCGGCCTGGCCCTCTTCGTTTCCAAAGAAATATATTTTTTAGAAAGCTGTATCTGTCAAAATTTTAAAAAAGTGTAAATAACTTTCAACTGGAGTCCTTCAGACATATGATATTTTTAATAAAGTTATATTGAAATTCATCGTAGATTCTAAAAAAGCTTTTGGGTCCACTTCCGGTAGAACAGGAAATGGTAGATAACTGAAATTACTATAACTGAAACCAGCTCCTCGAAAACACCCTGTTTACTAATTTTCAGATAAATACTCGTAGTAGTTTCTGATATACATATTGACTCAGCTCATCGTGGTATACCCTGACATTAAATATAAAATTAACCATAACTTGAAAACCATCGGTCATCGGACTTTGCGGCCATGAAGACATTTGTTCATTTCGTTGAAATCTACAAAATAGGAAAATTTCAGCCAAACCCACCGGGGGCCATTTTCTATAAGGAATGTCCGGGGTCCTTTCCTCGTCCCACCACGAAATGATTTACAATTTGTTTTAATTTTTTTTTAAATACCCATATAAAAACAAGTTTGGCTTAATTATGCTTCATAAATTAGTCAAATATTTTAATTTTAAATTACATGGGACAGATACTTACAAATGTAGTAATTATTGTAAACTATAGGATTATTTGGAAAACATCACGAAGTCTGAAATTAGGAGTAATAATCTGAAATTAAATGGTCCTGATCTGGCGAACTATATCATTTTTTGTTTGACTTCAAACTGTTCCTCAAATCCACCAACAAATATTAGCGTACCATAAAATCATAGAGTTACCAGTATACTTGGATTAATAATGGAACCTCCTATTATAATTATAATGATGGATCGCTTTGTAATTCAATGTAAAATCAAGATATTACAAATTGCCTCCATCACATCTCGTTCCATATTGCACTAAAATTCGATTCGCTGATCCATTTGTATTACGAATTGTTCGAGATAAGTTTCGTCATCATTATTCATTCCGGGCAGATTCCGATCTCCAAGAGACCGGGGTACTACTAAATCTTGATAAAACATTATTCGGTAATGGAAGGTTTCTGCTGTGAATTTCAACTTGTACGAAGAAACGTTTAGTCAAGTTTTTTTTATATTTTTCTCATGCTCGAATATTTGGTAATAAATGAACTCAGTTTGATTTCACATTTTATTGCAGTCTTGTCGACGTTCCTTATCATAAATCAGAGGCAAGGTTAAGACGGATTAAAGTTGAAACATGTTTTGACTGAGAATCAATCTTCTAGTCGACTCAATATTTTACCAAAACAACAATTGATATATATTTTAAAACAAATATGGATGTGATATTTGGAAAATATAATCCCTATGAAAATTAAATGTGTTTTAAGACGAATCCCCACAAATTTGATTAGTGAAGGCTACTTTCATTTTTATGAATAGATTAAATCTGAAAAACCCAAATTGAGAAATTCTCGAAATATGTTATTCGTGATACGCAATGTCTTGTAAATAGTAGATGTTTTCAAGGGAATTTTGAGTATAAAGGAAACTGAAAATGTGCTTAAAAAACTCATAAGAATAAATTTTAATGAGGTTTTCCACAAAACGATAAAAATATACCAAAAATGTAAAAATGACTTTTTGAATCAACCAGTACAATACTGTATTTGTTTAGGTTCGAATTTTTACTGCTGTAAAAATTAACCTATTTTAGTAAAAAAAAAAATGGTGGAAAACAAGTAAATTAATTAAAATAATTATGTACAAATTGAAAAAAAATCTACATTGCATTACATACAAGACAAGTACTTCCAACAAAATGCCCCATTATTGGTCAAATGGCATTTTTTTTAACAGAAACCTATTGTGTTGAGGAAAAATAGAGATATCGATCAATTTTTTTTTTATTGAACCTGAGGCTATGTAGATTAAGGGAAAATTATTTAAAATGTCATCATCCACTATTATAGGAGAGGAGATTTTAGGTGAAATGGTGCATATTTTACTATTAGATCTTTTTTTCTTTTGTTTAATGTATATCTCGAAGACCAACAGAGATATTTATATACATGTTTTTTAAATTGTAGGGTTATTAGTGTAGATTAGAAAAATGTTTATTGCAAAGCTATCCTCCCACAAGTATAGGTGAAAATAGGGCGGTGAGCCGGTGAAAACCTGAAAAAATACTGTTAGTGATCATTGGGAACCGAACACATCACTGTGGACATCGTTTATCCTTATCGTCATCCCCTAAAGGCCTCGAACCTCTGATTCATTCTCTCAAAATGCTATACTTAAATTTACTTACGGGATTCATCAAGGATTTTTGTGTTGTCATTCCCTCCCATACATACCCCGTTTTCATTCTTATAGTGAAAAATTATAACGATAAATGATGTCCACAGTGGAAAATGGTAACGAAATCGTTTTTATAAGCATTTTCAGCGTCTAACGAATCACTAAACAGTATTTCCTGGGGATTTTTCTCAAATTTTCACCCGCTCATCCTTTTTTTTCACGTATATTTTTGGGAGGATAGCTTTGCAATAAATATTTTTCTAATCTATATTAATAAACCTACAGTTTAAAACCCATATCTATGAATATTTCTATTTGTCTGTGAAATATAACATAAACAAAAGAATAATTATAGTTTAAAAAAACTAAAAAGATACGCTTTAATAGCAAACCGAACTAAAAAGCAGTTAATAATTTGTAATTATGAACAGTTATTATTACAGCAGTAGAAAGTCGAACAATCAATCATGATTAATTACCTCAAAATAAAAATATAATAAAATTTAAGTTATTAACAGAATAATTCGATTCAGAGTAAAAAGCATGGGGTGTATTTCACTATACTAGCTGTCGCCCGGTGGTCGAAATTCGATAAATTGTGTCAATATCTTTGGCGGGTTTGATAACCTGAAAATTTTATCGTGACATTCTATCCTAGGACTTTAGGGAGAAAAGCAATTACACAGAACGGATCCCGATTCGGAACCTCTGTGTGATAGTTTCCTCGAAAATCTTAGATGTCGGTCTTACATCTCGCTTCTACAAATAACTAACGAAATTAAAGTTTTTTTCAGATATAATTCATAGGACTTTATTTGTGTTCAAATTCGTAATTCTTAATTTAATATGACAACAATTCAACGAGAGATCTTTATTCGAATACAAGACACGATGCAACTTGTAGGGTAACATAAGAATCGTTGAGTTTGCTGTTGTTTGAATAACGTACAGGATTCTGATGTGATTTGTATGATGACAGTTTGAAACAAGATGTGTGTTCATGTGACTTTAATGCGGGATGAGTTGAATTGGATTTGCTAAGATAAAGGCCTACCCTACATATATTTTTTTTAACCTCCGTGTATAGCTATAATTGCACTCAATTCTCTAACATTTATTAAAATCCTCATTATAATAATTCCATGTCATTATATATTTCCACCACCCTGTATATGCAACTGCTCATGGACCAGCATAATATTTTTTAACATTTTTGAACATTTTTGAACCACTCGCTAAACCATTCTGTATATGCCACTGCCTATGAGGCACCGTATTTACTCATAAACAAAAGTTTATGAAATTTTTAACTATCTTCTGCAACTATAATTCTACTCCGACCTATATTTCAATCATCATATATATGGAACTCTTTGTGGACTACTCTATAAATCATTTCCTTTTCTAAAATTTTTTATCGTCATCCTGTATATCTATAATTTCTCTCACCCTATATTTCATCTTCCCTATATATACAACTGCTTATGGGTTACGAAATGTTGCATTTCCATTTTCGCCACCCTGTATATGCATCTCTGTATAATATTTTTTTCACCACTCTGTATAACTGTAATTCTTCTATTCCAATAACCCTGTAAATTCAACCGCTAATGTTCATCCCTATATAATTATTTTATTAGTTATAATTGCACTCTACTCTGTATTTTAAACACACTATAACTGTTTATTTGCCACCCACGAAAAAAATGATTTCTAACATATCTGGAATCGTTCTGTATATTTATAATATACAACGATTACTTTACCACTAAACAATAACAAACGCTTGCATGCCACTTCCAGTAGTACATGCTCTAAGTATTTAAAAACATTTGTCCCTTTATATATAATTACTCAATGTTTTGAGTCTTGCGGCGGCGGCACATTCAGTTGTTAGGCGTTGACATTATGGACGTAAATAATGAATTTTTATTATATTTTACTCAGTGAATGAATCAGTATTATAAATTAATATTAGCATTCTGCACTGAAGGTCGTCAATAGCTACTAAACAAAACAAAAATGAAGAAAATCGGTTGAAAGACAAAGGAGAAAATGGTATTGTTTTGTTTTTGCCGATTTATATATAGATTTGCATAACTCTCCTCTTACAAATAGTTGCCAATAGAATAATTGTAAAATTTAATATTTCAAGCACCCCACGCTTTTTACTCTAAATCGAATTATTCTGTTAATAACTTAAATTTTATTATATTTTTATTTTGAAGTAATTAATCATGCATGATTGTTCGACTTTCTACTGCTGCAATATAAACTGTTCATAGTTTAAATTTATTTTTTTGTTTATTAGTTCGATTTACTATTAAAGCGTAATTTTTAGTTTTTTTAAACCATCATTATTTTCTAAGTTTTTAGTCTCATAGGTATGTCTTTAGTATTTACAATTAAAAAGTTTACTGCATGTTTGCGTGACCTTTCCATTTCATTACAGCAAGTTCTACTCGATAGCAGTAGTTAATAGACGTATTTGTATTTAGGCAAGAACAGTCACAAAAAGACAACATACGGGAAAATTTAACTTAAAGGATTGTATTGTCATCGGCCCTTTTTGCCAATTTTCAACTTAATTGGACTTCTTTATGTTGGTGAAAATTACGTTGAAAGTTTCCCTTAGATAGATAAATACATACGTACACATCGACCTAATAAAAGCCTATTAAAAAAGATTGAATTTTGAAATGTACACCATTTCATCCCTCATTTCCTCGCCTATAATTGTTGACGATGACATTCTAAATAAATTTCCCTTAATCCACATAACCCAACGTTCAATTAAAAAAAATGTTTGGATATCTGCATTTTTGTTCAAGATATTAGGTTTCCGTTAAAAAAAAATGCTGCAGTGCGCCGTTTCAATAGAGAAGGGAAATACAAACAATATAAGAAAAGAGAAATGTCAGACACTACAAGCGAATAACTGTGATAAATGAGGATTGGAACAACAGAATAATAACAGAAATGATTACTGAAGAACAAACAGACATTTGAACAAAATCCTGTGATTGTGTTGACTCAAAAAATATCCAAAGAATTACAAATATGCAAATTATATCACAGGATAGGGGAATTTATTTCAGACTTGACAAATAATCTGTATATTTTAAAATTTCCTAACGTTTTTGATCAGAAAATTATAAATAAGATAGATTTGATAGCATTTTACCGTCGACATTGTATATTAAAGCTTAAGTATTCTTGGATCATGAAAAAAAGGAAATATACCCAACACGTCAGTATCGTGGCAAGTCTGATTTTCATTTTTCAAACTAAATGTAAAAATTACTATAAAGTCGTCTTATAATCTAAAGTTTAGCTTTTATAACTAAAATCAATTGTTTAATTCATCAAATTTAACTTAAATTAAATTTGTCTAATGTTAAACTTTGTTTTATTCTAAGACTATTATAAAAATTATTTTAATTCTACTGTTAATAAATTTTAAAGATTGTTAAAATCAATAAAGAAAATACCGTAAATGTTTCTCTATGATTAGGAAAGTCTTATAATTTATTATTTGACTAATTATTTTAAGGATTTAAAAAGATTTATTAGGCATGTATTTTGAATATTGCATTTTGGTGTCAGTACCGTGTCCGTGAAATTTCTGTATTGTAATTGTAGTAGACCTACGTTAAAGGCTTAATTTTGAGCAAAATTAAAGACCAATAGCACCCAAAAAACAAGTTTTAAAGCATTTTTGAATTAAAAAAATGTTGATTTGTAAAAATCACAGGTATCTACGAATCACCCATATAAAGGCTGGTATCTTTTTTGTAATTTCGAATAAAGGTTCCATTAAAAGGAAACAATTAACGAAGGTGAACGTATAGTAGCTCATTATGTAAGTTTTTTATTAACCCACACTAACAAACTGTTACCAATTTTTTGAGGTTTTTTGTTAAGAAACAAGAACCCATCAATAAAAATTGTTAAATTTTATGTCAATTAATCATGTTTTACCTTTAGGACACGTTGGTGTTGGTTTTATTCTACTATCAATTTTGTCAACAATAGGGCATTTTCACTGTAAATGACCGGAGCTACTATAAAAATGCAAATGTTATTGGTAGTGATATCAGAAACTATGTAAATCACATAACAGGAGTGTTTTCCAACAAAATGTTATACGTCCCTGCTAGCGGTTTTGTTTGCAAGATAGATTTCTATTCGGATTATCGAAGCGAGATAGATCACCTCGAATTATAACCGTAATGCTCGTATTCTCTGACCTTAATTCGGCGCATTGTTTGCTTGCATATCATCAGAGTAATCATCATTTATGGATCGCTTTCCACCTACTGGCTAAGAGTTAATTTCTTAGCAAACTTCTGCTTAATTGAAATCGTTTTTCCATAACACAAACACCAGATGCTAAGATAATTAGATGGCGGAGTTCACACAGTGATTTACAAAAATGGATAATTAACTTTAACTCCTTTATTGAAATCATAATTTTTTTTCTAGATTTGTTTCAATATAAATGAAATAATACTTATTTATAGCTTCCACTTATTCCATACCCAATGCATACGCTCTTTTTAAATTATTTATCAAATATCTGATACTATTTCCTTTACCAAACTTCTTGCCAATACTGGATTTTATAACGCATAATTTCGAATCTGGTTTCTAAATGATTGAGGAGGCAAATAGTTACTTTGAATGTTCATATTTGGGATTTTCACTCCTCATAAAGCTTTCTGAAAAATAAAAGTTAAGTAATTGAAAATTAAGGTGTAGTATCTAAGAGCAGTTTGTGGAAGCTGCCCGGAACACTTGTTGTCTTCTGATAGAAAAAACTCCCTCGCAGGATTATTTGTGAGAATGTAGATCTATGGATTTGTATAACAGTTTTCCTGTTTAATGTGCTATAACGTATTTTGTGTTATACTTATCTGTTACTGTGAAGTTTCGATTCTGTATCAATAATCGTTGTCGAACAATGTTTTTTTGAATTGTTTCAAAATCTTTGTAGCTTGACTTTTTGGCAATGTCAATTGATTGATTAACTGACTTTGAAGTTTCCTTTTTGATGTTCATTTGTCAGGAGCTTTTGCCATGATACCGTTATCTCTACAGAAAGTGTACCAATTTCTCCATTATTTAATAACATGCAGACACTCTCTTTGATTTTCCTTTTATTGGTGTGTTCATCTTTAAGTAATATTTTTGTCTTATTCCAGTCCTTTCTGTGTATACCATTATCCGTGTGAGTACATGGTTTGCCAATGATAGTTTGAAATGGCCAAACAGTTGTTTGCAATGGAAAATCCTAATATATAATATTAAAAATAATTTTAATTCCTACCTAAATTAATTTAATTTAATATACTTAACATGACAAATATAGGTAATCCAATTGCAAAACTTGCTTACTTACTGAAAAGAGAATTTGGCAAAAAATACTATGCACACATCTGTCAAAAAACTAGACTATTTTTCCAACAATTTTCTTAATCAATGTGGCTACGTGGGTTTCAGAGTTTATGTATGTAAACGTCAAAGTGAAAACAATCTATTTCATTGCTACCTACGTTAAAAGTGCAAATAACAGAGAAAAGCTTCCATAACTCCGTTATTTTTATGAATAACTATATCGAGTATTATATGGTTGAAAAGCTCTAAAAATGTCCGATTTTTTGAGGTCATAGCCAACTATGGCTTCTATACAAAAACGATAAGTTTGTGTCATATCTCGAAAACGAGAGCTGTCACGCAAACGAGGACATGACAATCATATTTGGGATACAATTCCCTTCAATTTTGATATTTCCACTTTTTTATAAAATCAAAAACAAAGGAGCTAGAGGAATTTGACTAAATCGCTAGAATTTCATTTTTTCAAAATATCTAGTAAGCCATGACTTTTTACAAAAATCCGAAACTATCATTAAATTGGGCCAGTAAAACTGCAAATCTTTCCCAATTTAACCATTGCTCTATTTCCGCTTGTTTCCGAGATCCCCATACTGATCATAAAAAAAAACTCACCCTGTATATATATACATATATATATATATATATATATATATATATATATATATATATATATATATTTAGGTGTAGTATAAAGTGAGGACCCACTGTAGAGCACATGATGCGAGAACCGGCAGAAGGAATAAAAATTAAGGGAATTTTTTTATCCAGCAAATATTAATTCTAAAATAGCAACAATTTTGTCACTAATATACACACAAAAAATGTAAGATAAGATTTTTTTGTTCCCTAAATATATTAAAACGAGTGAGGACCTTATAAGCCACTATTCAACTCAGGCCCAACAATAATTTTAATGTACTACTAACATTCTGAGGACAGTATATAACTTGGACCTACCAAAGCGATAGCTACGCATAGTTGCAACGTTTAAGTAGTTATGTATATTCTGGCGATAACGTCCTATAAATCTACGCATGAAGTGAGGTCCATAGATTTTTATTTCAGCAAATTCACAGTTGTTTTCACTAGTCGTTATTTGTTTACGTTTTTTTTATATTGTGGCGATTCAGGGTCAGGATGCTGCAGTTCAAAAGAGCCTATACGAAGGTCTCTAAAGTCTCTAAAGCTACGTACTCTAAGCATTTTGACATCACTAAACATCGATTCTGGATCACATCAAACAAAAAATGCAGAAAATGACTACAATATTAATTGATAAAAAAAATTTACATGAAAAACAGTCACCAAACTCTAACAAATTTTAATCAGTTATCCCTTATATAACATCTAAAGAATGCTAACGTTAAACAAGGACGGAACTGCTACTATATGCATGAGACGAGGATTGTCGTTTTAAGTACGTCTGTTTCACGAGCATCGATCGTGCATCGATCATCACAGTCACAGTGCGACCGTCCGCTATTACGCCAGAACGAAAACTTAACATTTTTTCTGTTTTAAAAATGAAATAAAATAGATACTCTTAAAAATAAAATAAATTAGTAACTGTTAAAAAAATTGTCAATAAGAAATTAATCATTAACCTTATAATTATTTACAACATATCGTATGTTTTATTTTTAAGCGATTGGAATCGTCGGAATGTGGTGATAAGAAAAAAAGTTTTACCGCCCGAATACGTCACACCGACTTCATTCTCCTGGTGCGTATTGCGTTGATTGATTCAAAATCGCATGGGATTCTACCCGACCCCAGAGAACGAATTTCCACACCTGTATAAAATTTTTACAAATATCATACTTTTGTACTCGCGCCTTCACCATAAATTATAACAGATCCCTAGTATTTTAGTTTTGAACTTATCTTTTAGCATAAATCGCCAGGTCGTATGTTTGCAGTATTCAAATTTCATTACGTAATTCATCTACAATTTAAAGTTATATCCTTGGAGCTCAGCGAAATGTAAAATGCAATTATTACAGTTATTTCTTTCTTATGTAATGCGGAAGGAGATTACTGAAATAATGATAATAGGCTTTAAAGCTCAAGTGTAGGTGTTTGGTGATACTATTCATGTCCAGATTATAAGATATAGTTTCATTTTGTTACTTTACTTTCAGTCATTTTCGCCATTTATATTTCCCTTTGGTGAAAATAATCTTTCGCATCAAAAATAATGCACCAAATGCCCTCGGGAACAGCTAAATTATTAATGAAATATATCTTAATTAAATAATAAATCTCACAAGAAGTGGAGGGTGTCTCTAAATTATAGCAAGATTTGACTTAAAAACGTTTTTAGTCTTTAGATTGTTATTTTTTTATTGAATCATTAAGAATATAGGATATGGTTATTTATCTCATAAGTCGTCGGGGAAATGGCCTTGACGGCTTTGCGGGCACATACGCACTCTTTTGTCGAAATTTTCTATAACTATTCTGTATAGATGTGATGTTGAATTTCTCATTCAGAGATTGGATTGTTTCGCGGACTGTATGGCAAATGGCATCATCTTGTTGAAACCATATATTGGCCACGTCAATACGATCCAATTTGGGCAGAAAAAACTGTGTTACCAAGTCGCGATATCGAGCACCGGTAACAGTCACTGCTCATTCTCAAAAAAGTATGGTCCAGCCCAAAATTTGCACCAAAAAGTGACACGTTATGGATGCATTGGTTTTTTTTTCAATATGTGGGTTCTCCGAATCCCAAATATGGTTAACAAAGCCGTCAAGGTAAAAATGTGCTTTATGGCTGAGGATGATCCACTTGTTGATGTTCAATAATCCAATCAATGAACTCACTTGCTGTGCTAATTGAATTTTGTACGCTTGCAAAATCCTTTGTTAGTATACGCTGTGGAGAACTTCTTGAAATTTGCAATTCTTGTCGACGATGCCGAATTGATGTTCTGTGATTTTTACCAACACTCTCAGGCACTGCTTCGAGATTTACATTTGAGCGGCTTGTTTTTTAACGACCAGTTTGTTTCCAGTCTCCAACTGATCCCGTCTCCCTGTATTTTTCAATTAATCTCTGCACAGTTCACAAAGTTAAAACACTAATTCAACCATACATTAAATTATCGAACTGTGAAAGTCCGCCAAAGTCTCTTTATTTTTGAAATATTATTCAATAATGAAAACACGTTGTTGTAGCGTGTAACGCTCTATTTTAACTAAGCTTGAACTTTCAACTGGAATTTTTTTCCCAGGGTTGCCAACAATATAAAAATCACATTGTTAAATTGAAATTACCGACTTTCTTTTGTATGTTCATCTTTGTATTTTGTTGAAGCCAGTCATCTGGCAAAACAATATTGTCAATCTCGTACATATAAAAGCAAAAATTACCAAAGTAGTTTGTTTAAATCAAATTTTTCCATGTAAGCAAAGAACAAAAAAATTCATATTTTTGGGGATTTTAATGCCCTAATAATTTATTTCTACTATTAGAATTCTGTCGATTATGGCGTATAAGCAATTATTTATGTTACGGTGTATACGTTTACTTACTGCGTGGTTTAAATTGGCTATGTTGTTTGCAATAAGATGGAAGGTGGTCATTTTCCAGATATTGTTGTATTCTCTGATTATTGTTACATTAAACTGAAATTGTTGATTAAGGGGTAAATCTTTGACTATTTTTATAACCTTGAAACTATTTAAAATATTTTAATAATTATTTGAATCTTTGTCTAGGATATCGAAATATTTACATATTTTGTAAGTAACATTTCTGTTTGAAGTTTAATGTTGTTATTCAATATTTTTTTATAAAACTGTTTAAATAACGCAACTATAAATTTGTATTGCAGAATTAAACAAATTATTTAATCAATAATCGATTATAAAATCTGCTTCATGATTTATATAGTAGGGATGGAGGCACTTGAGCCCGGGAAAATTTTGAAGGTCATGGGAAAATGTGGCGTCTTTTAACGTATGGCGCGGCTTTGTGTGTTGTCCGCGGACGAGTGCCACCTATCACCTATGAGGTGTCAAATACCTGGGTATAATTAAAAAGGTGTCAAATTAGGGGAGTTGTGGTTTATGGATAATAAAAAGATCTGATAAATGGATGTCTCTAATGGGATAATTAATTTATTATATTAAATTAAGTACCAACAAGTTCAAAGTGATTCTCTGTTACTTGCCCACTCTCTCAGGGGTGTAATTAATGATGAGGTGCTAGATTACATGGCCTGTAGTTTAGGGATAACATAAATATAGAAAAATGGATCACACTAATTGGATAATTTAGGGATATTTATGATTGGAATTATTATATATACATGGAACATGTATGTTCCTGCATAAAGTGGGTTGAAGAAGCAGAAATAATAAAGGGCAAAAAATAATTAACCTAGCATTCATACCTTTGTAGGGTATATAGAAAATAGGAATTACTAATTGAAGAACTTCCAATAAACATTATATTATGTAATTATTTCCATTGCTACCTAGGAGGTCTGGGAACCCTTAAAGGTAATCATGTTCCCAGCGGTTACATATTGCATCGTTAGGAATCCCTCTTAATAATTTCTATACCTATACATACGGTAATATATAAAAGTATTAAAAAGCCCACATGCATGCATCGAATAAATACACATAATAAAATATCTACTATAAGTATATGGTTTTAAAATACCAGCTCTTTGTAATACCTGAACCAGGTTGATGGAGCCCTGCCTAGCATTGTTGGCAAATCTTAATAAATGCGAACTTTTCGAATAACTTCTAAGTTGCAATCAGATTTAGGAGTATGCATAATTAACATAGTTTCTCAAAATTCTACACACCAGACTTTACTTAGTACGACCTCTCGCAAATATGCAAGATAAACTTTCATACTTGAAAATGAAATTCAACCCAACTGCCCTTTTCAGTTACGATAAAGAGAACAAATCAAACACGCCTCGCTTTCGTTTTCAATTAAATTTTGTTCAGCCCGACCCAATGTGCAGAAATGCCTTCATGAGGGTCAGCGATCGTCAAGGAAACAGGTTGAAGTTTTCTGGGATATATGGATGGATACACGATCGTAAAACGATGACTGAATAATTTAAAAGGATGTTGGTTCCACTTTATAGCTAGCATACGAGATAGTTATGGCCCCGAATATTGATTTTCTTTTGAATCTGAATGCTGAGCTTCACTTATCCGGAGACGAAATATGTAAACTACTGGTCCTTAAATAAAACTTGCAGTGTATAAAAGACACTTATTCATCCTTCAGTATAATCCAGAAAAAAAATTATAAAGGTCTCAAAAGACGTCATTTATAAAAGCCACAAATGTAAATGAAAACATTTACTTCATTACTTCTTTGCAACTTCAATAACTCTATGAGAAGTAGCAGTTATCTCTTCGGTTCAGTTGTCTGGCTTTTTCAATTTCACTTGCCTCTCGTACAAACAATTTGTTTTATTATTTGTTGTGTTAGCTATTTGTTTGCAGTTGTCAAAATATATTTTTTTGGCCCGTCTGTAGTTTGTTTGTTTCTGACAGAAATGTGTGTTCTTAGCTTATAATCTAGAAGAGATTCTCCCGTTTGTTTGGCCGACGTACCTTTATCACAGGTTTCACAAGAAATACTGTATACATCCTGATTTTCCAATTTGGTTTTTGGTTTTGGATTTGGTGTCGTTTATACGCGATTAGTCATGTTGTGTTTTCAGAGACATCTTCCTTTTGTTTCAGTTGCGTATTCTGTCATGTATTGTATTCTATTGCTTGTTTGATTGTATGGTGTGTATACCCGGTTTGTTGAAGAACAGCGCTTTATGTTTGCCATCGGTGAGATTTAGTGACCTCGAAATTACAGTATTCCCTGTATTTGCGAGGGCTGGTGATGGGAATGTGCATTCAGATATATATTAGTCTGTTTTGGTTTTCTGTAAATGGTCTGTTCTAGGAGTCCGGTCTCAGTTCTGGTTATGTGGTCGTCATTGAAAAGCAACTGCTTGTTTTCTTCGAACTTTGACGTGGATTGGATTGGATCGTGGGGTGAATGCCATTTTAATGATTTAAGAACTTGAGTAGCTCTTCTTTGCCAAAAGACCATACACAAGATTTTTTGAAAACTCATTTACCGATTTAGATTGTTTAAACTAGGACGTTCTTATATTCTCTACGAGGTGTAATTCTTTTGTACGCAAGACAACGTATATAATATATATTGTTTCAAGTTAGGGAACCTTCATCAGTTGCGCTTCCCACAATTGAACACTTCTTTATGTATTTGATACAGTTCGTTAAATTTGAAGACGCGAGATGTTAAGACCGACATCTAGGATTTTTGGGGAAACTAACACATAGAGGTTCCGAATCTGGAGCCGTTCCATGAAATTGCTGTTACCCGTAATTCCTAGGTTATAATGTCACGATCTAATTTTCAGGTTAACTTCTCCTGTCAGAGATATTGAATACCCTCTTCGAGGAGTCATTCTGTTGTACGCAAGGCAATATATATTATATATATGTTTCTGGTTAGGGAACCTTCATCAGTTGCGCTTCGCATAACTGAATGTCCTCTCGAACACTTCTTTATGTATTTGATACATTTCGTTAAATTTGATGACGCGAGATGTAAAGACCGACATCTAGGATTTTTGGGAAACTAGCACATACAGGTTCCGAATCTGGAGCCCTTCCATGTAATTGCTGTTACCCGTAACTTCTAGGTTAGAATGTCCCCAAAAATCCTAAATGTCGGTCTTTACATCTCGCATCTTCAAATAGGACGTTCTTCCCGATGTTCTTGATGATGTCCATAAAAAGATCCTAGACGAGATTTCATAAACTATATTTCTGGTAATTGTTTTACTTCGGTCCTGACTATTTGTTACTTATATTAGTGACTTCGGTACAACCTGAATTTCAGAATATACTATATATAACATTTTATGTTTTTTCGGGAAATAACACCTCGTTTTCAATGGTGTAATAAACCAAGTAACTCAAATATAAAAATCTGAAATTGAAAAAAATGGCGATTGGAACTTCATAAGCTTGCAGCAGTACAATGTGAGCATCCCATTTGAAAGAATAGTTATTTATGTCGTTGGTCCATTCCGTGAGATTGAGAGGGGTAACAGGTATATCCTGATCGCTATGGATTGTTTTAGAAAATCACCTGAGACATAAGCCATGACCAATCAAGAGGAAATCGCAGTGGTAACGGTGCTGGAGGAACAGCTGTTCAGCAAATTTGGAGTCCTGTTGTTTCGGAACTAGGGCGCAACTTTGAGTCCATCGAATTTAATTTAAACAGCTCTAGTCCAACATTCCTGTTGGCCTATTTCGCAGCCGTACACAACAGCACAGGATTGAATTCAGCTTAGCCTACCGTGTGGTTTGTCTTTTGGCTCACCAGAAGAACCGTTCCGGTCGGGATAAACAATTAAAGAAAGTAACAGTGTTACCACTTTTAATTTGACATTACTAATAGGGGAATTCCCTCAAAATTAACCACCGTGTAATAAAAACAATTGCGGATATAAAAAAAAGGGTCAAAATCTAGTTTATTAACGTAAGCAATTGAGATGGATTATAAGTGCTGCCGCCACGAGGAGCAGGTCAGTAGTGGAATAGATGACGGGCGACGTTTGTCTTAATCTATGAAAAATATTATGTTATTTATTGTGATTTTTTGGTGTGCAAATAAAGATTATTTTCGATGAAAGAATAGTTTTAGAACGCACACTAAATTTTTATCAGTGGTACATATTTTAATAAATTACTCATAATAATAAATTAAATTACTTTAGAAGTATGTACATCTACATACGACCCCTTATGTCCAAATTTTGTGATTCCAGCACACTGTGTGCCTGTTTTACACCAAACTTAAACTTCATGTAAGAGAGTCTGATACTAATTTAAAACGTTAGAATAATTGAATAGTGTTACATATAGTTCAAAGGCATTCATTAAATTTTATTCACAAATATAAATAAAGTCGAAAAACCGCTTAGTTTCTTTGAGCAAATCCTCATTGAAATTGTTATTTAAGGTATTATCTCAGGAAGCGCAAGTTTCCATTTCAATTTAAAATCCATCCGGATCTTCCTTCTCCTGTAACTTATTCTGAAAGCTACTATGACTATAAAGTGAGGCTCTAATGTACGTGAGATGCTTCGTTAAGAGAATGAATGCTCTTCAGGGGAATATCCTGGGAATCAAACGGAGAACGTAGCACATTATATCTTATATTGAGAACGAAGATTCCTTGGAGCACAATAGCATTTTACGTTAGAATAAATTCGCCTTTCTTCCATTTATTAAATTTTATCCCCATTATCCTGCCATATTCATTACAGTTGAAGTTTCCCTAATTTTAGTTATGACTATACGGCGTTACTAAACTTTTGGTTGAATGCACATTACTATTTGAAGGTTTTACTTGAAGTACAATTTCTGGACTTACGTATTTTTCTCAATTAATTATACCTATATTTTATCTAATCTAATAACATAATAGGAGTAGCGTTAATGGAAATTTACCCATTTCTGGGTTTTGATCCCTAGAAATCGATTGGTGATGCTCTCATCTATCGGAAAAGTCTTATTATTGGGAATTTTAAACATAATAAAACATTAAAAATATATATATAACCGACTTCAACCTATAACTAAAAAGCTAGAAATAATTATAACAAAATACAACTCTAGCAAATAAATAACACATTCAATGTGGTTAGGTACCTATCCAGTAAAAAATGTAAACATTAAAAGGTGCTCATTCTGTTCAAATTAATTACCTACCAATCTAGTATATTTTTGAAGTCGGTGCCAAGCAAATCTAAAATCCTTCATTGAGTACTTATCTACCACTTCATCAAACTTGATTGTTGCTACGACTGCCCACGGACAAGCATAAATTTGTTTGCTGCATTCTGTAATCTATAAGACGGAGTAGAATCCATCCCATATTTACGGAGTCAAATCCGTCCTATATTTCAACCATAGTATATAACTCCTGTGTAACATTAATTCCTCCCCACACTTTATGCAACTTCTTATGGGCTATAAAATAAATATTTTTTAAATAACACTGTATAAATATAATTTAACTTCAACATATATTTTAACATCCTGTATATGATTTGTTTACGTCCATATCATATAGCAGTGTTTTAGTCACCCTACATAATTTTAATTTCACATATTTTCCAACATTTTTATACCACAAATCGTCCACTCCACCCTATATTCCAACCGTATATACAGGAGTATATACCGCTCAACGGCCTTACCTATATTTCAATCATCATATAAATGCAACTCCTTCTATAACTTTACTTTGTGATGTTGTTTGCTATAACTAAAACATCCTGTGCATAAACGCAGCAAAGAGCAGTTTAGAATTTGGCATGTGTTGTCACTGAATTTTCTATTAGGCCGGGACAATGTGACAACCAAAAGCACCGTCCTCGCAAAATGGAAAATTTTCATTTAAATAGGTATTTGCCTGCTATACAAACAAAACGAGCTTGGTACTCATTGATTTAAGGAGCCTAAAATACTATGCTTTACTACCTATATGCTTGAAATGTACATAAAAAATTTTCAAATTCGCAATTAAAACTTTCAGTGCCTAAAATTCCCACACTATTACGTTGGAATTAAAATATGTATGAGGAAATGTCCGCTATGTCATTTCGATGAAATTTTTGATAAAAATTTTGGAAGTTTCACGTCGCAGAAAAGTATATGCGATCACCTAGGGATCTTCCTTAAATTAATCGTTAAAAAACTATACACATCCATAAAGAGTTTTCAAAAAATCGACCAATATGTTAGGAATATTGGTCGATTTCCCTGCACGAATGTGTTCATTGACAAATTTTATCACTTTACTAATAGAATTCTTTTCCAAAATTTGAAGTTTCACCAATCCGGATATATACTTTATTTAACTAGATATATATATTCATATTCATACAAAACGGTTCACCACAGGAGAAGAAATCAGGTAACATACATACAAAAAAAAAATACGCGACGAACTGATAACCTCCTCGTTTTTGGAAGCCGTTTAAAAAAAAGTCATTGACAGATTGTGACAATTACGACAGCAGTGTTGAAATTTCAAAGCGTCATTACAGGGTGATTTGGGGACTTACTTGAGAATGGAACTGTTCTTGCAAAAATTCTTTCATTACTTTATATGAAGTATTTTGTGATTCTATCATTTGTTTCAATGAGTATATTTTTACACTTAATTTTTTTAAAATGAAAAAGTGGTAAGTTGGGCGATTTTTGATTAGGTAAAATCTTTATTAGTTCATGTGTTAATTTGACTCACAAATTGAAGTGAGTCTTTATAATTTCGTAGCAATCAGATGGTTTTAGTTATACAGGATGATTCAAAACCTGTTATAAGGAGCCCATATGCAATTGTATATGATTTAAATAAAAGGCACTGTAGAATTATACAGGTTGATTCCAAATATGTTCGAAATAGTTTATGGGGTGGCTATAAGAATATTAAATGTGGCTGAAATATTTATTAGCGTAGAATTATACTTATACAACGTAATTTAACAAATATTATAATAAAATCTCACATTTGGTAGCTCATAAATAGTTGCGTATATAGGATGGTTGCATATATTGCAGTGCAGTGGAATTATAGTTATAAACATCAGTTTAAAAAATCTTTGCATAGAAATGTATTATAAGGTAGCCCACGGGCATAGACACGATGGATGCACATATAGGGCGGAATAGGATTAGAGTTACAGATGGTGGTAAAAAAAAATTATAAACAAAAAGTGTTTATAGCTGCACATGATTCATGGAATATTCGCTGGAGTGAAATTATATTGTACAAGGTGATTCAAAATTTGTTTTTTTGTGTAGCCATAAGCAAATGCATATAGAGGTGGTTGCAAATATACCGTGAAGTAAAATTATACAAATACAGAGTGATTCAAAAAGTGTTATATTTGATAGCCCATAAACAGTTGCATATTTAGGATGTTTGAAATATACGGCGGAGTTGTATTATAGTTATATAGAGTGGTTCAAAGAAATTTCTCAGAGGTTGTCCATATATAGGGCGGTTGAAAATATATTATTACGTGGAACTGATACAAAAACAGTTTCAATAAATGTCAGAGATTTGAAAGTAAATTGATTCATTTTATTTTGGCAAAAAGTAGTTTACATAGCAAATGTCTGATCAATTTGATAAATGTGCTCACATTTTTTTGTAACGTTGAATTTACGAGCGAAATTGGGTTAACCAGGTACCAAAATATAATGTGTGATTGCATTGTCCCTCCATATCCGAGCAAGTTTATTACTGGGGACAAAATGAAGGAGACTATCAGTAAGTGATCAGACAAATTTTTAAATAGTGTTTTGAATTAATTATTCAGGATAGTTACAAAAATATCATTTATTTGTAAATAACTCAAGTTTATGTTTCATTATTATTAGTTTAGAAATAGTAATATAGTATTAAATGTCACTCCAGAACATGTGTCGTTACTTGCGGTGTAAACAAACTAATTTTAATTGAGTGCAGTGGGTTAATTTTTGGTGAATTTTGGTTGATATGGAAAGCAAATAATACTGTTGGTGGGTAATACTTCAATATAGGAATAAGTCTGGAACTACTGCACTAGAACGAGATGAAGGAAATATAAAAAAATGGTTGAACCTTTTTATTGAATAAACTTAAAGAAGTGAGTAACTTTATTCTTTGTATTCATAGTAAAATATTAGATCTTATAATATTGACATTGCCATGCAGTAGCAGTACACTTTTTACTTTTTTTATAATATTTAGTAGAAGGAGTTTTATATTTGAAAAGCAAAATATTGGGGCTTATCCAGTATATTTCAAAAAAATAATTACTGAAACCTAAAATTTTCTGCTAAATTCACAACTACACACTAACATATTTTGCAATGTTGTCAGTTGTAAAGTTGTGATTTTGTTTCTTACTAACTAATAAGTTTAAATTACTCAGTAAAATTTTAATAATAAAGTCAGCCACTTCTAGACTAAAAACTAGTAATAGCAACATAGTGTAGTAAGTTTCAAAGTGTTTCTGGAAACGTATCTGAGAATGGTAGGGTCAGGGGCGGTGTTAAATGAAATTAATTAAATTTGGGGCGGTTCGGGAAATATTCTTTTACGTAGCAAATGTTTAATTACATCTATATGTCTATACCAGGAATCTAAAATAATACAATCGATAGAACATAGTAATTTTTGTCTACCTTATGCTAAAAAATGTTATTTTAATCTCAAATTCTTACCTAAATTGTTTGAAACAAATTGCGATATTGTTTGAACTAGTAATTTTATCAAATTGGTCTAAACTAGTTTGATAATATAACGCGGACTAGTAAGCCTTACCTCTAACTAACTATGCAATCAAATCTCGGATGTCAAACTTAACCTAATTCTGTTTGCATCGAGATGAAACTTTATATTTATATGTTTGCGATTACAATAATTTGGTATCGTTGTGCTCACCTCATATGGTACACTGTAAACATTAATTTTAGTGAGACCACCGCATCCACCATTTTTTAAATTATAAATAATTTGACTTTTCCACTTTCATTTCTTTTAATGTACCCTATTTATCGGAAGCAAGGCTGTATGTAAAGGGTATAAGCGTAGTTGAATAAACATGAAACTTGAATATTGATTTAGAACAAACAATTGAATAGTTGTTTTCTGAATGATACTTGTGGCATATCTTTCAATGTCTAAGTGCTTCTTGGGAAATAACACCACAGTTTAAATAAAAATTGCTGTATATTCCAAACGTTTCGGGGTCTAGATCAGACCCCGTGGTCAATGGCTAAGAAACTACGGATTAAAAAGGCACATTTCTAAGATATAAATTAAAATATTTGACAATGTGTATTATGTGTATTTTTTGGCGAATGCACTATCTTATAAGACAGTTCATTCGCAAAAAATGCGACAAAAGAATTTTGTTGATTCAGTGATCCCATTAAAATCATAAGGGGAAACCTAGGAAAAACCTTATGAACTATCCCGATATTGGATTGTTCACAAGGACATGGCCATTAGCAATTTCTTCCTTAATCATTGGCAACCAGCAATGATTGAATTCTACGGAGGTAGTAGCGATACAATCGTTTTCATTTAACAAAATTAAAACAGAAATTTTAGCATTAATTTAACTTTAATTATAACAAAGTCGCACCTAGGAGCGCCACAGAAAATTCTGAAGATCTCCCTTTCAAATTCTTCCAATTTGAAAAGAAATTTATGATTATATGATCTTTAGAAATGTCTGTGCTACCCTGTATATTACAAATAAAATTCTCTTATTTACGTCAAAAATCAAATAATACACATTGTCAAATATTTTAATTTATATCTTAGAATTGTGCCTTTTTAATCCGTAGTTTCTTAGCCATTGATCTAGACAACGAAACGTTTGGAATATACAGCAATTTTTCTTTAAACTGTGGTGTTATTTCCCAAGAAGCACTTAGACATTCAAACAATTGAATCATTTACAAAGAGGTTAAAATAAATGTACATTTTATTAAAATCTGTAAACAATAATAAAATAATTCTAACAAAAACCCACTGAATTTGGAACAAATTTTCTCGCTAAAATCTCTATTATATCACTATAGAGAATTAAGTAATAGATACATTACATCCAATTCCAAAACCAGATGTAAAAGTATACAGTTGCCGAAGATGAAAAAGAGAAGTAGCGAGAAAAGTAGTCTTGGCAAGGCCATTAAATTGTTTATTGAGCTTCCTAATGAGTTCAAAACACTCAGAGAACACCAGAAAAAAAAAAATGAATTAAATCAATTGATTCTGAACAGCGTTTCATGATTTTAATGATTTTCCTTTCAGTAAATATCAAACAAGGGTATTAAGAGTATAAGTATAACATCAATATAAGTATAATGTAAATATAATATAACTATAATATAAATATAAAAAAGAGGAGTTTATATATTTATTTTATTTTTATAAAAGTTAGGATTTTGTTAGCATTTGTTAGTTTAAGCCATTAATTTTCAGAATATTAATTAGCAGTTATATCCCAGTCCTAGGCACAGGCAACACTAGATTGCCTCTGTAGGTGCAGTACATTATAAATTTATTTTGTTTTGTATTATCATATATTATTGGTTTTCAAAAAAAAAATATTTAAATTTAAGAAAAGTTCATAAAATACAGGTATCGTATGTGCACTGTTTTTTCAAAACAATTGATAAATTAGACCCTAACATCTACGAAGCAGTTAGCCATATGTCAGTAATTTGTAAAGTTATGGAATCTACATCCACAGATACACTATCGGAATTTCTTCTTACTGAGCAAATTATAAGAAGGCAGCAGCCAATGAGTGGTCAGCAGCACTGGGTAAAAAGGAATCCATAGGCATCATAAATCTGGGCTTCGCAAAGGCATTTGATGGCGTGCCAAAAAACGACCCTTGCACAAACGAGAACATTTCGATATCTGTGCCAATGTTTTAGGTGGATCAGTGATTTCTTAACAAACAGAAAATTTGGTGTTAGAGTTGCGACTTCAAATTCGTAGTGCTAACTGGGGTACCGAATGCGATCGCCTTAAGTCCTTTGCTCTTCGTGTCATATTCAAATAATTTACAGCATCACATTAATTGTAACAACGATTTTTATGCATATGACTCGAAGATATTATCAAAGCCTCATGCGCAAAGCCTTCAAAATGACTTAATGAAGACAAATGTTTCGTTATGCATATGGGTAAAAATAATTTGTAATAAGCAAAGTGGAATCACGACCTTGGCATAACAACTACTAAGAATTTTAGTTGGTCGGCACAATCGTTAAATGTTACAAAACAATAGGAAACTTTACTTACTTAAAAAAGCATTTGGGTAAATGTGTATTAAAATTTCCACAGCCCTATATAAACCATTTGTTCGTCCTTTAATGAAGTACTGTGGGCCCGTACCATTAGTTTATGATAAAAATCTATTTAAAAACATACAACGGACGAAAAACGGCCGCATTACTCTAACACACTATCATTACTAGGTTGCAATCTTCGAGGTGATCTGATTATGCCATTTCTAGTATTATGATACAACTTTGGAAATTTCAGGAATTTGTTTACTTTGGACAGCGGTAGTCGACTGCTTTTGATGACAATCTAAAGTTAAGGAAAGACCCGTTCGCTACAATATCCAAACACTTTTTCTGTAATCCTACTTTGATAATTTGAAATAGTTTACTAAACGGAATCATAAACTCTGTGTCAGCTAATATTTACAAAAATGTTTTTTTTTTGTATGAAAATCATGGTCCTTTGCTGTGTTATTGTTATTGCATTTTTCTTAGTAATAATGCCTTCGACCTCGTTTTGATTGTAATAATAGTGGTAACAATAATAATTTGCTAAGAGTGTTTTTTAGTTTTGTAAACTGTAATTCATTATGTAAATATTAACGTTATACTTGGAGTAAACAAGACGAACTAAGGACCCAAGATTTCAATTAAATGGTTTTACAAATTTTATGGAATTGATATCAGCAAACTACTTCTTCTTCAATTTTTTCTTATTTTTTTTTGCAGATGTCAGCAACCAAATTCCCCGCTGTTGTGAAAATAGGACATGCCCATGGTGGTTTGGGTAAAGTCAAAGTTGACAACATAAACGATTTTCAAGACATGGCCAGTATTGTCGCCGTAGCTAACACCTATTGCACAGTTGAACCCTACATCGACTCAAAATATGACATTCACGTACAAAAAATTGGAATAAATTACAAAGCTTTTATGAGAAAATCTATTTCAGGTAAGCTTTCTCCGATTCTTAAATTATATTGATTATTTGAAAATGTCGTTTTATTTCAAGGCTGAATATAAAAATAAAAATGCCAAAAAAGTTTCTACATGTTATCACAAGTTTTTGGTGAATATATGAATCATTTTTTCCGCAGCAGTAATCCATTTTCATTATATTTGAACTTTTAGTCGTCCTTTCTGCAGTATGGCTGCCAGATATCATTTCCAGGACCAATCTGAGTCCGACTGCAGTAAAGTATATGAAAATAAATAGTTTTTAATTAAGCTGCATCACTGTTTTACTCGTGTTTTTTTAAGGGTAAATACAAGCTATTCTTGAGTATAGTAACCTTTTCTTAGGTAAAAATATGTGTATCTTTATTATATTATACAACCAGAACCCAAACTGAGCACATACATCTGTTTCATCAAATGTACAAGAAACACATCTTTTATAAATCAAACAGAATTGATAAGAAACCTCTTTTGGCTGATTGAGTAGGCATACATTGGTAGGAAATCACTCTTAACACAAAAATATAAATACTCTATGTATTTTTTTTTATTTTGTCATTTTTATTGGTGTTTTTCCATTTGGACTTTGCAGAATCTTGAAACTCATAGGAGTATGTAGTTCGGTCTTGATCAAATCAATAGAGACATACAGGATGAGGCTGCAGGATCATTCATAATCTCCTGTAGTACAAGACAATACTTAGTTGTATAAAAATTTAAATATAAAAAAATAATTATTTTTTATTTCTGGAAACGATTGTTTTCTTGAATAAGGTATAAAGCAGTTTTTCGTACTTACTTTTGATATTTTACCTCATATCAGAATTTGGCTACACCAATAGCTAAACTTATGTTCACTTTTAATTTTCAACATCGTAGCAAAATAATAAAATCAAAGACCATGCTCGGCTCCAAACTTACTAACCAAAAGGTTTAAAACTAAAACGAGGGAATCACCAAGATCTCCAAAAAAGTAACATATATAAGTATTTAAATTTCAGTTAGATTATTTTGAGAAAATAACGCAGGAAATGCTGTGTTTAAAACTGCAGTGAAACCCCTACTATATTTAAGCAAGTTTGGACCGGATTTTTTTTATATAGAAAGAGTGTAACAAAATAAAGTGCATTTATGGTACAGCTTGCATACGTACACCTTGTATACTAAAATATCTTTTATACGTTCTGTGTATTTACTCCTGCAAATGCTCAGTTTACTAATCCCTGTCTATTGGGCAATTATTCTTGACAAATGACAACGACGCTCTTAATTGGAATGATTTCCACCACCTTTAAAACCTGCAGATTTACACAACTAATATTGCTGCGCATATATCACCCTATATATGTACCTCCTAAATACTTACACTCTGTTTACTACAAACCTGTAAGCTATTCTCTTTACCAATAAATATTATACATACATTTAGAGTTATTAATGCCCTGTTTATTGGCCTCAAACCCACTTCCCATTAATTATCGACTAATGTCAAATAATATCTTATCCTGAATTTTCCCCCTAACTTTTTAAATTAACGGAACTTGCTTCTTCTGTGCATTGATTATGAGTAACTTAAATAGTGAGTCAGGACTTCTACTTTTATATGTAGATAAAGTTCCTGAGGAAATATGAGTTTAGTAAAATAAATACCCCAACTGCCACCTATTTCTCTGGTCATCTCTCAGGTACTAAACTTGCGTCAAAACTATACGCACGCCCACATCCAATCAACCTTTCATTTTCCCATATTACTTTTGGATCCATAGAAATAGTATCTTTATTAAAGGAAACATTCCCCACTAGCTCTACATGATAGCATTGAATTTTACAAGAAAATCAAACTCGGTTTAATTGATTTGAGGAGATTATATCTAATTTCTATATTACTTCCGTTCTTGAGATATTCAATTTTCTATAAAACTATAGTAACCTTCACTGCCCTCCATTCCGTAAATACACACTTAATCAAAATAAAATATAACATATATTGTTCAAATATTATTTCAATTAATAGTTAATTATCCCCTAAAAACAATCAAGGTTTACATTTTCTTATGTGCAAAATAAACATTGGCCTTGTGCCAACGTAAAAATACTGAACATGGCATACCGCAATCTGCGATTCATCATGCCGTCTCTTCCATTCTTCCATGGTCAAACGGAGTCCTCTTGGAACTAGCTTTCTCTTCAAAAAATGGACAGCTTGTGTGATAAAACGCCATTTAAATTTAGATATTTATACAGGGTGAGTTTTTTTTGATGATCAATGTGAGGATCTTGGAAACTGGCGGAGAAAGAGCAATGGTTAAATTCGGAAAGATTTGCAGTTTTACTGGCCCAATTTAATGACACTTTTGGATTTTTGTAGAAAGTCATGACTTACTAGATATTTTGAAAAAACCATATTCTGTCGATTTGGTCAAATCCCTCAAACTCCTTTGTTTATGATTTTATAAAAAAAGTGTAAATATCAAAATCGTGTCCTCGTTTGCGTCACAGCTCTCGATTTCGAGATATGAAACAAACTTATCTTGAATGGAAACCATAGTTAGCAATGATCCCAAATAATTGGACGTTTTTAGAGCTTTTCAACGATATAAAACTCGATATAGTTATTCATAAAAATAACGGAGTTATGGATGCTTTTCTCTCTTATTTTCACTTTTAACGTAGTTAGCCATGAAATAGATTGATTTATTAATAACTGTTCCAAAAAAAATTGAACGATTTTTATATTAGGTATATCAGATATAACGAAAAAACTAAACGTACTTACTAAAAACTTAAGAAATTAAAGTACATAATAATGGTTACAATTTATGTTCGAAAAGTCAACCATTGTTATTTAGACATAAATTGCATCTTTTTAAGATTGACATTACCGCTTTTCTCACAGACCGCCTATCAATTTCTTCAATTGCTTGTAATACCGCCTCTCTTAGGTCACCAACTCTCTCATACTTTCTTTTGTATACTTTCTTTTTTAGCGCACCCCATAAATAGAAGTCTATAACTGCCAAATCGGGAGACCGGGGTGGCCATTAGCGTGGGCCATTTCTTCCCTATCCAAGAGTTTGGATAGATATTTTCTAAGTGTTGTCTTACTAATAACGAGTTGTGAGCAGGTGTTCCATCATGTTGGAACCACTCAATTTATAAACGAGTTCTCAAATACAAATAGCGCTCCCCAGTAAGTGATTCGTCATAGATAAAAGGCCCCAGAATAGTATGATACCTATGATACCACATCAAACATTAAAACCAAATTTTATCTGGAGTCGTCTTTGTTCTACATGGAACGGGTTTTCTTTAGATATGCTCATTGTGTCTATTGAACATACCGCAGATAGTAAATCTAGTTTCATCTGACCATAAAACCTTATAATGGAATATAATGGAAACTGTGGATTGTCAATGCAACCATGTACAAAACAAAATACGTCGATGTTCGCCACCAGCATGCAAAGTTTGAGAAATTGAAAGTTTGTACGGGTGGAACTTGTGTGCTTTCAGTACCTTAACTACATTTCGTTGAAATGTGCCAGCTTCTGCCGCAATCTCACGAGTTGATGTAGATAGATTTTGATTTACCACTGCCAAAACATTTATTGGTGCTGCTTCGTTAATTTGATTACGTTCCTTTGGTGGTTTATTAAAAGATCCATATCTGCGTAAATTATCGTGAAGCCTCTTAAATGTACATCGAGCAGATTGACGACTATTAAAATATCTATGAATGTATTCCTCAGCTGCCCGAACTGAATTTTTATGGCATATGATATAACATTCCACCATATTCAGTTTTTCTTCGTTAGAATATTCCATTTCATCACGAAAACTTGTCAATATCGACTGTCAGTTCAGCACTACTAATGGAATTACTCTCAAATGAGGAAACGTCAAAGTGAAAACAATCTATTTCATGGCTACCTACGTTAAAAGTGAAAATAAAAGAGAAATGCATCCAAACTCCGTTATTTTTATGAATAACTATATCGAGTATTATATCGTTGAAAAGCTCTAAAAATGTCCGATTTTTTGAGCTCCTAGCCAACTATGGTTTCCATTCAAAAAAAGATAAGTTTGTGTCATATCTCGAAAACGAGAGCTTCACGCAAACGAGGACATGACAATCATATTCGGGATACAATTCCCTTCAATTTTGATATTTACACTTTTTTTATCAAATCAAAAACAAAGGAGCTAGAGGGATTTGACTAAATCGACAGAATTTCGTTTTTTCAAAATATCTGGTAAGCCATGATTTTTTATAAAAATCCGAAAATGTCATTAAATTGGGCCAGTAAAACTGCAAATCTTTCCCAACAATTGCTCTATCTCCGCTAGTTTCTGAGATCCTCATACTGATCATCAAAAAAAACTCAGAACATCTTTTATATGCATATAGATAGATGAGTTTTATTTATGATGATTATATATATAATTTTCCCCGTACACAATTCTCTTTAATTAATGTAATTTGGTAAGATATAAAGTATCTTCTGAATTAAATTCAAATCGGGAGCAACCTAATTGTTTCACATAAACGGTGACTGAAAATCAGTTTAAGCGGGTATTGCTTTTAATTAGACTAAGATACACCCTATTATATCAGCACGATTTCTATACTGAAACAACAATTGAATTAAAATCAATGTGAACTTGATTTTCACAGGTTGCTGGAAGACTAATACCGGCTCGGCAATGTTAGAACAAATCTCAATGCCGGATAGATACAAGACTTGGGTTGATGAAGTTTCTGATTTGTTTGGCGGGTTAGATATTTGCGCTTTGGAAGTCGTCGTGGGAAAGGACGGTAGAGAATACATTATAGAGGTAAGTGAGTGGCTTTGTTTAGGTATGTTAGCTTTGAGCTAACATAATCTCTTGGGATATCTGGGGGTATTTACATTTGATTTTGTAGCTGTTGTCCTTTATGATAAGATTGGATTATTATCCAAGTAAAAAACCTTTGTCAGTCATCCTATTTATATAGAAGTAACATGATCGGCAACAGGGTTCAGCCAAACTCCAAGACGTTTTTATAAAAACAGAATACTAATATTACAAAATATATAGCTCCATATTTCAATAATATTTATATGGCTTCTTAGATATGATGGTCACCTGTTATGATCAAATTCGACGTCCTAGTGTACTTTATTTTAATAGTTAATTTATAGCTAAATGATTTGAACGAATTTCCGCCCCACCTTTCATTAATATTTATTATATGGTTTCTTAGATCTAATGGAAAGATTCCAAACAACGGTAACGATAAAACTCGACGTCCTACAGTATTTTGTTTTAGGGGAAGATTGGGAAACTGCGGTCACATTAACGGTAATCAGAATAAATTAGTATTCTAAGGACTTGCGACAAAAGTAACTCATCTTAGACATAGCCTATTTAGTTGACTTCAGAAACATTTAATTTAAATTGTCGAACTATTTAGCTTTTGTATTTTTTCCAGACTCAATCGAAACACTTCCTTTACGGCCATTACCCCCATCTGGCGGGAAATGGCGGTTAGCGATTGGGGCATTATCGAAATATATCAATTAAACAACGCATTTATTATACTTATTTGAATACAAAACAATTGTAATTCGAATAGAGTACTGAAAGGTAAATTAAACAGTTTCGGAACTGATGGCATCAAATCTCTACTTTGCAGGGCTTCTATAGCTTTTTCTAGATCTTCTTTAGTCTATTGGGCTTTTATTGTAGTCTTCTGTCCGTGAAGCGACATCTAATTACCAAATAAGAACGTTCATATATTCATTCATAGTAATAATTAACGTATATTTCCCATAGGAGGTAATACCGGTCGGTGACTGCTATTACCCGTTTCAAATGATTGGCATAACCCCAAAATTACAAAAATCTTTCTTGGGACGACTACTAGAAGCGTAAATAACTTGCACATAATCAAGACAGCAAGATTGATGAACTGATAGATATGTAATAATTGGCAAGTAAAACGATATTAATAGGAACAGATTATGATAAGATATAAGCTATTGAAATTTGCAATTTTTAATAACAAAATACGGTTCAACTCTTCCGCGGCTATGAAACCCACAGCGTAGTACAAAAACTGGCAGCACGCAGCCAATAAGCTTTCATGGTCCTCTAATAGATGGTGGCACTAGTATTTTAAGTTAGATATTCGGGGAAGTTTTAAATTTGGCAATGACTAGCATTTCCCATTGACTGGCATTCCGCCATCTGACCCTAGTACTTTGTTTGAATTTTGTTGCTCTCTCGGCTTTATCTGTTGCTAAATTATTTAAAGAAATTACCACCCCGCCTTTCAATAATATTTATATGGTTCCTTAGATGTGATGGATAGATTCTAATCAACTGTCGTGATCCAATTCGACGTCCTGTGTACTTCGTATTAGTACTTAGATTGATGATTTTTACTCTCCCGATTTTATTTATTGCTAAAAGATTTAAACAAACCTCCGCGCCTTTTAGTAATGCCTATATGTTTTCTTAGATTTATTGGAAAGATTCTAAACCACTGCCATTATCAAAAATGGGAAAGAAATAGAGAAAAACCTTCAACAAACAATTCAATATGTCCATAGTGGTTGAAAAGCATACAAAACTTAATGCATGCCAACAGAGAAAGCGCTGGAAGTCAACCAGAATAGAAAACGGCAATCAAGTGCCTGGGAATTGCATTATCAAATCATAATCACAGGATGCTTTAACGACACTTTTTGGGAAAACAAGTCTCTAAATGTAAACACAAAATCAAGAATACACGAAGGAGATGTTTAAAACAAAATACACTTTGAAAAGAGCAGAAATGAAGAAAAAATCTATATGACAGAGGAACAGGTAAAGAGATATGGTGAAGTGGAAAATAGTACACAAAATGGTACAAGATACATAGTCATAAACCTAGAGATATATTGCCTTTAGGTAAACGATATCAAGGGCAACTAAGAAAAATCTAGAGCGATAGTTTCCGCACAAAATGCAGTCATTATCCATCAAGAATTGGCACAAAGCCTAAGTGGGATAAAGAAAAAAACACCTCTTTAAATGAACGCTTTTTTGTAATGAGTTAGGAATAACGGACCTCTGAGATGGCTAACAAGGTTTCCAGACTCAAACTTCTAGATATATATTCTAGAAACTATATTTTATTCTAAGATGGCATATCAAAATACTAAAAACAAAATATTATTCCGTAGTTCGGAAGGTTGAGGACAATGAAATTTAATGATGTAGTGAGCAATATTCCTATAAGGGCAGAGGCCTGGATTTTACATATTTTCTAATAGTGTTTTTATACATATTTGTAAATGATTTTTCTCTTTATTAAGGCGGCACTTCTCTTGGCTTTAGCGTATTTTTGTTTTGTATTGCTATATTCGACCGAATATTTAATGTATTCGCAAGTATTCCAAACGTGTCATCCACACATATCACAAAACTCTCAAAAATGCCAAATATATTTGAAAACCAGTGAACACTACAGTCATGGATGCAATGTGCACGGTTGTTCCAAATTACTTTTAATATCTATCCATGCATCGTTTATTTCATTTTTATTTCTGCTTTGTTTTGGGGTCCCAAATGCAACCATGCATTTGGTAGGAACAACTCCAAAAACTTCATAACATTTTGGTTCGATCAGTTCATTTTGCCACAAACATCTCTTGTCATGAAAAACAGCACTAGTTGAACAAAGTGTGAACAGTTAAAGCAAATATTTGGCTTATTT
Source organism: Octodonta nipae (assembly GCA_034190945.1). Taxonomy (NCBI): domain Eukaryota; kingdom Metazoa; phylum Arthropoda; class Insecta; order Coleoptera; family Chrysomelidae; genus Octodonta; species Octodonta nipae. Next base: position 15,258,981 of record CM067222.1, read on the forward strand.
GACGTCTTTGATGTGCAGTGAAAACCGACAAGTGGACGGTAAGGCGTATTTGCTCTTAGCGGTATTCGACTTATTTGTCCAAATAAAGCAAAAATAGCGAATAGCCTCTCCACACATCGCCGTTTTTGGACAAATATAGCAAATATACGAATTCGCTACACCAAGTGAAGGGCCGCCTTTAGTAAAAGCTAATTTTGGCTTATGAATGTATTTATTCGATACCTCTAATTTTTCGTAAATGAATGTTAACTCGTGATACATCACTGAAAGAGTAATAACATGTAATATTAAAAAGAGAAAAAGAAGTGGTTCTAAAAAAAAACAAAGTAGTATATTGCAACCGAAAGACGTGAGTTAGCAAATCTTAAAACTATTCGATGGTAAAATCATAGTTAAAGTATAAAAAAATTAAAAACAATTGTCCATAATTTCAGTTTTTACAACTATCTCCGGACATGGTCCGAAATTGGAAACATTCTCAACGGCATATTGGTAGCCATGTAAATGCTCAACTTTTTCCCAATTTAACTGTCATTGTATCTCTTGTTGTTTCCTTGATACTAATGGTGAGAGTCGAGTTTAAAACACCAGGTATACTTATTATTTATCACTTTTAGGTAAATGATAGTGCTCTCACATTACTTGGTGATACTCAAGAGGAAGATCGCCGTCACATCGCAGATCTAGTTTCAGCCCGAATGCAAGCAATCTGCAGACCAAAATCACCACCACCAAGTGAAGACAATGTGCCTCCACCAGTAGGACCTAGAGGAATCTTGGGTAGTTTGAGTAGTTTGACACATTCGGAAACACCACCTCCTAGTGCTTCATCTGATCATCCATCCTTGAGTAATGTCGGAAGGCGCGATAGTCAAGGTACTGTTTGAAATAGTTTAAGCATTCTTAGCCTTCAGAATTATCGGCTATGAGTAATTAACGAAAATTTTTACAAAAATCAATGGTATGTCGAAAGACTGTAATCACGGATTGTATTAAAGTTGAAGAATTTTATTTTTAATTTGGCAACTGGATACTTATAGAGCTCTGCATTGAGGAGTTAGTAAATTACTATGTTTTAAACAATTCTTGCATGGGTCCATCCTAGAGACCTTACTCGACTTGGAGTTTTAACCACCAAGGCTCCAAAATCTGCTTAATGTTCTTACAATTGTATTGGCTACAGACAGTCGCAGACATTACCCAGCTTTATTACAAATCGTGCATTATACAACCAATATGCGGAGAATTATTCTGGAACTAAATTTGGAATAACTTTATCCAGAGCAAATTTCACATGCACCGTGCACAATTCTGTGACTAATGTGTTTTAATTTAATAATTAGTTGTTTAGATGTTTCAGTTTCAACAATACCGTGTCAATTTATTTTGTCTTTTATTAGTCTTAATATTGCTTGGCACCTTAGCATTAAAATTCCATTCAATCCAGAAAAAGTGCCAAGGACGACCGAAGACAACGTCCAATCAAGGGAATGTGTCAATAAGGGCTACTGCAATTATTCGAGGCTTATGATCAGTTTGGGGAGGCCTTTATCGGGCAGTCTGTCAATTTTAGACATACTCTCATACACAGTGTTATGAGAGTTCTCTGGGCCAAATGCTCTTCCGTTTCCTATCTTATTAGTCTGTTCTATTACCAATTCGTCTATTGTCCATATTTTGGTATTCAACTGTGATTTCTTAGCTCTGCATCTTTGTTTGTTCCATGTTGCTAATCTTAGCTTTCTGAGATGTTGTCATTTTTTTATCATGATGGGCATCAGCTGGTTTCCGGAATTCCTAGCAGAACTGCCCCAATCGGGTCTTCCTCTAGTTGAGATGTGGATTACTACCCAGGGTACAATGTCTTTTCATGATTATTCATTTATCCCAAAACAATATCTAATTCTTTTACTTAAGTTAAATTGGTTACACCAAACGTCACTATTTGGGCGGTCTATATATATTTTTTAGCCAGTTGATCTGGGACAGACACTGTTAAGTGTGTTGTTGGTTCACTTGGGATATTTTATCTTATTGCTACCACCTATACTGGGGAGGGATTAGCTTATACGCCACTTAGAGGCGGTCTCTTTTGGTTACAATACAATAAAATTTCCAGACAGATGTTTAATAATCAATGAATGAATTTTGCTCGTTCGTTAATGGCATATGGTGTTAAATTAGATAAAAGTATACCAAATGTTATACAACAAAAGTGGTTAATTTTTATTAGGGATGAATATGTTAAATATTGGGAAATTATTTTTGCAGCTTCCCAGACTAGCACAATCAGTAGCGGAGCTCCAAGCACAGGTCGCCTTCCCGATCCACCACCTAGACCGTTCCAAAGGCAAGGAAGCCAATCACACTCGATAACTGAAGACACCGAAGATACAATGAAGAACCTGCGAAAAACGTTTGCCGGCATTTTCGGCGATATGTAAAAACAAAATGATCGTTAAAGACATTTCATTTAAAATTTTAATTGATAAAATCAATGTGAATTCTAAATTGGGAATCTACACATAAAACCTTATTAGCAAGAGATACAGCAATCCCTCATCTCTACAAATGTGATTGCCCAGTTTAGATTTTCACTTTGACTGGAAATTATTATTTGCGAAAAGCATTATGAATATTTGCTAAGCAATATGTTATATACTGAAATTGACATGTTTTCACTGCCTTTGGCTCGGTATTCACGTCGAATACCACTTGTTGTATTAGGATAATTGTTAATCTGAAAGTATACAGACCTTTTTGTTGACATGAAGTGATTTGTGTTGGAGAAATGTGTGGGCTTTAGGCTCTTTTCTTAATAGTAGAAAATAATGACAATATTACCTGTATCTCTTAGCTCTCTTGCACTTCTAGATGTCTTGTAACCTATGTAATGATAACACGTTACGAATAATCCGGCAACGACATTGTTTATAAAGATTTTTGGAAGTTAAGATAACATTACGAGATTAGATTTTTTATTATTTAGATGTCCCATTGTATAACATTATTCGTTGGTTTCAAATTGAAAAGTGGCATTTAAAATACAGCACAGTATTTAGCAGGTACGATACGTGTTTTTTAAATAAGTACCTTTGTGAAATTAAAAACACGTGCAAAGATATATGAATAATTTTACTTTTAACATGAAAGTTGTACATTCATCTGCTTTTCTACATTATTTCCTCCAGTGTTGAGGCACTTGTCATAACGATGTGCCAGTTGTTTCTGAATTGTTGACCATTGCATCACAACTGTTTTGTCTTCGTCGTCATCTTGAAGACGCTAACATCCCAGGTGTTTCTTCGAGTGCAGGAACAGATGGTACTTACTGAGCGCCAGATCAGGGCTGTACGGAGGATGGTCTACAGGTTCCTATTTAAAAGATTTGATGGAATCGTTGTTGTAATTAGCCACATGCGGACGGGCATTGTCATGAAACAAAACGATGCTCTTGCTCAACTTGCCACGACATTGAACAGCGCAGATTGTTCAATGTCTTACAGTACGCTGCTGCATTGATGGTCTCATTACGAGGCAAAAACTGTGCACATGATTTTCCGGGCAAAAAGTGTTTGCTTAAACTTCACTTTTCTGAATGAGTCTGAAAGCCGTCATTTTATGGACTGTTGCTTTGATTCTGGGGTGACTTAGGCCACCTATGTCTCATCGCCCGTAACAATATGGCTTAAGAAATCACCACCATCGGTGCAGTACCACTCAAAGAAAATCAATGTACTGCATAGACTTTTGGTTTTGTTCACATACGTTATTTTCGGTACCCACCGTAAACATAATTTTCGGTAGTTCAAGTACTCGGTTACAATTCTATACAAAACACTACCTTATTGTGCACTTGCTGCACTAAACTTTCATTAATTACCGAAGAACGCCCAATCCACACATTTATGCGACAATCTTTAAAGGCTCTCACCGCCTTTCCTACTAATACATCGCTCATAATGTTCTGTCCGTAAATTGCACAGATCTCACGATGAATATCGATTGGTTTTAGGAGTTTAGTACTAAGGACACCGTGGAAAATGGTACTTACTTGAAAAATACGCCTCGTATATTATTTCTGAGACTAGAAGGGTACTCAGAAGTATAAATGTCCCACACAAAAATAAAGTATGCTATAATGCCTGGGTCATTCCATGTCAAATCGACAAATAGTTGGACGCAACCCCCACCGATTCGGATGAATTTTGGTGGAGAGTTTTGTCTCATCATAAAACGAACTTCTGGCAAAGGAAAAAATTTTAAAAAATTTTTCCTAAGGAGATATTCAAAATTAAAAATTTCACTGTTTTTCCGATTTTATGAGTTTAGTTAATTAATATTTCAGAAACTACTGAATATTAAAAAAAAAACTCTGATACATTTTTAGAAGACACTTAGAGGCATGAGAAAAAAAAATTGGAAAAAAAATTTTGAAAATTATCAAAATTAAAATATTTTGAATTTTACAAATCGTGGGAAGTAACCATCGGGGGAAAATTCTGGCCTCAAAATTTTTTATATTATACCTCTAACATATCTAAAGAAACTCTTAAATTTTCAGAGGGGTGTTCTTTTTTTTTTTCAAAGATATGAATTTTTAAATTTTAGCAAAATAGTTATTTTTCTATTTTTTTCAACTTTTTTTGTTGAATATCATTATTCTACCACATGATTCCCGAAATTTGAGGCCTAAAATATTTTTCTTATGTTAAAAAAATCAAAACTGAAATAATGTTGAAAGTGTCACACTCTGCCATCTATGTTCCCATCAGTGAAATCACTATTATCGATAGAGCCCATGCCAGAATTCACTAGAGGGCCCCATTTCTTATGATTCTTATTACAAGTACCTGGGTGACCGAGCTTCACTTGTAAATTCAAAGTTCCATCATAAATATACATATATCAAAATAATGGGACATTTGCTATGTAAACTTATTTTGAAATACCTAATATAATATGTTTTTCTTAAATTTTTTAAATTACATTGTGTATTCCTACAATTCTGCTCTCTCCTATATTTCAACCACCCTATATATGCAACTGTTTATAGATAACTCTTTAAAAAAAATTTAATCACCCTGTATAATTAAAATTCCACTTGATTCCATATTCCAACCATCCTGTATATGCGACCGCTTTTAGGCCACTCTACAAGCAAGCTACACTATAATACATTTATGTTCAAACATTTTCTTAACCACTTCGTATAATTATAATTCCGATTCACCCTATATGTGAAACTTTTTATAAGCTACCAAATATAACATTTTTGTGCTAACATATTTTATATCACACTGTATAACTATAATATTACACCACCATATGTTTTTAACTAGTAGTTATAATAATTCCGATTCACCCTATATGTGAAACTTTTTATAAGCTACCAAATATAACATTTTTGTGCTAAAATATTTTATATTACATAAGAAAAATATTTTAGGCCTCAAATTTCGGTAATCATGTGGTACAATAATAATATTCAACAAAAAAAGTTGAAAACATAAAAAAAAAATATTTTGCCAAAATTTAAAAATTCATATCTTTGAAACAAAAAAGAACACACCTCTGAAAATTTCAGAATTTCTTTAGATATGTTTGAGGTATAATATAAAAAAATTTGAGGCCAGAATTTTCCCGCGATGGTTACTTTCCACGATTTTGAAAAATTAAAATTTTTTTAATTTTGATAATTTTCAAAATTTTTTTTCAAAATTTTTTTTTTCATACCTCTAAGTGTCTGCTAAAACTGTACCAGAGTTTTTTTTTAATATTCAGTAGTTACTGAAATATTAAATAACTAAACTCATAAAATGGGAAAAACAGTGAAATTTTTAATTTTGAATATCTCTTAGGAAAAATTTTTAATTTTTTTTTCCTTTGGCAGAACCTCGTTTTATGATAAGACAAAACTCTCCACCAATATTCATCCGAATCGGTGGGGGTCGCGTTCAACTATTTGTCGATTTGACATGGAATGACCCGCCTAAGTTAAGGAAAATATTTAACCTTTGGAAACTTTTCGTGAATTGCAAATAATCATAAACAAATTTTCTTTGCTTTTTTAATGTTTCAAACAAATTGTTAGAAAATATGAATATGAATAGTGTCTCAATAGCTTGTTGGTTATATAAATATTGTATATAATCATATCTCGTAAGTCTATGGATTTATAGACGTGAATCCGGTCTTCTTCAAGAGTATGTTCACATTTAATGTATTGGGAACCTATTCGTCGATCTTCTGAGAAACTATATTAAGTGATTTTTTGTCTCGCCAATAACGTTTTACCGGCCTCACCTTTTCTATGTCTAGAGTTTGATACGCATCTTGAAATGGTGAGAATTGTTTTAATAAATCTATGTGCTGCAAATATGTACAACTAGCAAGAGGCAATTAACAACATCTTCTGGAGACTGATTGAATAAATGAACGTCAGGGTTGAAAAGATAAATTCCTTACCATTTAAACCAGTTAGTCTTGCATTAAGATAAGTCTAGCAATTCTGTTAAAGAAAAATACTGCAAACTCGCAGTCAATGTTTCTAGTTACACAAGTTAGTTTCATCTATACTAAATTCACATATGCAAATTCAGTTAAAAGGAATAAAAGTATTCAGTTCAACGGCTTAGCTTATGAATGTAATCTTTACAGAATAAATACCGGAAAAGCCACTGAACATAGAGAACGGGACCTCCTTTATTTTATCGACTTAAAAAAGCATTCGAAAGAGTAAGTGTAACACTGCCTCTATAAAAGAGAAATCTCATTAGACTTCAAAGCTATTAAAAACATTTACAAACGTAGCAAAATATATATAGAATAGACGGAAGGCTAACAGCTCCTGGAGGTTGGTATGGGAATCAGAGGAGTATAAAAATCTGGGGCTCAAGTATAGAACAAGGTATGGGACTCACAGGATACTAAGATGAATAAGTAGAAAGATTGAATGAAGAGTGATGTAATACGAAGGCATTGTGTAGAAATTGAAAGAAATATTGGAATAACATCAGAGCGACAAACGACAGAGTAGTTAGGATTTTAAAACTGGCAGCACTGCATAAGTAAAAGAGAAGAGGAAGCAGAAGATTTTTCTGGAGATGTTAACATACCTTTATAGAAATGACGGAATGTTTTATTGGGATGCACGTACTATAATAGTGAATTTGAACTTCTGTTGAAGGCTTGGATTATTAAGGTCTTCAAAGGCTTAAAACATAGCCTATGTAATTCTGGTTAATTGAAATCATTTTATATCATATATATTCTAATCTAAAGCTGCAAAAAATGTTTAACTGGATTTCCCTCGTATTATTAAGTCTTCATCACCAAAATGAGGCCAATCGCTCTACCTCCTGTAGTGAGGAATGTTTTTGTTAGTTTTCAAAAACTTCTAGACTTTGAGAACATCACTTCTTATTTGTGAGCGCTTTTACTTGCCTTCTTTTACAACTGCGACTGCTTCATTTCATTTTGTCCTATTATTCACCATTATTATTCCCTCTCAACTGTACCTAAGTACGTATGACTCAACAGTAGAATCCTCTACAATAGCATCACAACAAATTTCTACAGGATATGTCCTGGTATTCTGGAAATAATAGTAAATTTCACTATTAATTATGTTTTGATTTAATTTTGGTTTACTCCTTTACTTAGAGATGTTGAAAATGCATTGACTGTTTAAAATAAATGTGTTAAAGGGCAAAACTGTGTTTCTACATTTATAACACACCACAGCATTTCGATTAAATTAAGCAAATGCAAGCTTTTCAATTTGACCAAATTCTAACAACTCATTTGATTTTAATATATCCTTAACAGAATGTCAGTGTTTTAAATTTGAGATCGGTTTCATTTATGACTGAAGTAGTTCTTATAAAAATATATAGCGTTGTGAATACACTGTACTTTTGTCAATATGCAAAATATATACTATACACTATATAAAACTTTTGGATTTTACATGATAAGTAGTTATAGTGTTCTTTAGATAATATAGTTATCTCCATCTCAATAATTCCTATAATTTCTGGTTTATTCTATCAAAAAAAAAGGTGAAACTTATGTTATTGTAACAATATGGTTTCTAAACAAATGTTACATATTTCCAATATGAATGTTATACAGGGTGTTCTGAAGAAGGTTTACTAAACAGGAAGAGCAAATAGGGGGACTCATGTTCTATATTATGTAGCCCATATAACATTTAGATAGCTTACCGTTTTTGTTTTTCTAATTATTTTTTTCGTAATTCTCAGATTTTTACATTTAAACTATTGTCACTTTTTTATTTTTCACAGTATCTTCACCGAACAAACTTAAATCGAATCTATGATTGATTTTTGTTTGCTCCTCTTAATTCGATATTTGAAACAAATAATTGGTTGAAAAAATGATATGAGTCCAAAAATGGCGACTTTATCACACTATAAAAAAAATAAGAAGCACATCGCGAACTTCGAATGCTTACAAACCTTTCCAACGATATATCGCAGGTATTGGAAAGATCAGAACTAGAAAAAATGAAAAATACACCAAATTTCAATAATTTGTTATAAATTTTGTTGAAACCGGTTTCTACCGCTACGAATGCTATCGCTAAATATTTTTCTCACTCCTACAGTGGTAGCCTCTAGTCGCATTTCATCCCATATTATTTCAAAAGCAACATTTATTCTTGCTCTTAACTGCCTCTTGGTTTTTATTTCTCTCTCATAAACGAGTTGCTTGGCCCGTTCCCATACAAAATAATCAAAGGCAGTCAGGTCTGGCGACCTTAGAGGCCAGAGTTTAGGGCCATTTCTCTTAATCCACGGGTTTGGGAATGAATTGTCCGGGAGCTCTCTGACACTTCGCCTATAATGTGCTGGACAGCCATCATTTTTGAATATTTCTGGTCTGTCTTTCAAAGGAATTTCATCTAATAAGGTCGATAAATCATTTATTAAACGTCTAAGTCATTTACGGGATAGAAATAGAAACCAAGGAGCACTTAAGGGAAAGTATCAGTGTAGCGTTCCAAAAAATGCAGGATGATTGATCCTATGAGATGAAATCCCTTTGGAGGCAGACCAATAATATTCAAAAAAGATGACTGTCCAACACATTATAGGTGAAGTATCAGAGAGCTCCTGGACAATTCGTTCCCAAACGCTTGGATTGAGAGAACTGTCCCTATACTGCGGCCTCCAAGGTCGCCAGACCTGATTCCCTTTGATTTTTTTTCTATGGGGACGGGCCAAGAAACTCGTTTATAAGAGAGAAATAAAAACCAAGGATCAGTTAAGAGCAAGCAAATTTGTTGTTTTTTAAATAACATGGGATGAGCTGCGACTAGAGACTATCACTGTTGGAGTCAGAAAAAGGTGTCGCGATTGCATCTGTAGCGGTAGAAGCCGGTTTGAACAAAATTTATAACAAATGTTTGCAATTTGAAGTATGTTTTATTTTTTGTAGTTCTAAACTTGTAAGTTACAATATTATATTTTATTATGATACTTATTACTTTCCAATAAATGTGATATATCGTTGAAAAGGGGTTGAAGTAGAGAAGTTTTTGTAAGTTTTTGAAGTTCTCGATGAGCTTCTTTTTTGTTCCGGCATTTGTAGACTCATATCATTTCTTCAACCAACTATTTGTGTCAAATATCCAATGCAGAAGAGCAAACAAACATCATAGGGTCGATTTAAATTTAATGTGAAAAATAAAAAATCTGAGATTTAAGAAAACAAATTAAATTTAAAAAAACAAAAACCGTAAGCTATCTAGATGTTATATGGGCTACTAATATAGCACATGAGCCCACCTATCTGTTTTCCATGTTAGGGGAACCTCTACAAAACACCCTATAAATTATTTTAAAAACTAATTTAGAGATAATCGTAAAAAGCTAATAAAAAAAATACTGGGCAGAGTTAAATGTTACAAGATGTTTGTTACATAAAACGAAATAGATGAAAACTGTTTTATAATTTTTAGAATAGGTAAATTTTGAATCGACGGGAATCAAAAAAAAAATAGATTAGTTGCAAAAATTATGTACAAAATGTCTTAGGCTACTATTATAATATCAAAAATAGCTAATTTTTAATAATGTATGCGGATGAAGCAACTCTTCATTGTATTTTCGTTATGAGATCAATAATTCCATTCGCTTTATGTTTAATCCAAGATTTCTATTCTGCGTTTTTCATTTTTGTCCTAGAATTCATATACTTTAATTTGTGACAGTAATGGAAAAAGCCCTAGACACCTACACAATTTAGGGTATGTTAGAGAACTAAAGCCGAATAAAGGTACTAAAGTATAGATAACTAACAATTCCACTCTAGTTTTTAGGAACGAATATTTACAAAACATATTAGGTGGAATTCCCTGGCTTCTAACGGGGTAGCCAAATAGTTGATTTACTTTGTTGTATATGTATATTACTATGTAAAGGCTAGCTGGTGTTGACATTATGACAAGGAAATAAATATGATAACTTAAAAATGAAGTAAAACTGAACCCACCTACCAAATACTAAATGATCCATATTGTAACTGTTCTTAATAACCTTTACAGTCCTTTTTAGTCACTTAAGAGCAGAATTTATAAAAAAAATCTATTCTATATCTAAATCTGTCATATTTCATCCAGATTCCGACACAGTTTGGGTTGTTGTGAACAAACAAACTTTCTGCCGAATTTTACATAAATCGCTTCAGCAGTTTGAGTTCTGTCATATAAACTTTAATATTCCCTTCGTCCATTTTCATCACTAGTGTCAAATTACAAAAAAACGCTTAAACTAGTTTTATTCCAAATACTGAAGTTATCTTACACAGAAAAATTTTCACCTTTCAACCCCAAAGATCTAAATTTTGAAAAAAATTGCCTGGTTCGTGAAGTTCAAACCATCGAAGCAAATTTGACCTAAATCTGTTCAGAAAAAGTAACAGATATGCAGACACAATGTCGCGTCTATATATTAATATAGATGAAGTCACCAATAGGAATCATCAGACTACTGAAATCCAAAATTTTTTATACTACATTTAACAAGAATTATTCGCCTATTCATTCACACTCAAAGTTAACAAAATAGAAAAAATCGTTATATAAAACAACAACTCATCATCTGAGTTGCATGCTTTTTCTAGCGTTTATTTTGCTAAATCCTACCTCCAGCAGGGTCACCTGCGAGTTTACGCCCTTCCCAAATGACCAAACGACAATCCTGGATAAGCCACTGCTGATGAACACACCCTACTCTCCCGACATATGTTTCGATTTGAGAAAGACTATGATCTATTACAGACCTCTACATAGAAAACGTCAAATAGAATATCGAATAAAATGTGTTAATTCTTGATAGAAATCGGAAGAACAATCAAAACTTTATACCAAATCTGATTATTGTCAGAGAGTACTGGTTAAAGTACAAGACAAATAATTATAATAAATATGCAATAATGATGAGGATTAGGCACTCAGTGATTGTGATATATTATGTCATGGTTTGTCAGTAACGTTAGGTTGCATGAATGTATAATGTGTTATCTAACCCTACTATAACCAAGTTGGCAAGCTATCTTATGAAAACTGGAATAACTCCACATCCATAAAAAATAAATCACAAGAATATTACAAAATTTTTTGAGATTGTGATAGGTTGGCCACTTCTATGATTTTATTTTCGTGTAGCAACATAAAGATTTACTTTAGTATGGCAATGGCCACAAATTATTTCCTACTTCTTTAAATATTTTATGAAAAAATGTCTTCTTTTAATATTAAGAATATTAAGGAATATTACATACTTACCTTCCCATTCATTTACTCTTCTATTAGTACTACAGACCCCCTAATTAATTACCGTTTGTTATACTACCTATTAAAATACTATGTATTTCGAGTAACTAATATTTTGGATATTGGAGGTAAAACAGATACTAAGTAGCCCATGAAAGGTGCCCCATATTTTTTAGAAATTTTGTAACAGTTTTCACTAAACCATATGACCGATATTAGGTTTCATTTTTAAGAAAGTCTTAATAACTAAATGCTCTAAAAATTGTGTAGATAAAATTTATGTGATTTTTACTACACCATACTAATTATATAAGATTTATTAATTATATAATATAAAAAATTCTATTATTATTTGCCTTATGTAAAAATGTGAAGGTACATTATTTATTGGTTTGGTACATTGACCTTCTTCCAAAATATTAATATTCCAAAGTAGATTAAAATAAGGTGTAAAAGGGTAATAGAAAACTATATTAGAGGCATTCTAGAAGATTATATGTAGTTTAACTAGGGTATTAAAAATATTTCGTTTTTGGAAGGCCTGAGGACTGTGAGCACTAGCGGAAATGTGAATATTATCTATTGTTCAATGTAAAAATTTTTAGTGAACTAGAAGCATTCTCGTTTATCATATAATTAGATATTAACTACTAGTTTTATATATTGCCTTATTTCAGCATTTTATAAAATTATTGACTGGAGATAACAATTATCTGGGATGGTGTAGTAGTTCAGCTTTTGTAAGTTAAATTTGGCAACATGTATAGTGTTATATTGATGGATAATATACAGATGTAAAGCATATGCAATCAAAAATATATTATTTATAATATCACACAATATCTTCCAACAGGGTTATACATAACATCGAGGATATAGAGGCTGCCAGATATAGATATATTACATTTTCTTTTTATATACCTCAAAAAACTACAAGAATTAACAATTTGTTCTTTGTTCTAGAACCAATGTAGGTTTTATTTCGCCCCTTATCAGAATTTCTATGTTACTCAATACATTTCGTAAAAATATTGATATATTTAACACCACTTTCAGGACTTTTATAAACAAATTAAAGAAATTCGCTCAAAATAACAAATTCTAACTATCAAGTTTGCATTATTTTTCTTTTAGACCAATCAATAGAGCAAAAATTAACTCATAATGTGTAAAATATACTATCAGGATACCAAATGTGCCATCACATTAATAAAGATTCCTAGCGATATTTTGCTATGTTTTCCACTCGCAACTATCTTTTTTTACTTTGTTAAAAACAATTGAAGCAAGAAAATTACGTTTTTTTCTTAGCATGTTTATAAAATCAATAATTAAAAACTAATCTCAATGGTGTCAACAGGTCAATTGTAAAGCATGAAAATACCAATGAAATGAGCCCAGGCTCGATCGGAGTGGATCATTAGTAACAGGGAAAAACAAAAAATACTGAAAAATGTAGCATTTTTTTAAAAAAATTCGTATCTTCGTCACTTTAAAAGCTGTAGGACTGGGCTTGTAGGAACTGATAGTAATTTACATCTACTTTATGTATGCCAAAATCAGACGCTACTGGTTTATTAGTTTTTGAACAATTGTGATATAAAATGTACACTATTTTTGCACTGTGTCCCTATGCGTCATAGATAATCAATTTTCAATTTTGAAAAAAGTTGTTGAAAATAGAGGTGTCATTCTACAAAGCCTCTATTCTCATTTTTCACTAAATATCTGAAAAATGTTAGCAAACATTGCTCAAATTCTGGAGTTACATGCTTCAAACGGACCTCGAAATCAGATTCAGTGCATCAAATACATAAGCATAGATCGGTCTGGCCCAATGGGCCATTGAAAGAGATAATACATACAGGTACTTGGATACACGGATAACGGCAAGCCTATAACAAATAAAAAAAACTCGCATTTAAGCCACACTTTTGACGTTTGTTAATTAAACAAAATAATGTATTGATAATATGATTGAGATTGTTTCTTTGCTATGTGGTTTCTACTCCTGTTTGTGGCAGTCTTGGACAGTTACATCAGAATAAAATGACTGCTTTCGAATTTTGGGGTTGTAGGAGAATCTTGAATAGTCATGACCAGAACGAAGAATAGAAAATAAACTATAAGTATTTCTGATCAATATCAAAAAAGAAAAGTTGAATGAATAGCTGGGACATGTAGTTAAAGGGCAAAAATGCGCATGTTTTAGCTGATAATATCGGACTATATTCAAGGAAAAGAAATGTAGGAAAACGGAGAATATCCTGGCTAAAAAAACTAAGGTCTCGTTGCCAATATTCGATAGTAAATGGAACATGACCAAAAATGTATTCTAGTATTATTCACTCGAAGAGTGACTAACAAGAGAGAAGAATGGCTCCAGCAATCATATGTCATCCATCGCTTTGCTTCACTTCACCTCTCTTCATGGAGACGGATCATTAATAAGAAATTTGCATGTAAAAAATAAAATTTTATATTTTAATAAGAAATCCGACAGAAACATATTTCTGTATAACTAAGGGGCAATTAAAACCATGGTTCACTTATAAAAAAATTAACGTGGAAAGGTAGAGCTTTGTGATTAGAAATACATACACCAGTTAATAGAGCAAAATTGAACTCAGTTTTGGACATAAAATTCAACAGCAATTCGATTATACCATCACGTCAGGAACAGTTTGTACATAATTATTACTAAGATTTTAACAGTATACTCCTAGAAGTAATACTAAAAAGTAGTGAAGGAAGGCCGTCTACAAAAAAGTTGTAGAGAATTATAAATCCTTCTAAACAAGCGTTTATACAGCCTGATTGGATCATTTTTTACCGAAAAAGTGGTCAAAGGTGGATTTTTGTCAAAATAGGTTAACTTTCAGACAACTAATACTGGAATATTAATAATGGTTAGAACAAGAATTTATGATGTTAAGTTTATATATGTGATATGGATCATGAATATATCCAAAATGTCAGTACCGTGCATTTCTGATTTTCGTTTTTCAAACTAAATGTAAAACTTTCTGTAAAGTCTTATAATCTAAAGTTTAGCGTTTATAACAAAAATCTATTATATAATTCTTCAATTATGCTGCAATCTTACCCCAATATTGATTGATAGAAAGGAATAATAGATTTAACTAATCTTAAACTTTGTTTTATTTTAACACTATTATATAAAATATTATTTTAATTCTACTCTTAATAGATTTTTAAGATTGTTAAAATCATTAAAGAAAATACCGTAAATGTCTCAGTATGGTTATCACAGTCCTATAATTTTTCAT
Source organism: Octodonta nipae (assembly GCA_034190945.1). Taxonomy (NCBI): domain Eukaryota; kingdom Metazoa; phylum Arthropoda; class Insecta; order Coleoptera; family Chrysomelidae; genus Octodonta; species Octodonta nipae. The sequence continues at coordinate 15,274,074 of CM067222.1, forward strand.
TTGTTTAATTATTTTAAGAATTTAAAGAGATTTATTAGGCAAGTATTTTGAATATTTCATTTTGCTGTCAGTACCGTGGCCGTGAAATTTCTAGTTTTTGTTCTAGTGTCTTTTCTGTTAAAGTTGTAGTAGAACTACTTTACAGGCTTAATTTTGACTATAACACAAGACCAATAGCAGCCAGAACACAAGTTTTAATCATTTATGATTATATAAAATATTGATTAGTAAAAATCACGGTTATCTAAGAATCACTCATATGAATAAACGATGGAAACTACTGAATAAGTAGTTTTTGAAGAATTGGAATTTACAGAGATATTTTGCAGATCCCACCGGATTAACAAGACTAGTCGGACCCGTACATATTAAAGATATTTTAATAGATTATAAATTCTATTTCAATTTGTTTATAGTGCCCTGAAATTTGGTTAAAATAATAGTTAATATTGCAATAAATATAGGACAATAGTTGTCTAGGCACATGGACGGATCTAGAATTTCTTGAGGTGAAATTTATGGTAAATTGTATTATTATACGTTTGTTTTTAGGAGTTTATTACGTGTTTACATACATAACTATTACATGCCCATATTGGCCTATATTTTACATTGGTTTATTAAGTTAATGTTTACCTGTATACAGTTTACTGATATTAATTAAATTACTTTTTTCCCACTCACTGGATCTGCCACTATCAAAATATCGGAGGAGAAGTAAGAGTCCGTTATCTAAGCCAAATTTCAAACACTGTGTTTAATTTACAGCACTTTAACAAAAATCCAAGATATACGAAGTGAATTGCATTTTACGGGCTTTCAAAAGTTATTTTGCATACCGCTATCACAGTTTCGTGGTTAATACGATAGGTTTTGCAAATTATTTCTACAAATTATTTAAATTGCAATTCTGCGAGATCTACTTAACATACAATATTGGTATTCAGCATTCTTATTCTCCACGTTATGAGCAACCACTAGAAGGCAGATGAAGGTTCCAGCTGTTATTAAACCAAAGTTATGAATTTCTTAAAATCATTTACTTTATATCGATTTTCCAACTTTACTTTATGAAAAATGCTGCCATCAAAATTTATAAACATGCAAAAACCGAAAATAGCCCATATTTTTTGGGGTTTTGAAGACACAAATAATTTATTTCTACGACTTTGCTGTTAAAATTATGTCAGTCATGTCTTATAAACTATTATTTACGTGTTGGCTTATGAGGTTTGCTGTTGAATTTTATGTTACCTAAAAATTTCTATTGACTGATGTATATTTAATTCATAAGCTACTGCAATTTCTAAGCCACTTGCTCAGATCACAGAACTATAATCCTAATGAGTGACACACTAAAACTATTCTTGAAAATCATACACGGCAAAATTTTTAGACCACTGGTATAACGAAGTTCAGAAACAGTATGGGTAAGAATAGAAGCTTGTTCGGCTTAAACGTGCTTGCTCAACGATGCATTATCACTACATCTGCTTGTGTCTATATATTTTAAAAACTCTCTCGGTAAGGCTCAGCATTAGAATGTTGTGGAGAACCTGAAAAATAAGAATATTGACAGTCGCGATAAAAAAATATGGTTCATAGGGAATCAAACTTACAAGATTAAAGTTGATAACCAGGGATATCTGCAGTCTGCTTTACTTCTCGTTGACTCCTTGGAATGTGTTTCTATAAGCAGCGAAATTCTTAAGAGTATACATTTTGCAGACGAGACAGTAATAATTACAGATAACATAAATAACTCGTACAATGTAACTCAAAGCGTTAATGTATACTTTGATAAGTTTGGCAGGACGATCAACTTGATGTCTCAAACACCCGACTTATTATTGAAGAAGTAAACTTGAAACACTGAATTTATACAAGCACTTGAATACATGGATAACGACAAACATAGATCAAATTAAAACATTCATTGAAGTTGCACTTTCGAAGTTTGTTAAATTGAAAAGAAAATTGTGTTGTTGAGAGAAAAATTAATGCCTTAGAAACTTTTGTTATGTGTTCTCCACACCTGTTTGATTTGTCTTAGGCACTATGCCTAATGGCGGTTTTCGAATTTTGCTGTTATAAGATAATCATGTATATCATGGAGAGAAAGAATAGAAAATGGACCAAAATTGCTTCAGATCGTCAAAAAAGAAAACTTAAATACCTGGGATATGTAATTAGCAAATGCGCATATTACAGTTGATAATACTAGGCAAAATCAGAGGCAAAACAAGTGTGGGACGGCGGAGAATTTCCAGGGCGAAAAATCTAAGAGAGAAGAAGTAAGTCTTTTTACAATAATTAATTTTATGATACAGTCAAAAGAGGCACTCGGAGAGTAACCGACAAAAATGAATAGACCAATCAATACAGCAAAAATTAACTGATAATGTGTAAAAAATACTATCAGGATACCAACTGTGCCATCACATTAGCAAAGATTCCTAGCGATATTTTGCTATGTTTTCCACTCGCAACTATGGTTTTTTACTTTGTTATAAACAACTGAAGCAAGAAAATTACGTTTTTTTCTTCGCATGTTTATAAAATCAAAAATAATAAACTAATCTCAATGGTGTCAACAGGTCAATTGTAATGCATGTAAATACCAATGAAATGAGCCCAGGCTCGAACCGATTGGATCATTAGTAACAGGGAAAAAAAATACTGAAAAATGTAGCATTTTTTTTAAAAGTCATATCTTCGTCACTTTAAAAGCTGTAGAACTGGACTTGTAGGAACTGATAGTAATTTACATCTATTTTATGTATGCCAAAATCAGATGCTACCGGTTTATTAGTTTTTGAACAATTGTGATATAAACTTTTCTGTATACTATTTTTGCATTGTATCCCTATGCGTCATAGATAATCAAATTTCAATTTTGAAAAAAGTTGTTGAAACTAGAGGTGAAATTCTACAAAGCCTTTATTCTCATTTTTTTACTAAATGTCTGTGAAATATCTAAAAAATGTTAGCAAACCTGACAAAAAATGAGCGAGCGCATGAATGTATCCAAGGAGTGGGGGAAACACGGTTGTTGAGGAGAAGCGTATAGTAATATAGTGGAGGCACATACATAGATCATTTTAATATTTAAAATCCTCACAAGTAAGAATTTTTCTAATGACCGCTCTCTTTCGATGTTCCGAAAACCCAAAATCCACAAATTAAAGCAAAAACGAGAAACCATTTACATATAAATATATTAATAAACAAACAGTTCGCATTTGATATAATAAAATCGAATAAATCACTCTGTATAGAAGTTTTTTTAGCGATTAGATTCTTTCACCATCTGTCAGAGTGACAGTTGCTATCGATAATAATTATTGTTAGCAGTTCCCCTCAACAACCGTATTCCCCCACTACTCGAACGCATTCATACGCTCACCAAATTTTGGTCATTTTTGCTAACATTTTTCGTATATTTTATAGACATTTAATGAAAAATTAAAATAGAGGCGTTGTAGAATGATACCTTTACTTTCAATATCTCTATTCTGAATTGATATTTGACGATCCATGTCGCATGGAAACACACTGCAAGAATAGTGGACTAAAAACTTCAGATCGCCTGGTTTAGTCACGCATAAGGTAGATTCAATTACTATCAGTTCCCGCAAGCCCAGTTCTACAACGTGGATAGTGACGGAGTTATGATAATATAAAGAAAACCGCTAAATTTTCCAGTATTTTTTGTTTTTCCCTGTTACTAAAGATCTTATCGGATCTATCCTGGGCTTACTTCATTGGTATTTCCATGCTTTACAATTCACCTGTTGACACCATTGAGATAAGTGTATTATATTTCATTTTATAAACATGCAACGAAAAAAATGAATTTTCTTGTTTCACTTGTTTATAATAAAGTAAAAAACCGTTGCGAGTGGAAAAAGTAGCAAAATATCACTACAAATCATTCTTAATGTGATGGCACAGGCTGTATCCTAGTATTTTTTGCACAAAAAAATCTCTCTTGATTGGTCTAGAAGCCTACCACATGCCTGTTAAAGGGAGCAATAGAGAAAAGACAGCTACTCCTCTAGCAATCATCGATAAGGTCATTTGCATCTCAAATTTCGCTTTGAAAAATAAATTTTAATATTAGATAGGCTGCCAGAAACGTGTTTCTTTTGTCACTAATAGCCAATTACAATTATATTTCAATTATAAAAAAATGGACGTGGAAAGGTAGCGCTTTGTGATTAGAAAGTACTCACCTTTCTCATTCAAATTCTACCTTACGTTGTTGTCAAACAAAGTCGCCAAAATAAACTGATAAATGTTACTTCAATTTGCATGTCAAAGTATACACACACATACTTTTATCGTTATCTTCGTTACCCATAGTTTTCCGCGATATTTATAAACACTAGGAATATTTAACCATTGCATATCGGTTAATAACAGCGGAAATTCTTATCGCAGGCTAATACCACGATTTAGCTATGAATACTTATAGAATTGAACAGTTGGAAAAGTGCGACCGTACCATGTTCGGCGATTTAATAGTCACCTGTCAAACGCCAGTTATACGGGGTGATTTCGGACCGGCCGTTTTGCCGGTAAGCTACAAGATCGGGATGAGGCGGTCAAGTGCGGACTCGATTAGTGTGAAACCTTCGATATTTGAAACCGAAAAGAGACGAGCAACGGCTTTAGTTGATGAACTCTTGATGGATATTTATTATTCCATGCATAATGGCACGACGGATTATAACTCGACGTCTGGGAAATCTTTTAGGGGAACTTTGACTGAGATACTGAATTTGGAAAATAAAGGTAAAGACCTAGTTATTTCTTTAGTTTTATATTGTGCATATTACATGAAAGTGCAAAACTCGGGAATATTTATAATATTGAATTGCATATATGTCTATCTAGTTTGTGGTAATATATCTTTAAGTACTGTGTCAGACAAAATCCATAATTACTACTACAATAGTATTCCAAATAATTTGGTCAAGTGCAGGTCCTTGTCTTCTAAATGTTATTTGTGGCATGTTCTTGATTAGTTTTAAGTGTTTTTGGGAATAACACCACAATTGAATTTAAAAAAGCTGTATATTGAAAGAAAATACCAAACGTTTCAAAGTCGATTCGGACATCGTTGTCAATGGGTTTAAAATTTGTAATGAAAATGCAAATTGCAAATTGAAAGTTTGATATATGACATTTGAGTTGACATAAGATTTTTGTTGTTTTTAAATATATATGTAGCACAAAAAATTCTAAAGATCATGTATTAAGTTAAACAGCTTGGAAGAATTTGAAAGAGTTGTCTTTAGAATTGAGAAGTGGCGTTCCTAGGTACGACTTTGTTATAAAATAGCGCATTCGTCAAATTATGCGATCAAAGAATTCTACTGTTTCAGTGGTCCCATTAACGTCATAAGGGAAACCTAGGAAAAAACTTATATACTATCCCGATACTGGGTTGTTCAAAAGGAGATGACCATTAATAACTTCTTCATTAATTGTCGGTAACCAGATTGAATTCTACAGAAGTAGATAAAGCAAAGACCAACTGTTCTGATAATAATAAATTCAACAAAAAAAAAACAATTATGAAAAATGTTCTCACTGGAAACAATTACCCCACAAAATTTATCAACAAAAAGTTAAACAGACTTGAACAAAGAAGAAACCTTCCGAATCAACCCAGAACTTTTCTTATTAACACTGCTACTCAAGACAACCACATTACAGTTACAACTATAACATACATACAGGGTCTGTCAGAAAGATTGAAAAGAGTTGGCAACAGATTTAATGTTAAAACAACATCCCAAACAAGAAACACATTGAAATCAATAATATCGAAAACAAAACCAACCAACAAAACTCAGAACTCAAAAAACGGCATATACAAGATTCCTTGCGAATGCAATAAATTTTATATTGGAGAAACATCGATATCATTAAACGTACGAATAAATGAACACGAGAATTACATAAAGAAACGACAATTTGAAAAATCGAAAATTTGTGAAAATGCTTGGAACCTAGGCCACAAAAACAATTTGACAATTTAGCTATACTTCACAAAGAACAACATAACACAAAACAGAAAATAAATGAGTTTGCCTTAATTCGTTTTAATGAAGACGATTGTATCGCTTCTACTTCTGTAGATTTCAATCGTATCTGGTTACCGACAATTAAGGAAGAACTTATTAATGGTCTTCTCCTTTTGAACATCCCAGTATCCGGATAGTTCATAAGGTTTTTCCTAGGTTTTCCCTTATGACGTTAATGGGATCAATGAAACAGCAGAATTCCTTGATGGCATTTTTTGCGAATGCGCTATCTTATAACAAATCGTACCTAGGAACGCCACTTATAAATTCTAAAGACAACTCTTTCAAATTCTTCCAACTTGAAAGCTGTTTAACTTAATACAAGATCTTTAGAATTTTTTGTGCTACCTGTATATTTAAAAACAACAAAAATCTTATGTCAACTTAAATGTCATAAATCAAACTTTCAATTTTCAATTTACATTTTAAAGTCTTGACAACGAAGTCAGAATCGACTTTGAAACGTTTGGTATTTTCATTCAATATACAGCTTTTTTAATTCAATTATGGTGTTATTTACAAGAAAACTTAAAAATAATCAAGTATAAAATCCATTCTAATATTATAAATGTGAAAGTGTTACGCTTTCACTCCAAAACTACAAAATTGATTATTATGAAACGTTGCATACATATTCATAGAGGAATTAGAAAGGACATAGGATTATTTTTGTTGAAAAATATATTTTACGCTGAGTAAAAAACTATTTTGGCAGATGATTGTCAAAAAAATTTAAATCCAGCAATTTCAACGCGAATAAAGTTCAAACCTTAGGTACTGTATGACCGACGGTCAAATTAATATCTTATTGACTATAGCTGTAGCTTTTTGGAATTTTTCTATATTTAATATTATTTTGTCATATATACGCTTATAGAAGAGCACGTCTTAGCCTAAGTGTCCACTGTACCTGTAAAGGGCCATTCGGTCGTGAACGCCCGTCAAAGCAGACCAACAATCAAAGAACCGAACTATCAAACATTGAAACCGATATTGGGCCTTCAAGTTTTTTTTTGTCTTGCAAATATTCCGTTATTTAGTTTCAACACTACTAATTTTCTTGATATTAAATATAATTTATTACAAAAACAAATACAAAATTTGCCTAATTTGAAATGGAAGTGTTGGAAGGGTATACTATGCATTAGGTACGTTCTATTTCGTTGTTTTTTGGAATTTTTGTAATCCTTAACACTAAGTTATATAATGCCATTCACGGGTATAAAACAAAAAAAAAAATTAGCGGTAAATAACTGTAGAGAACCATTACTTTTATACAGGGTTTGGAAGCATTGTGTTTACGAGAAATGAAGTAGAGGACCATAGATAAGAGATTATATATGTATATAGATAGGTAATTCTCCGTGTAAAACGCGTTCACTAGATTACAGCGCTCAAGTGAGTGGTTGAAGAAACATACAAGGCGGAAAATTAAACACGGGTTAATATTAAATACATTGTATTTTTTGAATTTTTAGTCATCCTGATTTCTGACTACATCTCTTATCAAGATGCAATCAGAAATGCAGGATGACTATTATGTTTAAAATGTTATAAAAAGGAAAGGAAATACAATAGTAAACAATTTTTATTGAAGGTTACATAGTTTGTCTTTCTTCCAATCAACCTTTTTTTTATTCATTTATGATCTTGCCTTTAATAGTTCTTAGAAGGTGAGATGGCCACCTGATATCTAAAAATATATTTATATATTAAACATATAATTAATCTGTAGTAATATTTTTACCTCTTCAATTTTTAGCTGTAGATATATTTCCATGTTAAAAATTAGCAGCAGGTGGTGTTTTTAATTCCCTCAAAGTAGTTGCAAAAGACAAATCTAAGCAAATATTATCCTATTCACTTTCAAAATCAGGGTTAACATTCTCCTTAGTTTCCCATCTAAGAAATTGTACTGACATCAAACCTATTATGAAATAAATTACCTACCACGATTAAGAAATAATGACGGAATGGCACCAAATTTCAAGTTTGATTTCCTTCTTGTTAAGGCCCAACAAATCTTGCTTTACTGAGGAAAAGTGAGCATCACACACTCTGTAAGACATTCTAATTTCTTGGGGCGGTTTGTTCAACAGTTTACTGCTTATTAATCTGGTAGAGCCATAATTTGAAGTAGCTGCAAATATATTTCTTTTATTATACAGAATATAAATATTATTTAGTAAATAAAGTTAAATATTTTCATAAAATTATTTTATTTACCTCAGTTTCTTTTGGGAACCGATGCATCACTGAATTTCCACAAAAGGGAACATAGCAATAGATTACCATGATTTTAGTGAATATAAAATTAAATGAAATTTGAGAGCATCAACTTAACTTATCACAATTCACAATTTAATAAACAACAGAAATTAGAAATTGAAAATACTGACAGATTTATCAAAACAGAACACGGGACAAGTTTACCTATATTTTCACAAAACAGTAGTTTATCTATTTCTAAATGTTTGTACTTTATTGTCTCTATAAAAGTAAGAGATAAATATATTCATGCACACAATTCACGCAATCATTAATAACAGAAAACTTATTATATTTGTCAAATAGCGGCGACTGAGGATTTTGACAAGGATCGATATAATTGGGTGTATATCTGTCTTTATTAACCGACTGGTTGAAACTCTGAACGGACAATTCCTATATAGTTACCCGTGCATGGAGAGGACGACGTAATCCTAACTAGCCGCCGTCCTATCCCCGCCCTCCGTTCCTGTTCACAGTTCTCTCCTCTATCACGAACCATCACTCTTGTAGAGGGTTTGAAAGCACCAGAAATGAAAGTCCAAGAGGACCATATGATCTTGACAGGCCTCCCCTCCCCATTGGACGCATTTTGTTCACCATAAATAAAGGTACAAAAGCAGAAGGACTTCGTAACTAGCCCCCCTGCTTCGCCCGTCCTTCTTTCTATGAGGGTGACGGTTGCTGGGGGGATTGGGAAAAGGGCTTTGGCATGAGGGAGCGAATTAGGTTCACATAGCCCTCTCGCTGTTTATGTTTCTGGTGAATACAATGCTTCCAAACCCTTGACGAAAGTGATAGTTCATGCACCACATTTTTTACCTTTTTCCTTGTTTTCCATCCCTGAATGGCCTTGTATTATTGTCTAGCATTAAATAATGCACAAAAACGACAAACGATAACATACCTAAAACCTAGTATCTCCGTAGAGGATATTCTTCTTTTGGAGAATTCATGTCTGACTCGTCTTATCATGGTTAAGCAAAGCAGGAAAACATTAAATCCGATATAAAATGCACGGTTTCGCGGGGAAGACTTCCATTTTACTTAAACAAGCTGACGACAAATTTTCTAATTCTTATCGTATTAAGATTACATATTTCTCTGCAGTTTTCAACATCTGCTTTTTACGGATTTTTTTATATATACTGTATATGAAAAGAGGAATATCATGGATGTTCAATGGACCGGACCTCAAGATGTTACTGGTGTAAGTGAGCACTGATTGGTACAGATATTCTCAAAAATACATTCAAAACTAACTAACTAATTAAGGACTAAAACAAGCTTATAATTAAGTTCTTTTCTCGGAAGAGTATGTGTTACAAGAAAGCATGCCTTTAAATATTTCAAAATTATATCAACATGATCAAAATAAAATAAACAGATATTTTGTTAAAATTAGGATTGATGCTGCCATCTCTGTCCTCCAATACTGAAAAGTTGCCTAACCAAGACCTGTAGATTTAGTTAGAGTGCATTTTATCGTTTGACAACATGAAAGGGAGATGGGCAATCCTGATTTAAATCATAATTGAATATACCGGCGAAAATCCTTAGTAAATATTTGTATGGTAGTTTCATGTGATCTCAATATTTGTTGTAGTGCGAAATTATTAAATTTATTATGGTCGGGTGATTTTGGCCGGTAAACTCAGAAGTTTTTTTTCAATGTATTTGTGACAATGTTTTACTTTGTTGCTCTTGTGAATGTGATAATTTGATTATTTACATAAACGTTCACAGTGTTTTGTTTTATTTTGATTATTTTTTTAGTTATGTACTTAATAATGGGGTATAAGTTTTAGACTTTTAACTATTCGCAAATAATAAAATTGTTAAAAGATTTTGGGTTTGATCCTATTCTTTCCTTACAATCCTATCCAGGGGTCCACACAAACAGATATTACAGGTAATTATCATTATTTTTTGAATGTTGTTCTTGATTGATACAGAAGCAGCCTGTTATGATACACCATTATGTTTAATATGTTCTTAAAAAGCTCAGGGCAGTAATTAGAAATATACTTCAAGAATAGTTATACACCGAATATAATTTTTGTTGTGTCAACAGCATTCACAATCAATACTACAGTATTTATCTTAGACCAATACTTCTGCCAAATACTACGATGAATCAATCCACCACTGCTGCGTGGTCTCATTTATAACCTACCCCAGTTACTCTCGATTGTTCTCGTAGCCTTCTTGTCCATTCCCGGAAACCTAGGGATTTTTATTACGGTGATTAATTTCGAGCGAATTCTTCCCTCCCCCCACTAGTAATGTCAAATTAAACGTTGTAATAATATATAACGAAATAGTATATAAGGTTGTACTAGAAATGAGGATATTTTCATTTATTTTCCATATCTCACCATGTTATTATTCTCGCCTTAACTAGCGCTATTTGATACTAAATCAGCTGTCTACTTAAAAATCATGATATTAGTCAGCTAATATTTCAAAAACATTATGACATAGTTATGCACATTTAATATCGTATATCTGAAGGCAGTTTCAGATCTATAGTACTTTACACTATCTGACGTTTATAGTTTTGTGTCACTTTTTCTGTGTAATTTATATGGTAATATATATGTCATTCACCTTCTTATCTGCTTTTCGTTCAATAACGCATAATGTATAAATAATATACATACCTACTTATGTAGGACAAATAACCTGTGATAACATATGAGATATTTTGAACATATGAAAATTTTATTAAAATTTACCAATTTAAAACCGTTATTGAATTTAATATATAAGATATAAATGAATAAGTGAGAAAGATCTGAAATTTGTTTCCTGGGGTCATTTTATAATGAAAAGTTCTTATGAACATATGTCGGCAAACGCTTCCTTACCGATGTACAAGGTGTTGAAATCTTCAGATTTTTTACTGACTACTAATGTTTTCGAGATATTTAGTTCAATTTTGGAACATCACAGAAACGGTCATGAAAATGTACAGGACGTTTCCTTTCTGATCCTAAAATGTTTTCTTAGTACTCCCCCGGCAATTGAGAAAGATTATGAATTTGCAATCTTTTTTTTTTCTTGAGCGTGTTTGTATCTTCCTATCTTTTTGTGTAAACAAATATCAACTTCATGATTTTCAAACAATCCTTCGGTGATGCAGTATGCTATTATTGTTTCAACATCATTAAAAAAAACAAGCTTACCTAACTTTGAAAGTGAAGAGATCAAATTAAGTGCTCAAAATGGCCATTACACATGAGTCTAGACGTCGAAACATAGATCTTCGTATTCGATTGAAAATCTCAGGAGAATCTTCAATAACTCCACAAGAGACAATAACGCGATTTCTTAAGTCTTCTATGCCTTGAACAGAAGTTTCACTACACAATAACGTGTTCAAATGTCCCCAAATTAGAAAGTCTATCAGATTTAAATCAGGTGAACGAACTGGCCAAAATTGAGGTGCACCTCGAGCTATCCAGCGGTCTGGATATGTTTCGTTAAAATATTGAAGTGCTCTCATACTAAAATGTTCAGCAGTGCCTTCGTGTATAAACCACATTCCTGCTCTGACACCTAAAGGTATCAGATCAAGTAGAACTCACAGTTATTCGCTTTGAAACTGACTGTATGTATCCCCATTGAATGTATATAGAACGAAATGTTGGTCAATTAGGTGATCTTCAATCATGTTTTCTAGGTTTGAAGCTACCTGTTTTTCTTAGTCGTTGATGAAGCCGTCCAAACAAAGTGTGAAGAGGAACTACACCTTGTGGATACATTGCAGCATATCTTCTCGGCGCTTACCGAATTGTCACGCACATCTATTAGTGTCAATAATAATCAACGAGCGTAAATTAACAGCAATTAAGTTAGAGAAGTCAATTAGAGGAATTAATATAACAGCCGCCTACAAATAAAAGAAATGACAGAAGCAATATTCGTTTCTATTGTACACATGAAATTGATAAATTTTTACACAAAAACAGTGGCAGATAACAAAAAAACGCAAGAAGTACAAAAGATTGTAAATTCGTTAGAGATTCAGTTACATATTTTGTCAATTGTCAGGGGCGTACTGAAAAAATGTTGAAACTGCAGAATGAAAACGTGACCCCAGAAAAAGTATTGTAGATTTTCATGAGCGTTCTTGCGATCTTATTATTTAAGACTTCATTAATGCTCTAAAATTGAACTAAAAATCTTGAAAACTTTAATAGTTAGTGTACAAATTTTACAAATATCATTAGCAATAAAGCAAATGTGTTATTAAAGTAATTTTAAATTAAAAAAAGGCACACGTATAAGGGAATTTGCATATTTAATCAACATCCAAATGAATTAAAGAACTTGAGGCATAATAAATAAATAAATAAATAGAGCTTTAGTGCCCAACAGTAAAAAAAATTATTAGCAGGACAATATTTAAGAATCCATAAAAAAACAGCTGGCAAAAAGTAGAAAAAAATAACAAAAAAAAAATAAACAAATACTCGATAACTGTGATGTCAAAAATAAAGTTACAAAGTAAATTAAAAATTATAAACTAAATAAAGCGTTGGCCCTACTCAAAATAACAGGCAAAGAGTCTACATGAAAATCAAATTCCCTACAAATGAGGTTGAAGTTTTGTGTCATATAAAAAACAGGAGAATTTATGCCTAAGTTAGTTTTGTAACGACTATGCCTAAAAACCGCTGGATCTCTGAGAAAAACAGAAGGTACATTGAATTTAAGCTGTGATAACAAGTTCACTACGTCTATTTTATTATGCAGAAGCTTCTATAGAAAAGTGAGCGAAAATATTATTCGCCTGAGCTCCAAAATTTCTACATTAAATCTATTACACATAAGTTGCTCATTAACTACTCTATTGGGATAAACTCCATCAATTTTAAAACATAGATACTTAAGAAACTTTCGCTGTACACTTTCTAATGCTAACTTCTGATAATTGTAAAATGGTTTCCACACGATCGAGGCATATTCTAGCCTGGAGCGTACGAAAGAATAATAAAGTACCTACTTTCAGAGCATCTATACTACGAAACGATTTACAGTTTCTGACAATAAAGCCATATAATTTACTAGCTTCGGCAATTTAAGGTAAATGTGTTCGTAAAAATTCAACCTAGTATCAAACCACACACCAAGATCCTTAATTAAAGTGGCGCGTGGAAGGCAATCATCTCTTACCATATAATTAAAATCTAGACAACCTTTCTTCTTGGTAAAAGACATTATTTTGCACTTAGGCACATTCAAATGTAGATTATTCTGCAAGCACCAGTCACTAACAACATTAAGATACTCTTGTAGAAAATTCCAAGCATCAATACCTGTAATCTCAACAAAGATTTTTAAATCGTCAGCATATAATAAATTGTTACACTTTAGCCTACTTGTTAAGTCATCAATGAAAAGAAGAAACAGCAGAGGTCCCAGATTTGACCCCTGAGGAACCCCTGATGTAGCAACGTATTGGTTTGATTTAAATCCATTATAGAAAACAGACTTGATTCTGTTGTCAAAATAAGAATTTAAAAAAGTAATGAGTTGACTACCGAATCCAAATTTAGTGAATTTACCAAGTAGAATACCGTGATCCAATTTATCAAAGGCCTTTGCAAAGTCAGTGTAAAGAACATCCACTTGACTTTTATTATCTGGACATTCCGCCAGGTACTGAGTTACAATAGTGAGGTTGGTAACAGTCGATCCTTTCTTCAGAAATCCGAGCTGCGAATCAGAAATTTGATGACATATAAGGATAAATGTGATCGTACAAAATGGAAAAAAAAATGGAAAAGTTCGACAATATAGATATTGGCCTATAGTTCTCGATAGCAGATTTGTCTCCGGATTTAAATACCGGACAGATTTTAGCTGATTTCCAAGTAGTGGGAAACGTTAAGGATCTTAATGATAGGTTGTATACGAGAGGAACATCCAGAACTCCAGTACAATCTTTAATAAGAAAAGACGGAACACCGTCATATCCAGATGTAAACTTATTTTTCAGCTTCTTCATCGACTGAAACACAGTTAGCTCGGAAATAGTTGGTAATTCCAAATTTATGTGCGTGATGATTGGGCCAACAGAGTTAATGTTTAGACTGGACTGCCCAAACGCACTCTGAAAGAAATTAGCAAAAGCATTAACAATTTCCTGCGGATCCGTAACAATCCCATTATTAAATATGATGTTGCCAGGCAATCTGGATATACCTTTTTTATCACGTATAAACGACCAGAATTCCTTCGAATCAACTCGTATCAAAGACTGGATACTTTCAACATATTCCTTATATGCTGTGGAAATTTGTCTTTAACCACTGCCCTTAAATGTTTGAATTCTTCGAAATGAGTGATATTATGAGACTTCTTAATCTTATGCAACCTAGCCTTTCTTTTAATATTTTTGATTATGTCAGAGGTAAACTACTTAGGAAATATAAGTTTGTGTGAATTAAACCGCGGAATATGCACATCAAAGATATTATATAACGTTGTATAAAAAGCCTTTAAGCAAGCATCTAACCATAATAAAATATTAATAGAAATTAGGTTATCACAATGGTCTGTTGAATAAAATAAGGAAAAAATTTGCAAACAAGAAAGCCATAAAGCGCTATTAGATTAGGTTTGAGTAGCGTTAATTTATTAGGTTAGTGTATTAATATTTAATATACTTTCATATACGTGGAGTAAATAAATAAATAAAATAAAGGGTTAAGGAATATAAATGAAAGTTGAAAGAATACCAGAATGGTACACTAAAGGGTTCTCAGTTATCAATACAACGAAAAAGGAACGTGCCAGGGTAATGTAAAAAAATAGTTACCATAATGCCAGCCGTAAAATGAGAGGCAGCCTTGTGTCCTGACGTGAGTCACGACAAATTTTCACTGACGGAGTGAATAACAGCGACGAACATCGCAGAACAGCCAGCAGATTCATTGTGTCAAAGATGGTGATTTTTGCATGAATTGATTCTTAGATTTCAGAATCGGAGTCCTCGGAGCTCAGATCGTCTTCATGACTTGTTTCATGTAAAACTGCCATTTTTTAAACACTTTGATAACACTCACGGTGACAAACTGCGGCCTAAACACTGTGAGTATTATCGGCGTCACGATACTCCGCATTGTCGGATATCGCAGTCGCATAAATTTACCCAGATTACAAATCCTCGCCGTGACTCACATCACGTTACGTCACAAAGTTGCGTCTCATTTTGAGTTTAGCCTAACAGACATGCTAGTCCCGTTATCTTAGTCAAAATAGGGTAAGAATCTGGGAATTTAAGATAATCCGCTTTAAACTCGGATAAACCTTTATTTTATCATCCTAAAACTTGTCTCAAGACCTACTTACGATAGCATGGACACGACTTCTAGATAACTAAGGTCAAAACTCAAAAAAATCGATTTTTTGCGCAGTTTTGCCAAATATCTCGTTCCCTGTAAAACGTACGCTATTTGTATTTATTATAAATATCATATGAGATAACATTATCTACAACTTTTGTTTAAAATTTTTTTTATACCTCAAAGCTTTTTTGAGATAGAGGGCGGTGAGCGCCCAATACTTCACTATTTATGGTGTCATTTAAGTTCAACCTGGAGTCTCGGTCAAAAACACGCCATATAAAGCTTGTTAATTTTTGAAAAATATATAACTATAAATAATTTACTTTTTTTCATTAAATATCTCATTTAATAATTATTTTTCATAAATTAAGTATATCTTCATTTAATAACACTTACCTCTTTGTACAATTAGAAAATTATTAACAGAAATACTTTAATTTCATTTTAATTATATTGAGATTAATAGTAATTACTTCCTAAGTAAATAAAACGACAATAAATTAATTTTAAATTTATATTTTCATTAAAAAATACGATTTCATACATTTTTCATAGTTGAAATTAAAAAAAATTGAACAAAAATAAGAAGAAGTCCATGTTCTTATCTTCAGTTTTCTTCTTCAACCACATTTTCCTCCAAGTTTTCGAGGATTTCGGGGTCAAATGTACCATCTCCATTGACATCTTTCTGATAAGATGAAGCATTGACACAAGCTTGCCCTTACACTGGCGCCAAACTATAGAGCACACCAACTCCGATTTCCTGCATCCACCACTGCGAACCACAACCATTCTTGCAGTTGCAGAATATTGTGTTCAACAAATCTTCTGGAGCTGGAGGTAGAATTGTAGTGGTAAGTTCCAGGAACCGTTACGTATTATCCAACCTTATTCCTGGGGTTCTAACTCATGCCCTAACCCAGTCTGATAGTAAACACGGTCGATATCTTGGTGAGCCCCAGGACTTTGTGGTGGAACGATTTAAATAATAAAAACCCGCAAAAATATATTTTTTTGTTTTTTGCTTATATAATGAAAAATAATGGAGGAACCGTAATGCCGTCTACAGGAAACTTGTAAAGATTAAGAAATTCTGCTTAGTGAGTTTCCTGATTGGATCATTTTTAATCGAGTGAACTCAGAAAAACTGGTCAAAACTGGAATTTTAATTAAAAATTTATAACTTTCTGGCAACTAATACTGGAATATTAGTCATCGTCAAAACAATAGTTTATGATATTAAGTTTATTATATTGTCTCACGATGATGGACATTATAGAATAAGTAGTTTTTTGGAAAATTCGAATTTAAATAATTTAGAGAGCTATTTTGCACATCGTATTAACGAGACTAGTTCAATCGAGATATACTAAAGATATTTTAAAAGTTCATAAATTCCACTTCAATTTGTCTATCTCGTTTTTTCGCTATGATGCCGCTGGTTTAAAATTATAGTAAGCATTGCATTAAATGTACGAATATGTAACAGCCAGCCAGCGGTACAGCTATTGTCAGCTGTCAAAGCAAATGGACGGATCTAGAATTTTCTAGAGGTGGGGGCACGAGATGAAAATTATGGTAAATTGCATTATTATATGTTTTTTCCCAGCAGTTCATAACATTTTTATTTACATAACTATTGCTTGCTCATATTGGTATATTTTTTTATTAGTTTATTAAGTTAATAGTTACCCGTATACAGTTTATTGATATTAATTAAATGACTTTTGTCCACTGTCTGGATCATACATCGTTTAAACCAAATTTCAAAAGTAGTATTCATATATTTTACGGCAATATCACAAATGCTGTGGTGTAAATTGTGTATAACAATATATACGAAGTCGAGCATTAAGTGCCAACAAAGTTCTCACTCCATTCTCAAATAACATTTGAACCGGACAGTTTTCTTTTTTTGCAGCAAATTAAATACAAATTTTGCATATCAAACGCTATCAAAACTTTTGGAAGAGTATATCTCAGTTTTTTTCCTTTCCAACTTTTTTACAGAAATTTCTCCTCGATGAGATAGGGTATACCCAATTGGACAAACAAATCTTAATATTTCTGACTTAACGTACAAACCCAGTTTTAGTTTGGGTTTACTTCTGAATATAAGTAAAATGACAACTTAGATTCGCTGTTGAAACGAGTGCGAAATTGAGTGTTGAATTCGTATTAAGGTCTTGTGTTCTCAGTTCTCAGTTTGGTGTTAGGGTGCACTCAAAACTGATATCCCCCATTTTTATTCGGTATTCGTTTGTGACTGGCGTTTGGATAAGTCCATTACATAAACAAATATTTTTAGAGGTTCCACAGCTTTTCGTATCTAAATTTTTAGGTGAGAAAAGACTAATCAGGCGGCTGTTTTGCTGAGAAAGTTCTCGATTCCTAGAAGTTCTCGAGTACCGAGTTCTCGATTCTTAAAAGTATTCGAAACTGCCCGTCACTAATAGTTTTCTAATTGTACAAAGAGGCAAGTTTTATTAAATGAAGATATACTTAATTTATGAAAAAAAAATAAATGTGATATTTAATGGAAAATGTAAATTATTTTTAATTATGTGTTTTCAATGTTGACTTATACCGTACGTAGTGAAAGACTGCGCGCTCACTGCCCTATATTTCAAAAATGGTTTGAGGTGTAAAAAAATGTTTGAAACAAAAGTTCTAGAGAATTTTATCTCCTACAATATTTATAATAAATTACGAATTATCGTCAATTTTTAACCGACTTCCAAAAAGGAGGAGGTTATCAATTCGTCGCGAATTTGTTTTTTTCACTTTTTTTTGTATGTATGTTACCTGATTTCTTCTCCTGTGGTACACCGTTTTGAATGAATATGATCTTGTTTAATCGAGTATATATCCGGATTGGTGAAACTTCAAATTTTGGAAAAGAATTCTATTAGTAAAGTGATAAAATTTGTGAATGAACACAGGCGTGCATGGAAATCGGCCAATATCCCTAATATTTTAGTCGATTTTTCGATAATTTCTTATGGATGTGTATCGTTTTTTAACGTTAAATCTATTAAGGAGGATCCCTTAGGTGATCTCATATACTTTTTTGCGACGTGCAACTTGCAGTTTTGCCGAAAATTCCAAAATTCTTATCACAAATATCATAGAAATGACATAACGGACATTTCGTCATAAATATTTTAATTCCAACGTAATAGTGCCGTAATTTTAGGCATTGCAAGTTTTAATTGCGAATTTTAAAATTTTCTATGTACATCTCAAGCATATAGGTAGTATTTTCGGCTCCTTAAATCAATGAGTCCCAAGCTCGATTTGTTTGTAAACCAGGCAAGTACCTATTTAAATGCAAAATTTTCCATTTTGCGAAGACGGTGCTTTTGGTTGTCACTTTCTCCCGGCCTAATAGAAAATTCAGTGACAATACATGTCAAACTTTAAACTGCTATTTGCTGCGTTTATAGACAGGGTGTTTAGTTATAGCAAACAAAATCACAAAGTAAAGTGATAGAAGGAGTTGCATTTATATGAAGATTGAAATATAAGACGGACTAGAATGATAGTGAAGCAACAATCAAGTTTGATGAATTGGTAGATAAGTACGCAATGAAGGATTTTAGATTTGCTTGGCACCGGCTTCAAAATATACAAGATTGGTAGGTAATTAAGTTGTACAGAATGAGCACCTTTTAATGTTTACATTTTTTACTTCCTGGGTAGGTACCTAACAACATTGAATGTGTTATTTATTTGCTAGAGTTGTACTTTGTTATAATTATTTTTCGTTTTTTAGTTATAGGTAGAAGTCGGTTATATATATTTTTTAAAATGTTTTATAAAGAGAACGATATTTGCAAAAATGCGTAAAAAAACGCTTTTGTACCTTTGACCATAGTTATCTACAAGTCGCGTCCACGCCATCGTAAGTAGGCTTCGAGACAAGTTTTAGGATGTTACAATAAACGTTTATACGAGTATACAGCCGATTATCTTAAATACCGAGGTGAAACCACTAAGATGACTGAACTATTCTTGCTAAATTTTTGTAGTGAAGAATAAAACAGATTTTTAGTATATTATGAGTAAACATTTATCACGTCTACATATTTAAAAAAATAACTGTTTCTTTTGTACGTCGACTAATTATTATTGAATGTATTTTCAACAGGTGCTTTTCAATTTAAAGTTCTATAAATATCCATTTCAATCGATCCAGTATAAATACAATTTATGTTAAAACTGTAGGGGTTTGCTGTTGCACGTCATAATGTTCATTTAATTTTTTTGCCAGATAATTCGTACATAATCCTGTTGCAGATGTTTCTGACTTGCTGTCTATAATATCCTTCCTCCAGAACTACATCGAACGTATCGGTAGCGTGTTGGTGCGCCAGCTGAAGCGCCGCGATGCTCTGCGTCGTCAGCAGGAGGCGTTTTGTGACGTCATCACGAGACAACTTATCCTACGTGAGTATCAAAATCGATATGAGTGGTGTTGAGTGTGTGACTTCAAATGATAAAACCTAGGGGTGACTGGGGTAAATGTTAAACATTACATAATACATTAGTGAATAGTTATTTAATTAGTTAATATGTTATTGATTTTCATAAAGTAACGATCATTTTACATGCGTTCGATTCTATATACTTGCACTACAGTTATATGCAAATATTAATTTTAAAATCTATGATTTGAACTTTAGAACCGAGTGTTGGAATAACGTGAACTTGTTATTTACAGGAAACCTTAATTCAAGGTAACTAATATTCGTCAATTTCTGATTTATTTTGGTAAAATTAAATTCATTTCAAGTTTAAGATTTGATCTACATTCACTCCGAAAAGTTTTTAACAAATGTGAGTATTACTTATTTATCATTAATTAACAGCAGGTGCTTATATTTCTTTATATTTTCCATACAAAACAGAAATAGTCTTTCTTTACTATGTGTTTCATTTAAATTAATGAAATTATATTGAATCATAGTATTCTGGTTGAAGGTTTATTAATATGTACTTATGTTTTGTAGTTATTTGGAATGTAATAGTAGGTTTAACACCTTCATACTAACTTTTGAGATGTTTGATTTCATTTTTTGCTTAAGAGCTGAAATCGTTAACTGTGAAATGCCAGAATGAAGGTTTTTATTTCGTTTTTTTCTTAGTTTAAGAGTATTGAAAATTTTCAGGCTCAAATCAAAAAATATTTTTGAAAAATGTAAGTATTAACTAATGTTTTAAATATTATTTAATATAATGTTAATATTTTTAAAGGAATTTATTTCTTTATGTTAAAAATTATAACTACATATTTGAATATATTTAAAGCCTGAATCTTTGAATTATTTTTAGGTAGGCCATTAGTTGTTACTGTTTTGTGTTCACGCATTTTATCTAATAAACAATTTATTTATTATTACATAGTTCGATTACTGCAAAATCCTGGTTTTATTACAAGACTTTTACCTAAAATAAACGTGCCATTGACATTTTAACGAGCTGTATTTAAAATACCTCTGAATTGCGTTGTTAGTCTATTCTAATAATTAATAATGAACAGTTACTTTCTTGACGCTACAAATTCAGCTAAATCGTAAAACTATCGATTGAATAATAAAAACTCTTTTCAATTTCGCTTTATATTTAACACTTATAATTTAATTCCAGATGGTGCCAGGGTACAATATAATCTCCCACCCCCAATATTTTCTTTTAAACAGAAACATCAACATTTCAGCTATTTCAACGCTGTACTTGTCTTTTTATTAATAAGAAAACTCTGCAAAAAAATAATTCAGAGTTGTTTTGGTTATCTTTCGGTGGGTTGAATCCGAAAATGAATCATTTTGTTATAAAATTTCAGGTTTTTTTGGTAATGTATCTATGTTAATCAAGCTATCATCTTAATATAAACGATAAAAAGTCTACAATTTTATAACTGCCGAACGAAACATATTTGTATCTACATAACATTCATTAATAAGCATTAAGCATATTTCTTTTTTCTAGTGAAAGTTCTTTTTGTACATTTTAGCTTGTAGGAAACATCTGGAAGGTTTCTCTAAAGTGTTCAACACTAGTCTGTCATTATTGAGACCCTCCAGGTTCCCTGGTATCTTTTTTCCCTTAATATCTCGGTGAAATTGTTCAACTTGCTCTTTACTGGCATTTCTTAAATGTTCAGGAAAGTAGTGGAAGTGGGAATGAAGAAAATGTATTTTCTTCATTTTTTTTTTCATTAAGCAACCTAAAGTTTGAATCTGGCCCAACAAAAACATATTCAGTGTTTAATAACTCTCTGAGAAATAACACCACAAGTAACGAAACATCTGTATATTTCTAAATGTGCCAAGGAGCGCCACATAAAATTCTGAAAATCACCCCTTTCAAATTTGAAGAATTTGAAATTTTTTTCAAATTTAAATCTCTTAGTTACTTACGTCTTAAGTCAAATAATAGATTTTGTCAAACATTTTAATTATACATTTTAGAATTGTGCCTTTTTTCATAGTTTCTTTGTTATTGACAACGGAGTCAAACCTAGACTCCGAAACATTTGGAAGTATACAGAAATTTCGTGACTTGTGTTTAAACATTGAAAAAATATATCACAAATATCCTTCAGAAAACAACTAATTTTGCCTCCGAGAGGCCTGGAAACTTTGAGATTGAGTATTTGATGTAATTTCCGTCTCTTGGAAGTAGCGTTATAAATTAATTCATCAATCTCAGCTTTATATGAAGCGATGGGTAGAAGAACTTGATGCGGAGGCACCAAAATTTCATGGCAACTTTAAGCTTCAACAATTTTTGATCCAGTGTTTTGCTCGGTCTCTGTTATTCCATATAAACAAACAGCAAGGAAATTTGATAAACCCAGATTGTTGTCCGAGCAACATGCCCAAGATTTTTAAATCACCGCACACTTGCCAACCGTGGTCTTTATATTGTAATTTGCTAAGAACCAATTCCAAGTTCTTCTAGGTTTCCTAGAGGTGTATGGAATGACCGACAGGAATAGAAGCATAGATACCGCCATTGTGAATCAGAACTGCCTGAAGGCTTCTTTTTGAAAGATCGATGAAAATACGCCACTGTGCTGGATCACATCTCTTGCAAAGTATACTTATTTTACAAAGTCCTAATATTAAGTTGTTGCTTTAATATCATATATTCACCAGAAATATAACAGAAAGTGTCAGATGAATTAACACACTTCCGCGCAGACATCATTGAACTATATTGAACCAAGATCTATAAAGTTAATACGTAATTGTAGCGCGCCACGTTTTACACTATCGGTGCGCTCAGGTTCAGGTTGCAACATGTTGATGTGTGTTAGTTTAGCTCACAGAGGGCTAAATAGTAAGTAATAGTAGTTATAGCCTGTATACATTTAGAACAGAAATCAACATAAAAATGTACCTATTTATTTATGACTTCAAGTTAGCCGAAAAAATTCTGTTCTTATAATAAAATTTTGCGTTTTGCTAAATAGCATGACGTTCTAGAAATTTTCTAGTATTTTTTTACTTTTCAGGACACCTAAATATATAGAAATCAGTAGAAAACATACAGACAACATTTTTGTTGCAGACCTGTATAATCTTTCTAGAAGGTATATAATTCATAATATTAATTTAAAACCGCTATATTTTACCATTTTGTTCCATTTGTGAATTTTTCCGGTCCAACATTATGCCATTATATAATTATTCTAGACTTAAATTTTTCAGTTGTATTTTGATTTCAAATAAGAGCACTAGTAGTGCATATTGGGTACCCTTTAACTACTTGATAATGATTTGTCACACTATTTACTTTGTAAAGATTTCTTGCAAATAATTTCTCCGATTAGAAAACGGTCGGATGAACCTCTTTCGTAGTGAACGGTTCATATTGAAGTCAATAAAATAGTGGCTAATAATATAGATTCCTAGGTGGTCACCAATTATCCTTTGCTTTAAATGATTAAGTATTGTAGATTGGTAGTCAAGACTGCCCATTCAACATATACCTATATAAAAAAAATTAAGTGGAACTAAATATGGTTAACCAGTTGTATTGTTCAGTTGGCTCTAACGCACAATTGTCACAGTGTCGTGATTTCTGCTCAAGGGTACCAGGTTTAAAAACTCGAAACCAATCTTTGGTTAATTATGGTTACCGAGCCTCTCAGTATTACCATCACCTGTACCGACATCAATACAAAATCCTTAACTCTTTATTAAAACTTCAGAAAGATTGCAGTGGCTTCATTGGGATAACCAAAATCGAAGCAGAAGCCACAAAAAGTAGCAACACCCTTGACAACCATCAACCAGTTCTTATCCCTTTCAACTGCTGGGATACCATACCAGAAAAAATTGTCGTTCCCGAACTCAAACCTTTGAAGCTCCATGAACTGAATTACGAGGAGTTAAACGTCGCAAACCACAAACTCAACGACTATTCAAAGGACCTAGACGAATTAGTAAATTAGCCATTCGTCAAAAAGAACATTCCTTGGTTCACCTACGTGACAATATTTTCCATTATAATAATTGTCGCTGCATTTGTCCTACAAACGCTTTGGAGTAAACACAATACAACCAGTGAAAGTCCATCACCTACATCCAGAATTTCCAAATTGTTGCCAAGATTGAGGCCGAACCTCTGACAGAACGAAACTGAAGACATCGAGCTAAGTACTCCAAATTAATTTCAAAAATTGGTTTGTAAAACTTATTTTCCGTAAAAACTATTATTTTAGGTTCTATTATTACGGATCTTAATGCTAATTATATTTTTATTTTTTTATATATATATATATATTTACAATTTACGCTATTTTATTCACTTTCGCTTTCTACAAATTTCATATGTATACAACTCTTATATTTTATTATTTTACAAATTCTATTTTCACAAAAGTTACTGTAAAAGAGTAACTTATTCTTTGTGAGGGGAGTTGTTATATATGTCGTAAACAATACTTAGAATAATAATATGACAACACCGTGTAACCGGTCAAATGAGTCGTTCACATGGTGTCAAATTACACGATATAGGAATTCCCAGGAAATACGCAAATGCCCATCGCACGTGTAAAACTGCTGACTGCTGACAATGCAACAGGTACCTTATAAATGCACATGCGATGGCTGTGAACGTCATTAAGTGTATCGCTTTCATTTATTTCATTTATATTATTTAACGTAACTTTCAAGTAAAATATTTAATTTGTGTTTTAAATAAAAATATATTTTTTAAAAAAGCATTTGTGTTTGTGAAGATATAAAATTGGTGCAAACACGAATCGCAAATAGGTCAATAATACTTTTTTAGGTAAATATTGATCTTGTATAGTTTTATTTTCTTCTCATTTTCTAGTCAGATATAAGACATGAGTACTACAGAAGAGACAAATGTCGCAAAACCTAAAGAGAAAACGTTTGCACAAAAACAAGCAGAACGATTAAAAAAATTGCGTGATCTTCATAGATTAAGGAACGAAGCTGGTACACAAAATCATCAGGAAGTAATAGCTGAAGATGCAAGAAACAAATTGCCGACAAATTGGGAAAGCAGAAAACGCCGAGCTGAATGATTCTGAATGATCAAAATCAAAGAGAAGAAGCCAAGGAAAAAGGTGCAGATTATGACAGAAGAAAACTACTGAACGTATCCGCAATTGTAGCTGAAAAATTCGAAAAAATGAAGAAGAAAAAGAATCCTGATCAAGGTTTTTCTGATTATGAAGCTGCTAGCATTAGGCAATATAACAGGTTGGTGAAAACTCTACCTCCAAAAGAAATGGAAAGATATAAAATTGGCATTGGTATAACATTTCCCGATTACTGGTGAATAAACGTTAAAGCGTATGAGAGTTTTTTAGAAATTAGTGTTTTTTGTATAAGTGGCATCTAATGTTGTACACAAGAGTGAGTCCAACAACGTTTACAACGAAGTTTGCTCCATTCTCCCCTAAAAATAAAACTAACAAAACTCAAAGAATTTTTATCTACCAGCTCAGGAACACTCATTGAACTTGTTTCAAGAGTTATGTAAAAGTATACGCAAAATTAGTCTTTCAGAAAGATCTTCATATTTTTGTCGGTATTAAGTTTTAATTACTGTTTCGTGTTACTCCCACTTCATCCCCGGATGAGTTGGCGGCCCTCTCGCTCTAATCTTTAGTCCTTTCTCCCTCTATCCATCCTTCGAACGGTTTGTAGTAACATTCGTGACAGTAATGTGACTGTATCTGTGTTCAACATCTTCATTATTGTTTCGACAATATTTTGTTTAACAAATTATGTTGTTGATAAAATGTACCAATGAGCGGTTTTTTTAGTTCGATTTCGAAACTGCGGAGTGGCGATATAGACGGTCAGGGTTATTCTGGTAAGCACATAACCTATTTTACAAGTAAACTGCATGTTTTTGTAAGCAAAAGTAAATTATTCCTAAGTTTTTATTGCAAAGTTAGTTCGGAAAATGCCTTCTAAATCGCTGACATTATGTTGTTGCATAACGGTTCAAGTTCAAACTTGTTGTTAAGTTTGTCCTTGCAATTTTAGGTTAGGTTGTATTGTTTTCGTATAAGAGTTAATTGACCTCTTTTTTTAACACGTATTCTCCATTTATCGATCTGTTTATTTTTATTAGATAATAACGTCGTTTTGGAAAATGCAGTGGGAAAATAATAAATACGAATACTTTCCTGTTGTAAATGTCGAAATATTTCGAACAATATGGAACGACGAAAAGGAAAGTTTTAACACAAAGAATTTTAAATTAACACCCAACATTAACTACATTTATAAATTAGGTAGGAGAAAAATAGTAATACTATTAAAAAATATACTCACTGAAATAGAAATCGCAGCACACAGAAGAAGAAGTTTGGTTTAGTATTGTTTTGCTATAGTAAGGAGTACATGATTAAAATTAAAATAAAAAATACCAATGATTTTTTTTAATTAAGTTTGTTATTAATGAATTTGTCCACCGCGGTTACCTATACACTCCCCAACATGTCTTGGCATTGATTCAATAAGGTTGTCTATTTCTTGTTCAGTGCTATCCCATAAATATTGCAAGAAACTCTGTGGTTTCGAATATAATTAATTTTAAAATCTGATATTCACTTAAAAATCAAATATTTACAATATCTGATTCTGAATACAATTTACATCGGATTAATAACATTACCTAAGCTGGACTCACTAATTCATAAAATCTATAATGTTTTACATACCCTACGTCGAATTTTCTTGTCGTTTCGGATGGGTATTACATTTGTTCGCCTAGCGTTGAGAACAGTAGTTTTTGCCCCATTCGAAGATTCTAGTTCTTTTTTTTTATTAACCCAGCGATTGATGGTTTATCGGAAAGAATAATGCGTTACGTTGTTTTAGTCAGGGATGGCGTCGATAAATTTTAGAACAATATATATATATATATATATATATATATATATATATATATATATATATATGTTTGTTTTTAAGTTATGGCGGGCACTAAATGTGTTAGGTGGTTTCCGGGATTTCATCCGCGTAGTCGATAACTGATCCCTGCCGGGATCGATGGTAAAATGACGACGTTTCGGCAGAGTCACATCTGCCCTCTTCAGGTCGGTTCGTATAATTCTCGTAGCCTTCTGCTTTCGCTTCTAGTCTAAGATACGTCGATGATGTATTTGTCATATGGTCTTTCGGCACACAAGAACTTCTTAAGTTTCTGGAACACCTAAATACCATACACCCCAAGATTCAATTTACAGTAGAACTTGAGGAAAACAACCAGCTGCCTTTTCTTGACGTCCTCGTAAGAAAAAACCCCCAGAATAGGCACTTCGACCACACCGTATCTAGAAAGCCAACACACACGAACAAATACTTAAACTACAAATCCCATAACCACCTTTCTCAAATACAGGGAGTTGCCAACACGCTAGTTTCCAGATCCATACGAATGACCGACGACAATAACAAAACACACGAATTGAAACAGATAACTACCGCCCTACGAGAAAACGGATAAACAAACCACACAATCAAAAAGGCAATAGCACAACAACACCTTGAGCCAAAACCAAACTATGACCTCACCGAAAAACCAAAAGCAGTCTTACCATACATCAAAGTGACAACGGACAGAATTGGCCGAATTCTTCGCAGGTATGACATTGCGAAAGCATACAAACCGCACCAGACCATAGGCACAATTTAGGATATGCCAAATCAAAAGTTAAACTTGAAAACCAAGAGGTATATAGTATAACTTATGGAACGTCGGACCATAAAATCAATTTCGATAGTTGCAAACAGATCGCACAAACAACTCATTACAAAGCGAGACTAATTCGAGAAGCCGTTGAAATCGAGAAAAGTGGACATCTAAACAAAAGAGATGACGCCCTTCACCTTTCTGACACATGGAAGACAATTATTCAACATCAAAAGAAAACACAATTAGACACGTAAAACACAAACTTGTCAACAAGTGAGACACCCGACACGGCAGCAAAGGGGGCGGAGTCAACACCGACCAATCAGACGCGATATAACCTCCGACGGAGGCATATAAAATAAAAAGCTCAGGTAGATCACCTCTCAGTTCACCGTAACAACACATTGAGAATGCCAAGTGAGACCTTGGCGAAACGTCTGCAGGATTCAAACAGGAATCAATATAACGAACGGATGTAATCCCGGATAAATATTTATATATATAATATATAATAATATAATAATAATAAGAAGAGCCCAAGAACCACAACAACATTCACCAATACAGTCACAGCAACAACGTGACCATCACCAACGGGACTGATAAATAAGACAGCGCATGAATTGGACTAGCGCCATGAATAAATTTATAATGCGCACGTTTTACAGAGTGACTAACCTTGGCCAGGACAAGACTGGATATCGCCAAATACTGCATCAAGAGTTCTGTTGTGAGTACCCAGAGCTTCAAGTTACAGAACAGAGAGTCGCAGATCAATATCATGTCATCTTGAGAAATGGCCTTATTTCGCCTGATCAACTGGACGAAATAAAGAGCGAAGTTGAGCGCGAATTGTTTGGTCGAAATACAACAGATCCAGAGCCTGAAACACCTTTGGCGCAAAGAGCGGACGAGATTCAAGAACTTCAACAAGAACAGTCAGCCAACGCTGACCTGCTTGAGAAAATCCAAGCAGAAATGGAAAGAGCTCTTATAGAGTATAGTGGAACAGATCCATTGATTAGACCAACTCTTCCCAAACTAAGATCTTCTAAGAAACTGGGAATCGTCTTGCAGGCGAGAACAAATTTATCTTGCCACACTATGTTTTAGGTGTTACTACATTAGAGTCGCTACACACAATCATCTACTGTGCTGCAATTTCCATCTGCAGAACAATTGGGGTCGCAATAAGATCAAAGCAAGACCCTTCCCAATTTAGACAAACACCTCGAATATCACCTTGGCAAAGAAGGCTAGAAGGGAAAATTAATTCTCTTCGGAAAGATATAGAAAGACTTGTCAAGACGATCATGGACAATAACCGAATACCCTCCCAGTGGGATGGAGAAAACATCACCTCTAAGCAGTGTCTGGATAGCCTGCGACAAAAGCTTTCCGTATACACAAGTCGATTGAGAAGGTACAAAACCAGTAACCAACGGAAACTGGACAACGCACTATTCCGAAAATCAGAAAAGGGGTTTTATAGAAAACTCAACAACATCAATAATAATGAAACCCTTAGTTATCCCAGGACCAGTTGGTGTGCAGAATTACTGGATAAAGAAACTTTACGCCACCCACGATAAATTAACAGTACTCATTAATGACTTAATTATCCATCCACACAAGATGCCTAGTTTCCTTACACATGGTGCTACATACCACTTACCAAAGGATAACCTATGTACACAGTACCCAGCAAAGTACAGACCAATCACTTGCCTCCCAACCTTATACAAACTTATAACGTCGTGCATTAATCATCGCCTTTTCAGACATTGTGAGCTAAACAACATAATTACCGAACAACAAAAGGGATGCGCGAAAACCTTGATGGGGTGCAAAGAACAACTAATAATTGATTCCGTTGTCTGCAATCAAGCCCACGCCAAACGACGAAATCTCTACATGGCATATGTGGACTACAAAAAGGCCTTTGATTCAGTTCCACATGATTGGCTCATTCAGGTGCTGAAACTCTATAAAGTAAATAATTGTATTGTTAACTTTTTAGAATATGTCATGAGTACCTGGCAAACCAAAGTCTTTCTGAATGAAGCCGACTGTTCGATACAAATCGACTCTATCCCAATCAGAAGGGGTATATTCCAGGGAGACTCTCTTAGCCCGCTGTGGTTCTGCCTTGCCATGAACCCACTCTCACACAAACTGAACGCGACTAACTTTGGATTCAGTCTCAAACACAACAACGTACAAGCACTAAAGATAAACCATTTGTTATACATGGACGACTTAAAGTTGATGGCAGCTACGAAACAACAGCTGCATGATATGCTTAAAATAGTAGAAGGGTTCTTTCCAATTTCCAATTTGGCCTAGACAAATGCCGGATTATCAATATAGTGAAAGGCAAAATACAGCAGGGGCCCTACGAAATGAGAGATGGCACCTCAATTGAAACCATGGAGGAAGGCCATACTTACAAATACCTTGGAATAAAGCAGGCTCAACGAATTGATCACTCTACCATGAAAAAGGACCTGTCAACAGAGTTCTATAGAAGGGTAAGACGACTGTTGAAAACTAAGCTTAACAGTAAAAATCTGTTTCAGGCTATTAACACTTACGCGTGCTCAGTACTCAGTTACTCATTCGGAATAGTTAAATGGTGCAAGACGGACATTGAACAATTACAACGGAAAGTACGAGTTCTACTAACAAAAGCTCAACATCACCATCCAAAGAGCTCCGTCGAACGTACAACGTTGCCACGGTATGAAGGAGGAAGAGGATTAGCAGATATAGGCAAGTTACGAGATCAACAAATTTCCAAGTTTCTGGAAATGATTACGCAATCATTTCCAGAAACTCACAGAATTTTCTGATCTACACAGAGTCATATGTCAGGTTGATGACTCAACACCTCTGCGACTGACAGATCAACAAGTTCAAGTATACCACCAGACAACTGATCAGAAACTGCTCAAATGGAAAGAGAAGCTGCTTCATGGAAGGCATATAAATGACGTCAACCAAGATTATGTCGACAGTTCAGCGTCGAACTACTGGTTGATCTCTGGTCATATGTTTCCTGAAAGCGAAAGCTTTATATTGGCAATCCAAGATCAAGTAATTCCAACTAAGAACTATCTAAAGTACATCGTCAAAGACCCTTTTATCAACAACGACAGATGCAGATATGGTTGCCAAACATCTAAATCTATCCAGCATAACACAGGAGGTTGCCTGGCGTTCGCTGCAACTGAATACAAAGAACGACACGATGCTGTGGCAAAAATACTGCACCAGGACCTAGCGCTGAAACTCGAGCTATCACAGTCGGTAAGAACACCCTATTATATATACAAACCAGAATCTATTTTAGAAAATAACAACTACAAACTGTACTGGGACCGGACGATATTGACCGATCGGACTGTTGCTCACAATAGACCAGATATAGTTTTGGTAGATAAAGTCTCTAGAAAAACAATCTTAATTGACATAGCTATCCCTAACAACAACAATATAAATATTAAGCAGGCTGAAAAAATAGCCAAATACAGGGATTTAGAGTTTCAAATTCAGAGGCAATGGGACATGAACAACACTCGAACAGTACCAATTGTTATGTCAACAACAGGAGTAGTCCCAAAACATCTATTAAACAATTTGAAATACCTCGGTCTGGACGAACATCTTTACCAACTGATGCAAAAAGCCGTCCTGTTAGGAACAGCCCGGACGGTTAGAAAATTCATGGGGAACTGCAGCCACGACGCCAACGACGGGCCTGATAACCTGGCAAGGGCTCCCACAGAGCTAAACCCTTTTGATGTGTAGTATATCTGGGGTTTAGTGAATTTTCCCCTAAGGGCACACTATATGTGCCTTAGAGGGAGTGTGATGCCATACATCGTATGGTCAAGTATATATATATATATATATATATATATATATATATATATATATTCGGGTGTTCGTTAAAAATTTTCATGAAAAACACTTTAATTCAAGACAACACGTTCCTCGAGACGATCTAAGTCAATTTTTGGGTATAATTCTCAACAATTCCTCATTCAACTCTTCGATGATTATAGAAGAAAAAACATTAAATATGGGAAAGAAAGCTTACTTGAGGCTTGAAGTGGAGACACCTACATATTAAAAGATCGTTTGTACTAATGTAATATTAAAACAAAAATATCCAGTTTAATAGACACATCAAATGGGATTTTTTTATGTGTTATTTTTTGTTCTTTTGATCAAATATTGTTTTCTTTATTGATTTGAGTTTTATTATTTTTTATATTTCTAATAAGTTGTATTTTTCTTGAAATATTCCCCAAAACGATGATTATACCCATACCCAGAAATTGACTTAGATTGTCTAGAGGCACGTGTTGTTTTGAATTTTAATAGAAAAGAAAATTTTCCCGGCGTTTATTCATCAAAAGGAAGCTTTTGAGGGGGCGTCGCAAAAAAAATATTTTTTAACGACCGCCCTAATATGTATGTATATGGAAAAGTCCTTCAAAACATACAATTTTATGAAAACTCGATAAGAGGACTTGACACGGGATCGATTCCCAGCCAATCAAGGTTTTTCTTCATTAATAAAAAATTGTGGTACAAATCCGGGAGGGGGGTACAGTCTCTCCTGACGTAGCAAAAATCAAGCAAGTCGACAGTTGCCTCTTCCTAACCCGCACCGAGACAGCGTGGTAAGGTATGCCTCACATACCCTGTATGATATTCTTCATCTTCTCAATCCTTCCAGACATTTCTTTCCACAAAAAGACATTAAGCTCTTCGTCGGTTTCCTCAAGACCTTAAGTATCTCTGATCAGCTCTTCAGCTTTTCTCTTCATAATACGTTTAGTTCTTCGGAGGCCAATTCCCTTAGCTCTAGCCTTGAGTTCCCGATAAAAACTGCTAAAATTATGTTCTTCTTCTCAGTCCTTAGAGCCAGTTGCTCAATTATTCAGTCCCACAATTCTTTTTCTTCATATCAGTTAGTCAAAAAGACAACTTGTACCTGTCATCAATTCTGTTCAATACAGTCCTTCAGTCAATCTCACAGATCTTAAGCTGTTATTCTTCGTTTTTCTTAAGACCTTAAGTTCTTTATTTCCACAGCTTTTCACGTTCCTCTACAATCTTTCATTCTTCAGGGAGGCTACACAATGAAAAATTGGTCGAATATAGCTGCATATGATGATTATATATGATATGTCACTCAAATAGCAAGTACTTATGGTCGACTTTATACAACCAATTTATTCAACATTTTTTAGCCACCTTGTATAATTGTAACTCTACTTCAGCCTATAATGCAATCATCGTAAATATAATGTTGTTCCACACTATATTTCAGCTTTCTTATCTATGCAACTGTTTATGGGCTACGGTCTACAACAGTTACATTGAAAAAAAAATCCATATCCATCAAATATACACAAAAAATTCCATACAAATCGGTTAAGCCGTTTCGGAGGAACTCGACGAGAAACATCGTGACACGAGATTTTTATATATTAGATATATAGCTATTTGATAGAATACATTTCCGCAAATTTTCAGTTAAAGATCTCCATTCGAAAAAAAGTTTCACTTGCATCGTGATTTCATAAAACCACACCATTTTTTTGTCTTATCAAGCTCAATATAATAATAAACAGTACATTACGTAACAACTAAACTATCCTAATGTATTATTTTCCAATTCATCCAGCTTTAAGCTCCCAGTTTTAAAATATCACGGGGTTATGGTGAATGGGTCAGGTTTAGGTACACAACAAAAGTTTTCTTTTGTTATGAGTTTCTGAGAAATGAAGTTTGTGAAATACTTAGGATTACACGATTTTCTTTTCACAATTTCTGCTTTGTTGTAGATACGTCTCACTTTAGCTAGAGAGATTAATAAAAATGTTCTTTTAAGAGAAACATTTCGTTTTAAGTAAAAGCAGAAATCAGCAATTCCTAGTAAAGGTTTCCGTTTTTTTTCAATCTCTTAGCTTCTAGGACATTTACAATTCGCCTCATAGATTTTTATGATTATTTGTCTTATTTTTTAATTATCTTTATTGATTGCAACTATTTTGCTTTGTTGTTTGAAAATAAACGCCAAATAATTTAATCTACACTTGGAAATAAAATCAATTAAATCAAGATTTAGACAAACATTTTTAATCTTTTTTAACGACATCCAAAAAGGCGGAGGTTATCAATTCCTCGGCACGTTTTTAGGGCTCTGTATATACAATATACGGATACCTTTATAATATCACTTCGGATTTCTGCCTCTCTCACATCACAGCAATTTTCTCCTAAACTACTGGACGGAAGAGGTTGAAATTCGGTATCAATGTATAGGGGCAAATTTAATAATTAGATGAAAATTAAAAATATATTTTTTTCAAACGCGTCATGTAATATATCAAATGAAGAGGTCCCATTCTGAGGAACACAAATATATTTTTTTGATATTTAAAAAAATACTTAAAAATATATTAACGAAAATATACCAAAATTTACCCATTCGCCCCCGCCCTTATCTCCGAAACTATAAAACGTAAAGTTTTGAAAAACTTAGAGGTATTGGGTCTGACCTGAAGTTTACTGGAAAAATAAGAGAAACCTCTACTTTTAATTTTGGGGGGCAAATTACAAAATTAAATGGAAAATATAAAATTAAAACTGTTTCTAACCCATCATGTTATATATCAAATAAAAGAACTCATTATGACGAAAACAAGTATATTTTTCCCATATTTTTAAAATTAATTAAAAGATATTAACAAAAATATAAAAAATTTTACCCCCCCTTATCACCGAAACCATAAGCTGTAAAATTAAAAAAAAAAATAGAGGTATAGCCCCTCACCTGAACTTTACTGGAAAAATAAGGAGAAACCCCTAATATTCATTTTGGGGGGCAAATTATAGAATTAAATGGAAAATAAAAAATTATAATTGTTTTTAACGGATCAAGTAATATATCAAATCAAAGGGCTCGTTATGACGAATACTAATTTTTTAATAAATATTTTAAAATATATTAAAAAAATATTTAAAAAATTACCCATTCTCCCCTTTATACCCCAAACTATAAGAGTTATATTTTTTTGTTTACAGGAAAAATACGAAGAAATCCCTAATATTAATATTGGGGGCCAAATTATAGAATTAAACGGAAAATAAAAAAATATTTTTTTAATGCATCATGCAATACATCAATTCAAAGGGTTTATTATGAGGAATACAAATATATATATTTTCATATTTTTTAAATTAATTGTTTGCAAGATATTAACATAAAGATACAAAAAATTCTCATTTGTCACTTTATTTCCGAAACCATACAACCTAAAAATTTTGAAAATAATTAGTGGCACTGGGACTCACTTGAAATTTATAAGCAAAAATATTAGAAAACCCCCATAGTAATTTTAGGGACAAAATATACAATTAAATGGAAAATAAAAATTCAATTATCAAACGCATCATGTATGATATCAGATAAAAGACTCATTATGTGAATTACAAATATATCATATTTTTAAATCATTTGTTTATAAGATATAAACAAAAATATTAAACATCGACTTAATTCCCACTCTAGAAACTACACTATTTAAATTTGGAAGAATATATTTTATTTGTATTTTTAAAGACAACAGATTTAATAATTTATAATTTAGTCAGAGGTTTCGATTTGTAAAAAATAATTTTCTTTCCGAGAAATAGCAGTAGTTTACCATATTTTTCTTTTGAAATACCGTACTAGTGCCTTTGGGAGAAATAAAAAGAAAACGCCCCTTAATGCATAATCGCTGTGTACCAAATTTTATTATAATATTACAGTGTTTTCCTAAGTATTAAATATGATCATTATTTGGAAACTATACCCAGTATCTCAAAATTTAAGACATATAGGATATATGTTTTTTTCATAAACAGAACCACCTTAAATATCTTCCTTTTGAAACACTCTGTATTCCCATATTGCCACATCGTATAACAGGGTAAAATTAATAAGTTTCAACGCCTACTTTTTGATTTGATTTATTTTTATTTCGTTTTTTTTTTTGTATTGAACCGTTTATTTATTTTGATAACATATCTGATATTTGTTAGTTGTTTCAAGTATAATTGTAAGATTAGTCTACTCGCTTAATTGTCCCTTAATTTATCGTATGCTAATGGCCACTTTATTACTATTTTTATCTCACATTATCATTTGAGATTTTATACAATGCACGTGGATCCAGTTAATTGTTATTGTTGGCTGCATAACTGAAATGTAGGTAATTAAAAATTTGATCAAGTGCGAGTTGTACTCGCATACTAAGAGTTCCCTACCACCTTTAATATGTAGGTGAATCAAAGTATACATTTTTCTAATATTCCAGTTTGAGAAAAGCAGGAAATGAGTGCATTTTGTTATATTTACCTTAATATCTTTTAAACTAAGCGTTTTAAATATATTTCTCACACAGAGACTTATTTTAACTGTTATGTGATTTCCTTGATTTTTATAAAAATATTTATTTAATTTTCTAATTTGGCCCTCAAAATTAATATTCGTGTTTTTTTTACTAGTAAACTTTCAGTGAAGCCCTAATGTCGGAATTTTAGGTTCAGTAGATTTGAAGAAAATTATTACTTTTACAAAAATACAAATAAAATATATTTTTAAAAATTTTAGATCTTGTAGCTTTTGACATAAAGGGGAAATAAGTCGATGTTTAATATTTTTGTTAATATCTTTTAAACAAATGATTTTAAAAATATGAAAAAATATATTTGTATTCATTAATTTGATGTTTTAAATGATGCGTTTAAAAAAAGTTATTTTTTTTTTCGTTTAATTCTGTAATTGCCCCCAAAATTAATATTAGGGGTATCTTTTTATTTTACTGTAAAGTTCAAGTAGAGATTATAAGCCTATTTTTTAGATGTTAGGTTTTATAGGGGGAATGAGTATTTTTTATATTCTTTTAAACGATTTATTTTCAAAATATGAAAAAAATACAGTTGCATTTTTCATAATAAGCCCTCCCATTTGTTGCATTGCATGATGCGTTAGAAATAATTTTAATTTTATATTTTCCATTGTATTCTGTAATTTGTCCCACAAAATTAATATTAGGAGTTTCTCCTTATTTTCCAGTAAAGTTTAGGTGAGGTCCTAATCTCTGTTATTACACATTTATAAGTCATAGTTTTGAAGATAAAGGGGGATGGGTAAATTTTTTGATATTTTCGTAAATATCTATTAATTAATTTATTTTTCAAATATGGAAAAAAGTATGTTTTTATATGCCATAATGCTCCCTTAGATTCGATATATTAAATGATGCCTTAGGAATATATTTAATTCTATATATATCATTATTTCTGTATTTTGACCTCAAAATTAGGGGTTTCTCCTTACTTTTCTTGTAAAATTAAGGTTGGACCCTATATCTTTCTAAATTTTACGGCTTATAGTTTTGGAATTATGGGGGAAGTGCATTTTTAGGGTTCCGTATATATATCGATACCCTTATAATATCACTCCAGATTTCTGTCTGTGTCACATCACAGCCATTTTCTCCTAAACTACTGGACGGAAGAGGTTGATATTTGGTATCAATGTATAGTTTGGTGACCCGATCAGGCGTACATATAGTAAAAGAAAAAATGTTGGTTTTAGGGGTACTTCTGGGGGAAAAACTAAAAAAATCGACCGTTCCCCCCCTGATCTCCGAACCTACTGAGCCTAAAATTTTGAAAAAAATAGGAAATATAGAACGTTGCTCGAACTTTACAGGAAAAATAAGGAGAAATCATTAATATTAATTTTGGGGGGCAAATTATAGAATTAAATAAAAATTTTTTTATAAGAATTCAAACAAAAATGTTTTTTTCTGTTATTGACAAAACGGTCGAAAATAAATAGAGAAAAAAGTATGTGTCTTATATTACTGTTTACGTTAAATAACATGTGCTACTTCGTTCTTCGACATGCAAGTCATAAGGATCCTATTTAGGTTGATGAAGGTGGTTTTCGGCCCGTAATTTGTTTACAAATTTCTCTACAGATTTATAAAATATTAACAATTTTAAGTAAATAAATTATTTTTGTCCAAATCGATATTTTCAACATTTTTGAATTTGAAAATTCAGTAACATTGTTTATATAAATTGCAGTTATGAAGCATCCGACCATTTAAGAAATAATTTAGGATATAAGCTAAGACTATTTAAATTTAGAGTTACACTTACTAATTACAGAACTCGTTACAGATTCAGACAATAGCTAAATGTGAACTAGAATATAATGGGATTAAAATTTCTAATAATTAGTTCAATTACAAGAACTGCTCGAAGTGACCACCTTGCATTTCGAGGCATAATCTGCTTGACGCTTCAATGATTTGCGAACTCCTTGAAAAATTCTAGGTGTCAGGTTTGCTAAATTCAAAATGGCGGATCCAAGATGGCGAATGAAAATTGAAAGTCAGTCCTTTTGCACCAAACTTCGCTGATCACGAATCTGATAAACAAAATTTAAGATGCAGGATCCAATATGGATGGTGAAAATAACCCACGAGAAGAAAATTGTCCGCCATCTTGAATTTTGTAAATTCCGGATTCATGATCAGGGACCCCAAAAACCTCTATACCAATTTTGGCGTGTACCTATCGGTTGATTTTAAAATATTTAATCCGTCATGTTGGATCCGCCATTTTGAATTTGGAAAACCTGACCTCGTATAGGTGACCAGACACCCTAAAAAACACCAATTTTGGTGTAATTAGCTATTTTTTTCAAATATTTAATACTTTATGTTTTCTCTGTAAAAAAATTTAAAAATTGATGTGTCAAAAGATTGGCAAAAAAGAGACCTTTAAAAAGAGGTATCACATGATAGCCCTTTATATTTAAACTTGTAGAAGTGATATTCACCCCCGCTTAGTGCTTGAAACTGCTGGGTGACCGATATGTGGAAGATTAGCCGTAGGCTAAACTCCGCCTTTTGTTTTGGAATGTATGTGTATACTGTATAGATATATGTATCACATAGATGAAACAATAAAGAGGCTTTATTTATTTATTTATTTATATGTGTAAAATGTGTCCCTCGAAAATATAATTATTGTTTGTTTTTTGTCTTGTTCTTTTAAAGATAAAGTTAGTTTGGGTGGCTAGTTTTGAAATGTAAGCCCTTAGGATGTCGATGATTTTAGAACTTGTATTATTTTTACTGTATTATTACACAGCAAACACAAAGATTTAACTTTTTTGAAGCAATATGGTAAGCACTTAACAATATTATCCAGTACCTATATATGAACTATCTTTTTTGTATTCTCATTGTAATTTTGTTCTATTTAAAGATTATTGTCTACAACAAATTCCCTTGCGTGTAACTATACATTCATAAGATCAAAAAAATATAAGAATGAAACCTACAATCTGGCTTAACGTGTAAAAATATAGTTATTGTGACAACAGAAATGGAATATCTTTGGATATCTAGCTTTGCATAGTAATAATAAAACAAAACGCAAATTGAGATTGTATATAACGAAATGTGGTGACAAAAATTTCTCCCTCCAATTTAAATGTAAATTCAAAAATAAAGGCAAACAAAGTTGCGTGACCTTATTACGATGCTTGAATCTCATGAATTTTATTAAACAGGAATATTTTCGCTGGAATATTTAAAGCTTTTGACACGTCAGATCCTAATCATAAAACTCCAGTTTCATTGGTATTCAGAAATTTCTAATAAAATTGAATAGCATGTGCCATCTTTTTGAATTGAATGTCTGTAACTGGTTAGGTTAGGTTCTTCAGTTCTTTGTCCATACATCAGTCTGTAGAAATTTGTTCATAATGTGAAAGAAATTGACAACCTGCCAGAAGTTACGTATATGGTGCCCAGTATATCGGTGCAAACAAAACTTTAGAGAAGTAATAATCATTGATATTGTTAACATAAAGGCAGCCACATCTTCTAATAAACAAATATTGATTCACAATAATTTGGTCAAGTGCGAGTTGCGTTCATGTACCAAGGGTTCCGTACCACCTTTAAGATTTATTATAATGTATGTAAATCCTAATAGATATTTCTCTAATTGTACAGTTTTAGAGTAATTGAAATTTCTGATATGTTCTTTAATTGTCTTCTAAATATTATTTGTGGCATATTCTTGATTATTTTTATGTGTTCTTGGGAAGTAACACCAAAATCGAAACAAAAATCTGTATATTTAAGGAACCAAACGTTTCCAGGTCTATTCTGACCTTGTTTTGATGATCCTATTAACGTCATAAGGGAGAGCATAGGAAAAACCTTATGAACTGCCCCGATATTGGGTTGTTCAAAAGAAGATGGCCTATACTAATTTCTTCCTTAATTGTCCACATACGATTGAACTCTACTGAAGTAGAAGCGATACCATCATCTCCTTTCAAACGATTTACCGCAGACTCTTTTATTTTTCGTTTTATGTTATGTTGTTCTTTGATTGATAAATCGCTTCTACTTCTGAATTCTACAGAAGTAGAAGCGATAACCATAACGATCGAATTCTTTCAATCGTATCTGGTTACCGATAATTAAGGAAGAAATTAGTAATGACCATCTCATT
Source organism: Octodonta nipae (assembly GCA_034190945.1). NCBI lineage: Eukaryota > Metazoa > Arthropoda > Insecta > Coleoptera > Chrysomelidae > Octodonta > Octodonta nipae. Next base: position 15,314,614 of record CM067222.1, read on the forward strand.
TTGAACAACCCAGTATCGGGATAGTTCATAAGGTTTTTCCTAGGTTTCCCCTTATGACGTTAAAGGGAACACTGAAATAAAAGAATTTTTTGATCACATTTTTTGCGAATGAGTTATCTTATATCAAAGTCGTACCTAGGAACGCCACTTACAAATTCTTAAGACAATTCTTTCAAGTTATTCCAACTTGAAAGCTGTTTAACTGTAATACATGATCTTTAGAATTTGTTGTGCATCCTGTATATCTAGAAACAACAATTTTTTTTATGTCAACTTAAATATCATATGTCCAACTTTAATTTTGCATTTTATATTTTCAATAAATGACTTTAGCCATTGAGAACGAGATCAGAATATACTTGGGAACGTTTGGTTCCTTGAATTAATAGATTTTTGTTTCGATTGTGGTGTTATTTCCCAAGAACATATAAAAATAATGTTCTTTAATATCTTACAAAACAATGCTTATACATGATGCACTTGATTTTTGTAAAAATATTTTCTATTGTAGGATTTTCGCTGTATTTTACCAATAAACATTCGGTGAAGCTGAATTTTAGGCTTAGTAGTTTGGTAGATAAAAGGGAGACTGGATCAAATGTTAAATAATAAATTGTTTATTTCTCTATTCTGGTCTGTTATGGTTTTGTTTTAATAATGCTTATGTTTCATTAGTTTAGATTTTTGTTGTCATTTTTAACGTGGCTTTCAAGAGATTTATTTCCCGATTGTAAATCCTGCCTCTTTATCTGAGGCGATATTTTGTTTATTGTCCTTACCTAGGGTGCCACCCTAACCTTAAGACTCGCTCGACATTTATGCCGGCTTGGAAATCAAGTTGGTTGGTATTACGAAATTTTAAAAACACTTTTGACTTTTTGAAATATTTAAATACCCTATCACACCCGCATCCTGTCAGTTTGATTGTGTGACGCTTGAGCAGTTAGATTTGTCCGATAAACAGATGTTTTCAACAGACAAAAATGAATCAAGTATTCGTAATGCTTGAAAAAAAAAGAAGACCATCCGCAACATGCTGATATACCAACTTTCTCAGAAAAATATTAGCAGTGTAAAGCATTTCGTTGATACTTTCGAGGATTTATGACGATATAGCACGAATTTTAAGTTATTTCAGTTAAAAACAGTTTTCAACACGAACTAGCTATATTAGGCATAATCAGGACCCGAAAGCCTAAGGTTACTAAGGCGGCCTATACACTTTCAATAATATCTGTATCTGTAGGGGTAATTAATAGACGCGAGATGTAAGACCGACATCTAGGATATTCGGGGAAACTAGCACAGAACGGTTCCGAAGCTGGAGTCGTTCCGTGGCATTCTAACCTAGGAGTTATGGGAGAACAGCAATTACACGGAACGTCTCCAGATTCGGAACCTATGTGTGCTAGTTTCCCCGAAAATCCTAGATGTCGGTTTTACATCTCGAGTCTACAAATTTACTGCTATGTATCAAATACATAAATAAGTGTTCGAGAGGACATTCCATTGTGGGAAGCGCAACTGATGAAACCAAAAACAATATACATCATATATATTGTTTTGCGTGCAAAAGAATGGCCCCTCGAAGAGAATGTAGGGGTAATAATGAAAAAAATGATTGAGAAGATTTTTGAGCGAGCTTAAATTTTATTGCGCCATATTGTTTCTTGCTCCGTGTAGGGCTGATAATGCTTAATATTTTTTAGTTTACTGTTTAGAGCGGTTGGGAGTCACGTGTAGCATAGGACCATATATTAAAATGGCGGAGTTTATGGTAAAAGATAGGGAAAGAGAGTTTTTAATTAAGTGTATAGAATTATATAGAGTCTACCGGATTTGTGGTAAATAAAAAACACATGTTGCTCGCACGAAAATATTGACGGGAATAGTTTGTTAATTTTATTGCTGAAAATTATTGAAAGTTTGGGTTCAAAAGGGGTATTCTATATTATTGCATAATAAAAATATTGCTCAATATTATTGTAGGTGTATAGGGCGCCTAATGAGGAAATTTAGAACTACCTTACATTATCGGTTGTACTAATAAACAGGTCAACCACTCATCAACAAATGAATACTCTTTGTTAGTTGTCTCACGCCCTGTTAGTTGTCAATATCAAATTCAATTATAAAACCCCATCACATATAGACAGGACAGTATCAGTTATGAAAAGACCATGAATTCTTATTTCTCAAACTCTTCTGAAGACAACACTTTCAATTAATTCCATTTGAAAGCATCTTACCTATTAAATACGCTCATTGGAATTTTTTGTGGTACCTGGTATATCTAAAATAAAACAAAAATAAGGTTCAGGAAACAGTAACTGACTAGATCGTGCTATACACAGCAAAAATATTTTCAGTTGATTACTTTTTTTGTTTTAGCTCTTCTCTACCTGCATTTCAAGCGTAATTCCCTGAATGATATATCTTCTGTCAGATTACAGAATCCCTTTCACATTTGTCATATATTTTGTAATGTCCAGAGCACAATTCATCTTATTTAGCGTCAGTAATGATTAAATAACTAAACTGGTCAACGAATAATGTGTGTAACTTTATAACTGAATATTGTCAAATAATTTTCTGAAATATTACGACTATTAGTGTCAGCCTTTCTTCATACATATTACACTTTACATCATTATCAACTTGTTAACTTAAATTAAAACGAATTAAATTATATTCGGTTCAGAAAGGGATCCTCAAAATTAAGCAAGAATTTCGAATAGGATATCATCTGCTTAATCAAATTTGATTAGCAAACGGAAAGTATTGCTCAACCCAATACGCTACCTTCAATAACACATTACAATGCCTAGAATACATCGGAATAATTCAGTCTGATGTTTCAAATAAATGACAAGAACATAACCAAACATAACCTCGCTAGAATGTAACATTTGTGACAATCAAAACAATAATACAGAAAAATTGTTAGTCTGGACAGAACAAAATACTTTTATGGAGTTTCAGTAGTAATTGACAAGTAAATAAACAGAAAAATCATCCTATTTGCACAAATCGTTTTAGCTCATTCAAATTCAAGTAATGAACATAAAAGCGAGAATCTAGCATCTGAGGAAGTACTTTTTTAAATATAGTCAAATCAATACAGGAAATTGCAGCATCGGAGTCGCAAAATCGTCACTGAATGAGGGAAGGTCACACTGAGTATCATACTAATGTGAACATTTGGGCTGGCATAATAAATACAAAAGAATTAGACTATATTTAATTGCCCGGCATTAACCGGAGCAACGTACCTGGATTTTTTGGATAATGTTTGAATACCTGAATTAAAACATTCTCTGATACTGTTAACCCTGCAGACATTAATAGAAACATATGGTTTCAACAAGATGGAGCTACACCACATTACTAACTTGAAACACTAATAATTACTAGTGGTCGAAATTTGACCAAAATCATGGTTAAAAATTTAAAGATATTATACCTATAAAAATTTGCCTATTTCCAACTTTTTTTCTACTATTCTACACTTTTTTGTGTACTTATACAAAATACTTCACCACCATTATAATTAAGCAAACAATTATTTTGCAAATGATAATAATTTCGGTTTGATTGTCTTACGGTTCCAGTTAATGTATATGTACAATGCTAAGGCATATTCAATAAGCAAAATCATAATACTATTAAATAAATTAAAAATATAAATACACTTCGAGAGTTCAAAACGTCAGTAAAAATCAGTAATTTTTAGAAAGTCTTGGTTTTAATTATTAGAAAATATATTTAATAATTTTGCCCTTTAACGGTGGGAAGTTTAATGGCGCTAGTTCAGCTATTATAGAATAGCAATGTCAGAAATTTTACGGAAAATTTTGGCGATTTGACCCATTTTTTTTATTAATAACACTAAAGGTCGGTAATTAGCAGTTAAAACACTCAAGAAAATTAGTTTACAAACAGAAGGAAATGGTACCGAAATCTTTTTCAATAAAATACATATTTAAAATGTCAGTATGTACATTTTAGGTAAAAGTCATTCACCCTGTATTAAAAAGCACGATTTTGTAAGAATAGTTTATTAAATAATAAATTAATAATGAATATGACATTTTTAAACTTAAGTTTTTCCAAAATGCTTTCTTCGAATACTTCACAATTATTATTACATACATATTATTACATACGTACTTACATATTATTAGAACTTAAACTGCAATCTGTTGTATAATCTCAATAATTTCAATTTAAGTGACGAACTTAGCTATGACTATTTCTGTATTACATCAAAAACATAAAGAAATATAATGCACCTGTTCTTAATTTATGTTAAATGATACTTTTAATGTTGACAATTTTCGTAAGTGTATTGAAATTGAAATTTGTTAAATAATACATTGATATTTTCACTCTGTATTGAAAAGGTAAATTTACATAACGGCTACCAATCTTACGATATGTCAAACTGAAATGAAAATAATTTAAATTTGCTAAAAGAAATGTGGCCGTGAACATTAAATTATTGCCATGATGTCAGATCTAAATATTTATCTTAAATCTCACTTTTTGTATTCATATCATCGGCTTTCTAATCTTAGTTAAATTGTTTGAAACTGTTAGCCTTTAAAATAGAAACATTTTATATTAAAAGCATAGTGTTAAAATAATCAAATATTATTGGAAACACATTGATCAGTTGCCACACAATTTTAATTTTAGTTGACAAACCATATTTAGTAGCAAATAAACGGTTACTATCATATAATATAAACTTTTCTGCATGAGATCTAAATAGCATGATAATGTGGAATAACTTTCGGAACCGATCAAAATTTATTAGTTTTTTGTTTAATTTAGTTTGTTTTTCGACTCAACCCATCTTACGATTTTCTGTCCAAGCAATCTGGCGGAACTGTTTGGCACTGACAGTTTGGACGTAAATTATGATTTTTTATTTTATTTTATTTAATGAATGAAGCAATATTATAAAAAAATTACTCATTCTGCACTGAAGGTCGTCAATAGATACAAAACAAAAGAAAAATAAAGAAAATCGGTGTAGGGACAGAGGAGAAAATGGTACCGAACCGATTTGCCTTTGCCTATTTATATATAGATTTCACAAGATACACAATCGAAATTTGATTTTTATTCTTACTAACATCCAAAAAACAAAACGTCAGATATTGTCGAATAGAAAAACTCTTTTAAACGCGATATTACCCCTTTTCATTTAAATTCTTTAGGGGGTTGAAGGCAGTCAATAATTTTATTCAAACAGGGTAATTTTATATACACGGTATTCAAAAAGTCCGAGAGTACGGCTGATTTACCCAGTGGGAAATCATTTTAGAGGAGATGATAATAGCCAAAGATTTCATGTGCAAATATGGGCTTGATATTTTCAACGCTTGATTAGGCTCCGAGCCACGAGGGCTATGGGGAAATACGGTAGAAAAATAGTTTTTGAGGTTGCTGATGACGAATCTGAGGTCAATTATTGACAACTCATCAGATTTGTCATCAGCAACCTCAAAAACTTATTTCTCACCGTATTTCTGCATAGTACTCGTGGCTTGGAGCCTAATGATGCTTTACCACAATTTGACCTTCACTGCTCATCCAGGTCTTGTCATAAAAATTTTAAGGCCAAAGTTGGATGTGAAATTTTTCGCTCTTTTCATTTCCGACATAAAAAAGGGTTCCCATATGAAAAAATTGACTTGACCTTCATATGACCTTCAAGGTCATAGTCAAGGTCAAAACGGACGTAGCCATTGGGTGGCCACGGGAAAATATTAAAAGTTATCCATTTAACTATTTCCTCCAAAATGCTTTCCCACTGAGTAAATCAGACGTACTCGGACTTTTTGAACAGTGTGTATAAAAATGTACCTGTTGCAAGATTTTAGATTTACATTCATCGGTTACTTTAAGACATTACTGTATAACATCAAATTCCAGAATCTCAATTAATTTACACACCGGAAATGTTAATTAACATGTTTTTGAATAAGTGAACTAGAATAATACCTCTGCGTTTCCATTTGAGTCTGATAAATTACTCTGGGTATTTACCTTACCTGCAAGGTTTATATTTCGTTTTTGCTTGTAAAGCAAATATATTTCTTTAGGTTAATCCTGTGTAACATAAATCTCTATAATACATTACGAGTCGTAAAGTTTGCATTTAATTACTATTCTCAGTTCTAGCAACCTATGTTTTATGTGAAATTGTACTAGTGACATAAAAGGAGCAGAAACCAATATAAGGTCTATTCATAAAAATAAAATAGTTGGTATTCATTACAGTTAGAAATTATTTCAAAATACTGTAAAATAACAAATAAAGGATTTTGTACTTTTTTAACTTAATGTATTTGTTCCCTATGAAATTAATAGAAATGCAGGGTGTTCGGTAGAAATTTTGCCAAACTTGGAGGGCAGATAGGTTTTTGTTTTTCTCATAATTTTTTTTTTCTTAATTTTCAGATTTTTACATTTGACTGTTGTAAGTTTTTTATGTTTCTCTGCATGTTCACCAAATAAACTTAAATCGAATCTATGATGTTTGTTTGCTCATGTGCATTTGATATTTCACACAAATAATTGCTTGAAAAAACTATAAGAGTCCATAAATGGCGAGGTTCCATAAAAAGTGATTAAGTTAAACCCTTTATCACATTACAAAGAAAAATAAGCAGTACATCGAGAACTTCGAATGATTACATATTGATTGCAACTTACAAGGTTAGGTTAGGTTAAACTACAAAAAATAAAACATACAAGTTGCAATAATTTGTTATACATTTTGTTCAAACAGGCTTCTACCGCTACGGATGCAATCGCGACACCTTTTTCTGACTCCTATAGTGGTAGTCGCATCTCATCTCATATTATTTCAAAAGCAGCATTTATTCTTTCTCTTAATTGTTCTTTGGTTTCTATTTCTCTCTCGTAAACGAGTTGCTTGGCCCGTCGACATACAAAAAAATCAATGGGAGTCAGGTCTGGCGACCTTGGAGCCCATAGTATGGGGCGAGTTCTCTGAATTCACGTGTTTGGGAATGTAAGCTCCAGGAGCTCTCTGACAGTTCGCCTATAATGGCTGGGACTGCCAACTTTTGTGAATATTATTGGTCTGTCTTCCAAAGATTTCATCAAGTACGAATAAATCATTCATTAAAAGTTCGTCATTTAGAGATAAAAATAGACAGCAAGGAGCAGCTAAGGGAAATAATCAATGTTGCGTTCCAAACAATGCGGGATGCTCGAGATTATTAAAAGAAATCCGATTGGAAGACAGACCAATAAAATTGGCCAACAAATAAAAAAATATGGCTATCCAGCATGTTACAAACGAACAGTCAGAGACATCCTGGAGGTTTCATTCCCAACCTCTTGAATTGAGAGAACTGGCCCTATACTATGGCCTCCAAAATCGCCATCGCCAGACCTGATTCCCTTTGATTTTTTTGTATGTGAACGGGTCAAGCAACTCGTTAGAGAGAGTTAGAAAAAGGTGTCGCGTTTGCATCCGTAGCGGTAGAATCCCGTTTGAACAAAATTGATAGCAAATTATTGCAACTTGATGTATGTTTTATTTTTTGTAGTTCTAACCTTGTTACAATCTCAAATTTTAGTACGATACTTATTAGTTTCCAATACGTGTGATATATCGTTGGAACCGGGTTGAAGAAGAGGAGTTTTTGTAAGAATTCGAAGTTCTCGATATGCTTCTAATATTTTTTGTGTTATGTGATAAATTGTTAAACTTAATTACCTTTTTATGGAACTTCGCCATTTGTGGATTCATATAATGTTTTCAAACAATAATTTGTGTCAAATACAAATGCAGATGAGCAAGCAAACATCATAGATTAGATTCAAGTTTATTTGGTTAAGATGAAGTGAAAAATAAAAAAGTTGCAACAGTTCAAATTTAAAAATCTGAAAATTAAGAAAAAAGAATTAAATTTAAAAGAAACAAAACCGTAGTATCTCTAGATCTTAATTGGGCTACTTAATATAGCATATGAGCCCACTTTTCTGCCCTCCAAGTTTGGAGAACCTTCTACAAAACACTCTGTATAATGCAAATTAATAGGATGGTTGTGCTAGTATCTGCATTAAAAATTTTATTCCTTCGAGTTGTTGCAAGTGTTATTTTATATTATCCCCTGTTCCTTGAACCTCCCAAATCTTGAATGGCTGCACGACAGTCTTTTATTAGTTCGCCACTGTATATGAGAGGTTACCAACTTGCGATTTCTTTGAATATTCTCTTTACGTTGGTTAAAATTAGGATGTAATGATTTGCATAGAGTTTGCGATGCGATCCCAAAACTATCTACACTGTTTGAAAAAAAATGTCATGTCGAACAGTAAATAATCAACCAACTGATCTGAAAGCATGTTTCAACAGGTCCCTTGGTGAAGTTGTAGCACACATTTATTTCAGATTTCTTTTTACTATTCACCTTTATTTTTTTGATGAATCATAAACAAGGAAATAACTGGATCTGCTTTGGCACGTACGACACCACAAAATGAAACACTAAAGCATACAGAACTAACATCTTCCTAAATGATTGTGACACTAACCTGGTATTTATAAAATCAGAAAGCTTAAAATTTAACATATAACCTATCTTGGACTGCTCACAATTGCTAGGCGGCTGCTTTTTATCGGGAACGGGAACAATAAGGTGTGTAGGTAAGATATTAAAACACAAAATTTAATTTTATTAAGGGCGCCATTTGGTTAAAAAACCGGTAACTGAACATACTTTAAAACCCAAAAAAACTGTAGGAGGTTGTGATGCTTTTTCACACCCGCTAGATGAATACTGTATATGTTCCTTCTGTTTTGTTTTCGCAAAAATAATAATATATTTATCAAAGTATGGAGCTTTCACGGCCGGTGTCAATGAATGCACTATATTTTTTCCGGGCTATTTTGCCATGGTCTATTGGAATGTCTTCCGGACGTTTCCTCTGCAACAACCCCAGCGCTGCTGAAGATTTCTGCCGCAGTTGCAGAGGAAAACATTTTCATTTGTGCTTACTTAAAAAAAACTCTTTAACAAATCGATAGGCTCAGGTTAAATAAAAAATATGCAAAATGTAAAAAGAGAAGAGTTAAAAGAAAATATGGAAATATATGATAAAAAGAAATGCGACACTCTTTATAATGATTAAATTTTGAATTATGTCTGTAATAGTGAAAAATTTATATGATTACTAATGTTATAAAGGTAAAGTTGAAAACAAAATGTACTCAACTATGATTCTATAATCAAAATGATCTGTACAAAAAAAGATACTGGTATAAACTGTTAACAGAATAAACCTACCTTTATTTATATTATACTTCTAGCCCTTGAAACTTAAAGCCAAGTATTTCACAAATCATCTGCCATCAGAGACTACACTTCGTCTACCAATAGCTGTGCAATAAACGAATCCCCTGACCTATTTGATGAAGAGCTAAGTTTCAAAAAAGCGACTGCAATATAACATAAACTCTAAATATATAACTTCCGCCCACATTATTCTGCACCGAAATATTTTTAAATATGGGACCAACTTCAATAAACAAAAGAACACTCCAAACAACATCCCGCTTTCCATCGTAGGGGAATGATTCCAATATTAAGGCAAAATCTCAAGGTAAAACAGAAAAAAGGATACCAACGTAAAATGCTAAAATAGAATATTGCATATGATGACTTTATTTCTACACAAAATGGCCGTGTTGACCTATCTGTGACAGGGATTGACTTTTAATTTAAAAATTCCTGAACCATCGGCATATCTTCCAAATTACTCTAAACGCCATGGAATATATAACTCAACAATCGTCTTCTCCGTACCTTTCAAAATATTTTAAGGCAGTTTTTCTTTAGCAAAGCGCCACTATTACCAAAAAATTCACACACCGCATTAAGGTGACGACTTTTGTTTAACGACATCAAAACGAGAAGAGAGAAACTAAGTCGGCTGACAGGTCCGACTTGATTTTTTTCTACACGTTACAAGATTAATAATTATTAATACTTATGAACAAATATGTGAAGGATTAAGTCATTCACAGGCCATATACGCAATTAAAATATGGTGAATTGTGAGAACTTCTTCAATATATTCCGTGTTATGTAGAAATTTTAAAATTTATGGCGCAAATAATTTAATTTAGTCGGCCCAACACAACTATACAAATCAACCCTAACCGACAAATTTGACTACTATAAATGTCAAAATTCCGTATACGTTTGACCATTAGAATCTCTTGTCGCACACGAACGTCGAGAATACCAAATATACGTTTATTTATGTCAACTTTCATTCGATTAATCATCTTCCGAGTGGTAGAGCGATCGAATGGTTTTGAGAATCGGGCCCCAGTTTTCTATTTAAAGAAATATCACTTCTACCAATTGAAACGGGAAACATACGTGAGCATATCGAAAACCCTCATAACAAAACAAAACATATTATCCTCGGTAAAGTATTTAGTGCTTAAAAATAATTAATGGTGAAATCCTGTCAGGACTATTACCGTATAACATCATCTGTTAGTTTGAGACATTGATTGAAATGTATTTGTTGTCACTGGGACCAAAGAAATAGAGAACAAGATAAATCGTCATAAGGCGCTTAGAGAATCCCAACAGGATTTCCAATAGGGAATACTTTCTAATTAGACCTCAAATCAACCGTAATCAACAGTTCGTAAATCAATAAACTAACACCATCTTTCATTTAATGGGTTGTTAATGCCACTGAAATACTGTTGGCGAGAATATTGGATTTCCATGTTCGAGTTTGTGATATTTCGTTTTTTTTTTTATTTGAGATAATGATGTATCTGTGCTTTTTCATGGGCTCGTTCTTGCTTGTTACAATTATCAATTAGTTTAATTTAGAATATCAAAGTTAACCACATCAACTGATACTAAACTGAAATGGGCAGTAACGAATAACTGTTTATTTGTTAAATGTAAAACAATGGGTCAAAGAATTATAAATTAATTGGTGAATATTTTGCAAAACAGAAATTGATATTTTTATTTTTATTTGTCTCTTATAAATCGGCAGGCCAGCCTTACAGAGTTATAATATGGGGATCCAGCTTCATTTCTTGAATTACAGATGAATGCAATTTAAAGAATTCTTTAAAGAACAAATGTGTTTATTAAAATGCCTTACTGGTTGTGTTGATCAGAATCAGAGAAGAATCACAAAATCAGAGGTCATAAGATTAAATGACTTCCCTGTAATTTATTAATCGAATGTTCTTCTTCCCTCTACTGTTGTGCCATCGGCTATCCAACCTGCAACATTGGAAATTATCTAACATAATTTCTTCCACCAGGAACAACTAACTCTCACATAAGAAAATCTAGCCTCTATATAGAAATCTCACAATATTTACTATGTGACTTGCGACGTAGTTTTGCCATACAGAATGATTTCTCCAAATTTATATTCACAATATCTTTCTACTTTACTGTTTCGATATTTTCTACCTACTAATTATTTATGGTGCTATGTCAAATTCTATGAGCAAGTAGATGGATTAGGCATGGAATGTCCTCTCAGCCCTATAATCGCTAATTTGTACATCATGTATTACCAAAAATTACGGGCCCGAGTTATCTGCATTATTGATAATCACAGGGGTCAGCCCAACCTTAATGCAATGGAAGGGCCTCACCCTGGGGGAACCGCCTTCAGGATCACGGTAATCCCAATTTGACTTAATGTTTGACATACATTATTGTCTTTAATTACGATATTTGTCATTGCGAATCCTTTTAATTTTTAAACTTTTTAATTTCTTGTACATTTTGTGTTAACACCATTGAAAACGAGCTCTGATTTAGACCTTGAAACACTTTACCTTAGCACCGACTTTAGAAAAGTATTTAATTGTTCTGGTAAAAAATTACTTTATGCTTTTAAGTTGTTAATTTTTACCTTTTTCTTGATATCTTTTTTTTTAAATTTATTTAAATATGTAATTTTATAATTTTTAGTGATGTAATAGATTATTTGCATGTAGTTTTCATATATAATGTTAGTCTGAAGACGGTAGTACATTGTCTGCCATAAGTTTATTAACTGACATTAGACTTTGTTTGATTATAATTTGAGATATTTTAAAATAACATTTAAACAAAATTGATATATTTTTGAAACCTAGAATATAGTTGAAAAAATACTTATTATAACAATTTTGGCATAACTGAAGAGGTTTTTAATTCCAATTACTTCTATTTGATAACAATTTTAGATATTATAGATACTTGACTTTTAAGCAAAATTCGTATTTGCTGACAAACCTCGTCTTCAGTTAAAAAAATAAAATGTGAATTGTAATGATTACAGTATACGATGCGAATCTGTTTATGAAGAATAACTTGTTTTATTAAGAAGTTGATTAATTGACATTAATTCAATTTATTTTTAATTTATTATACCACAGAAACCGAACAGCAACATTTCCATATTTTTATAATACCAGCACCTCCACCAAAGCTTACTATAAAGGGTGTAAATGGTTTGAGTGTATATATTTTAGACCCAATCAAACGAAAAACTCTAGTACCATTATGGTCTGTAGGGATTAATAACCGAGCAAATCCAAAATACACTTTATGTAATTATTGTCAATGTGGCAACATCGCGTCTTGACACTACATAAATACCTATACAAATGTCGGCTTAAAAAATAATCCGGTGATCTGTGATAAACACACAATTAATTTTAAGTTATCAATAAAGACGTTTGGGAATGTTAAAGGAACTAGTGAAGATGTTTTTAGTAGCTACATCTAAACTTCCGGATGCGTTTTCCATTTAAAATTTGCTGTATGTGACTGTAAAAATATATGTGAAACTCGTACTATTAATAACGGTAATGAAGTTTTTTGATTTATTTTCACCCTAGCTGTTATTCCTCAAAATCTTTGCACTTATACCCCTTACACCCTGAATAAGAAATTCAGCAAATTATAATAGCAGCACCTCCACCAAAGCTTACTATATGAGAAAGTTCTAAAAAGAAGTTTTTGCCGATTTTCTAAAAAACAGTACAAGCTATACCCTTGAAGAAAATATTGGACCACTTCGGGATTCTCCAGGAGAGGATTCAGTATAAACAGTCGAAATTCTTTGTGACATTTACGAGTAATCGTTGAACACATATTAAATAATTTGGTCAAGGGCGAGTTGGGCTCGCATACTAAGGGTTCCGTACCACCTTCAAGATTCTAATATTCCAGTTTCAGACAAGCAGGGAATGAGTGCATTTTCTTATATTTACCCTAATATCTTTTAAAGGAAGCGTTTTAAATTTATAAAAAATATACACTTTGATTGATACTAATATCTAAATTTCATAATTTACGGTATGTACTCCTGATCGGATCACCAAATTATACATTGATACAAAATTTCAACCTCTTCCGTCCAGTAGTTTAGGAGAAAATTGCTGTGATCAGAAATCCTGAGTGATATTATAAGGGTATCTGTATATTGTATATACGGAATCCTAAAAAGAAATCTGTAAAAAAACGTAAATACAGACGAATTGAGAACCTCCTTTTTTTTGAAGTCGGTTAATGAGAACATTCTTCATTTTGAAGTCTGTCAAAAAAACCGCTAGTTAATCATTGTAGTTCTAAATATTTATCGGAATGTCATTTACTTTACTTTTCAGTTTCTGCATCACGCTCTTAATAACTGTAATAAAATAAAAGTTACTGATGTTCAAATTTCGATTGTGTCATAAAACTAAAATAGCTACTTTTGTCAAATCTAATTTAATGGCCATGCGTTTTCTGCAGCTACGAAAATGTATTGAAAAGGGACATAAATCCTGAAATTCCCATAAAAATTTTGAAACGCTGACACGACTGGAACAATGAAACGATGAAATTGTCTTAGAAGCCGCATTACTGGAAACTTCTGCACATTTAAGATTTTATTAACACTTAAGGAATATAGCAAACTCGCCTCGACTCTCACACGAAAATGTGTAGGTTGCAATTAGGCAAACGTTTTAAGATCAAAGTTGAATGTAAATTGCATCAGCTAATGTAGCTGACTTGAGTTTGAATAACGTTGTAGGTATAAGGGGGCAACCGCAGTGAATTTATTAACCTTAGAAGCTTGTTTTTCTATTTTTGTGTTGGATGTAAACTTGATTTCAAAAATTTTAGTTCGGGAATCTTTCTTATACCGTAAAAGTAGTTTTCAGTTGCCTTTGTTGATGTAAAGGAGAACCCCCAAATTACTATGAAATTCACTATCCATATCAAACCTTCGCGACACAATGTAATATTGCCTAATTTAAGTTATTGTTATACAGAGTGTGTCCCAAATTCGCTTCTCTATACAGGGATCTCTTCTCCTATTACAGTTATACCAATGGTCAAATGGGGAAAGTTTTAGAGGAAACTTAGTATTTGATATCTGGCTTCGGATTTACAATCAGTCATTTGGTTTTGGAAATTACCGGCAAAACTGAAAATGGCGGATTTTGTTTTTCGCCTGTAAATACGAATCGGCTAATTTGATAGCACTCAAGATGTGACATTATTTGGACACTTTTTGAGTCTAATAAGATAGCATCTATCATATGTCTCAATTGTCTTTTATTATCGTGCATACCACCTCAACTTTCATTTTTCTTTTGACTTGTCATATTGGATTTATTAATTTTTGGAAAGAGCATAAAAATTCCATTCCAGTGATGTATCACAAGTTCATTGAAAATTTTAGTTTCGTCGAAATATAACAATTCATAAAGTTAGACCTTAATTTTTATAAGAAGGGCATAACTTGTTTGTAGCAAAATATCATCAAAAAAATTAATAATTTTATAATAGGTACCCAATTAAAAAACGTAAGTTACGTTACGTTACCAATGAGCCAACACCAAACGTTACTTCCGACTGTGGTTTGTAACATCTCTCTGCTACTTCGTGGTGGTATTTAACATCACAGTTACGAGTATTGTGCTTATTAAAATTATTAAAACCTACTCTCATCATACTACAAGACATGATTTACAAAATCGGAATATTCATTTCAGTTCCTACTACCCCACTCACCAAAGCGCATTAGTCTTGAAAAATTAGTTTTAATTTCTTGGACTATTATGGGTTTATGGTACTTATTCTTTCATAACACTGTTTGTATCGTTTATTGACACAGACGAAATTCTGACTTGTATAACACTTTTTTTTTTCATCTAAGGCTCTGACTGAAGTAAAAAAATTCAAAATGTCAAAGTTGTTTTTATTAATACATTTTTTTTCTGATGAATATCATAAATGTGGCTCACAAATTATCGAAAACTGTTGAAATTTCCTAGTCAACAGAACATTATTTTTTTAATAGCGCTGTACTTTTATTACCTTAGCAAGGTATTTGGGGATGTATTCTGAACTACAATAGCCTCATAAAGCCCTATTCAGAAAAATCGTGGTTAATTTGATTAACCATGGGACTTTCGAGCAAACTAAAAACCGAAACAATATTGATATTTGAAAATCGAAACGGAAACATATTTGGAAGTGTACACGAAAATCTAATTAATGCCTTGGTAAGAACTGTTGAACGGGGATTTCGTGTGCCAAAATCAACGGTAAAGAAGAGCGTTTAATAATTTGGTCAAGTGCCAGTTGGACTCGCATACTTAGGGTTCCGTACCACCTTCAAGATTCTAATATTCCAGTTTCAGACAAGCAGAGAATGAGTGCATTTTCTTATATTTACCCTAATATCTTTTAAAGGAAGCGTTTTAGATTTATAAAAAATATACACTTTCATTTTCCACACATAGACTTTTTATTTTATCTGCTTTAGGATTCGCTTGATTTTCATCACAATACATATGTATTTAATTTTCTAATTTGGCCCCCAAAAATTAACATTAGAGTTTTATTTTACTAATAAACTTTCAGAGAAATGTTTTATAATCTACTGTCTGAGTTTTGAGGCTATGTGGATTGGAAGATAAAGGGCAAAATAGGTCAAGTTTTAGATTATAAATTATTAAATCTGTTATTCAAATTATTAAAAAATACAAATAAAATATATTTTTCAAAATTTAAATAGTGTAGTTTCTAAAGTGGGAATTAAGCCGATGTTTAATATTTTTGTTAATATCTTTTATACAAATGATTTAAAAATATGATATATGTGTAATTCACATAATGAGCCTTTTATCTGATACATTACATGATGCGTTTTAAAATTGAATCTTTATTTTCCATTTAATTGAATATTTTGTCCCTAAAATTACTATGGGGGTTTTCTAATAATTTATTTTCAGTTTAATTCTATTATTTGGAGGCCAAATAATAGCATTAGGGATTTTTTTCATGTTTTTCCTATAAACAAAAAAAAGAGGTCTTAGAGTTTGGGGAATAACGGGGAGAATGGGTAATTTTTTTAAAAAAATATTTTATAATATTCATTTTAAAAAAATTAAAAAAATATATTTGTATTCGTCATAATGAGCCTTGGAATTTGATATATTACATGACCCGTTAGAAACAATTATAATTTTTAATTTTCCATTTAATTCTATAATTTGCCCCCCAAAATGAATATTTGGGGTTTCTTCTTATTTTTCCAGTAAAGTTCAGGTGAGGAGCTATACCTCCATTGGTTTTTCAAAATTTTCCAGCTTATGGTTTCGGAGATAGGGGGGGATGGGTAAAATTTTTTATATTTTTGTAAATATCTTTTAATTAATTTATTTTAAAAACATGAAAAAAATATATTTGTTTTCGTCATAATGAGCCCTTTCATTTCATATATAACATGATGGGTTAGAAACAATTTTAATTTTAATTTTCCATTTAATTCTATAATTTGCCCCCCCAAAATAAATATTAGGGGTTTCTCCTTATATTTCCAGTAAAGTTCAGGTGAGGGGCTATATCTTCATTTTTTTCAAAGTTTTCCAGCATATGGTTTCGGAGATAAGGGGGGCGGAACGGGTAATTTTTTAAATATTTTTGTTAATATCTTTTAATTAATTTATTTTAAAAATATGAAAAAAATATATTTGTTTTCGTCGTAATGAGCCCTTTTGTTTGATATATAACATGATAAATTAGAAACAATTTTAATTTGATATTTTCCATTTAATTCTGTAATTGGTCCCCCAAAATTAAAATTAGAGGTTTCTCCTTATTTTTCCAGTAAACTTCAGGTCAGAACCTATAAATCTATTTTTATTCAAAACTTTACGTTTTATAGTTTCGGTGCTAGGGGGGGGATGGGTAAATTTTGGTATATTTTCGTTAATATCTTTTTAAATATATTTTTTAATATGACAAATATATATAATATATATATATATATATATATATATATATATATATATATATATATGTGTGTGTGTGTGTGTGTGTGTGTATGAGACCTTTCATTCGATGAATTACATGATGCGTTTTTAAATTTTTATTTAATTCTATAATTTGCCCCCCAAAATTAATATTAATGGTTTCTCCTTAATTTTCCTGTAAAGTTCGGGCAACGCTCTATATTTCCTATTTTTTCAAAATTTTAGGCTCAGTAGTTTCGGAGATCAGGGGTGGGGAACGGTCGATTTTTTTAGTTTTTTCCCCCAGAAGTACCCCTAAAATCAAAATTTTTTACGATATGTACTCCTGATCGGGTCACCAAACTATACATTGATACCAAATTTCAACCTCTTCCGTCCAGTAGTTTAGGAGAAAATGGCTATGATGTGACAGAGGCAGAAATCCTGATTGATATTATAAGGGTATCCGTATATTGTATATACGGAACCCTAAAAAACATAGGTACCATCTATACATAATGGGTTACAAACCCATAATAGTTCCAGGATTTAGGGAAACTGATTTTCCAAGACGAATGCCCTTTTATGTGTGGTATATTACGAAGTGTAATGAATATCTCGTTTTTGTAAATCATATGTTGTGATCTTACGAAAGTTGATTTACGAATTGTGTGCTTTGCAATAAGCAAAATACGCATCAATGTGCTGTGAAGAACTCTCACGAAATAGCAAAGAGATGTCTCCAGACTAGATTTGGAAGTAACGTTTGGTGTGGGGTCGTTGGTAATTTAATCGGACTTACCTAAGACATATAATTATGGATATATTTATAAACAGTTTTAACGGTAATACACTTGCTTAATTATTTTTATTGTGGTGTTATTCCCAAGAAAACATATAAATAATCAAGAATATGCCACAAATAACATTTAGAAGACACTTTGTTAGTTCTAGGAAAAACAATCACCAATTGTCAAAAATGTCTCGATGTAAATGGGGAATAATTTGCAATTTTGTATATTAATACTTAGTTATGAAACAGTTTAGAACTTAATTAGACTTTACATTATGGCATGAATTAGGTTATTATTTACTATTTCTGATTAGCTGGGAAACGGTTATTTAGGTTCATATTCTAATGAAAATGGGTTTAAGTTATTACTTATTTAATGGTTTTTGAGACAAATAAATCATGGCCTACTTAGAAAAATTAAGGCGTAACTTTATGAAGTGTGATATTTAGATTATGCTCAAATATTTTATGCATGTATGAGATATCATTAAACTGGATATTTTACGCCCATTCCAAAAATTAAAAAATCCAATATGGCGGCTATAAAAATATGAAATTTGAGGCCGTTTGCGGGATGACAAAAGACGATTAAGACATGTGATATATGCCATCTCATTCGTCTCTACAAAGTGTTTGAATAATATCATATCTTGACAGCTATCAAATTAACTGTTTCGGATATACTGGCGAAAAATGAAATCCGCCATGTTCGATTTGTACCGATTATTTCCAAAACCAATTGACCGATTGTAAATTTGAAGCTAAATATCGAATGCATTAGGTTTTTTCTAAAACTTTTCCCATTTGACCTTTGCTGTATTGATAATAGGAGCTAAGATCCCTATATAGAGAAGCGAATTTGGGACACTCCTTTGGGTTCAATTATAAATTATTTACATTAACTGTAAACGTCTTTATTTGACCAAAATAAACTCAGAATACTTATATACAATAACAACGATGTCTATTATCGAACAGATATACACTGTGCGGCCATCGACTAAATTTCTACCTTTCTCATAAGGCAATCGCATTTGTATATCGTCTCCAGTTCGAGATGATACCTTGTCACTTCAGGTGCGCCAAAGTGTGTTGTTTCCAATACGGAATGAAATAATTTCTTTATCATCAAAACATTTTCTGGATTCCCTTTGTTGTTGCTTTTATCTAACTGGTTTTTATCGTTGTTCGCAAGTTTAGTTTTTATTTAGGATGATTAATATCAGGTTTGCTATTTTGGCAGCGTAAAATGAAATATTATAACAGTTTGCATTTAGGACTTTAAAATGTACTGCACTATTTTATAATAATGGTCCTCATTTCGCAATTATTAGGGCACTAATTCTGGATATACAATCTGAGTTCTCTGCCCAACTTAAAAAAAAACTTATCAAAGATTATTTATTGTTCCTAATAATCTGTGTGCGGGAAGTTAAAAATATGGTAATACTGAATAAAACAATTATATTTATACCTGTAAAAACTGATATCATGATCATGTGACCTACGAATTTATTTGCAGATACTGCTCGTAAAATTTCACTGATAAGATAATAATAATAAAGTAGGCTTTGCTAATAATACATTTAAAAGTTATTAAGAAATTGCTGTAGCAATTCATTATAATGAATCCCGTTATTATTGTATACCAATAAAAAACTCTATACAGGGTGTAAATAGTATGAGTATATATATTTTAGGTGGAGATAGTATATACCAAATAAAACAAAAAACTCTTATAACACTATGATCTATCGGCCTTAATAGGCGAAAAAGTTCCAAATACCTACATGTTAAGGAAATTATTGTCAACGCGGCATCTTCGCGGTTAATTCAGATTCACTCTTAGGACGAATAATAAAGAAATGATTCACCACAAAAGCATGAATACCTGTGATATTTTGTGTATTAAATAATTGTATTGTTTCGAGTGCCGTTAGGTTTATTTAGGTAAGTAAAAGTTTATGAATATGAATGTTTATATTTGGCAATTTTTTTATGCATCAAGTTGATGAACGGAAGATGCAAAGTAGTTTACATATGATATAGAAATAATTCGTATATTAAACAAAACATTTCTTATAAGTAGTTCTTTCATTTGTTAAATTATTCCCAAAATAATTATTACTGCTTAAATTAATATTATTTATGTTAAAAAAATAAATACCTATCTACTTACAGAATCTATCTTCATGATAGAGCTCTCAAGAACAGATGAATTCTTCATAGTAAATACTCAAAATTCAGTCTTCTTTCTATTACATCAGCTTTCTCCACAAATTCATAACATGTCAGGTCTTTCCCGAATTATCACAAATATTCTCGCACTCGAACTGACAACTCACAATCAATTCTTTTTGTTTGGCCATTTTATTTTTTAAAATGAAAAATCATATCACGAAGTCTACATCGAATATCACATAAATCACTTTCACTGAGATACTAATATTCTCAGAAGAAGCGATAAGCAAAAAAAAACAATCGTGGTGGCGGTCAGCTGTGGTTAAAATAAACATGTACTAAGCTATACGTACGACAAATTGTAACAGAATATTTAGAGTTCAAATAATAATTTTCCTTGTTATTACAGTTATTAAAGGTATATAAATAGCTTATATACTATATTTACATATTTAGCTTTACAAGCATTTTGAAGCCGGAAATAATCTATTATTCACTGTAATAAAGGCTACGTAACTTCTAACTTTTTTATTTGACAAACTATAGTATATTTTTGAAAGTGTTATAAAGCTGTTTGATATTGTTTTGACCTAAAGTATTGATCCTCAAAATTTTTGCCATCACACCGTTCACACCCTGTATAATATTATCACGAGTTGCGCTGTAAGTACTAAAGTACTATCGCAGTTACAAAAGTACAACGATTTAGGCTCCAACAAAGGAAGGAACTGTGAAAGTTAACTGCAGGCAAATCCCTGAAATCCTCTGCAAAGTCATCCTTAAGCAACTAAGTGACTAAACAGAACAATCACATCTACGGCTCCGAAAACCGTAATAAATTGCTAATAAAATCTCTTTATCCGCATCATGTTCCGTTTGGTGTTGTTTTTGGTGCTCGTGATTTTATCAGACTTGTTTTTTTTTGAACATTTGAAGATGAAACTGTTACTGTCAACGTGCAGATTTACCGAACGATGCTTGGTGACATTTTGACGTTGTGAGATTTCAAGACGATGGAAATCCAAGGAAACTTCGAGGTATGAGCTACGTCTACCAATATCAGTCTAATATCAGTAGCCCTATTGCCGAAGTAGACCAGGGCTGAAGCCTTTGAAAATGGTAAAAAGTGAAAAAAAAAGTAATAGTGGGATGAAACCCATTGGGTAAAAAACGGTTTATCTCGATTTTCGGGCAATACTACAAATCCTATGGAAAAACGTTAAATGGCAAAGTTGTAGGTAATACAAATATCTACCACTTTTTTAGGGACATTTTATTCACAAAACGTCAAAATTCATATGACAAATTCAATTTATTTTTGTTTTTTACACAAAAAATGCAGGAAATTTCGAAAAAATTTACCTTTTGATGTCACAAACACACTGTCTTTTTATTTATGTTATAATTTTATTTTGCTTTAATCTCGAAAAATCTTCTTTTTGTTCGTTGAAATCTGTACTTTCTGATGGTGTAAAAAATATATTCATTACTATGGTAAATTTCTCAGAAAATGTAAAGAAACGAAAGAAACTCTAATCCATAGGACTTGTAGTTTTACCTGAAATCGAGGTAAACCGTTTTTTACCCTTAAAACCCCATCCACCTTTCCCCTTCCCGACCTCAAATAGCCTGTAAATTATTTTTACTTTTATAGGTGTTGTATTCCCTTGTTTTCCAATTGGTTTCATCCTACTTTTTTTTTTTGATTCAAAAATTATCGACCCTGGTCGATAGGGCTTAATTTACTGCTGCGTATGTCGTGTGATTTAGCACCGGCAGAACTTTTTTCTGGGAAGCTACGTCAAGGACAATGTTTATGCCTATAATCCTCTAATAATTGAAAGGTTCAAGGACAATAATATTGTTATGTTGGCATTAAAATAGTAGTGCAGCAGAAAATCTTTGCTGTTCCTGGAGGCTGCTGGATTACGGAAATTTTAGCGTGTTCATTATCAACTGCTGAAACTTAACAGAATAATACTCCTAATTTCACTAATGGAGTCATGCATCGCATGCTTAGCCACGTAAAAGGAAATTCCTTGCAGGCAGACGTCTTTTTGCCGACACGTATCTCAACCGTAGAATTCCCCATCACCGTTTATTTGGTAGGCTTCATCAAAGACATCACAGTACAGTCATTGTAACGATATTGAGGGTATTTAACGATATAAATATTATAGCGGACTACATAATATGTCTGCATTTAAATAATAGTTCATAGGTGACAAACGACTTTTCGGAAAAATCTTAGAATAAATTATTTATATAATAAAAGTATATTGACAGTATAAGCAATTGCAAACCACAATAGTCCGACAAGGGTGCCCCACAAATATTTTGAAAGTTCTTGAATTGAATTGAACAAATTACTTTAATTAAAATACTCTCATTAATTTCTGTTCATTGTTTCACATACATTGCATATAGGAAATTTATTCCAAAACTTTTTCAGAATGAACCAACACCAGCACATTGATTTCAACACAATTTTTTGATCTTGTTATCGGATCAGTAATCTATACTATGATAAAATTGCAGTTGCTGTTTGTTTGTTTGTTACCGCATCACGTAATAAACTACTCAACTGTTTTTGCTATACGTATTTTTGTTGCAATGTTTGTAGTTTGACTTAGAATCTGCTTTACATTTTATCTTCCTACATGGACAGAAACGGTAGATATAAGGAAAAAACTACTACCACGTTCGGCAACACACAATTAGTCAATTGGTCCTCCTAATGGACCAAATATTAGAGACTTGCATCGGCTTAGCCTTATTCAAACTTTGGAATACGCCAATGTAAAGTTACGATTTTCAAACTAATATGTCAGTGTAATTTTAGAAGGTGTTCTATATATATAGGATAGGTAGGATTTAAAAAATCTCAAAAATGGTATATTAGATGCCCTATAAGTAGGTGCATATATACAACGTGAGTGAAATAAGGGGAAAGTTATACGGGATTGTTCGGAAAAGATATATTGAGTGAACCATAAATAGTTGTATATACCATATTTAGAGTCATAAGTAGTTGCATATACAATGTGGGTGAAATAAGGGTAAAATAGAATTATATTTATACAGAGTGTGGATAAAAAATTTGTTATATATTAGCAGTTAGGATATTTGAATTTTTTGAAGCTATTATTATAGTTATGAAAAGTTAGTTGAAAAAGATGTTAGAAGCAGTTGTTTATGCAGTATGGTTGAAATATAACATGGAGTGAAATTATAGTTTATGGGGCGGTTAAAATATTGTTTTATATCCACAAGTAGTTCAAAAGTTTACAAGTAGCATATTATAGAATGGTTGAAATATGTAGCAGAATATAATTGCAGCTATACAAGTGGGTTTCAAAAATAATATTAAGGAATGTTATGATCTACAAACTGTTTCATATACCGGATAGATGAAATATCGGATGGACAAGAATTTTAAGAATACATGGTTGTGAAAAAATTTTATATTAGGTGGCTCATAAGTAGTTGCATATTCAAGGTTGTTCAAATATAGCGTGGAATGGAATAATAACTATGCAGTGTGGGTAAAAAAAATGAGTATGGGCAGTTGCGTATATGGAGTACCTGCAATATAATATAAGTCAAATTATCGT
Source organism: Octodonta nipae (assembly GCA_034190945.1). Lineage (NCBI taxonomy): Eukaryota > Metazoa > Arthropoda > Insecta > Coleoptera > Chrysomelidae > Octodonta > Octodonta nipae. Next base: position 15,338,531 of record CM067222.1, read on the forward strand.
TGCACAGTGTGATTCAAACAAGGTTAGGCTAGGGCTGAACCTGCCCGTTCGTATTAAATTCTTTATTAAGGTCTGTGAACGAAAGTAAAATTCCAATGTTGCCATGAGATATGTTTTATTAACACACAATACACATGTAAGTGCTTAGTTTTAATGACATGTTTTACCAATTTTTTCCCGTAAATAATACACTGTTTTTATTTATACTGATCAGTTCTCACATCCACCAAAATGTGTGCACGGCATTATGTTACCCCTCTATATGCCAAGAGGAGTGCCGGTTCAGATCAAAGGAAACCATTGGAAAGTGGTGGGGACCAGCCGAAGGTGGCTTCGGGCCTCCGGCGTTCTCAGTTGATTCTCAGCTGTAGTAGCAACCACCCTGAGGAAAAAAAGTGAATAGTCAAATGAGAAAGTAATATCGCTAATTGACTTGTATCGTGATCAACTTATTTTGTTGAAATGAAGACATGAAGATAGCAATAAAAGGCATAACGTTTTTTGCTGAAATTTCTATAAGTTTTGGCGTAGGCAATGAAAGAATTCAAGGTGGAACCGCAAAATTCTATCTGTTCACTTTCTACCGCCAAGTTAAGACTTAAGGGGAAGGTTCTAAATCTGACGCTGAGAGTGGAAAAGTGTATAAGAGCAAACAGTTTACTTAACAAAGCATGGAGTTTTGCGGGTGAATGCCATTTCCAGTATGGAGGCAATAAACTGCCTTGGCAACTGGTGTTCCCCGTTAACATATGTCGGCATATTTTCTATGCAACTTAATACTCATAAATCGTGCAAACAACGTTCACTCTGCAACACCCAGACATTTTCTTACTAATGTTTGGTTCTTTCGGTAATTTTGCAAATATAAATCAGTGAGATCCGATGATCAGGTGTGATCTGTTTTACGTTTTCTAAAATGGGTCACCCAAAAATTAATGAAATTTTCCAAGTATCTGCATGAAAATCCCCTTCAAAGACTAACAGCCACATACAACTTTTTGTTATTATACACATCCAAACTTAACTTTAAGGTTTTGTAGTCTTTAGGGATAGCTTAGTTGCAGCCTCTTAGGATCAGGGCAATATCTGAAGTTGTTACTAGTAATATTTCCAATAATATAAAATACTCATTTATTGGAAATGCAATGATGTTCGTAATTTTGCGATATACTTGATTCATTTCATAAACAGTTCACAGACCTCCATGTTCAACTTATATGGCAAAAACCAGTTCATCTACGGCTCAGATTTTTAACATAACGGCTGCTTTGGGTTCCTAAGTATTTGATATTGAAAGAGTATGATTGCTCTTTAAAATCTGGCAAAGCCTAGAGCTAACCTTGACGGTCATCTTCAAGGTCTTCTCCCAAGAGTTCTTGTCCGATCGAATTTAAGTTTTGTTTACTTACTTTCGGAACACTCATAATTTCTGTCATCTTCAAGCGCATCGTATTTTACACCTTCGATATAAATGAAAAAATACAGTTTTGCACCCTAACACCAAAATTTTATTTTAAACACTCAACCCTGTTTCAACAACTCTGAGTTGTCATCATCAAGGAGTAAAGTAAAACTGATATACATGTATCTCTTTGTATTTAAAATCCAGTTCCCTCCTAATTCTTAGCATATATTTTACTACAAAGAAAAAACTGTTACAATAAAAAAATTACATACTTAAGCTCTAAATATGTGCAGACAAGTATAAATCCGTCTCTCATCCTACGAATAACGAGTTTACCTCACTCTAAATTTTGGCCTCTACAAAATTTATCTCTAAAGGAATGGTGGAGTTTGCCCGTTCTCTAAAAGGAGACATAGTGGGTCTAACAGGCACATAAATCACCTCTTGGCATAAATTTTTGCTATTATACTAATGCAAAGCATTAAAAGAACTCTTCAGGATGAGATGGATATTTCTCAACCGCACGCACTTTACAAGATTATATTCGAGGAGTTGTTCTCTCACAATTTAGGTATTTTATCATTCCTCATTTTAGTTGGGGATGAATATTAATAGTACGGTGACTGGGGAGAAAAAAGTCGGAACATGGAAAATATTTGTTTTATGAAAATCGGGAATTAACTTTATTTTACTCTCTAGATCAAAACTTATATCAGCTTGACATGTCCTTATTATTTTTAGGGTGTGAAAACCACACCCTACGCTAAAAAAATAAAACATAAAAATAGACGTTTATTAGGCTAAAATTATATCCAAATGAGTAGAACAAGTTTTTATTTAACATTATACAACATTACTTACAAGCTATTATATAGTGTTAATAATATTTCAACCTTTACACCACCCTTAACGACAAAATTGCGAAAAAAAATGTTTTTTTATCATTTTCAAATATCTTTTAGACGTATATATGAAAAATAAAAATCTTCTGTATAGTTATAGTACAAAAAACAATTTATTGCGATATTTCAACCCTTAAGAAACACCCTTTATGACAAAATTACGAAAAAAAATCTTTTTTTTTATTTTCAAATGTTTTTTAGACGTAAGTATTGTAACGAAATTTCCATAAGCCGGCCCTGGTTTCATTCTAGTACGACACCGATCGCTTTTAGGACAAAAAATTGATCTCGAAATGGCTGGGCAGCTGTAGAATGAATAATGGATTGTACGAGAGTTTTCGATGCTTATTTTAAAAGGAGCAGCCCATCATCGCAGCGGTTAGTTAGTGCGACGAATACTTTATGTTGTATTATATTTGTGATATTCGAATCAGCTGTTGATGTAAGTAAAAGTTTCTAGAAAGTGAGAGTAAATAATAGTTTTTTTTTAATTTAATTGAACCCACGGTGTTTATAACAGTATATATGAAAATAAAAAACTTCTGTATAGTTATGGTACAAGAAACAATTTACTACCTAATAGTTCAAACTTTAAGATCCACCCTAAATGACAAAATTACGAATTTTTTAAAATATATTTCATACTCTCCACTCTCGGCTGCTACCTTCTAACCGTTATATCTCGGTTAATTTTTGTGCTATGGCAACAAAAAAAGCAAAATATTCTACTAAATGCTAAATTTTTGGTCTGTATTTTTTTGTATTTCTTTTATTTGTCATGTTATTTTCGAAATTAACTGCAGTTTTTTGAAAATTACATTTTTTTAGTTTTAGATTTTCAAAAATATGCATCTTAAATAGCTGAAATTTTCAGGATATTTTATAAGCATCTAAATAAACTAAATTGTAGAAGGATAGCCTTTAATTTAAAATATATCACTTTTATTGCAGTATTAACTCCGTCAATTATTATGCAAATGGCTTAAAATAAATATTATTTTAAAGATTTTTTGAAGCACTTCAAAGTAAATTTTTTTAAACGTGAGTTTTTAGTTATTAAACGCAAATTTAGAAGACAAGAACTGAGTTTCAACGCATCTTAACATGTATTGCCCATTATGACAAAAAACCAAACTTTTTCCTTTTTTTATAGTATTTATTTTTCTTTAAGATATTTTTTTGTAGAACATCAATTTTTCCAATTATTCGAGTAAAAATCACAGAAAAACTTGTTTTTTTGGACGAAAAATGTACACTTTCAATCTAGCCCAGGACATTTACGAAAATACTTGACAAAATTAATAGTAGAACAAAACCAACATCAACTTGTTCTAATGATAAAATATGACTAATTGACATAATGTTATCCATAAGTTTTTGTTTTTTAACAAAAAAAACTCAAAAAATCGATAGCAATTTAGTTTTTACCTTTTAGAAAATATCTACCCACTTTGTTAATTGGTTCTTTAGATAATTGAACCCTTACTCTAAATTACAAAAAAAAATTTAACCGTTTATATATTTTTTATTTTATAGTTAAAACATGATTTTTAACTACATGGGTAGAGATCTTCTCATACTCAATTTAAGTTCTAAAATTAAATATGCTTGGAGCCCCCGTAGTTTCTTCAAAATTTCAGTCAAACCCTATGAAAGAACTTGTTTTAAAGTGCCATAATATCTTACTAGACATTATCATTATGAATAAACCATGGTTATAAAGTAGAAGAGTTGATCTAAAGACCCCTTATCTCAGTTTTCGAAAATTTAAAGTATAATTACAAGTAATAATTGAAAATATTTGGCTATTTTTTGCTTGTCCCTGTGAATAAGTTCATTCGAGAAGTTGCTAAGGGGTGGTACCTGTAAAACTTTATCCATATAAGAAATAGTTTTAATACAAATAGTAATTTTATGCAGACAAATAATATGGATTTATGTAATAAATTTAGAAAAATGGAATACCAAAACTCCATGAAGATACAGACGATCATGATGGCGCAATCATTTTATATGTATCAGGAGTAAATTGTTACCGATTTTTTGAGTTTTTTTTGGCAAAAAACAAAAACGCATCGTTATATAACAATTGTTCTATTTTATTTCAATTAGTCGTGTCTTATCTTTAGAACCCGTTGATGTTAGTTTCGTTCTACTATTATTTTTGTCACCAAAAAGTCTTTTTCTTTGTAAATGACCTGAGCTAATCAACATAACTCAAAAAGTATTAATTTTTCAAAAAATATTTATAGAGAAATTTTACTTAGAATTCATCCCTCTATAGATTCCTGCACTTATTTTTACCATTTTAATTTCCACCGCCTAAAGGTGGTAGCTTTCACTCCCTGGTCAAGATCAACTTATTGTCAAAAGTTCAGACAAATTTTGACTATTTGCTGTCAAAAATTGTTCTGGGAAATTCTCCAGTCACTGTACTATAAGTCCTGTAAAAGAATGTTTTAAGTTGTTTTTAACTTACTGAAACAAACCGTTATATAACAAATACATGGTTAATACACTGACTTATTTTCTGGAAAATTACTCAGTACCAAGAAAACACCATTAATGGTAAGAATCAGAAATCCCTCACGCTCATGCGGACCCTTTCTGTTACCCACACGACCCAGCGATTCTAATGACGTAAGACGACAGTCTCCCTTCCAGTTTGTATTTAGTTCTATGGCCAGATTTGTAATCTCTAAAATATAAAAGATATGAAACAGAGATATAGTATTACTAGTATGTTTGATATGTTTTGTTGTTATGTTTTTGGAGTCTTGTAGAAGGTTGAATAATAGTATAGTTCTCTTTTCTATACTGATTCGTTGGATATGATGTGGAGTGTACAGGGACCCGATCAATGTAAAATACCTCTATATACATGCATGAAATTCTAATCTAAAGAATAAGAGAAAAAAGTCACCATTGTTCGGTTACAATTCACGCGAGGGTGGAATTTTCTCCATTACTTCCCACTGTGTAATGTTTTAAAATATTTTGTTACAAAAGGCATTACAATAAAAATTTATTAGAACAGGTTATGTTTGTAGACGCGAGATTTAAGACCGACATCTAGGATTTGCGGGGAAACTAGCACACAGAGGTTCCGAATCTGGAGCCGTTCCGTGTTATTACTGTTCTCCCGTAACTCCTAGGTTAAAATGTCACAATAAAATTGGAGGGTACTTCACCTGTCAGAGATATTGAATACTCTGTTCGATGTGTCACTCCTAGATGTCGTTCTTACATCTCGCGTCTACAAATTTACTGTTATGTATCAAATAGATAAATAAGTATTCGTGAGGACATTCCATTGTAGGAAGCGCAACTGATGAAGGTTCCCGACCAAAAACAATATATATCATATAAATTGTCTTGCGTACAAAGGAGTCACACCTCGAAGACAGTATTCAACAGGTAGTTAGTTCCTGTATTTATAGATTTTTTCCTCTGACAGCTTCATATTGTCTTTAGCGTGGCACAACTGCCTTAAAACTAATAAAATCGACACCCGTGCCTAACATTCTAAAGTGTATACAAAAAAAAAGTAATACCAGTAAAGGTAAAAGCATTGAACTTGAATTATTACCCAAGCAAGTTTTATTGAACTTAGAAAAAGCGCTTCTGCTCCATTTGTACAAAGTCCCCAAAGTTCAAATAAATACGCTGAAAGTCGTAAAATTCGAATCAACAGGTTAAAACTTGCCTGGAATCCTGCAGACATTCAATTATCCTTTCTTTTACGATTCTCTCTTTCCTTGATTTAAGACCAAACCGGAATGTCTTTCACCATTCGTTCCGAGTAAATTGAATTGAATTTTACATGTAAACTATTCAAACAATTTCAATTCAGACAATTGAATTGTTAGACCCACAACCGTCTATTCTGTCTGTTATTCAGGATAACGATATTGAGAGATGTTGTGACGTGTAATTTAACACAATATTGCTGACTTTCCTCAAGAGAGCGTTGCATTATTGAAGGTGACAGAGAATAGATAAGATGTGCTGACATTTCCAGAATCCTTCAGTGAACAACATGAAATGGAGACTTTCAGATTATTCAGAAAGCTAATCAAAATCTCGTTTTCTGCTATTAGTTTCCGAATATAGCTTAAATTCCAACGAAAAAAATACCAAAAAGCACGGAGACGAAATAACGCCAAAACGTTTGGAGTGTTTGCTTCAGTACTCTCGTACATCATGCTGTCATCCACCATTTTAAATAGTTTGGTAATGCAATTAATAGATGAGAATAATTTTATACGAATAACGGACCTTATTTAATTAAACGTGAATGAAGATGTCAGATTCGGTGTTTTTCGAAACGCCAGCATTTTACCAAGGATACAATATATAGACCGTGTACAACAAGTCTCGATACGGCGGGATTTTGGAAAATTTCGAAAAGTTTGGGAAAACTAAATATGTCTCAATATCAACCACTTAAATTGGATCCCATTTTGCTGATGCCACTTACTCCCTTATGAGGTGTAACTCAAGGTCAAACAAGAACTTAACGTCAGGTTAGGTTAGGTTTCTTGAACAAAGTTGATAGGAAAGCGAAAGTAATGAATCTAATATTCATGCCTTTTTTTCTGGCTATAATTGAATCCTATACTATCTTTGTGCTTAAAAGTAAATTTTAAAGGCGGAAATAAATAGAGCGGAACATTTTAGATTCAGGTATGACCACATTATCTGTTTATTGCAAGAGCATAAGGTCACAATTCCAAATGCCAATAATTTGGAACCATGCAGAGTGAAGCAAGGAGAAATCTGTGAGCTATAGCTGATATTTGATGCTGAAATTTAGTGGTACCCGAATCTACTGAATGTTAGTTTAAAGTATTTTGAGAAAATTATGCGGAACCTCTTTGTGCGAATTCTCTCGAAAATCCTAGATGTCGGTCTTACATCTCGCGTCTTCAAATTTAACGAAATGTATCAAATACATAAAGAAGTGTTCGAGAGGACATTCAATTGTGGGAAGCGCAACTGATGAAGGTTCCCTAACCAGAAACAATATATATATTATATTTATATATTGTCTTGCGTACAAAGGAATGACACCTCGAAGAGAGTATTAAATATCTCTGACAGGTGAAGTAACCTGAAAATTTTATCGTGACATTCTGTCCTAGGACTTAAGGGAGAACAGCATTTACACGGAACGGCTCCAGATTCGGAACATCTTTGTGCGAATTCTCTGGAAAATCCTAGATATCGGTCTTACATCTTTGTGGTCAGTGAAGGTTAAATCCAGGTAAAAAAAATTAAACACCCCAATTTTTGGATATTAGACAAAACAGTGAAATTTAGTTGATTCAAGGTCATGGTCAAGGTTAAAGCCAACATGATCATTGAGTAGCCGGGTAGAAATCTTAAGTTTCTGTGATAAAAGAAATGTTTCTAAGCCCCATAGTCCTCGTGACTCGGAGCCTAATCAGCCTCCTAATCAGCTTTCCCTCAATTTGACCTTCACTGGCCATCAAAGTGATGTCAAAAAAATGGTCAAGGTCACATTTGGTCTTGAATTTTTCCGCTCTTTTCATTTCTGACATAAAAAATGGGGTTCCCATTTGAAAAAATCACCTTGACTTTGATATGACCTTCAAGGTCATAGTCAAGGCCAAAGCGGCCATGGTCATTGGGTAGCCGGGGAAAAATATTAAAAGTTGTCCATTTAACTTTTTCCTCTAAAATGCTTTCCCACTTAGTAAATCAGCCGTACTCGGGCATTTTGAACACCCTGCACATAATTTTCATTTTCTAGCTAGAGTTACTTTCTGAACTGGTTGTAGAACAAATAAAAAGGAGCCTATTTTTATTTACTGATAAAGATACCATTAGGTGAAGTCAGTGACAGTAAAGAAGCACTAGCAAATATGGAGTATAGAGGTCTCGATTGGAGTAATCAGTAACAATCTGATGGAAGCTGGAGCGTTAACTCGCCGTATGCCGGATAGAATATCTTCATTTTTATCTGATTTAGAAGACCACGTTTGTCTGATAGCTTGACAGTTTTCATGTTTCTTGCATGGCAGTTTCCAGCTTATTTTACTAGACACGTTCTTGGCAATACCTATGGAACCCAATATATTGTAAGAAAGGCTTCATTTGCCCCTAAAATCTCCAATTTTTTTGTACTTGCGACTAATTCAAATTATTATTTATGCTGTTCCACTAGAGGATCTGTTGATAAATTTGTTCTGTATTATTTCAATAAATTTAGATTTATAATTTTCTTTTATATTATGAATTTTATTGTTGTGTTATTAATTATTCAGATGAAACAAAACATTACTTTGTCATTATAGAAATCCTGAGAGCAAAAAAATTGAACTGTACAAAATAACTTGATATTACTCGAAAACCTGACGTGATATTGGTTTTAATAGGGATAATATTTTTTGAACAAGAACTCAAAGTTTTCACAATTGACTAAACTAAAATAAACCAAAATGAAAATATGAAAGTCAGTATAAAATGTCCGTTATCCACTCAACTTAGGTACTTTGACTTTGCATGTTACTTTAACAGTTATTGGGGCTACTTTGACACGACGCCATATTGGTCATTTGGCTGCGATTGAGTAGGCAGACAGAGTGCGACACAGGATGGGAAGGAAAATCGTCTACAAACCAGGAGCTCAACTGATAAACCATGAATCACAGTCCTTTGACCCCATCTAGGTAGTAGCGGACGCTATGCCTATTGAAAACAATGACCATCTGATTGATGATCTTGTACTGGATAAATTTGAATTTCCTGAATTTGGTAGACTTGAGTCTCTGAGTTAGACCAAAGCGATTTCTAAGTCAATCTTGACTCAATGAGTCATCCTTCAACATCTGGATTGGCAAAATTACCAGATCAACGTCGAACTAAAAGGTTATTACGCAAACCAAAATACTTTAACGTTTCTTCGGACGAAGACGACTTGCTATTGAGTGAATTGATAGGTGCGAGTAGCAAAACAAAAGCAAATGAAGAGAAGAGAATGGAAACCTGTGCACCTATTTGCAAATGTGACTACCATCATTATCAACTGAAGAGGGATTAGATCTGCTGTGTGACCTGTTTGAAAGGGGTCTGTGGTCATTTCAATGGCGGGACCAAAAAAGTCATAAGAATACCATCCCTGTGAAAATAGGGACTGATATTTTTGAGTTTTAATTATAATTATGTTGATTTGTTTTGTGGGAATGTTAAATTGTTAATGTCCTGTGATTTTACGTAGAAATAATAAAACAGTTCCTCTTAATATTGTAAGAATACTATTTCAAATAAATGACTGATTATTTTCAACTTGATATTCGTTTGATTTTATAAATAAATCTAAAATATATGAAAAACTATATAAAATGTATATATTTTTTGTTTTAAAAGTGTCAAAGAAACCTGCACTACAATTATCATAGACTTTAAGGCAAATCTAATGATGTGTAAAAGTAACCCCACACTCGATGTAACTTTGACACCTTTTTAAAATATATACACAAATGAATGGGGGGTCTTATATAGCTGTATAGCACACATCTCAAAGCCAAGACGTCAATTGTTCGGATGAGTGACAAAAAGCGTCAATTGCCAGCATATTTTTTCCTATAATGAAGAAAAACTTACAAAAACATGTCTAAAACAGCCCCGGCTTACGGTAACGTTTTTGAGATATTTAAGTAACTAAGTTATATCGACACGCCTAATAGATGCAATTTTTTTGGCGGAATTGTTTCAGGACATCCAGCTTAAAATAAAATTATTTAAAGTTAACTACGAATTGTTGTTGCAACATTTTACCACGAATGGAAATACCTATTCTATGATTTTCAGTTGTTTATATATTTTATATCTATCGTAGAATATTATACCGAAGGGAAGTGGTGTCTCAAATGACTACTCAATCTCAGTCGAAAAAGGAACAAAAATACGTTTATAGCCAACACGAAGATAAACGCATTGCCTTTGTTTGCCTACAGTGAGGCAGAGATGACATTTGTAGAACTAGAGAGCAATCCGTTGTAGGAGGTAACAAGGTTGACATTGGATTGTTCGAAAACGGATTACGATTTTCAAACATTGTTTGTAGATTTCAATGTGTTTTATATGTTCTATAATTTTAATCGATTTTATAACTGGATAGGAAAATATAAGATGAAAAGCATCATGCAAATATATCGCCTAATCAAGAACTGTAATATTTGGCATTTCTGGTACACATATTGAAAAGTACTATGTGTACCAAAATTGCTGAGTAAATGGAGATTCACAACCTGTTTAGCCTATAAAAACGTATGGGATTCCGGAATATTTGGCTATCCAAATTTTTGACTATGCACATTCAACTCACATATTTCTAGTTTTGCAGGATTTCCTGTTATACCGTACCTAGATTTCGTTATTTTAATTAGAGCACCTTATGTATTACGTTATATAAGTTTCGCTATTGAATTCTGTATTTTGTAGGTCGATGTGAGCCAATGGATTTATTCGTTTCGTGCTCTATGCAGTGTTTTCAAACTTATTGTTTAAATATATAAATAAAATATATTTGTAGGTCTTGTAGTTTTTGAGATAAACAGAGGAATAAGTCGATATTTTATATCCTTGTTAACGCCTTTTAAACAATTTATTTCAAAAATACAAAAAAATAAGTTTGTATTCACCGTTTTATTTAATATATGACGCCTTAGAAACAATTTTAGTTTTATATTTTCCATTTAGTTCTGTAACTTGCCCCCCCCCCCTGCCCCCAAACTTAATATTCGGGGTTTCTCCTTGTTTTTTTTGGGTGAGACTCTATACCTTTATTTTTTCAAAATTTTACGTCTTATAGTTTCGGAGATAAGGGGGGAATGGGCAAACTTTTGTATATTTTTGGTAATATAGTATAATAAAAAATACTGCATATACAAGATTCCTTGTAAATGCAATAAATTTTATATTGTAGAAACATCGAGGCTATTAAACGTACGAATAAATGACAACCCAAGAATTACATAAAGAAACGACAATTTGAGAAATCGAAAATTTGTGAACATGCTTGGGACCTAGGCCATAAAACAGATTTTGACAATTCAACTATACTTCACATAGAACAACATAACACAAAACGAAAAATATAAGGGTCTGTCTTAATTCTTTTGAATGAAAACGATTGTATCGCTTCTACTTCTGTAGAATTCAAACGTATCTGGTTACCGACAATTAAGGAAGAAATTATTAATTGTCATCTTCTTTTGAACAAAAGTATCGGGATAGTTCATAAGGTTTTTCCTAGGTTTTACCTTAAGACGTTAATAAGATTACTGAAACAGCAGATCGCATTTTTGGCGTACCTAAGAACGCCACTTATAACTTCTAAAGACAACTCTTTCAACTTGAAAGCTGTTTAACATTAATACATGATTTTTACAATGTTTGTGCTCCCTATATATATATATATATATATATATATATATATATATATATATATATATATGTATAGTTATATATATATATATATACATGACATCAATGTCATAAATTATTTTACAATTTACATTTTCAATACATATAAAGCCATTGACAACAATGTCAGAATCGACTTTGAAACGTTGGGTTTTTTCGTTCAATATACAGCTTTTTATTTTAATTTTGGTGTTATTCTCAAGAAAACATAAAAATAATCAAGAGTATGCCACAAATAACATTTAGAAAACAAATTTCAAACCTTTCCATCCAGTAGTTTCGGACAAAATTGTTAGATAGATGGAGAAATCACTAGTGATATCATAACTATATCTGTATATTGTATATAAGGAACCCTAATGAAATATGTGGTTATACTCAGATAGCTAACAAACCTGAAAAAGAACAGGAATATTTGATTGAATGATGAAGAAGCATAAAGTTCCTTTAGACAGAATAAGTAGAAGAAAAATTTACCTTCTAAATTATTAAACTGATATCTCATCAAAAACTGGTTGTTTTACCAAACAGTTACAGTCAGATAAACTTCTCATAATAACCGCATAATTAAAATTTTATTACGCAAGGAAAGTCATATTTTCGCAACGGAATTGAGACGATTTTAAATACCCTTCGTTGAGTGGGTATATAAATTGAGGCATGCTTTTAATTAACATTTTCCAGTGTTCGGCCTACAACTTTCGCCCACATTGCAGAAACCTTCATTAAAACTTCAAAACAAATGATTAAAAGTAGTTGCAGAATTTATTTAATGTGCTCAAGAAAAACAGTATTTTTGTCAACTAATAGCCTTATACAATGTTTTGTGCGTCAGTGTGTTATTATGCAAGTTCTGTACGGTCTGACCGTCATATACATTAGTCAAATAGATTTTTAAGTGACACAAAATTCAACAGTCATAATTGGCATAATTTGAAAAGCAAACTCATAGTCATACACATTGTCAAATATTTTGATTTATATCTTAGAATTGTGCCTTTTTTAATCCGTAGTTTCTTAACCATTGACAACGGGATCTGATCTAGACCCCGAAACGTTTGGAATATACAGCAATTTTCTGTGGTGTTATTTCTTAAGAAGCACTTAGACATTGACGTCATAGTATTGGATTGTTATGGCTGATAATTAATGTATATCCATTATGAGAAATACAAAAACGAAAACACACTTTGAGATTTACACTTACAATGCCTGTTTTACCGGAAGTAATGTCATTTTTAAAATTTGCAATGAAGCACCCTGTATAGTATTTTAGTTTCTGATGAAACATTTTATTGCGAATACAAAAATATCGGGTTTGATATGGTTTACTTCAATACCTACCGAGATATTAACAGAAAAGTAATTAAGGAATGGAAAAATCTAATATCCATTAAAGAAACACATAATCTTAATTATTAACTAAATCTAAGTGATTTTCAAAACATTGAAACTTAACTTACCTAAACTTAATGTATTAGATGTTCAAACTGAGCACCGTTTACTTCTTGACAATAAGCAAGTCGGTTTTTAAATTCTCTAGTAATATTAGCTATTACTTCTGGTGTAATTCTCTGGATGTCTTGAGTTATTCTTGCAGCTAATTCTTGCAAATTATTTAGTCTATCAACATAAACTTTAGACTTTCAATAACCCCACAGAAAATAGTCTTGTCGATTAAGGTCGGGACTTCGTGCAGGCCATTCATAAGTACCCTTTCTTCCAATCCATCTGTGATGAAATGTCCTATCTAAATGATCTCGAACAATGCGAGCATAATGGGGTGGTTCTCCATCCTGCTGAAACCAGATATTATTTGGTAATTGTCCCTTTACCTCCAATGCCGGAATAACTTGTGTCTCCAAGAGCTGTAAATACCTATCTCCGTTAAAAGTTACTTGTAGGGACAAGGGTCCCACGATTCTGTTGTTATAAATGCCGGCCCAAATGTTAAATTTTTGGGGATGTTGTGTATGAGCCTCTTGTACCCAATTAGGATTACTTTGCGACGAGTAGCGCAGTTATGTCGATTAACCGTACCATTTAAACAAAATGTAGCCTCGTCTGAAAACACCACATTTCTTATAAAATTATTATCACGGTTACAAATATCCATCATCGTTTCACAAAATTGCAAACGTCTGTCGAAATCGTCTTCAGAGAGTTCTTGAACGAGGCGAATTTTGTATGGACGATATTTTTCTCGCCTTAATATCCTTCCTACTAAACGACGGCTAATTCCATGCATATTGGCGAGGTCGCTAGTGGATAAGTGGGGATTTTCTTCCAAAGATATAGCAACATTTTGAGCTACACTTTCATTACTTGCACTTTTTAACCGTCCACTTTTTGGTAAATTGATAACTATTCCACTTGTGTCGTACCTTCGTAAAGTTTTCGTCACTACTGAAAGGGATATTTGTGTATTCGGATGAACAATGTTAAAAAGGTCACAAACTTCTTGATGCGTCCTTTTCCTCTCCCCATACCCAATCATCATTAATATTTCCATTCTTTCTCTTTCACTTAATTAGGCCATTTTACGATGAAATTGAAACAATACAATCTTTTTATGTTCAATTAAAAAAAACTAATAACTTATTTTGACAACTACTGTCACTTCTGCAATGAATTTCATGAACTACTAAACTTGATTCAGATGTAATTTGCGCCTGATTTAAACAAATGCACGTGTATTCGACTATGGAACAAGCAGTGCTGTTGGCTGTGACGGTAAAATGCCACCGATTGGCCAATAGAAATACAAATCCTTACCGAGCGGTTTGTTTATATCGGGCGTAAATGAAATCTGAACCGACTTTAGCTACGATCGAATTTTTCCTTTCCTTAGTTACTTTTCTGTTAATATCTCGGTAGGTATTGAAGTAAACAATATCAAACCTGATATTTTTGTATTCTCAATAAAATGTTTCATCAGAAACTAAAATCCTATACAGGGTGTTTCATTGCAATTTTAAAAATCAACATTACTTCCGGTAAAACAGGAAGTTCAAAATTAAAAAAAAAATTGGAAACAGATAGGCAATCTACTGCAGTATCCACTTTCCAAATTTCATTTTGTTATCTCTAATAATTCCAGAGATATTTACTTGGTTCTTGCCCATCACTGTATAGAAATAATTTGCAAAACTTACCCTAAAAACCGCAATGGTTCGATGGGCATATACAAAATATATTTGGAAAGAATATAACTTGAAGACGCGAGATGTAAAGACCGACAAGACCGACATCTAGGATTTTGGCGAAGCGCAACTGATGAAGGTTCCCTAACCAGAAACAATATATGTTATATGTATTGTCTTGCGTACAAAAGAATGACACCTCGAAGAGAGTATTCACAATCTCCGCCAGCTGAAGTTAACCTGAAAATTTCATCATGACATTCTATCCTAGGAATTGTGGGTAACAGCAATTATATGCAACAGCTCCAGATTCGGAACCTGTATGTGCTAGTTTCCCCGAAAATCCTAGATGTCGGTCTTGTCGGTCTTTACATCTCGCGTCTTCAGATTTATTTATTATTAGTAGTATTTCCAGACAATATTGTGTTAAGAATTAAATAGGAGAAAGTGATAAATATGAAATTAAAATATTTGTTAATAGTGAAGTTTACTGAAGATAACGTCATCAAAAAAAATCGTCAGCATAAATTAACATTAACGTTCCAGCATTACTTATATAACAATAATATAACTCCGAAATTACAAGTTTCTTGTTAATTTTTGATCACACGCCGTATCGTTTTCATATCCTAAGTTTACAAATAAACAAGCTATTAATACAAACTTCAGGGTGCCCACCAGAATATAAAAAAATCATATATTTTCAGAACATTATGAAAATGACAGATGATATTCGAAATATTTGAATTTTAACAACTTTATGATCACCAATATTTTGTTGAAGCTTAACCTCTATTTCATATAATATAATACTTTACTATTTAACATTAATATAGTGAATTTTGATTCATAATATGTATTTTGTTTAAATGCGTTCAGTTTCACAACACAAAAACGGACACATCAAAAGATTTTTTTGAAATGATTAATGGTAGGTAGACACAACATTCTTTCAGAATTAATGATGTGGTGAAATGTTGCAGAAAGCAATGGAGTAATTAATGCAAGTTGTTTCCGGAGGACTGTATTTTATGCCACATCACTCTAGTTACATTTTTTGTTTAGATTTTATCATAAATCATTTTCAGACCTGGATTTTCTTCAATGTAGTTTGCTTTATTTAGTGAAAAATACTCTAAATAATATGTAGAGGGTGTTTTCTATATACGCCACACCAAACCACGCCAAACGTGGAGAGCGTATAGATGAGCTCATTTTTTATATTCTGTAGTCAATAAAACTTATGGATAGCTTATGCTTTTTTAATTAATTTAGTTTTTCTTAACTCCTAGATTTTTTCATATCTACTTTTGTAGCTTTTTTATTTTTCGCTGTAACTTTTCCATATTCACTTAAATTTAATCTAATAAGAAGTAATTAGTATCGTAATAAAATTTGATATTGTAATTTATAAGGTTAGAACTACAAAATAGAAACATACAAACAAACTGGCCTCTACCGCTACGTATGTAAGCTAAAGTCATAGGTTCTAGTTGTATCTCACTGTTTCAAACGCAACATTCATTCTTTTAGTTAACTGCTCCTTGCTTTCTTCATCTTACTCGTAAAGGACTTGAATTTTTTATGAACGATTTACCGAACCTATTTGATGTAGTCCCATTGGAAGACAGACCAAGCATATTCCAAAACGATGGCTGTCCAGCACATTATAATCGAACTGTCAGAAAGTTCCTCGACAATTCATTCCCAAACACTTGGATTGGGAGAGCTAGCCCTATACTCTGGCCTCCAAGGTCACCAGACTGACTCCCTTTAATTTTTTGTTTGGGGACCTGTTAAGTAAATTGGTTAACGAGATTCGTTTACGAGATTGAAATGGAAACCATGGACCAGTTAAGAGAAAAAATAAACGTTGCTTTTGAAACAATGTGGCATGATATGCGACTACAGACCATGACTATAACTGTCAGAAGAAAATGTCGCGCGTGCATCTGTAGCGGTGGAAGCCAGATTGAACAAAATTTAAAACAAATTATTGCAACTTGTTGTATGTTTTATTTTTTGTTGGTCTAACCTTGTAAGTTACAAACTTAAATTTTAGGATGATACTAATTACTTTCCAATAGATCTGGTATATCTTTGACAAGAGGCTGAAATATAGAAGTTTTTGTGATCAATCGAAGTTCTCGATGTGCTTATCCCGACTTGACCATACAATGTATGGCATCACACTCCCTCTAAGGCACGCTATGAGTGCCTTTAGGGGAAAATTCATTAAACCCCAGATATCCTAGATATCAAAAGGGTTTAGCTCTGTGGGAGCCCTTGCCAGGTTTTCAGGCCCGTGGTTGGAGTCGTGGCGGCAGTTTCCCATGAATTTCCTGACCGTCCGAGCTGTTCCTAACAGGACGGCTTTTTGCATCCGTTTGTAAAGATCTTCGTCCAGACCGAGGTATTTTAAATTGTTTAATAGATGTTTTGGGACTAGTCCTGTCGTTGACATAACAATTGGTACCGTTCGTGTGTTGTTCATGTCCCACTAAGTCTTTATTTGAAATTTCAAATCTCTATATTTGGTTATTTTCTCAGCCTGCTTGGCATTTATATTATTTTTGTTAGGAATTGCAATGTCAATTAAAGTTGTTTTCCGAGAGATTTTATCTACCAAAACTATATCTGGTCTATTGTGAGCAACAGTTCGATTGGTCAGTATCGTGCGCTCCCAGTACAGCTTGTAGTTGTTATTTTCTAAAATATATTCTAGTTTGTATTTATAGTATGGTAATCTTCCCGACTGTGATAATTCAAGTTTCAGTGCAAGTTCCTGGTGAAGTATTTTTGCTACAACATCGTGCCGTTCTTTGTATTCAGTTGCAGCGAACGCTTGACAACCTCCTGTGATATGCTGGATAGATTCAGATGTTTGGCAAGCGTACCTGCATCTGTCGTTGCTAATAGAAGGGTCTTTAACGATGTACTTTAGATAGTTCTTAATTGGAATTACTTGATCTTGGATTGACAATATAAAGCCTTTCGTTTCAGGAAACATATGACCAGAGATCAACCTGTTGTTCTACGCCGATCTGTCGACATAATCTTGGTTGACCTCATTTATATGTCTTCCATGAAGGGGCTTTTCTTTCTATTTGAGCAGTTTCTGATCAGTTGTCTGGTGGTATAAGTGAACTTGTTGTTCTGTCAGTCGCAGAGGTGTTGAGTCATCAACCTGACATATGACTCTGTGTAGGTCAGAAAGATCTGCGAGTCTCTGGAAATGATTACGCAAATTAGAAATTTGTTGATCGAGTAACTTTTCTATATCTGCCAATCCTCTTCCTCCATCACACCGGGGCAATGTTGTACGTTCGACACAGCTCTTTGGATGGTGATTTTGAGCTTTTGTATGTAGTACTCGAACTTTCCGTTGTAATTGTTCAATGTCGGTCTTGCACCAGTTAACTATACCGAAAAAGTAACTAAGCACTGAACACGCGTAAGTATTAATAGCCTGAAACAGATTTTTACTGTTAAGTTTGGTCTTCAGCAGTCGTCTTATCCTTCTATAAAACTCTGTTCTTAGGTCCTTTTTCATGTCGGTGTGATCAATTCGTTGAGTCTGCATTATTCCAAGGTATTTGTAAGTATGGCCTTCCTCCATGGATTCAATTGAGGTGCCATCTCCCATTTTGTAGGGCCCCTGCTGTATTTTGCCTTTAACTATATTAATAATTCGGCATTTGTCTATGCCAAATTGCATATTGATGTCACAAGAGAACTCTTCTACTATTTTAAGCATATAATCCAGCTGTTGTTTCGTACCTGCCATCAACTTTAAGTCGTCCATGTATAACAAATAGTTTATCTTTAATGCTTGTATGTTGTTGTGCTTGAGAGTGAACCCAAAGTTAGTCGAGTTAGTCGAGTTCAGTTTGGGTGAGAGTGGGTTCATGGCAAGGCAGAACCACAGCGGGCTAAGAGAGTCTCCCTGGAATATACCCCTTCTAATAGGGATAGAGTCGGTTTGTATCGAACAGTCGGCTTCATTCTGAAAGATATTGGTTTGCCGGGTAGTCAAGACTTATTCTAAAAAGTTAACAAAACAATGGGAACTTGGGGACAAGTGATTATTGAGCATGTTAACCCATTATTATATAATTACTAAACTGATTATGCCACTCTCCACCAAGTCGAGAACTTCAAGAAATTTTTGAAGATATTTTCCCAGGGGCATTCACTAGGCGCACCTTTGGACATATTTAAAATACAACTACAGCAGAAAGATGCTAAAAATATTCATTTAATTGTAGCTAATGGAGCTTTTTGTCCAAACATTCAAGAAAAAATATAGGGAAAACCAGTGTGTGAAAAAGAAACTATTCTAGAATAAAATGCAAAAGAAATTTGTTCCATAATGATAACAGAAGAGATAATTTAATTATAGCAGTTTATGCAGTGATGAAAATAATTGTTAATTACCTTTAAACTAGAGAGAGGTGAACAAGACAGTAGAAATACCAACTTTGAAAAGGAATACTTCAAAATAAATATATAATATGAACACAAGAATTTAAAAATAAATAATTTTTATTTACATCTAATTCACTAACATTTATTTGTTAATAAGTATAAAAATATTAAAAATATACAAAATTTTCCTGTTATTTAACTATTTCAAAAACTTTTATAATAAAATAACAATTATAAAATCACTTGAGTTTTATAAAAATTCAAAACTGTGGCACACGCTTATTAATTTATATCACAATTAACACACTATAAACTCATATCACTTGCAGAGATTACAAAAAACGCAGACAACCATTAACAAAAAAAGTTCATATAACAAATTTTCTAGGTTATATTTACGATTCTTACGAATAATTACATCATTCTCACTTTTTTCAGTCACTTCACTTCTAAATGTAGGATTTGTGCATTTCAATCCGTTGACAATTGCTAACTTCATAACATACCCTGTCGTCACACTTGCGCCATTCTGGCCATTTCTTGAACTTCTTATTTGAAAGCGTCCGCTGGTCTTATTCTCATATAAGCTTGTCCTCCTTTTCTCAAAACTCCATAGTTCCACTACATATGAAGTTGGTGCGCTGCTATCGTTTTTCTGTTGTTCCGTATGCCTGTTCTGTGCCAAATAATATATTTTCTTTATGTACTTTACTATTTATTATCACTGAACTTATGAATTAGACTCATAGAGGTATTATACGTAGAGTGAATTAGGTATGGGCGTTACTGTAAGTGGCAGTTTAATAACAATAGAAAGAGAAAGACAATATCAGGGTGCGCGTGCTATGTCTCTACCCTACCAATAGTAGGCGTCTATTGCTATTAAATAATTTCGTTACTTCACGTGCTGTACGTATAATACCTTTATGATTAGACTGACTCTAACGCTCACAGAACATCTATTTATATAAATTTTTACATTCGAGAGTCTTTGAGTTTACTCTATGGCGCTAATATCGAACTATGTAGATCTCTCCCAAACTGACTGTTACATTTGGTAGGTATATATACAGGGTCCTCCCTCGGCCGAGATAATAACTTTCTGTAACCATATTATGAGGCAGAGAATAATGCTTTATCGTTTTTTAAATCTTACCTGTGGAATCGCCAGCAAAGTGTGCGCATTGGAACAGAACTATCGTCTATCAAATACTTATTTCTTGCAGGAAAATTCTGAGGAGAAAAACCGCAAATGAATAGTCAATATAATCAGAGACCTCCTTAACATTTTTTTTCGAAATTACTTATAATGGACTTTACATCTAACAATTTTCAATACAATAACAGTGTTACAGTCTCTAAGTGACGTAGTTCTGTGAAGCCTTTGAGCTAGACCAAGGGAATTTTATCTCAATGCATAAATTGTCCCTCGCTTGACCAAGGGCATAAGGACAAATCGAATCACTTCTGATATTCGTGTTAACTAAAATTGAATTTCCATAACATATTAGTTTACTAATAGCACTTTATATCGTCCGTGTTTCAGAATCAGAGCCGCCTGAGAGGGTCTTTGTGCGAGTGCTATAATTATGATTTACTGCTCAATGAACTGGCGGCGGACTGGAAATTGCACAGGAAATCGCGTTCGGCTATTATGAAATATATTCTGAGTCGCGCTTCAAACTGTTACGTGAAAAACTTTTTAATTAGATTTATCTTTCACCGTATTTGTCAGCTTTCTCGCTCGGACATAAATTGAGTTAAATAATAAGTTGCTCTGGAATTCTGGCTAACGAGAAAAAGTTTTTAACGGTAAATTTCATTTGTGAAGAATACCGTCGTATATTATTTTTAATGTTTTTGAACAAATATTTCCAGGTTAAAATTGTCGTATTTGAGACGGTGAACCTCAAAATAGGGATAAGGATATTTTGGCCCAATATTTTTGGTAAAGTCAAATAACCATAATGCAAATATCGTAATAATCGTTGAAAAAAAAACTATACTCATAAAAACATTAAAAAAATATAACCGCCTTCCACCTATAACTAAAAAGTTAAAAATAATTATAACAAATTACAAATCTAGCAAATAAATAACACATTCAATGTTGTTAGGTACCTACCGAGGAAGAAAAAAATATTAAAAGGTGCTCATTCTGTACAAATTAATTACCTACCAATCTAGTATATTTTTGAAGTCGGAGGCAAGCAAATCTAAAATCCTTCATTGCGTACTACTATCTACTACTTCAACAAACTTGATTGTTGCTTGGCACCGACTTCAAAAATATACTAGATTGGTAGGTAATTAATTTGTACAGAATAAGGACCTTTTAATGTTTACCTTTTTTACTTCCTTATTTATTTGCTAGAGTTGTATTTTGTTATAATTATTTTTTGAACTCACGTAGTTTTTATTCTTTATTTTTTATTTTGTATGTATAACCTTAATACACAGGACCAGGTAACATCGAAAGCCTCAACATTAAACAATGATACATTTTCATTTAAATTGACAGGTAAACGTTTACGAACAATATGTACTAGTACGCGTTGACTTAATAAGCCCAAAATATATTTATGCCTTAACGATCACGCTATGTAACCTTTTTTCATTTTTTTTGACAACTCTGTATAACTATAGATAAATCCACTCCGCCCTATGTACCAGCCATCACGTATATACGACTGGCCAAGGACAAGCATAAATTTGTTAGCTGCCTTCAGTAAACTATAGGACGGAGTAGAATCCATCCCATATTTATGAAGTCAAATCCGTCCTATATTTTAACCATAGTATATAACTCCTTGTGAGATACCCCATCAATTATTTCATTTTGAACATTTTATATTATCGCTCTGTGTAACAAAATTCCTCTCCACACTTTATGCAACTTCTTATGGGCTATAAAATAAATAATTTTTTAATTACACTTTAATTCAACTCCAGCATATATTTCAACCATCCTGTATATGATTTGTTTACGTCCACATAATATAACAGTTTTTTAATCACCCTATATAATTTTAATTTCTCATTTTTATACTACCAAACGTCCACTCCAGCCTATATTCCAACCATCCTGTATATATGGCTACACGGCCTAACCTATATTTCAATCAAAATATAAATGCAACTCCTTCTATCTCTTTACTTTGTGATTTTGTTTGCGATCAATAAACATCCTGTGTATAAACGCACCAAATAGCAGTTTAGGATTTGACATGTGTTGTCACTAAATTTTCTATTAGCCCGGGAGAATGTGACAACGAAAAGCACCGTCTACGCAAAATGGAAAAATTTTCAATTAAAAAGGTATTTGCCTTAGGTGTATGACGGTAATATGGTTGCTATCGTGGTTTCCTCTTCTTGCCTAGGTGGTTTCTTCAGTTGCTCAAATGCCTTGTTAATGATGGTTTCCAGATACCCGTTGGTCAAAAGGTCTAAGTTTCATTTTTTCTTAGTTGATGGCCTCTGGTGTGCTGCACATATGGACTAATATTTTGATGATGCCAGTTTTCGTTATTGATGGATGGTTATAGTTGTAGTGTAAGTATAACCATGTATGTGTAGCCTTCTGTATACTGGGTAGGCACCTACTCTCTTCCCTCTCTATGGTAAATCTGATAGATGGTTGTGATCGGTTTAGGTGCTCCATGAATGCCTGTAGTTCTGTCTCTTTGTGTTGCCTGTTAATGAAGCTGTCATCGACATACCTTAACCAGAGTCTTGGAAGCTTCTCGTACCTCTTCAGTGTATTATCTTCGAACCTTTCTATGCAGATGTTAGAAATGGTTGGCGATAACGGGGAGCCCATAGGCAATCCATTTTCTTGCATGAAGAAACTATTCTTCTCTTGAAAGTAGCAGTTCTTGAGGCTACACTGTAGTAAGTCCATGACTGAATCTGTTATTTTCATACATTCTTCTAACTGAATATATTATCTATCTATAAATTGATTGTTAGTAAGTCTATAGAATTTTCATACAAAATGTAATAACAGAGTTATCGACAACAAATGTCAAGCTCTAAATTACTATACGGTGCGACCATATTCAAGGTGTTTGGCATAGCAAACGAAATCATAAATTATGATGATAAAAGCAATAGTAATAAAAATTAATTTATATGTCAAGTATAACTAAATAATTTAAAAAATTATAGTCTACGACCAAAAACTTGAAAACTTTTATAATTTTTGGACAGCTACATACATTTATTTCTATTAGTGGTCGCCCAGTGGTCGAAATTCGACCCTATTTCATGAAATTGTAGAAAAAATATTTTTATAAGAAATAAGTTCTGAAGAAATCGGAGAAGTAGATGAAAGATTGTTCTTTGGAATCTAAAAGTTTTCGTCATTTGCGGTTTCAATCAAGTTCTGGAATATTAAAGAAAAGAGAGGACCAACAACCCTAGCAGAACTTTGTAATACATTCTCAATTGTCCGCTGTCTGACTATTTTTTACACAACACCTTCGGGAAGGTTGTGATAATAATATATTAATCAAATAATTAAATTCACATTAAAAAAGAATATTTAATATCAAAGTTACTGCAAAGCGTCCGAAAAATCAGTAGTGATCTACTACTTTGACTATTTTACCACTAAACAATAACAACTTGCATGTCACTTCTAGAAGTACATTCTCTAATAATATCACAGCATGTAACGGTCCATATATAATTACTCAATGTTTTGAGTTTTGACCGTCTGGCGGCGGCTGCACTGTTAGTTGTTTGGCATTGACAGTATGGACGTAAATAATGAATTTTTATTATATTTTATTTAATGAATGAACCAATATTATAAATTAATATTAGCATTCTGCGCCGACGGTCGTCAGTAGCTACTAAACAAAACAAAAATGAAGAAAATCGGTTGAGAGACAGACAGACCTAATCGTTTTGTCTTTGCCTATTTATATATAGATATTCCATATTAACGAATGTAACTTTTAAATAAATTTGTATTTCGTCTATAATACTTAAAAAACATTTCTTACTTGTGATAAATATATGTGTAAATTGTGGAGATATCGCTGAATTTTTCATTAAATTATTTATTATCATAAAATTATTATTATTATAAAAGGTAAATTGATTGTATCAACAAATATTTTTCCTTGTATTAACTAGCAAATCATTTGCTTTATAATTCTGTTTATGAATTGCTTTCTAGATACTCAGTTCACGAACTACCATACCAAGAGTGTAATAAATGTATTGTCTAGTTGTCTAGCTTGACCCAAAATGTTGTATATAAGACGACCATGATTGATTTATGCAGTCCTTAGAATAAATGAATGTTTTGTTAACAGGTCGTTACTCGTGACCTTCATTTTGTTTAACCGTAATGAACTCTAGTCAAATATGATAAATTAATTTAATTGTGCTTGGTTAACGATACAAAGTAAAATGCGTAGTGATAAACATATAAGTCTTGCAAAAATTTTTTTCTGCTTTCGTTCAAGTAAGTTTTATTAAATAGAACCGATAAACAAAAAAATCTATTAATATGCAATTGTAATAGATAGAATATTGCTTTTAAAATTCTTTAAATTACTTTGGTAAATAATTAAAAAATCATAATTTTTATTTCTTGTATCATTTTAAGTAAGCTTATTTTTACCGGCGTAAACTAAATCTTTTTAACACTCTATATATTAGCTTCACTTAATATGAAACTAACAAACTCAGTACCTATGCAAAAAAATCTTAGAAGGCTATTTAGCCCTAACTACTGGCAAAAGTATATTTGTTATAATTTTTTATGTGCCAATAGTGAACGGCAGTTTGTGGCTAAACTCATATATGTTTTACAAATTTGCCCCCAGTAGCTAATGGGAAGTCATGGGCGATGAACACTTAATATATATTTTCATTGGATTTTTCAGACATGGTAATTTACCTTAAAGTTGCATTTTTTAAATTGAATACATTGTATATAAATATCTCTTTTTCTATGACCAAAAATCATATCGTTTAAGGTTGTTAGATATTTTGTCAAAATAGAACGGCTAGAAATAGTTGAAAATCCGTGTTGGCCAGGATCATAGGAGGCTGTAATCGGGATAAACCATTGACCACTGTTAAATTGTGGCCCTCAATGAAGTTGCCATGAGCAGTTACATATGCATATTTAAACTGACTGAGATATAAGGCGCTGTAGCTGTAGGTTATAATTATACAAGTTGATTCCAGAAATGTTAGAAACCAAATGTTTTATTGGGTGGTCCATAAACAGTTGCATACACACATATATTGGGTAGTCCATAGACTGTTATATATACAGGGTGGTGGAAATATATTATAAAAAGGAATTATTGTAATGAGTATTTTATTAAGTGTTAGAGAGTTGAAATGAAACTGAATCACTTCATCTTAAGAAAAATTAAACAGATTATTTTGAAATTTCGATTCGAATAGAATTGTCATTTACATTTATTCGTTATATTATCCTACCGGTTAACAACTGAATTATATAATTTTAAGAAATTTCATGTTTTCTGAATGATACTTGTGGCATATTTTTCAATGGCTAAGTGCTTCTTGGAAAATAACACCACAGTTTAAAGAAAATTGCTGTATATTCCAAACGTTTCGGGGTCTAGATTAGAACAATTCTACGATGTAAATTAAAATATTTGACAATGTGTATTATTTGATTTTTGACAATTTTCTTTAAACTGTGGTGTTATGTCCCATGAAGCACTTAGACAAAGAAATTTCATGTTAACTAGATTTTTGTCTTCAATTTCCACTTACCGCCTCTTTGCCATACCTTATATCATTAAGCTATGCATTAAAAATGTGTTCACAAATAAAGTCCTATTAATTACATATGAATATAAGTTGAATTTTGTTAGGAATTGACACAATTGGTCGAATTTCGACCACTGGGCTATCTCTAGTATTTTGTAACAGCTTTAGTTTCTTCGCTGACTGCGTGCTTGACGAGTTCATCGGGCAACAATAGACAAACAGCAGTTTGAATTTCCCTGCTTGTAATAGTGGAACGTTTATTGTGTGTGCCATTCTGGAAGCTTCAGCAGCAATACGTTCGAAAATGTCTTTGACGAAACTTTTCATGATGCTCATGGCCTTGCTGGAAATACCGTCATTGAGATGTACTTGTTTCAATACTTTGTAAATGTAAATGGCATAGCTTTCCTTCCTCCTGCGCTTCTTCTTTTTGTCAGCCTTTGAAATGTTCTTCTGATCTTTTCCGGCTGTGTTTGCAGCTTTACCGCTTGTCTTGGGTGGCATGTCGAATTGCTAACGATGTTTACGACACGAGACTCGAAACGAAAGTGATATAGCTAACCTTATACTGGACGATAGGAAATTAACGTGAAAAAAATACGAGTGTTCTATTTCAAATAATCAACATATCAGTTGTTATTTAAGTTATTTAAATGTTGAACACCCGTATTTTTTCAGGTTAATTTCCTATCTTCCGGTATAAAGTTAGGTATATCTATTTCGAACATTTTCTTAGGAAATTAATAAATCAAAACGATTTAAGCCTTTTGAATACTTTTATTTTATAAATAACGGTTAACTCATTTCCTTTAACACGTGAGAGTTATTTACAAACGGCAAATACAAATATGAAAATGAAATAAGCATTTATGAACTGCTTTGCCTCTATAGCAAAAACTATCGAAACATTACAATTCTAACATTGAAAACATCTTCAGAATTGGTAGTTATATAATTTCTGCTTTCCACAGGTGCACCACAAAATACCTCAACTAATATGAGATTTGCAATACAGCCACTCCCCGGTGATACCGGTTTCTCACAATGGGTTGCTGCGATGAAAATGGTTGCTCAACTACCTGGAGGAATTCCGTCAGAATTCAGAAAGCGTCTCTGGCTTACAATGGCCGACAGACATTTAGCAGCAAACGGTAAGCGATTTTAACTTAAACGCATTCTGTTACTGAAGTATTGATTTGTTATCGAAGGGTCTATTTATTTACTTAATCCACCGATAAGTCATATACAACGATATGTAATCTATATTTTAATATAAATAACGAATATATATAATCTATTCTATTATAAAATTGTAATTTTGTCTCTTTGTTTGTTTGTTTGTTCGGGCATCACGTAAGAACTAGTTCACTGATTTTGCTGAATCTTTCTTTGTTACGAAGCCTATAGTTTGACTTAAAATCTTGTAGACATTTTATCTCTCTAAATTGTCAGGAACGGTAGATATAGCGAAAAAACTTCAAGCATGTTGGGGGTTCCACTGCACGCACAAAATATTCGATACTGGTATCAGCTTAGCTTTTATTCAAAATTCGGAATGTTCAATTGTAACATAAGTGTGGCTTCAAAGTTAATTAATTTAAAAAACAACTGATATTCACTTCACTTTCTAGAAATTTTATTCTAATACAATAACATCGAAATCATAACAATAGGTCAGCTCGACTAACTAACTAACTCCTGAAAATATTGCTTTATATAGCGTACGCTGAATTTTCTGGTCGTTCTACCTTTGTTCGCACAGTGTCCAGATAAACAGTTTTTTTGCCCCATTCGAACCTTCTAGTTCTTTTTTACTATCCCAGCGATTGATGTTTAATTCTGATGAATAATGCTTTTCGTTGCTTTAGTCAGGGACGGCGTAGATAAATTTTATAACAATGTGTTGTCATCACAATTCTCAGACAAGTCATCCCTGTCGTTAAAATGCTTAGACAATCTAGCAACAACACTATGATTTTGTCGCAGCCTAATTAATGCGAACCAAAAAATTGTCTGTGCTCCTACGAAATTTTAAAGGTTAGCTGTAACTCAGCCCTAACTCAGGTCAACTGTTAATAGGATATTTGAAGTAGTTTATTGTTTCTGGTTAGGGTACCTTCATCAGTTGCGCTTCCCACAATTGAATATCCTCTCGAACACTTCTTTATGTGTTTGATACATTTCGTTAAATTTAAAGATGCGAGATGTCTATGTGCTAGTTTCCCCGAAAATCCTAGATGTTGGTCTTTACATCTCGCGTTTTCCAATTTAACGAAATGTATCAAATACATAAAGAAGTGTTTGAGAGGACATTAAAGCGCAACTGATGAAAGTTCCCTTACCAGAAACAATATACAGGGTGAGTTTTTTTTGATGATCAGTATGGTTAAATTGCAGTTTTACTGGCCCAATTTAATGGCACTTTCGGATTTTTGTAAAAAGTCATGGCTTACTAGATATTTTGAAAAAATTAAATTCTGTCGATTTAGTCAAATCCCTCTAGCTCCTTGGTTTTTGATTTTATAAAAAAAAGTGTAAATATCAAAATTGAAGGGAATTGTATCCCCAATATGATTGTCATGTCCTCGTTTACGTAACAGCATTTGTTTTCGAGATATGACACAAACTTATCTTTTTTAAGTGGAAACTATAGTTGGCTATGACCTCAAAAAATCGGACATTTTTAGAGCTTTTCAACGATATAATACTCGATATAGTTATTCATAATAAAGATAACTGAGTTATGGATGCTTTTCTCTCTTATTTTCACTTTTAACATAGTTAGCCATGAAATAGACTGATTTATTAATAACTAATCCAAAAAACATTGAACTTTTTTTTTATAAGGTATATCAGACATAACGAAAAAACTAAATAAGTAGGTACTTACTAAAAACCTAAGAAATTAAAGTACATAATAATGATTACAATTTATATTCACCATTATTATATAGACAAAAATTGCATCTTTTTAAGATTGACATTACCGCTTTCCTCACAGACCGCCTATCATTTTCTTCATTTGCCTGTAATACCGCCTCTCTTAGGTCAACAACTGTCTCATATTTTCTTTTGCATACTATGTTTTTTAGCGCACCCCATAAATAGAAGTCGATAACTGCCAAATCGGGAGACCGGGGTGGCCATTTCGCGTGGGCCATTTCTTGCTATCCAAGAGTTTGCTCCATCATGTTGGAACCACTCAATTTCTAAACGAGTTCTCAAATTCAAATTATGCCACATGTCTTGAAAAGTGTATTTCAAGAAATGCAAGTAGCGCTCCCCAGTGTGATTCATAGATAAAAGGCCCCAGAATAGTAGACCCTATGATACCACACCAAACATTAAAACAAAATTTTATCTGGGATTGTCTTTGTTCTACATGGAAAGGGTTTTCTTTAGCCAAGATATGCTCATTGTGTCTATTGGACATACCACAGTTAGTAAATCTAGTTTCATCTGACCATAACTCCTTTAATGGAAACTGTGGATTGTCAAGGCCCATGTCTCTAAACCATGTAGAAAACAAAATAAGTCGATGTTCGTCACCAACATGTAAAGTTTGAGAAACTGAAAGTTTGTACGGGTGGAACTTGTGCGCTTTCCGTACCTTAACTACAGTTCGTTGAAATGTGCCAGCTTCTGCCGCAATCTCACGAGTTGATGTAGATGGATTTTGATTCACCATTGCCAAAACATTTATTTGTGCTGCTTCGTTAATTTGATTACGTTCCTTTGGTGGTTTAGTAAAAGATCCATATCTGCGTAAACTATCGTATTCCTCACCTGCACGAACAGAATTTTTATGGGATATATAACATTCCACCATATACAGTTTTTCTTCATTAGAATATTCCATTTTATCACGAAAACTTGTCAGTATCGACTCTTACTTTAGCCCTACTAATGGAATTACTCTCAAATGAGGAAACGTCAAAGTGAAAACAATATTTTTCATGGCTACCTACGTTAAAAGTGAAAATAAGGCAGAAAAGCATCCATAACTCCATTATTTTTATGAATAACTATATCGAGTATTATATCGTTGAAAAGCTCTTAAAATGTCCGAATTTTTGAGTGCATAGCTAACTATGTTTTCCATTCAAAAAAATATAAGTTTGTGTCATATCTCGAAAACGAGAGCTGTCACGCACACGAGGACTTGACAATCATATTCGGGATACAATTCCTTTCAATTTTAATATCTACATTTTTTTATAAAATCAAAAACAAAGTAGCTAGAGGGATTTGACTAAATCGACAGAATTTCGTTTTTTCAAAATATCTAGTAAGCCATGACTTTTTACAAAAATCCGAAAGTGTCATTAAATTGGGCCAGTAAAACTGCAAATCTTTCCTAATTTAAGCCATTGCTCTATCTCCGCTAGTTTTCTAGATCCCCATACTTTCATCAAAAAAACTCAACCTGTATATTATATATATTGTTTTGCGTACAAAAGAATGACACCTCGAAGAGAGTATTCAATATCTCTGACAGGTGAACTTAACCTGAAAATTTCATCGTGACAATATAATCTAGGAATTACGAGTAACAGCAATTACATGGAACAGATCTAGATTCGGAACCTCTATGTGCTAGTTTCTCCGAAAATCCTAGATGTCGGTCTTTACATCTCGCGTCTCATCACAAAAGATTGATAATTTTTGAGACTTTTTATCCTTCTGAAAATGTGGAGACCATGTTAAAGTATCATACATTAAACTGGGATACATATAGAAAAAGTATAACCTCTTAGTAAAATAATTCTCTTTTCTAACTTTTAAGTACAAGTACTCAATATGATATTTAATGGATAAACTATAACTAAATATACCCCCAAAATAATTTATTAGGTCAGAACGTTATAGAGCTTTATTGTGCACGACATAGAACCTAAAAGTAACGTCTGAATTACCCGGCGAAGGGTAGAACATTTTTTAATATTACAATGCTGTCTATTTCCAGTGGGCCAAGTTTCAAAAACAGCCAATCCTGTTGTAATAAAACTCAAACAGAAGGGGAAGCAATTGATCTGAAGATGCATCATCAGCAGAAAGTGCAAAACTTAGTAATTAATATTGCCCGGCTAACATCATCTATACTAATATAAAAAAGAGGTAAAATTTGTTCGTTTGTTTGTAGGGGGTAATCTCTGGAAATAGTGAACCGGTTTCAAAAATTCTTTCCTAGTAGAAAGCTACACTATCTGCTAGTAAAATAGGCTTTATTTTATTTTGATAAAATGTTAGATTACGGCGGGGAAGTGTGGTGTCTGTTGTTTTTACTTAAATTTAATATCTTGGAAACAGGAAGTAATATATGCATGAAAATTGCTGTATATACTTTCATCATTTTGCAAAAATTCAATTATCTCATGGGGAACAGATTGGGAAAATTTTTTGAAAAATTTATTATATTTCGGGAACCTAAAATACTAAGCCTTGAGAATTAACAGGTTTGATTCCATTTTTTAAGCAAAGTAGATAATTCGTCATTTTAGGAGGTCACTATTGGTTTAAAGAGAATATCGTCGAACTAGACACGGGCGAAAACCTTGTTATAAATAGACTTCGAAAATAAATAGAAGCGGGTTTTTATCATTTTGGGAAAATTGAAAGATTAAATGACGGAAATGGGGGTGACTATTTTTTACGGAGAATTCAGGATCTTTGAAATAGAAAGTAATACGGGTGTAAATCTTGATATATATAGCATTTTAAGATAAATAAAACAGGGTTTTATAATTTTGCGAAATTTCAACTCAAGGGATACAGGTGGGTAAATGTTTTTTGAAATATTTATTATTTTTCGGGACCTAAATTAATAGAGCGATGACAATTAACAGGTTGATTCCTTTGCTTACGTGAAGAAATAGGTGTTTCGTCATTTTGAGAAAATTAAAATATTATTCAGTAAATGAAAAAAATCTACAAGATAAATACTTCAAGTACGCCCATCTCTCTAGCCTGTGCGAAGCTTGGACGGATCAGCTGGTTCATAACTAAAGAGAAAACCAGTAGAGATGAGTATTTTGACCAACAGTTGTTACGTCACATATTTAGTGATATTGTTTTTCACAATTTGCAGGTAACCAACAAAAACTGATTTTAACCAGTTAAACTGTGTGCCTTGAATACCATAGACAATTAACTTTAAAAAAATCCATATTAACATTATCAAAGCTCTGACAAGATCTGCATATAGAATTGACACTTGTTTTCTTTGGGCTATTAGAAACTAAGTAATCTAATATACAGAGAGATATTTGATGAGTTATTTGACTGCCAAACTTATATGACAAGAGATTTTACTTTTAAATGAATTTTTACTGGTGTGTTGATTTTGATTGAACCGTATCGTCAACAAATTGAACAGAAACCCGGGATGATTTGATCCTCACTTTCAGCAAACTCGAAAACATCACTCAACTGTAAACTCTTGTTTATAATTTCTGATACAGTTAGGAGACAAATTTTGAGCACGTCCTAAATTGTTACATTATTACGAACGATTACTGAAACATGAAGTAACTCCAATAGTTTGAGCTCAAACTAAATTGGAGTTAACAACTTTGTTGTGTTGAAGTTTACAGAACTATTAAGAGTGTTACGCAGGTAGATAATTCTGTTTCTTCCTCAAAATTTCATGTTATATGTTAAATTGTCGCTCGATAGAAACAAACACGGATCCTATTTATTTTACATGTGATATATATATATATATATATATATATATATATATATATATATATATATATCACATGTATATATATATATATAATTAAAAGTTTCAAATGATTAAAAATTTAACCATTGTTGTTAATGCGAGTCTTGCTTCGATGAATTAGAGATATACATGCATCTATAATCCTTTGTCTACGCATTTCTTCAATGCAAATAGCAGGAAGCTTAAGGTCTGGCGAGCGAGCAGGCTAGACAACCGGGGCTCGTTTTCCGATCCAGTTATTTCCATATTGTTTATTCAAAAAGTCAGTTATGTTAGGGTTCTTGCTTTATGTTGAGGTGCTCCATCTTGCTGGAACCACATGTTCGCTACATCATGATATTGGACATTTTCTAAAGTTTGGAGGAGGTAAATTTGTAATATCTCAAGATATAGAGCAGGAGTCAAATAATCATAAAAAATATAAAGTAGAATATGTTGGTTTATAAGTTCTAACCGTAGATTAAACGGATTTTGATCCCACGTTGTTGTGTCTGTTAAATACACTGAAATTTGTAAACCTGCTTACATCAGACCATAGAACCTTGAGCAGAAATTGAGGATTTTCTTGACAGTTTTCTAAGAACCAATTGCAAAACAATCTGCTCCTTTTTATGTCATTAACTCGAAGTACTAATATGTTCTACATTTCAACGATACATGTCCTTTTTAAGAATACTCTTTGATGAAGGGAGGTACGAGGATTCTCGACAACATTTTGTAAAACCAGATTTTCAATGCTTTCATGACACATTCTATGTTGATTTAGTTTTTTAAAGGAACCATAGGCAAGTTCAATTTTGTTCAGCTCACCAAAACGAGTCGTTCACAATGAGTCGTTCAATTGAACCATCTTCTAAAACACAGCCGTTTACCCTTAGGCGGATTTATATAATGACTCTACTTGTATAGTTTACTGCTCAAACTAATATTGAAGTTTTGCTGAGCCATAATTTAAAGATCATTAATTTACGTAAATGCAAAATTTTTATTTTTGTATTATTTGGTAACAAAAATAAGAAAAAAACTCTAAACATTAAAAACAAATAAAATTATTATGCTTACTTATAACCCAAATAGAAATTTTTAATAACAAAAACACTGCAAAACAATAACAATCCTGTGTCTTAGTGCCTGTCATAATAAAAATTCAAAATACCCATTCATCGATTCGTTGAAAATAAAACCTTCCGACCAAATTTTAAAATACCTTTCATCTCATGAACCAGACGGCTGACGGCTCTTTTCTCTCCACTGCTCCGAGCCGAGGTGACTGTGCCGGTCGAAAGATTGAACGATGAACGAGTCTAGTTCGTGATTGAACGTTGAACGTTTAGCACATCGTATGACTCTCCACTCGCTCGAGCCGAATGACTCTATTAATGGCGAACTGAACGAGCTATATGACTTAACTGTGCGGCTCATTCGTGGCACATGTAGAAGAGTCGTTCGTTTTGAACGACTCATTCACGAACGACCCAAGCCTAATTTCTATGCACTGTGAATATCGACAAACATGGTTGCGGTCTTTCGGGAAATCGCTGAAAGTACATATGTTGAGCTCGTTCAGCGTTCCTGTGGCATTTAATGAAACAATTAGACATATTCAAATGCTAGAGTAACTACGTTACTTAAAAAATATGACATTTATTATGAAAAAATTCAAACCCTTTTCAGATAGACATGGTTGAAAAGCCCTATTTATGTGCTCTTCAATGACTTTTAAATCCAATATGGCGACCATAATAAATAACAAACTTGGTTATTGTTGCAAAAACAAGAGAAGCCCTGGAAAAAATTCCTTAACGTGAATCGATTGCCCGTAGTCGCTAACAAAAAACTACCAAGATTTATCAAATTTATTTACAAGACTCCGAATATATTCCAAATTTTTAAAAAACATATTTTTTTGTTTTTTCTCGATATTTGGAAAACCCCTGTAGATATTTTTAATTTCGATACAGCACCTGATTTGGCTTGGAAATGTGTCACTTTTTTCTTATTTAAGCCACTCTGTATCTCTTGCCATTTCAGAAATCCCCATGTAGTTACTTTTATCTGGGACATAAGGTCTATCAACGCTTTTTGCTGTCTGCTATAAAAAGATCAATATTGATAAGTCCTTTTAGAGAGAATAAAACTTAATCTCACGTTAATGGTTTTTCGTGCTGTGCGTTAACAAGCTTAACACGAACTTCCTGAATAGAATTCCCTATCTGACAATAAATGGGACGTAATTTGCGGAGACTTTACTGGAAAATTTAAGGCTGCTCAGAATCAGCGGCGTTAAACGACAACACCACGTCACAAATTGAGTTACTGATGTTCACGACGTTTATAGGCTAAATTATTGTTGAAAGCAAAATGAATTCAGTAATCGTGTAGCGTAAATATCACACATTCAGTCACAAAGTTATGGCATTGTGACCATTATCGAAGCAGGAAATAAACCACAATCATAACTATTTCACGTTTCTAGGGATATGCGACAAAAACTCCTAGAATTTTGTAACAAAGATAGATGACGGTGCCAAAAAACATATAGAAAATCTGCTGTATTGTATGTAGATGTGTATCGACGTTCTAAAAATTGGATTCGATTCTTGGAACAATGCCTGATAAAAAATATAACGAGATTCACAGTACTCTGCTTCTTGAATGAACAACATTTTGTCGCATGTTTTAATTGAATAGATTTCATTGTGGAATTTCAGTAACACGATATATATAAAAATTACAAATTAATATCTCTCGCCACTTTAAGCAACGAGCAACAACCATATCGTAAAACTAGATGGCGCTGTTCACTCAAAAGCCACCTCCTCACCATCTCCCACGGTTGCTTATCTTGTTGTTGATGGTCAGCAACTGAAATCCATAACGGGATACACTTAATGCTTGCTTCCAATACGTTTCTTTTTAGGGTTCCGTATATAGAATATATGGATACACATCACAGCAATTTTCTTCTAAACTAGACGGAAGATGTTGAAATTTGGTATCAATTTATAGTTTGGTGACCCGATCAGGACTACATATCGTAAATGAAGAAATTTTGAGTTTACGGGTACTTCTGGGGGGAAAACTAAAAAAATCTACCGTTCCCCCCCTGATTTCCGAAACTACTGAGCCTTAAATTTTGAAAAAAATAAAAAATATAGAACGTTGCCCGAATTTTACAGGAAAAATAAGGAGAAACCATTAATATTAATTTTGGGGAGCAATTCATAGAATTAAATGAGAATTAATTTTTTTTAACGCGTCATGTAGTACATCAAATGAAAGGTCCCATTCTGAGGAACACAAATATATTTTTTTTATATTTAATTTTTTTTTAAGATATTAACGAAAATATACCAAAACTTATCCTTTCCCTCCCCCTTATCTCCGAAACT
Source organism: Octodonta nipae (assembly GCA_034190945.1). Lineage (NCBI taxonomy): Eukaryota > Metazoa > Arthropoda > Insecta > Coleoptera > Chrysomelidae > Octodonta > Octodonta nipae. Next base: position 15,374,749 of record CM067222.1, read on the forward strand.
ATAAAACGTAAAGTTAAAAAAAATTAGAGGTATAGGGTCGGACGAAAACAAATATATTTTTTTCATATTTTTAAATTAAATTAATTAAAAGATGTTAACAAAAATATAAAAAAATTACCCATTCCCCCCCCTTATCTCGGAAACCGTTAGCTGTAAATATTTGAAAAAAAATAGAGGTATAGCGCCTCACCTGAACCTTACTGGAAAAATAAGGAGAAACCCTTAATATTCAGTTTGGAGGGCAAATTATTGAATTAAATGGAAAATAAATAATATAATAACAGATCAAGTAGTATATCAAATCAAAGGACTCATTATAACGAATACAAATGATTTTTTAAAAATATTTTTAAAATAAATAATTAAAAACCTATTAACAGAAATATTTAAAAAATTACCCTTCCCCCCTTATCACCGAAAGACGCAAAAATTTGAAAAAAGAATAGAGGTGTATGAACTTTACTGAAAAACAAGGAGAAACCCCTAATATAGATTTTGGGGGGCAAAAGACAAAATGAAATGAAAAAAAAAAATTAAAATTGTTTCTAAAGGATCATATAATATATCAAATCACAGGGCTCATTATGACGAATACAAATATATTTTTTTAACTTTTTTAAAATTAATATTTTAAAATATATTTTAAAAAATTACCCATTCCCCCTTTATTCCCCAAACTATTTTTTTTGTTTACAGGAAAAATATGAAGAAATCCCTAATATTCATATTGAGGGCCTAATTATAGAATTAAACGGAAAATAAAAAAATATTTTTTTAACGCAACATGCAATACATCAAATGAAAGGGCGCATTATGAGGAATATAAATATATATTTTTAAAATTAATTGTTTACAAGATATTAACATAAATATATAAAAAATTCTCATTTCTTGGTTTATTTCCGAAACCATACTACCCAAAATTTAAAAATAATTAGGGGTACTGGGGCTCACTTGAAATTTATAAGAAAAATTATTACAAAATCCCCATAGTAATTTTAAGGACAAATTATTTAATTAAATGGAAAATAAAAATTCAACTTTCAAACGCATCATGTAATTTTTTTTTAAAAGATAGTAACAAAAATACTAAACGTCGATTTAAAAATTTAAAAGTTGAAAAATATATTTTATTTGTATTTTTAAATAATTTAAAACTTGACATATTTTGCCCCTTCTCTTCCAATCTACAGATCCTCAAAATTCAGACAGTAGGTTATAAAAGGCTTCCCTGAAAGTTTATTTGGGGTCAAATTAGAAAATTAAATACATATGTATTCTTATAAAAATCAAGCGAATCCTGAAGCAGATAAAATAAAAAGTCTATATGTGGAAAATCAATGTGTATATTTTTTATAAATTTCAAACGCTTCATTTTAAAGGTATTAGGGCAAATATAAGAAAATGCACTCATTCCCTGCTTCTGTGAAACTGGAATATTAGAATCTTGAAGGTGGTACGGAATTCGTAGTACGCGAGTCCAACTTGCACTTGACCAAATTATTTCTACGTACTTTAATTTCCATAATATGCATCACACTCCAAATATATATCATAAATGCCATCTTTTTCATTTTGTGTCAAACTTTTGTCTTTTTTTATCTCTTTGAATGTTTTGTAATCAGTGCTACTGAAGGATCCCACTGTGCCCTGTGCTTTAATATAAATTCAATGATATTAGTGACGTTTAATATTTGGATAATCTCTTATTTCTGCTTGATCACAGTAATGACACATATCTTTAACTAACTTTTTAATTATTTTTTTCAACTAGAAGTTCTAGCACCGATATCCAGACAAGAATTGTGTAAGATAGTAATTCTTCAAGCCATCTTTTATATCGATTCATTTCTGTTTACTACGTATCTAAACCTCAAAAATCATTGTCCGTTCCTCTACAGGTAATTCTTATTGGTGACACCCCTGCTATAACCTGTACTGCTTTGGCTGAGATATTGGCTGGAGCCACTTTGATCATTGATCAGGTATTTCTTTGAACACTCGTAAGTTTACTTATGTGTTTTTTTCGATTTCATTACATTCCTACAAATTATACATACCTAAAAAACGGTCCAGTTCATTCGCTAGGATTATTCTTTACTCCACTGTTGGACCCCTCTCGTTTCGCATAAGTCTATGTAGCGCCCCTCTAGTTTTCTCAGCTTTAGTTAGTTTGTTTACGATGTAGTCTTTCACCGAATATTATACCTGCCCCTTTTTTTCTGTGGGACAAGCTCTAACTTTTTCCCCTCAAATGCTCGTCTTTTTGCACATTTTCCGCCTGTTTTTCCTGCCAAAACTATTAGTAGATTATGCTCGTATATCATTGTCATTATTCAAGGCTGATATTCTCAGAATGCTCGCGATAATCCACAGTAGTGGCCCCATCACTGAGGCTTATTGGTCTCCCATTTCTGTCTTACTTGCTGCCTATATAGGCTAATTTCAGAAACTAATTCACTTATAAATGAACTAATTCAGTAGGAAGGTTCCTGTATAAAACTTATAAATAGATAGGAAAAATTGGCTATCGTGATGGCTGGAAAAAGATATCGAACAAAGAGCACACAAAATGTTACCAAACCATGTTTTGACATAAAATTGACACTATCCAGTGCAAAGTTGGTGCCATGTTTTTCATATTTAAAAGGTGGTCAAAACCTAGATTGATTGAATTATTATTCTATTCAATAGTTAGTAAGTGGAGGGGGGGACACTGTATATGAGACCACTTCGGGATCTAGCTTGATACAATACAGTTTCAACTATCTCGACTAGTGCGTTTCACTGGTCCCGATAATTAAAAAAACCGTGACCATACAGGTGAAAATAAACATAGGCGTCAATGATAATAAATATAATAATAGAGGTACATTTTTGAAGTCGGTAATTAGCTTACTAACGTCATGGTCATACTAATCTTTGCTGGAGATAATAACTCATTGCAGCTATAGGCACGTGCCTCTCAAAAGTAGCATTCAAATCTATAATGTCATACAGTTAAAGACTGAGACCAACAGGTAGTTCAGAGTTCGCTGAGAACTTCACCAGAGTTAGTTTGAATGTAAATTGATGTTCTGAGATTTCTTGAACTTTCGTGGTCTTGAGAATATTTAATCTACGTTTCAATTGCTATGGACATGCCATCGTTATCATTCATGTTGATGGCGATATCAGGTTCAAAGCTATCTAAATGATGTGAGGCCAAATATATTTAAGACAAACGAAGTCCAATAAAAGTCAGAACAACTACATCAGATTTCAAAAAAATAGAATTTGTCATTTATATTGTTAAAAGATATAATATATAACCCAATTTCTTCATATACATACTTTTAAGAAACCTAAATGGGTTTTCGGTTGTATGAGATTGATTTTGGATCCAGATAATTTCTTCTTGTTATATAATGAATTTAATAATTTCATTTTATGATCAAACTCAAAGGCACATTCACAAATTTTGGAATTTTCAATTGTTTTTTTGTTGATTTTTGCCTTCATTAATGCGGACATTGAATAGTATAGAACTTTTTTGCACATTGTTAAATTTCGAGTTTAAAACTACCCAAATATTAAAATATTCCAAATGACTGCAAAACTTCAAGTTCATTTTTTAAACCTCGCCAGCTCTCACTAATATTCGCATATGTTTACCACGAGTACTAACTAACTCGGTTATCGCCAAGTTTAGTATATGAACAAAGTTTTATGTTTTTCTGTATACCTTTACTTTTATACGAAGATATTAACACAATAATCTTTCAACTAAACAAACACAAATGCGGGTAGTCAGCCTTTTCAGCGAGGTCTAATAATTTTCACAATATCTTAGAACAAAATCCCTGTACGGCATCAATCTCATGACAATGTAACTTCTATACTAACTTTGTTAATAACGGTTTTATTAATTTTCATGTGTGATATAATATTCACATATTGATTTTTAATTCCGCAGTAAGCCTTTGCAGCGTTTGGGTATAAGGCTTAAATTTGTGAACGAAAATCAGTTACAGTTCAGTTACTCTTCTCATGTGTAATTTGGAGTTTCCATATATGGACATTCTGAACATAATATAAAGACCACCAGTCGGCCGTTTGGAGCGTATCATAACGCGCTCCACAAAGCGTGAAGACGTTTATATACATATAAGAGAAAATTATACAGGATGTGTTTAACTTACTACAATCTACAACAAAGTAACAGGATATCGAAAGAATTTCTTCAACTTGTCCTTACATCTCTTTAAAGTTCAGAGTCTGAATATATAGCTGGTGATAAAAAGAAGGCTAGTTAGTGGGGCTGTCAGATGAAAACAAATTGTTCACGATTTACCCCCTCCCTTCAACTTTTTTATGAAGCATTCTGAATTTGAAAATAACTCCATTTAATATTTTGTGAAAAATATCCACCACAGTTATTTCCTTATTTTTAGCTCAGTATCACTAACTACTAGATCATGCTACAATTAATGTGTAGCATTAATTCTAACGGATAATTTGGTTTTCAAATAAAATATGAAATATGTTTAATTAGAGTTTTTCCTTTCATTTTCTTAATATATTGATATTAATAACGACAGTCTTTTTTTATAACCACAAATCTGTTTACTGGCTTTTTAAGGCTTTACAGAATTCTGAGTCCAAGACAATATACTCTTATTGTCTGTGACGACACCCGCAAAAAACCGAAAACTCCAAAAATTATTATCTGTACTTGAAATGTATGACTGATAAATCTAGAAGTAACTTGTTTCTCGGGAATTCGTAGATGTCGCTACTCAATTAGCGTTTTAATAACAAATCACAAATCTGAGTTTATTATTTATAAATCTTTTAATTTTTATTTTTTCGATTTCTACATAAGTTAAATAATCTTTTCTAACATTTTAGTTTGATCTGTGGCTTTTTATTCATAGTTTCTTTTCCATTGACAACGGGATCTGACATAGAGCCCGAAACGTTTGAAAATATAGAGTAATTTAGTGACGGGTGTTATTTCCCAAAAGGGCTTAATGGTTCTACAAAACGTTTGAATTATGAACATAATCTTACATAATAAACATTATGTTGTTATTAGTCAGTTGGGTTTCCCTAAACATCTTAGATGACAGTTAAATTATTAAATGTTAGGCGACAAGATGGAAAGTACAAGGTACCTAACCTACCAACCTGAGGATGACACACCATAATATTTTTTTGCCAACGTACGAGGAGAATGAATCATTATTACCAGAATAATTCTGGTGATTTAATTAACACATTCTTGTCACTCTCGATAACTTCAATAAGTGATTTGCAATTCCCATTATATAAATAATTTCTATGGCTTAGTGTAGTTGGTATAGGCTATTTACCCGATTTGTGGTTGCCCTGGAACTGTAACCCCGCATCGATCTGGGACGAACTTTGACTCCAATGTGTACCGGCAACAAATGCTGGTTATTGTGCATTAAGTATAGCATAACCCTTTGCACCTCTGAACAGAGGCTATATAAAAACATTCAACACGACTTTTGAGCAACACCTATCCAAAGGTGTTCACAATACCTAAGTAATTGGGATAAGCACATATATTCGGTTAAGTTAATCCTAGTATATGACTTAGTCTTTGGTACACTTGTGGGTCCTGCAAATGAAAATAATGTTTATAATGACCAACTAGAGCAAACTGTGTTGTCATTAAACGAATTGGTGACTGGGTCTTGCCAATAAATAAATCGGCAGGAACACATATGATAGCGACCTTTGGAAGCTTCTGCTGTCGCTAGTATGCCTTAACTGCAAATTGTATTGGTTTCCAGAAAGAGTATTGTACCCGAGAAGGAGTAAGAGCAAGTTACCGAATATTATTCCCACCAGGAAAGGTTCTGAACAATAATTAAGAAGCTGAAGGATGATCCTGATTACTCCCGGTCCAAATCCAGAAAAAGCAGAATCAACTATGACTCTGGCCGCAAAAACCTCCGTTCTCAGCTGAAGGATATTGTATTCAGCATTAAAAGAAAGCAAAGGTTTACAAATCGCCTTTAGTTCGTCGCTGACTGGGCGAACAGCTATACGGAAAACACAAAATTCTCCATAGATCCTGAAGACGAAAGAAAAGCTCAATATAAACCTAATTGTGTATACAAATATAAGTTTTTAAATATTTAGATAGCTGAATTGTGAACTGATTTGTTTCATGTTAGTTCGCGGATTGTATTCCAATTTCAAAGGCCAGACAAAAGTATATTAGTTTTTTGATTGTCCCCTAACGATGTTTGAAGAAGTTAAGAAATACCCTTTAACGAATATTTCTTATTATGTTTGTCGAAACTGATAGTGCCTACCAAAAATCTAATGTAAATTCATAAAATAGCCCGTATACTCAAAGCCCCCTTGAAACCTCTTCAAAAACTTCTTATCCTAAACTCCTTCCTGATTCCAAAATGTATTAACTCAAAGCCTCCTTGAAACCTCCCCAAAAACTTCTTATGCTAAACTCCTTCCTTATTTCCAAATGAATTAACGCCTTACAAAACGTTTTTATTACATCTACTTAAAGAAGCGGACAGCTTCGTGAGGAAGGCCGTTAATCCCTGTCATAATCTGTAAAAATTGAATAACATTGAGAACCATGTCGCTGACCAAGTTAAAGCTTTCATTAATAAACACAAGGAAAGACTAAATAAATTCAATAAACTGCCTACAAGTATTAAAATAAACATCTGTCTAACTGACAAAACTTGGTCAGGCAATGGGCTCACACAATGCCACACCAAATGCGGCAAATAGTTGGATCCTGGACCCCCGCCCAATTGGAACTCCCAAACTTTCGTTCATCTCAGAGGAAACCTTTCCATCTAACGATCTCCCTTGTAAAACACCGGAAACTAGAAAACGCAGAGGAGGATGTGACAAGCGTGTATCGAGTCGTCAGATTCTCCAAAACTGCTATATCTAACACAAGAGCCGCATAAAAGTACATAATAATGTGGTTAAAATACTTGAAGACGCTGCCAGAAAAACAGGTTGGCGCACCGAGATCGAACAAAAAATGCGATGCAGTAATGTAGTATTGAGGTAGCCCGATTTAATTATAACGAAGGTCTTGCAATGCATCATTATAGATGCTGGAATCCATTGGGAGGGGCTCAGATCCCTTGGTGAAAGTTACCATCAGAAAAAGCAATATTACGAAGATCCAAACTTCCTTATGACAGAGAAATGCCATTGACCCCAAAGTTATGCTCATTATTGTAGAAGCCAGAGGTGATTGGTGTCAAAATAACGACATTCTATTAGCCGTGATTAATCATGATAATTTGTCATTTAAAAGAAAAATAATAAGCAGCGATATAGTTGGGTCGCAAATTTGCCATACATTCTTTAACAGAGCTGTTTGAAGATAAACTAACATTCATCATTAACCCATAATATTATTTCATACATATATATTATTATGGACTGTTATAAAGTCAAAAATAATGTAATTGAATTTAATTTATAATTTCTCAGGGTCCTTTTCGCTTGGGTTCAAATTCCAGATATTAAATAAATAAATGAATTCTATACTTATCTTATAAGTCTCTCTTTCTTCTTCGTTACACTACCACTTTTTAAAACTTTGAAATTATTTTTTTTCACTTTATTTCTCTGTTTTAAGATTAAATTACTAATAAATAATTTTCAAATTCTCAACCAAGTTACAATTTATTTATAATTGTCCACAATACAATTTTGATATAATCTTGCCTTTAAAACAAAATAAATTTCCTGGGTACTTAAATATTATTAAATTTCTATCTACATGTTACAATATTTCAGCCCTTCAAACACAAATATACATTATACTTAATTTTAAAACCCTTTATTTCTATCACTGATTGATTGTTTAAATTTTTTAATAATCTGTTTATTAAATGATGTTTCAAAAACTCACAGTTGCCTGGCTTTAATTTCCTTTCTCCTTGCTTTTGAATACTACTTCCTGATTTCTGTTTTTTATAAAACTAAATTATTCTGCTGCTGAATTGATTCTTTTACTGCTGTACCAATACTTCTATTCTTCCAACAAAAATTGATTTTATTTCTCCATTCAATGGAGTCCAAATAATACCTTTTATGGAGTATTTACTTTATGATTTCAAATTGTTTATCCAAATACTTCAAAAAAAATTGCTTCAACCTCAATTTCTTGTCAAACTGACATGGAACACTTATTTCAATGATTCCATAGATCAATTATCTTGTTGTCATGGAAACGTGATTTTACAAGCATGAAATTTTGAACTGCTCACGTCGACGCTTGGGAAACAAAGAGGAGCTTTCAATGTCAGGTTTTCTATTTATGTAATATATTTTGCCACCTACTATTTCCATTTCCGTTTTTATTTACTTTATTACTTTCCAAATATGTTCCTTCTAAATCATATGCAAAAATCTAAACAAATTTTAATTTGAATTTCAATACCGTTTACTCTCATTAATTTTATCTACATCACTTAATTCATGTTTTCAAAAATTTTGATTTGACACTTGTAACCTGTTGGTCACCAGTCATTTAACAGGTACTTTTAAAAAAATTGGATTTTACTAAAATTAAGACTTAATATCTTTTGAACTATTGAATTTTCATAAACTATGCTCTAAGCTCTTTCTAAAGGTATAAATCTCTTTACTGTTCCATCATTCCTTAAAGTTTATAACGGTTTTTACAATTCTGACATTTCAATTCTCTATTTATTTAACAAATTTATGTATTTAAAACTTAATTTTGATCTAAAATGTGTTATATTCAGTGTTATCATTGCCTAATATGTGATCTATACTTGTTTTACAAACTATACTGTGATTTTCATAAGTGAATTTAACCTTTTTGCTGTTTGACCTAAATGTGACTCCCTGCATAGATTTATTTATGTAAGTATCAAATTCTATTACAATCTACATGATAGATTATCTAACTTTATATGCCACCTTTTATCCTTTCAACAATTTGCTTTTGAAACATTCTTTTTACATGGTTTATATTTTTAGGTTAACTTTAAGTTTGATATGATTTCTGCAATTTCCTTTTTGTTAGATATGTATGCATTTTATTTACATTTCCCAATCATTTAATTATTCAAATTGCTAAACTTTTGTATTATCTCATGTCTGTTTAAATACATTACAATATATATATATATATATATATATATATATATATATATATATATATATATATCCCTAATAAACACCATTATTTGCCTTACACTTCTTAAATTAATATCAAAATACGACTCATTTATTCTTTTCTTATATAACCTAATTATTCTCCCCTTGTAACTTAGATTTATTTCCGGAGAGATTTAATAAAGCTGCACATATAAATTTTATTGCAACATATATTAACGATTTATTCATAAAAGTTTCTAAATTCAATTTTGAGGAAAATTTCAAGCGTTAATTCTCAACAAAAAACAAGAAGAGAATGTCAAACAAGCTCGGTTCAGCGACGTAAATTCCAAATTGCTCTTAAGCAAATTTTTGCCATAAAAATACCTTAACGAACAAAAGGTAAAAGCTACCGTATTTCAGATTTTGGTCATGAAACCTCTACATTATGGTAGAATAACTGTTGTTAATAATTCGTGAGGCGTCGAAATTGACCTCGTAAACAAGTTACAAACTGAGACTGTTCATAAAACTCAGAAATAGCCGTAAAAACTTTTAGAGCGTTCTGGTAAATCAGACGAAGTTAACTTCTTTAAAATCTTTTGATGTAGAAGAAATATGGCATGTGTTTCATGGTGCAGAAATGTATTGGTTTAAAGCTTGGTGTTTCAATATAATTTATATAAATGAACAAATATTTGTTACGATATCATTAAAAAAATCAGTTTCATCAACCTTTCAATTTATGTATTAAAATAAAATTATAAAAAAGCTTTAGCATTTAGGTTTATCAATAAAAGAGTAACTGATGAACTGGCAATCTGAAGAAATTGATGTCTCAGTAAGAATTGAAGTATGTTGAAGGAAACTGAAGAACTCGAACTGAAAGTATACTTTAAACAATGTTAAAAAACGAGACCAAATAAAAACAAAATACAATATTTGATTCAAGAATTGATTACTGTACTGTAGAAGATAGAAGTAGAAGGCTAAGAAATAAAACTACGTTAATGAAGGACAATGTATTATGAATGGGAAAGAATAAACGTTTATTGGAACTGCTGGTAAGGCGGTAATTATATATTTTTCTGAAACTTGCTAAAATGAGATTTCAATATGGCTTTAGGTGAACTAGTGGTCGCTCAGTGGTCGAAATTCGACCCTATTTCATGAAATTGTAAAAAGTATAATTTTATAAAAAACAGTTGTGGAGAATTCGGATAAGTAGATGTAATTGTTCACTCATATTAACAAATCTATTGCAATAACAAAACTAAAAATGTAATCAAATATCGGTATTCGAAATATTTTTGATAAATGAATGAACCCTTAAATTTTTGGATGGAACCGCTCCTGGCAAAATATTCGATATAATATAATAATTGGAAGATTGTTCTTTGCAATCTAAAAGTTTTCGTCGTTTGCGGTTTCAATCAAGTTCAGGAATATTAAAGAAATTAGATGACCAATAACCCGAGGAGAACTTAAATATTCAATACATTCTCTATTGTCCGCTGTCTGACAATTTTTTACACAGAAATTGCTATTTTACACAAAACCTTCGGGAAGGTTGTGATAATAATATATTAATCAAATAATTAAATTCACATTAAAAACAGAATATTTAATATGAAAGTTACTGCAACGCGTCCGAAAAATCAACTCTGATCTACTACATTGACTATTTTACCACTAAACACTAACAACGCTTGTATGCCACTTCCAGAAGTACATGCTCTAAGAATATAACACCATCTAACGATCGCTCTCTCCAAATATAATTACTCAATGGTTTGAGTTTTGAGCGTCTGGCGGCGGCGGCACTGTCAATTGTTTGGCGTTGGAAGTATGGACATAAATAATGAATTTTTATTATATTTTGTTTAATGAATGAACCAATATTATAAATTAATATTAGCATCCTGCACTATAGGTCGTCAGTAGCTACTTAACAAAACAAAAATGAATAAAATTGGTTGAGAGACAGAGGAGAAAATGCTACCTAATTGTTTTGTCTTTGCTTATTTATATATAGATGTTTAATATCAGTGCCGGTCTTATATAGTTAAAAATCTGATAGCTGTTTCGGTGTGAAAATGTGCTTGGGATCAGTCATCTGTGAACACCCGACACTTACTATATCTACGATCTAAAGCTAGCGTTTGACGAGGATGGGTATGGTGTTCTTGACTGCTGGACCGAGAACCACGGGAGTTACATTGTGAGAAGCCATGATTCTCTCTCAAGTAGTTGGTACACCATTCTTGTCGTTTAGTCAGTTTAAAACAGGCTATGTACGAATATGATAGTTTCCTACTCGATGGTAGTACATATTGTGTGAAGTTGCTGCAATATCTGCCTATTGAAGAGGGGAGGTTTAGAGTTAGGTCTTGATCTATCGGAGATATTATTGATATTGACTGACTACTACTGAGATTTAGTATAATAAATTAGAACACTCTCATTTATAAATTGAACCATCTGTTTGACTGTGGGTTTCAGTTTGCCTTGTTTGTAGTTTTCCCACGGGTCACGGATATCATAATGAAATTTCCCAAGAAATAATGAAACAAGAAAAAACTAGTCCAAAATATCTACAAATTCACTAAAAAATTGTTGTGCCCCAAGACGGTTTTAAATGTCTCCTAAATGCACCTACTGAAAAACGCTTAAAAATTGGGTTAAGGCATCCTAATGCCTGGATATTATCAGAAATATACTTTCACTAATTCGTTTTTATTAATTACCCTGCAATTTTGCAGTTCTGAGCAGAGCTCTTCCAGCAGCAGCTTTGCTAGTTAGGCAAACATTGAAGTAAAATAATATGCGACCATAAAGTATATCTGAGATCCTAGCCAACTCTGAATTTATCGAGTAAATATGTACAAACTAATTGTAGGACTGCATAAAGAAAAATAATAGCTATAGGGTGTTGACATAAAAAATACGCAGATCAGATAGGGCCTCCATGTCAGACGACAGTTTCAGTAATAAGAATCGATTTGTCTTTATTTAAATGAGCAATTGAGTTTGCAGCAGCAGTTTGCAGCAAAATTGGATCATTTTCCTTAATATCTTTTAAACTATGCGTTTATTAAATATATTGGTATTTTCATGACGATTTGTTTCATTTGATACGTAACTATACAGGTGCACTTTAAAAAAACAAAGTTTTATTTTCCATTATAGTTTACAAATTAATGTTAGAATTTTCTTCTTGTAAATTTTGACTGAGACCCTATATTTCCAATTTCTTTCCAATGTTTAGGCTTAGTAGTTCGCAGATGTACTAGGTAATGGGTCGAACTTTTTAACAAATTATTTTAATAATATCAAAAAATATACTTGATTCCTCATAATGAGCCCTTCACTTAATTTATTACATGATTCGTTTGAAAAAATATATATTTTGTATTTTTTATTTAATTCTGTAATTTAGCCCGCAAACTTAGTATCCGGGTTTTCTCCTTATTTTTCATATAAATTTCAAGTGAGGTTGCAAATTTTAGGTGATATAAATTCAGAGACAAATAGAGGAATAAATACATTTTTTATATTTTGCTTAATATCTTTTAAACAAATTATTTTAAAAATATAAAAAAAATATTTGTTTTATCATATTGAGCCTTTTAATTATATATTACATGAGGCATTTGAAAAATACTTAATTTATAATTGTTCATATAATTCTATTATTTGCCCTTACAATTAATATTATAGATTTCGCCCTACTTTACATGTAAACTTTGAGCCTATTTTTCTCAAAATTTTAGGCTCAATTCTTTTGGATATAAGGGGAGAAATGGTCTATTTTTGAAAAATATGCCCCAGAAGTACCCCTAAAATCTAAATTTCTTCATTTATTATATTTAGGCTTAGTTACCGAACCAAACTATACATGGAAGCCAAATTTCAACATTTCCGTTCAGCATTTTGGGAGAAATTTGCTGTGAAGTGAAAAACGAATAAATCGGGAGTGATTGTATAAGAGTTTCCGTATATTGGATTTTCAGAGACCTAACAATATTTGACCGACATCTAGGATTTTCGGAGAAACTAGCACATAGAGGTTCCGAATTATGCTAGTTTCCCCGAAAATCCTAGATGTCGGTGTTTAGATCTCGCGTCTTCAAATTTAACGAAATGTATCGAATGGATAAACAAGTGTTCGAGAGGACATTCAATTGTGGGAAGCGCAACTGATGAAGGTTCTCTAACATGTATATATATATATATATATATATATATATATATATATATATATATATTATATATATTGTCTTGCGTACAAAAGAATGGCACCTCGAAGAGAGTATTCTAACAATATCTGCTGTAATGTAGTTTAATCTAATATATATTACTAAAATTTTCGTTAAAATGTATTAAATTATGGTGGCGCGGATATAGATGGATTTTAAAAAGCAGGCCAAACTGCATAGAGTGCTAATAATATCTAGGAAAAACATATTTTGCATATTGTTGGAAGTCAAAAAAAAAGGTAGCTAATATTAATATTATTATATTAACTATTTACATCTTTCTACACTAGTGTCAGTCTGGTAACTCCTTGAACTTGTGATTTAATGCTTTCAGCTAGTTTCAGTTTAATCTTCATATAAGTTTGTCATCCTTGTCTCTACCATTCCCAGACTTGATCACATTCTCCTTTTTGTTTTTTTTTTTCTGATATCGGACATATGTCAAGTCGTTAATTTAAAATATCGCAAAAAAAATAGAAGGTTTATTAGAAAATCTTGTTCTAAAGTTTGCTGAGTTACCTTCATACTGAGGCTGACTTCAGCTGCAGTCATTCTTACGATGCCATAAGCAAAATGATATGGTGCGATTGTATACTGCTTTCCGATTGCTTGTTCTTAGAAACGTAAAAGCGAAATCGAAAGACCTATTAGACGATAAAAGAACGTGAATACTTGTGATGTATAAAATTTAGTATCTATAAAGATGAGTACCAAAAAATACTGAGTTCGCTGTATAGTGAATAAATGTTCATGCTGAATTTAGAACTTCCGTTTCGGTGATAATTTTTGTAAAAATAAAGAAAGAATATATTTTCATAAAATCAAAAACCGATCTCAAAAAACAGAAAATTAACTTAAATAATATTAATTCTTCACCTAATACGCAATTACAGTAGATACGCGATTTCTGAATGTTAGTCGTGGTATCGCTGGTTTTTATTTTTTCTTAGTTTTTTGGGAATAACACCGCATAAACTTGAAAGTTTGTATATTTCAAATAGTCCACACGTTTCAAGTCTAGATCAGACCCCATTTTCAATGTTAATTAATTTAAACAAATGAACAAGATAATTAAAAATTAAAAGGATTCGTAATGAGAAATTTAGTAAATCACAATTTGACATTAATCATTATATCATTATGTCAAAATATCAAATATATCCAAAATGTCAAAAACCTCAAAAATGTTAAAAATGGCAGGAATGTCAAAAATGGCACGAATGTCAAAAAGATCAAACATTTCAGAAATGTCAGGACTATAAAAAATGTCACGTTGTGTGTAGGTCCTTAAGGATCAGAATGTACAGTTATTCTGTAAACTGGTACACGTCAAATTGGTCTCAGATGACAACAATAATGTGGATAAACCGAAGTTGCTTAGCAAAAGATTGATTGATTTTATATGAAGGCAACTTTAAAAATCAAAGTTCAAACGAAATCGAAAAAGTAGGCATAGTCTCTGCTCTCTCTATTACTCCCAATGTCGGGGCTTTCCAATTAGTACTCCAACATTTATGATTTTTATTTCTTCTGAGTTCTTTGGGAATAACGCCACATAAACTGTAAAAGTCTGTAAATTTCAAAAAGTCCAAACATTTCAAGGTGTAGATCAGACCCCGTTTTCAATGGTAATTAATTTAACACAAATGAACAAGACAAAAAAAAATTATTATATCAATATCTCTAATGTATCCAAGATGTCCCAAAACCTCAAAACTGCCAAAAATGCCAGGAATGTCAAAAATGTCAGGAATGTCAAAAATTTCAAAAATGTCAAGACTATCAAAAATGTCACGTCGA
The DNA here is from genome assembly GCA_034190945.1 of Octodonta nipae. Classification (NCBI taxonomy): domain Eukaryota; kingdom Metazoa; phylum Arthropoda; class Insecta; order Coleoptera; family Chrysomelidae; genus Octodonta; species Octodonta nipae. The sequence goes on from CM067222.1 coordinate 15,389,946, forward strand.
CTATAGGTCCCTAAGGATAAGAACATACAATTATTTTCGGTTGAGCTCACCAGAATTTGTTATCTGGGACATAGGTCAAATTCGTCTCAGACTTAAGAGAAAATCTCAGATGACAACAATAATGTGGGTACACAGAAGTTGCTATGTAAATGATTTATTAATTTTACATGAAGGCAACTTTAGAAATAAAAGTTCAAACGAAATCGAAAAAGTAGCTATTGTCTCTGCTCTCTCTATTACCCCCAATGTCCTCTAAGCCTGTCTTTCCAATTGGTACTAGGTACAACATTTATAATTTCTATTTTTTCTGAGTTTTTTGGTAATAATACCACATAAACTAGAAAGTCTGTATATTTCAAAAAGTCCAAACGTTTCGAGTTCTAAATCAGACCCCGTTTTCAATGGTATTAACACAAATGAACAATAAATTAGGACAGAATGTTACGATGAAATTTTCAGGTTACTTCACCTTTCAGAGATATTGAATACTCTCTTCGAGGTGTCATTCCTTTGTACGCAAGACAATATATATTTTATATTATACATAAAATATATTGTTTCCGGTCAGGGAACCTTCATCAGTTGCGCTTCCCACAATTAAATGTCCTCTCGAACACTTCTTTATGTATTTGAGACATTTCGTTAAATTTGAAGACGCGAGATGTAAAACCGACATTTAGGATTTTCGAGAGAATTAGCACACAGAGGTTCCGAAACTGGAGCCGTTCCGTGTAATTGCTGTTCTCCCTGAACTCCTAAGACAGAATGTCACGATAAAATTTTCAGGTTACTTCACCTGTCAGAGATATTGAATACCCTCTTCGAGGTGTCGTTCCTTTGTACGCAAGACAAATTATATTATATTTTATATATAAAATATATTGTTTCTGGCCAGGGAACCTTCATCAGTTGCGCTTCCCACAATTGAATGTCCTCTCGAACACTTCTTTATGTATGAAGACGCGAGATGTAAGACCAGAAACAATATATATTATATTTGTATATAATATATATTGTCTTGCGTACAAAGGAATGACACCTCGAAGAGGAAGAGAGTACTTCTTTATGTAGTTGATACATTTCGTTAAATTTGAAGACGTGAGATGTAAGACCGACATCTACGATTTTCGAGAGAAATGTTCGAAATCTTATTAATTCGTAATAACTTCAATCCCGTTATCCTAATATCAAGATTTACTTTAACGGATATTCTCTTTGGTGTCTGGAACTGCAAATCGTATATACTAGAAAATTTTCCTTGAATTTTGAAAAGGTCACACAAAATTCTTTTTCCAATCCTTATTCTCACTAATGCATGTAATAAAACATTCACAGAAGTTGTAGGTAGTTGCTGCGGATCGAAGGGTACAAAGTTAAATGAGGCATGAAGTTATAAAGAGTGTACGAAGTTTTAGTCTGAAACACGATCAACGAAAGCACGAGCAAAGCCTTAGAGTACGTGATAAATCCACCTTTATAGCACACTTTATTTTATGTAAAACAAATTTATTGGTGTTTGTGGTGCAGGGTTGTGTTTGAATTTTAATCACGCTATAATATGTATGGGGTCCAGTTGTGTTAGGACCACAATATAAAAACGCATGTCACATATTGTGTTCCAGGGAAATTCATCTTATTACATCAGTCAATAGAGCAAAATGGATGGCATTTAGGGACAAAATTCAACAACAACACGCCGCCGATGCCATCGCTTTAGTATTAGTACATAATTTTCGTAGATAAAATGTATTTAAACAATAAAATCTAGCAAAAATATGGATTTTATTTGTTTTTGGCTTGTGTTGATAAATATAATGAAGGATCTTGTCAAAGGGAAAGTTGTAGAGAATTATAATGCCTTCAAAGTTAGCGCTTATAGATCCTGATAGGGCTATTTTCCGTCCAGAAAAGTTCGAAAAATCGAGAAAAATTTACTTATTTTCAACAACTTTCTTGTATTAAAAATTAAAACATTAACCTTCCATAAAATGGCAGCTTATGATGTTACGACTAACTATTCTCAAGATAAATATTGTAAAATAAAAGTTTTTTTTCAGAATTGCAAATTAAACAATTTGGATGGATATCTTACAAACTATATGTATCTTATTAACCACACTCTTTTTATTGGAGTGTTACTTATATCTATTGAATTCTGTAAAATTTATTTCAATTACCTACCTTAAATTTTCAATAAAATCCCGAAAAACTGGTTTAAAACTGTTATAAAAATTACGTTATAGGCAAAATTACCTGAAGTGTGGGGAGCGAAGTGTCAGTCTACTGCCCAGCTGTTTAAAGGGAATAGCGTAAGCCTGGTTGCTTGCTAATAGAAGCCAAGAATTGTTTAGAGGTAGAATGTTTTCAATGCGATAAGTTTGTATTCCCTTCAATGGATTATTTATACAGTAATAAATCAATCTCATTTTATATTTTAAAATTTGGGTGTTTATTCAAAATTTGAGTTTATATAATTTACTTTTTTAATAATATTAGGTAGGTACTATTAATATTATGACAGCTAATTGTATTTCTGATTCTGTAAGATATCGTCAAGCATACCAAAAAATAGTGGGGATTAGATTTTATAACAAATAACGATATTATGTAGGAATATAAGATTTTTAAATAAAAACACAGTTTTATTCAATTAGGGTTCGCTATTGTAAATAAACGAGAGCAGATTTTTATATATAACGTATGTAGATCTACTTGTATTTTTTAACAATTTTTTTAAAGTGGATCAAAAATTATAATATTTTTGTACTGAACAATCTTTTTGTTCATTAAATGAATCCGATTAGGATATTTTTAAAATAATTACATGAATTGCATATTTCAGTACGTAAAATGGTCAATAAATTATAATGACATTAACATCTACTTAACTGGCTCTACTTATTGGGACATGCCATTCATGACAGTCGAGGTTAATATCTTAGCGATAATATATTTATATGTGTAAGACTTATGTGATAATAAAATATACAATAAGAGTTTTCCATTATTGCATCGAAAACTTCAAGTCTTAGCTGCGGTATTCTGATAATTCGGAATTCGAGTAACTATATGAACTTTTATGAAGATCTACAATTGATCGTGGAGGGATAAGAATATCGTTGGTGACCACCACGAAAATTTTCTTCTGATTCAAAAATAGACATATGCCTTTGCGCAGGGTGAGTAAAGAATTTGTTACTGCGCTGTCACTCTACTTCATATATACCATTAATTTTCAGTAACTAATTTTTTGGATTGTGTTACGCAGTTCTTCGCCGGTTGTTTTATATTTGGAGTATGGTCTCATTTAAAGATGAGCAAATAGTCCAAACCCGTAGGGAATGAATTTTCATATTGAAAATAGTATGAAGTGATTGTTAATATTAAGATTTGTACTTGGCGCATCCATCAAAACGTACTCGTCCGCATTAGGAAATATCTTTAAACGAGCAATTCAACTCAATATAATCTGAATCTCGGAAACGGCTTCAACGATTTACATGAAATTTAGTATGCATGGTTTTCCGAGGGCGATTAATCGCTCTTCACTTTTAGAAAACGTTTTATTCTTATTTTCTGGCAACGAAAAACTGCTACAATACCCAAGGTATCGGTTACGCCCCAAGGGCTCTCCCACTTAAGTTATCCCAGACATTGTCCACAATTACCAATCGACCAATATACGACACACTGAGAACCTAAACCATCTTATGGTACATAGACCCATATTTTAAATATTTGTCTAAGGAAATAGGAAATTGAGTATAAGGAAGACCAAGAATTAGTGCATTTATATTACATGACATTTAATTCTCTGCCTATAGAAAATAATTTTGGTTAATTGTAACAATTCAAACCTTGAAAACTACCCCCTTGACAAAAATACTCATATGAAAAAATCTTTAAACCCTTAAAAACCACGTTTCTCTCAAAATGGCATAAAAAAATTATGATAATTTCAAATAATTGTATCTTGTATTTATATTAGAGAAAAATAATCATTTCCCGTATTTATTGTATATATCAAATATATATTTAAATATATAAAATTATACCTATAGGTACTACAAATACATACATATTACTGTGTGTATGTCACCATGACATGCTTTAGCATTCACTTATACAGAATATAATTTAATGCTCCAAAATACAAATTTTATGCTAAATACTCGTAGTTCTAAAACTCGATATTTTTTAATAGTGAAGGGCAAAAGAGCTGATTATAGGTGAATCGCGGGCTCTAACTCAAACTTCAGTCGTCTGTACCTATTTCCGTTATTTTTTAACCTACAACAAAAACAAACAAAAAATTTCCTTAAGAAAAAAGCTACATTTTTTGTATTATACCATTTTTACGTATCTTGTATAGTTTTATATTTATTCTGAATTTATTTTAGATTGATACAAAAAAAAACAAACAAGATTATTTGAACAATATACATTCTACACCGGCTAAACTTTGGCATCTAATAAATAGTGAATTCTGATAAAAATAGTGTTACACTGTTTTTTTTCCTAAAAATTAGAGTAAGCCAACTTTGCTTGATCACATCTCGCTTTTGTTTTCAAAGGTTTTTTCAAACTCTTTCAAAACGGTTGTAAGAGTTTTTATCGAAATTCCATTTTCCATTATTTGACCATAAATACAAGGAGTAAGTAATTTATGTATAAATCTGTTAGTATTGTACCTAGAAAACTCAATAAAAAAAGTCTCTTTGTTTTTTTACAGGCTTCATTTTTGTTTATTACACTTTCTTAAATAAGACTCTTAGTTTTTGAGTTATTCGTAAAAAATAATTGTAAAACACATTTTTATAACGAAAATTATACTTTCATAAGTAGGAATAACATTTTATCCACCTAAAAATATTTCAACCCCCGAGATGGGGTGCCAACCACCCCAGGGGTAGAAGCACCCATTGGCGCCATATAACTTATGTTTTTGAGTAATTTCCTACCAATTGTAAAAATTTGAAAAAAATCGGTGCAGTTATAAAATCTGCTATTGAGGTTGGCCGGACTCACGAAAAATTATATTTTTATGTTTATGTAATGAAAACTTTCAACGTCATTTTCACCAACTTAAAGAAGTCCAATTAAGTTAAAAATTGGCACAGGTGTCAAGGGCCGTTGACAATACTATTCTTTAAGTTGAATTTTCCCGTTTGGATTCTTTTTGTCACTGTTCTTGACTCAATACAACTTCGTCTATGAACTACTGCCATCTAGTTGGCAGTAGTAGAACTGCAATGAAATGGAGAGGTTACGCAAACATGAAAACGGAGTAAACTTTTTAATAATTCATACATCGTTACGAGACTAAAATTATACTTAAAAAAAACTAAAAAATACGCTTTAATAGCAAATCGAACTAAAAAGCAGAAAATAATTTTTAATTGTGAACAGTTTATATTGCAGCGTTAGAAAGTAAAAAACGTGGGGTGCATTTTACTATATTTGGATAACTCTCCTCTTATAAATAGTTGCCAGTAGAATAATTGTAAAATTTAATATTTCAAGCACCCCAGGCTTTTTACTTTCTACTACTGCAATACAAACTGTTCACAATACAAAATTATTTTCTTCTTTTTAGTTCGATTTGCTATTAAAGCGTATTTTTTAGTTTTTTTAAACAATAATAATTTTTTTCATGTATTGTATCTCATAGATATTTAACTTCACATGACGGGGCCCCATTCTCGCAAAATGTGCCTTTTAATACAAGGTGATGGACTTTTACCTAAAATAAACATTTAATTGACTTTAAAGATGTGTAATTAAAAAATATAAAGATATTCAGTGGACCTTTTTGACTGGTAAATTTTAATTACATTAATTCTGAATTAAAATATATTTTTTATATATTTGTTTCTCATTTAAACAATGTTTTAAGATCTTAAAATGTAAATCGCTCTACCGTGACAATATATGAGATTAAACTTTTCAATAATTATATCAGGAGGAAGCATTAGATGATTTAAGGTTCTTAACTGCTCACACTTGATAGTGATGGGTTAACGCTATTTAGAACCATCGTATTATGACCATGTGTAATTTTCTGGCGTGAAGCGTTGCAGACAGTTCAAAAGTGAAATAGTCAATGTTTTTGATCAAAATTGATTTTACGGTCAATTAGTAACTTTTCTATATATTAATAGGTAAGTTTTTTTGTGAATAACATTATTTCATTAATATATTGTGTTCACCAATTTCTCTCTCTGAAGGTGTTGTGTCAAAATTTGTCAATCAGCGGAGAATAGAGAGGATATGAAAGACAGGAATTTTTATAGGGTTGTTGGTATAGAAACTGTAAAAGACAGAAATTTTAACAAAAAAATCCACCAATTAATACACCAAACAGTTTACAGTCCTACAGTAATACCTAATATATTTTCGATTTTGCCGCAACTTTATTTTTTATAGAAATATACTCTTTGACAAAAGAAATTAAATAATCTTCAAATTTAAAAAGATGCTGACGTGTGGTCGAAATTCGACCAATGGGCTACCACTAGTTAATTTATATTTAAAAAGAACCCACTTCAACTTTGTTAAAATAAAAACCCTTGAGAAACCGTGTGCAATCAATAACTATTTTCTGACATCATATCTTTTTTACCTGATTTAAGGTACAATTCTTACTCTCCCCCCTCTCTCTCTCTCTCTAGTTTGTATTTTTTTATATTATCCATACGTTTTTTTACTTCCTTATTTGTTTTATTATTTGGCCCACTTTCGATAAGTGTAACTCTAATTCACTCTATATTGGAAGCAACCTGTATATGTTTCTGTGTATTTTTCACCTAATATAAATTATTTGTTTATCATTTTCTAAATCACTCTGTACAACTATAATTCAACTCCACACGATGTTGCAACCGCCCTGTATAATTATTAATCCTCTCCACCATATTGCCTGTTTCTACTTTTCTTTTGTTTAAATCACCTTATATACCTATAATTTTACTTCGTCCAATATGCCAAGTATGAGCAACTACTTATGTTCCAGACTATATAAAATTTTTTAGCCACCCTTTATAACTATAATTCCATAATTCCACTCCACCGTATATTTCAATCCTGTATATGCAACTGCTTCTAACATTTTTGGAACCCCCCGCCCTATAACTCGAATAACCTTACTGCATATGCTTATTTACCCATTTTTTTTTTATCCACTTTGTCTAACTATATTTCAACCATATTGAATACGCAACTATTAAGATGCCGCCCAGTACAACTTTTTTGAACCACCCTGTATAGCTTTAATTCTATTTCACATTATATTTCAACCATATTATATATGGAAATGCTTAACCTGTCTAACTTCGTCCAATATTTCAATAGAGCACATACAGAAAACCTAAAAATTTTCTTATTGATACACTAACGGAATACTGTGTGCCATTTCACTTGCCTGCAATGAAAACCGTTACAAGCCCTATATATACTTTCCCGATATACTTTCATGGCATATCTTGACATTTTAGATTGATATTTGTGATGAAAATTTGACATTGATGTTTACCGTGTTTTTGCAAATATTTTTACAATTTTCGGAAAAATGGTATGTTTTACATAATAAATAATTACAAAGAATCGAGCTGGAACATCTTTTAGTAGAATGCAATTTAAAATATTCAAGTTAGTAGAGCCGTTTTAGAGAAAACAGTGACAATTTATTGAAATTCACGGAAATATAGTCTCTAAATTACTATTTTTTCCGTGTATCTGAAAAACCGTAAATCTCACGTGATAAAAAATTATATGGTACCTTTTTGTAATATTCCTTAATACAATGCTGTTTAAATCATCAAATTTGCCCAAGGCGTTTTTGAATAATCACTGAGTTTATATTAATAGAAACGTGCCCACAACTTGATAACCTTCTCAGTTTTGGAAGTCGGTTAATTACTTCTTTTCCTTACATATAACTACCAAACCATGTTTAACATCGTTTTATTTCTCAAATTGACACACACTATAGGCTAGAATATTCAATGAATACCATTTTTTCTTTACCTACCTACCTTATAATGTAATAATAAACTGCTTTAATATGAAATTACCTTGGATGAAGTAGTCAAAACAACTTCACTAACCGAATCTACGTTGAAATAAAGTGGATTCGGCATCACATTTAGAAAGAATAAGATTCCAGCAGGACATTAAAGCGCGCTGTAGAATAGGGGATCTTATGCGATTATCAGGTCTTTGTTTGAAATTCGAGAGAGCAAGGTAAACACAAAAACGACAGAGGAAATTTGAACCTAACGCCGTCTCGAGGGTATTTTAAATTCGTAACGCTTCATCGGCTTAATATATACCTGGTAAAACAATGAAGATATCTGGAATATAAATAGAACGCTTCAGAATTTTCATTGGAATACGGTGTTCTTTGGTCTTGTCAGTAAGAAGTATTAAGATATATATAGCTACGGTCATTAGTATTTTCACTTCATATTAATATTATATTAAAATAAATACACTCATGTAATTTTCACTTAAATTTATTTACTATTGACAGTTGTTTCACCAGGTTACTGGCTTCTTCAGAATACAACGTAAGACTAACAGTTAAATGCCTTAAACTATTACAAAAAACTATGGTGATGCAATTACAGAGGTATTTAAAGGATTATTGAAGCTGGTAGGAGGGGATAATCACATTAAGAAAGTACAATATTATAATTGGGTTTTTAAAAATGGATAAATTATGGTTGTACCGAGTTTATATAATTCTATTGAAAAGATTAAATAATGGGGATGAATTGGTTTCGGTTTGATCATTCAAGAGGTATTATGAATTTTTGTTTTTGTTAATTTCTAATGACTCTAATAGATATAATTTTCTACTTTTATATTGTAAATGTAATACTTCGAATGTATTCTGAGGTACATGATTTTCATTCAATAAATGGTCGGCAAACGTTGATTTATTATAATTGTGGCACTCAAAAGCTTTGGTATGTTCATCTCATCTTGTCTTGAATGATCTTCCCGTATGACCGAGGTAGAAACTAGGGCAACTACCACATGTCAACTTATAGACACCCTAGTTGTTATTTTTGTTCATTTTATCTTTATTGTTTCTTATATGTTTTCCTAAGTTGTTATCTGTTTTAAAAGCTGTATGAATGTTTCTATTTAATAAAAATTGGGCTATTTTTTGAGAAGGGGAGCCGATGAATGTGATACTTTTATATAGTTTGTTGTCGATATTCGGGGTAGTAGGATATACTTCATTTAAAGCCTTTTTATTTAATTTTTTAGTTAAAATATTGTCGATAATTTGAGGGTTATAACCGTTATTGACAGCAATACATTTTATTCTGTGTTGTTCTGTATCAAAGTGAGTTTTTGATAGTGGGATGGTAACCAATCTGTGCAACATACTATGGTATGCTGCAAGTTTGTGTTGGTAAGGATGGTGTGAACTATTGTGGATTGTAAGGTCCGTGTGCGAAGGTTTATGATAAATGGAAAATAGCACAATTTTTATTAAATAGAAACATTCATACAGCTTTTAAAACAGATAACAACTTAGGAAAACATATAAGAAACAATAAAGATAAAATGAACAAAAATAACAACTCGGGGTCTATAGGTTGACATGTGGTAGTTGCCCTAGTTTCTACCTCGGTCATACGGGAAGATCATTCAAGACAAGATGGGATGAACATACCACAGTTTTGAGTGTCACAATTATAATAAGTCAACTTTTGCCGACCATTTATTGAATGAATATCATGTACCTCAGAATACGTTCGAAGTATTACATTTACAACATAAAAGTAAAAAATTATATCTTTTAGAGTCATCAAATTAACAAAAATTTACCATACCTCTTGAATGATCAAACTGAAACCAATTCATCCCCATTATTTAATCTTTTCAATAGAATTATATAAACTCATTATAGCCATAATTTATCCATTTTTAAAAACCCGATTATAATATTGTATTTTCTTAATGCGATTATCCCCTCCTACCTGCTTCAATAATCCTTTAAATACCTCTGTAATTGCATCACCCTAGTTTTTTGTAATAGTTTAAGGCATTTAACTGTTAGTCTTACGTTGTATTCTGAAGAAGCCAGTAACCTGATGAAACAATTGTCAATAGTAAATAAATTTAAGTGAAAATTACATCAGTGTATTTATTTTAATATAATACTAAAATGAATTTTCATCAAGTAAAGACTGAAAATATCCTCACTTCATATTCCTTTTAACATGTATTTAATTTCTGTTTTCTAAGATGGTACACTTTGCAAACGAAAAATGTGTTTGTAGCAAATTTCTTTTTACTTTGGGTAATTGTCAAGGCTGTTTATATTACTGAAGATTATTGTCGATGTCAGGAAACTTCACCAGTCTCGGACGCCGGTATGCAGGAAAGATTGAGACATCTATAGCTCTTTTTTCATTACGCGGATGGTCTGTCTTAGTTGGTAGACCGATTTGTCTGGTTAATTCCGATAACATAAGTGCATTTCGATATCCCAAAGGTTCACTGGTAGTTGGTTTCGGTCTTTGCCGTGCGCGGCTTTTACTGTCAGCGAATATACAATTCTTTTTAGAAGTACAAGCAGATTCAAGCCGCACTAGATTGGGCAATAACAGCTTCTGGACTTCTGGTTTTGAACAGTGTCTAGTGGAATAACAAATTGATATTCTATTCAACACAACACATTGGACCAATAACAGCTCTATTGCCAAGAAGAACAAAGCCAATAAAAAAATACAACAAAAGGCTGGAGCAGGGACTGACTAATGAAGAATTAACACCAGAGGACGAATATGTACTTATGAAAGAATACATTCTGTGTGTAGCTGTTGAACCAATCGGAACTTTAGAAACAGCAAATCAACAACGAGAATGGTGGAATAAAGAAATGGAACTAGAAATTAGAAGAAAAGTCTACCAAGGACTACTTAAAAAAACGATAATATAACAAGAGGATAATACAGAGAAGCAAATAGAAAAGTAAAGGGTGAATTTATAAAAAAGTAATTCTAGGAAAACAACTGAACTTTTATAGAACACCAATTAGGATCTACCCAAAGCTCAGATGCCTGGAAAGCTATGAAATCTTCAAGAATGTTCTGAAAACAAGAACCTAATTTGGATAGTATAGCAACTGAAGACTGGGTACGGCATTATAAGGATTTGTTGGAGAGAAAGTTCAATGATTCCTAGGGGTGCAACAGAAACTTCGTAACATAACACATATAAATTTTGCAATAAACCAGGTCATACAAGCAATTAAATCCGCAAAGTTAAGAAAATTTCCTGAACCTGGTGGAGTGTATTCCAAATTTATTAAATATGGAGCAGAAAAATGTTGGATTTGCTAAATAACTTTACATGGAAATCTACAGAAATTTCCTACATTTCAACTAAAAATATTCTAAAGAAGTTCTAAATAACTCTTTTGACTTTGCCGTCATTCTAACAATATGAAAGACATATCGTAGAAGTTTTAGGGATCTAATACAAGAAGATATGGGAGGCAACCAGGCTGATGAACAAAGTTTTAAAGACAATGTCTTTAAGTTGAAAAAAATGCTAGATAGCAGAACTTAAGGAAATGACATTCAGTTATATTTTAAACATTACTAGGATGCAATGAAGAAAATTATGTCCTTAGCCAAATCCCTTCTATCAACCAAGGGACTGAGAGGTGCTGAGCCACCTAACTTATTAAAAAATATCTGGATCAATTTCTTAAACGATAGACTCGTAATTATAAGAATGTGGTATTCAAAGTGGGAGACTACACTGAACACTAATTGTTTTGCCGAAACAGTAATAGCAGAAGGCGAACAAAATCTGAAGAAGATCATTAGAAAATATGAATATTTGATAGTAAGAACTTATAGTAGCAATAACCAGCTCTAAGAAAATGACATGGTAAAAGGATTAAACTAAGATCGACTAAAGGCAAGATACAAGTGACAATAATTAAAGAATGGAAAGTTATTGGAGCTCTCGATTCTATATTATGGGAAAGAAATGTTATATTAGAAGCTAAAATGAATGAATAAATCCATTGTCCACATTAGCATACGGTTCAGATGTGTGGGATTTAAATAAAGTTAAGAGTAGAAAGCTAGTGACCACTGAAATGACCCTTAATGAGAAGAGGTTACAAAAATTCAAGACTGGAAAGATATAATCGAAGAATCGAGAAAAAGCAATAAATATTGGGTACAATAAGAAAAGTGAAATAGGGACGAAGTTGGTTAAATGACATCGAAAAAGCAACAGAAGTAGGAAGTCCAGAATAGAATAGGTGATTTGACAGTAAAACAGCTGAAGAAATCTGTAGATATTAGAAGAAACATTTGTTTATTATATTTGGATATCGTATTATAGGTTTTTTGCTTCATACTTCGTTATGTATCAGTGTACTTGAATAACTTGATATGTTCGCTCCAGAACTACTTTGATTATTTTAACTACCGTTTACAGTTTCTTTTTTGTAGGTTCAAAACCACAAATTTACAGACTGTAATAAAACCGTATACTATATGTCTAAAGTTATTGATTTCTTTATTTCTGACAGCGTTGCTTGTCTAAACTTTGAAGGTTTCTATTAGCAAATGTATTGTAATGCAACATTTAACAATTCACTATTAACTAAGCTGCTCCTAAAGATGAAAACTGATCCACCATCAATCGTATCTGTGTTTGACCCACTTCACGTTCTATCCGTGGGAAATAAACTTTGTATTATTCACATATGGTGGTGAAAGAGGATATCAAACGAGGCATAATAGGCACTTCACTGTACGGATAGGTAATACGACTCCAATTTAATGGAGAGTGAATGTCATAACTGTGAGGAGTATTGAGTTCGTGAAAACTTTTATGTCAAATGTCATTTCGGGGATACGATTTTATTATATATTCTCATATATTAACATTATGATTTCTCATTACACATACATTTCTATGCCCAAAAGACTTGTGCATTCCATATATCCTAGGTAATAATCCACCATAGTTTTAATTATTCTCTAAACAACAGATGGTAGGGTTTTTTCAGATTTAAATACGATGGGAATGACATGGATATAATCAAACAGTTTACATTTTAATTGAAAATATGTCTTAGTGATTGAAGAAAATAATTTCTTTGTTGGGTTGAGTTGTTTTACCCAAAATTGTTGCGATATTTTTGTGGCTTTTTAACCGACTTCCAACAAGCAGGAGGTTATCACGTTTTTTTTATGTATGCAAAGTGGTTGTTCAAAAATGGCTTGAGAAATTTTGATGAGTTAAACGATATTGCATTAAAGAAAATTAGAGAAAGGTACAGTATTATTTTCTATAGCGTGAGATTTACTGTTTTCCAAAAAATCAGAAAAAGCAGTAACATTTCAGTGAATTTCAATAAATCTCCACTGTTTTCCGTTCTGTCTAAATTTTTCTTTCACTTATTCCTTTGTTATTTGATTCATTTCCTATATCTAAATTTCTTTTTGTTTTCGCTCTGGAACCAACCTTTGCCCTCTTTCTAGGTAGCCATGTTTCTCTGCCGTGGCTGATAGTGGGTACAGAAATTTTCATGCCAAATACAGGCAGGATCTTTCTGGTTTTATTCTTTTTTCATCATTTCACATATTTTAGATAATTACGTTTTTAAATATACTATCTTTGATCGGGTGGTGTATTTTCCCAAGATCGTCATCGCGGTTACTATATTATCTCCCCAAGGTTCTTTCTTGTCTGTTTTAGCAAGTATAGTTTTAGCAAGCATAGCCCATTTTTCAAGTCATATTTCGTTTTTGCAATTAACATCAAGTTGTCTACGCATATACGTGAATCAATTAGGCTGTTTTATCAATTCTCTGTCCATTTTCGCATTACGTTCAATTGTTTCATATGTGGTAAAGAAGATAAAGTCAGAGATGAGATACAAGGTCTCAGTATTTTCATAGTTCTGAGTCTATGACATCTAAAGCGGGTATATTTGTAGACGCGAGATGTAAATACGACATCTAGGATTTTCGGGGAAACTATCACAAAGAGGTTCCGAATCTGGAGTCGTTCCATGTAAGTACCGTTGTCCCGTAAGTCCTAGATTAGAATGTCACGACAAATTTTTCAGGTTAAATACACCTGTCAGAGATATTGAATACACTCTTCGAGGTGTCATTTCTTTGTACGCAAGACAATATATATAATATATTGTTTCTGGTCAGAGAACCTTCATCAGTTACGCTTCCCATATGAGAATGTCCTCTCGAACACTTATTTATATATTTTGTTTTGCGTACAAAGGAATGACACCTAAAGGAGAGTAAAGCGGGTATGTCTCTATATTTAGCAGCATACTTCGTTCGTCTAAATCAGTTTAATCTAAACCACACTTATTTACCATCACCATTTTTAAAGCATAACTGTTTAGACATTAATTACATTAAACAAGATTCTTTACTGTTGTTCAGCTTCAATCTGTTTTTGCTTAGAAATTTCATTATCTTTGATATCCGGAAATCATCGAATTACAATGCCCCCTACTTAATAATTAACTATTATGTATATTTAAGTATCCTAGTTTTCCTAAAAAAACTATTTGATAAAATCTCTGTTTTTCAATGGTTACATGTTGCTTCCCAAATAATAATTGTAATAGGTTATTGTCGATTTTTGCATCTCTATTGAAATGATGTGATCGCTTGCCTTAGATTAATAAGCAACTAGTTTTATTTTCCCTATTTTGAACCTAATACTGTAATAATGGTTGCGTTCCCTATTCATGTTTATTCAAGTTGATGCAAATCTGTCACTTATGTAGTCATATTCTTTTGTACTGACTGTCTTTGTATTTTTTATAGATAAGTAACGTCACACATGTATTTTTATTAGTAAGTATTAAAGTATTTCAAGAGCTGGTAACTGGCCACCTGCTCAACTTTCTTACCACGATGACCAGGCATGTTCTGTGTGCGACTCCTTTACTTGGAAGAGGAAACTCGCCTTCATTTCAAAGAAATACTTTTAGTAGATTTGTGACTTTTGTTATCAGCTGATAAGCATTTCTTAGCTTTTGTTATACCAACCTTATCGCCTTTGGTAAAAACTTAAGGCTTTCTTTTTATTAAGTGCTTATCTCCGATATCTGATTTTTTTGGGGACAAAATATTCGGTGTGACTTCTACATACCTCATGAGAGCTAATAAAGGGGGCATAGTTCCTTCGACCGAGAAGAATAAAAGTGCTGCTGAGAGCGTCTCTGAAGCAAGCCTAACTGCTTGCGTGCTAGCCTATGTGTATTAAATTAATTTTTTTTATACAAATTAGAAATTATTATTGCGTTGCAATAATTGTAATATTGTAATATAGTAATATTTTCTCCAGATGTTGTAAGATCTGATCAAATCTATAATCGTCATTCTAACAAGCCCATTTTAGAGTATTTTTGTTAGTCCTAGTTTATTTTTAAATAGGTTTTAAAAAACCATCAATTAATCTATTGCTTGTATATCTACATCTTATGAAGAAATAATAACTACGAGTACATAGTTTTAGGCATTATCTTTGATTATTGTTTAAGGTGTCGATTGGCCTGAAGTGGAACGAACGTGTTTCAGCGAGTGGTCACATCCTGCAGATTCTGAGCTCGGGGTGCAGATAGTGAAAGATCTTCACCGAACCGGGTGCAGTCTGTTCTGCGGTGAAGATGGACAAGAGAACCAGGCTTTATTGAAAAGGGTGCTCCTTGCTTATGCAAGGTGGAACAAAGTAGTAGGTAAGTGTAATAAATATCCATTAGACAAAAATATCTCATACGACCCCAAATACGGAGTCGAGATGAGGGAAGCGTAACTGGTTAAGGTTTGCGGCTAGAAACAATATATTGATTTGCTTTAGTCGATTGTAAATCTTGAAAAGATAGTATCTAAATTATTATCAAAGTTAAATTACGAATTCTATCGTGTGACTTCTATCCCGGGAACCCCAGGGAAAAGACGTTACACACAGCAGGACTCCCGATTTGTGGTCCTTGTAAGCTTTTTTCTCCTGAGACTTCAAGATTTGGGTATTAATTTAGTGTTAAAATATTAAATTCAATTTTCTACATAAAATACATAAATAATTATTCCAGATTACAATCAGTTTTACGGGAAGCGCAGTTGATGAAGGTTCCCAACTAGAAATAATATATGGTCTTGTGTTCAATCGATTGAAAACATAGGATTAGTATACTTTGTGATTGGACAGATGTATTTACCTTGAGATTTTGAAACTTCTAGAAGGAAGGAAACAGGAACATTACATTTCCCCATGACAAGTTGTCAAATTAAACCAACCGCGTATTAAGCTCGATTTCATCTTGAAAAAAAAATAGAAAATTAATAAAAGAGGAACTTTAAAGTAGAATGATTATAAATACAGATATCGTTAACAATCGTTCGAGTTAAATCCTTCATAGGAACAATTATTGTTAATAGCATAATGACGATTACATCATTATCTTCTTCTTTCAAGGTTGTCCCTGTCCGGACGGGGATGATTTCGATCTTTCGATCTTATTAGCCAGCTACAAGTGGTTAATTTTGTAGAAAAAATTTTAGATCTAATTTCTCCAATTCACTGAAAATACTGTAAATACGCATACGAGCGTTCAAAAAAAAGCCGTTGCCGAAAGAATCGACAGTTCTTTCGGTAACGGCCGTAAGTCGTTGAAAAATAGGATTAAAAGCCCTTATCAGAAAATGCGTTTCTCGATAACGGCGCTCATACACAATTGTACATGATTGTCTAACCGACAAGACGAATCCCCAAGCTAAGGGCTGATCTCAATAGATTGCAGCATGGAAAATGCTCTACCAAGTACAACACCCTATCAGGTACGTAAGTCGTCTACAGACAATTCCAAGTTCCGACATCGAAACAAGTTTTACACCCATGATAGACCGTTAAGAAATCTGGTTGGACATGGCCACGAACGATCCCACCGCCGGCCGATGATTCAAACCGTAATTAGGGCTAATGCGAGGATTGCAGCGAGCTACGATCGCCTAGTAAAGTCATATTGTTTTGAGCCTTTCGACTTTCGGAACTCCAAGAGATATTATTGCCACCTTTGACTAGAAAGGATACGGCCTTAGAGGCGTGCAGGCATAATCCCACGCATGGTAGCTTCGCACCATCGCCTGCTCGAGCGAGTGCGGAAACCAAATGTCCGAAACTACGGTTTCTCTCGTACTGAGCGGGATTACTATCGCAACGACGAGTCATCTGTATGGTAAAACTAACCTGTCTCACGACTGTCTTAAATAAATTGTCCTTCGGAATGAAAATGAAACTATATTCTTCAAAATTTCGTGAATGAGAGTATAATTAAATAGATAATAAACAAAACGATATTTACAAAGCAAGGCGGCCTTTAACTTCCGGTATTATCACTATTTCTAACACATAGATTTCAATTTGTCACTTTCAATAAGCGTCTCAAGGGGACATTTTAGACGAAATCAGAAAATCAGAAGACTGAGTTACTACCACTCGGATCTTACATCACTAAACCACCTTGGACGGAACTCACATTATTATCAAGTGATCGAAAAATCACATAAACTGTCAGTGACAAACACCAAAAATGTGCTTATCTGCTAATATCTATGAAATAACGCATAAATAAATTGATTGACAGAACAGACAGCATAATCAAGTACAACCTCCAACAATCATTTCTAAAATAATTGAATTCGAATATGGTGATTAACTGAAAATTTTAAAATGTGTTTAGAAATAATTAACATGTAAATATTTTAATGGCATTCCTTCATAATAACACTTTAATGTAGAAACAGGAAAGGAAGAAATATCCACCATTAGAAAAAATTTTCGCTCCAGAAATTTCTGTTCCAAGTCAGGGCTCTTTATTAGAGCCGCTCATTCAAACTCCTTTAATAATGTGGTGAGCCATCGTAAGCACACGCTCATTTACCAGGCCCTTTTGTTTCTTATGAGTTGTTTTGTTTTAATTATGACGGTGTACAAGCAGAGGTAATATCGAGCTATTTGCTGTTTCACGTATTTGGTTTACGTTGAATTTTATGTTTAGAGGTAGCAAGACGTAATAAGAAAGGAAGTCTCATAATCAGAATGATTTCAAAGGTATACGCAGAAAGTTGACTTTTGAATTCTTTCTTATTGTGAAACAACTACCGGCTTTATTCTGTTTGATTCCTCTAGAGGCAAATGTCAACATATAGCAAAGATGATTCTCATTTTATCTAAGTACTAAAAATACACTTCCGTGTGGTATACAATTATTTCTATAATTTATTTAAAAATAATTGTTTTTGGTCGCAAAGTGTTGGCGGTAATGACAGAAAAGGTCTCAAGTATCCTCTTGGCATCTTTACAATATATGGATTTCTTGGAAAAATCAGAGCTCTTGTAGAAAAGTCTGTATATTTCTCAGATTGCAAAGGTTTCTGGGTCTAGGTCAGACCACGTTTGTAATGAAATTAATAGAATATTTAAAATTATTTCACCATTAGGTTCAAAATTTGTTTCCCCTCATTTGTTTATTTAAACGGTAAAAGTAGTTTTATAAAATATTTTCCAAACTATTGATCCTTTGATCATTTTTCATTGCGATTAGGCGGTCTTGTGTGTAGTAAAATTACACTAGTTTACATAATTTTAATTTTTGTCTGTTGCCGCGAACTTCATGACGTTTCTTGTTTATTTGTACCGCGTTGTTGTCAAATCTAACCTCAAAAATGTTTGTACAGCTTGAGGGACTTAATTGTTAAATTTTATAATTCATATGTTTTTGTTTATTAATAATGTGCGTGTTTCATTTTGTTATTAATAATTTCTAAAGTTCCTGCAACATGAGTGCTTTAAAAAAAAGTTGTATAAAGAATCCAAATCATTTTTGCTACATATGTGGAGAATACGTGCTGCATAATTGCCGAAGAGATATATCAGAATTTGTAAAAAATACCTACTTTAAATATTTTGGAATGCTGTTGGATAAAAATGAGAAGTCTTGGGCACCTAATTGTGTTTGTAAATCGTGTGTTGAATATCTAAGATTGTGGAAAGGTGGTAAAAGAAGTTCTTTTAAATTCCAAACACCAACCATTTGGCGAGAACCACAAAATCATCCTGATGACTGTTAATTCTGTTGTGTCAACATGCAAGGAATTTATGCTAAAAATCGGGCTAAATGGCAATACCCAAGTGATACTAGCGTTCAACATCCAGTGCTGGGTTCACGTGACTTTGCAATGCCTAAAAATATATCTGAACCTTCAATACAAGATGACGAAGAGTCAAGCTCGTCACCAAAAAATGATTCGAAGATAAATCCAATGGACCAAAATGTTTTTCACAAAACGAACTGGATGATCTTGTAAGAGATTTGAATCTTTCTAAACAAGCTTCAGAATTGTTGGCGTCACGTCTAAAAGAAAAAAATTTGCTTTCTTCACATAATAAAGTTACTTTTCATCGTGAAAGAGATAAATAATTACCGATTTACTTTTCTGAAGAAGATAATATCGTTTTTTGCTCAGACCTTAAAAACTTATTGAGAACGATGGGATTGAAACAATATGAACCAAGTGATTAGCGTTTATTCATTGACAGTTCGATTCTTAGCCTAAAAGGTATTCTCTGGAAATAAATACGCTGGAGTACCAATCGCTCACAGTGCAAAGTTAAAAGAAGAATATTGTAACATCTCATTAGTTTTGAATAAAATAAAATACAATAATCACAAGTGGCAAATATGTGTAGATTTAAAAATGGTGAACATTCTCCTTGGACAACAAACTGGTTACACTAAGTTTCCCTGTTTTATATGTCTTTGGGACAGTAGAGCAAAAAAGCGAACATTGGGTAAGAAAACTGTGGCCGCTAAGAGAAAATATGATACTTGGAAAACAAAATATTGTCAAAGAGTCACTTATATCTCGTGAAAAAATCATTCTGCCACCACTACATATAAAACTAGAGATCATGAAACAGTTTGTAAATGTTTAGATGTGAATGGAAAGTGCTTTTCCTATCTTTGTCATAAATTTCCTCAGCTTAATATGAAAAAACTTAAAGCAGGTATATTTGACGGCCCCCAAATTAGACAACTAACAAAAGACACTCAATTTCATAACTCTATGAGTAAGCTTGAATTAAAGACTTGGAAAGCTTTCATGTCTGTCATGCAAAACTTTCTAGGTAATAAAAAATCTGAAAATTATATTGAACGTGTAGAAGATCTTCTTTTGCAATTAAAAAAATTAGGTTGTAATATGAGCTTAAAGCTATATTTTCTCTTTAATCACTTGGACAGATTCCCTGAGAATCTCGGAGATATGAGTGAGGAGCAAGGAGAACGTATGCATCAAGATTTACGTACAATTGAAGAGCGTTATCAGGGTTTTTGGAAAAATATGATGTCTCACTATTGTTGGTCTCTAATACGCCATTTTACTAAGTCTGCACATAACAGGAGATCTTTAAAACGAAGTTTTTTAGAACTGAATGATTAACTTTCGTTAAATATTTGATGTATATGAGGGATTTTTCAATAAAAATTTCCTTAATAAATTGGTCTATTTTTTCTGATCGTAAATGTCTGATACTCAAAAACTAGAGCTGATCGATAAATTCCACTTACATATTTAAATACAGCATGTTATTTATAGTCAACAACAGTTGAAATTTTTTCAGCAACAGATACACTGTAAACTAGTGTTATCTATTGTATTTTACTAAATTAAAATTGACAATAAGTCAAACAGCTATTGTAAAACACATGTCAACTGGGCTTTTTAATTTGGGTAAATGTCATTTAAGATCGATAGAATATTTCTACATCAATATTTAAAAAAATGGAGCAAAAGTCTTCATGGTATTCATCTGGTGAACAAAATCGTCAACTTCAATTGCTTGTATACTGGCTTTTTTTAAATGTAAAATAATATAATGAATCTTCAGACCGACATTCTGTGGTTTAATAATAATGTAACTACCTAGGGTAATATTGGTCGAGGTTAGTTTTTTAAATTGGTGTTATAACATGTTTTTCAATGCTTCTTAATATAAGGATCCAATTAAAGTATGAGAGCTTGTTTAATAATTTATAAAGATACAAGACTTTTGGTTTTTTTTAATTAACAATCAAAAACTTTTTGGAAATAGGTTTCAGGGTGTTAAAAATCGAGCTCTACAGCTTTAAAATGTCTTTTAATGACGCATTTTTGTTAAAAATTTCACACTATCCCTGCGGTCAAAATCGATTTTTTTTCATCTAGCAGGATAAACAAGAACACTTATCAAGCATGGAAAAAGTGCTTTTACATTAACATTTCGATTATTATTAAATTTTTTTTTTTGAAAAATTATACCAATAACCAGTTTCCTTTGACTTCCATCGTCTTGAAATGATTGATCTCACGTTTCAGTACATTTGGATCTGCTAGCGTCATCAGGTGAATGCTTATTGGGTCGCTTAATCCCCTGTCTCGTCCAATCAGCGTAGCCCGACTTGGCGATTGGTAGTCGGCGATGTGTAGCGGCAGTGGCTCAAAAAGGGGTCTCCAAATGTTTTTAATTTGGACGCTGGACTCTCATTAGAAATTATGTATACCGTCTCAATGAATTTTCTTGTATATCACTGCTTTTCCTGGTGAATTATCCTTGCCAGGTCCCAGCTGATGTTGTGGTGTTCGGTCCATGCGTGATTAGCTAATCCAGACTTTGTTAGCTCTCTTCTTTGAGTAGCTATGAAGTACTCCTTAACCCTATTGTCCAGTGGTCGCTTAGTTTCCCCAATGTAGGGATTAACACTTTCATTTGGTATGCTGTATATACATTTTTTTGGTACCGCAGGATTATCCGGCTTTTTTTTGTGATCATGCTCCTCAAGGTGTTGTTGCTCTTGAAAACTATTTTGATACCATATCCGTGTCCAATAAGTCTAAGTTTTTCCGACAAGATTTTGGTGTATGGTAGTAATACGGTATGCCTTGTTAACTATGGTTTCCGGATATCCGTTCATCAAAAGCTCTTCTCTAAGTTTCATTTTTTCTTCTTTGAGGGCCTCTAGCGTGCTGCAAATATTGTTGGCTCTATGGACTAATGTTTTGATGATTTATCGTTGTTGATGGATGGTTAGAGTTGTAATGTTAGTATAACCCTGTATCTGTAGGCTTTTGTATTCTGTTGTTTCGATTTCGGTCCTAGTCCGTTGGCACTTCACATCAAGAAATGGTAGACAAATACCTAGTTATCACATTTTCTTACGATATTGTTTTATTTGTTGACCAATTTTAATTATGCAAATCTCATTTTGTAGATAATTTTATTACAGACCTCCTATAAAGCATATTACTTACCCTTGTTTTGAAATTATTTCCTATATTATTGTTTTAATAAACAAAGATGTTTTTTAACCATAGACGATAGGTCTTTTTCATTATTATTATTTCATTAAAGATTTATGCCAAAACATATCGTATTATTTTGAAATTACCGATCTCCTGCTCTAAAAGTTGAAGAACACCACACGAATAGAGAGTTATAAAGCGTATATCAAAACATTGTTCTTTGTATTCTTGCTAGTTTCTATCTAGATGAAATGGTTGATATAACCAAGTATAAACACTACATTAAGCTTAGGCCAGACAGACAGGAAAACACGCAAATCGGCGAGGCCAGACGCGGCGTGAATTTCCACCCAACGGCTCGATGTCGGGCGTATCTTCAATGTCAGCCACCGAAAGATAGGATCGGTTCTATTTTCTGTGTTATTTCATGCTGTGTTGAGTGGCCACACTGGAAGGAAAAAACGCCGTATATTCAATTCGTCATGGAGCTCGACCAAACTGAAGGCACGCGAATGATTGCAACCGGCGTGTGTGGCCAGGGTAGAACTGGATTTCAAGCGCATGAAAAACTGCTGGTGTGGCATATTATGTGAGAGCTCGAAAAAAAAAACGTCGAAAACGTGGCGTGAAATCCCACCAGTCTGGCCTTAGCCTTACCCGCGTCCGTCCTTCTATCTTCTTAAATACGGATTCACACTTGGGAATATCCTTTATATAATAGTCGATTGAGTAAGAGAGAGATAACGCAAACATATATATAATACATTTTTCGGTTTGTCTCTGCAACAGTTTTTTCTTTCACATCAAGTATACTTGCTTGTTTGAAGGTCACATACGTATCGACACGACATGCGACAGCAAGGGGACTTTTTTCGGCAGGTCTGCAACTGTTGCTGTTTCTATTAGTTTCAATCTAAAAGCCCTTATGACGATCACATCACAAACCAGCGAATACTTATTAAATTATATTCATCCTTGTAAAAGAGAATATCGACAATGAAAATCTCATTGACGAAATAAAGAGTAGCGAATTGCTATACAACAAAAATCTAAAAGAAGTAACACTTCTCCAGAATTTGGTGGGACAGTTATCGGTGAAAAAGGCATGTCATGGGTTGAGATAACTTTGTGTGGATTATGGGTAGTTCGTTATTTATTTATTTTGTGTGCATAGTATGTGAATAATTTTCTAGTGTTTATTTGCTTGGGTTACTTTATAATTAGTCCGACGACAAATGATATCAAGCTCGTGAATGCCTTGCTAACTATTAGATATGTCTCTACTTGATGCATACACCGTACATGAATCATGGAGCGCATGCGCAATATTAAAAAAGGGAGGCTTCTTTTATATTGCGCATGCGCTCCACGATTCATGTACCGTGTATGCATAAAGTTGGGACATAGCTATTAATTACGAAAACAAAAAAGACATACCAAATGATTAGCAGTGATTGGGAACTAATTTTACATGAAAAAGATCAGTTTTGAATTTATTCCGTTACAATATTCAGAAATGTATTAATTATTAAATTAATATTGTTTCTAATCGATACTGTTTGGTATCTTCATATGAAGCCTCACATGTTTTTTGAAGTATTTTTCAGACAGAACTATTTCTTCTGTTTTCAGCTAAACTGTTATTCCTCGAATTATTTACATTCAAATCATTTTTGCTATGTACATATGTTTTATCAAGTCACAATCATTAATTACAATTTTCACAGGTTACTGCCAAGGATTCAACATGCTGGCAGCTTTAATACTCCAAGTTACAGATAAATGTGAAGGCGATGCACTCAAGTTAATGATATATCTTATCGAAGGTGTGCTTCCAGACTCCTATTTCGCCGACAGTCTTAGAGGGCTTTCAGTTGATATGGCTGTGTTTAGAGAATTATTGAGAAGTAGACTGCCGCGACTATCAAAACACTTAGATTTGTTACAAAATGCTGCTAAAGATGGCACCAGGAGCTACGAACCGCCTTTGACTAATGTCTTCACTATGCAATGGTAGGTATTGTCAAACAACTCTATTTTCTTAACAATTTCTTACATTTCCAGTTTTAATGCTATACTGCTGGAAGTAAACATTTGTTTATTTCAAAATGTAGAAGGATAATAAAAGACGATGTCCAATTTAAAACCGAACAAATATTGTATTTCCAGTTTATTTGCTATTGAGTCTGAAACAGATTTCTATTTTTGGATTTGACATTTGACCTTTTGCAATTTTCGAAGCTATAATTTGATATGAGACCCTAAACATTGGCCAATGTGGTTTTTATTGATTTTTAATTATAAGAGCTTTCATTGAGTAGACCCGAAAAGATAACTTTATAATTTGTTGTAGAGTATCTTTTGTGGAAGCATTATTTATAAAGAGTCATTGGAACGAATTTCATCACAAACATAATAATAAAGTACTTCACAGGTTTCCTTTTAAAATTCAAGTAATTCATGTTCTTAACTGTACAATTTTTAGCAACTTCACAAACAAGGAATAGGAGTCGGAGTTCGTCAACATGAGAATATAATAAAGAATTCTTTAACGAAGTGTTAATTGGATCACCATCTTAAATTCATAAACAAAATGTTTATGTGACCACTTACAAATAGTTTGAAGAATATCTCTTTATTTCTCGCAACTAAATCAAACACCAAACCTATATACAGTGATGGGCAAACGTGTGGAACCAAGCAAATATCTTGGAATTATTAGAGATATCAAAATGAAATTTGGAAGGTTGATACTGCAGTAGATTGAATATTTGTTTCCAAATTTTTTTACAATTTTGAACTTCCTGTTTTACCGGAAATAATGTCGATTTTAAAATTTGCAATGAAACACCCTGTATAGTATTTTAGTTTTGTGAGGAAACATTTTATTGCGAATACAAAAATATCGGGTTTGATATTGTTTACTTCAATACTGAGATATTAACATAAAAGTAATTAACGAAAGGAAAAATCTAATATCCATTAAAGAAATCCATAAACATAATCATAAACTAAATCTAAGTGATTTTCAAAACATTGAAACTTAACTTAACTAAACTTAATGTATTAGATGTTCAAACTGAGCACCGTTTACTTATTGACAATAAGCCAGTCGGTTTTTAAATTCTCTAGTAAAATTAGCTATTACTTCTGGTGTAATTCTCTGGATGTCTTGAGTTATTCTTGCAGCTAATTCTAGCAAATTGTTTGGTCTATCAACATAAACCTTAGACTTTAAGTAACCCCACAGATAATAGGCGAGTGGATTAAGGTCGGGACTTCTTGCAGGCCATTCATAAGTACTCCTTCTTCCAATCCATTTGTGATGAAATGTCCTATCTAAATGATCTCGAAGAATGCGAGCGTAATTGGGTGGCTGAAACCAGATATTACTTGGTAATTGTCCATTTACCTTCAATGTCGGAATAA
Source organism: Octodonta nipae (assembly GCA_034190945.1). Taxonomy (NCBI): domain Eukaryota; kingdom Metazoa; phylum Arthropoda; class Insecta; order Coleoptera; family Chrysomelidae; genus Octodonta; species Octodonta nipae. Next base: position 15,415,745 of record CM067222.1, read on the forward strand.
CTTGTATCTCCAAGAGCTGTAAATATCTATCTCCGTCTAAAGTTTCTTGTAGGAAGAAGGGTCTCACGATTCTGTTGTTATAAATGCCGGCCCAAACGTTCAATTTTTGGGGATGTTGTGTATGAGTCTCTTGTACCCAATTAGGATTACTTTGCGACCAGTAGTGGCAGTTATGTCGATTAACCGTACCATTTAAACAAAATGTAGCCTCGTCTGAAAAGACCACATTTGTTATAAAATTATTATCACGGTTACAAATATCCATCATCGTTTCATAAAATTGCAAACGTTTGTCAAAATCGTCTTCGGAAAGTTCTTGAACGAGGCCAATTTTGTATGGATGATATTTTTCTCGCCTTAATATCCTTCCTACTGAACGACGGCTAATTCCATGCATATAGGTGAGATCGGTAGTGGATAAGTGAGGATTTTCTTCCAAAGATATAGCAACATTTTGAGCTACACCTTCATTACTTGCACTTTTTAACCGTCCACTTTTTGGTCAAATTGATAACTGTTCCACTTGTGTCGTACCTTCGTAAAGTTTTCGTCACTACTGAACGGGATATTTGTGTATTCGGATGAATAATCTTAAAAAGGACACAAACTTCTTGATGCGTTCTTTTCCTCTCCCCATACCCAATCATCATTAATATTTCTGTTCTTTCTCTTTCACTTAATTCGGCCATTTTACGATCAAATTAAAACAATAGAATATTTTTAGGTTCAAATAAAAAAAACTAATAACTTATATTGAAAACTACTGTCACTTCTGCAATGAATTCATGGACTACTAAACTTGATTCAGATTTACTTTGCACCTAATTTAAACAACCGCACGTGTATTCGACTATGGAACAAGCAGTGTTGTTGGCTGTGACGGTATAATGCCACCGATTGGCCAATAGATATACAAATCCTTACCGAGCGGTTTGTTTATATCGGGCGTAAATGAAATCTCAACCGAGTTTAGCTACCATCGAATTGTTTCTTTCCTCAGTTACTTTTCTGTTAATATCTAGGTAGGTATTGAAGTAAACAATATCAAACCCGATATTTTTGTATGCGCAATAAAATGTTTCATCATCAGAAACTAAAATACTATACAGGGTGTTTCATTGCAAATTTTTAAAATCGACATAACTTCCGGTAAAACAGGAAGTTCAAAATTGTAAAAAAATTTGAAAACAAATAGGCAATCTACTGCAGTATCCACCTTCCAAATTTCATTTTGATATCTCTAATAATTCCAGAGATATTTACTTGGTTCCACACATTTGCCCATCACTGTATATACAATTTTTGGATATTCTACCGTGTATTGTCGGGAAATGTTTGGATTTAAATATAGATGCATTTCTTATACTCGATCTTGTGAGGGTGTTGGGTATTCCAATTTCATCCTTTAATTCCCAAAGTTTTGAACTTTGGATTGAGCCATACGTTATTTGATGGTCAATAAACGCCATATGAACTGCCCGGTGTTTTTTTTTATATATGATCGCTGTCTCTATCAGTTTATAGTGTTTTTATTGCGACTTGATGAAATTTTCTTTAATTAGTACTATGCGCATATCTGCTATAAAACTGGTAGTTTTCTTCACGAACCCCTCTTTGAGTTTACAAACTATTTCACCTCTATCGAGGTTAATGTAATTGACTGGTCTTTACCAGTTCCTATTTCTTCGGGATATTTTAAAAGTATTAGGAAATTATTTTAAATTATTCGTTGTAATATTATATTGACGCTATATTAATATTTCCCAGAAATATGCCAGGGTTTCGATTAAATCCATTTCAAAGTGTAAATTATAATTTTTTGAATTTTTCTTTTATAATAAAATGGTATAAGAGTTTCATGTAGGGTTGGTTTTGAAGAATATAGGAACTTTAAACATATATTAGGCAGATTTCTGTTATTCTGCTTGCACGAAAACTTTTAAATCTGGTATTAACAAACAAAATTATTATAATTTAATGTGTGGGGAAACACCTAGATTCTGTGTCAGAAAATCGAAAGTAATACCGGAAATCGTATAAACCTGAAAAATAGTCTACGGTTTACTTAGGTGTTACGTCACTAGCGTTTCACACAATCACAGGGCGTTTTCACCAATAATTAAAATTTAACCAAAACAGTATTATTTATTTGTCTTTTTTTTTTCTGAAAAAATAATTTAATTTATTTATTAAATGAAGAAAATATGGATGGGATAACTATAAATTTTATTATAATATGAAAAAAAAATTAAAAATTAAAAAGTTTGCAATGACAAACTTGACAATAAATTTTTGACTAAAATAATTTACTGCTAGTTTGATGTATACAGGATAGCACTAACAAATTCTAAAGTTCCTATGAAATAACAAAGCTTCTTTCGAATTGGAGGAAATTGAAAGAATTATCTTCAGAATTTCATGTGGCTCTCCTCGGTAAGACTTTATTATAAAATACCGCATTCGCCAAAACTGCGTCCCAACAACCTACTGTCATTGTTTCGATGACAATCACATCAACCATAATTCTTACACAATACTTGCACACAAAAAATGCAATTTATGTCTTTTATCACACTTGATTTTTCAAGTACTGCTTACGCGATGCATTCTCTTTTCAAAGCTGTTCGAATCAATACTACTCTATACTATTTTTTTCGCCCTCTGTTAATTAACTCCTGTTGCCAGAATGTGTTTTTATGCAGCGAATCTTAGAATTGCTTCTAGGTTAGTTTAACTCTTTAAAAAGGAAACTTTTGTTTTCGAAAAAAAGTCATAAGCGAAAACCTAGGAATAACTATCCTGATACGGTGTTGTTATGTAGAAGAACATTACTATTATTAATTTATCCAGCAATTGTGTTGTTATTCCCAATAAATCATAAAAATACAATCTGTCTCTTTTCCGTAAACCCAATAGATAGAGTGGCTCATGAATCTTTTACCCCATCGTTACACAGTATAAACCAAAGTCGCTTCCTGTCATCTGTTCCTCTGTGCGCTTAGAACTTTCATACTATACAGCAGATTTTAAGAGAAAGGTTTATACTTATAGTTTAATATTATTTTATATTGTTTTCATCGAGAGAAATAGTGTTTCAAGAGAAAGCTTTGTACTTATAGTTTAATGTTGTTTCGTGTTAATTTCTTAAAATATAACGAAATTGTTTAATCAATGCGTCGCTGCGCAGTTGCTTAGAGCGTCATGTGAATATTGGCAAGGTTATGGTTCGATCCCCAGAGGAGCGACTTTCCTTATATTTACATTAGCTTTTATGTATCATTGAAATTTCTTGTTGGGTATTTGAGTGGGTGTCTGGAAGTATTAGATTTACACTTGCACTCAGTAGGTAGCGTTGCGAGCGGGTTGTAGGAAAATTTTTGATGGTTGGCCCCGTTTTAATGAAACTTTTGATATATGTTTGAGTATGATAGATTTATTATTTAATCGGGTGTATGATGCTACAATCGGTTTAATTAAATTTTATCTATACGGCTGGGCCGATTGTGATGAAACTTTACCACTTGACCCGGTAGGGGGCGCTTCAGTCGAGATTTAGGATTCCTCGTGAAGCCGAGTGGAGCCAGCTAGTCTTTTATAAAAAAACCTTTATCAAAGTTGAATAATAAATGTAATGTTAAAGACATAATGGTGTAAATAAATTGATGATTTCGATTTTATCAGTTACAATATTTCTCATTGCACTTTATACTTCTCTGCTCTGTTTTAATGTGAAAGTATTTCAATTTGCTATGAGCCCCTGCAACACCCCTCGGGATTACTACTCATCAAAATTTCGACACCCGTGATGAATTTGTTGGAAAGTGCGAAGTAATTATTTCATAACAACAAACCTATTACGTCACTGTCCTCTCATACATTATTCAGATGGGGATCTTCGTCTTTATCAGAGCCACAGGGTGATGAATTTTACATGTAATTTCGTACAAAATAAGCCGAAAAACAGAATCTAATTTTCCATGTGAAATATGGAAAAGCTTACACGTCAGTTTTGAAACATAAAACAGGAGTGTTTCCAAGACTTTCTGGTTTTTAGGAGCGTATAAGAATTTCTAACGAAACTTCACTGAAGGAGAATAATTCATTTTTTACTTTGGCTACAATGTGGTTTTAAGATGTTTTCACTTCGTTGGATGTTAATATGGTAGTCACTTAAAATTTGGGCTTTGAAGTTTGTACCAAAAACTCGCTGGTAAATTGTACTTTGAGGTCATATTTAATTAAATTACATCTATTTGGCTGGAAAACATTTTAAATTCGACATAATAAATTTTATTTATTAATTATAGGGGGCACAAATTAATAAAGGATGCGGTTTTTATAAAGTTGTGGCTGTGCGTACCCCTTCATGAGATTTGCACTATATTTTTTAAAAAATTAAATTATTTGACACAATCGTACTTTGCTTTCTTCCACTAATTGCCTACGCATTGATATTGGTGTTTTCTTTTATTAGTTTATTTCTATGAAATTAATGAAAAATATATTTAATAATGTATAAAAAGGGGAAAAAAATGTTTGATTGTTTGTTGGTAATATCAGGATGTATAAATCGATTTTAAAATTTCTTTCACTAATAGAAAGTTACACTAGCCATGAGTAACAAACTACATTTTATTTAGATAGCGGGCTGTCTAAGGTGTTTCCTTAAATATAATATCTTAGAAACAATAAGTGATATAGGTTTGGAAATTGGGGTCTGTACCCCAAATACATAGCAACGTGTTTTATTATTTTTCAAAAATTTAATTTTCTCATCGAAAAAAAAAAACTATGTTTCCGAAAGCTAAAGTAATAGAGCCATTTTAATTCGGAAGATGGTTCCTTTCTTTAATTGTAAGTAATACCTGATTCTTTATTTTGCGAAAATTGAAATATTGAATGGGGGAAATTGGTGTCACTATTTTTTAAAGAGAATTCAATATCTCCGAAATAAAAAGTAATAATGGTGTGAATATACTTTTCTAAAATAAATAAAAGGGAGTTTTATTTTGTGTATTATGTATTATTTGTGTATTATTGGAGTATTATTTTTAGAAAAATTCACTACTTTTTCATAACAGAAAATGACATAGGTATAAGAATTATGAAATTAATTATTTAAATTAATAGAGATTGGATGTAACATTTTGCAAATGCAGGGGATGGGTTTCAGTATTTTTATTGATCAAAAACTAATATAGGCGTGAAAATTGTTGTATATGCTTTTCTCTTGAAATGACAAAAAATAATTAATCAGTTCATGTATACATTGCATAAGAATTGAAATATTGGCCTTTTTTAGGGTTCCGTATATACAATATACAGATACCGTTATAATATCACTCCAGATTACTGTCTCTTTCACATCACAGCAATTTTCTCCTAAACTACTGGACGGGAGAGATTGAAATTTGGTATCATTGTATAGTTTGCTGACCCGATCAGGAGTACATATCGTAAAAGAAGAAATTTGATTTTAGGGGTACTTCTGGGCGGAAGAGCTAAAAAAATCGTCCGTTCCCCTCCTTGATCTCCGAAACTACTGAGCCTAAAATGTTGAAAAAATAGGAAAACGTTGCCCGAACTTTACAGGAAAATTAAGGAGAAACCATTAATATCAATTTTGGGGGGCAAATTATAGAATTTAATGAAAATTTAAAAATATATATTTTTTAAACGTATCATGTAATACATCAAATGAAAGGTGCCACTCTGAGGAACACATATTTTTTTTCATATTTAAAAAATAATAGTGAAATGATATTAACGAAAATATGCCAAAATTTACCGAAACTATAAAACGAAAAGTTTTGAAAAAAATTAGAGATATAGAGAAATTTACTGGAAAAATATGGAGAAACCTCTACTTTTAATTTTGGGGGCACATTACAGAATTAAATGGAAATATATAAAATTAAAATTGTTTTCAACGCATCATGGTATTTATCAAATGAAAGGGCTCATTATGACCAAAACAAATATATTTTTTTCATATTCTAAAAATAAATAAATTAAAAAATTTGCCTATCCCCCTTATCTCCGAAACTATAAGACGCAAAAATTAAAAAAATAGAGGTATAGCCCCTCACATAAACTGTAATGAAAAATAAGGAGAAACCCCCTTAATATTGATTTTGGGGGGCAAATGACAGACATAAATGAAAAATACAAAATTAAACTTATTTCTAGCCGATCATGTAATAATCAAATGACGAATGACGAATACAAATATATTTTTTTAATTTTTTTAAAATGAATATTTTAAAATATATTAAAAAAATTACCTATTCCCCCTTCATTCCCCAAACTATAAGACCTAAATTTTTTTGTGTACAGGAAAAATACGAAGAAATTCCTAATATTAATATTGGCGCTAAATTAAAGAAGAATTAAACGGAAAATAAAAAAAAATAGTTTTTTAACGCATTATGCAATGCATCAAATGAAGGGCTCATTATGAGGAATACAAATATACATATATTTTTAAATTCATAAGAAAAATTTAAAAAAAATGAATTGGAAAGAAAATTCAATTTTTAAACGCATCATATAATATATAAGATAAAAGGCTCATTATGTGAATTACAAATATATCATATTTTTAAATCATTTGTTTAAAAGATATTAACAAAAATATTAAACATCGATTTAATTCCCACTTTAGAAACTACACTATCTAAAATTTTGAAAAATATATTTTATTTGTATTTTTAAATAATTTGTCTGAGAGATTTAATAATTTATTATATAAAACTTGACCTATTTCTTCTTTATCTTCCAATCTACAGAGCCTCAAAATTTAGACAGTAGATTATAAAAGGCTTCCCTGAAAGTTTATAAGTAAAATAAAACTCTAATGTTAATTTTTGGGACCCAAATTAGAAAATCAAATACATATGTATTCTTATAAAAATCTAGCGAAGCCTGAAGCAGATAAAATAAAAAGTCTATGTGTGGAAAATGAAAGTGTATATTTTTTATAAATTTAAAATGCTTCCTTTTAAAGATATTAGGGTAAATATAAAAAAATGCGCTCATTCCCTGCTTTTCTGAAATTGGAAGATTAGAATCTTGAAGGCGGTACGGAAGTATGCGAGTCTAACTCACACTTTACCAAATTATTTTAAACTAGACATTATTTTTCATTTTGCCAAAATTAAGCTTATGGAGGGGGTGGAGATTGAAAACTGTTCACTATTTGATTAATTGCAAGTGTAGTTTTAAAAAATAGAAAAAGTCGGAAATATAAAATGTGTAGTGATAAAGATTTATAAAATAAAAATAAATTCCCAAAAAATTAAAAAAAATGTATGAAAATACTAGCAATATAAAATTCGTCAAAAATCACAAAAAAGATGAAAACTTTTTAAATTAGTTTATCAAAAACCTAAAATAAGAAACGGAGAATCACAATTTCAAATGTCAAAATTCTCTATATATTAAATACCAAAATAATGTATCTTTAGAAGCGGTTGCTGACATGTAAATTTCGCACAAAAAAAATTGTGGGGGATGTGAGAATTACCAAATGAAAAAAAAAAATTCAAGATAAATACTTCAAATACACTCGTTTGTCGCAGCCGAAACGGGTCAGCCAGTTTAGTATATGTGGAAAATAGTTAACTTATATTTCGGTTTCTCTCCTGCTGGTCGATTGTTTTTGTGATTTGTAAAAATAACTATTTTTGATGTTTTTTTAAATAATTTATAAAATACAATATTTGTATCATTATTATAAAGAAAATATATTAAAACAGCTTAACGAATCTATTTGAGACCAGAAATGTACAAGGAAGTCTAACTCTTAAATCATCAATGAATTAAAGTGTAACTAATTTCCTTTTCGTTACGGTTTCTCTCCTTGTTTTTTCCCTTGTAACATATAAGTATTTGAAACTATAATTGCTAAACCAAGTATAAATAGTGCGGCAATTTCTAAAAATTGTCCGGATTGCTGGTTGTCTGTATTCCTTATAGAGAAATAGATGTTCAGAATTTTCTCAACTAGTATTTGTGTATATAAATAAATTTTTTGCGTAACGTGTGATACTGATATGTGTTTGGTTTTATTCCGTCGTTTCTAAATGTTATGGGGGGACGTTATGATCGTCCTAGTTCTTAGATTTCCTAATACCCCTAAAATTAGTCTATTTTCAGTAAAAGCTGTACATAATACTGAGGTTTCCGGAAGTATGCTATTTCATCTACCAAATATCGCTTCTCTTAACTCTAAATTTCAAGAACTTCTGCTATCAGTGAATTTTCATAAACCTGATATAATTCTTTTAAGTGAAACGTGGTTGAAGATTGAAATAAGTATTATAATGTAATTTATATTCCTCAATACACAGTGTTTTGAAAAGATAGAGATGATTCGCGAGGTGGTGGTATTTGCATATATGTGTCGAACTACATAGGCGGCTTGAAATCAACTTCCATTATGTTGGAAAAAATTGATATTCCTTCTCTTGAAGCGGTTTGGGTCGCTGTTAAAACTGCTGACGTCACACTGAACTTTGCATGCATTTATAGACCTCCCAGCTCCAGTCGTGAACAAGATATCCATCAGTACTACACTGAATAATCTCTCAGTATTTGGTGATTTTAATTTCCCTGAACTTAGGTGGACAATTCCTACTTCGCTAGACAGCAACTCTCCACCAGCATTATTTATGAATATGTATTTGAAGTCCAACTTAAAGCAATTTGTTACCGAGCCGATTCGCTTTAGAGCCAACAATACTCCCTCGCTACTAGATCTAATTTTCTCCACACTTTCTGCCAATTACAGATCACTTAATGAACATTTAATAAGTTTACATTGGGGTACTTCCGATACCAACGAAATTTGGACTAAGTTTGTATCTAACATAATTGCAACGTCAGAGTTGTTAGTATAGATAGTGGATCAGAAATAATCGATTATAATTTGTACAAGTCCTGCTCAAACACTATAGCGGCTCTGATCTGAAATAGTAAATCTACTTTTGATAACAAATTAGTTGACAGTAAAAGTAATAAAAACTTCTTTAAATATGTGAAACGTAATCTAACTAGCAGAATTTATACTATGACACTCAAAAATTCAGTAAATGAACTGATCAGCGATCCCAAGAAAGTGGCAGATTTATTTGCTGCAGAATTTTCTAATTCTTTTTCTCATGAACCTCAAATCAACCTATCCAACAGCTCTGATCTTCCTGTGATCGAGTCAACAATTGACACTATCGAAATTACCGAAGAAAAAGTTCTTGCTGTTATTAGAGGAATTCGTTTGGATTGTAGCATAGGACCAGATTATATTAATCCTGTGTTTTTTCGAAGATGTGAAGAATCATTGCTTACCCCTTTAACTAACTTGTTGAAGCATTCTTTCGAAGAGTCTTGTGTTCCGGCTGATTGGAAAAACTCAATAGTTGTCCCAGTGTTTAAAACGAGTGACAAGTTAGTCACCAGTAACTATCGTCAAGTTAGTATAACTTGCCTTCCATGCAAATGTTTGGAGAAACTAATTGTTGGGGATTTAACTGATTATTTCGTTACTAATGGGATTTTAGGTGAGAGACAACACGGTTTTTTACCAAAACGTTCAATAATAACTAACATAGCATATGCTGTGTTAATGCGTGGACCAAAGCTGTTGACAATTCTGAGCCAGTAGATGTGATTTATCTAGACTTTAGAGGAGCTTTTGAACAAGTTCCTCATAGCCGGAAATTGTATAAATTTGAACAATATGGTGTTCGGGGAAAATTGTTAGACTGGATTAAAGACTTTTTAATGTGTCGATCGGCTCGCGTTCGGGTGCACGGCGAACTGTCCGAATCATACGAAGTAATAAGTGGTGTTCCTCAAGGCTTTGCTGTTTGGTTCAGATGCAGTGCTGTATGCGGAAGACACCAAATTTTCCATTAGCCACTGATAGCCAGCTAAATAGTGATATTGCTGTGGTGCTGTGATTGGTGTCTTCACTTGAACTCCGGCAATGGTTACAACAACCCAAATAATCATTACTTTATTAATAACACTAGAATAGTCCCTGTTATTACCCAAAGAGACCTTGGATTAATTGTTTTAAACGATTTGAAATGGTCCGCTCATATTTCCAAAGTAACAAAAAAAGCCTATGGCATACATAATTTCTTTGGTTTTTAAGAATATGTCTCCTACTTTGTTATGAAAAATATACAAAACTTATATACGTCCATCACTTAATTTTGCAGTTTCCGTATGGAATCCATATTTTGCTAAAGATATTCATCTACTTGAACAGACTCAACGTAGAATCACAAAACTGTGCCTTTCGTAATTGTCCATACGAGGAACGCCTAGAGAATTTGGGCATCACTTCACTTACAGAAAGGTGATCTTATTGAAACTTATAAGATTCTTCATGGATTTTATTCGGTGAACTTAAGTGTATTCACAATTAATCCGAACAGCCGTCTTAGAGGTCATAATTTAAAATTGTGCCCGGAAAGATTTTATAAATTGTGTCGACAATTCTTCATATCCAACCGAATCGTACGTTCATGGAATTCGCTGCCCTCCGAAATAGTGAATGCTACATCCATAAATTCGATATGTCACAACTATACCCATATAATTCAGCTAATTTTTCTTACTCAAATGGTATTCTATGTTGCAGTTCCATCGGCAATTTTGCCGCCGACACTGTTTTTTCATCTAATAATAATAATAATAAAATCTTCAATCTGTTAATGCCTCTTAATGTAAATAATATCAATTTAAACTAATACCAGTAATGATAATTTAAGTTGTCGACATTAGATTGCTAATAATATTATTAGAATCCACATTGACCTATCTGTTTCAGAACCGTTTCAATTAACTCCTTCTTTTTTAACATGCGGCTAAATACCGCATGTTCAACTAATTTTCCAGTTGCAAACGTACTAAAGAAATTAAAGCGAGAATGGGACCAAGGCTTGACAAAATTCTTCCTCAGGGAATGAAAAAAATGTAGAATTCTTTTTATATCTTGAACCCCGAATATGTGAGTGAGCTCTGTGCGTGCTGCAAAGTAAATTGGAACACGCTACTAAATAAATCTCATTCCTTTTATGTTAAAATTCCATTTATATATTTTACGCATCTTTATAATTTAATATTATTTCATTGTCATAATGAAGTCGATCAATGTTAAATAAAGTGAAGCAGAATTAAGTATAAAATATATTCCTTTCTTAAATCTATTAAGCGTCTCATTGTATTAAAGTTGGGTATATTTTGGACCTTTTCTAGAAGAAAATAGCTATATTTTCTTCTAGAAAAAGTATGTATGTTAAAAATATCTGAAACGATAACGAATTATTGAGAATTATTCACCTCTTGGGTTCAAAAGACTGTTCATGCATTATTTTGCAGTTTCTATATGAGGTCTGAGATGCGGTTATTTCCAGTTGTATACATGACTGTAATTGAAAATTATGTGTCTACACAAAAATACATTTGGAATTAATTTAAATTCAGTAGCTATAAATGTAATTTCAATATTAAATTAGAGATTTTTCCTAGTTTTGATTCTCCAAGTTAAATGATTGTTGAGGAGTTTCTTTATTATTCTGCCTGTTCATTGGCATCTTCTCTCCTCACTTCTTTTATGTCTCCGATACGATTTTGCAATTTGTAGTGGATACAAAACATTAAGCAATTTTCAAAAATTGAGTTCTAGTTCTTTTTCACAGATTTTCTTAGAAAATGAAATCTCTATAATATGATCAATCAGTTGTCAGATATTAAAAATTTATAAACAAAAAGTTTTGTACTTTAACGCAAAAGCTTTATTTTTACACTTAACGATGCTTAACCACTAAGTGGTCTTCATGGAGTAAACAGCAATTCTCCTTAGTTGATAACACTATCGGTAAATTAGTAGCAAAAACCAATTATGCAATTATATTAATTTCTAAGTATATGTTTTGCCTAAGGACGTAATAAGCTTACTGAATGTATGTAACCAATTATACAGTGGGCTACCATCATCTCGTTATTTTTACGCGGCAGGCCTAGTGATCTTCTGTCGTCTGGCCATACCCAATCCATGTTGTTTAGGAGTTTTAACTGCTGCTTCTTGATACATGATCAGCCTATATTATTCGATTTGATTTATTATATTTAATGATGTATTCAGGACCATAGGGTTGTATAATCTCCTTCATTCGTTTGTTCTACTGCCTCTACAGATCTACACATATAGTTCTCGTACACGTGGTTTGTTAGTTTTTACCTGAATGATAAAATCATGATTTAATTTGAGCAATTGTTGTGCTGTCTAAAGAGCAGAACAAACTAGAACATCGGTATATTATAGGAAATATCAAACTGCAAATGAAAACTAAAGATAAAGCCTCAGGGATGATTTTTTATAATGCAATCATGCAGATCATATCGTTAGAAAAATATACAAAATGTTCAGAATTCGTAATACCTATAAGTTTAAATGTTTCTAGGAAAGCAATGAATTTAAGTTTTTATTTATCCACTATACTTCTCTATGTCCATTTGCTTTGTATATTTTTGTAACAGAAGGAAAATATAGAGTCTCCTCTTTAATTTTTCCATGGAGAACCAACACTTCCAAAATGTGTTTCTGATGGGTTAAACTTAATTAAAATTTTTACATTTAAGTAGCAGCACATGAAGTTAAAGTGGGAAGGACTGTCCTCAAGAGCGTAGCCAGCTTTTGGATTAGTTGGTTTGGTAAGGTGCAAAGTGTGAAAAGAATTGTTTTAGAGGGGGGCAAATCCTAGAAAGAGGGACAATTCCGAAAAAAGTTTGGTCCAGGGGGGCAATGTATGGGAAGCTTTAATGGCTTACAGCAGGTTTTGCAGGTCCCGGGGGAGGGGGGATACCTGCCCTTTTTCTTCTGATTCACGAACGACTTTCCATCTGCTATTTTCCTATTCTGTCTCTAACAACATAAATAAATATGTCCTTAGGTAAGCTATCAGTATAGTAACAGTAAAAAATACACCAAAGCGGACAATATCCTGATAGATGAACAGAGAGCAAGACAAAATATTATTTTATCGCGAAATGAGTTCCGATATCCAGGAGTTTCAGGAAAATCTATCTCACAGAGATTCCAAATCGCGAGTCGTACTGTGTGTAACGCCGATTCCCTGTGATTCCTAGAAAACAAATCTCACGAAGAATATCGTTGGTTTACTAAAACCTGTCAAAGACATCACGATACTAACTTTTCGGAATTTTACAATCCATTGAACGCAGGATTTCGGAATTCATTTTGCGATAAAATATTAAATTCAGTTATATGTACTGTATACATAAATAATTATTTGAGAATTAAATCAGTTGAGAAGAGCGCAACTGATGAAGGCTCTCTACTAGAAACAATATATTGTCTTGCGTTCAATGGATTCAAAAATCTCGAAAAGTTAGTAAAGAAAAAAATGTTGCCAACACTATTTAAATCTTTTATTTTTATTTCCTTTGCAGTAAGACATGTTCATATTTTTCAGAATTTTTACGACATTTTTTCATGCTGTCTTCAGTTCATTTATATTCTAGGGGATAAACGATTATTTAGGCAGAAATACTCGAAAAGAACAGAGAAAACCGAGTTAGAATTTTAAAACACATTACATGTAATACAATTCTGAAACTTCTATTCAGCCCACACAGGAACTGTAAACTTTCTCCAATATGAATCGATATAGAATTGGAGGTATGGTAGTATAGAGATTATTTCTTTCATAACACAAGATTATATATCAGTGTTTACTTTTCTCCGAGTTATTTGAAACTTCATATCGACAAGGAAGGAAGTGAGGATATTTTCGTTCAATAACTTCTACTACCAGGTATAGTAATTAAAAATCTGTACTATTTGGTAGCTGTAAGTTATTTACGATTTGCAGTTAGAATTGAAGTAAATTCATATTTTTCGGATGTTTATACAAGTATCGTTTTTAGAAATTAATGAATACGGGCCCTGCCTTACATGTTAAATAAGTTGAGATTTTGTCAGTAACTCAGATTAATTTGTAGGTTCTAAGTCAGTACAAGGCTTATTACAAATCTGAAATTAGTTATGCAATACAATTATCAAATCAATATCCAAATGAAAATGTGAAACATTTTTGAAAATACATTATCAGTATTAAATGAATATATTGATATTTTGAAGTTTGTACTCCAGTATTTAAATGAGAATATGAAATATATATAGAATCACGTGTTATTATCCCTTGAACTAACAGATTTGACGTAGAAGATATAAGATTAATAAATCCAAGAATACAATTTTGGTGGCCAGTTTGTCTAAAGAAGGCTTTTACCACGACAAAGCGATTAAACTTGGCAACGAAAGGATAGGTCAGCTATTTAAAGTGGTAAACAGAGGATAACCACACAATATTGTATCTTGAGAAATGGTCTCATCCATACCGGAAAACTAAGCACATCAAGGGACCAAATTATACATGAAATAGACAAAATTTAACTTCTGTCATCAAATGCTCATCTTATAAAATACACGTCCTCGATTCATTTTATGACGAAAAGTTCCTATGAACGTATGTCTGCAAACGCTTTGTTACCCATATACAATGTGTTAAAAATCTTCTGATTTTTTCTTTTTTTTTTTCTTTTTTTTGAGATATTTGGTTCAATTTTGGAGTATTAATGCCTCTATGAATTCTTCATAATAAAATCACAGAAACGGTCATGAAAATCTACAAGGTGGTACTTTTTCTGGGGTCACATGTTTCTCTGCTCCTACAACTTTTTTTCAGTACGCCCCTGGCAATTGACAAAAATTGTAGATGAATCTCTTATGTAGTTGCCATCTTTTTATATCTTGTTTTTTTCGTATCTGTCACTGTTTTTGTGCAAAAAAATGATCAATCTCATGTGTACCGTAGAAACAAACAATCCTTCTTTTATTTATTTTTCTAGTAGGCGGCTGTAATATTATTTTCTCTTATTGAAAACTTTATTCAAACTCTTTATTTAGTTAATATGATTACAATTAACAAATGTTAAAAAGACATTTCAGCCATGTTAACAGCCAGGCTGTGAGGCTTTACAATTGGCTCACCAGTATAACCGAGAGATGGGGTGACTTAACCTAACTTAACTAAGGAAAAACCTACTTATTTCTGTGTCAATTTAATTTGGCATTCAATAATTTATTAATATCATTTAAAAGAGCAGGCTCTAAAACTTTGAAATCAAATAGAGACAGTTATACATTATACAAATAATAGTTATATTAAAAAAATAGTCATTAAATAGGTATTTACAGTCAACAATCATTGTATAAGGACAATCAATTTAAGAGACAAATATTTTAAAATACAACAAAGGAGCAGTGAATTTAATAAATTTACAAGTGTGCTACATTATAAAGGACTCTCAGAGGGATTAAAATAAACCTTAATATAATATGTAATTTCAATATAAGGCTATTACAACAAATAGTACACATTAACATTTATGTATATTACAGCGTCTATTTCCCAATCTACGAATCGGCCGGTGAACGGTGCCACGAATAAGCGGGCTAAAAATTAGTATCTACGTTAGTGTATTTTGTAGCCGTGGCGAGAAAGCTTGTGCTTGGTTTCAGTTCCTTAAATGGGAGGATGTGAGACGTGAATACATATAATTAATTTTATTTGAAGAATAAAATTGTAGAAATTGATGATAATATATTAATGGATATCCATATACATATATATATATATATATATATATATATATATACATATACATACATACATAATGTAATTAATTGTTGTTAATTTGCTCGTCCTGATTTTTACTGACACAGTGATAGTTGTGCGTAACATCTCGCAAATTTTCACCAATATGGCGGTTTATTCAAACGCAGAAATGGCTCACATGCATTTCGTCTACGGTCTCTCTAATGGCATTTCCTTAGAAGCGTCGAGAAGATATGCTGTATCCTCAACGTGTAGAGCTATTATATACGTAGAGTGAATTAAGTATAGGCGTTATTGTAAGTGGCAGTGTAATAACAGTAGAAAGAGAAAGACAATATCAGGGAGGGCTTGCTATATCTCTACCCTTCCAATAGTAGGCGACATCACTGAAACTGACCAATCAGGAACGACACGCGTATTCTCTCTCTCTCTTTCTATTGATATTACATGAATTCCGCTACTTCACGTGCTCTACAGTATTACCCTCTTTGGTAGCCCCTCATATCACTTTGTTTGGACGCCTTCATCAACGTCTAACAGGTAGCTTCAAATCTAGATAGAATACATAATTGCAGTCGCCAACGGAAAGTGATACTATTATTCGGTGATCTCAAAGGGCCTCTTGCAGAAAAAGAATTGATCCCATTTATTGTAAATAATCATATTTGCAATGAATATAGATTTGGACAGCATTGTTACTGTTAAAAAAAACAAACTCAGCTTGAGATTCACTAGCAAGTAGTATTATCTCATCTTACTTAAATCTAGTTGAAGATCTGACATTGATGGAAATATATCAGCGACAAAATCCTTCAAATTTATAGCAGATGTTACGAAAAATAATTGAATTATGAGAAAATAACTATTTAGCTTTAAAACAACAATACAGGAATCAATAACAATTGAAATTCTATCAATAATACGTAAACCTAAGTTGAAATAACAATTAAAGGAGCTAAAGAATTGAAGAAATAAAACTTTGATAACCCGTTTGCTGTAAATTAAAATGATAATTAAAGTAGTGTGATATGAATAGTTATAATGGTCTTTTTAAATGCTACGATATCAGTACATAATACTGTTACCAGTTCTTTGGTTGATTTACTATGGTACAGTAAAGTTGCTTCAAGACTAATTCAAAAACAGAAATATTTTATAAATTGGGTATTTTAATACAACAATGCACACATCTAACATTAATCACTACATGATTTACAATAATTGAGTTTTAATAAATATTTTACTTTTCCAGGTTTCTGACTCTCTTCTGCAACTGCCTACCTCAACCAACAGTACTCCGAGTATGGGATTTGATTCTTCTTGAAGGAAATGAAATCCTCCTCCGAACCGCATTGGCAATATGGCAAGTACTTGCAGGAAGGATTCTGTCAGTTCGAACAGCTGATGAATTTTATTGCCTCATGGGGGTTCTTACAAGGGAGCTTCTGGAGTTCGATTTGCTGGACGCGAATTCTCTGATCAAAGCTGTTGTAGCTATTGGCCCACTTACTGAACTCGTCACTCTTAGAGAACATTACTTGTATAATATAAATCCTTGGGGTAGTATTCCTCGAGCTGTAGACAAGCAAGTGAAACTTTACTCCAAACAAAGCATCGCGCTGGATATTGGTGCTCTTAAGAAGCAATATGTAAAACTGAAGCAGAGGCAGAGGCAGGCGCATATAATTTTCAGTGCAGCTATCACAAGACAACCTACACCTGCGCCACCTGTAACTATGAATCACCTTTTATTAGGCAAGAGTGCGTTGGTTCCTGCTAAACGCCTTGGACCTCCAGCAGGTTCCATACCGCCGCCGCAAAAGCCACCAAGCACTTTGCATTGGAAAGATGCTCCAAAATTGTCCTCGAGTTCTAGTTCTAGCGATACAGAACTGTGTGACGAGGAAAGTGACAATGAAACACTCAATGATATCAATGTTAAAAGTCAAATTGACGAAATCAATCCCCCCAAGGTTAGTGAGAAACTTTCGACAGAAGACAATACTACCACAGATGTTATTCTTAGTGAACCCGTAGAAGTAGATAACAACAGTCTTACGATTGATAGTATAGCAAATCCAAAATCGGAATCCGACGATGAAAACTTTGATTTTGAGCAATTTTTAGTTGATCGCGTAAAATGCCTTAGACAGTTCGATGAGGAGAATGCTGCCGAAGAGAAAATAAATTTTGCTAGGCGAAACAGCGAGAGAGCACTGCAAATTATTCAAGAAAATTCTTTGATTCTGCAAAGGATAATGCAGTGTCAATCAAGGTTGTCTCCACCGCCAAATCTTGATTTATTTGAGGGCGACCAGGATCAGAATGCCACGCATAGTGCTGAGCAATCTCCTCCATTTGATTTAATGCCTCAAACTTTCACTTTTGAACCACAACAAATACCAAATTCAGACGATACACCATTTGATGAGAACAAAGAAAGTAAAATTATTGTAGACGACTTTGATCTTCTTTCACCAGAAACCTTAATAGATTTTACTGCTGAAAAACCCACGGTTTCTGTAAATGTTCCGTCTGCTGTTCCATCACTACCAACATTTAAGTTGCCTCAAGAAGATAATCCTGAGCTAAACTCCGATGACAGACTATCTATTTCGCGGTATGGGTTGAAATCAGAACCTACTTCCCCTGCTCCATTTAAAATTCAATTGGCATCACCTACCGGGTGTATTGAGAATCAGGTTGACACACTGTCGCCCGTCTATGGTTCCAGGTACACTAATATTTTAGAAAAAAGTAAAAGTTTGGATGAAAGGTACAATGCTCTTATTCTTGGAAAGCAGCCATATGACATTCCCAAAAGTAATGCTTCAGATGATTTTCAAACATCCTACAATTGGTCACTGTCACCTGTCCGAAAGACAAATGTAGTTCCAGACTCATCTGTCTCTCCAGACTCTGCATTAGGGACTGACATATATGATAGCAGTTTTAAAATTGACACCGGAAATTATACGTCATTAATTGCAAGAAAATCACCAATTCAATTACTGGAAACTTCTCCGACCTCTGAAATTAAAAACATTACTTTTGGTACATTTGAAACTGAAACTGAGAACATTCCTGAATACAAATTCGATACTACATGTTTGGGTGATGATAATATTCAAAAATGGACTCATTACAGTGACAGCACAAGTGACTACAAAACAGATAATTTGGAAAATAACGACGGCTGCACTTCAGATACTGCTTTGTCACCTGCCAATACATACAGAACATATGCTGAAGATGATATAGATAATGTAATTAAAGACAATCTCTGTACATATTCGAATTTTGAAATATCACCTGCAAATAATGAAGAACCTCCATCACCTTTAACATCAAAAGAATATAAACTTTCAACTCCTGACTTTGAAAGTTTTTACACGTTGTCTAGACGCTTTTCTTTCAAGGACGAAAGTACCTCTCCAACTGAAAACAAAGATGAAGAGCAACGGAATGACAATCTTAGTTCTTATTCTTCTATAAGTTCCAGTGTACAGCGAGATATTTTGGACTCAATATCTTCGGTTAGCACAGGTATTTCACTTAGAAGCCATTCATCGTATACTGACAATATTTTTAGCGATAGTCAAATAAAAATTTCGAGAATTCAAGAACCTAACATTGACGTTGAAGAAGAAACTTCTGCAGAAATTTCAAATGTTGAAGAGTCTAAATTCAGTAGTGACGAATACTTTCCCAGTTCGTTTTCGGGCAGCTCAAAGTCTTGCTACAATTATTTTAGTAAAAATGGCAATAGCACCTCAAATCTTGCAGATCCTGTAATAGTCCGCCTAGAAAGAAGTGAAGAAAACGAAAGTGAAGATATGTCAGCTAAAAAGAAACCTTTAAAACTAGACTTGGCTTCTCCTCCTAAATGTCCGATATCTCCCCTTATTTCACCTTTAAAGCCCCTCAAGTCTCCATCAAGGTCACCAAACAAATCACCAAGTAAAGGCTTTAATCCGTTTCCTGTCACAAACAACACGAGACAAAATAAAGAAGTATTGTTAAAATTAGGTCTCTACAAGAAATGAATTATAAAATGATGGGCGCTTCAAAAAAAAAAGACTAATATTGTAGAAAATTTTCTTATTACATTAAAATTTGAGAGTTTTTTTGGGAATTGAATGTTGGATGTTTGAAGAGTTCGTGTTCCTCTTTGGCACATTTTACTGAAATTTTCTCTTCCTCATACTATAGAAATGCTGTAGGCTGTTTTCTAAAATCGTTAGTAACTTGAGAATTTGACTTGTAGAATTTTTATATTGTCCTATTTGGCAATTAAACATGAAATGTAGATTGGAAATGCTGTGGAATCTTTGGTGTGTCACTAATGGAAAAACACAGTTTTGCACCCTAACACCAAACCTTTATTTTAAACCCTCAACGCCGTTTCAACAACTCTAAGTTGTCATCATCAAGGAGTAAACCAAACCAACCACCTAAGCAAAAAAAGTAGTGGTTTGGTTTACTCCTTGATGATGACAACTTAGAGTTGTTGAAAAGTCGTTGAGAGTTTAAAATAAAGATTTGGTGTTAGGGTGCAAAACGGTGTTGTTGCACATATGAAATTTAGACAAAAAATATATATAATAATTTTATGTACGTTATAAAATTGTCCAGATTTCAGAAACTTTTGAACACATGATATTAATTTTGGATTTACTTTTCATCAATTTTGGTACCTTCGAAGAATCAAAATTTCAGTCAGATATAATTTCTTTAAAAGATTTAGTTAAAAAAACTGAATTGTTTGATTTTTTATTTTTGCCTTGCATCGAAATATTGAGCAGTAACTCACCAAAACTCCCTGTATTAGAAATTAGTTAACTTAAATATAATATCAATCTTCAGAAAGGAAACCGTTAATAGAAATGGTCAAATAAAAACTACTTGTACTTCTACGTTTGAATTGCTAGTTCGTATTTTACTATAAATACTAATAGCAACCGAATGCATCTTACATCAAGAATGAAACGATAATATTTGAATCAATTTTATTAACATGTAATCGGAAATCCGTAGCTGAGTACACAATAAGATGGTCGAGTCTGCTTGTAGCACCTTGTAGCAAGCAACTTGAAATTCGTGGATTAACTGTGCCAGGTTGTCATATTCTACTCATATTCAATGGGATTCAAATCGGGTGAACGGGGTGGCCAACGCAAAACACTAAGACTTCTTTTAAGAGAAAGCCTCTAATTCGACGAACCGTCATACTGCCGCGAATAAAGCGTAGTGATGATCAGGTACCTACAAACTAAAATCAGTTTCTCACAAAAAGTTCTTGAACAGGTTCACAAAATGAAGTCTTCAAGACCTCAACTAAATAATTAATAATGACGTCTTGACAGACTTCATAAAGAAGTCATTATTCTGACTCTATCAAGAAGTCATTTTTCTGGCTTCATAAACCAGTAATTTTTCTTTCTAAGAAAGTGTTCTTAAAGAACTCATTTTTTATTGCATAAAAGACCATAATTTTTTTGATCTTTGAAAAATAGTTTTACCATAAATTCTTATTGGGGTAACTCTGCCTGTATATTACGGTTTCCTCTGACCATTTCAGAGAAAAGACTTCTTCATGATTGCATTTTTCCGACTTCTTAAGTCAGAATTAAGACTTATTTGTAATTTCATTTTTCCGACTTCTTAAAAAAGTTAGAAAAATGACATCGTCATGATCTCATATTTCCGATTTCTCTAGTCAAAAAAATTATTCTCTCAGAAGCCCCTAGATAAAATTTCTTCAAAATGGCATATTCAAGACGTAATTTTTAACGCTTCTTGAGTAAGGCTTTGAAATTAATTAAAAAAAGGAACACTTTTTGACTTGTTTGTTAGCTGGGAAGATAATTCACATTGGACGGGTTACACTAATAGTTTATACAATAGCAACAAATGTCACAGAAATTTTTCCGATGGAACAAATGTAAGCTTTTTTTTTCTGTGGGACAAGTTTTATTAACCATTTTGTTAAGTTATACTTGGAGGCGTCAGTAGATGGAACAATAAATTTTGGAACACCTTACAATTTAGGTCAGAAATATGTCTTTAACGGATGTTAATTATTTCGGTTGTCAATTTTGACTTCAAACTTACAATAAATTTGGACTGAGGTGACCGTCCCAACTTTACATTACGTTAATGCTAATAAAAATCAGAGTTGAAGTTTTTGGAACACGGTTTCTGTTTTTATGATTTGCATTTATTATACTTCTGAAATTCCATCTATACTCAATAGCATTGTATGCACAAATACCCCATAAGCCATTAGTTTTGCATTGTAGATCCGTCTTAATTATCGGCACCTAATTAGAAAAGTTTAATTTGTAAGTATAACTTTTGCATTTACAATTTATTGTGAACCAATCAATAGAATTTAAATTGTTTTATTGCAAGTTTAGCTAAGCAGGTCAGCTTTATATACAGGTGGAATTCTCCTTTCTGAAAAGAAACGTAAGAACAACAATATGCTGCTGTTTATCCCAAAAACTATGAACTATTGTTAACTGCAAAGAATTCAGTACATTAACAATATGTCTAATCTTTAAAATTTACAAAGTTGTGTCAACTTGTTTGGATAAATCTTGTCTTCCTTTGTTAAATTCAATTAAAAGATCAACAGAGCAACATTTGATTCCTTCTGCAGTTGGGATCAAACATCAAAACTAATCATATAGGAGTAGCTGCTGAAGAAATTGACCCCAAAGGACTTTAAAAATAATTTATTAATTCCCTTGAACAATTTGCTTTTGACTGTTTAGTTGCCAATTACAATTGACAATAAGCATTCATAAATGTACATCAGAGGCGTTTCCTTTGTACTGTATATTTCTCCAAGAAATGATAAATACTGTCTGATATGTTTACCGCACATGATGTAATATTTGATGCACATCCACAGATTGACATATTTTGTAAAAGTCAATAACTAAAGTTACCTGTACAAATCCGTTCGCCTAGTTGATTATCTAAAATCGTATTAGTGAAGTCAATGAATATGTAAAACACAATCTTCGGAAGAACTCAATAACAGATCAGATTTTGACGATTTTTTTATTTGTTGTTTTTTTAATCACAAACCGTTCCGAGCAGTTTTACATGAAAAATAAATCCGGAAATAAATAGATACATATTTCAAACAATAATGCAGTATGAAGATTGCTTGATAAACTTTTGAGTTAATTGCGGATCAAAATGATCTACGTCAATTTTCAAGCTCCGTATGATCCAAAAACAATTTCCCAGTGAATTTAAAGTACTATGCGGGCAAATTAAAACACCTTCAAAGCCTTTGTTTTTTAGTATTTTAAACGCCTTTATTAGCGGTAATATCTAAAAAATTGATATTATAGACAAATAAAAAGACAAACTAAGGTTTAGTTAAAAATAAGTTACATTTTTTGCTGTTATTTACGTAAAATTTATAATTTTCGAGAAATATTGGCAAAAAAGAGAATTAATTGAAAATTTATAAAAATAGCTTTTCCCTTAAATTGTGAATTAATGTTAATTATAAAGGGAATACGATTAATTTTAGTTTTGCTGTAATTGTTTTACTAATTTATTTAAAAAAAAAAAAAATTTATTATTACGTGTTTAGTTAGGTATAGTGAAATCAATTTTTATCCTTACTCGTTTTACAGCTCTTTTCAGGTACTTTGAAAAATGATTGAGTTTTTCCGGAAAAATGTATCAGTTTTCTGTTATTTGACATTAAATTCGTAGACTCAAGTACTCGAAAAAACAGTTCACTTTCAAAGAGCCTTACTTCGCTAAAGTTACAAATTCATAAAAATCTTTTAAATTAATTTTTCCTTTATACACATTTTTGATAAAACGAAACGTTTTGGAGGTATTCGTATTTTAGCCAACAATTATCATTTTCATTTAGCAGGAACATTTTTTGCTGGAAATATGTCTGCTTATTAACTTTACGAGTTATATTTAATGAAAAAAGTTCCACTCCTTTGAGGGTGGCGTGGCCTCCAGGGTCTTTCCCAACTCTGAGAATTTTCTGAATTTAGACAATATCAAAGTAATTTCGAAAAGATTGTTGAGGAGGTCTTGAATTATTTTGTCTATTCATGGGTTTTCTCTCCATGAATAGACAAAACAATATCAAAGAACTAATTTACAAATAATCATAAAAATTAGAATTGTTTTTGAGGTCTTCCGAATAAATGATTTGATTGACGTAACTTCATTTCTATAATTTGTTTCTTGCTAATAATAAAGTTACATTCTCTGAGAGTTTTCATGCTATTGATGAATAAAGTGATGCGAAACGGAATTTTAAATTATATAGTGTAAATTTGTTAAAATCATTTCGCGCTGTGCCAGATCGTCGTTCTGAAACTATTTTGTAGTAAATAATATATATTTCCTAAAATTGTTATTCGAATATATAACGTTGCAAATAAGTAAACTGTGCTTTATTTTACTTCCATTCTCTTACTTTTATAGCAGATCTTGTGAAGCTCCATCATCATGTTTCTTGAATTTAGTATACTGGATAACTTACAATGATGAACCATACAGTATGGTCCCTCTTGCTGGACTTATGGCATTCAGTGCGAAACTGTATACAATGCTTACGAAATGTAATGAATAAATTCATTATTTCTGAAGATGAGAGTTTTTTGAAAATAATCATCTGACACGTCGAGTTTGTTCTAAACAAAGTCACTTTTTGACACAGGCCCTTTTTGTGACGTAATCGTTATTTGAGATATGACGTCATCGACAATTTTTTAAACAGCTTCACCCAATTTCGACCATGCTAATTGAAAAACCGTATCATTCTACGTGGACATCTTCAAAAATTATGGTTGTCTGACAGTAACCTTAGCGGCCAAGAATGTTTGTTTACTATTAGATAAAAACTTGAAATAGTTTTTTTTTGATTTTTTTATTATATTTCTCATCGATTTCATATCTTTTGTAGTGATGAGCACGATCGAATGATATGAAAAATCGATTATTACAACTTGAGTGATTTTAATTCTCCCTTGGTTTATTCTCAAGTCCTTAAATTTAAAATCTTGCACCGTACATTGAACATATGCATATTTCATCTGTCCAATAAAAGAGGTTAACCAGCGACTGCATAAGAGTGAGAATAAATGAAAGTGCTTCTATATAAATGTTGAATAGCAGAAAAGCACTCGATTCGCAAGGAAATCATTCGAATTAGAACTCGAATGCAGTATCGCTCGTCCTCGTGGCTCATTGTGGTCATGAGGCTATTGTTTCGAGTTAAATATTCATATTTCATTCCAATGGTTTTATTCCATAAACGGAATTCCCGAGTGATATTCATATTCCAATCACCTTAACGTTTTGTTAGCAATACAAGACAATAATTTCTCAACAATTAAGTGGCTTCTAATTTCAATATGGCGGCGTCCACAGTTCACAAAATTCTGAAGAAAGTTTTATCGTTATAAGGTATGCCTTGTTCATGAGCTATCTGAGGACGTGATGATAATTTTCTGACGAGTCTACGTTTTTTTGAACGGCTATGTCAACAGGTGAAACTGCCATTATTGGACTACCGACAATCCCTTGTAGATGGTCAAGTATCGCACACAACATCCTCATAAAGTGAATATATGGTCCAAGGTACACATTTATTTGACGTAAACCTAACTGGAGCAAGATATTCGGAGTTTCTTCGAGACGACCTTTTTCCTGAACTATTAAATTTATATCCAAACTAGCCGATATGGATTCTACAATTCTTTTAAAAAAGAAATAGCTTATGAAACATATAACAATTTATTTATATAATACATTTTTCTAACTTTGTCGAACCTACATAACTGCACTACACGTCCCGAATATATTTCACTCAAATTGCTAGTGCTTATGGGTCACCCCATGTAACAATTTTGTTAAAATATTTATAATCAGTTCTCTCTAAAAAAATTTGAATCACAGTGTATAACTATAATTTTACTTCGCTCTGCATTTAGGTTTCAGCTATTCCATGTAAACAACTGCTCATGTTCTACCCTATGTAACAACATTTTTATACCATTTTTGATCCACCCTATTATTCTACTCCACCCTATATTTCAACCACCTTGTATATGCAACTATTTGCTAATAAATTGAAATTGAAATTTATTCGCCAACCAATATAACATTTTGTAGTACTCTGTATACTTATAATTATATTCCAACTTATATTTCCACCATTCTGCATAAATAACTATTTCTATCAGTTTTTCAACTCATTTTAACCCATAATAATTATATTGCGACCCAAAATTTAAATATTTGGGTCTACCCTACATAACATGTTGTTATCCACCCGGTAAAAATATAATTCCACACCACGCGTTTTTCAGCCACTTGGTATATGAAACTAGTTATGGCCTACCCAATATACCTTCGCTCCCTTATTTCAACCACATTGTATATAGCAGCTGCTTATGGGCTACGTAATGTAACTTCTTTTAAAATTCGTTAGTCTGTGTAATTTTACTCCGCTCTACGCCTCCCCTATCCTATATGGGTGATTCTCAGATAAGTGTAATTTTTACAAATCAATATTCTTTTAAATCAAAAATGCTTTGAAATTTGTGTTCTGGATGCTATTGGTCTTTAATTATGCTCAAACTTAAGCATGTTACGTAGTTCTACTACAACTACAATAAAAAAGAAACTAGAAAAACAAAATAGAAATTTCAATGCCACGGTACTGACCTCAAAATGACATATTAAAAATACTTGCCTAATAAATCTGTTTAAGTTCTTAAAATAATTAAACAAATGATAAATTAATGGACTTTAATAATCATACAGAGACATTTACGATATTTTCTTTCTTGATTTTAAGAATTTTTAAAATTCATTAACAGTAGAATTAAAATAACAATTTTTATAACAAAACTAAGTTTAACATTAGTTAAATCTGTTATTCGTTTCTACAAATCAATATTGGGGTATTCTTGCAGCGTAATTTGATGAAGTTTACAATAGATTTTAGTTATAAAAGCTAAACTTTAGATTACAAGACGACTCTATAGAAATTTTTACATTTAGTTTGAATAACGAAATACACACATTCCACAGTAATGACATTGTGGGTATATTGCTGTAATTTATTATACTAATGTTTTAATATACAATGTCGACGGTAAAAAACTATACAATTTATCATATTTATAATTTTCTGATCAAAATAAAATCATATTGAATAATAATTAAAGTACTAGTACTATTTTCTTTCAACAAGGTGGTACACCTATTTTACGGTGAAGGGGGCAGTTAAGTAGCCACGCAGATCGCTAGATTTGACACCCCTGGATTACATTTTGTGGGAGTACTTAACCTCAAAATATACGTTACTAGATCGGCGGATTTAGAAGACTTACAAGCGAGAATGCGTTAGAAGATAAATCGTATACCTTCTGAAGTTATTGACCATATTAACAAGAATTTATTATGAGTCTTCGTTACTCCCATTTAGTCAAACGAGCACAATGTCATCATTTACTTTAATCATTATCAATAGATTTAATGAAATTTGGAATAATGTTTTTTTTTCATTTTTTTACCTAAGGTAGCTAATTTAATCTTTTTTTTGACGATGTGTACGTATAATGACGCTCTTTCAGTTAGGCCGTTTAAAAAAATATTGATGATGTCATCTCTCGAATAACGATTATATCTCAAAGTGCCTTTGTTTAATACAAAATGAATGTGCTTTTGTAGTGCAAAGTGATAAATGAATCATAAGGCTCTCAATGAAAAATTTGTAGATAATTAGGAAATCTTCAAGATGGAATTAACCACTTAACATATTTCCTTAAAAAATGAAGTAATATGTTTTAATATAAGCTAAAGCAATTATCTTTATCCATGCCTTTTACATAAATTAGGCTGAAGAACGATATTGTCCGTTAAGCAAATCTAGCCAAACTAATTATTAAAATAATTTGCGAAACTATTACGAAAAAATTGACAAATTTTCATATTTATTAAAAACCATTGAACAAGATATTTGTCATAAAAATATATAATAAGAATGTTAATGTAAAATTCCGGTCAATTATTTAGATTGGTAAAAATGTTCCATATATTGTTCAGTTATTTTTCACCATGAAAGTTACGTATG
This sequence comes from Octodonta nipae, assembly GCA_034190945.1. Lineage (NCBI taxonomy): Eukaryota > Metazoa > Arthropoda > Insecta > Coleoptera > Chrysomelidae > Octodonta > Octodonta nipae. Next base: position 15,443,600 of record CM067222.1, read on the forward strand.
AGATGCCCTGTATATGTATTTGTGTTGAAATGGACTAGTCATGAGCTGGCAGCCCGATGTGCGTCAATACAAATTCATTTTTAAAATTGGAATATGTGTAGATGATAATGATTTCTTTTGTAACATAAAATTCATAAATACATATTATATAAATTAATTAATAATTATATTCATCTAGAATAGGTGGACAAGTACAAACTAGATGTTTGTCGCCATAGATGTCATCAATCCTAGCAACTGTGGGCCAAATCTTGGTGTCTGGCTTAACAAATGGGGCTGGAAAAGCTGCTTGTTCCCTACTGTAAGGCCGTTCCCAAGTACTACTAATAACCTGCTCCTGTGTATGTGGAGCCATCTTTAGAGGGTTCATTCTTGTATCTAGTTTTCCTTCTTCTATATCTCGTATCTCCTGCCTGATACAAATCAACGCATCACAAAACCTGTCGAGTTCGTGTTTATCTTCTGACTCTGTTGGTTCTATCATTAACGTACCCGCAACTGGCCAGCTCATGGTTGGAGCGTGGAACCCATAATCCATTAGCCTTTTTGCTATATCAACAGCTTCAACGTTTGCAGTCTTTTTGAATTCTCTTGTGTCGATGATAAATTCGTGAGCAACTAGGTTAGAGGTTGAGCTTTTAAATAACGTAACGTAGTAAGATTCCAACACTTTTGACATATAGTTCGCGTTCAGAATAGCTACTTGAGTTGCTTTCCTTAGCCCTCTAGGCCCCATCATCTTTATGTATGCCCACGATATTGGCAGTATTGCACTCGATCCATATGGTGCAGCGCTGATTACTTCATAATTTGTTGAATCTTCTCCAAGAGGATTAACTACAGGGTGACCAGGAAGGAAAGGTACCAGATGGGACTTCACTCCGATTGGACCCATGCCAGGCCCACCACCTCCATGGGGAATGCAGAAAGTCTTGTGGAGATTTAAATGTGATACATCACTGCCATAATCTCCTGGTCTACAAAGACCAACTTGGGCATTCATGTTAGCTCCATCCAAATATACTTGGCCACCATTCTTATGAATTATGTTGCATATATCTGCCACGGTTTCCTCAAACACGCCGTTTGTTGAGGGGTAAGTTATCATTAGACATGAAAGTTTATCTCGGAACTTCTCGGCTTTTGCGGTAAGATCTTCAACATCAATTGTTCCATCTTGCCTCACTTTAACTGGCTCGACTTGCATGCCAGCCATTTGAGCACTGGCTGGATTTGTGCCGTGAGCACTAACTGGAATGAGACAAACATCTCTTTTATAATCACCTCTTGCTTCATGGTAACATTGAATGGCTCTAAGACCGGCAAACTCTCCTTGAGCTCCACTGTTTGGTTGGAAACTTATTTTATCATATCCAGTTATGGCACATAGATCTTTTTCAAGCTCCTCAAACAATTGGTGATACCCCAAAGCTTGGTCTAATGGTGCAAATGGATGTATGTCAGTAAAATGCTTAAACGAGCAAGGCATCATCTCAGTAGTCGAATTAAGTTTCATGGTACAAGATCCAAGTGGAATCATACTGTGTACTAGAGAAACATCTTTGTTTTCCAGAACTTTCATGTAACGGACTATCCTTGTTTCTGAATGATGTGAATTGAAAACGGGGTGTGTTAAAAATGGTGACGTTCTCTTGAAGTCACTTTTATTTATTGACATTTCTCTAACTGCTTGTTCGTCCTCAAGTTTTTCAATTGTATGATTACTACCAAATATATAAAACAGATCATTTATATCTTTAAATGTGACGGTTTCATCTAAAGATACTCCAATGGCTCCATCCTCAAAATATCTCATATTGATTTGTTTATCGTGCGCACGAGTTTTAACGTCTTCAATATTTAGTTTTGGTTCTACTCTTATTGTGTCAAAAAAGAATTCATTAGTAAGCGTGTTTCCTTCCTGTTTAAGCCCGTAATTCAGAACCTAAAAACCACAAGATAATTATATAAATACCTATCATACTGAAATCTACTTACTAGAGTGAGATTATGAATTCTTGTGGCGATGTCCTTTAGACCTTGCGGCCCATGATATACGGCAAACATGGCAGACATGTTAGCAAGCAAAGCTTGTGCGGTGCATATATTGCTGGTAGCTTTATCCCTTCTTATGTGCTGTTCTCGTGTCTGCAAAGCTAGTCGATAACCGTCTCTTCCAGCAGCGTCTCTGGTGACTCCAATCATTCTTCCGGGCATTAACCTCACCTGCACACAAAGTTGTTCTTTAGAGTTTTAAACAATTAAAATTACATAATTTTACCCCAACATAACAATAATGGTTTACCACCAAATGGTAAGAATTTTGCTGTTGAAATGGAATTGGGTATCTGTTTCATATTAGGGCATAAATCATTAAGTATGTGATGCTATCGGATTTTGCCCGAGAAATTAGAATTTTCGACATCGTAAACTCGAACAAGTCCATGGAGAGTAGATGAGAAGGAGCACAGAACGAGGCACGTAAAATCAAGTCCGTAAATAAATTTAATAGGAAACTGATATAATCTGAGAATACAAATAGGGTTTTGAACAAAAAACAAATGAAGTCTGCTAACCTCTATGGGATAGTACCTGAGATATGCACTTAAAACATAGTGACTTGAAATGTCATTGGTTTCGCGAATTAATGTATGATGCATGTTAGTCCAGGTAATTTACGAAAATACGTGACAAAATTAATTGTAGAACAAAACCAACATCAACTTGTTCTAATGAAAAAGCATGACTATTTGACATAAAATTCAACATTTTTTATCGATGCGTTTTTCTTTTATAACAAATAAACCGCGAAAAGTCGGTAACAATTTAGTTTTTTAACTTTTACAAAAAAAATCCACCAATGAAACCGTGTTTGCTACTTATGAGCAATGTTAAAGAGAAATGAAAAACCTGCAAAATGAGCTACTATAAGCTCAACTTCGTTAATTGGTTTCTTAGATATTGGAATATTTACCCAAAATTAAAAAAAAATCGCTTATAAATTTTTATATTATATGACATTCTTATTAACTTCTCAAACTTAATTCATCTTCTAAAAATAAATATTTTAGCCCCAGTAATTTTGGCAAAATTTCAGTTAATCCTATGGAAGCCATATCTTTTTGAAAGGTCATATTACCTCACCGGATGACTCTATCATTATGAATAAACCACTGTTGGAAAGTAAAAGAGTTGCTCTCGAGACCTGTCTCTCACTTTTTGAAACTAGTATAAATACATATAAGTATTGAAAACATTTGGTCATTCCGTATAAATTTATCTGACGAGTCCGTTCGAAAAATTAATAAATCGAAATCGTAACATATATGTCGTTAAAATGCTACATGTAACTTGAAAATTAATTAATTAATTTTCAAGTTACATGTAGCATTTTAACAACATATATGTTACGTGTTTATTTATGTTTGTGTTTGATACCGTTCGTTCTGTATAACTCACTACCTATGTTTGACTGAGGAAGAAATTAAACAGATTTCGAAAGCTTTCATTAGGAAAAAGAGTTCACATATTAGTTCCCCTACCATTGGCTGCTTCCCGTTACTACCACTGTGCATATATATATATATATATATATATATATATATATATATATATATATATATATATATATATATATATATACATATATATACATATATACATATATACATATATATATATATATATATACATGTATATATATATATATATATATATATATATATATATACATAAGCGATTATTTATTTTTTGAGAATTTCGGGTAAAGATTCCATTACCTAAGAAACCAATTTACGGAATTAAACGTATCGCACCTCACTTTGTAGGTTTTTCTTTCTCTTCAACATAGTAGCAAAGACAGTTTCATAAGTGGATTTAAAATGTAAAAAACTAAATTTTTACAACAAAAACGCATCGATAAAGAATGTTGAATTTTATGTCAATTATTCATGCCTTATCATTAGAACACATTGATGTTGGTTTTGTTCTACTATTAATTTTGTTACCAAAAGGTCTTTTTCTCCGTAGATGACCTGAGTTATGGATTGTTCTGCGAAAAACAGAATACTTGTTTAAAGCCGCCGCAAGTACAATTAATATATTTATTCCTTGAAATAGTCACTTACAAGTTTACGCGAAACCACGAAAAGTTGTATCTGTTTGTTTGTTAAAATAAATAAATAAACAAATTCTGAAAAAATGAGGTGCTCCAAATCCAGAAAAATCAGTAAAGCTGTCCATTTATTTGGGACCATAAAAAAATTCTGCATATACTTTTTTGAAATTATGGATTATACATTTTCAAACCTTGAAGATAATTAAATATTAATTTAAAAATTATAAAAAGTCATTGCTGGTATATGCGGTTTTAACACATTCTATGTTTGAAAGTTGATCAGTGTTTTAAATCGGTTGGACTATACAATACCTACATTGAAAAGCTTACTGTTTTGATGTTGGTTTAAGGCAACTCTGTCAGGCTACCACCCCAAAATCTGTACAAATTGATGTAAGAATACAAAAATTTGTTGTCCATTACTTACTAAAACCTGATTAGAAAATAGCGTAAACCTGATCTCTAGCTCACAAGAAATGAAAATTTATTTTCGCAAAATTAGAACGCATAATGGCTAAATACTACGGGTACGTAAATATCGTTCGAATCGAATGGACTATTAATATTTGATTCGAATGATTCTACTTTCGAATTATTCGAAATTCGACGAATAATTCGAAAAAAAAAATTCTTGTATCTGATAAACCAACTTGATTATCACCAGATTCAGTGTCGTATTTATTATTATTGAAAAAAAACATTTGATAATACTGTATGTGCTACGATATAACTTCTGTTGTTTAAATCTTAAAAAAATTTAAAATACTCGAAAATTCGCAAATAATACTATAGTTCACGAATAATTAGGCAAAAAATTAGATTTATTCGAAATTTTTCGAATTATTCGGGAACTTTCGGATAGTTCAAATTTTGGAATTAATGGATTCAGATTTTGAATCGTACATGAATATTCGACTCGGAACGAATAATTCGTAAGTTTGTATATTTTTGATTAACTCATGTTATATCTAATACAATTCAGGGTCAAAACGTGTCAACATATCTAGTCAAAACTACGTTTTTGTGTTAAATCAGTAAGATTGATACTGTCATTAAAACTTTAATAATGCTGTGTAACTTACCAATGACTGATTGCATGCAAAAAATCCGGCATGTGGTCCTCCATAACCTAGTGGAACACCAAGCCTTTGCGATGTACCGACAGCAATATCAACGCCAAATTCATTGGGCGGACGAAGTAAAGTTAGGCTAAGTAGGTCAGTGGCACAACATACTAATGTGCCTGAAAAAATACATCGTAATAATATTTTTCTAATTTATCAAATTTTCTTTACCATTTGAATGAGCTTTTTCCGCAAGGCTACTAAAATCTAAAACATTTCCATGAGTATCTGGATATTGGAACAGAACACCAGCAACATCTCTGTTGGAGAAATCAGCCTCTTGAATATCCGTTACCTCTACTGTAAGTCCAAGTGATTGGCATCTAGTTTGAACTACAGAGATTGTTTGTGGATGCAAAAGATGTGAAATTAGAAGTTTTCTACGTTTATTATGTCTGTAGCATAATGACATCGCTTCTGCAGCAGCTGTGCCCTCATCTAGAAGGGAAGCATTGGCAACTTCCAAACCAGTTAATTCTGAAACCATAGTTTGATAGTTAAGAAGGCCTTCAAGTCTTCCCTGTGCTACCTGAAAAGTTACGTTTCGAAATTAAAAAGAAGAACAATGTTTGTTAGTTAAATGTTAAAATGTTTAGGACATGGAAGAAACTCTGAAAAGTGATAATCACTTAGGGGTCGTTCATTAATTTCTTGAGTTGTTTTGATTTAAAGATTTAGAATTTCCCTACAAATTTTCACTATTTAATTTTATATGTTTATGCAGCTAGTTAACAGTTAATAATTGATACTACTGTCAGAAGTGATATCCTCGGTTTAAAATATTATAAGCAATAATAAATTAAATTATTGGTTAAAAATTTCTATTAATTAATTAATGAATGCCCCATACATATATTTTTTTCGAAACTTTATTGTAACTCTTACCAACGTTTTAGGCTAGCTGCAAAATGAGAAGCAGCTTCGTGACGTCTCCTGACGTGAGTCACAGGGAGAATTTGTAATTTATTTAAATATATACGACTTCGCTGTTTGGCAATGCAGCGTGACGTGACGCAGGTAATGCCCTCGGTGACCTGCGGAACGCAGTGTTCGTGCCGCAGGTTGCCACGACAAGTGTGTTTGAAATTTTTAAAAAATTGAAAAAAAAATAAGCGTGACAGTGCGAATTCGTCAAATTTAATGTCATACAAGCTTTGAAGACTATCTGAGGTTAAACTCACACTGGGACTCCGATTTTGGAATCAAATCATCAAGCAATGCAGAAACTGCCATACTTGACACAATGATTTTGCCGTGTGTTTTGCGATGTTCGTCGCCGTGATTCACTCTGTCCGCGAAAATTCGCCCTGACTCACGTCACGTTATGAAGCTTCGTCTTATATTGCGGGTGGCCTTATGTTGGTTTTAGGTTAGGAATATTTAGCATGTGGGATGACAAATTCAACTCTTAGACTGTTTACACCCCAAGTCTACGTTTAGACCTTAACAAATATAAGCAACAGTGAAGTACAGTGCATCCCATTTCGGTTGAGATTGCCAGGTTATTCGGTTGTTATTGAAGATAGAGTCTTGCGGTTTTCACGTACCTGTTCTACTTTTTTGTGAAACTCAGGATGGTCATATCAGATTTTGCATAAGTGTTTCCATTTATAAGATACAGGGCGATTTTGATAATTTATACTTTTTGGACCCCTACTATATCTACGAAGTTATTAGAAATACTCTTGCGCTACGAACTACGTCTAATAGAAAATTTTGCATAGAATCCAGTGGAGTACTCAATTTTTTTTTCCGAGTATGGTTTTGAATTTGAAGACGCGAGATGTAAGACCGACATCTAGGATTTTCAAGAGAATGAGTACACAGAGGTTCCGAATCTGGAGCCGTCCCGTTTAATTACTGTTCTCCCTTAACTCCTAGGACAGAATGTCACGATAAAATTTTCAGGTTACTTCACCTGTCAGAGATATTGAATACTCTCTTCGAGGTGCCATTCCTTTGTACGCAAGACAAATATATATATATATATATATATATATATATATATATATATATATATATATATAAATATAATATATATTGTTTCTGGTCGGGAACCTTCATCAGTTGCGCTTCCCACAATTGAATGTCCTCTCGAACACTTCTTTATGCATTTGATGCATTTCGTTAAATTTGAAGACGCGAGATGTAAGACCGACATCTAGGATTTTCAAGAGAATCAGTACACAGAGGTTCCGAATCTGGAGCCGTTCCGTTTAATTACTGTTCTCCCTTAACTCCTAGGACAGAATGTCACGATAAAATTTTCAGGTTACTTCACCTGTCAGAGATATTGAATACTCTCTTCGAGGTGCCATTCCTTTGTACGCCTACAAGTGTTCGAGAGGACATTCAATTGTGGAAAGCGCAACTGATAAAGGTTCTCGACCAGAAACAATATATATTATATATATATATATATATATATATATATATAATATATATTGTCTTGCGTACAAAGGAATGGCACCTCGAAGAGAGTATTCAATATCTCTGACAGGTGAAGTAACCTGAAAATTTTATCGTGACATTCTGTCCTAGGAGTTAAGGGAGAACAGTAATTAAACGGAACGGCTCCAGATTCGGAACCTCTGTGTACTGATTCTCTTGAAAATCCTAGAGGTCGGTCTTACATCTCGCGTCTTCAAATTTAACGAAATGCATCAAATGCATAAAGAAGTGTTCGAGAGGACATTCAATTGTGGGAAGCGCAACTGATGAAGGTTCCCGACCAGAAACAATATATATTATATTTATATATATATATATATATATATATATAATATATATATATTGTCTTGCGTACAAAGGAATGGCACCTCGAAGAGAGTATGGTTTTGAAGATACTACACAACATTATATATTTTTAAATGGAACACCCTGTATTTTAATATTTCATTGAATTCGTTATTTTTTTCCCTTTAAAATAATGTATAATACAATACACATGGTATTATTAGAAATGCTAAAAAACACTAAAAAGCTGAGTTTTTTGCTAGTAGGCCATGTATTTTCCATTTAAAAGGAGAATCAAACCAATAATTCCATTTGAGTTTATCAGCAAAGAAAAATAATGTTAACAATAATTCAATAACATGAAACATGAAATTTAGGTACCTATAAGCAACTAATAAATAGTTATACATCGTTCATTATGTATAACAAATTAATTTTGGACATTATTTATTACCTTATTGATATAACTGTTCAAATTGTTGTCCATTTTCCCTAACACATAATTGGCAGACGTTTTCAATACGCCTGAGTGCATTTAAAATTATAACAGGTCGCCTTTGTAAATCCCGAAAAGCTGCCTGCGTTGCGGCACGAAGTTCCTCGCGACTGTTGTGTCTGTTGGTATATATTTTATTTTTCAAATAACCCCACAAAAGAAAGTCCAATATAGATAAATCGGGTGATCTTGGAGGCCACCTAATTGGTCCATGTGTTCCTATCCAACATCCTTGAAAATTATTTCCTAAAAAGCGCCCAATTAATCTGGAATTGTGGGCAGGGGCGCCATCTTGTTGAAAGTGTATAGAATTGCGAAAGGCGAGGGGAACATCTTCCAATATTTCGGGTAATAAGTCTTCTAGGATTGTCAAGTACCTATTGGCGGTAACGGTTCCTTCAAAAATGCGGTACTTTATTTTTGTCCCCAGTATGAAACAGGCTACATTAAAACCAAATCGACCCTGCTGTTGTCGCTCAAAAATTAAGTGCGCGTTCTCATCATACCAGTATCTTGTATTCTGCCTGTTAAATATACCGGCACTGCTTATATGAGATTCGTCTGACCAAATAACTTTCCTTACAGAATCATTGTTCCTTCGGGTTTGGTGTAAAAACCAATTGCAAAAATTTAACCGTCTTGCTGCATCACCAGGATATAAGTGCTGGGCAATATTGACTTTGTAAGGTTTAAATTTATATTTTTTAAAAATTCTTTGGACCAGTGATTGAGAAACTCCAGTGTAATTTTCTAATTTTGCACAAGAAGTCTGGGGATAGGCATGAACGCTAGCTAACACATTTATTTCATTCATTTCTCGATTTTCTTTGTTATACACCTTTGATCGAGGTTTAGAATATGCACCAATTCTTTAGTCTAAATATAGTTGCTTGACTAGGTTGATGCCTCTCTGGATATATGAAAGTTTAAAAAACGCGATTTCATGAAATATCTTATGGTAAAATACTCGTACTTTATACCTGTGGAAATATAGTTCTAAAGCTTCTTCAACATTCTCATAACATTGATTTAAACATTGTATCATATCGTATTTTTCGTTATTTTGAAAAACGATTTCTCTTCCAGCCATTATCAATTATCAACGAGCAAACTCACGAATAATTATTTATATAATGATCTTGTAAACTCAAACACGATAAAACACAATAGCTACTAACAATGACAGCTTGATCAGATTTGCATTTTTCTCTCCAGCGCTCTCTAGATAAAATATTGTTCCGAAAGGCGGAATTCTATAGTAATTTTAAATGGATTCATGAGAGGTGGAAAGGTTTGCCAATTATGTGTTAGGGAAAATGGACAACAATTTGAACAGTTAAATCAATAAGGTAATAAATAATGACCAAAATTAATTTTAAGATAGATATTTGATTTGTAATACTTGTTCTGTTTGTTATACATAATGAACGATGTATAACTATTTATTAGTTGCTTTTAGGTACCTAAATTTCGTGTTTCATGTTATTGAATTATTGTTAACATTATTTTTCTTTGCTGATAAACTCAAATGGAATTATTGGTTTGATTCTCCTTTTAAATGGAAAATACATGACCTACTAGCAAAAAACTCAGCTTTTTAGTGTTTTTTAGCATTTCTAATAATACCATGTGTATTGTATTATACATTATTTTAAAGGGAAACAAATAACGAATTCAATGAAATATTAAAATACAGGGTGTTCCATTTAAAAATATATAATGTTGTGTAGTATCTTCAAAACCATACTCGGAAAAAAAATTGAGTACTCCACTGGATTCTATGCAAAATTTTCTTTCTTAGCGCAAGAGTATTTCTAATAACTTCGTAGATATAGAAAGGCTCCAAAAAGTATAAATTATCAAAATCGCCCTGTATCTTATAAATGGAAACACTTATGCAAAATCTGATATGGCCATCCTGAGTTTCACAAAAAAGTAAAACAGGTATGTGAAAACCGCAAGACTCTATCTTCAATAACAACCGAGTAACCTGGCAATCTTAACCAAAATGGCATGCACTGTACATGTCTGCCTGGATCTAAGCTGTATTGAATAAGGATAATGAATTTTAATATACGGGAAAATGTAATAATGTTGCCTGAAGTTTCCTTCGACATTTCAATAGCTGATGTTAGCCTAATCAGGCGAATTAACAGGTCATATTTATAAATACAATAGTAATAATTTTCCGTGGATCGAACAGCAAGAAGTAATGTGAAGTACTCTCCGTATGTTTTCAGTTTGGGCAGAGGGTTCTCTGTCATAATATTGTTGTAGCAAATGGTTCCACATCAAACTTTCATCTGTGCCACTGCTTCTCATTAATTAACAACTTCAGCTTGTCCAGTTGATATTATGATTACATTCTAAAGTGATGGGTAGCAGGTATTTTGAGGATTCAGCTTATGGAGTAACAGATGTTTGATGTTAGCTAATCATTGCATCAATAGGCGCTTTTATCTTGCCGATTTGGCAACCACACTCACAAGTTACGCAAGTAGGATTTGGGGGTTTTCTGCTGGTAATAATACCGGTTTGGAAAGCCTTGATTCCATATTCGACTCCAAACACTTTAAGTATAGTGCCGAAACCACTGATGGCTAATCAATAGTATGAAGGGTATTCGCTGGTCAGTACTCCTGTCTCCATTGTACGAGTTCTTTAAATTTTTCCAGTATGATGTTAAAAACAACTTATAAGTTCGCGTGCTATTTCTATTAAAACGTAGGTCCAAGGCAAGTTCAGGGAAACTTCAAGCAAAACTTAAATTAAATAATTAACTATTTTATGAATTTGCAATGGCCTTGCCATTTTATTAATTGTGATTTTAGTTACCAAAAAGTAAATTAAATTGACAATGGTCAGTCTACTTTCAGGTGCAAGCTCCTCCCCGGTTAATAGCAATTGAAAGAACATCTTAATTTATAACAGAAAACAGATAAATGATAGGTAATTAAATCTGTGCCTCACTTCAAGAAAACCCTTGATCATATTGTTTATCCATAGTTTTTTTACTTCTTATTCTCACCTCTGGTTGATAGGGTGTATATTGTGTTGTCCATCCTGGATTTTCAAAAATATTTCGCATTATTGTATGAGGGACACAGCAATTATGATAACCCATTCCAATGTATGATCTCCATATTTTGTTTCGTTCAGCTATATGTTGTGTTCGCTTTATCAGTTCGTATTCGCCTGAAACATATTATTGTTTGTTAATTATTGTAAACTATAAGATCCCCAGCAAATAAATATGTTTGTCAAAAGATTGACCTTCTGAATCGTTAACAACAACAAATTGATTTATGTATACTAGATGTCCCACTCTTAAGTATATATGTATAAAAATGCATGGAAATGCTGAGGAACCTTTGGTGTTTAGTTTGGTTTACTTGATGTTGACAACTTAGAGTTGTTGAAACGGCGTTGAGTGTTTAAAATAAAAGTCTATTGTTAGGGTGCAAAACTGTCTGTTTTCATAAAAATGCATGAAAACTTAATTACTATACTAATAGTCAATAAATAAATGCATTCCATTGAGAATGAAATTGAAGCTGAAACAAACACAAAAACTTCAAAAAAAAGATTTAGTGACATTAGATGGGAAATTCATAAATTAATAATTATTGTCATGAGAAAAAATTAAATAAGTTTTATTAGTAATTTTAAATATTTCTTGCAAACATTTCCAGTTATTTTATATTCTTTTACATATTCGATTGAATGACACTATCGACAAAATAAAATGAGTGTAACCAAGAATAATTATAGATCTTACTCAGTGAAAGGTAATATAAAGGCCGATATTTGGATATACATGATTACTAATTTAGAAAAATCGTTGTGCTTAATTCGAAAATACAACTGACAAAAAATATTATTATTCTTAAAGAACATGGAAGTTTACCCTGAAAAAAATAGAAATTTTAAATTTGATGACAATATGTTAGTTAACCAGTGTCATGGTGTCCCATGTATACTTGTCAACAGTAAACACTAGGTGATAATGCAATAATTCAATTATTTTGGGGAATCAAATGTGAATTTTAAAAGGTGGTGTCAGTGATATCTTGTCATTTCTAGCAAGCTGTTTGTCGAAGTTCTACATGTCTGTGAAAATTTCGAAGAATTTGCTGTGTTTTTTGTTTGCTCCATAAATAATAAGTTATTGTAAATATAATTATCGAATTTGGAAGTCTAAAGCTAACAATAATTACTCTATTGGAGTGGAGATAAATTAATTTGGCTGCTTCTTTTAGCACATACTTTCGCCCATTGGTGTACCCAGGTGGGATTCGAGGGTTCAGCCCCTCTCCCAAATAAAGGAAAACATTATTCACTACACCTGCATTTACGGTTATTAGTAAATGGTTATAAAGAAGAGATTCTTAATAAAATATAATTACTACGTAAAATCATTTTTCTCTGTTATGTATGCCTGGTGTACGAACCTCTCCTTAACACTGGGTTGGGTACGCCTATAGTTTGGCTTACTTCACTTTTTGATTGATCACAACTTCTATAGCACGGAAATAAAATGTACTACGAATAGTTGGTTAATTGATATTTGTTCTAAAATTGGTGCAATCTGAATAGTATTTATTAAGAATTTGATAGTTTTTTATGAGTATAGTATAGCCCAATGCATTTTTATCAAACAACCCGCAATAACCCGTTAAGTATATTTGTAGAGCAGATTTGATGCGTTTTGGATTAATAAATTCGTTAATACATTTTTTATTATACTGTTATAAAACTCTTTTAACGCCGCCAAAGAGTTCCGATAAGAATATTACGAATACGAAATAAAAACGGCTCTATATAAAAACGATCAACAATGTAGTCCCGAAATTTCGATGACTGTAAAAACGCTAGGTTGACGTGACTCCGATTTCGGATACCAACTAGACTGGCACAAGAAAATACTGGACAATTCTTCGGACGAGTGAATTGTATAGGTATATATCGGCGACTAGTTTATGCAAGACAGATTGCTTTTGGAGCAGCTTGTAACGTACCAGCTGTTAGTATTAGTCATTGTGTTTTTGTAAGAGAGGCTATTTGTTTAATTTGATAAAAATAAAGACGTTGAAAGTAAAAGTGAATAAATGATAAATTACCAGCTCTTGGGCTTCTTCGCCCAACTGATGAGACCCAGAAAGGTCGAAAGCTATAGTGGGATGTTATACCAAAACACAAGGTTAAGGTGAATCCAGATGGCCCAGTTTACTCGCTTAGTGTTACGTTTGACAAAGCAAAGTGTGAAACTCCTTTGGGATTCGCAAATCTCCGCAAAGTTTGCGGCGCGTTGACCCTTTGGACACACAAAGCAAAGTCTTTCGTACACAAAGAAAGCAAAAGTAAAGTTTAGCTTGTTTGGACTTCTGTTCGTCATCTTCAGTCAGGGAAAGACTCTGAACAAGCTAAACTTTACAGGTTTTCGGACCAAAGAATACTTTTGCTTTCTTTGTGTACGAAAGACTTTGCTTTGTGTGTCCAAAGGGTCAACGCGCCGCAAACTTTGCGGAGATTTGCGAATCCCAAAGGAGTTTCACACTTTGCTTTGTCAAACGTAACACTAAGCGAGTAAACTGGGCCATCTGGATTCACCTTAACCTTGTGTTTTGGTATAACATCCCACTATAGCTTTCGACCTTTCTGGGTCTCATCAGTTGGGCGAAGAAGCCCAAGAGCTGGTAATTTATCATTAATTTGATATTTTAGTAGTTCAAGAAGTGATTCCTCAAAGAGAAAGAACAGAATTTGTTCAAACGGATGAACTTGTTGCAAACTGCAACTTTTCCGAAATCTCGAGGTTTTCACAAATATCTGAGTTTGGAGTTAGTCCTTTCTCAAACAACTTTTCTAAAAGTGAATACTTGTGAATCTTGAACCTACAGAATCTATTGCAATACATAGAAGGAAGGTGTGGTATCCTGATTTCTGCTGAACAAAAATCCTTATTTAAAGCAAGAAACTCTTCTAACATTAACACAAGATTTCTTCAATTTGAAATCCATATTTCACTCGACAAACATAAATTTCAAAACCACCCGTTTCTTGATTTTCGTTTTAGTAAAAAGAAATTATATTACAGACCATTGGGAATCACATAATATTTCATAACCACAGACAAACAGTGGAGAGTTTGTAGGCTTTCAATCTCAACAAAAATAGTGTTTATGTACAAGTGAAGTTCAGACTGGTCCTCGACCTAATATGGCGGACAGTTCAATTTTTTATTTTAATTTGACCAACAGATAGGTGTTCCCATATTCTTAAATATCATTAAGTGAAAAACTTATTTGACTTTTCATTATAAACTTGTAAATTACTTACTAAGAGGGTGCTCAATATCAAGTTGTCGATTTAGGCTTATTTTCTTCGGCACTGCTTTATCGGTGAGTTCATCCAAACTCTGGAAAACCAACAATAGGTATTGTCAAAATCACAAAGGCATATAAAAACATCAATCTATTCCAAATGTTTAAATTAATAAACAAAGATTAATTCGCTAACTGCCAAACTAAAAAATACGTTCTTTTGCTGTTTCAGAATGAAAATTATTGTGTAATAATGCACATTTAATAACTTTAAAGTTTAAAATTGCTAATTTCTTAATACATGCAAACAGTTTTTTTCACAATCTGTTTTTCGGTTCCTGTTTGCTCCGTAATGCTAGGTGGCATAAATATATTTGTACCCATTAAATGCTACAATTAAAGGCTATTTTACAACAAATTTAAAACTTGGAAAATGTTCACTTTCTCGTAGTAGAAGGTATTCGAATACTCAATTTCAAAAATTGTTTACCGAGATATTTTTTTGCGAAACGGTACAAAAAAACACAAAAATTTTTGGTTTCTAGAATTACAAATGGTAAAGGTACCTATATGTGTACATAAATATATCAAATATCCAAATCTATTACCCGCTTCGCATGCATGTCTCAATGATATTATTATGTTGTCTAAAAAAAGTTATCTATTAGAGGTCAAAAAATGATATCAATTACAAAGGCGTAATCAGATTTGGGTTTAGGGTGGGGCAAAATCATCAAAAAAATTGTCCTAGAGGACGGCAAATCGGAAAGAATTGTCTTAGAGAGATGGATTTAATGGCTCATTACAGGTTTTTCAGTTCCTGGGGGGCGGGGCCATTTTCAATTTTAGCAAGTGGCTGGCAGTTTCGGTAAGATGTCTCAAAATAAGTTTTTGAAAACATGCATTCATGATTTCGTTTTTGTTGTTTCACAATTTCATACCTATAAAGGTTTAGTAAGATATTTTGACTTAAAACCATTACTCCATCGATTACGAAGGTTTTACTTTAGCAAAGATAAGAACAATTCATAAGCCTCAACAATACAATGTCATCGAATGATGAAGTGAAAAAGAACATTAAGTGTTTCCCTTTTTACATTTGTTCTCTTAATATAAATAATTGATTATTAATTTCTGATCAAAAGGTTTATCCACAAATAGAATAAATTGTAGTATACAAAGATTTGTGATCTTCATCAAAACCTTTTTTTTATTATCTATTATTCATTTTACAGAAACTAATTGTCACCAAATAACCAGGATATATGTTCCTTGAGTTGTTCGGAAAGGGGGCAAATTAGGCTTAAACAATTATCCATTATTTTTTATGAATATGCATTTTGTTCCTTATAACATTATTATTTGTAGCTTCTGAAGACATCCAACAAAAGTACACAATTCATAATTTTGCCATACCACTGAATTTCAAAAGGGAAGAAAAGGGAGACGATTTAGGAAATGATTCAAATGGTAGTATATCTGATAATTTTAGTTTCTTGAATAATAGAATTCATTTTTCATTTCAAAAGAGATTTAATCGATTGTTTCCAAAAATTTTATTTATGCATGGAAAGATCATAGGTATGATATGCCTAGTTATTTATATTATAAAAATTTCAATGCTTAAGTTCTAAGTGTTTGTTTGTTTCTTTTCATTTATTTAAATATTCTGATTTTACAATCAACAAATTTCTTATTCTACATAAGTACAAATGATAATAATCTTTGATTATCTTTCAAAAAATAATTTAAGACACTTTTAGATTATCAAGGACATGTAGAGTTTAACAAGGAACAATTGGTACCATCATAAAAAATGGCTTCAGCACGCTTGTGATTATCTGCGACCCAAAAATAAATCAAGCTAAATAATTGTAAAAACACAGTTTTGCACCCTAACACCAAATCTTTATTTTAAACACTCAACGCCGTTTCAACTACTCAAAGTTGTCATCTTCAAGGAGTAAACCAAACTAAATCGATGTTTACAATATTCTCTAATTTATACCTACCACTAAACTATTACTTAAGTAATTAGTACAAAGGGTAAATCCTAAGTATCTAATTCTAAATAACAGATTTCAAAGATAAGGCAGATTTTATATAATGCAATAATGTAAATTAGGATAATCCTTAATTACCTACCAACTTTTACGCTACATTATTAAGTAATGACATTTTTAATACTTATTTTATGGATTAGTTCATTAGTTTATTATTTTTATAAATTATTATGCTTTCGTAAGAGTCCAGTTCCCTATAATTATTTACTTGTTTAACTAATTTTAAATAAGATAAATCTACAGAGTGGTTGTGTTCTAAAACATGATTTGCAGCACTAGGTTTATCCGCTCTCCCGTATTTTTAATGGGCTATGCTCTTTGAAACGGGTACTGATAGATCTGCGTGCCTGTCCATAATACTTTTTTTTTCACAATCATTACATTTGATTTCATTAATACCGGACTACTGGAAATCAGCAAGTTTATCTTTAGGATTGCCCAACAATTTATGTAGTGTTGTACTTGTTCCATACACTGCCTTCATACCAAGTTTTTTAAAAACTTTCTTAAAGCCCCTAGTATAACGACTGTACGGAACCGAGACAAACTTTTGTTCTTGTGACTCATTTCGAAAAGTTGACACTTCTTTCATTCGTACGAATGAAATGTAGTAATGCACATCATGTTTAAGAACACAACCACAATGTAGATTTATCTTCTTTAAAATTAATAATAATAAATAATTATAAGGAACTGGACTCTCACGAAAGCAAGTTTACTCCTTGAAGATGACAACTTAGAGTTGTTGAAACAGTGAGCGCTGAGTGTTTAAAATAAAGGTTTGGTGTTATGGTGCAAAACTGCGTTTTTACATCTGTTACACACCAAAGGTTCCACAGCTTTTCCATTCTAAATAACTGTGTTTAAAAGTATAGAAAAATATTATATTTTAATAAACAAGTTGATAACTTTATGATATCGCTCAAAGTCTTAAAGATCTCTAAAAATGATATCTTAAAGATCTCTAGAAAATGTTATCTTTAAAATATCTTTTCAGAGAGTTTTTAAAAATAGCGCATAACAGAAGTTTCTGAGAAATTTCTGATAAATTGTTGACATCTGATTGATACTAATTATGGATGTCTCTAAAAGAGATATTTTTGCGGAGCGGGTTATTTCAGATTTGTAAGTTTTTGCGTTTTTACTAAAGTCAATTTTTAAACGGACAGATTTGTCTTGACTGTCGTACTGCAAATTAACCTTTGTAAGAGATAAAATTATTTTTTTTTTAACTTTAACTTTTATCTCAAGTATGAAGCTTTTTGTCTAAACTCTTTAAGAAGGTATTTTACTTACAGAAATTAAAATATAATTTTTAACCCTTATTTTAATACACATAATGTTCGCCTTACTGACATAAATCCCTCACTTAGGATGAGATAGAGTCTCCTTGTTTTACATAAAATTTGCTTATATTAAAACACCATATAGGTTCCAAACAGTTTTTTAATGAACCAACTTGCACCGAAAATGATAAAGTATATATTTAAATTATTTGGTGTTTAGATAACATTGAATCCTATAATTTTTTAGGAAAAGAATTAATATTTTTCTAAATAATACGGTGAGAAATCACTTTGTTTTTTGCTAGAGTAGCGGTGTTTATTTTTTCTTTTTGTCAATTTAATTGTTAGAAGTGTACATTACATATTTTTTGCCATTAATAGAAATTCAAAAGCAATAGCAGTTACCTTGAAGCCTAATGTATCCAGCATACTTATAATATCACTATCCCTTGGTCCAATGTGTCTACTGGGAAAATCATCCTTGTGTGGAAATAACGGGCCTTCTTGCTTAGAAATAGCTGCACTATAGTACCTTATATTTCTTATATTAAAACAACGTGCACGAATTACCCTCAACATTTTTGTAAATTCGGAAAGTGCGTAAATTAAAAAAAAATAATACTAACTACACAATAAATACTATCGGCTAACTAAGTACCTACTATAAGATATAATTCAAATCAGTTTCGATTAGGTTCATAAGGTCATTTACTCAATGGCGATATGGTTCAAGAAAGTCGGAATATATTTATCATCTGTTATTCTGTGATATAATGTGTACATTTTTCTGCCATAGTCTGATTTCTTAATGTGCAATTGATTAGCAGATATAAAGTATGTCTCAATTCTGGAAGCGTAAATTTTACTGATTGGCAGTAATTTTGTTAAATGGAGAAATCTAATTAGTACACCAGTCAATAGAGATTTTTAAGTGACATAAAATTCATTATGATTGTAAGGAAATGAATTACTTTGTTTATGTCACACATATCTACTGTTATAGATAAGACCCTTCGGTCTGTTTCAAAATATTTTCTCGTCATTCATAAATTTGTTTCCGTTTGAAAATGACTTTATATTGAAATTACTAACGGTTTTTAATGTTTATTTATTAAATAAATAAATAAGCTAGTGATATAAAACAAAGTAATTCATTTTTCTACAATCATAATGATAATATATCACAAAGAAATGGCTTCCATCATCAACTATTCTACATAAAATTCAACAGCAAACCGCACATGCCATCACATAGATAATAGACAATAACTGACCTGACTTTTACAGCAAATTCGAAGAAGTAAATTATTTATACAATAAAAACCCATAAAAATATGATTTTCTTTTGTTTTTTTTGCTTCTGTTATGAAAACTTATGAAGGAATCGTAATACTGTCTATGAAAAAATGTTGCGAGGAATCGCAAAATCTTTAAAATTGGCGTTTACAAGTCTCGATTGGAGGATTTCTCGCTAAGAAAATTAAAAAAAAAGATAATTACTTTATTTTAATTATAACATTTTTTATAAAAATTGCATAATTAATTTTCCGCTCAATGATAGACTACAATATTAGAAATAATTAAGCTCAAGATGAATTTTCACAATACCCATCTTGAGAATAGTTATTTGTAATATCTATAGATATCTATATAACAAACTGTCATTTTTCCAAAAATTAATCTTTTAGTCTTAATTACGACAAAGTTTTGAATTTTTTAATTTTCCCTAATTTACTTACTTCCTTAAAATTCTGATAATTGTCATAGATTATGGCACGAAACCCTTGACCATGACCCTGCAAGTAACCTTCAAGTTCATTTCAAGGTTAAACTGATTTTCAATATAAGATTGCGTAATTTTTTATAATAATAGGAAAGAGTAGGAAAATTCTTAACAAAATAATAACTTAGGAATCAGCGATGTGAAACTTGTGATCCGGAAACTAAACGGTTAACTACGATGCAGTCCGCTGGTGACCTAAATCTCTATGTGCGCCCTCTGTCGACAGATTCCATCACCAACTTCAAGACATGCGAGCTTTCATTCTAGTTGAAATTCCTATTTTTATAAAAAATGAGGAAATCTTATCTTGAAAATCAGTTTGACCTTGAAATGACCTTGAAATTTTTAGGGAGTAGTTCATACTTTTCAAGTTAATATGATTCTTGGTTAGGCCGAAAATTGTCTATTTTTCTTCAATACGAACCTGATATCTCAGAAATTGTCCATTTTTAGACTTTGTACCTATGGTAACTATTCATCAGGACGCCATGGAGTAAAACATACCAAAATGGCAGGCAATTTGACCGGGAACACAAACCCATAAGATTTGTGCGGGGTCTTTTGCTGTTAAATCATCTAAGATATCATCTATCCTGGAGAGATGGAATCGACGGTTTGCTGTTGATTTTTATATCACAAAATTTTGCTCTATTGACTGATGTATAGGTCTTGTTTAATGTTACTTGCTTTGCTTGCGGTATCTTAAAACATGATGGAAATGGCAACAGTATATTTATGATAACACTATATTGTTACTATCAACTACCATTTTGATTTCGATGTATTGTTTTTGGGTGTCATCATCCGAGTGGCTTGTGGGGATGCAAACTTGTATTATTTAAAAGAGAATTTCTTCGAAAACACTCTGAAGTCAATCTAATATACTGTAATTTCCAAGGATTGTATTGGGCCATCTTATACGGATGAGAAATCACACTCCAGTAGTTGATGTTCCGTGGTGGTTGCCTGTTTCATGTGTTAGTAGTTCTTTGTTATTCGTTCTAACTTTATTTTTGCTGCCTCTTGTTTCAACTCCACAAGTCCAAGTAGGTTTGAGTGTATTTGGTTTATGCGTCCCTAGATAGAGCATTCCTCGAGGCAAAGCGGTTCATGGAATGTGATTGTGTATTCTCAGTTTCTTAAATTATCTGAGCAATACTATCTGCAGACAGAGTGGCTGTGTTGGTCAAGTTGTTGCTGTAACTGTTGTTGTGATGTTTATTCTTGTTCTTCTTATGCGTCATCTCAATACTCTGCAACCGACGTGCCGCATGCTTTCATATTAGGCAGTCTCTCTTTTCTGAGACGTCGACTTCTTAACTCCATATTTCATTGCAAAATATCAACATTTAACTTTAGTACTCTTTGTACAAAGGAATGACACCTCGAAGAGAGTATTCAATATCTCTGACAGGTGAAGTAACCTGAAAAATTTTATCGTGACATTCTGTCCTAGGAGTTGAGAGAGAACAGCAATTACGCGGAACGGCTCCAGATTCGGAACCTCTGTGTACTGATTCTCTCGAAAATCCTAGATGTCGGTCTTACATCTCGCGTCTTCAAATTTAACTTTAGTGTTAGTCTAAAGCTGGTAGACAATGTGCGTTGTTCCTCGAAGTTTCCTTGGGCTTCCAAATGGTTGATCTCGCAATTCAATAGCGTTGTATCTGCTATCGTCAGGTCCAATCAGCGTCATCCTACCTGACGGCTGATTGTCGGTGATGTGTAGCGGCAGTGGCAGTGGCACATGTTTTTAATTTGGACGCTGGGCTCGCTAGTTATATTCTCGTTCGAGATTATACGAATATATACTGTCTCTATAAAATTTTTTTTATACCAGTGCTGTTCCTTATGAAATACTCTCCCAGTTGATGTTATGGTGTTCGGTTCTTGCGTGATAAGCTAGCCCACACTTCAGTAGCTCCGCCCTTTGATTAGCTATATGGTATTCCTTAACCCTAGTCTCGAGTGGTCGCTTTGTCTCTCCAAGATGTACCAGCGTCCAAATTAAAAACATGTGGAGAGCCCTTCTTCGGTCACTGCCGCTATGCATCACCGAAAACCAATCGCGAGATAGGTACGACGAAGTTGATTGGACCAGATAAGACCCAATGACCATGACCGGCGACGCATGATCAGATAATCTGAAGTTCCCATCATTCACCTGATGACGATAGCAGATACAAAGCAATTGAATCGTTGTGAGATCAACCATTTGAAGACGATGGAAATCCTAGGAAACTTCGAGGAATTTAATCTTACCGTTGAAATGATTACAATCCACTTTATCTCGTGCGGAATGTGGGAAAGAGGAAGAAAGCATAGGGTGCAAGTCAAAGGAAAGCTGCTATCTTTAGTCGACTTAGGTATACGACAGGCAGTGAATACCATGGTAATATTCTTTACAGGGTCATCTCACAGGGTATATGGATGATAATAGAGAATGACTTCACATGCAATGCAATTGCAAAATACGTATTTTTTTAATTTATGGATTTGTCTATATAATATTTAACAATTTAATTTATAATATCAGGTGTTTCAACATTTACAATGACTCTGACAATTGATACTATACTGTTGTATATCATTACTGGTATAATTTAAACTTTAGACATTCATAATATTTTTACATTTTTAGATTTCTACATATTTTTGGTATTTTTGGCATTTTTAGGGTTCCTTATATATATAATATACTGATACCCTTATAATATCACTCCGGATTTCTGCGTCTGTCACATCACAGCAATTTTCTCCTAAACTACTGGACGGAAGGGGTTGAAATTTGGTATCAGTGTATAGTTTGGTGACCCGATCAGGAGTACATATCGTAAAAGAAAAAAAATTGATTTTAGGTGTACTTCTGGAGGGAAAAACTAAAAAAATCGACCGTTCCCCCCTGACCTCCGAAACTACTGAGCCTAAAATATAGAAAAAAATAGGAAATATAGAACGTTGCCCGAAGTTTGCAGAAAAAATAAGGAGAAATCATTCATATTAATTTTGAGGGATAATTTATAGAATTAAATAAAAATTTAAAAATAAAAAGAAATTCAAACGCATCATGTAATATATCAAATGAAAGGTCCCATTCTGAGGAACACAAATATATTTTTTTCATATTTTTAAAAATATTATTTAAAAAGATATTAACGAAAATATACCAACATTTACCAATCCCCCCCTTATCTCCGAAACTATAAAACGTAAAGTTTTTAAAAAAATTAAAGATATAGGTTTTGACCTGAAGTTTACTGGAAAAATAAGGAGAAACCTCTACTTTTCAGTTTGGGGGGCAAATTACAGAATTAAATGGAAAATATAAAATTAAAATTGTTTCTAACCCATCATGTTTTATATCAAATGAAAGTGCTCATTTCGACGAAAACAAATATATTTTATTCATATTTTTAAAATAAATTAATTAAAAGATATTAACAAAAATTAAAAAAAAATTACCCATTCCCCCCCTTATCCCGAAACCACAAATGGATTTTTATTTTAAATGGAGGTATAACCCCTCACATGAAAATATAAAAAAAACCTATTTCTATAATTTGGCTCCCAAATAATAGAAATAAACGGAAATTCAATTATTATAAAACCCCCATAGTAATTTTAGGGACAAATTATATAATTAAATGGAAAATAAAGATTCAATTTTCAAACGCATCATGTAATATATTAGATAAAAGACTCATTATGTGAATTACAAATATATCATATTTTTAAATCATTTGTTTAAAAGATATTAACAAAAATATTAAACATCGACTTAATTCCCACTTTAGAAACTGCACTAATTAAATTTTGAAAAATATATTTTATTGGTATTTTTAAATAATTTGAATAACAGATTTAATAATTTATAATTTAGAACTTGACCTATTTTGCCTGAAACTGGAATATTCGAATCTTGCAGGTGATACGGATCCCTAAGTATGCGAGTCCAACTCGCACTTGATTAAATTATTTTATCCTAAACTTTGTTGTGCCTGATATATTTCAATTTGAAGATCATCTTTTTTTTGATCTATGTGGCCAAAAACACAGCGCTTAATTTTTTTAAATTGCTAACGTTCAAATTAAAAATACAATGGAATTTTGACCACTAGACAACTATTAGTTAATTAATGGGGGAATGCGTTCTCAAAGTATTCATCTCGGGTACTAATTATAACTAGGAAACCAATTTAGGAGATTTCTGAACCAAATCTGCGATACAAATTATTCGTACATAAATATTATATCTATACTTTTCGGTTTTTTTTTTCTAATTAAAAACAGTTGTACAATCTATTGGACGCAAAACAATAAATACATTGTCTCCACTCTTGCCATCAGTTGCGCTTTCCTAAACTGAGTGTAATAAGGAATATTTGTTTACGTATTTTAGACTTAAAATATGTATAATTTTTTTTTTGTTTTTTTTTTGTTTCATTCCCCCATCTCTAGAATATATAAATAAAACTTATAAGATGTAAACGAATTAACGGAAATCTTGAATAATAATATCGACACAATGATATCCAGATTCCATCAACTGAACAACTGCTATTGTAAATCGTGTCTTGCCTCATCGCTACTAGATGTCAGGATGATAAAATTAGGATTATGAAATAATTTTATTAAATAGAAATAGATTAACAAGTGATTTCACATTTGTATATGTACAGTAAACTTACACTATCAATTCTGTACAAAAAGGAAATAAATCTGGGACAAAACTAGCAAATGAAAACTAACCCAAATCTTTATGTTGAATGTGGTTTTTATAAAGCTTTCACACCCAGTTAAAAAAGTGAATAAAAAGCGTTATAATATTAAAGCGAAAACTTCTTAAGGCAGGTTTACACATGAAAATAATCAGTATGTAAGTGAAATGCATAACTTGATATTGCATTTGTTTCGATATAATTACGATCGACACCACACAACCTTGATCTCGAAATACCCATACAACTCAGTTCTCTGTGTAAGAACCGGGGACCATCTAATATATTAAGAGTTTTCTCAATATCAATATAATATAGGCGATGAAAAATATAATATCCAAGTAATACACAATACCTACACAAAATTTACTTTTTCGTGCTAATAAGCACTCCAATTATCAGGTTTCAGGGGGACACTAGAATACCATCAGAGTATATCGATGAATCAAAATCCCATTTCGGGGGGAGGGGGGCACTAGATAAATAAATCTGTATATACGTTATATACGTGTATACGTATATGTGTGTATATATATACTTGATGGTTTCGAAGGGGAGCACCTGCACAAATTGCTTCCCAATGGAGTCGCCAATCACTAGGGTCTTGACATAGGTCAGAAGTAAGAAATTTACCACAAAAACAACGTTACTTGCCATTAAATTTGTGTGCTAAGTAACTTCATATTAAATTAAAACGTATGAATAATCATTGAAACAAATATAAGAAAATACTTACAAGGGTGGAGGTGGAGCGACAATTTTTAAGAAGCAACTACAGATCACCACTGGTTATACAGGGTAATTGACCTTATTTGGCACAGAATATCAGGACTAACCGAACTTATTTTGAAAAAAAAATTAACCCATATAGTAAAAACAATGTTTAAAGATATTTTCATATAATAGATTACGATTTGTTTCGGATAACTTTTGTATTACCCTATATATGGACAAGTGTGTTGCATTAGTGTAATGTTTAAATATCTTTTGGAACGTTGGGTAGTAGGTAGGTTATTAAATGATCCACCGTGTTTATCTATACACTCCCCAACATGCCTTGGCATCGATTCAATAAGGTGGTCTATTTCTTCTTCAGGAATACTATCCCGAGCTACCTGTATTTCATGACTTAGAATCTCCGAAGTTCTTGGGGGCTCGGGTAAATTTCTGAGTCTTTTAACTAACATATTCCAAACATGTTCTATGTGCGATTGGTCCAGGGATCTGGGCGGCCTTAGCAACAGATTCACTAGGGTGTCTTCACAAAAGTTTAAACTAACTCGAGCAACATGAGGCCGAGCATTATCTTGTTGAAATATGGGATCCATAAGCGGATTAAGGGGCAGTCAAATCCGCTTCCCGTTGGCTGCCCATAAAGCTTTGGGACTCATGGCAGTCGATTCTAGACGTCGTTCCTGGCAACAAGGCGGCGCCCGTTAGTAACTAAAGAGAGGGCTCTCGAGTGTGACTTGTCAAAACTTTACACGTAGTTCGCCGGACACACTATCCTTCGGGATTCAACGAAACAGAACGAGGCCGACTTGTTAAGCCTTAATGCAAATAGTGCCCAGACCTGATTTCCTTCGGGATTGTGGCGATGAGACGACCTGGCGGGTAACAGTGGGACCGTCGCTTGAGATGTCGGGTCATCACCCCGTATGGGACGCGACCTAGTATTCGAGATCAAAACCCGTTGCCGACCTCTTGCCGTTACTCCTAAAACTGGACCAAAACTTACCGCAAGGAGAGGCACCTATACGAAAGCGGATGTCAGCCTCGTCCAGAAAAGTAAAAGAGATAGTCTTGTAGAAAGGCGAACGTTTCAGTCATTGGCGTGCACTATCTTAAGCGAAATGGGGTGTTCGTAATATTACAAAATGGGTAGTTCGGGTGGAGAAAAGTCCTCACTGGGTGAGGTTACCGATGGCTCTCCATTTGGATGCGATTGACTATTCCAGTATCCGGGACAAATCCTGCCTTAAGTCCAAGTCCTGCACCCTTAAAACCGTGTTCATCACGGTGTGTTGAGCAGGTCTACTAGCAGGCGGTACCATCGTCGGCACATTAGAGGTTGGTCTTCGAGTTGATTCGGCCGAGAGGCGAGGTGTACGCTATACTAGGCACCTGTCGCAGACTGCGTGAGCTATAATGCGGTGGATTTAGAAAATGCTGTAACAGTGGCTAATACATGGTGTGTGCATTCGAGATAAGATGGTAGAGTCGTCGCGCAAGCGAGCCAAACACAGCGGTGACTACGATCTGAGGCCTTCGTTTAAGGTGTCGACCCAGAGAGTACAACCAAAATTTAAGCTGGTACGAATATGCGACATGAGGAGTCCTTGGGGATCCAGACCCCCGCTGCGATCGTAACTATGACTCTCCCAAAGTAAGGGAGTAAGTACATACAGCTCCACTACTTCCTGAAGATAACATTGTGCTGCTATGATGCCTCGAACATAGCCTAGAGATGACCTATTTCCATGTGTAATAGCACCTCATATCATAACGCCTACTGTTCGGTGTACATTTCGCTCAACATCAAATTGAGGTTGACGTCTTCGTCCTCGACGTCGTCTAACCCTTCTTCGGACATCATATCCACCCAAGCAGAATCTAGATTCATCAGCGAAGCGAAGAAGACTTGACGACATTTCACATTCTAATCTCTTCGTTCTCTGTACCAGTGTAGTCATTGCCGTCGATGCTCAGCGGTCAGATGTAACACAAGATGGGGTCGGTAATGCTGCAGTCCAAAAGAACTTATACGGTAGTAAATCGTTTGGGCACTTATAAGATGGCCTTGTTCTCAGTTGTCGAAAATCGGTCTTAAAAAGCCAAAAGTCTAATTTTGAACTTCAATTGTGCCCCCTCAACGTCCGGTGAGGCTTGACAACATCTCATAACCGATAGTTATTTCTGGTTGTGTGGTAGCAATTTCTCGAAATGAAAAACCTGCCTCCCTTAAACCGTTTATTCAAAGACTTTCAAATTCACTTGGCTGGAGATACATCCGATGGTCATGTGCTCTAGACATTTTAACATTAGTTAAAATTCATTTTGGGTCCCATCAAACAGCTAAATTTAAACAAAAATGCAGAAACGACTACAATATTCATTGGTAAAAAAAACTTTATACGAAAAATCATTGACCAAACTTTAAATAATTTTAATAATTTAACCCTTACTATATTATCTATGTTTTATGAAAACTGTATTAAACTTAAACATCTGCTTCTGGGTGTTGCGATTTCTATGTCAGTGAGAACCTATATTATCAGAGAAGGTCGGTAGTCATTTGGGATTGAACGATGCGAAAGCTTCTTATGAAATATACTTCAAGTCTTTAATTATAACAGATTTAATTATGGAAACATTCTTTAAGCAGATATTTTTTAAATATCACAGCATCTCCTGACTATTCTTCAAAATAGTTGTTGTAATATAATTGAGTTTAATACTTATTAAAACTTGTCAGTCAAGATGCATTAAATTAGGGTGGTGGTGATGTAGCAAGAAGGTGGATTTTGAAGGGCATGCCCAAATTTTAGAATCTCTAAGGTATTCAGTAAAAATATTTATACTTTAAATATGCTTGCTTGGAGTACCGATAAAGCCCCTGACTATTATTTTATATTCAGCAATTCACATTATACCCTCTTTCTACGACAGCTCCATTCTGGTCACTTCTTGAACTTCTTATTTAATGCTAACAGCTGGTTTAAGCCCAATATAAGGGTGACTATCCATAAACTTGTCCTTTTTTTGTGGGGACCTAGTTTGTCATCTTTGTCTCAACCAGTCATAAACGTTGTATATTTGTGACTTCTGCAGTATGCTTAGTCTCTAATTTAACATACCTATCGCAACAGAGAATCTTCATTAAAAAAAAAAAGAAATTTTGTGCTGGTATTGTATATTAATTGCATGTTATATTTGTTAATTTACTATAATTTATTGATTTTCTATAAACAATGAGATATTTAATATGTACATAGATTGTTCCCTGTTTCTTACACAGGAAACTAAGTTTCTCTTCAATTATCGACTTCATATTAGGCAGATAGATGTGATTTTGCATGATTTATACTCCCAGTTTTAATTTATACTGGGTTAGAAGTCACAATACAGAGAACTTAGCAATTAAGGGGTAAAAACTCGTATACATAGAAATATTAGAATACTGGGATCTCTACCTAAATAAAAAAAAAATTAAATTAATTTTCACTGAAAGTGTCGTTTATGTTAATGCTGTTCAAATATTTGTTGCAATTGGCAGTATAAAATATTAGAAAAACCTGTCATTAAACGTCATTTATTTATATCCCCTATAGAAGATAATTTACGATAGTCACGGTTATAGAATCATTAGTTTTTTATAGGACATTTTATTACATCAAATAGACTTTTTATTCAATTATTATTTTATTGGGTGAAAACCGGTTTTACTTGGCACGTACACGCAGTTTTACGATTCTCAACATCAATGAGTTTCTTAATTTGATTAACAGGAATGTGCTGTTATCATTCAGGAATGCTATTTCTTATTTATTGGATTTTATAGCATGTTTTTTTCAAAATTTTATCTTGAGGTTATTGGTATCAAATTCAAATTCAATTTTGGAATATCTTAGGCGGCTGCTTATCAGAGGAAAAGTGTAGTTCGAATTTTTAAATAAATTGCTAGGTAAATTACCAATTTAAATATTGAATAGGCATTGTGATGTTAGGGTAATTTTTGAGCATTAATTTTAGTACTATCATTGTACCTGCATTTCTGGCTACCCCTGTACCCAAAGGAGGTTAATAGCGCCAAAAAATGAGACGGTGTCCTTACTTCTACTTAACTATTTTTAGACTGGATATTTTGATGTATCTTGCTTAAAAGTGTGCATTATTACATAATATAGACAAGCAAACACACTAAGATGTTTTATCTGCATTTAGACAAAATTCGATTAAATTAGTATATATAAACTTTTTATACCTTGGTGTTTCTATTAAACTTATTAGATTATTTTTATTAAGTAAGTGGAGTTTCGGAAAGCACTAATAGAGGTTCAACTGTTGAACATTCCTGCTAACATACTAGACAAAATGATTTCAATTTGAATTTATCTCAAAGGCATACTCAAGTCCTATAAATTCAGTCATAAAGAGTTTATTTTCAAG
The DNA here is from genome assembly GCA_034190945.1 of Octodonta nipae. Classification (NCBI taxonomy): domain Eukaryota; kingdom Metazoa; phylum Arthropoda; class Insecta; order Coleoptera; family Chrysomelidae; genus Octodonta; species Octodonta nipae. Next base: position 15,473,415 of record CM067222.1, read on the forward strand.
ACTCTTAACTATGAACTCTTAAAGACATCATTCTGGAGAACTTAAGAAGTTAGAAAAATGAAATCAAAAAGAGCTCATTTTTATGACTTCTGAAGAATTTTGAAATATGGGACTTCGAGACTAAAGAATCTGAAATAATGAGGTCCGCAAATTACGTCTTAAAGATATAATTTGCAGTCTTCATTAAAAGTTCATGAAGACACCATTTTTCTGAAAAACTTAAGAAGATAGAATAAGTGAAATCACAAATTACTTGATGAAGAACTCAGAAATATGATGTTATGAAGACATCATTTATCTGACTACTTAAAAAGTCGGAGAAATGGATTCACAGCATTACATTTTGACGATGCTGTCTTCTAACAATCTTAACAAAGAGCTCTTGAAAACATAGTTGTTCTGATTTATGAAGAACTCGGAAATAAAAGGTCATGATGATGTTACTTTACTGGCCACTTAAGATGTCGGACAAATGAAATCACTAAATTTCATCTGAAAAATAAAGTCACAAAAAGTCGTCTTAAATATGTAGATGCTTTAACAAATAACTCTTGAAGACATAATTTTATTGACTAGTGAAGAAATACGCAAAATGAGACCTTGACGGTGTCCTTTATCTGACTTCTTAATAGTCTGCATAATGAAGTCACAAAATCACGTCTTAAAGAAAAATTAATTCACAAAATTTCATCCTGAAGAAGTCGTTTTCTAGAAGCCTTAACAAATAACTCTTGTACAAAACATTTTATTGACTACTGAAGAAATCAAAACTATGAGAACTTGAAGCTGACTTTTTTCTGACTTCTTAAATAGTGCGAATAATGAAGTCACAAAATGATGTCTTAAAGATGTCATTTTGCAAGTTAAGATTTCTTGAAGACATCATTTTTCTGACACATGAAGAATTCGTAGAATAAAAGGAAGTTAAATCTCCAAGTTTTAAATTGCAAAACATTTATTCAAAAACAAGGGAATATATTTAATTTGCTTTAATTTCGAAATGAATGTTGGAGATCAATCTGAAGATCTAATTGTTTATTTATTTTCTTTTTTATAAGAAAAATAGATGTTGCGAATATAAAGTTGCCAAAATTGAACTTTCAAATACTCGGCGTGTGAGAAAAAATTCAGAGATACAAAAAAATTTCGTGTTCTTAGGAATAGCGGAAATTTATTTTTGTTATCACGAAGAGAATATTTTAATTTACCACATAGTCTAGCTGTTTCTGCTTTGTTTTAAGTTTTTCATGAACATTTGTAACGTTTTTCATGTTTCATTTTCTAAATTGATGGACTTTGTTTCACATTTACTGAAAATTTTATAATTCATAAACATTCAATTATTGTTATTTTATTTGTATGCTATTATTAATTATTTATACAGAAATATTCTCACAGTCAAAGAAATCACAACACCCAGAAGGAGATGCTATGTACGGAGTAAATGATTAATATTTGAATAAAAAATATTAAGGAGTTAATTTTTTTTGTTAATAAGCTGGTTAATAACACTGCCGTTATCTATACACTCCCCAACACGTCTTGGCATTGACTCAATATTGTGGTCGATTTGTTCTTGAGGAATACTATCCAAAGTTACCTGTATTTCATGTCTTAGAATCTCCAAACTTGCTCTATGGGCAAAAAATAGGGGGAACTGGGCGTCTTTGCGAACACTTTCACATGGGTCTCTTGAAAAAGTTTTAGCTAACTCGAACAACATGTGCCCGAGCAGGGGCGGATCCAGGATTGTCATTTGGGGGGGGCTTGGTCTCGATTGGGAGGGGCTTTGACGTCACTCAAGGTTGATTTTATCACAATAAACACTAGCCAAGCACATCTCTCAGATGATTTGGGGGGAAGGAGACTTTAGCCCCTTAGCCCAACCCCTGGATCTGCTAGTGAGGCCGAGATTTATTTTGTTCAAATATAGGATTCTTGAGCCGATTAAGGTAAGGGAGTACATACGGCTCTACTACTACCTTAATTTAACGTTGCACTGTCATGTTGCCTTGAATAAAGACCAACTTCCATGTGACGTATTTCTACTCGAGGTCGTCTAAACCTTCTTCGGCCATCATGTTCACCGAATCAGAATTGAAACTCATCAGAGAAGACGACCTGATACATTCCACATTCCAATGTCGTTCTCTGCATCTCTATAGTCGTTGCCGTCGATGCCCAGCGGTTACAGGTAGCACAAGATGAGATCGATAATGCTGCACTCCAAAAGACTTTATACGGTGGTAAACCATTCACACACTTACAAGATGGCGTTGTTCTCACCTGCCAAATTTTAAGTTATTTTAATGTTTTCTCGGAAAATAGCACCACATCAAAATATAAAATTGTATATTGAAAGAAAATACCAAACGTTTCAAAGTCGATTCTGACTTCGTAGTCAATGGCTTTAAAATATGTATTGCAAATGTAAATTGCAAATTGAAAGTTTGAATTATGCCATTTAAGTTGACATAAAAAAATTGTTGTTGTTTTTAAATATAGGTACAGGAAGCACAAAAAATTCTAAAGAATGTGAAAAAGAGTTGTCTTTAGAATTTATAAGTGGCGCTCCTAGGTACGACTTTGTTATGGCATTCACAAAACTGCGATCAAAGATTAACGTCATAAGGGAAAACCTTATGAACTATCCCAATACTGGGTTGTTCAAATGTAGATGACCACTAATAAGTTCTCCTTTAATTGTCGGTAACCTGATACGATTGGATTCTACAGCAGTAGAAGCGCTACAATCGTCTTTATTCAAAATAATTAACGCAGACTTTTATTTTTCGTTTTGTGTTGTTCTTTGTGCAATATAGTTGAATAGCCAAATTCTATTTTGTATATTAGGTCTCATGCAATATCACCAACATTGGATTTTTCAAATTGTCGTTTCGTTTTGTAATTCTTGTGTTCATTTATTCTTACGTTTAATGTTCTCGATGTTTGTCCGATATAAAATTTATTGCATTCGCAAGGAATCTTGTATATGCAGTTTTTTGAGTGATGCGTTTTGTTGGTTGTTCTTGTTTTCGATATTAGTGATTTCAGTGTATTTCTTGTTTGGTATGTTATTTTAACATTAAATCTGTTGCCCACTCTTTTCAATAGTTCTGACAGACACTGTAAATCTGGTATAGTGATAACTGTAGTGTGGTTGTCCTGAGTAGCAGTGTTAAAAAGAGAAGTTCTGAGTTGATTCGGAAGGTTTGCTCTCTGTTCAAGTCTGTTTAACTCTTTGTTGATAAATTTTGTGGGGTAATTGTTTGAAGTGAGAACATTTTTTACAATTGTTTTTTCTTTGTTGAATTCAGTATCATCAGAACAGTTGATCTTTGCTCTATCATTTAATGACTGTTGGTATGAGTTGGTTTTTTATAAACTTCTGTTTCGAATGAAGATTCTGTTTTTGTTATTAATATGTCTAGGAAGATAGTTTGTTATTTTGTTCAATTTCTAGGGTAAATTTGATAGTTGGTTCTTTGTTATTTATGTTATTTAATAATAAAATAATCAAGAATATGCAACAAATAACATTTAGAAGACACAATTTTAAGTTGTCGAAAATCGGTGTCTAATAGCCATAAGTCTAAGAACTTCTGTCCGTTCGACATCAGGTGTCTACTCTTCTCCGATTTTGGGTATTATTAAACTACGCTTGACAACATCTCATAACAGTAGTTGAATTCCTGTTGGTACTGTTAGCGATTTCTCTAAATGAAGAACCCCACTTTCTTAAACCAATAATTCGACCTCTTTCAAATTCACATAGATGGCGTAACATTTGGTGTACACATATTTTAGGCATTTTAATACTACTGAACATCGATTTTAGAGCCCATCAAACAGTTTGTTTTGTGATAAATTAATAAAAAGGAAAAAAAGATTACACTAAAGCTCGTCAATACCTACCATAAAGATCGGTTGACAAACAGAGTAGTGTAGTAATGATTTTGTTTATCTTTGCATATATAAATTAACAATATAATAATTTCTTAATGAGTATGTAACCTGGTTCACTTAAACGGGTATAATCGTATATAATAATTTAAGCAGTGTCTCTCTATAACTAATGTTTGTGTCATAGCGACCTTCACAACTAAAGTATATAACAGTGAGTTCAAAAACTATGTTTGGCAATATATGTTGTATTATTTTAATCTAATAAAGAAAGATTAAAAAAAAACCTAAACATAAAGAAATTTGCGTTTTTAAGTCCACAAATTTACAGCAAATGGTAGTAAGTTATCTTGATAACCTCAACTAGTTGAGAATTTATGTTCTGAAGTAGTCGAGGACTTTGAGATATGTATGGTTTGTGGTTTTTATATACAGATACACAACGGATGTTGCTTCTGATCGTTTCAAAATTTAAAAAACCTTTGTCACTGAATATTTAAAAAATCCTAAAGATACTTAAATAGCAAAACAATGCATTAAAAATTCTCTAGATTATTATTGACAGATGTCGACAGATAAAACTGAGGGATTTATATTATTCATTGTGCTTATTGCATAAAGTAGGTTAAGATATACTCATAATTCAATTATCCAGTAATCAGAAAATGTATGCTTTAAGGTCTCGATAATTAATAATCGGTTTGGCATATAGTTTTCAATGTCAGTTTCAAAAATTAAGTACAACAAAATTATGTTTTTTAGTCCATTGTACTTTTGAGTTTCTACCATTTATAATTATTTGCTCGAGGTGGTCTAACCCTTCTTCGGTCATCATGCCTACCCAAGCAGAATCGAAATTCATCAGAGAAGGCGACCTGATGCCATTCCGCATTTCAATGTGGTTCTTCTCTCCATCACTATAGTCGTTGCCGTCGATGCTCAGCGGTCAGGGGTAGCACAAGCTGAGGCCGATAATTCTGCAGTTCAAAAGACTTTGTCTGACGTTCAGACAATTGCTATATAGCCTTGTTCTCCTAACTAGTCACCAGCCAAATTTTAAGTTGGTGAAAATCGGTCTCTAATAGCCTTAAATCGGAGACATCAATCTTGAATTTCATTTGTACCCGGTCGACATTCGGTGCCTATTCTTCTCCGATATATTTGAGTATTAAAAACAACTGAAGCTGTTGAGGAAGTGAACCAATAAATTCTGTACTGTATTCATATGCTTTGTCTATAATATTTCGTATACATACTTGACAGATTATGTAAGTTTTTATGTTAGTGGGTTATTTCATTGCAATGTTTCGATAGGCTGATGTCAGGAAAAAAATTGTGCCCAGAAGTATGATGTTTTTAACATTTTATTATATTATATTGTTCGGATCTCTTTATGTTAAGCACTTATTAATATGGGTTGTAAAGCTGTTCTTTGGGGTTTGTTCTACTTCTCGCAATGCACCGAATCTCGCTTGACAATATCCCATAACAGTAGTTGACTTTCTGTTCGTGCGGTTAGCGACTTCTCGAAGTGAAAAACCCTCCTCCTGTAAACCAGTAATACGTACTCTAGGCATTTTAACATTACAAAACATCGATTTTGGATCTCATTAAAAAGCTGGTTTTTGGTAAATTTTTAAAAATGCAAAAACAAGTACAGTACGAGGGCTGCCTTTTATATTTTGGGATTAGAGAACAAAAACAAATATTAATCATCGAAAATCGCTTTATTGTTTTTCAAAATATTTCCCATGAAGATCTATACACTTTTGCATGCGTCTGAACCAATTGTCGAAGCACTTTTTCCACTCTGATTGGGGGATGTCCAAAACATGCATTCTGAACGCAGCAACCCCTTCTTCAGGTGTCGAAAAACGTTGACCTCTAAGTTTGTTTTTTACGCACGGGAATAAAAAGAAGTCATTTGGTGACCAGTCAGGACTATACGGCGGATGACTCATCAAATCGATGTTTTGCAGTGGTCAAAAATGCAGTTATTTAAGCCGATGTGTGAGAGCTCGCATTGTCGTGGTGAAGAGTGATCCGTCTTCGGCGGTTGGTTTTTCCTCATTTCTGGGAAGACAACTGGAAAACAAATGGTTGTGTTACTCAGAATTGAGTTTTCTGCGTTGTTCTAATGGTACGGTTGCGACATGTCCAGTTTTTTCGAAAAAAGGCGATCATTTGCTTGGAAGGGCTTCGTGCGCGAACAACTTTTGTTGGATTCGGCTCATCTTGAAACACCCATACAGTCGACTGCTGTTTACTTTCGGGCTCATACGCGTAAATCCACGATTCATCACCTGTCACTATGTCATAAACGTGTTTTGAAAAACCGCGATCGTATTTTTGAGCTTTTCTTTCGACCAATCGACACGAGCCTTTTTGTGAACGATTGACACATTGTGTGGGATCCAACGCGAAAAATTTTTTTTGACATTCAATGCAATATTGACTGTATGCTTGTCCCACTAATGTGTAAGGTTGACTCAATCTCACGATAGGTCACATGACGATCTTGCAATATCAGTTCGCGCACAGCATCAATGGTTTCCGGAACAACAACTGTTTTGTGGACGACCTTCACGAAATTCGTCTTGGAATGAACTACGACCTCGATTGAATTCACCATACCATCGATAAACAGTGGTCCTTGATGGAGTTTCATCGCCCAAAATTAAATTAAGTTCATCCATGCACTCTTGCTGACTTAATCCACGTCAAAATTTGTAAAAAAATAATCTCACGAAAATGTTCACGATTTAATTCCATTTTTTGGCCGAGATCAATCCTTTAAGTTACTGTAAACAACACAAAGCGCTCGTGTGTCAAAACGTTCTGAGTACGTATAACCTCAAAAATGTCAAACTTTACGATAGAGCTGTTAGTTGTCAGATTGCAACACTAGCCTCGTATTAGTTGATACCAAAAAAGTTTACATGAAAAAAACCTTCATCAAACTTTACCAAATTTTAATCATTTACTCCTTGCTTGCTCTATATTTTACTGACACAATATTAAATTTAAACAGGTCCTTCTGAGTGTTGCAATTTCTTTGTTAGTGAGGATATATTTGCAAAGTTAATACGATTTTTTTGTGAAAAAAAGTTGTGACAGTGACACAGCTGGGAAAGCTATTAACATAATCTGGATAGCTTTATTTTTAACATAAGTTTTAAGGCTTTTTCCAATCCACATTTGTATCTGAAGACGATTTGCTCGATATATTTTAATATTAGAAACATCTCATCTAATTGTTTTCTAAATGTTATTTGTGGCCTATTTTTGATTATTTTAATCTGTTCTTGGGAAATAACAGCAAAATCGAAATAAAAATAAAGAAAATACCAAACGTTTCAAAGTCGATTCTAACTTCGTTGTCAGTGGCTTTAAAATATGCATTGAAAATGTAGATTGCAAATTGAAAGTTTGATTTATAATAAATTTAAGTTAGAACGTGATATTAGGTATGTACACAGCTTCATTTCTTGTTGAATATCAGAGAATGACTTTAATAGAATTAAAAGCAATACCCTTAATAGCTACAATAAAGAATTTTTTTCACAAAAACATTTACAGAAATTTAACCAACTTCTTTTAAATAGATACATAACAAAAAATAACACAAATGGAAAAATTTTTACTGTAACAAATATTCTCATAAATCTTTCAGAAAAACAACTAAATGCTACTGAAACTTCAATATTGCAAAAAGACTTATCTTTGCAGTTACTCCAAAAACAATTCCTAAATTGATATCATAAGTGCTATAGAACAAACCGCAAATAAACTAAATTCTAGTAATGCTGCAGAATATAAAATAACAGCAAAAATGGAACTCGAAAAACTTATAATTACTAAAAATAACCTTTCGAATAATAAATTATGTGCAATTATAAATTTAAAGGTAATGCAACAGTAATTTTAAATAAAACTGATTACCATGACAAAATTTAAAATATAATAAACCAAAGACAATACATTAAACTAACAAAAGATCCAACAACCTCAATAGAAAACAAAATATACCGTTTACTGTACAACCACAAACATGAATTCACAGAAAAAAAAACGTAAAGCACTCACTCCACACTATACTAAACCACCACATTTCTATGGATTACCAAAAGTTCATAAACCTAATATTCCTTTAAGACCAATTGTCAGTTCTATAAATTCTCCGTGTAGTGAACTTTCAAAATTTATTTGAAACATTATTCGTTCTCTTACAGGAAGTTCTGTTTCTCATCTAAAAAACAGTGCACATTTCTTGGAAAAACTGTCTCATATGGAATATAAAAATACCTTTAAAATAGCAAGTAAATCTTTATAACATTGTTCCTGTTTCCAAAATACTTCCTATAGCAAAACAACTACTAGAACGGGCCTCTTTATTAAGTCAACGAACTCAGCTATCAGTTGAAACAATAATGGAACTACTAACATATTGTACCAAAACTACATACTTTCAATTAAACGATGACTTTTATAAACAAGAATTTGGCATGGCCATGGGTTGTTGTCTCTCACCGGCATTAAGTAACATATTTATGGAAAAATTTGAACAACAAGAAATTTTATCAAAAGAAAATAAACCTTTAGTTTGGTGGCGTTACATTGACGACATTTTCGTATTTTGGGAACACAATCTTGAAGAACTAGATAAATTATTAAATGATATAAATAACAAAGAACCAACTACCATATTTAGCCTAGAAATTGAACACAATAACAAACTGTCCTTCCTAGACATGTTAATAACAAAAACAAAATCTTCATTCGAAACAGAAATTTATAGAAAACCAACTCATACCAACAGATACCTAAAATTCAATTCAAATCATCCGAATACAGTAAAGAAAGGTGTTGTTATTAAGTCATTATATAATAGAGCAAAGACCAACTGTGCTGATAATAATAAATCCAACAAACAAAAAACAATTATAAAAAATGTTTTCAGTGGAAACAATCACCCCATAAAATTTAACAACAAAGTGTTAAACTGAGAACAAACCTTCCGAATGAACTCAGAACTTCTCTCATTAACACTTTTTCTCAGCCAACCACCTTACAGTTACAATTATACCATATATACAGGGTCTGTCAGATAGATTGAAAAGATTGGGAAACAGATTTAATGTGAAAACAACATTCCAAACAAGAAATACACTGAAATCACTAGTATCGAAAACAAAAGCAATCGACAAAACTCAGAACTCAAAAAAGTGCATATTCAAGATTCCTTGCGAATGCAATAAATTTTATATTGGAGAAATATCGAGACTATTAAACGTACGAACACAATAATTACATAATTTGAAAAATCGAAAATTTGTGAACAAGCATGGGACCTACGCCATAAAATACAATTGGACAATTCAACTATACTTCACAAAGAACAACATAACACAAAACGACAAATAAAAGAGTCTGCCTTAATTCTTTTGAATGAAGACGATTGTATCGCTTCTACTTCTGTTGAATTCAATCGTATCTGGTTACCGACAATAAAGGAAGAAATTATTAATTGTCATCTCCTTTTGAACAATCCAGTATCGGGATAGTTGATAAGGTTTTTCCTAGATTTAACTTAATACATGATCTTTAGAATTTTTTATGCTACCTATATATTTAAAAACAACAAAAATTTTCTTATGTCAACTTAAATGTCATAAATCAAACTTTCAATTTGCAATTTATATTTTTAATTCATATTTTAAATCCATTGACAACGAGGTCAGAATCGACAGAAACGTTTGGTATTTTCTTTCAATGTACAGCTTCTTATTTCAATTGTGGTGTTATTTCCCAAGAAAACCAAAAAATACATCTCATCTATTTTACAATGCTATTGATTGATGTGTATTATGTACCAGACGCTTGATTTGTTTACTAATTAGTTGGATAAGTTAAAATAAAACAAGCAAAGTCAAAATGGAGAGAGCTTTATTTTGGGTAACATAGCTGACATGACACATAGTACCTATACATACAGGGGGCTGAGTATTACACTGACACACATGAACTATGTACAGATGTAGTCAGTTACAAGGATCGTGTCTTCCTATATAAGGCATGACGAAAGTAAAACGTGAGGAAACAAGAAACGAAAAAAACAATATAATCTCAGCTCAGTGCATTTCCATATAGATAGACTAGCATTTTTTTAATAAATAACATTATTCATATATTTTGGTTTCTCTCAAACACATAAACTATATTTCAAAATTCATTCTGCACAATAAAATTTCTCAAATAAAATAAAAACAAACACTGACAAACAGTTTCAATGCCAAGAAGGTAAAGATGACAGATACATAGATTACATAATATTGTTTATACATTTCCATTTTGGTAAAATCAATTTGGTTCTACATTACTCTGAAGATTAAGCCCTACACTTCTTTGGCTTGAGATAGGAATTAAAAGTATTTTTATTTCAGTAATCAATTCAATTCCCTAATAGTAAAGTTATACAAATCAAAAACCTGCACTGAGCTACAATCCTCAAACAATTTTGAACTAAATTACTTTAGAGAAAAATCATAGCAAACAGCGAAAAATACTTTTTTATCGTATTTGTGTTACTTAAAAGCAAATTTTTAATCAAAATTCCTGTCAAAAATTTTCTTGAAACAAATTATTGCCGAATCCAAGTTGCCACTGTTTACCACATTTTTCCTTGTGCACGCGGGAAAGGGCTTTGACCCAAAACGAATAATAGTAGATTCAGTCAAGCGAAGTTCAAACAATATAACAAGAAGAGCCGCGCCTGCGCGGTGTGCGACACGTCATTGAAGGCAGGACGCCAGCGCCTACTGCCTAACGCGCCACCATAGCTGCATCTGAAACAAAGGAAACAAAACATTAGTTGAAGCTATACAACATTTTCAAAAATAAAATAAAAAATAGTCTTCAGTACTACTCAAGTGCGTAGTCAGAAATGGTAGTTTTTAGCATTTAATGGAAGGCAGGTCCACCTATTTTAGGTTTTATTTGACAAATAACAAAGCAAAATCTGGCGACGCTCTTGGTACTATTCTAACAAGGTACTCTAGAGTTTACAAGATCCAGTAGAAAGTGTTCAGCATAACAAAAAACCTAAATAACATATATGTAAACATAACGTAATCTACTGTATGTTATTCATAATTTATTATGCCGTTCCTTGGACAAACAGAAAGGATTCCCATATTAGAATCTTAGAGCATATAGTTCTGGAGGTAGGTTGCAATGCGCAAATATCTTTACAAGACTAGATAGAGCAGGGCAACAAGAGAGCAGCATGTTATTTCACATGGTGAGTGGAAGCAGCTCCCAATAGACTGAGCTACTCTTTATTGTCGTGTCTTTCTAGTCTTGTCACGATATTTGCGCATAAATGAGTCAAGAATTGGTTTGCACTTAATGGTCGTTTAAACACTATATTACAGCTGTTTATAATTATAAACTTACTACAGAAATGCAATTTGAAAAATACAAACGAAATGATCCCGAGAAGTGTCAAAAGAGGATGTGAGCTAGTAAATGCAAATAAGCACAGAAAAACGGTAAACATTGGTGTTAAGTGATAAAAGTTAATAGTTCCTTCAGTTACTAGAAAAGAAGATTCAGGGCAAGAGAAGAATTGAAAAGAATATAAAGGAATAGGCAAATGTGGTTAAGAATATACTTAATGGTCATACAACAGAAAAAGAAGCAGATAGAAGCTTACATGAGAATAATTAAAGCTGGTAGCTACTTGAATTGAAATTCTGAATTTAGCTTACAAACAGAAATTGAAAATTCGTGTTCCTACTTCTAGCTCTAGGTGAAGGTTTCAGTTAAGCCTTTAAAGAAAATACATTTTAGAAAAAGGAAATGGAAATAGAGTGTGGCTAGATTCTTAAATCTCTGATTTATTAATTGAGGTGAAAACATCCATTTCCACTAAATAGCTGTATAAATAGCAACGACGTTAAAACTTGCGATTTTGACAGTTTTAGGCGCTACAGTTGAAAATAAAAGAATTACTATTTAAAAATAACTGTCTAGAATGTGGTATTTGTTGTCAAATTTGAAAAACTTCTTTGATTTACACAAGAAAACTTAATGATGTGGTCCGACTGTAGGAATATAGCAGATCAGCTCGATTAAGAGCAAAACAATGAAAGTTTTTGGCACGAATTTAGCTTAATAGCACGCAGTTTTTACTATATTAAAAAGATCCAACAATATTTACCTTTTCGGACAGCTTTCTACAGAGGCCCACCAACTTCCGTCACATCGGAGCTTCCGATTCGGATTCGGCTTCCCCTTCTTCCAGTGTTACTTGGAAACGAATACCTGGACGTTGTGAATCGGAAACTTCCTCCGCCGGAGGACTAGGTGGGATAGCATTCTGATACCTGAAACCAAGACAGAGCAATTAGAGACGTGAACATTTAAAATCAGCTTTCAGAACAAATTCAGATAATTAGAATTAGTGATTAGCAAAAAGGAAATTTGAACTCACCAATCGCGATTTTCTTCAAGCGTATCAAGAATATCCTGAGCGTCAGGGTGGACAAGATCCGCCCAGGTCTCCCAAAGAGGATGTACAATGTAATCGATGAATCCTACTTGGGACTTCTCAATGGTGGCTGAATGACGGTCGCACATCGGGCTGATATCCATCTTGGCTTCCCTTTCCTTATCTCCTTGCAAGAAGAACTCCTCCATCAACAGATCAACCCATTTTCGGTACAAAGCTAAAGGTTTAGTAGGATTGCTCAGATCGGCGCAGTGCACTAAATTTTCCAATACTTGAATACGATCAGTATAATTGTCTAATAACAGAACACCAGAACCAGCTACTTTTTTAGTTTCGACCATAGTTTTTAGATCGGCTAAGAGACTCATATGCTTCGACATATCGGTACTGAGTACCATGTCGATCACCATCTTTCTAAGCGTCTGCCTTTGTTTCTTCGACAAGTTGCAGAATATATCGCATCCTTCGTTTGATAATAGTTTAAAGGCCACTGCTAAGTGGTGGTTTTCTAATACACTTTCATCGTTATACATAATAGCTAATTCTGAACTAGAATTTATAAGAAATTGATTGGTTAAACCGGGATGGTCGACGTCATGTATACATGCAGCGAATAATGCTGCGGTAATTTCTAATGGTGTAAAAACAGACTCCAAGGCCGGGGTGTTCAGTAATACGTGTGTGCTTTGGGTAACATCAGCTGCATGCAGCGAATTATGGAAAGGGTTATCTTTGACGTAATGGTCCTCCAAGGTCATCATAAATGTTATGAATGTTTTCGGAGGTATCCCCAGAGCGGTCAGTAAATCTCTATTGCTAAACGTAGTGTAAGCTACACAAGTTAAAGGTCTTCCATTGCTAAGTTCTCCTATACGGAAAATGTCGATACCCCAGTGATCGATAACCATCAGAGCTTTGCCAAGTTCGTCTTCGTAGGGTGTCTCTACCCCGTGGGTCGGGAGCTTCTCACCGGTGAATGAGTTGGTGTGGCACAACGGTTTCCTGTTGACTCCAGATATTTGGGACATAGTCGTGTGAGGACCACGCGGGCGCTCCTTCCGCTGATTGGGCTTCGGCGGTTCGGCGACATCATCGGTACGGAGAGATGGTATGTCCAACTCCTGTTGTTTATCTGGAAGGAACACATGCTATTAGCGAACACGTTCACTGCTTTACCTCAATTATAGTTAAAGTGTGTTTTCTGATTTCAGCGGAGATACGGACCGACCTAATTTTTTACATACTAATAGATTATGTTGCGGAGAGTGACATTGACTACATTTGATGACTTGTGGGGTAGATATAGATTCTTGTTCTATAAGTATTTTTTCTACTGATGAAATAATAAGCTGTTTAAAGATGGGTAGATAAAGTTGATCTTCTTCGTTAGAAGTTAGAATTTACTTTTATTTGTTTGTTCCAGCATTTGAAGAAAAGTACTTAACCAGCATTTTTGACAATGGTAGGGAAATTTTTATTAAATACATACAAAAAGTCACTAAGATTCAAATAGTATATGGATTAAAGCTTTAGCAAATTTTGTGGGAATTGTTGGTCTTAATTTAATGTTATGACTATTAATACTTTAAAAAAATAATTTATCACATACAATGCTGATCTTTCTGATAACGTTTTTGCCAATTTTCAATAGATACGAGCTTTGAATCTTTAAAGAAGAATTTGAAAATTGAAGGATTATGGTTTTATAGAAATATTAATTAAAAGGGTTGACTAATTCGATCTTAGACGGAATAACTCTAGCTCTTGGAGGTTTGTCATAATTAATATATTTTTTTGGTAGGTACTGGTGTTAAGATTACTGTAAGGTTTAAAATCAGATCATAATTAAGTTTAAGTGATTTATATTTTTATAATTCCAGTGCTATGCACAAGAACATTATCTAATGGATATTATGAGGAAAGTTTATAATCCTTTTAACACATCTATTAGCAGTAATTTATTCCAAGCGACTTTGTAAAGTGAGTATTTAGTTTGCAAAGTAATTATTTGATACTTACCAAGAAAAGTAGAGCAAATATATTCTGATATCTGGTTGCCTGATTTGCTTGACTCGGAGAAGTGAGATAGTTCCTTGTTCAGCATACGCTTGAACTGAAAAGAAAAAAAATCATTAGCGTTTTAGTTTATCATATTATAATAATTTATTACAAAATAGTTGCAGCATCTATTCTAGGCAAAGCATCGACCTTTATAGAAACAAATACTCCCCACGTTGGCATAATGATTCCTAATTGTTTAAAACATCTTTGTAAACACGGTAATTTTGTTTATTAAATTCATTAATCGCCACACAGATAATAATATTTTAAATTGACAACATCGTTAGCAATCGAACCTATTAGGCGTAAAAAGACATTCTGTAGTTTCGCTAAGGTAATTAACGGCAAAAACATAAGGAATATGTCAGTATGATTAATATTAATGTCATTAAATTAAATTGTTGGTGTGCCTAACATTTAAATATTGACGCAAGCTGGTAAATGAGCAACATAGTTAGAAGGTGGAACGTTCTTGTTGAAAATAGTGTAATTAGAAACAGAGAGCGGAAGCTCGATTTTTAATTATTTCTTTCTTGAAATATTAATTGGGATCAAAATTTTCTTGCGTCAGAAGAAACATAATTATACCAAGTCACCAGGTGTCTCATTTTGAACAGTAGATCCATGTGAATCATCACAGTTTGTAATAATGACTCAAAAGGTTGATCTAAAAATATTGTAAAAAGCTGAAGACATCACAATTTGAGAAATATCATGTTTTTGTGATTAGAAGTACGTCAGATAAAATATAGTGATTTCACGTGAACTCACGTCATTTGGAACATGATTTTGACGAGTGTAAACTTTTTTGAAATACCTGTTCCTTATTTATGAAATTTTAGTGTCAATAAAGATGTGATAAAGTCATGTGGAATAATATTGCTAAGATAAATCACCTGGAATGTCATAAAGAACTACCTAATTGCATATCCTGGGTTTAACAATAATGATAAATAATTATGTAACGAAATAATTTAAAAAATGAATTGATGACTTTCTATGGTATAGGCATAATTTAAAATCGATTAGAGATAACTGGTAACAAAAAATAAAATAAGTGTACGTATGAATATGCAAAAAAACACAGTTTTTCACCCTAACACCAAACCTTTATTTAAAACATTGGAGGTCGTTTCAACAATTCTTCATGGAAAAAACGGACTCCATGAATATGACATGTTGAAACGGCCTTGAGTATTTTAAATAAACATTTGGTGTTAGGGTACAAAGCTGTGTTTTTTTACATGTCTGGACAGCAAATGTTCCAAAGCATTTCAGTTCTATGAATATGATTGTTTAACGTTGATTATATACCTCAATTTCTGCTAAGGCAGCAGTAAGCGCCAAGTCAGCCATTATGGTAAGCCAAGGTAGATTATCCAACAGTTTATCAGAATTGGGAGGCACTCTGTCTATGATAGTCTCGTCCTGCGGTACATTTTTCAAAAACCTTCCGTGAGGTTTCGGACAATCATCCGAGGAAAGCATGATGAAAATCCACTTTGACAATTCAGTAACACCAAATAAATAAATAGTTCTTAAAATTAACACAAAAATCTACGAAATAACAATCACAGCAAACGATAATAAAAAGATCACAAGTAGTCGTCGACCGGTAAAACAAGTGAACAGACGAGCAGTCGAACAAGTGAAAGCGCACCAAGTCACAGACCACCTTATCTATGTGTTACACAAATGGGATCTGTAGCGCGACTGGCAAGTTCAATCAGAGAGCATTTCTTAAATACGCGGCGCATTACGTTTTTACGTTTATCCATTGTTTATTCGCCGACAACGAAAAATTGATTCGGGGGAAATGAGGATGTGTCACAGAGCTCATATGTAAAATCGCTGGCGGTGGATGCGAGTTACACAAAATGATCTTGCGAGTGTGCTATGGAATTCGGCGAATATGAGGTGGGAATTTAGGTGTACGGCGAACGGCAGCTTTTGTTTTGCCAAAAAATAATTGTTTCGCGGTGTTTATTTAAAGTAGCATAATGAAATGATTGTTGATATGTAGCGTCTCTGGCTACCGGGAAAATTAGAAAAGTAAAAAGGAGTAAAGGATCTAGGAAAGAGATATTTTCGGGATATGCAGTAATTCACGTGTTATTCTTAAAGGTTTCCTTGAGAGCGTCTTTCGATTTTCAAATTTTATAACAACCTTTGTCGGATCTTGCTGCTCTAAACAGATAATGGCAGACATATTCAACAAGCTCTAGGGTTTGGTATTTTTAACATTCTTTAATGTGAATTTTTTTAGAATTTCGTGTTTTCTAATTTTTTAAAATTATTTTTATAAATCACACAACTAGGTAAAAAATCTCTTATTAAATTTATCTATTATATAAGGCATATTAAAATCTGAATGGTAAACATTAATTTATTCGACCAAATTATGTATTTAGATTTAGATTTTCTACAAAAAGTTGTAACAAGTTAAAGTTTGGTACAGTTCTTTTAAGTAATAGCTAAAGAGAATAGGAATGCACTGACATGCCCTTATTTTATAGGGAATCGTTGCGAAATGCACACTATACTGCAAACAGGACATTTTTAATGATTTTCGGGTTTTGGTTCCTTTGCATGTAATTTCAACCACATTTTACAATAGGTGCTGTAACTTAGCTCAAAGAAAAATACGCTGCTTCGTAGACTAGAAGTGGAGGTTATGTTGGTGGACCACTTAGCTCACCTGATTTATTTCTACAGATTTTATCTGGGGCATTCGGAGGAATTTGCTTATGTAACGCCAAATACAAGAATGATTTTGAAGAATTAAAAAAAATAGCCAGAGACTGAAAATCAATAAGTTCTAGGCTGAAATGAAGCTGATGGTCGTTGTTATGAATTTTGTCCTTTAGCTATTATTATTTTAAAAATTTATAGTTTGGAAAATATATCAAACATAAAGATTCATAAAAATAGGTTTTGTTCATTTTCTCCAAAACAGTTTCATTTATTAATATACAATACCCTATATCTGGAAAACTAACGATTTTAGGACGTAAGTTTACATTACCTTTTTTTCTTATTTTTGGAGCACAAATATACAACTGAGAGATGTCGTTTTTTAACTACTAGTAAACGTGATAGCCACTGATCTGTTGTCGCATTTTTTGATATGCAAAAGGGCAATAACAAATTTCTACCATCATAAACATTATTTGTTTATATCCTTTTAATGCGATAGTATTTCATTTTACTAGTGCAACACTTTTAAAGTACACTTGGTTTCAAAGAAAATTTAAAAGTAACTTAAGTACTTATAGCTTTTAATTGAAATGACCTGTTTTTTTATTACTGGCAAGAATTTAACATCATTAGTTATATCTATATATAATTATTCCATGGAAATTTACCTTTTTTAGGGTTCCGTATATACAGTATACGGATACCCTTATAATATCACTCAGGATTTCTGCCTCTGTCACATCACAGCAATTTCCTGCTAAACTACTGGACGGAAGAGGTTGAAATTTGGTATGAAGGTATAGTTTGGTGACTTGATCAGGAGCACATATCGCAAAAGAAGAAATTTTGATTTAACGGGTACTTCTGGGGGGAAAAACTAAAAAAATCGACCGTTCCCCCCCCCTGATTTCCGAAACTACTGAACCTAAAATTTTGAAAAAAATAAAAAATATAGAACGTTGCCCGAACTTTACAGGAAAAATAAGGAGAAACCATTAATATTAATTTTGGGCGGCAAATTATAGAATTAAATAAAAATTTAAAAATAAAAAAAAATTCAAACTCATCATGTAATATATCAAATGAAAGGCCTCATTCTGATGAACACAAATATATTTTTTTCATATTAAAAAAAAATTAATTAAAAAGATATTTAAGAAAATATACCAAAATTTACCCATTCCCCCCCCCTTATCTCCGAAACTATATAACGTAAAGTTTTGAAAAAAAATACTTTCATAGGTTCTGACCTGAAGTTTACTGGAAAAATAAGGAGAAACATCTAGTTTTCATTTTGGGGGTCAAATTACAGAATTAAATGGAAAATATAAAATTAAAAATGTTTCTAACCCATCATGTTATATATCAGATGAAAGGGCTCATTACGACGAAAATAAACATATTTTTTTCATATTTTTAAAATAAATAAATTAAAAGATATTAACAAAAATATAAAAAAATTTACCCATTCCCCCCCCTTATCTCCGAAACCATAAGCTGGAAAATTTTGAAAAAAAAATTGAGTTATAGCTCCTCACCTGAACTTTACTGGAAAATTAAGGAAAAACCCCTAATATTCATTTTGGGGGGCAAATTATAGAATTAAATGGAAAATATAAAATTAAAATTATTTCTAACCCATCATGTTATATATCAAATAAAAGGGCTCATTATGACGAAAACAAATATGTTTTTTTCATATTTTTAAAATAAATTAATTAAAAGTTATTAACAAAAATATAAAAAAATTACCCATTCCCCCCTTATCTCCGAAACCACAAGCTGTAAAATTTTGAAAAAAAAATAGGTATAGCGCCTCACCTGAACTTTACTGGAAAAATAAGGAGAAACCCCTAATATACATTTTGGGGGGCAAATTAAAGAATTAAATGGAAAATAAAAAATTAAACTTGTTTCTAACGTATCATGTAATATATCAAATCACAGGGCTCATTATGACTATTACAAATATATATATATATATTTTTTTTTAAATAAATATTTTAAAATATATTTAAAAAAATATTAAAAAAAATACCCATTCCCCCCTTTATTCCCCAAACTATAAGACCTAATTTTTTTTATTTACAGGAAAAATACGAAGAAATCTTTAATATTAATAATGGGGGCAATTTATAGAAATAAACGGAAAATAAAAAATATTTTTTTAACGTGTCATGCAATATATCAAATGAAGGGGCTCGTTATGAGAAATACAAATATATATTTTTAAAATTAATTGTTTACAAGATATTAACATAAAGATATAAAAAATTCTCATTTCTCGCTTTATTTCCGAAACCATACTACCTAAAATTTTGAAAATAATTAGGGGTACTGGGGCTCACTTGAAATTTATAAGAAAAATTATTAGAAAACCTCCATGGTAATTTTAGGGACAAATTATACAATTAAATGGAAAATAAAAATTCAATTTTCAAACGAATCATGTAATATATCAAATAAAAGACGCATTATGTGAATTACAAATATATCATATTTTTAAATCATTTGTTTAGCAAAGATATTAAACATCGACTTAATTCCCATTTTAGAAACTATACTATTTAAATTTTGAAAAATATAATTTATTTGTATTTTTAAATAATTTAAATAACAGATTTAATAATTTATAATTTAAAACTTGACCTATTGTGCCCTTTATTTTCCAATCTATAGAGCCTCAAAATTCAGACAATAGATTATAAAAGGCTTCCCTGAAAGTTTATTAGTAAAATAAAACTGTAATGTTAATTTTTGGGGGCCAAATTAGAAAACTAAATACAGCGAATCTTGAAGGTGGTACGGAACCCTTACAATGCGAGTCCAACTCGCACTTGACCAAATTATTTCAAATTTCTCACGGAATTGTCCTAAGAAGTCTCAATACTACGACACAATAATACCCAAAACTATGCTGTCCCTAGAGAGAAAGTCATCTTAATTTCGAAATATGACAATATTATTAGCAGACTTCAAAAATTAATTCGTCTGTATATGCAGTATGTAATTTGTGAATTGGAAATTTTAAATATGCAACTTATAGTTAATAGCATTATTTTACTCACAGAAAATTACACTACCCTGTATAAACTAATTTATACATATTGTAAAATGAAAAATACATATATACATCCCAAAGACTTACAGGCAGATACCTGTACATGGGTGAAGATAAGTATAACAACATTAAACGTACACTAAAAAACTACACTTTTAATAAGTCAAGTTCGCTTCTCGTTTGTATTTTATGAGGTTTAATTGTATTTGTTACATACTATAATATTTAGCTTGTAGTTCTTACAGATTTATTATTACTTTTCTTTAGTGACACGGTTACTCATATTTACCTTTTATCTATTTTTTAAATTTCTTTAGTTATTCGTTTCTTGCCATCTTGCTGCTACATTTCTATCGGTAGCTTGTCGTAGAGCGATATTTTTCTAAAATAGCTATTTTTCTCGTATATTCTCTTATGTTTTTTTTTTTGTATAATTAGTGACTTATATCTAGTGTTTCTATTTGTTCTCACGTATATTGCTTTATATTCGTCAAAGTGGTAGGCAAGAGACTCAGGAAGGAACACCTTTCTGAGATTTAGTGGCACTTGGACATTTTCTTCTTTTTTATAATAAATTTTGAAAATGTGGCTTGCAAGTTGTATTACATTTACATACGCTACTCCCCAAGCAATTATGTTAAAAAAAATTTAAAAAACGACTTCTAATAAACAAATGATGTATATTAAATTATTTTTGGTGGCAAATTGCCAACCTCTTCCTTTTTGAAGTTGGTAAAATAGAAATTCCACAATTCAAAAAAAATTATATGAACAAATATTTCGGTAAAACACCTGATCAGCAATTTGAACGAAAAAAATAAATTTTATTTACAAAAACAATTCAAATACAAAAAGATAGATATCTGTTTTTGATGCAGACAGAAAATGCCTTGAATGAATAATTACAGCTATTATTTGCTGAAAAATGTTTAGTTTTGTTTATTTAACATAGCATAATAAAATCGGTACAGATATGTCGTATTTTTGGCTCCCGGGAAAATCCGGAAAACAAATCAGTGCAATGAATCTGGTATTTCCTACGGAAATTTCCACGGGTATAGCTGTGAGAATCAAAGGTGTACATGCTCAAAACCATAAAAAACTGGGTATACTAGTTTGACTCTCCAACATACCCGGAGATTTGAATTTCTTGAACATTCAGTTTGTTAAAGTTCCATGAGATTTTTTATCGTCGTTTCGCGTCGTTCAAAATTAAGAGTTTTAGGGCTAAAGTGGCCTTAAAAATGCTATATCAAACAAATGGTAGTGAATACCTCATGTAAGTAACATATAGAGTGTTTAGGAAATCAATTCCAAATTGCAGGTCATGTACCTAATGTGTACAATATTTTGAGTATCAATTCACATATTTGTAGCATATTGATGATCTAATATCTATTATATTGGCATTTTAGTTTCTTTTTCGAACTTTCACTTGTTTGGCAGTTATCTGACCAATTCAAATATTAAAAAAAAATTGTTACGTAGTAGTGTTTGTCTGCAGGTGAGCATAAACTAAAAATAAATGAATTCTGTAAACGTATACAGAGTGACAACAATTCCATGACCATCGCAAATAAAAGTGTTAAATATTTCGTTGTGTTACAAACAAAGCTGAAGAAATGAAGCTTTTTCGATGATATAGTAGATTAGAGACTATAACAAGCATGAAAAAAAAATTCTGCTCAATAAAAAGGATCGAAGGAAAATAACAAATTCTGATCTGAATAATCTCACTAGACAAAGTTTTGGAGTGCAGGATTTGGGTCTTGTTGTGGTGTAGGCACCAATCAACCCTTCAGATGTACTCCAGTCCGAGATGTACCCACTTTATCAAACTATATGTTATCATTTACTTCTTAAGTATTATGAACGTTCAAAAACATTTTTATTATGATATTCAAACCTTCATTTCTTTGAAAAAAGCAACCTGTTATTGTTTTACATTTTTTCACGTTTTTAGTCATTGCAGATTGGCTTTAAACAACAAGATAGGCCTGCCTGGAAGCTACGACTTAAATAAAGTACGAACCTCTTGCTGAGGTCTCATCATCGTTCCGCTTACAACGAGAACTAAAACTGATAAACATGTTAGGTTTCACTTAAGTGAGTAATAGTCACTAGTCAGTGAGGAATTTTCCTTAAAATAAGTGGATTTTGAGATTTCTCCAACTACAAGCATCAGTAGCAGTATCTTTTGTTAAAGGGTCCGACCAAAGTGATATGAATCCTATTTACGCTACAATCGCTGTTTGTATAAAAAATTAAAACTAGGGCAGATGTTCTAGTAACAATTTTGTGGCATTCGTAATTCGTTAAAAGCATATCTACGTACTTTCATTGTTTCGTTCTCGGTGATTTTAATCAAGTGCTAACAATTACGATTAACACGTAATATTCCTTATGGAAACAGTAGACTTATATACACAATTTTGAAATGAATGAAAATAATTTAATGGACAACAATTATTTTGCAAATCGCGAAATGTTCATATAGACCAACAAATACAAACATATTCGAATTTAAGAAAAAAAACTCGGGTTCCATACTTTTTTTATTGCAGTTTATAATATGAACGTATTATCATTGATTAATTAAATATGCTATTATTGTAAATTTCTTCTGACTCACTTAATTAATTAGAATATAACGATTACAAGTTAAACTGTTAGACATCCAATTTAAAATAAAATACATTCAAAATAATTTACATAGAGTTCCTATTATTATTTTTATGAGGAATTTGACATAGTACATTTCCTTATTTTTTTTTCGTTTCCTTAGAGTTTTAAGATTATCTAAGTAGATTATGTTGTGCCACTGTGGACTATAAGAAGCTCTCTAAGAAATATTTTCTTTTCTATTACACTTGCTTCAACAATACATTCTCAAAAAAATGCAGTGCAAATATACCATGTAAGGTTTCGAAATTATTTCGACCTGCTGAACATGAATCTTACATTAGAATTATTCAGTCCCCAGTTTTTAGAACGGCGTTGAAAAGTAATTATGTGTAAATTTGAATCATATTATTGTCTCTACATGTTAATGGGGTCTCTGAGTCCGATTTCGATGTCTAATTGACTTCATTAGGTCAAGGTCAAAGTCATTTCAAGGTCAAAATGTGTTAATACCTCTCCAACCATTAAAACTATACGATTTTGAGATGAGTTTTTCGAATTAGGTTAAAATATTTTGAAAACACACAGGTATGGACAAGCTTCAAGTTCAATTTTCGGCATTTTGCTTGTGTTTTTACACGCTTCGGCCATGAGAAGACCTTGACCTTGAGCTTGACCTCCAGAAGTATTTTCAATCAAGCCAAATGGAGCTCTGATTTAGATTAAAGTTGAGTTAAAGTCATTTTGATCTCAAAATTATCTTCGAGTTAAGTCAACAACTATTTTCACCAATGGATTACAAGATTTCATAATTCTTTAAATGTTTTTATATTACTATATTTCTATATCCTATTATTTCTGATAGTATTTGTCAGTAAAATTTTGTAAGTAATTGAACAGTTCACATCTCCTGAGGTAAAGACAGCCTGTTTCTATATAACTTGCTACTATATTTTTTGCCTTGATTCTTCGTTTGACTTGGAAGCAACGACCATTAGTTTCAAATATGCTGACAGGAAATAATCAGGTATGATTAAATCAAGTGAATAGGCTGACAACTCTATTGTCTTTGTTTCTAAACAAGTAAATAGGTATTTACTTGTTTAGAAACAAACAAATTACTTTACAAAATGAACTTGTTCAGCAGACAAATGTAAGGGCAACCTGGTAACTGGTAACCAAACAAGTAACGTTGTCCATTTCTGTAGTTTATTAGAACTAAAAGCCAATTTTGTGCTGGTACTGTATATTAGTTGGCTATTATATTTGTTTCTTTCTACAATTTATTGATTTTGTATAGAGGAAGGTCCCTTCCTTTATAATGTATAAGCTGGTCCCTATTTGGCACACATAAAACTAAGTTGGGTATTTGAAGGTCAAAGACGAGGCTAAGTTTTGCATTTAATTACCACACTCGTATTTTTTCTTAAGTGTAAAATTAGGGAGGGGCGTACTTTATACCCTTAAAGTAGATTTCAACACTTTCACTGTACGACTTACCTGTGATAATATGAATATCACAGGTACATTTTTATGAAGTTATTTGACATGCTATTGACTACCCAATTTTTTCATTGTTGTTATAAAATTAAAAATACCATCTAGAATGAAATTTAAAAGTCATTTTAGAAGAAATGCTGGGTAAACATTTTGTCTTTAACTGACCAAAACTATCATTATCTAAATCATTTTCCCTATATATTTCAAGATCTAAATGAAATCTCTGGATGAAAATGTAATACACTTTTTATGTGAATTGTTAGCATTGCTAACCCAGTTTACTGTTTGCATACATAATTTGTTTACTGACTATTGACACATATAACCACGTGGATGCATTTTAAAGATTTTTTTATGAATTTTTTATTATGTGCATAATTGTATCAGTTCTGGTTTGTCATATATGATAAACAACAAAACAATTTGAAACGTGCAATGTAATGATAATTAATTCGATTTTTAAGCGAAGTTTGAAAGTATTTACATTGAAAATAATTTGCAAATGTGCATTAATAGTGTAGTAGGTATTCTTGGCTAAATTGTCGAACCAGCAAAATACCAAAACGTAGAGTAAGATTAAATTAACACGCATTAAAATTTAAAATACCATGATGTTCAGTAAAAAGAAACTAAAATTAGATATGATAAATGTTAACAAAAAAATAGTAATAATTAGACAAAATCACTTAAAAATAGACCAAGTGTGGAGAATATTCTTGTTATTAAAAAAAAATTAAATCAAAATACAAATTTTTATAGATAAATATTAATTAAATTGAGTCCAAGCTAATTAATATATACATATAATATAGTACATATTGTAAATGAAGAAATTTGGATTTTAGGGGTACTGCTGGGGAAAATATTTCCAAAACTCAACGATTCTCTCTCCTCATATCTCCGAAAGTAATGAGCCTAACATTTTGAAAAAAATTGGGAATACAGGGCGTTGGCCAATGTTTACAGGAAAATAAAGGAGAAACCCGTACTTTTACTTTGAGGAGGCTAATTATAGTATTAAATGTAAATTAATAATTATTTTTTTTTAAACGAATAATATAATATATCAAATGAATGGGCTCATTCTGAGGAACACTAATGTATTTTTTCATATTGTGAAAATAATAAATTTAAAAGATATGAACAAAAACATACAAAATCCCCCCCCCCCTACCTCCGAAACTATAAGACATAAAATTTGGAAAAAATAGAGATATAAGGTCTCATCGGAACTTTACCCTCTACTATTAATTTTGGGACGCAAATTGTAGATTTATATGGAAAATATACCTAAAATTAAAAATCTTTCTAACGCATCATGTAATATATCAAATCAAAGGGCTCATTATGACCATACAAATATAATACAATTATAAAGAGTAAAATTAATATATAACCTATAAATAATTATTAGAAAATGGTAACGCTCGGAAATGTTTTCAGATCATTATTATTGTCGTTTACTGTAATTGGTGTTATATGAAATGGACTAAGTTTTACTATAACAGTTTAGCTGGAATAATTTGAATATTCTCTTTCCGACACTACGTAGTTAAAGATATTTGTTTCCGTGTCATTATGACTGTTACATCAATCTGTTACTCAGAGATATAAACATTCAAAATTTATGACAATGACTTTGAAGAAAATAAATCATATGTTGAAAAACAGTTTTCTTTCAATGCGTTAATAGGTTACTTCGTCATTAGTTAATTACCGTATGTAAGCTTTGCAACCGTAACAGCGAATTTTAATGACTGAGAATACTTGTGTTTATATATGTTTGAATAGTCAAACACTACGTATCTAAATATGTGTGAAATATGATGAAAATTCAATATAAAAATATATTCTTATTACCAATATTTGCTGTTTTTACGATTTTATGGAAACAATGCTCGAACAATATAAAGTCGGTGTTAAGGTAGCGCCATAGAAACAATTTTAGGGTGGTCAAACGATATTGGATTTCTTCTGCTCTCACAATTTTATAAAAATTGGAGCTTGATAAGATTTTCGGACCGGGGATTGAATCCCAAGTCAATGTATATCAATTAATAAAAAATTGTGTGAAAATTCCGTGGGGTACAGTCTCTGATGTAAAAATTAGGGTAATCGAAATTTGCCCCATACCAACCTGCACTGAGGAAGCGTAGCAAGGTATGCCTCATACCCCCTGTGAAAATATTCACTCATCTTCTTAATCCCTAGAGCCAAATCTTCCCACAAAAAAAACTACCAACAAAATATGACATAGAAATGAAAAATTTGACAGTAGTTTTATTTCCATAATAATTTGCACAAATACTATTTTGGTTGCCCCAGTTTTGCTTCAGTATTCTCATTTCGGTCCCAATGGGACACATAGAACCCAGGTGCCAATTGAAGTTGTCTTACTGTGCCTTATATGCCCCGTTTTACATTGGAAATAGGCTGTAATGGGTTTTTTGGAGAAAACATGTTATACCGCAGCTTTTTTGATAATGGTGGCGACGCTGTTGGGTTCCAGTTTGTTCATAAACAGACACTATAAGGCACGTGCCCGACATTCCTAAATAATTTTTACACTTTTTGCAAAAAAATAAGGATTTTCATGTGTTTTTTTCGGGGTAAGTTTTTGTTTAGCAATTACATTTGTATAAACTCATATTTTAGTGAGCATTGTATTTTTTGCAAAAGATTACGATGTTACTTAGAATGGAGGATTTATATGTCCCAGAGGGTTTTTTGAATGGTTTAATAATATCTTACTGGTATTTTTAGTGTGGCAAGAAAATATTTGTCCCCTGATGAGTTGCTGACAATTTGGACGAAATATCTTCAGAAGAAATAACAGAATCAGAGTCAGAAGATTCATCAGAACCATCGTCCTTGAAAGTGTCCAAAGCGTAGAACAAGACAGATTTGAAGATATTAAAGATGATGTAGAAGCTGAAACATATCCAGGAAACGTGTTATGCTCATCAGATTTAGTAGACTTGTTATTTTCATTAGCAGTAGATTTAATTTCAAAAGAAAAAGAACAAACTGCTGTAAAATTGCAACAAAAAAGTTGTGGAAGACCTTCGAAGAATGGGAAGATGTTGAAAAATGATGTAGATCAACATATGGCAATTGAGACACCAAAAAGACGGCGGGGTGTACGCTGTTCAGGAATGGGTAAAGAAAGAAGAACGACAACTGTATATTTAATGTGCGATATAGGATTGTGCTAATATTATTTCACCCTGTATTATACATCCTAAATTGACAAAACCTATTCCTTTTATCTAGAATCTTTGTGTTTTATTTTTTATCTCTAAATAAAACCCTTTTTTGAAGTTGAACTAATCTTTTTATCACCCCCCTGGGACAAATATCTCCCGGTCGAAAATTCCATTGGGACGTTTGAATCCCACTATTCTTTATTTTATTTATGATGTTTTTATTATTTATAACCTACTAATGATTAATACTAGTCACTAAAATGTCACATATGTAATAAAAAAATTACGAAGATATAAAAAATTGGGTCCCAAAGGGTTATAGAAGATATTTTACTGATTCGTTTACTGTAGACGTAATTAACATCTTTGTTGGAAAATCAGAAATTGTATCCACTGTATATAAAAGTGGTTTGCGTACAAATAACAATTGTCGGCGGCGAATTTACTGTCACCAAATTTGTCTTGATAAAGTCTTGATGCAAAGGTGGTAAATGGCACGAACCTTCTCAAAATTGATTTAACAAGAACAGAGAATTCTAAAAAGGAAGTAACTAAGTCAAATTATACACACTATTAGACTTTATGCTATTATTTATGCAGTTCAGTCACGATTTTTTTATTATTGCTTAGATTAGATAGGCTGTAATTTGGACGTAAATATCTACTATGAACAATTGCATAAGTCAATGATGGATAAGGCGAAGAAATTACATAAAATAATTTGTTTCTTTCGAAATAAGTTAACTGCTGGAATCCTAAATATTATTTTCACTGAAATATTACATGGTTTTATGCATTCTTAGCACAACCTTAACTTTTAATATATCACGCTTGATGTCGTCTAAATACGACAATAGTTGTGATCGGTTTTGAAATAGGGTGTTATTTATTGCCCTGCACACCGTTCAATGTTATTTTTATAATCGATAAACAATATTCCTCAGAAACGGTAATTTTGACAGCCAAATGTTTCAGAGGCCATGTATGAAACCGTGAAATGATCCAAATGTTGGTTGATGACCAAACTTAGTTTCTCTCCAGAACTAAACATAAACTTGCATTAAAAAGTTGCTTATTATAACCTTTACCATAATGGATACACTTCTGATTACGTCTATATCTTCGTCTATATAATGACCGTCGGGTATGTTTAAATAAGTTACTTGCAAATGGTTTAACATGTTTGTTATTAGTTTTTTGGTAATCTTTAAGTAATACTAGTGGTCGTCCAGTGGTCGAAATTGGACTCTATTTCATGAAATTATAAAAGTATATTTTTATAAGAAACAGAGTTGTGGAGAAATTGGAAAAGTAGATGTAATGACCAAGATTGTTCACTCATATTGATAAATCTATTGAAATAAAAATAAAATAAAAATTGTATACAAATTTTTGGCTGAAACTGCTCCTGGCAAAATATTCGATATAATATTTGGAAGATTGTTTGTTCTTTGCAACCTAAAAGTTTTCGTCATTTGCGGTTTTAATCAAGTTCAGGAATATTAAAGAAAAGAGAGGACCAACAACCCTAGGAGAACTTAAATATTTAATACATTCTCTATTGTCTGCTGTCTGACATATTTTTTACACAACACCTTCGGGAAGGTTGTGAAAATAATATATTGATCAAATAGTTAAATTCTCATTAAAAACAGAATATTCAATATGAAAGTTACTGCAACGCGTCCGAAAAATCAATACTGATCTACTACATTGACTATTTCACTACTAAACAATAACAACGCTTGCATGCCACTTCCAGAAGTACATGCTCTAAGAATATATCTAACGAGCGCTCCTTTCATATAGAATTACTCAATGTTATGAGTTTTGACCGTCTGGCAGTGGCGGCACTACAGATCAAATAGGCGGCACTCTCAGTTGTTTGGCGTTGACAGTATGGACGTAAATAATGAATTTTTATTATATTATATTTAATGAATGAACCAATATTATAAATTAATATTAGCATTCTGCACTGACGGTAGCTACTAAACAAAACAAAAATGAAGAAATCGGTTGAGAGACACAGGAGTATTACAACAACCTTCCGAAGAATTGCTTTAATTTTTGGCAAGTTACCAAGTCATGTGATTGAAAAACATTACAATAGAAAAATAGAATAAAATGAAAGAAAAACGATGTATCACGGAAATACAAAGACAACCCACACATTTTGCCAGCTCTCATATATTATAGAAAATAACCTAAGCTATGCACAGTGCAATAATATTATACATTTCAAAGGATGTGATAAATTCTGGACTATAATAGTGTGCTGATAGTACAAATAAATCTTCAGTAAACGTAAATATTATTTAGAAAATGCAATCATACAATTCGAGTGCATAGACATTGTATTTTTACTACGCAATAGTCTTGTATACATTTGAGGTCAGCAATATTTTTGTTGATATCTCGGAAAATTGCGACTAAACATTTGAAACCAAAATTGGTAATCAATTAGATAAAATGTACAGGTGAAATATGATTTTTATAATACACACTAATGAACACTTGGATACATTTTAATATGTTAAACTTACGTCATGAATTTATGTTTACTATGCGATATAGCTACTGATAAGAGATTTGATTTTAAATATCCAGCTAATTCCAGTTAAGAATTGATTTCATCTGAAAAGAGATGTAGCAATAGCGTGTGCTTGCCGCGTGGTCAAGCAAGGTTAAATATGACACCGCAATTTTGAAAAAAAAATTCAATTTTCCCGTATTGTTGATTTAAAATTAGGATGCATTACAGTATTTTCTAGACTCGTCATTTTAATCTGTTTTAGAGAGGAGTTTTATGTTTAGCACATAGTTCAGATTGACAGTATATGTTTGTATCCTGGAGAAATATTAATTTCTAAATCCCAATAAAATCAATTATTTTAAAATGTTTTGTAGCCTGTTGATCTGCAAAGTTGAAGTTCTCTGATATTTTTATCAAATTTTTAGTAGGACAAAATAGATAAACAATTATTCGACATCTTAACCAGTGGAGGAAGCGCAAATGATGAAGCTATCGACTGATATCTGGCGTTTAAAGGATTGTAAATCTCGAAGTTATAGTATGATAAAGTGGTTAGTAATTTTAGTTAACCTACAAATTCTTCTAAACAAGGAATCATTGAGAAGCTCCATTACACAAAGCAGGATTTGGGAGGGGGCACTAAAGTATTTATTAGAAAATAATGATTGATCTCATGATGATGTATTGGAAGAAAGTACTTTCACAAAAATAAAATATTTTGAATTAATCGAATTTTCAAAAACAGCTTAACCTATTTGCATGTTTAAACTGTATTCTATTAAGAAAGTTTTCTTCTATGATGTCAACCTTACTATTTTTCAGATGAATCAAATATTTTATGAATCACTCATTCTCGTAAACTATTTGTAGGGGAAAATGGGTCGACATTATACAGTTCTTATATTTCTCTTTATAGAATACTGTGTATTACGTGTAACACTTTCAATTTATGACACATTGATGGTTTAACTATTTAGTATTGTAGTAGGAACCTATTGCTATTGAAACTTTACGTGGGCGAATTTCCATAATGCTTTAGTGGGGGACAGATAGTAAAATGTTCTTGAATTCCTTTTCTTCAATGTCGTCAAGGTGATGCACAACTTTCTGCTCTCTTTTTCATTACTGCTAATCTTATTTTCTTCGATTTTACTTTTCCTACTTGTTGATTTTGAAGAAACTTTATTAATTAAATTTAAAGCACGCTTCATTTCGTTTGCTCTACTCCTCAGTTCTTTTTCTTTCTTTTTCTCCTCTCTGTTTTGTTTGTAGTTCGTCGATTCTATGGTTTTCGGATTTATCGGTATAAATTCTTGATTTTTTGGCAGAAGTTTTATAACTTCTGTTGTCTTAAATACTTTAGAAGATGAAAGCATCATTAACAATCGACAACATTGTAAATTGCTGTAAAAGTAATTAAGGTGACATTCTCTCGAAAAATTTCGTGAAACCAAAGCAGCAGCTTCAAGAAGTTCATCAGCACCCGTTACTTTCATTCGGCGACGTGACAGATTCGAGTTATATACTTGAATAGGAGCAAAATCTTCATAATTGAAAATCAATTTATTAGAAGCTCTTGTTATGTTTCTGGCATTAAATGTTTCCAAAGGGAATTTTAACAAGTTTTGTAATATTAAAAATATTTATCGTTTTCCTGGGTTGGAAACATACCAGTATCTGAACGATATTTTCAGTTTTGATTTTATTGGGCCGAACATACCACCATCCAAAGGTTCAAGGTCCTATGAGGTAAGAAAGAGTATCCCAGCGATAGTTAATTGCTTTGATATATATGTCACTTTCGTGATCGTAGTATACAGTTAATTAGGGGGGTTAAGGATCATTTTGGAACTCCAGGAGTAAAGGCAAAGGAGAAGACTGCGGACACAATTTAAACCACCAGTTTTTTACGTTTTTCTGCTAAAACTTTGGATATGTTGAGAACAATTGAGATGTCAGATTCATCAAGATCCGGTCAGCAGTAAAATTATGTTTTTGAAGATTCTGCGAAAACACACAGAAAGAAACAAAATGGTATATTCTTTATAAGCCGGCGGTTACACTCGTTGCGAATTCGTACGAAATTTATTCGTACGTATTCGTAAGAAATTTGTTCGTAACAATACGTACGAACAGGGTGGTTACATTAGAGGCGCAAAGTAGTGCAAGCTTTGTGCATATAGTTCTTAATTTGTGTTGAAGTGCTGAATTTTACTCGTTGGAAACGCTTTTAAAAAAATTGTTTTACTGAAAAAAGAAAAACACTTTTGGGTACTTGATAATTTTTTATTTACAACTGGAAACGGGGAATTGAAATCACATGAAGAACTTTGGAATAATTTTTGGATGTATTAGAACAATAATCTACGTTCAATTACATATTAAAAGCTGTAGAAAGTAAACTTCATAAATACTGTTATATTTTCATTCCATAAATACCACCTTACTTCTACAAGTGTAATTAAATTTTTAACATCCACGCTCAATCTTCTTGGATTCGTACGAAAACTGACCAAAAAACACAATATTTTGTTCGCATCAGAACAGTCGTACGAATTCGTGAGACGCCGTATGAATAAGGCGTATATACTGTAACCGCCTGTACTTACGAATACGTATTTGATCACTTTTGATGAGTTCGTATGAATTCGTACGAACTAATTTTCGTACGAATTCGCATCCACTGTAACCGCAGCCTAAGGAGGAACAAGAAAACTATTTATTTTATTGTAAGGGCGAATTTTATCGTTTTTAAATAACTTCTTTGCAGATTGGTGAGAAATAAGGATTGTCCTATATATGAATTAACATATTCGAAGCATTTTCTACAGATTCTATGAAATTTATTTAATATTAACATAGGAATTATTCTAGGCTGATTTTGGATAAATTTCGTTGAAATCTGTTTACATTCTTGTACGGTCACCATAACCAACAAACCTTGAAATCTTATCTTTTCTCATTCACTTAAAACAACTAGTCTTCAAGTTTAGTTGTTGGAAAATAAATAAAACGGACGATGCTGTACGAGTAACTAAGATCATACATAACTAAACATAAATTTGTTTTTTTTGTACACCATTGTAGCTGTCATTTATAGGAAGATTAGAATGTACAGAGTATTCCAATAAAGCTGGTATGTTTTTCTGAGTGACTCTGTATAGTTACAGTAAAACTTTCATCCTTATACTATTTCTCACTACCGATTTTCAAAAAAAAGATTAGCAGTTTTCGAAATTTATGCCACCCAATACATTTATATATCTGCTATAAACTAAAG
Source organism: Octodonta nipae (assembly GCA_034190945.1). NCBI lineage: Eukaryota > Metazoa > Arthropoda > Insecta > Coleoptera > Chrysomelidae > Octodonta > Octodonta nipae. The sequence continues at coordinate 15,506,793 of CM067222.1, forward strand.
TTAGTACATATAAGATATGGTTTACCCTTGGTCTCGGAACTTGGCAATATTATCTGTTTTCCTTCAAGTGTTTTCACAATTCAATTAGGAAAGACACTTGACAAACGTTAGTAAGTGTTGTTTTGGCAAATTTGGCTAGATTTTATGAAGTGAGTCATTTCGCTCCACAACCACAAACACTTGAATACAATTTCCATTGTTTTTCGTTTCAATCTCTTGTAACCTTGGCAAAAATGTTTTGATTTTGAGATTTGTTGGAAGTATTGCTTATCAGATAATATAATCACCCCTGACACACCTTTATAAATTACAAAAATTTATTACTCAATGCAAAATATATATACATTATGGAAGAATAGTTTAAAAATAAATTCACATTCAAAATATTTACAGTATGTACAATCAGTAAAATTTTTCCATTCACAAAGTTATGATTTTTTAATGTTATTCTTTATCAGCAATACATTTGTGAGGGAAATTAGCTTGTTAACGTTGACGTTCAAGAACTTCATCCTAATTTAGATAACTTTGTTTATTAATATTATTTTTGTATTCAACAAATGGTGATGACATAATACGAGGATGAATCAAATATGAACCGGACTTTTGTTTTAAAAATTTTATTGGTACGATCAATACAAATTTTAATACATATTATTTTTCTACATAGTCTCCTCTCTTATGTATACATTTTGCCCACCGAATCGGAAATTTTTTAATACCTTTCTCAAACAATGAAATTGGTCGTGTCGATAACCAATTGCGCACAAACGTTTCTACACCTTCGTTGTCCTCAAAGTGGTGGCCTCCCAGTTCTTCTTTAAGTGGCCCAAACATGTGGTAGTCACATGGCGACAAATCAGGACTGTAAGGCGGGTGTTCAAGGGTCTCCCAATGCATTTTGTTCAATTTTTCTTGAGTAAATGCAGCTGTATGTGGCCGAGCGTTGTCATGCAACAGAATCACACTTTCGGATAGACATATCCCGCCCACTTTTGGAGTGGTTAGCAGTAATACTCAGCATTAATTGTACGGCGTTCGTGCAGAAAATCGATCAGCAGTACGCCTTCAATCAACTCACGGATTGCGTAGATGTTCGCCTCATTGATGCTTGTCGTGGGACGGCGTGCATGAGGCTCATTTTCCACTGTCTCTCGGCCATCTGAAAACTTTTTGTGCCAGTCGTACACTTGAGTCCTTGAAAGTGTTTCATTGCCGAACTGTGAAGATAGTCGACGCAAAATTTCAGACGGTCTAACGCCCTCCCGCGCCAAAAATTTGATAACAACACGTTGCGCAACAGACGTATGCACCTCTTGCTCTGACATGATGCTACTAACAGCGCATCGACTACGCCTCGCCAAACCGACGAACTCCCCTCTTCTTAACATCCCTACCTAACATATATCGAGACGTCACGCCACTCGAATAACCTACAGGGTGGGAAACAGAAAAGTCCTGTTCATATTTGATTCACCCTCGTAGCTATAAAAACTAATCGCAAGTTCGCAGCTGTTCGTTAGGTATCTACAAAAAGTCAGAAATCCTAACAATATAAAGGGAAAATCATGTAGAAATTAATGACCCATCTATCAAGTACATTTTTGAACTAGAAGCGAAGTACTTCTAAAATCCTGTATTGTTTACATTATTTACTTCATTAAAATTGAGTTTGTCTTGCCACTACACTAAGAAAATAAATTGACGATATTTCGGTAGCGTCACGTCTGCCGTCATGGATTTCTGTTGTTCAATTCATAATTAACCAAAATGTTAAAAGAAAGGCAAAGGTACGGTCAAGTTTACGGTACAAGGTATCCCACGTTTATTGAAAAAATGTAACCAAACGCGTCAAAGCCGGTGCACCAATGTACCTAGCAGTTGTTATGGAATAGTTGGGGTCTGAAGTATTGGAGTTGGCGGGTAGTGCTGCAACGAGATAACAAGAAGATCAGTATTATTACCAGATATCTTACAACTAGTGATGGGATTCTCGAACAATACCAAGAATCGACCAGTATTCGAGTTCTCGAGATGCCTCGAGAACTTTCGGGAAGTATTCGATATCTGACGGTTCTCGCCAAAACATGTTGGTGTTCGGAATTCGTATACTTACTTATTACGGCAACGTAGACTGGTATATACTGAAAGGTCTCGCGTTCTAAGTTCTCGATTCTCGGTTCTCGCCAAAACTAAGTTCTCAGTTCTCATCTTCAGCACTGGGTCAAAGATCATACAAACAGAACACTCGGTGATAGATGCTTGTCAGTGTTGTGTGTTGTTTTGTCACGATATCAGATTGTTATCTCCCTTGTTTAATATTCCGTGCTCGTCGGCACTTCTTTAAAGATGCTGACATTACGGAGAAATATTACTACTATGGATAAGTCTATTAAATAAACAAATAATTTTAGAAGTCAACTAATATAATAAAGTCAGCTAAAACATTTCAAAACAAATAGAACTGAAAATTCTAAAATAAAAACTTAGTGTCAGTTAGATAGTAAATAATATGAAGTAAAAAGACTAATATATGTATATAGGGTAAATAAAATAATAACAAAAACTTTGAAAACAAACACAACTATAAATTTTAAACAAAAAAATAATATATGAATATACAGGGTAGAAATAAATTATTTAAACAACATTACAAGCATATCAATTTTTTCTAAAATAAAAACAAAATATTAATAGAAACTTTGAATACAAACATAACTATAATTTCTAAAATGTAGGTACCTACCTACCTACGGAATGATACGAACTAACATCAAGCTACTTTAATATTACTTACAGAAGCTATTTAAAACTATTAAAGCAGCTAAATTTTTGTGTGACAAACGATTTCTTCTTGCCTTAAACAGACGAATTATGCGGCTCTCTGTTCTGCTAAGATTTTGAGACCGGTTCTCAGGACTCGAGAAAGTTCTCGATTCCTAGAACTTCTCGAGTACAGAGTTCCCGATTCTTAAAAGTATTCGATTCTACCCGTCACTACTTGTTGTTGTAACTTGCCAACAGAAACTACGAAGAATTGTATCCGTTGTTTTCTGGTGTAACAATTGCCCAGTGTGGTGTTATGCTCGAAATTCAAGCATTTAGATGTCCAAAGAAAAGCGAAAAAAAAAACATTAAATCGATTAATACGCCCATATGGTTCGAGAAGAATTCGAACATACATGTTGGGAACAAATGTGACTGCACCTTATCAACTACTGTTATTCGTAGTGAGGAATTTAATAGAATAATACACATAAACAAATAGAGAATTACAGAGAAAACTCCAAGCTGTTTTTGTTTTAAAATATAAAACATAAATAAACAAAAGTTATCTAAACGTCATGTCTAAACTGTACTTTTTTATACTCAACCCCAGTTCCTTCCTTGAAATTGATTTATGTCATAGTTTTTGAAGCTCAAAACCAAATGAACTTAAGTAAATATTCCGCGATGGGATATGATAGCATAAATAGCTTTGAATGTGAAACTTTACTAGCAGTTAAATATTCATCGTCCATTTATTAAACATATAGAAATGAACAGCATACAACTACATAACATCGGAGTAAAATAATTCAAAATATAACGTATCCTAGTATTTCGGAAAAAAAAAATAACAGGCCCCGAATTCATAAACAAGGGGTTGGGTATCTTGATGGATGAGAACAAAAGTCAACAATAAAATGTATTCCTCTCTTCAGAGGGGTAAACCTAATGCAATTACTTGGGGTCCTATAACTGTCAACAATGTTCAATACTACATACCAAAAGGAAATAGAAGTGCACTAGAAACAACTTGATCAAGTCCAAAAAATTACAAGGATTCACGGTATAGATGAGGATAATAGAGGAAGATTTAGAAATTTCACCAAAAAAGTTGTTATGATGTATAGTACCCATACTAATCTCTGAATTCTAAGTTAACATTTTAAAGGAGGCCCAAGATCTAAAATCGCTCAAAGACAAGCCAACAAGAATGATATGCGGAAACCATTTCAATAAATAACTGAATGTACATATATGTTATTTAAATCATATCATTTCACAATGTAGCAAATTATATCAAGAATCAATTTTGTACTACTATCTTGCTATGGGAAACTGTGGAACCTTTGGCGTGTTACAGACGTATAAACACACAACGTTTTGTACCTTAACACCGAACCTTTACTTTTCCACTCAACGCACGTTCAGGAGTAAACCAAAACTGAAAACTTTCCGGTTTTGGTTTACTCCTGATTATGACAGCTTCAATGTTGAAATATGCGTTGAGTAGAAAAAGAAATGTTTGGTATTCTGACAATTTTTTACACAATGCCTTCGGGAAGGTTGTGATAATAATATATTAATCAAAAAATTAAATTCACATTAAATACAGAATATTTAATATAAAAGTTACGACAACGCGTCCGAAAAATCAATACTGATCTATTACATAGACTATTTTACCAGTAAACAATAAAACGCTTGCATGCCACTTCCAGAAGTACATGCTCTAAGTATGTAACAGTATTTAACGATCGGTCCCTCTATATATAATTACTCAAAGTTTTGACGGTCTGGCGGCAGCACTGTCAGTTGTTTGGGTTGATAGTATGGACGTAAATAATGAATTTTCATTATATTTTATTTATAAATGAACCAATATTATAAATTAATATTAGCATTCTGCACCGAAGGTCGTCAGTAGCTACTAAATAAAACAAAAGTGAAGAAAATTGGTTGAGAGACAGAGGAGAAAATGGTACCTAATCATTTTGTCTTTGCCTATTTATATATAGATACTAAAACAATTAAAATAAATAAATTGTTAAACAGTGAAGGAGACAGCCAAAAGATGCCATAACAACAACGGGAGGAGAGTGGACAAGAGACGAATCACCCCACGAAAGAAGAAATAGAACAAAAGATTACAAGGCTAAAAAGCAACAAAAGCTCGGGGGGAACAGGAATAACAGCAGAAATGTTAAAGGAGGAGCATGAGCAATTAAGCGAATGGGTACATGGGCTTATTAAGAGAATATGGGAAACAGAAAAGATGCCTAAGGATTGGACAAAAGCAATCATATGTCCTATTCATAAGAAAGGAGACAAATTGGAATGTGTTAACTATAGAGGCATAGCACTATTGAAGACATGCTACAAGGTACTGGCGCAATGCATTACAAGCAAACTGGGAGAGTACGCAGAAGGAGAAATAGGCGAGTATCAGGCCGGCTTCAGACGTAATAGATCTGTAACTGACCATATTTTCACACTAAAAGAAATTCAAAACAGCTGCTATGATTACAAAATCTCGCTGTACGTCGTATTTGTGGATTTTAGACAGGCTTACGACCGAATCAGCAGAAAACAGATATATAGTGCAATGAGAGAGCTGCGAATACCAAGCAAGATTATCAACCTCACATTAATGACACTAGAACAGACTATAAACGAAGTTTCATGGAAGGGCCAAAGTCAGATACTTTCGAAGTGGAGCAGGGACTCAGACAAGGGGACTCCAAATCATCAACCCTATTCAACTTGATACTCGAAATAATTATAAGAAGAAGTGTGGTTAAAACAGAAAAAACAATATTCAAGAACGAGCATCAATGCCTAGCCTTTGCGAATGACGTAACAATAATTGCAAAAAATAAGAACGAATTAATAAGGGTGATAGGAAGAACAGGAACGGAGGCGAAGATGTTTGGGTTAGAAATAAATCAAGAGAAAACAGCATACATGGTAATGGGAGCGATGGAGAGTAATGCTGAGACAGAATTAAGGGCAGAAATAGGATAGGGACAAATATATAGATTTAAGAGGGTGAGACATTGTACATATTTGGGGGTCAAAGTCGAAGAAAATGGAAGAGAAGATGCAGAGATTGAGGCAAGGATAGCAAAAGGAAGCATGAAGTATGGAATGCTGAGGGTTTTGATGAAATCTAAGTTAGTCTCGAGAAAAACCAAAGAAAGAGTATATAGAAAAGTAATTCGAGCGACAGTTACATATGGAAGTGAAGCATAGGTACTTAACAAAACAGACGAAGAAAGGATCGAACGATGAGAATATGTTAAGGAACATTTACGGAGGCATAAGAACGGAAAGTGGGTGGAGGGAAAGAAAAAATAAAGAACTTGAGAACTTATATGGTGGACCCAAAATATCTACTTTTGTAAGAGCCCAAAGACTCAGATGGCTGGGACACGTAGAGCGAATGGCGAGAGACAGGATGCCTAAAATAATCATAAACCGAAAACCCATAAAAGTGAAAAGAAAAGGACGACCTCGGAAAAAATGGCTGGACAATGTAACAGAAGATCTACGGAAAATGGGTATAGAGCAATTGAAAGACATGGTTGTCAATGGAGACAAATGGCGGCGTGTAATTAAGGAATCACTGTATATATTGTAATTGTATATTGTAATTACCACATAAAGTGTAATCCACGCCCTAGGTTTTCAGGGCCTGTTGTGCGTTATAAATAAATAAAAAAATTATTTCTTAAATCCACAATCACGCATAGAAGAAACTAACTATAGGTAGTGTGATTTTCACAAAGTTAGGAAAGACAAGAACGAGACATGTAGGTTTAATACGACCTGGTGGTAGAAGTTTTTTGCTTTACAAGTTTAACAGAAGGAAGAAAATTACTTGATTTTAACAAAAGTCCAATGTTCAGAACTGAAAACTAGTCGATGTAAGGATCATGCCTGATAGTTGATGGACGTTTCGGATATTGAAGTGCATTATTGCTTTAGCTCCATCAATGTTTATAAAGTACAATTGCAAATGACATATCAACTTAACAAAAAATAAAGATTACAGTATTCCAACATCAAATATAACTTGTTTTTCTTTTCCATTAGGATCCCTCATGAGACTAAATCACTATAAAATCATTCTAGCACAAAACTCAAAAGCAAACTGATTACAAATGTTTCCTGTGGACCACGTTGCAAAACTCTCAAATTGGCTAGACTAGAATATTTACTGAAATTTAGGTATTATACATTATTTCCATGTTTGGTGATCACTTTCCTTTTATGAAATCGTAAGAAAATGGAGTTACATCAAATCAGAGACTGTGCTATCGGTGACAAAACTGATGCTAAAAGGTAACATTTATGATTACATTCTGTTTTAATTTAGTAAAATTTAGAAAAATTTGCAACAATTATTTGTTTAACAAAATTACTGTCCACCAGTGTGACTGAATAAATTTGTACATATATATATATATATATATATATATATATATATATATATATATATATATATATATAGTATCTCATACACAATACTTAGAAAATCACTTAAGCAATAATACAATGTAAAGTATCCCGTAAGAGAGAGATGAACTCTCTGTACATAGGAGCTAGGAGAATACAAATAAAATAATTAAAGAAGATTTATTTCTAATGAGCACCAAAAGGTTACATTAGACAAATGATACTCTCCTATTGAGGCGAACATGTCGCAATGATCCTACTTGCTATTTACAATACTTAAGTACATAATTACGTTATATCAGTAATAACATATACTTATACATAAACACATCCAAAATACACACATACTGTCTTACGTTATATACTCACATATACCGCTATACAAATATTCTTCTACATTTATATCTATAGTGTTCGAATTAATTTTTACCTATTTCTTATAATTTATGGACTTGAGCTATCTAGCTTTTTTATCATGTGTTTTCTACAATTCACAGCTTTAACATTGTTGTCTACTTTATTGAAATATTTAATGGCTTGGTATTAGAATTCTGTATATATTGTTTTTTACTTAAAGGAATTTGATCTACCGTTAGATTATCTATTTTGGCTCTTTTTAGTAACTTGTTTTGTATATTGACTAGTACATCAATCACTTTATTGTACGCTCCTCCCCAAGCTAGTATCCCATATGTTGCAATGCTATGTATGAAATAGTGCATAGTAAATCCTTAGTAATGTTTTTGCATGCCTAAATTCACTACAGTTTTTGAATATGAAGATTAAATATTTAGATTTGCTAACTACATGCCCTATGTGTCTTTCCCACTTAAGGTGTCTGTTGAAATATACACTCAAGTACTTGCATGTGTCTACTCTTTTCAACTCTTGGCCATCTATGTTTATTTCTAAATTTTCTGGTATGCTATCTACGTAGCTTCCGAAGGTTATATAAACTGTTTTATTCAGGTTCAATGATAACCGGTTACTACGGAGCCATTTACTGATTATTTTGATGTAGTTCTGCATAATGAGTTGGGTCTCGCTCTAAGAATTACCCCTGCTTATTACTACAGTATCATTTGCATAAGAGAATGTGGAATTATTGTGTGAACTAAATAGCAGCTCATTTATGTATAGGAGAAAGAGTAATGATCCTAGTATAGTGCCTTGTGGTACTCCAGTAGCTCATTTATCTTTTCTGCTTTTGTAGGTAGTAAAACTTACAAACTGATGCCTATCTGTCAAATAACTTTTTTATGAGATTTAGAGTAATTCCTCTAACTAGCTGTCGCCCAGTGGTCGAAATTCGACCAATTATGTCAAAATCTCTGGCAGGTCAAATAACATGAAAATTTTATCGTGACATTCTATCCTAGGACTTTAGGGAGAACAGCAATTACACGGAACGGATCCAGATTCGGAACCTCTGTGTGATAGTTTCCTCAAAAATCCTAGATGTCGGTCTTACATCTCGCTTCTACAAATAAGTAACGAAATTCAAGTTTTTTTCAGATATAATTCATAGAACTTTATTTGTGTTCAAATTCGTAATTCTTAATTTAATATGACAACAATTCAACTGCTAATGGGCCAATGGGCCACCCTACATATTTATTTTTTTTAACACCCCTGTATAGCTATAATTGCACTCAATTCTCTAACATTTATTAAAATCCTCATTATAATAATTTCATCTCATTATATATTTCCACCACCCTGTATATGCAACTGCTTATAGACTACGCATAATATTTTTTAACATTTTTCAACCACCGGGTAAACCATTCTGTATATGCCACTTCCTATGACCCACCATATTTAAACTTTTTGTTTATGAAATTTTTAATTATCTTCTGTAACTATAATTCTACTCCGACCTATATTTCAATCATCATATATATGGAACTCTTCGTGGTCTACTCTATAAATCAATTCCTATTCTAACATTTTTTATCACCATCCTGTATATCTATAATTCCTCTTACCCTACATTTAATCTTAACTATATACACAACTGCTTATGGGTTACGAAATGTTGCATTTCCATTTCCGCCACCCTGTATATGCATCTATGTATAACATTTTTTGCACCACCCTGTATAACTGTAATTTTACTGCACCTTCTATTCCAAGAACCCTGTAAATTCAACCGCTAATGGGCTTCCCTATATAATTATTTTATTAGTTATAATTGCACTCTACTCTATATTTTAAACACCCTAAATATGCAACTGCTTATGTGCCACCCATTAAAAAAATATTTCTAACATATCTGGAATCGCCCTGTATAATTATGATATTCAACGATTACTTTACCCACTAAACAATAACAACGCTTGCATGCCACCTCCAGAAGTACATGCTCTAAGTATATAATAGCATTGGTCTGTCTATATATAATTACTCAATGGTTTGAGTCTGGTGGCAGCGGCACGCGGCACATTCATTTGTTTGGCATTGACATTATTGACGTAAATAATGAATTTTTATTATATTTTATTTAATGAATGAACCAATATTATAAATTAAGATTAGCATTCTGCACTGAAGGTCGTCAATAGCTACTAAACAAAACAAAAATGAAGAAAATCGGTTGAGAAACACAGGAGAAAATGGTACCTAATCGTTTTGTCTTAGCCTATTTATATATAGATATTTAGCTTTTCCAATAATATCTCATGATTAACCGTATTAAAAGCCTTCTTCAAATCAAGGAAAGTTGCTATGACAGGTTCTGTCTTTTCTATGTTATCGGTAATTAACTGGTGAACTAGGCAGATGGCATCTTTTGTGCCTTTTTTTAACCCCTATTGTTTATCCGAGATTATGTTGCAGTTTGTTACAAAGTGAAGAATCCTTTTATACAATATTTTTTCAGAGACTTTAGACAATGACTATATTTTATTATAATTTGCCTATAAATAAAAAATATATAATTATTGTTTAATCAAAACACTAAAATCAGTTACAGATGTATAATTGATACTAAAACTCACAGATTATTAAAACTCCTCCCATAATTGGATTTGTATGATAAATATCTTGACACAATTAATTTAAATTTAATGATAGGCAACATTGAAGTAGATAATAATAAATGGACACAAGGTTACACAATTTGGTCAGATGTATAAAAATGATAAGAAAATTAGGTTTTTCTAAGAGCAACGCTTGATTAATTCGCGAAAAATTATCATCATACAAGGAAGACGAGTATTAGTCGATTTGACGTAGTCTGACTGAAATTTATGGACCTTGTGAAAACTGAAATTCACGAAGGTTAAAGTTTAATTTTACGATATCCCAGCTTATGTAAAACCGTCGCAAAAACAATTCAGAGAGATGGATAATCTCGAACAGGAAATGACATCAACTTTTTTGATGCAATAAAAATGGAACGGATTTCAAGCAGGAATTTTCCTTAGTAGCACTAATTTCGACGCGTCGCGACGGCCCGGAATTCAATCTCTAATATGAATTCAATCTCTAATATATTTTAAATGACTGCAGACGATCAATCTTATTCTCATTAACGCTTGAATAGAATTATCAGATATTATCGTTTACTTGTGACCTTCGAGTAGATAACTCTGGAGCATAAAAAATATTCGCAATTTATGTAATTTTCTTGTAATAGATGTATTTTTTGATTTGTTTTGTTTTTTTTGGTTTTTTAAATTTTTGATATTTACAATATTTCTGGCATTTAAATATTTTTCATTTCATAACATCATTTTTTATGTATATAGAATTTGTAGAGGCTGGTATGTTTCAGATGTTTAAGTATATGAGATTTTTTTCAGTTTTTGCTAACTTTGGCGTTATTGTAATGTAAACACTATACCTCTCTGGTTACTGCCACTGCTGCTGCCACTCCTGGATACTCGTCAAAAGAGCGCTTGTTGTACGGAAGTCAAAGGACACTGGCAGTGCAAGCGAAAGCGAGTGTTTACATTCAGCCAGTGCTCGATTTTGGATTTTAGTTATACTATGAAAATCCATACTTTTATTAATCAAAATACTTACTCTCCAAGGAAATGTAATACTCTACAAAAAAGTTCTTAATATTATAAATATTCGACGTTGTAATTAAATTCAAAATTACTTTTGAATAACGAATACTATAAAAGCAATAAATTTGATAAAAAATGTTAAGAAATGTCTTTTGTAGAGTATTAATTTTTTTTACTTTGACCAATAAAAATATTGATATTTATGGTAGTTTCAAAAATTCAATATCGAAACAAAAAATTGAAAAAACAAATCAATTACAAGAAAACTTATGTCAATTTACTGTTTTGGGTAACGAAACGTGATTAATATTAAAAAAACTATAGTCGTAACGAAACATCTTAATTTCACAATATATTTTTAGGGTTCCGTATATACAATATACGGATACCCTTATAATATCACTCAGGAATTCTGCCTCTGTCACATCACAGCCATTTTCTCCTAAATTACTGGACGGAAGAGGTTGAAATTTGGTAGTAATGTATAGTTTGGTGACCCGATCAGGAGTACATATCGTAAAAGAAAAACAATTGATTTTAGGGGTACTTCTGGGGAGAAAAACTAAAAAAATCGACCGTTACCCCCCTTGATTTCTGAAACTACTGAGCCTAAAATTTTGAAAAAAATAGGAAATATAGAGCGTTGCCCGAACTTTACACGAAAATTAAGAAGAAACCATTAATGTTAATTTTGGGGGGCAAATTATAGAATTAAATAAAAATTTAAAAATAAAAAAAATTTCAAACGCATCATGTAATATATCAAATGAAAGGTCTCATTCTGAGGAACACAAATTTACAGAGCCTCAAAACTCAGACAGTAGATTATAAAAGGCATTTCTGAAAGTTTATTAGTAAAATAAAACTCTAATGTTACTTTTTGGGGGCCAAATTAGAAAATTAATACATATGTATTGTGATAAAAATCAAGCGAATCCTAAAGCAGATAAAATAAAAAGTCTATGTGTGGAAAATCAAAGTGCATATTTTTTATAAATTTAAAACGCTCCCTTTAAAAGATATAAGGGTAAGTATAAGAAAATGCACTCATTCTCTGCTTGTCTGAAACTGGAATATTCGAATCTTGAAGGTGGTACGGAACCCTAAGTATGCGAGTCCAACTCGCACTTGACCAAATTATTTTTAATATGGACCTGTACGTTTTTGTTACAATATCGGAAAGGCAGTGAAAGACATACATTGTTATATGTTAATTTTTATACAACATTTTGGGAGAAAGAAATAATCATTATATTAAAAAAATGTAGTAAGTTCCTGCTAATAACCTAAATAGTATAATGAAATTTTTTTCCGTGAGAATAATTCTCTTCTACAATGTCGATTATCCAAAGACGATTTTAGTATTAGATTTTGCACAAAAAAAATAAACTAAATGTTTGACCTTATTTAAATTTTTTTATTGTTTAATAAAAATATATCCATTGATAAAAAATGCTGAAATTTGTGGCAAATGCCTAGAGTTGTTCCTTTGTAGATATCATATATTTAAATCACCTGGACTATAAACCATCGATGAACGGACCGGAGCCAGACCAGAAAACAATTTTGTTCAGCATTTATTTATATTACCTGGACTATAAACGCTCAATGAACGGGTCAGTCCTTTGGCTGCCGCTCAAAAACCGCTCTTTTGAGGAACACTTAGCAGTGCGAGTAGCAGTCGCAACATTAGAAGTATGGTGTTAATATACTGCTCTTCTTGCTTATTTGCCTACTTCCCGGTCCACTTCGGCATAATGTAGACGATGTTTCAACTCCATTTCGGCAATACTTCCAGCAACTTGTGGGCAGTTCGCGCAGCAGTGGTTGGGGCATAATGTAAACGAACTATTACACTTTAGGCATTTTTGAACAACGCAGCATTTTAAAAGATTGTCACCTAACATTTTGCTGCGAAAAGAGTTTGAAGATAAACTTTTCTCAAAAAAATAAATAGTACATCTTTGATTTGACAGCTTCTAAAGTATCCAATTTCAAAAATGCCAGATTGGTTAAAAAGTATATATTTTTAGCGTAAGAATATTGTTTTCAAATTTTAAAATATCCTATCATTTGGTCATTTAAAAAAACAACAAAAGTATTAAAAAGGTAAAAACTGTATGTAACAACTATCTGGACAGCCAAAATTTTGATGTGTCATGTTGTTAAAAATATTGAATATGTCAAAAATGCCAATAATGTGGAATGCACTCTTATACTGTAAACTTTTGGCAAATGTTCGTTTTTAGATAAACAGCTGAAGAAATAAATGAATTCAAAATACCAGCTATAATTAATCTCTCCACATCAGCATATTTATCACAACACTTATAAATCCTGCTGTTATAATTAATGCAAAACAAAACCTCGGCGAGATATGAAAGTTTTTATTACTGCGATTGTTATCGTCGTGATCATTTAAACTTTATAAGTAGTGAAAGTATATAACCAAATAGAGACTTACCGAAAAATTCTCTGAAATAATAATAATTTCTTTGGGGCTACTAAATATATTTCTTGGAACAATATAAGAGATTTTCTGGAACAATTTAAAGACACCATTCAATGTATTAACATATCTTTCAGAGAAATGGTTTTTTCTAGAGCATTTTTATAAGTTGGTATTAGTTTGATCCTCTGGAGAGATTTATGGCGGATTTAGGTTATCGGCAACCTTTGGACTGTAGGTGCCAATGTGTAACTTTTGATAAAATCCAACAGACGTAAGTCTGCTTTATTATGTGTATATTATTAATTAGAGGGATATAAGGTTATCCTTCTGAAATACAAAATTAACTGTACTAATCGGCAGCATGTGTTTAATCAGTTGGTAGATAATGTCGATCAGAGGTATATAGGGTGTTTCAAAACAAATGCAAAAAACTTTAAGGCTCGACTTCTTGTTAAAAATGTACGGTAGTTTGTTGCATAAACGTTAGGTCAAAATTCATCATGGAGACATATAGACATTCATAGATTGTGGTAAAACATTTGTTTTATTTTTTATCTTAAAAACAAAAATTGGTAGGATATTGAAATTATATCGGAGTTACTTTTATGTTTTTTTGGGGAATAACATCACAATAGAAATAAAACAAACGTTTCAAAGTCTATTCTGACTTCGTTCTCAATGGCTTTATATTTATTGATGTGATTGCAAAATGAAAATTTGATTTATCATTTTGGCGCGGGAGGACGTTAGACCGTCTGAAATTTTGCGTCGACTATCTGCACAGTTCGGCAATGAAACACTTTCAAAGACCCAAGTGTACGACTGGCACAAAAAGTTTTCAGATGGCCGAGAGACAGTGGAATGACCCGTCTTTCTGCAGGGAAAATTCTCGCAACAGTTTTTTGAGATTCGAAAGGCGTACTGCTGATCGATTTTCTGCACGAACGCCGTACAATTAATGCTGAGTATTACTGCGAACTACTCCAACAAGTGAAACTTGCCTATCGGCAAAAGAGGGATATGTCTTTGCGAAGTGTGATTCTGTTACATGACAACGCTCGGCCACATACATCTGCATTGACTCAAGGAAAATTGAACAAAATGCTTTGGGAAACCCCTGAACACCCGCCTTACAGTCCAGATTTGTCGCCATATGTTTGGGTCACTTAAAGAAGAACTGCGAGGCCACCACTTTGAGGGCAACGAAGGTGTAGAAACGTTTGTGCGCAATTGGTTATCGACACGACCAGTTTCATTCTTTGAGAAAGGTATTAAAAAACTTCCGATTCGGTGGGAAAAATGTATACATAAGAGAGGATACTATGTAGAAAAATAATATGCATTAAAATTTGTATTGATCGTACCAATAAAATTTTTAAAACAAAAGTGCGATTCATATTTCATTCACCCTCGTAATATGGTTGAATTTTGAAATTGTATGTTATGACCAAGGTCTCAGGCATGTTCACAATTTTTGACTTTTGGCACTATCGTTTCCTTGTTTAAGTTTTGTGTTCATATATTCGAGCATTTATAGGTCTAGAGGTTTCTCCAATATAAAATGTGTTACATTAGCAAAGAATATTGTATATGCAATTTTTTGTGAGGTCCAAATATTTTAGGGTCTAAATCAGACCGCGTTTTTAATGTTTGTAACATTTATTCAAAAAGTTACAAACTTTATAGCATAATGCTCCAACAACGCAAACCTAGACATAAACCAGGATGAAGTTACAAATTGTTATTGTTGTTAAGTCTGCTAGATTAATTAAAACATTTCTCACTGTGAAATTTCAAAATTTTACTTTTAGAGAGAGGCAAATAGTAAATCAATGCTATCAGACAACTAGAAATTATAAAATAAAGACCTGGTTAATATAAAAATGACAAGCAATACAGAAACAAATCATTTTTGACAAATCAAACTAAGTTATAGAAAGACAGATAGATTTAATAAAATAATTTAACAAGCGGATAATTGTTGGTACTCGCTTGAAACAAAACTGGAATTATTCCAAAATGTTATGAAACTATAATTCTGAATAAAGGCTTATCATTTTATAAATTATAAATGAAGGCAAACCAAACGTTATAAGCTAATCTGTTACTAAGATACTTAGTTAAACATAATAAAATTTTACAATATTGACTTTAAACAGGTTACAGTTACGATGACTCCTCATATGATTGTGGGAAAGCCCAACACCCACGATGAAAATGAAAATTTGTTTCCGACAGTGAGTTTAATACTTTATTGTAAATCATTGGAAACAAACAAATTTGTTTCATCGACAACAAAGGTAGAGAATGGTTCTCTAATTCATATAAAAAATAAGAGGTGGCATGTTGGTGGAATTAAAATACAATGATCCCAAAGTTTTACGCATGTTAATCCGTTCTGTAAAGAATCAGAGATAAGGAAACACGGTTGAATTTCAGAATTTAATCCAAGGAAATAAAGCGACATGGGTTAAAATGAATACAAGATTCTGCGGTACTCTTTTCAAAATGTAACTTTTTTCGAATTTTGTTACACTGTTACATCACTTTAGATTTCCTGTTGAGGGGCTTGTTGGTCTTGAATACATATTGATTCTAATAGTTCGGCTGCTTGTTTTATCTACCAATTTAAGTTTAGTATGTCATATTGTTCATATATGGACTTGTGTCTGTTTGTGTTAGATCTTCTGTTGGTCTTAGTGTTCACTTTTACCAATCTCAACCTGTATGTGATTTTCCTTGTATCTGCCTTCTATGTATTTAATATACTAAGGATTTAGTCGGTGGTGAATTAGGCAAACTTGTTACAACATCAGGAAACTTTATCCACTGCTATAAAAATCGAATATTAGCCTCTTTTTCGGGTGGCTAGCATAAAAGTAAAAAATAATTTGGTCAAGTGGATATTGGACTCTTATGCTAACGGTTCCTTACCACTTTCAAAATTCTATGTTCCAGTTTCAGACAAGCAGAGAATGAGTGCATTTTCGTATCTATACTTTTAACGGAAGCCTTTTAAATTTATAAAAAATATACCTTTTTATTTCCCAAACATAGACTTTTTATGTTATATGCTATATGATTCGCTTGATTTTTATAAAAATATGTATTTAATTTTCTAATATGGCCCCCAAAATTAACATTAGAGTATTATTTTACTAATAAACTTTCAGAGAAGCCTTTTATAATCTTTCAATAATTAAACTACGAAATCTTTTAGACAAATTATTTAAAAATACAAATAAAATATATTTCTAAAAATTTTAGATAGTGTAGTTAAGTCAATGTTTAATATTTTTGTTAATATCTTTTAAATAAATTATTTAAAATTATGATATATTTGTAATTCATATAATGAGCATTTTATTTGATATATTACATGATGCGTTTGAAAATAAATTTTATTTTTATTTTCCATTTAATTTTATAATTTGTCTCCAAATTTATTATTAGCGTTTTCTACTAATTTTCTTATAAATTTTAAGTGAGCCCCAGTACACCTAATTATTTTCGAAATTTTAGGTAGTACGGTTCCGGAAATAAAACGGGAAATGGGAATTTTTTATATATTTTTTGTTAATATCTTGTAAACAATTAATTTTAAAAATATGAAAAATATATATTTGTATTCCTCATAATGAACCCTTTCATTTGATGATGCGTTAAAAATATTTTTTATTCTCCGTTTAGTTCTTTAATTTGCCCCCCAAAATTAATATTAGGGATTTCTTCGCATTTTTCCTGTAAACAAAAATTCTAGGTCTTACAGTTTGGAGATTAAAGGGGAGAATCGGTAATTGTTTTTAACTATTTTTATTAATATATTTTAAAATATTCATTATAAAAATATGAAAAAATATATTTATATTCGTTTGTATATATTTTTTATATTCCCTTTGATTTGGTATATTACATGATGCGTTAGAGATAATTTTAATTTTATGTTATTCATTTAATGCTGTAATTTGCCCCCTAAAACTAATATTACGGGTTTTCGAGTATATTTCAGGCGAGATCCGATATCCCTAATTTTTTAAAATTTTTCTGGAGATAAATGGATGGGTATGGGAAAATTATTTTATATTTTTGTCAATATCTTAAAAAATATATATTAGAAAATATAAGAAAAATATATTTTGTATTTGTCATAATGAGCCCTTTGATTTAATATATTAGTTGATGCTTTAGAAACAATTTTAATTTTATAGTGTCCATTTAATTCTGTAATTGACCCTCCAAAATTAATAGTAGAGGTTTCTCCTTATTTTTCCGATAACACTCAGATGAGGCCCTTCTTATAGTTTTGGAGATAAGTGGGGGAACGGTCGACCCTGATCGGGTCACCAAACCATACATTGGTTGGTACCAAATTTCGAAATTTTCGGTCCAGTATTTTAGGAGAAAATTGCTGTGATGTGAAAGAAGTGATATTATAAGGGTATCCTTATATTGTACATATAAACGGAACCCCAATATATAATAGTATGATTAGACGGCAAAATTCACGAGTCTGACACGTCAAAATTTTTCATTTAATGAGAAAAAGTTTTGGTGACAAATAGTTTTAGGACTAAAAGGTATATTGAAATGAAACAAATCATTTAACTGAAATGTTGACTGTCCAAGAATTTTAGATTTTTGCTTGCCTCATAATAAAGTGATGAAATTCTAAAATTTAAATACTTCAGTTGCTAAGACATTTGTAACAGAGCTGAGTAGTGCAAAATATTAAATCTTTCAATGCACACATTAGTTACTGTGCTGGGTGTCCCATTTTAAGAATCTCACCGGAATGTCTCCAAAAGAGATTCGTTCTATAAAAAAGGCGGGATGTATAAAAAAATGACACTTTTTCCAGTATATTAAAAAAAACTGCCCATGGCCTGCTGCCTCATTTTTAGGGACCTCGTCACACTTATAAAGACACCAAGTTTCAAATTGCTATTTTTCAGTTATATTTTAGTAAGTGGGATCGTTAACTATATACCCTGCTCGTGCTTGTGCTCATATAATTCTAGAAAGTTTATTTTTTGTTTTTTAATCATTTAATAAAGTTCAATTTTCATATTCCGCCAAAAATTTAATAGTATCCAAAAAAAGAGTATATCTATACCATTATTTTGTGCTTCATTATTTGTTTATTAATTTGTAGAATTTCTCGTGAAACAGTTTTAGTAGGGAACACTAAAAGTATAGTATATGTTAATGTTAAAAGTTAAAGTACTAACTAAATATATTGACGTTTTTATTTAATAATCAAATGTATGCTTATTCTTAGGTAAAGTTTTAATCATAGACATCGAAATAAAATTCCACCATCTTAACGATCTTTCCATGTCTACCAGTATTTCTGCTTAATTTAAGAAGGGAAAAAAGGGGCAGAACATCCAATTTTCTTTGTCATTCTACGATTTATAGCCGGTTCCAAAACTAAAATTTAGAATATTTATATCCATTAAAACCATAGTCTGATAAAAACATATTAATGGCCTTAACTTGATCAGATGAATATATTCCTAGTTTACGTACTTCGTACTTGAAAATAATCTGTTTCAGCAAATAAACCTCAGAAAATATGTTTTTACCTTATTGTATTTTATCTTTGCGGTTGATGCACATTTTTAAAACGATAACATTTACTGATTTTTTACGTATTATATGATATAATAAATACTTGAGGTGCGTCATATCATGATGAACGTATGTATATATCATATACATTGTTACCATACGACTCCTGTTGTGACCACCTACCCATAAATTTTAGTAAAATAATTTCCTGAAGTATATTTTGCGTAGAAAAATTAATCTGTAATGTATTGATACTAAATGACGTAGTTTGTTACGCAATGTGTGGCCTTTTTTTTAATGTCGTAATAATTAACATATTGTTTCTGTATAAAAACTGTATAACCTATTAGAAATTATGAACCAGATAAAACATATGATATATTTCGGAGATGTTGAGCATCTCAGTACAGTATTGTATTGATTTATTGGATATTGTTCGTTAAGCGTAAATGTAATACATATTTTGAACATTTTTTTGAAGAATATAACTACTTTTGCTACTTTATTATAAACTGTTTACATCCCGATCAATATGAAATAGGTACTTTACTGATAGAAGGCACAATTTAAAAGCATCACGGTAGAAATTAGAAAGGCATGCCAACATGTTCGCTGGAGTATACAGAGGTTAACTAAGAAAGGATATGTTAAGGCTACAAGGTACATAGTTTATGAATAGTTTATATTTCGTAAACAAAAATTATACTGTAGTGAAAGTTGATATATTCTTAAAATCAGCTGTTTTGTCTTAAACACAACAGCTGAGTTAATTCACGTGTACATTTTTTAAAGAATATCGTTCTCATGAAGATGATTTTAATTTAATCACTTTATTAATTTTACGTTGATTCTGTCGTGAAGCGTTATGCTTGACGGGACGAGAAACAAATAATGAAACAAAAATATTTTTAAAATACAAAAATTCTGGCGCAGCATTAGGATTGTTCCTAATTGTCGAGAATTGATTGTGGACTAACCATTGAATTTGGTGATTCAATTGATACTAGCCACTGCTTAGAAAAGTATTTCTTCTACTATCAGTAATCAAAACTGATCTTGAATCTTCTTCGACCAATCGGTTTTCAAAATGTGAAAGAGATCCTTTTACATTTTCAAAACAAACATTCATTCCCGCGGACCTTCCTTTTACAACTTTGTGATTGATGCTTTAGCTCATTTCAATTGACAAACATTTTAATTTTTGTAATTTGTCAAAGTCATATAGAGAGCAACAATTCTCAAAGTGGTATAGAGAGAACACATTTAATTAGTTAGTAATGTAGGTAACCAGGAAAAAATAGTTAGAAATTAATATTCTCCAGAAAGTAAAAACCGCAACTCGACTTGTTGCCTATCTCGGATATTTTTGACAATAACTCAAATAATTCTTCATCTTCACGCTTAAATGAGTTCATTTAATGAACTATTTACTTATTTATTTTTACGAGATACAATCCATGCACATTTACATGATAAATCCTACAAGGCAACAAAGCTAGCTGCTGGTACGAGTATATACTAAATGTAAATTGCAATTTACATTTTCAATACATAATTTAATGCCATTGACAACGAAGTCAGAGATATTGCCTTTTTCAAAATTTTTTGTATATTTTAACAAATTACAATAGTCTAATATATATATTATTTTTTCAAATATTTTAGCAAAGTCTCATACCAATGAAATAGGTCTATGGTTTGAATGAACATGTTTATATTTAGATTTATGTATAGGTATAACTTCGTTTTTTTTTTTAAACATTAAGCCATATAGCTTTTTCAATACAGAAATTTATAAAATTAATACACGACTTTCAGTGGTTAAAGCAACTATCCAATGAGTGTCCCCTAACAATATATAATAGTTGAAGCCTATTATATAATGTATTGAGTGCGAAAATGCATTCATGTATCCAAAAAGCTCCTAGTCTGAGCACCGAGCAGAAAGACGCTCAAACCACTCTCGTTGACACTATCATTTTAAAGACTCTACTTACCGGTTTAGAACTCCGACTAAGCCAAATTATCCGTGCCAGTAATCCGAAGAGAACTTCAACAATCCTATTTTGAGGAACAGAAGATACATAAATCTGTTCCACCTAAGCCATCTTTTCAGGTTAGAAAACCAACTCCACCTAGTAAATGCTTAAATTGTGGGCAACTAGGCCATATCGCTCCGGATTGTCAGTTAAGATAAAAAACAAACCTCAGCCAGTGGCTCAGTAATGTGCTCCGATAAAGCTAAAATAGTCTATTCATGAATGTTATCTACACCACCATTTTTAAGTTTCAATTCTTTAAGGATTTTAATAACTTCAAATCTTTTAGTTGGTGTTTTATCAGAGTTAACAGGTGGTAATTTATTAATGGCATTTGTTGTTTGCTATAATTTATGAGTTAGCAGAGATCCAATATTATAGAAAAATTGATTCATGTCATTAGTAATTTGTTCTTGTTCCATAATTTTGTGATTATTTTCATTGTAAATGTAACTAATATTTTGATTATATATTTACGTTTTTGTCAAGTTTGGTATTTATTATATTCCATAATTTTTTAGGATTTTTAAAATGTCTGTTTCTTTCATGTCTATCATATGATGAATCATGAATGTTTTCGAATTATTTATAACCTTCTCTAAAATTTTTACATTGTTCTTGTATGCAATTTTATTTTGGATATTTTGTGGTTTTGATTTCCAAGTTTTGCTACAACAGATTGATCTGGTAATCCAGCTACTTCTAGGTATATATTTTATGACTATTTTTTTTTTGAATTCTCCATACAAATCGAAAACAGGGTCTCATTTAGACATTGAAACATTTGGAATTTGTGAAATATACAGACTTTCAACCAATTGTGGTGTTATTCAGAATTCGGAAAATGAATTTAAAAAATAGACGAACTGTACCGGACTGATTGCCTTTATCGCCAGATCGGAGCTAAATGGTATTGCGTCAAATGGACTCGGACCATTTGAATAGCTCTGTAATAGGGGCCTTCATGTGGTTAATTAATTAGTCCAGTATATTTCATTATATTTATCGGTTAGAAAAATAAAAATCACGATTTACATAAAGTTTATTTACAAAGTTAGAGTTTCCTCCAACTTATACGTTGGGGGTAGAGGAAATATTTAAATAATACGTCACATATCAGTAAAATGTGTTATTAGAATTTAAAGTTTATTGATATTGTGTGGGTTTTACATTTGGTCTAAAAAATTAATTACAATTTTTCAATCAATGAAAAACGAAATATTTTATATTAGGATATGCATTTAACAAGAAAAACATATTACTCACCTGAACAAAATGAAAACTAATAAAAAATATAATGTGATATATTTTAATGAGGTAGATAGTGTATTGTGATTCATAGTCAGCAAGACATTGAAAATCAATGTAAGCATGACCGATTATAATTTTACACGGTGCTAATTATTGTAATTAAAGGAAATAAAATTGTGTGAACTTGATAATATTTTTCAATTACCTGAATCATTTGTTTGGGAGAAATTTATTGTTGTTCTGATAAAACAACATTTTAAAAATTCATTGATTATTGCTGGAAACCTAGGTGTGCTAACAAGGGATGTAGTAAAAAGAAAGATAAAAGTTGTATAAATTTTGTATGGGAAGACCTCTGGTATTTTTAATGTCTTCAAAAAATGAGGTTTTAAATGCACTTGTATGTTTTTTTTTAAATTTTTTAATGCAGGTTCAGCGATTACTCGAGAGGCCTCAAAAAATTTGGATTGTTTAAATTGAATTCTGTTAAGTGGCGTCTCTAGGTGATCCCATATTTTCATGGACGTAGCCTATATCGTTCTTCAAAATATCGGCAAAATCTTTTCCGATTTTCCTATATAGTGACTTTTGGTGGAGACGTTGTATTAAAATTGGAAATGTCTCTATTTGAAACATATGATATAATAGACTGGAAACAGCTTGAAATTAAATTAAAATCCAATTAAGCCATTACATCATTAAAAATTGTGAAATAAATACTTTTGTAAAACAAAAGAAACCTATTTCAAAATATTAGGAATGTAACTTCAGCAAAAAAAGCAACAATTACATAGTTTTTCTGACGTTGGTGCCAAATTAAAAAAAGTAATTTGGGAAGAACATTTTTTGTTTTACTTTGCAACCTCGCTTTCCTTTTTTTGGAATCGGTTTTCTTTAAGTGTATTTATTATCATTTCAGTTGCGACTTAACTTTATAAGACTTTGATATTCTTGACGGATTCTATATCAAGGAATAAATAACTTAGACTGTAAAATTTCATTTATTAAAGAGAGGAAGTAATTGAGTGCTGCCATATCGGGAAAGGGGAACTTATTTGAAGATTGGTCACAAGACGGGTTTACTAGATGTGATTGAAAATGTGACATGAAAAGGTGTTCAGATGCGAACGTTTAAGGACTCGCCTGTATGCCTTAGATACTAAGGTAAAGTAGGGCAGTACATCAATTCATCTACTGTACTAATAACAAATGAATGAAGTTGCACAAAGGAAATAGAACAGAAACAGCAAGGTAATCAATGAAAAGCCTAGAAAAACATGGATTTATAATGCTATCACACTCAAAATAAAAACGAAAATAGTCAGATTCTAATATTCTCCATTGCCCGGTATGGAGCGGATTCGTAGGACATAAAAATACAGAACCGAAGAACAAACAAGTCTGTCACTAATGAAGTAAAAGAGCCGCGAAATACATCCCAAATATTGAACATCAAGGTAATTAAATACACGTTACAAGACCCAATAATAGTAACCTAGAACGGTTAGTATAATATAAGAAGGACGTATACTGGCTGACGCGTAAGACAAATTCTACTGGCTGTGGTGAGAAATAACAGACGATACACTAGTGGCAGACATGAAGATAATGTTAGATAGAGTGACGAGGAAAGTGCTAATCTGGACATGGAATTTTATCTCAGCAAGACTAAACTTATGATAATAGACAGATGTGAAATACACCCACGACCGAATATCTCAAATATAGAAAATGTAGTTGAATTTGCATATCTGAGATTCCTACTAAATAATCAATGAAGATGCGAAGAAGAAATAAAAAGGTGAATGGCAATGAGGCCAGGAGCCATTTGCAACCTTATGAGAATATGGAAAGAACTTCGCATTACCAGAAATCCGAAGATTATGTCAGTCAAATATGATGTATTTTTAATCTACCTGTACGGATCCGAGTCCTGAACGACGAAATCATCTGACATACGAAGAACAGACTAAATTGTGGTGCTGGCGACGTCTGTTACGGATTTCAAGGATAGAGAAACGTACCAGATCTATCCATATCAAAAAAGTTGAAGGTCCAAGACAGATTGTCCACAATCTGTCGCCAACGAATCCTAAAATACTTTGGACACTTTACAAGACGAGAAGGATATAACCTAGAAATATTTACAGCGACAGATAAACAAGAGAGGCAGCTCACCTGTTAGGTTGATAGAAGAGGTAAAGAACATCACAAATACTCCACTACAAACCCCAGTAATTGAAACAATGGTTAGAGAAACATAGAAAACTAAAGTAATTAGGTGTACCTGGTTTCATGAAATCACGATTTTCAAGACATGAGAATACGATTAAGAAGAAGTGCGGTTAGTAATATAAATTATAATGGAAAACAGTAAATCGAGAGGTAGTACCAAGTAGATGATCCGACTATATAAAACCACTAGAACAAAAAAATAAATCACCGAAGCTACGCAGAATGTGATAGAGATCAGTGAAGAGAGGTAATAAGAAAATGATGGTCACTACAGTAGGGAAAGAAAACAAGAAGATTAAGAAGAACTTGGGTGCTGATAAATTAGCCGATCATATCCATCACATATTCATTAATGAAAAAATAAATAAAAATATGTTTAAAACATTCTTCAAAAAGTCTACTAACCAGTAAACAGCCTCCTGTTGAGTTTTATAGCCAAACCAATCTAAAATATTACTAATATACCTGTACTATATAGTTAGAGTCTGTGATGTGTAGCATCATATGGATCTTGGTTTACATTTGTTTTCTATACTATACATATGTGCACGAAATTCATTAGCTTGGAGCTTTCTGCATTTAGTGTGTTCCTCAATACAGCAGTTCGGTGGGTATTCAGCCGTAATTTGTAGCGTATGTACATTGCAGCTTGTGTGCATACACTTGTGTGTGTTTGTAATATGCACAGAAGGATAATTTATCGATTATGATGGAAATGTCAGTGAATTTATGCTTGCAAACATAATCATAATTGTAAATCTAACATAATTATTTTCCGGCCATAGTTTCTTACGCGAATATGTGTCCTATTTCGTTTTAGTTCATTCATTTAAACTTTCATTGTTAAGACGTCGTTATTTGCTCTAAAGGATAATTTATATCTACCAAAAATTCATATTAATTTTAATATGTGAAACTGAGAAATAGCAGAAAACATAATTCTTGAGCAAAATATTGAAAAATAAATTCAATAAGGATATTCAAATTGAACTAAACTTGAAAATATTTGTCAGTACATTCTGTTTAAATAAAAATAGACGAATGATAAAATTTTCAAAAGAATAGAAATGGATAAAATCCTAACGACTTTAGTTTAAAGCTGGAGAATCAACATTGACAGAAGATCCTGATGTGATAGGGCAAAAATGAATCCAGATTCGCTCTTAGTGACACAAAAACCTATATCCTGCGTAGCTGGACCTGTTTTCTTCAAATTTTCCTGTTATACCTTCATGTTGGCCAAAAAAATGCCAAAAATAATTCCTGAAATGACCATGAAGTGAAAAAAAAATCCTGACCTGATAGAGCAAATCTGAAAACCTATATACTGAGTAGGTAGAACTGCTTGCTCCAAATTTTCTTGAGGTCGCAAAATGATCATGAAGTCACTACAAAAAATTCCTGACGTGATAGAGCAATAAAAAAGGTCTAAAAAAGAGCATGAAGTGAAAAAATCCAGACCTGATAGCGCAAAACTGACCCAGATTTGGATTTAGGGACCTTAAAAACCTACATACTGAGTAGGTAGAACTGCTTGCTCCAAATTTGTATGAGGTCGCAAAGTGACCGTGAAGTGACCTTTAAAAAACTTCTTGAGGTGATAGAGCAAAACTGACCCCAGATTCGGATTCAGCGACCCAAAAAAAAAAAAACAGTAAAATATATGGTTTGGTTGTGGGATCGAAACTTTTTTGATTTTGTGTGATTTTGTAATTAATGAACAGTTAAAAAAGGACAGAACATTAAAGAAATTAAGTGTAACGAGTGAATTGCAAAAAAGTATCAACAACCAAAATCTACGGAGTAATTTAATAGAAAACAAAAGCATATAAGTCAATAATGATATATTATGCCCCAACAAAGCAGTACTGAAGAATAAATTGGGTGTACCAGGCAGGTGAAACAAAGTAATAACTTCTTCTGATTCCAAAATTTTAAAAAAGGTACAGACATTCTACCTAGACCATCAGGTTTAATTTAAGGTATTTTGAGGTCAAGCTGATTTTGCTGAATAGGAACCAATATTCTGCTCTATCTGCAGTCTGACAATAAGGGATTTCTGTTAAAAATTCAAGGCCAACTTCGTAAGTCAGATTATATTTTTATTCTATTTCGGATCGTAAAAATATAGCTTACCATTTATAAACATAAACTTGACTGCCAAGTAAACCTCAACGACATGGTCAAGGTTAAGTTTGAGGTCACCGTTATATCGTAGAAAGTTATCAAGTGGTCTCAAGGTACGACTCACCTTGTATGTAATAAGTGTTTCTGCAATAAACCTGAACGGAGTTTTAAACATTTCAAAAATCGTCATTCTTAAAAAAAATGTTAAAGAGATAGAGCAGTAGAAACGAAATGAAATCAAGTATAAAACAAGAATATACGAAAAAAGTTAAAGCGAAGAACAAAAATACCATCAGTGTGGGCCTATAAAAAACTAATAATAGTCAACTGGATATAACGCGAAACAAATATTTAAGTGACATAAAATATTAAAAAGACATGAAAAACTATAGTGAGACAACAAAAACTATAACAAAATAACTAATATATAATATACGACTCTGAGGCTTAAAAAAGGCGTTGGGACCAAATGAGTAGGAGAAGATTTTTGTTTCATTTATTTAAAATAAACAAATGTAAAGATATAATATATCCTTCAAATCAAATAGGAATAAAAAGATTGTTGAAGATAATATTGCTTCTTCTTGAGGACTGATTTGTGGTATCATCTTACTAAAATCCAGTCTCAAAATCAAAGCGCTGAAACTGTTGAAGAGATGAGGCAAGAAAATCTTGCAACACTGCATATATTGCCATGTATTAATAGTAAGTGCTTATGCAGTTTGCCATTCAAAAAGTATGACTCGATTATGCCATTTATAGACACAGCAGCCTATAGCACAACTTTCTTCTAAACAGTGGACGTTTTTTCTTTTCGGGAAGATCAGTTTCAACTCAGTAGCTGCCATTTTGCCTATATATATTGCATAATTGCTGAATAAAATATTCCGTAATAGTCAAAATTGAATCCATTGCATTAACTGTATTATACGGTGCGTCCGGTTATGAACTAGCGATAATCTAAATATATGTAAAGCAACTATTTTAATACACAATTACACTATATACTAGGGCTCAATACCCCACCCCGCCATATGGCAGCCATTTTGTTTTTTTGATGACCTATTCTCTACGTGTGAACAAAAACGTTCATATCTCTTAAAGTTTTGGTCTTACTGAGATAAAAATATGCTTATTCGACGGACAATAAAACTGTCTATCAACAACATTTCAAAACAAAGTGTTAACGTTTTCTTAACTTTTGAAAAAAAGATAAAATGCAAAAAAAAGGTTAAAAAAATTATGCAAATCAACAAACTATTGCAAATCAATGCAAAAGTAGTCGCGATAACCTTTAATTTTTTTTCACTAAATCGAAAGTTTTTGAGTTAAGCTACAATACAACATTAAATTCACAACTGTATGTTTATTACTTTAGGAGTTATTGCTGTTTGAATATAGCGCATGCGCAAGCACAAAAGACCTTTGTCGGGAGTTTGCAGGTAGAGTCAATATGTTCCATTTCGCTTACTACTGCTAGTCGCGAATAGCATTGCTAGCCTTATCTCGGACAGCACGCAGCTAATGTCAGATGTCACTTAATAAAGGTCTTTTGTGCTTGCGCATACGCTATGTTCAAACAACAATAACTCCTAAAGTAATAAACACACAGTTATGAAATTACTCAAAACTCAAAAACTTTCCGATTTAGTGAAAAAAAAAATGAGAGGTAATCGGGACTACTTTTGCACTGATTTGCAATAATTTGTTGGTTTGCATAATTTTTTGACCCTTTTTTTGCATTTCAGCTTTTTTTATGAAAACGTTAACACTTTGTTTTGAAATGTTGTTGATAGGCAGTTTTATTGTCCTCCGAATTAGCCTATTTTTATCTCAGTAAGACCAAAACTTTAAGAGATATAAAGGTTTTTGTCCACACGTAGAGAATGGGCCATCAAAAAAACAAAATGGCTGCCATATGACGGGGTGGGGTATTGAGCCCTAGTTTATAGTGTATTTGTGTATTAAAATAGTTGCTTTACATGTATTTAGACACACTGTAGATCTATGCATCTCGAGAATGGCTTTTTTCCAAGCTATTCGATAATTACAGATCTAGCAGTGCTCAAAAAGCCTAGTTGATAAGTTAATATCTCTCATCAGGTTATGCTAACGAGATTCGAGAATGTTTTTTCTACAACGAACGAATCGTTTTAATATGTGTACTGTTATGGAAAATTTATTGATTTATTTTTGATTTTTTCACCCGTGTTAAATATTTGCCAATTCTGTTGAATATAAAATTGTGGTTGATAAAAATGTTTAAAATCATATCAGTTTGAGACATTTGCAGATCATAGGACTGTGTTTGGCTGCCTACAAAAGTGTTGCCCAGTAGGAAATTAATCTGGGCCCTAGGCAAGCACGGCTTTTATACACATAACAATCAAACAAAATGCTTCTATTTCTATGACTACCTAAATTACCGGATTTATTTTTTATTGAGCTGTTAAAAACGACAACCAAAAATTATTTGAAACAGCCAAACAACGTAACGATATCTTTCTACATAGAATGTACAGGATAAGTTTATCTTGTATTTAATACAACAAAGTATCTGATTGGAACCAGCAACAGTTTTGCAATAGTTTTAATTAAAAAAAAATTTTTTTTGAATTTTAAAGATTACTGGCAGAAGCTGACGTTAAATTTATAGTTACACAATTCAAAACCATTAAACGAATAAATACCACAATTTTATTAATTTGAAGTAATAGTTAATAATTATCTAAAATAAACCAGAAGTAGTAGAGCAAATAATGCACTATGTACCTACAACTTGGAAATGCCTATATTTGCTATAATTGAACTATACCGTACAATTTTATTACCGTCAATTATTGTTGTCATGTATATCCCGTCGAGTATTCATTTGATTCCCAATCGTGAATTTCCGAGAACGTTAATTATCAATGAATAAATAGATTTTTAGCTTTATTTTCGTTTATACCAACTGCACATTGCCGATAAAAAACGGTCAAGAAAATTGTTATTATTGCTTCAAACTAATCAAAGCTTTGTAAAACAAATTAATGCATTTAACGTACTTTGAACGATGATGTAATTTTAATAGATAAAACGTTATTTTTCAAAAAAACAACTCATCAAACATTAATAACTGCTGTCGGTGTTACAAAAGAAATATCCTTGAAAGCTTTGTAATGTATCTTATATGTTTAC
The DNA here is from genome assembly GCA_034190945.1 of Octodonta nipae. Taxonomy (NCBI): domain Eukaryota; kingdom Metazoa; phylum Arthropoda; class Insecta; order Coleoptera; family Chrysomelidae; genus Octodonta; species Octodonta nipae. The sequence continues at coordinate 15,536,888 of CM067222.1, forward strand.
TCAGCCATTGAGACTTCTTGGCACTGATCTACTGGTGTGTTTCAATTTTATTTTTCAGACCATGATCAATAATAGAATTTATCGAGGTTCCAGTGGATGTCGTTTTTAATAGCTCAATAAAAAATAAATCGCATAATTTAGGTGGTCAAAGAAATAGAAGCATTTTGTTTGGTTGTTATGTGTATAAAATCAATGCCTACCTAGGTGCTCAGATTAACTTCCTATTGAAAAATACTTATATGGGCAGCTAAACACAAAGCAGTGATTTGCAGATGTCTCAAGCCAAACTGGTATTATTTTCAATATTTTGACACTCAATTTTTATTTCGAATATCAGAAGTGTCAACCACAATTTTATCCTCAATGATATCCAGAATTTTCAAATATTTGACATGGAAGGAAAAAATGTAAATAATAGAATAAATCAATAAATTTTCCGTATGAGTGCATTTAAAGTAGATACAGACCGCATATACATATCAAAACGATTCGTATTTACTCTTCATTGTTTTTCCATCAAACGTGACTACTATTGGACAGCCAATAAATCAAGGTGTACTGTAGCCTTTCAAAAGTCATTACTAAAGTGTTTCATGTCAAGAAATTTCGGAGCAAAGCATCGCTGGAAGTACCCTACAAAAGTGCATGCATTCAGAAATCATGAAAAGCGTTATCTATTGGTTAGCTCAATGTTGAGATGCAGTCCAAAAGCTCAAGCTCGAAAATTCAGGACCAGAAATCTTGTTTTCTATAATTTTATTTTATTAATTTCGAAACGGAACTTACGTAGTTCTGTAGTAACAATTATCTTATTTCTAAAAAAATTATGTTCATTCTAAGATTTTTATATAATTCAGGGTGTTTAGCGAATGGTTTCCTGGCCCATTTCCCAACTCCTCGACTAGGAAGACCAAAATGTTTACCTTTTCGGGGTTTACCCCTTTAAGTCTGTGTTGGCCTCCTGTAGTGTTTTATTGCGTACCAATCCGACGATATAACTGACGACATCAGAGCGATTAGGGATGGGTCTATCAGCCACCCGGCGAAGCACCTGCTGCTGATAGAAGGAGTAAGTGTTGCTCAAGCACAAATAGTAGTCTTCTTCTATAATTCTGGTTTGTGATTCTCCCCCCAATATTTACCATTGGCCTTAAAGAGACACAATTGTGAACAGCTTTGAGTTTTTTTTCATTTATGATCTGAACATGTCATACATATTACTTATGCTTGTGTCAGACTAATTTGTAGATTGATTTCACAGGTTACTTAGTCCAGTCATGTTAACATTATTTGTAATTTTTCCCGGGTGTTTGCTAGAAGAACGACATCTCCAGTAAATTTCAGGACATTCAGTGAGCCCCTTCCATTTATTAGGATGCACTGAAATACTTGTATCAAATAGGTCAAGCTTTCTCATGAAAAATTTGAGAGATGAGAAGAATCCAGGTGACGTGTCTTATTTTGAAATTTCATGAAATCTGTATAGTGTCATGTGCAACAGGAATCACAGACACAAGTTAAATCTGCTTTTCAGTTGAGTTACCTTTTTGAAGTCGGTTTTTGTTTTTTTTTAATGTATTTATTTGTATATTCAACTTTTAGTGATGTAATGGCTTAATTGGATGCAGTTTTCAAATGTAATTAACTTTTTCGATATTGCCTATATATGTTTCTGACCATGCAAATCTCTTTAGGAAGAATAACTTTTTCTCTAAATAATATTCATACGAACGTTTTTCGTATAAATTCAACTTATGAATATACCCTGTATATATAAACCAACTGAAAACCTCCAGCTTGAAGTCGATTAACTGACATTTAATTCGATTTAATTCCAACCTACTTTCAATTTATAAGAAAATTTAGTGATACAGCATAATTGGATGCAGTTTTCAATTCTAATAAGCTTTGTTTGATAAAATTTGAGATCTTCTACACAAAATTGATATATTTTTGGAAACATAGTATATAGTTAGGTAACTATTTATTATATATCTTTTAGTTCAACAGCATAATTAGATGCAGTTTTTAACTCCAATTACTTGTATTTGATAACAATTTTAGATATTATGAGAAATAAAAATACTTCATTTTTAAGTCAAATTCCTATTTGCTGACAATTCTCGTCTACAGTTAAAAAGAAATGACACGTAATGATGACAGTATAATTTTTAGACCATAGAAATCTGTTTATTCACAAGGTGAATTTGAAATGTTTTGTTGAAAGTTTTACGACAAAAAGTCTCTACGGCATCTATCTATCGTGGAACAGGTGCTCTGAAGGTTCGTTTTACTAGACCATTTTTTAGATTTCCAAACGGTAGTACCTCGCTTTAGTGGTCTAATGCTAGATGAAATTGGAATGGTCTGTAGAATAGTGTTGTGTTCTCGACAAGACTCGTCTAACTTTGAATTAAGTAATAGGTCACCTTTAGATCGATAAACATACATATATAGATACGAAACGTGCTCTTGTCGAATTTTGTACCAAACGCACGAATAGTAATTCAATCAATTATCCAAAAAAACTACAGACCACTTCATTCTGCAAATGTTTCTAGAATGTGCTTACAATAAAATATGGTAAACCTGTTTCCATGGCCTTAGGGCTCTCTAGACTTATAACCAATCGAAAATTTGTAGATTATGATTGACATGCCCTAAGTAATTTATCTCCAATTACTATCGAAATTCGGGAAACCAATGATGACATTTATTAGTCTACAGTCACGCATTTACATTCAAACTATTATTAAATAACTCAACTATTATTGAATGTTTTATTTTGATTTTTTGGATTATCAGTAGGTATATTATTATTTGGTGTGAAATCTTATTGATGACAAAACTTCGTAGAACTTAATATTAATTTTTGAAATAAGAACCGGTTTTACTTTGAAAATATGTGGCGAGGTTACTCGTGAAAAAATCAAAACAAATATTTGGAATTATGTCACGGATGAAGGGGAATACTAATATTACTAATGCAGTTCTCATGTATTTGAAACTTAGCCAAGTGATTTTTCAGAATATGCAGTGGATATCTTCTTTAGATTGTATCCAACCGGAATTTCAGTTAGAACGATTGTTGATACTGACACATTCATGGAAAAATGGTCTAAGTTGCGAGTTTTTATTAGCGATTTTAAGCACTTTTGTAATTTCGTCTGAGAACATGAGTTTTACTTACGTCTTTGGAAAATTCGGAAGGAGATTGGCTTATAAACAGTCCGGTTAAACTGACGAATGATAAAAAGAAAATTATGAGGAATATATTCGCAACTACTATTATTTCAAACTTAAAAATACATTTCAAAGAAATAGCATATAAATACATATTTATATTTTAAATGGAGGTGAGTTAAAATCATTTCTAATACATATGTTCATACATCGATAGCTTTTTAAAAGAAATATGTGTGAGAGTAAGCGACATAGCAGATAATATAAAAAAAATAATCAAGGGGCAAACGAGCACTGACATAGTAAATAAACAAATATGGTAACAAACTATTAAAGCAGTTTCAACGAATTGTTTTGTAGAATGAGAACAAGAAAATATTGGGATAGCAATGTAGTCTTAGTGACCATAAGACTTATAATGTCGACCAAATTAAGCAAACCTTGCAGAATTTATTTACCACATACATAGTGCTTGCTATAGTAAACCATTTTTAAAGGACTTCCTTATGTTGGGAATACAAATTATTGCGATTTCAGTTATTTCTAAATTAATTTAACGGATATAAAAAATTAAAAACACGTTCTAACAAATTGTGACATTTTATGCTGAACCAGACGGCGTTTATAGATAGACAGTATATTGTCTTGTTTTTGCAAAAACATCATGGATACTTCGGCACCTTAATGATTGGAAAAGTTTTATTTGGGGTGTTCTTTTAATAACCCAAAAACAACAAGAAAGTGTTTGGCAAAACTTGTTTGCATTGCAATGAATAAATGCTACCATATGGCACAAGAATCACAGGTGGCTTTAACAACACACTCACTTTTATTGATATTAACTTGTTAAATCAAAATTACATTAACAATGCGGTCTTTCAGATGCTTATAAATGTTTGGGCACTTTCCTTTTTAGCAATTAATTGATATGTTAAATTATTACGGTTATGTCATATACGGAAAGCTCAGGAAATGCATTTAAAAATTTCCTCGAAACTGTACCACCCAATAACAGGATGTTTAGAAGAATGGTGATCAGTTTAATACTCTATCGGTCATTTAGCAAACCTCTATATACTAGAAAAATATTCCTGGCCTACACGAATACCGGATTTGAGTTCCCTGAATTTTTATCTACAGATGCTCTTCAAGATCTTTGTTTACCAACGTAATTTTCAAAGAGAGAAGGAATTATCTCAACTGGTTTGAGAATAATTCCAAATAATTACTTACTTAACAGTTTTTTGGTTTTTACACTTACATGATGTTATTTGCAAGGGCGTACCCAGCTTTTGGTTTAGGGAGGGGAAATCGGAAAAAAAATTGTCTTAAACAGAGGGACAATCAGAATTTTTTGGTCCAGTGGGGGGGGGGACAAGTCAGCAATTTTATGGGAAGTTTTAATGTCTGATGGCAGGTTTTTCAGGTCCAGGGGAGCTGCTGTCCCCACCACCGATACGCCCATGGTTATTTGTATTTAAAACATAGTCGTCATTTGTCCGATAAAATTTTGCCATTAAGTCTTTATATGTTAATAAATGCTTTTTGAGCATTGCGAGAATCCTCCTAAAATAATTTTAAATGATTGCCAAAATATATTTGAATAATTAGAGGTATAGGTTAACCAGGAGACCACGAGAAAACTTAATGACTCACATTACGAATGTTATGAATCAATAATAATTGTTGTTTACCATTTCTAAATATGCAATTCAAAGGGTAATATATAATTAACTACTGCACAATTAATGTAAATTGTTTAGTTTTATTAACATTTCACTCCAGTTATTATTTTAGAAATTGTGTTATTTATTTGTCTTAAGTCTAGACATTTTGGTGTACATTTCAAACAATTATAGTTGATTTTCCAGATTTTTAAATTTGACGTTGCCCCATAACGCTATACTTAATTCAAACACTATAAGATTCTAAAATCGTATACATATGAAAATGGCGAACATGAAAATTTACTGGGACAAAATGATGTTAAAATTATGTCTGTATAGTAGGGAAAAACAGACAAATCGATGGAAGAATTTTGGGAGAATACTGAATAACCAGAAAAGTTCAATAAAACTGAAGAACTAAACAAAAAAATAAAATCTTTAATAAAGGGTAAACCTAAACTTATAAAAAAAATCTATGAATCTAGGTCCCATTCCCAACAAAACAAAAGCAAATATTATACAGCCCTTAGCTTTGTCTGCCTTCACCAAAGTAATCGGATTCTGTTGTATAGAACTGTAAATAAAGTTGAAGAAAACAGGGAAGAAGATCCGTTTAAATTGAGGAAGAGGAACCCTGGATGCCATAGGATGTCTCAGAATGTTAGCAGAGAGACCGACGGAAAAGAGAGAGAGTTTTATTTAATAGGAAAAAGCGTTTAACCAAGCAGATTGGAATATACTACTAAAAATACTGAAGGATATTGAAGTGGATTGCAAAGACCAACCCGTCAGTCAAGAACTTTACAAAGGACAGAATGAAGAAACCAATGAAATAATCATAGGAATAGGAGTGTGACAAAGTTATTGTATGTGAAGGGGAAGATTAAAGGACAAAGGATCAATAAAGGAAATTAAAAGAATAAGGAAAGCTAAATAGATCGAACACAGTTTAAAGAAAGATTGCATTGAACGGAGAATAATTGAAACAGAATTTGAAGGTATTTATAGTCGATGGAATGCTCACTGGAATCATGAAAAATTAGACGTACGATAAGATAAAACAACATGCTCAGTATGGGGAACTTTGGAGAAAGTTGTGTTGCTTTAGAACAGATTTAGTAATATGTATAATAAAGAGTCTTTTATCAACAAGATTGAACAGTAATCATCATGAAAATTCATAGCAACAATTTCTGAGATTAGCATTATTTCTTATGATGAATAGTGCAACAAAATTATGCGAAATTTATATTTTTTGATGTACAACCAAAGAAAAATTATATTGCTGTTAATTTGAAGTATATCGGCGGTCGTCTGAAATCTCTGTTTGTAGAAATTCCAAATCTACTCTCTTTGCTAAACTATCATTGTTCAATTTGAATTAAAAAGATCTTAAAAAAATATATTGCTACCATGAAATGTCCAAATCAACTTCCAATGAGGATCAACAAAATCATAAAAGCAACTGGATAATTGAACCAAATAATACTAAATGGCAATAAAACTTATGGAGGTATCAAAACTATTCTAGACAACAAAGAGAAGATAAAACACTTGGTCATCCATTTCAAAGAGGTAGGTTAAGCTCTATCCATTCATCTTAACTGCAGTATTGCCATATTGTTCTTAAACTGCTAATTATGGTTCGTATTGTAAACAAATCGTACTGCAAACAATTTTGTGTCTTTCCTACCAAATACATTATGTTCTTGATTATAAGGATAGAAGACTGATATGAATAACTCTGACTTTTAAAAATACAGTTTCCCCTTCAAAGACTGCAAATTAACCATAAAAAATCGGGTTTGTCAATTAAGTATTTAGTTTTGCTCCAGAAACATTTTTTTAACTAATAACTTGTCATTTTGTAAATAAATATAAATTGAGTGTTGAATGTAAGCCGGGTATTGTCACCTTAATATATAACGGATTATAGCAATCATGAAATTCTCATAACTCGGGAGAAAACTGTGAGTCAAATTTCTTCTGAAATACGAAAATATATTGTCTGCATGAAGTAACATTTATCGAATCTAGATGTTTTCTGGTAAAGAGCCAACTGGCAAGAAGAGCCGAGTCGAAAATCTCAGTTTAATAAAATTAATTGCTCAACAATGCAAGTGGTTATTTTTAATTATGCTCAGATTTGCATTATTTGCAGACATTTTTTTGTGATCACATATCTTGTTTTTAGGACTTTGCCTTTAGCCTTGACTAGCATTAGAAATGGTACAGTTTGAGCAGTTGGTACATTGGATTCGGTTAGAATATCGTGAGTTTACAATTACTAGAATGGGGTGGCCCTCGTGGTCATATATAGTTAACTGAAAAGACTTAAACCGCCCTATAAACTTTTTAATAACATAGAAATGAGTTGCAAAACTTTTGGGTCTTTATACCTTAAGGCGTCATAACTAATTAAATACAAATTATTATGAAAAGTTCCAGGCTGACCCAGAAAATATTAAATTGTTTTCAACGATACAGTGACCGTTTATTGTTCCTTCCCTCCATTGATAATTCTTTTCTGTTTTCATTGTGAAATAACGTCACTTGATCAACATGTTTTTGAGTTAATTTGACTTTTATTAGTTTTCTAAATTGTAGAAATAAACTCAAACTTCTTGTTTCCTTAGAACTATTTAAAGTTCTTAAGTAAACAGTAACGCATCTAAAACTGCAGATCTTTATGGTCTATGAAATAAATAAATATCTATATAATGACTTCCCAATATTGTGAAACAGTATTAACAAACTGCGAAAATTTAACGATTTGATAATAATATATATTTCAGTTGTCAAGCAGTGTGTGCGATTAATCCACACGATTATTGAAATGTAAAACACGTGAATGTACTGAAAGTGATAGTTCAATGGTCAAAAGGTACTTGAACTCTTCTCAGTACAACACAAAAATAGCTACATACTCTGTGAGAGCAATTTTTTGCTATCAATGTTGTTAAATTCTATTTTGGTTTATCATAGGAATAATTTTTTTTTTTGAAATTTAAAAAAACTTTGACTTCGGTGACACTCAAACATATCCCTAATTCTAACAGAATACATTTTTATTAACTGAATAAAGCAAAGTGGATTTCTAAACATTTCGCAAGATTAGATAAAGTAACCAAATCTCAATTTAGTTTCTCTTACTGTAAGTAACTTGGTGTGGTAATTTGGTAATTTTTCTTTATCACGTAGAATCAGTAATATATTTTATGACATATTTTGAAGAAAGGTAATTGTAAAAATAAACTAATATCTGGTGGAGATACGTTGATGAAATTGTTATGGTTTGGGAGTATGTTGCTAAAACACTGCACGCATATCTGGTTAACATCAATAGTCATAACCCACAATAAAATTTTCACTAGAAATCGAAAATTTACATAAACTTGCCTACCTTGATATACTATATATAAAACAAACAACACAATAAATACAAGAACATAAGAAAACCTACGAATAGTATTAGCTATTCGAGTTTTAACTCCAACCATCTCTTTAATGTAAAGAAAGGTGATGTAATGTGTTTATATGATACATCAATAAACATATATTATCTAATTCGAAATGAATATCCACAAGGTTTTCTAAATAAAACTACAAAACAACTAGAAAGAAAATGGCACCAACAAACCAGCACAGACAACCACCACAACATTAATACCAACCAAAAACCAATAGAAAATAGAAAAAAATATGAACATAATTCCATGTTCCGGGTGTATCGGAAAAAAATTAACGACACTAAAACTCGAAAAATTTTGTGTACAGCTGTATGATAATCAACGCGGAAATCAACCTCGATTTGGGTTGGAGAAATCTATTGCGACAACAGCAAAAAAACGGTACCTTCAACATCAAGTGATCACCAAATCGGCAAATTGTCACTGTCAAAATGTTTGACAAACAAGAAGATTAACATCAAAGCGAACATTATTAAAATAAACCTTCAAATACTATACAAAGCGATTGACAACGACTCCAGATTTGGAGTTGAAACGTCACCAATCACAGTTGTGTAACCCACAATATAAAAAACACTATTTCTATAAAAGAATATTGGTTGATTATTTTGTAGAGATCTCTTTCTCTCAGAAATTGCCTTACTACACTTGGTTTTCAATTTACAATTTTCAAATACTTGTCTGTTAAAGGAAAAAATCGAAGTAGAGAAAACCCTTAATGAACAGACAACATAATTCTCTTACTCTAAAAATAGCTATTTTGCACGTTAGTATGTTCAGTTTTGCTCAAAATTGTCGATCTGGTTGATAAATTAATAACTATGCTGTCTTGTTGTTCTCATCACTTAAACATGTATCCATCTACTTTATGGTCAATTTAGGCCTGAGATGTAGGTTTACGTGCTTACAAAATTAAACTTAATCCACAATTTCTTTTGCAAATTTTGTTCGCTCTGAAGTACATTTTTGGTTAAGTGGCTATGCTAATAAGCAGAACTGCGTCATTTGCAGCAATTAGAATCCATGAGTCCTTACTAAAACATCCAAAAAGTCTCGGTTTGGTGGTGTTTCTTTTCATTATTTAAAAACAAAACCAAACAGTGGATACAGTCAATTGCAAGGGTAATGCCTGGATATTTAGATATTAAAAATATGTACAACTTTTAACATGTTAATAAAATCGTTTTTGTAGTAAAAACATGTAAATTAATCATTTGTTTTTGTTACTTTTTTGATTTTGTCGTGTTACATTGTTATCCTAAAGTCTGTAAATTAATTTATAATTTTAAACTTTACAAATTATCTTAACTCTACGACTGTCGAATACTGAATGAATGCTTCCTCAGCTCTCTGTATTTATATATTACTTCTCAGAATTCTCCAGAATGTCCCAGAGTGGCCGGGAGATTTCTATCATATACTAGAATCTTCGAGAACTTGATCAAAGCCAACCGGTAACCTCATTCCGGATGAATACCGATTCCAGAAATTATCAGATGAATTCACGTCATATTATGTTTAAATTAGTACAAATGTGGTTTTTCATTAGGACTTTTTGTATGTTAAAAAAAAAATTAATTGTATGATATTTTTTTGTTTGTATAAAATGAAATAAATAAATATTGATATTATTAATATTAATGATCTGCATGAGCAGGACAGAGGCATGTTTATTACCTCTTTGGTGCCTCAATGGTGAATAATATAATAGTATTCTATTTTAGTTTTTGTATTGTTTTGCCCTTTCAAGATTTGCTATTTTATGATAATTTTATTGTATAAGTTTAATAATGAAAAAATGTCAATACAATAGTTTTATTTAATTATTTGTTAATTTATTTATTATATATTTATACCATGTAAATAATAATAAACTACAACTATGAAACATTCTCCTAACAATTTCAATATACGGTTCGCAAATTTTTTTTTACTTAAATCTATAAATTTCTACAATTTTGTTTCATTTTCGCAATAGATTAATGATCTGCATGATAAATTCAAACTACAATGTTCGCATTTAATAGTAAAAATTAAAATTTTTGAATTCATAATGACAACTTCAAAATTATGACATACGCTTCAAATTTGATTAATTTGTGTTCGCTTTGAGTCTGCCCTCTACCTTCGAAATGAAATGAGCTTATTTGAAACTCTATACATGTTGATTCAGCAAGTTTTCAATTTTGAGGAGCAGTAGACGTGTTTCTACTGAATTTCCACATGATTTGTTTTTAAAGAGTAACCTAAGCTTTTCTATTAATTAATGTTATGAATAGGGCATTTCTAATAATACCGAAAATCCCCATGAGTAAAATATCTTGAAAGCTAAAACATGTTTCTATTCATAATTGGCAAGTGCTCAAAGCCGACTGCGAGTTATTTGAGAGATCTTTTCAGTTTCAATCAACTGTACTCGCTTTGTATACTTCACGGAAATTACTTTTACTAGTTTTTTGGGAATATTTCCTCTTTTTCATGTGGGTTAAATATAATGTTAAACTATGAAACTAGTATACTGACATATACCATAAACATATCTATTACTCTTACTTCCTAATTGCGTTTGTTTTCTGGAAAACAAAGTTCCCAATTTACGAAGAATCAAGTAGTATAATTTCCAGGATATTTGAAACGCTACTTAATCCGAATTTTATTGAGATTTACGGATGAGAACAGCTGATACTAGTAACAAACGACAATATATAAAACTGTATTGTAAAGAAAATAGCACGAAACTTCAACAAAAAATGTAGGAAGACATATGAGAAAAGGTCTTTTTTCAAATAGTTCTGTTAAAGAATTTAGTTTATTTTACAAAACGTGCTCAGATTTGAAAATTTGGCCAGATATGTGGCGGCCTCGGCAATGTTGCATTAACGTTGATCTGACAGGTGCAGTTCTGATGTGATTGGTCCCAGAAGAAGTGCGAGGATACCAGAAGCTCCAGCAGATAAGAATATGAACATGCATGCATGTTACAGATAAACCGTGGATTTGTGATAAAAATTGTATGCTTACGGTGATGTGAAATATGTCTCACTCTAAGAAATGCATCGTTCTTTTTTAAACTTTGCTTGCAAGCAAATTTTTCTAGTGCAATGATAAGAGCCTACTGTTAAAAACAATGAGGGTTATATTACTTAAATACTAAAATTATTTGAAAATATGTTTTCATACTATTTAGTTTTATATTAGTTTTTTAAACAACTTGTATGCTGTAAAATGATAAGTATAAATCCAATTTGTTGGAAGCAAAATTGGATGGCTGCAGTTAATGCCTGTTCAAATCGTAAACTTCTGTTCATCGCAACATTAGTTCCCAAACACCAGCAGATAGTGTATAATGCAACTAGAAAGTTAGTAAATATGCATTGCCCCATTTGATTATGTATACCGATGAAATGCAATCTGCTAGCTAGAAACGGCACACATATTGAGGTGCAGTGATGCAGTCATCCTCTTTTAACACAATAACTCTAAGCATCCAAATACGGTAAAAAGGCATAATTAAATCTTTATATGATAGAGCAAAAACCAACTGTTCCGATATACATAAATATAATGAAGAAAATATATTTATAAAAAATGTACTATCTGCTAACAATTGTCCTAAAAAAGTTAAACAATAGTTAGAGTAGAATAAGCACAAAACAATAACTAACATTCAACACCAAGCTACTCCAAACAATACTAATACATTTGATAACCACATTACTACAACAACCATACCATACATACAGGGTCTATCACAAAGACTGAAAAGAGTGGAAAACAGATTCCATATTAAAACAACATTCAAAACAAGAAATACTAAAAGCAATTATATGAAGAACTAAACGAAATAACGTAACACAAAACTCAAAAAATTGCATTTATAATGTTCCTCGCTTATGTAATTAATTTTATATTGGAGAAAGCTCTAGACCTACGAATGTTCAAATAAATGAACACAAAAAATATACAGAAACGACAATCCGAAAATTCAAAAATTTGTGAACAATTTCAAAATTCAACCATATTAAACAAAGATTTGCTTATATTATATGAAAGCGCTTTATTATGTTCTTCTATATAATTCAGCCGTTCCTGGTTTCCAATAATCAAGGATGAAATTAATAATGGTAATATACTTTTGAACAACCCTGTATTTGGATAGTTCATAAGGTTTGTCCTATGTTTTCCCTTATGACCTTAATGAGATCTCAGGAACATCAGAATATTCTTTAAACAAAGTCGTACTTAGGAGCGCCACATTAAATTCTGAAGATAAAGCTTTCAAATTCCAATGATTTTTAGAATTGCTACCTTGTATATATCAAATTTGCAGTAATTTACCTTAGTTATATCTGTTTGATTGTCAGACATTAATGTTAAATTGTGATGTACTTTATTTGTCATTACGAATCCTTTTAATTTTTAATTTTTTTGTGCATTTGTCTTAAGTTATACGATTGAAAACGGGGTTTGATTTAGACCTTAAAACGTTTGGACTATTGAAATATACAGACTTTCACATATATGAGAAAATATTAGAATTACAGCAGACTTGAATTTTTGTTTTTACTCCTCCAAAAATATTGACAAATTTGGTCGTTGGTTGTGATATTTGAGAAATGATCATTAAAACTTTTTTCATATACTTTGCTTTCTTCTTGTCAGTTCTTCTTTGTGCAATATTCTTGGAATGTGAGCTGGATCCTAAGCAGTTTAACAGATCAGGAGTGCATGTCTTAAATAATGTACCTCTGATTTTAGGGGTACTACCGGAGGGGAAAACATCTTTCCTTCTTTATCTCCGAAGCTCGTGAACTTAATATTTAAAAACATAGAGAACATAGAACATTGCCCTATGTTTACAGAAAAAATGAGGAGAATCCCCTAATATTAATTTCGGGGGCAATGTTATAATACATTAAATGAAACATAATTTTTTTTTCATTTAATATATCAAATGAAAGGGCTCATTATGACGAATACAAATATTTATTCTTTCTTTTTTTCACAATTATTTGTTATGAAAATATTACAAGAAATGTACAAAAATTAACCCAACTCTTTATCTCCAAAACCATAAGTCTTAAATTAAAAAAAAAAGTTAGAAATGTAGGGCCTCACTTGAACATGAAAAAAAAAGATAAGGAGAGAACACAAATAATAATTTGGGGGGGGGGGCAAAATATAGAATTAAACGAAACATAAAAAATTACAATTGTTTCAAACGCATCAAGTAATATGTAAAATTAAATGTCTCATTATGAAGAATCAAAATGTATTTCCTTCATATTGTAAAATAATTCGTTTAAAGGATATTAACGACATATCCAAAAAATCAACCCATCCTTCAGTTTTCTCCCAAACCAAAGTTCATTGGTAAAATAAAGCGAACAACTTAATCCTCATTTCCGGGGCCAAATTAGAAAATTAAATAATTAGGTTTGTAAAAATTAACTGTATCATGTAAATTTAAAATGAATATTTCAAAAAATATCTAAAATAGAAAAATTAAAAAAATAGCCGATAAGATTTGCCTACATTAAAATAAATCTCAAAGGTAGTACGGAACCCATAGTATGCGAGTCCAACTAGCACATGACCTAATTATTTTTATTGTAATAAATTATATATATTATATTAATAATAGTTTATTTTCTAGTAAAACTATAAATACTGATTTGATAAATGTTTTAGGATTGCACATAAAAAAGAATTTACATAAAGACATGATATTACCATATATTTAAGCTAACAAACTTGATATCTGGGTAACTCCAAATGCTCGAAAACAATGAAACTCAGTTTATAGAAGATACGAGTTCGTCTAATTTGTGTCTGTGCCACTAAATACTCAGGAAAATCCGTATATATTTCGCAGGTTTGAGTTCGTCCATCTAAAATGTCTGCAACAAGTTGAATCCAATACACAAAATTTGTCATTGCTTATCATTTAACCAGAAAATATTTTGATCTACCAAAATCTGTAATACATGGATAAATTTTTTCATATAAATTAGTTTCAAAAAGCTTGTTGAATTTAGATATTCCTAAAATGGTTATATAACTAACAACCAGGGATTTATTGTAACTTGTTAAAATAGAAGTGAACTTAGGTTATTTTCCAAAGAGTATGTCACACTTGCTTGTTTACTGAGAGTTTATAAAATGTCTTTAAAAGTGTGCAAAACATAGAATCCTGACTGATTAAAGGGATGATGATATTTCATAATTTTTAAACTAGATTTAAAACATCTATTTCAAATATCTTAAACAATCGAATTAAGCAAGGAAAGGTAATTATGGCGAATATATACAAGGGCTAAAGTCTTTGAAAATGGTGAAAGTGAAAAAAAATACTAGTAGGGTGAAACCCATTGGAAAAGGAAGTGAACTCAACAAAAATAAAATTAAAAATAATTTACTAGCGAATTGATGTCGGGAAGAAAAAGGGCGTCTGAGTATTTTGGGGTAAAAAACGGCAAAGCTACAAGTCCTATGGAAGAATGTTAAACGGCAAAGTTTTAGGTAACAAAAAGATCTACATCTTTTTATTTACACTTTTTCACATAAGTTTCAAATTTTTGTAAAAATTTCAAAAAAACAAGTTTTTGGTTTTTATTTTTATCTTTTGCAAAAAACATTTTTTCACGAAATTTAGGCAAATCTCACGTTTTTATGACTCAAACACACTGCAATATTTTTGATTTAATATATTTATTTTTTCACCTTATTTTGACTTAATATCGAAAAAGCAGCCTAATTTTCAATGGTAAATTGTCAGGTAAAAACATATGGTGCAAAAAATATATACATTGCTATGGTAATTGTTTTCAGAATACTGGCTAACGGTAATTATAGCTGCTACGGAATAATAGGTAGTACGTTCCTGACCCTTCAAGCCCCTTCCTACTATTCTAAGAAATACCTTTTGATGGGCTACAATTTTTCGTAGGTCACTCAATTATATAAGCATTATCTTAAAATATCAATAAATAGGCATCTATGCATATAATTTAAAGAATATTCTGTAACTTTCTTAAAATATTGTAGATAACTTATTAAATATTAACCTTATTAACTTAATTTTCTGAAAACACTTACCATAGTACTGTATATTTTTTACACCATCAGAAAGTAGAGATTTCAACGAACACAAGGCCCACCGACATTTTTTTAAGAAGCAGATATTTTGACGGTAAGAATTTTCGATTGAAAATTAGAGTGCTTTTTCGACATCCAGTCAAAATAAGGCGAAAACATAAATATTTTATATAAAAAACTATAGTGTCTCTGGGAAATAAAAAGGTAAGTTTTCACCATATTTTGTGATTTTTTTTTTAAAGATATTAGTAAAATTCCAAAAACTGTTTTTTTTTTAATTATTCACATACATTTTGAGATTATGTAAAAAATTGTAAATACAGAAGTTGTCGATCTTTTAATTAGCTACAACTTCGCCTATTAATTGTTTACACAGGACTTGTAGTTTTGCCAGAAATCGACCGTTTTTACCCATAAAAACCCCTTTCTACTTCCCGACTTCAGTTCACCCGTAAATTATTTTTCCTTTATTGTTGTTGTATTCTCGTCCTTTTCCAATGGGTTTCATCCTCCTATTATGTTTTTTTGTTTCAAAAATTATCGTCACTCGTCTAATAGTTGCATATACACATACATCTTAAAAGTATGCACTTTTAAGATCATTGTTTCAATTTATTTTCTGAGACGGGTAAATAGTTAATAACAGTATTATTAAAGGCATTTTATGTAATAAGAAACTGAGGCTATGATTACAATAGTTTAACTAAAATTGGTCTTGAAATGTACTGAGACAAGAGATAAACATGTTAGCCACTAAAGATTAACAAAATGCACATTTAAAATACTTTTAGTAGAAAATAAGAATGTAAGTAAGGTTTTAAATAACTGCAAAAATATAGAGACTTGCCAAAATCACTGTACCTAATCGTGCACACTTTTTGCATCTTAAGCAAGTTAGTTTAATGACGCAAATGAAATCGATTGTTGGACGAAGGTCAAGGTCTTTCATGAATTAGATTACCTAACTATAAAAAAAACATTGATTTGCCATGCAATGCATAAGTGGTAGCAAACACTAAGTATCACAACATTATCCCCAAACTTCTAAGCGGTATTTTGTTATGGTAAAGAAATTCTTCGAATTCTGATTCAGGGTAATGAACTAATAAATTTAGTATCTTCTAGAGAAAGAGATTCCATTAGTAACTACATTTTATTTTCATACTGTGTTTGTAAACGTCGAAGTGCATGGATTTCTCAATGTTTTGCTAATGCATTGTTTATTTATATCTGAATTCATTAATTATATAATAACATTTTTGTATCTCATTCAAAAAGCCAATTAACAGGACACATCTGTTGAGTTCAAATTAGAAATTATTTTATAAAAGAAGCAGTTCATTGACGTCATAACTTGAGGTTATCGTTAATCAGAACAGGCGGGTCATAAATTAAACTTTCTTTCGAAGATGATCGAGAATGTTATATTTTCCAATTATGTTGCGATAGGGTGACAGTTGTCGGTTGTTTTAATGACTTACACGCGACTATCTTTTCTTCTAACGTTAAATCCGTTATGCATCTGAATTTATGTCACTTATATAAGCTCTTTCACTATTAGTCACAAAGTCAGTGTAATATAGTCAACGAATAGACTTGATCCTATTGATAGTTGGATTTCCATGAAAATTATGTTACAGATGTTGTTGGATTCGGAATAGAATCTAGAAGACAGAATTGAAGTGAAGCTCAAACTATTGCAAAAGTTACAAACAGTTACCTACATAAAATGCATATAGTTATTCGCTAATATCTCAAATACTGCTATAAGTTCAATAAATTAACTAAACTCCTCAAAGTATTAGGTACCATAGGCTTGTGAATGCTACCTTTTACGGGTAGGGCAACTAGAAAGAGTATAATATTTTACCACGAAATGAATTGCGATATTGTGGAGCTTCCAGAAAATCTAGCTTACAGAGACTCCAAAACGGGAGTTACTGTGTAACGCCGTTTCCATGTCATTCCTAGGATAGAAATCACACGAAAAAATCGTAAGTTAACTAAAACATATCAAAGTAATTTTTTAATCAATCCATTGAACGCAATAGTCGAGCACCTTCATCAGTTGCGCTCTTCTCAACTGACTGAAATCTCGATAATTACTTCAATCAGTTGAGGAGAGCGCAAATGATAAAAGTTCTGGACTAATAACTAATATTGAACGGATTGAAAATTTCGAAAAGGTATATTCAAAAGCGTCTAAAGTTTCGAAAGGCTATTAATATGTAAACGAATCCCAGATTTCAGATTTTGCTCCTACTTTGGGAATATTTTGTAAAGAGCAAAAAGAAGTAATAATAACATTTGAAAGATTTTTCAGATTCGAGTTGGTATTCTAAATCTGTGTACTCCCTCCTGAGTAAATGTCCGATTTTTTACGTTTCATATTCGAGATAGAAGTTTGGGTTTAAATCTGCTTATTTCCTAAGTCTCAGTAGATGACTGAATTGAATTTGAATTAGAATAAAGCTGTAGATTAAATTAGGAGATTTTCGCACAATATCGAGGTGAATATGTGTTGGATACACGGGGTGTGGGTGTATGGTTACTTTAGTCTGCCTATTGCTGATGTCCATGCGGAAGGATGGCAAGTTCTACCATGGCACCAGTCAACAGTTGCTTCGCGACTCCTTTATAAGTAAGTGCGGAATACAGTAGTCTTCTTCGCTACAATAACGACGTCAATTTCTTGAGAATCACTCCAGAGCAGGAGCTGAAACGTTGAGGATTTCATAGATTCAGAGGTGGTTGCAACTAGCAACGTAAACTAGTTTAAGGAATTTTTTTATAACCGTATTTGGCTTTACATATCTTCACATATAACTTAAGTACCAAGAATAATTTTTATAGGAGAACTTAGT
The DNA here is from genome assembly GCA_034190945.1 of Octodonta nipae. Lineage (NCBI taxonomy): Eukaryota > Metazoa > Arthropoda > Insecta > Coleoptera > Chrysomelidae > Octodonta > Octodonta nipae. The sequence goes on from CM067222.1 coordinate 15,555,170, forward strand.
TTAAGAATGTTTATATAAATTACTTCTTAACTAACAAAATATTATCATGAACTTATATAGCAAAAATTATGTGGTGAATTTTTATATTATTTTGGTGAGCAGTTGTTCATCAAATTACCCTGAAATTTATTAAGTGTGAATCCATGCTAGTCACCTTCACAAAAGTTCAATCACTTTTGACCTCGCCAATGTTTGAACTTTCCAAAATGATTTTTCAAGCCTTGCTTCCAGACCGAATATTTTACCTTGAACTCTAATATAAATACAATACCTAATTACAGATATCACAACAAGAAACATTAAATTACTTGGCAGATCATATTTAAAATAATTTGGTCAAGTGGGATTGTATAGCTAGAGAAAAGTACCACTTTCAAAGTTTGTGATAAATGAGAAAAAATATATTGCAAGGGGGCACTATGATTTATTTTTTAAAAATTTTAGGATTAGTAATTCAGGAGCTAACGGTAGAAATAGTAAATTTTTTTAAATTATAAAAATTATAATTGCATCTTCAATTCCAAGTTCATGGAGTTCTTGGGAACGCCACCACACTAAAGAAAATTCTGAATATTAGGATTCCAAAGGTTTCGAGGCATAGGTGAGACCTACATGTCAAAGGCAATAAAGAAATTTTATGAAAATGTAGAATATGTAAAATTTAAAAGTTTGACACTATTAAGGAATTTTCTTTTGATAATAAACAGCGTAGTCAAGGAAATTCTCAATTGATACGAAACAAGATGTTTTCAGTTGTCCGATTAAACTGATAAAAAACGTAGAAAAATCTTTCCAACTTTTCCGATTTAAGGTTTTTCAAAAGAACATGCCCATTACTAATTTCCTCCTTAATTATTGGAACAAGGAAAGTCTGTAATCTACGGAAATAGCAGAGATGCAATCGCTTTCATTTAATACTATCTTTATGTAAAATTGGATTAAAATAATAATAAAATGAAATTTCAAAATTGACATAGACCGCGAAAAGTTTGTAATTGTGCCGTGTTATTCTATAGAATCTATAAAAATATAAAAATTATATACGTATATTTCTTAGAACAGGTCCTATCAAAAAAAAGAAAAGTATAATAGTAACTATATCATTAAAAAAGCAATCGAGACAAGTAAAAAAAAAACAACGAAGAAGACAATGTGGGCCAAATCTCTATACCATGCATGAAAGAAACAACACAAAGGATAGCCAAAAACACAACATCGAAATTACATATAGACTTATAGACCACACATAATAATTAAACATTTGCTAGAGAACATAAAGGACAATATTCGAGAACTAGGGAATGATAAGCATATCATATGGAGATTACCGTAAACCATATTTATGTCAAACAAATTGACGCTTATTAAGTGGCCACGAGACGGCTGCATATTTGCTAAAATACTTCATTTCGGAAAAAGTTCAAGGTCATTCCTTTAGTAACTTTGACCAAGAAATGACTTTGACTTATCCTTGAAGGTCAAGGGCAGGGCCAAACCCAAGGTAATCATTCAGTAGCCTAAAATTACACTCCTGAAGGGCTTTCTTCTACCATAAGCTCTTTTCTGGACTTTATTTTTGGCATTTTCTTGTTTATTTTTATGGATTTTTGGGTATGAACATCCTAGTTGAGAACACAAACTGTATGCTCAAATATTCAAGCGTCTTGAGTCCTAATTTTCACATCGTTTTCAATGGAAATGTAATAATAAATTGCAGATTTTTTAATGTACAGTTGTTTATCTCAAATTTCATGTTATTGCCTCAAAAATACATAACTATAAAAAATCTATTCACAAATTGGCATTGCTTTTTTGTATTTTACCCTAAAATGGATTTATAATGAACTCGCATAATTAAAAATACAAATTTGCAGTTTATTTTTGATTATTTAAAATAAACCCTGGCAAAACTCTATAAACAAGATTTTCTTGAACCAAAACCGAACCGTAAATGGCGAATTCTTTGAAAATTAACACCCATACTGTGACACATTGTATATTTTAGTCATTCATGAATATGTAAATAGCATAATATTTTAAATTTAGCTACAATTTAGGACTACTTGTTCAGGAATATACATGTTATATTTCAATAACCTATTACTAAAACAAATTCAGCTTCACTTTGAAGTTTATTTACCTGCATGTTGGGGAAAATATTGAATTACGCTGCAAACGTATGAAAAGTTAGAGCTTTTCTGAAGCTTTAAAAACTTTTACGTGTTTACCGCTTGAAGAGATATTAAATTTGGATTCTCCTCACGTGGATATTGAAGCTTTTGTATGCAACTCGGAATAACTTTGTAGCAAAATATCAGCTGCAAATGAAAAATAGCTTCTGCTTCATTATTTATTTATTAAAAGCTCTGTTTCAATTTGTGTGCATTCTGCACGTACTTTGATTATCATGTTATCATCTTCCGAAAGTCATAAAATTTATTGTATAGTTTTTTCTTAATTTAATCTTAAGTTGTACATAATAATTTCTCTTGATATTATTTACCATTTTTGCTGCATACATATAGTCACGTTTAGTTTCACTGAAAAATTAAATATTAATGAGTGTTCATTATTAATGAAAGTACCTTATTTTGTTAATTTTACAGTCTACAAGTTTTCAAAAATGGTCGGTATAAATAATTAATCACGAAATGTTAACTTATAATTAGTTGTTTACTAGAGTAACTAGTAGTTTAAATTTATACAGTAATTTACTTCTAAGTAGTGAAACGCAACATTTTATTTACGTTATTTCTTTAAATACTCATAACTCGGCCTACGTTCTGATTTTTTAAGCAATATGGTTTAATGATTTAATGTCAAAATAACAATCAGATCAATATATAATAGATTATATCGAGAAAAAAACCAACATACATAACCCAAAACGCGAATAATTACATTTACAAAATTCCTTGTGAATATAGTAAATTTGACATTTGAGATTTATCGAGACCCCTAAATATACAAATAGATGAACACAAAAATTACATAAAAAACGATAATTAGGGAATCCTAAAATTTCTAGACATGCTTCGAAACTAGGTCATAAAAACAATTTGATAATTCAACAATAATGCATAAAGAAGGACACAACGCAAAACAATAATTAACAGAGTCTGCCTCGACTTTGTTGAATGGCGCCGATTGTATTGTTATGTTTTATTAAGATTTTAATGGGAGGGATAAAGGAGTTAAAGTGTCACCTGGAAACGTTTGGAATCTCTGGAATATACACCATTTTTTCAAGTGTGGTGTTATTCCTCAATCAAACCATTAAAAAAAAAGAGCAGCACTCGTTTGAGACTGAACGATGGATTCCCTTCTCTCGTTACATAGGCGGATCCAAGGAGGGGGCGATTGGGGCGATCGCCCCCAACGAGAGCCTCAAAGCTAGTAAATTTAATATTAGAACTAGGTAATCTTAACTCCAAGAACCTAGAAGGTCACTTCTATGGGTTTAAACCACATAACGACTATTTTTAATCTAATAGTCCAAGGAATATCACTTTAAACCTATATACCAATATTTTGGTAAATTTACTACAGTTCCAAGCATGTAATCGCCACCTCGGTGGCACATGTCTGGATCCGTCTCTGTCTCATTATTATCTCACTGTCTCTATTTTTCTTTATTTGTTCCTAGATGGAACTTTCAGAAGGCTGACTGGAACTGTTGCCGACAATTACAATAGATTTGTCGATGCAATTATATCTACTGCTAAGAACCACGTTCCTAGGGGTCTCCGTAAGGAGTACATATCGGGATGGTCTGAGGAAAGTGAACAACTTTATCGGGATTTCGCTGAAAGTGGTGACCCGGAGATAGCTGATGACCTTCTGAATTCTCTTAACGCAGCTCGAAAACTAAAATGGATACAGACCACCACAAATACTGACTTTAAGCACTCAAGCCGTAAAGCCTGGAATCTACTCAAGAAGCTTGGTGCCAGTCAACCCGCTACCCGAAACCAAACTACAGTCATAGCAAACAACAAAGCTACTCGAGTAGTTGATTTGTTAAGAGCTCCTCAAGATCGCCAGCATACCAAAATGATAAAACGAGCTCAGAGTTATCAGAGTTCAGCGACTCTGAGCCTAAAAGTAGGAAAGGCTCCGGGATTTGATGGAGTTCATAATGAGTTTCTCATCAACTGCGGCCCCTATGCTAGACAGTGGTTAACAAAATTTTTTATTGACATTCTGAACATTGGTAAACAGCCTAATGAATTTAAAACAGCAAAAATAATTGCCGTACTAAAACCTGGAAAGCCAGAATCACGAGCCGACAGCTATAAACCAATCTCCCTCCTTACTACCTCCTACAAATTCTTGGAAAGACTCATACTCAATAGACTCCAAGACAAATTACTTGCGAACACTCCTACCGAACAAGCTGGATTTAGACCAGGTAGAAGCTGCAAGGACCAAGTGGTAAGTCTGACAACATTCATTCATCAGGATACCAGAAATGTCTTAAAACCACGCCTGTATTCATAGATTTAGCAGCTGCCTATGATACAGTCTGGAGAGAAGGTCTCCTTTATAAGTTTCTGCATGTGATTCCCTGGAAAAAAACTTGGAAGGCTCTTGAATAACATGCTTTCTGATCAAAAGTTCCAAGTGATCATGAACGGCAAAGCCAGCAAACAGAGAATTCTAAATAATGGCCTTCTTCAGGGCTCCGTAATTGCTCCTGTCCTTTTTAATTTATACACCGCTGTTCTTCCTGCAACGACTGCCCATAAATTTGCCTACGCCGATAATCTGGCTATAGCGGTGAAAGTTAAATCTATTGGTGCAGCCAAGAGAATGTTAGAAAAAGATCTCGAAACTTTGGGGGTTTATTATAAAAAATGGAGACTAGTTCCATGTCCCAGGAAAACAGTGTTTTTTCACCTAAATAATAAACAGGCTAATCAAGAGTCTGAAATATTCTGGAATGGTGAACACATTAGGTACAATCCGAACCAAAAATACCTGGGTATTACACTGGACAGAACGCTCTCTTTTAGGAAACATATATAGAACACGGCTGCAAAAATTCAAACGAGGAATAACATTCTGGAAAAGCTCTGTGCAATCTCATGGGGAGTAACTGCCGATACCTTACGATGTTCGGCAATGGGTCTCGTATTCAGCGCGGCTGAGCATGGTGATCCAGTATGGATGAACAGCCACCATGTCTCAAAGGTTGATACTGAGCTCCGCAGGAGCATGCTTATCATAACGTTATGCATAAAATCTACACCAACTTACTGGCTCCCAACTCTCAGCCATATTATGCCCCCAAATATCCGACGGAAAGAGGCTCTCCTACGAGAATAAGAGAAAATAATGGAAATCCCGGGTTGCCTATCCATGAGTATATACCAACTGCTTGCCTCACCAGACTGAAATCCAGACATTCACCAATCAGGACTGCGAAAGCGTTGCATGAAAGTGACCAGGAAAATGTTATGCGTGGAAGGTCTATTAAGGTCACCCTTACCCTGAAGTTAATATTTTTCACTTGGGAACGAGATAAATATTTGCCCTTTGGTTTCTGTTAGAGATTAGATGACAAAAGTTCCAATACTTCAAGATTTCATATGATTCACAACACAATACGAAGGGGTAGATACAGGGCTGGATGCAAAGATGGGACAAGAACCCCCTGATAGCCCCCACTGTTGGAGCATTCATAACAAATCCGAAGGAATCTTAATCGTAATAAAGCTTAGCAAAAAGTAAGTTCTATCGGTTTCCACCTTAGATGATGTACTAGATGAATTGTTTTTAATGTAATAGCCTGGCAAATTCTATGTCTTCAAAACAATACCCCTCTGTCTGGGTAACTTTAGTCCGAAATGAAGAATGCGATCGCTCACCTAAAGACGGAAAACTTTAAAAAATTACTTACTTCAAACATGTCATTAATGATTGGATACATAAACCCGTACTAACATAACAAGATCTAGAGCAGACAGAGATTCCTATATCGGTTAATCGTGCAAGTATAATGTTGTTATCTTTGTAGGTTAGGAACAACGCAATATAAGTTCAATAAATTAACTAAACTCCTCAAAGTATTAGGTACCATAGGCTTGTGAATGCTACCTTTTACGGGTAGGGCAACTAGAAAGAGTATAATATTTTACCACGAAATGAATTGCGATATTGTGGAGCTTCCAGAAAATCTAGCTTACAGAGACTCCAAAACGGGAGTTACTGTGTAACGCCGTTTCCATGTCATTCCTAGGATAGAAATCACACGAAAAAATCGTAAGTTAACTAAAACATATCAAAGTAATTTTTTAATCAATCCATTGAACGCAATAGTCGAGCACCTTCATCAGTTGCGCTCTTCTCAACTGACTGAAATCTCGATAATTACTTCAATCAGTTGAGGAGAGCGCAAATGATAAAAGTTCTGGACTAATAACTAATATTGAACGGATTGAAAATTTCGAAAAGGTATATTCAAAAGCGTCTAAAGTTTCGAAAGGCTATTAATATGTAAACGAATCCCAGATTTCAGATTTTGCTCCTACTTTGGGAATATTTTGTAAAGAGCAAAAAGAAGTAATAATAACATTTGAAAGATTTTTCAGATTCGAGTTGGTATTCTAAATCTGTGTACTCCCTCCTGAGTAAATGTCCGATTTTTTACGTTTCATATTCGAGATAGAAGTTTGGGTTTAAATCTGCTTATTTCCTAAGTCTCAGTAGATGACTGAATTGAATTTGAATTAGAATAAAGCTGTAGATTAAATTAGGAGATTTTCGCACAATATCGAGGTGAATATGTGTTGGATACACGGGGTGTGGGTGTATGGTTACTTTAGTCTGCCTATTGCTGATGTCCATGCGGAAGGATGGCAAGTTCTACCATGGCACCAGTCAACAGTTGCTTCGCGACTCCTTTATAAGTAAGTGCGGAATACAGTAGTCTTCTTCGCTACAATAACGACGTCAATTTCTTGAGAATCACTCCAGAGCAGGAGCTGAAACGTTGAGGATTTCATAGATTCAGAGGTGGTTGCAACTAGCAACGTAAACTAGTTTAAGGAATTTTTTTATAACCGTATTTGGCTTTACATATCTTCACATATAACTTAAGTACCAAGAATAATTTTTATAGGAGAACTTAGTTTAAGAATGTTTATATAAATTACTTCTTAACTAACAAAATATTATCATGAACTTATATAGCAAAAATTATGTGGTGAATTTTTATATTATTTTGGTGAGCAGTTGTTCATCAAATTACCCTGAAATTTATTAAGTGTGAATCCATGCTAGTCACCTTCACAAAAGTTCAATCACTTTTGACCTCGCCAATGTTTGAACTTTCCAAAATGATTTTTCAAGCCTTGCTTCCAGACCGAATATTTTACCTTGAACTCTAATATAAATACAATACCTAATTACAGATATCACAACAAGAAACATTAAATTACTTGGCAGATCATATTTAAAATAATTTGGTCAAGTGGGATTGTATAGCTAGAGAAAAGTACCACTTTCAAAGTTTGTGATAAATGAGAAAAAATATATTGCAAGGGGGCACTATGATTTATTTTTTAAAAATTTTAGGATTAGTAATTCAGGAGCTAACGGTAGAAATAGTAAATTTTTTTAAATTATAAAAATTATAATTGCATCTTCAATTCCAAGTTCATGGAGTTCTTGGGAACGCCACCACACTAAAGAAAATTCTGAATATTAGGATTCCAAAGGTTTCGAGGCATAGGTGAGACCTACATGTCAAAGGCAATAAAGAAATTTTATGAAAATGTAGAATATGTAAAATTTAAAAGTTTGACACTATTAAGGAATTTTCTTTTGATAATAAACAGCGTAGTCAAGGAAATTCTCAATTGATACGAAACAAGATGTTTTCAGTTGTCCGATTAAACTGATAAAAAAACGTAGAAAAATCTTTCCAACTTTTCCGATTTAAGGTTTTTCAAAAGAACATGCCCATTACTAATTTCCTCCTTAATTATTGGAACAAGGAAAGTCTGTAATCTACGGAAATAGCAGAGATGCAATCGCTTTCATTTAATACTATCTTTATGTAAAATTGGATTAAAATAATAATAAAATGAAATTTCAAAATTGACATAGACCGCGAAAAGTTTGTAATTGTGCCGTGTTATTCTATAGAATCTATAAAAATATAAAAATTATATACGTATATTTCTTAGAACAGGTCCTATCAGCTCATAACTCAAATGATGTAGTTGATTTTTTTGAATTTTCTAATTTGACCACAATAATAACTGCAGGATTCTCTCCTAGGATTTTTTACTAATTTTGAAAACGACCCTACGATCCCAATCTATATATAAATAGGCAAAGAACCTTTTCTCCTCTGTCCCTCAACAGATTTTCTTTATTTTTGTTTTGATTAGTAGCTATTGACGAGCTTCAGTGCAGAATGTATAAAGGATCTTTAAATTTGATAAAATAAGTAATTTAAAGATAAATTATTAAAAAAAACTAGGTGAGATGGCGCCTACTATCAACAAGTAGCTTCAGCCTTAATCTAATTTCGTCGACAGTAATCTTGAAAAACCCAATTGTGTACATTCGTTTGGCGAAGAATAAATATTACTAAAATAATACAAAGATATTTGTTCTAAAAACTGTTTAGAGATTCTAAAGCTAATTGATACATTTGATTTACTTTCCTCAAGAGTTGAGTAAGTACAGTTTGTCAGTAATGAATTTATCACAAATCTAATAACAATTTAAATATTGCACCTAAAGGTGGTAACACTCAGGACATGTTATATGCTAATATTTTTGTAATTATTTATATTTGACATGTGCAAATGGGACTTGAACAAGTTATAGTTTTAAAACACAACGAATGATTTTGCAATTTTATTTCATGAATAATAATTATTTTAAATAATTCAGTCAATGATCAGTCAAAAATTGTTTAATGTTCTTTTAACGACATGTGATATACTGCAAATATTTTTTTATTATTTAATCTAATAATATAATACATACAGCGTTTGTTTATTTGTATACATCTTGTTTATATGTAATTAAATTCTCCAAAACCGCACTAATGATTTTGTCAAAATGTCACCATTTCGTTGTTCTGGGCGTTATGGCGTTTAGAAATGGATTGCTCGAGAAAAATCGTATTAACGAGAAAAACCGAGATTGTGACAACTATGACAACTAAATTTTCAAATTACAAGAAACTGCTCTTGAAAAATTCTTTCAATACAAATTGATAGGAAGTTGTCTTAAGCAGTTATACATGTATATATCAATTTACTGAGATATAAGGCGCTGTAGATTATAATTATATAGTTAAGAACTATGAAGTTAGTTAACTAATGAATAAATGTAAAAAGTTTATAATAAAAATTATTCCCTAAAACACCATCTATAAAAATGGTCTGATGTCATTTTTTTAAAATGATTAGAAAAACGTAGATCTTTTTTTCCTTAAATTTTCATTGATTTTCCTCTATAACTCTTTTGTTTATGATTGTACAACTAAAAGTTACTTGAAATAAGGTATAGACAATTTAATTTCAGACAGTTTCTCAGATAAATCATAAAAATCATTTGGACCACTTTTTCCATTTCTTTTCCATCAATAGGAATAGTAAAGAATTTGTCTAATGTTTTGTTCAGTTGATAAGTTTGTTGTTGGTTTGCATATAAATGGTTAAATATGCACTAAAGTGCTTACGCAAGTTTACAACTTTGATTTTTTTTCTTTCGCAAACCATAAATATGTTAGAAACCAAATGTTTTACCTGTTAATAACTGAATTATATAATTTTAAGAAATGTCATGTTATCTGCAATACCTCATATCATTAAGCTAATTTTAAATGTATTTGTAGACCGCACACTTATTTTCTTCTGTTGAAACATTAAGTACGTGCTCAGTTAGATTAGTTTAGTTTTCTAATCTCATCTTAAAATTAATATTGGAATTTTCATTAGGTACTCCTACAAATTAATCAGCGCACTCATTTTAGTCTCAATACTTCTGTAGTTCAGGGACCGAATGCAGGTGATCAACTGTTTCTAGACAGAAATTATTCTAAACAATTGCCTAGAAGCCAATACTGCTCACAGAAAAATAAAATTCGTGGAATTTGGATAAGAGCGTGAAATTTTATTTATATCGCTGTACAAGAGAAATAATCAGTTGATGAATAGTGAGTAAATAGTAATAATTAAAACTATTCATCAGAAAAGAATTCTGACAATGGAAAAGCTTACAATAGAGCTAGTGAAAAACACCAAAGAAAAACTTTTAGAGGGTGAAATCAATTTAATTATTAATGCAATAACATAATGGGCAATGATACAGAGATGTAGAATTGCTAAAATATATAACTTTGTTGTACTAAATTTTTGGAAGTGACATTAAAAAATGTATGCCAAACCGATTATTAATTATCGAAACCTTAAAGCATACATTTTCAGATTACTTGATAATTGAATTAGGAATATATCTTAACCTACTTTAATCAATAAGCACAATGAATAATATAAATCCGTCATTTTTATCAGTCGACATCTGTCAATAATTATCTAGAAAAAATGTATGCATTCTTTTGCTAATTAAATATTTGTTTGAATAACTTTTAAAACATTCAGTGACAAACGTTTTTTAATTTTAGAAAATATAAGTACTAACATCCGTTCTGTATCTGTATAAAAAAATCCCAACTAGTATGCATATTTCAAAGTCCATTTTGTCAAATTCTGAAGTGGTTGAGGGTATCATATAACTTATAACCAATTACTGGAAACTTATGTTTGTATATGAACTCACTGATATGATTATGATAGCACCTGTTATTGTCGAGACCCCGGAGCAAAATCATTTTTAAATCCCTGTTAAGTTCTTGTTTTAACTTATAAATTAACATCTCTGGAAAATGAGATTCATTACATAACAACATAAAGTAGGTAATTCTTTGTATGTTTTATTGAACATTCAGTAATCAGAAAACATTAAAAAATATATAAATTCTCAATAAAAACAAAACATGAAGGAGATTGTAAGACCTAAACTTACGGTTTTTCACGACAATAAACACACAATTTATTTAAGCATTCCAGGTAAAAAGGAGCTTCGCATTCGAAACATATGTTGTGTTTTGTATTTTTTTCTAGAGCTGCTAGTAAAACAGTTATTTTGTACTGCTAACCTTCCTTCAGCGCTACCACTAGCTGGAACTCGTGACGGAGTGGTTCTCTTGTTGCTATGAAGGATGCGTTGAATAGCTATTCTGATATCGCGTTGCAAAGTTGTTTAAACGACGTTCCATGTGCGGTCTAGTCAACTGTATACCTAGTTGCTTCATAAATAAAAATCTTTGTTACATTTTTTGACCTCGAGACTGCGTAGACAACTTCACAACCTAGCAGTTAGCACAAATATCAAACATTCGGTAAAATAGAGCCAAGAGCCATCTGCGACTGCGACGACCTGTGGAGTAATTTGAACACGTTTGGTCAAGTAGATCCCCTCCAATTTCGGTTTAGTTATAAAAAAGTATCTCAGGTTTCTTAGTAGTTTCGTCAACAATTGGCATACGATGCATACTCGAAATCACTTCTTTATTCTGCTTTGGCACTTACGATGATATAGTGATATTTTTGGTAAATATGAAAACCATCAACTCTTCTTTGAGGAGCTGGTAAGAAGAAGAAATTGGATATTTTCGTAATTAATAGCCATTTGCAACTAAAACAATGAAAAATACACGAATGTTAAAACGTCATGTAACCTCATAACATGAGTATTTCACAGTCCCGAAGGCAGTTTTTACTTATCAGAGACAAACGAGTGTACGTCCGACTAAGCCGAGTTATTGCCTGGTACTTAGAACTCTTACATGCTCAGAATGAATCCCATTAAATAATTATTATATTGTTTATTTGTAGAGGCAAAAATAAACAAAATCAAGATGGGCTTCTAAGACTTATGGCCTTTAGAGACCGATTTTTGACAACTCGAAATTTGGCAGGTGAGTAGTTACGAGAACAAGACTATCTTGTAAGGGCCCGAACGGTTTATCGGCGTATAAGGTTTTTGGACTGAAGTATTATCAACCCCATCGTGTGGTACCTCAGACCGCTGAGCATCAACGGCAACGACGACAGTGGTGCGGAGAACGACAACATTGAAATGTGGAATGGCATCAGGTAGTCTTCTCTGATGAATCCCGATTCTGCTTGGGTGGACATGATGGCCGAAGAAGGGCAAGACGAAGTTGAGGAAAAAGACGTCAACTACAATATAATGGTGATCGACATGTACAGTAGGTGTTATGGTAGGGGGTACTATTGCTTATGGAAGTAGGTCATGTCTAGTCTTTGTTTAAGGCAACATGACAGCGAAATGTTATCTTCAGGAAGTAGCGGAGTCGTTTGTACTGCCGTACCTTAAGCGGGCCAAGGGTATTTCAACCGTAGAATGTTCGGTTTCTCGAGTTAGTTTAATTTTTTTTAAAGAAACCCATGTAAATATGTTGCCATGGCGGCCCAGAACCTGATGTTTCGCCCATCAAACATATTTGGGACATGATGACTAAAATGCTCAGGAAAACCCCATTCGGCCTTTGGAGGTTCTAAGAAATAAAATACAGGTAGCTTGGTATAGTATTCACCAAGAAAAATAGATCGCCTTATTGAAGCAATGCCAAGATGTGTTGGGGAGTGTATAGGTAATCACGGTGGGCAAACAGATTAGTAACAAACTAAATAATAAAAAAAATTAAACTATTTGGAGTTTTTCCTTCAAATTTTAGTCATTTAGTCCTTGCTATAGCATCTGTGTTTTACTAAAACTATAGTTTTAACCGCTCTTTCTGGGTATTGCGATTTGTTTGTCAATGAGTATATTAAAAAATCATTGCGTCAGATTAAGACTCTATCTTTGCAATAGTAGCTTAACCACTTCTGTTAAAGTTCCGGTCGCTAAAGGACATCATTGTTTCACATATGTTGTCAAAATGAATCTTTATTTTGATTGTTTAACTGGTTTTCTAACCGATTTCAAAAAAACAGCAGGTTCCTAACTCGGGGGTATTTTTTAAAATATGTATTACCTCAGAAGTCAGTCATCTATGAAGATATATCTTGTCCTATTTGAAAGAATATAGTTCCCAATTGGATTTTGTCAGAAATTAGGAAAAAACTGTTATTTAACAAGACAATTTGGAGAAGAGGCTGCTAGTAATTTAGCATAATTAACGTTATTTGATATCTAGGATAAAATTAACCGAAAATGGAATTCAAGTAAATGCGAATAAATATTAATTGAGCAACTTCAAATATGATGAAAGTACTCAATTCGTCTGTCTATACAGGGGGTCTATTTGGAAGGGCATGGCAAACTTTTTTGTTGGCTAAGGAAAAATAGCCTCGAAAACGTCTAGCATTTCGACTTTTGACATCTGCGTTTCAAGACGAACGCCTTTTTTGTGCTGTGTTAGTCTTGCATTCTCTTCTGTTATTAATCATAAGAATTTTAAATTGCAGATTCTAATGAAATTAATTATTTTTAATTTGTAATTATTTGAAATGTCTTTTTTGGGTGATTGGTATCGCTTTTCCTAAATTTTCTGGTTACAATCTCATTGTGTCACAATACTTTATTTTGAAAACTAACCTATTTTTAATTATGGACTTAACAACTAGTGGTAGTTTTGTATAGTTACAACAAGTAAGTGATATGAGCAACTTTATAAAAAATAATAAAGCCCAAAAAAGAAAAATATAAAAGCTTTGTCAAGAAACTAAGAAATAAACCCTATAAACAATGCAAACAAAACATGGCAATCGACTAAGAAATGAATTAATCATTATGTTGCAGTTACTAATAACACTAAATTATACATGGCGCCATTGATGCATTAATGTATGCGAATTTAAATCATTAGATAACGAAAACAATTACAAATTAAAGACGGAAACAGTTGTTAAAAAAGTAAGAAATTTAGTAAGAAGAAATATTGAAGCGAGCTGGTAGTATTAAAGCATTCAAAACGCTGAAGCCTTTTAAAAAGGCTTGGCTAAGGCTGTTTTGCAATCCATCTTAATTTTGGTTAATTACTCCTCGTTTTTATTTTCAATTTGACACCGAATGGTCAAAACAATATAACTAAAAAAAAAAGGTTTTTTAATTATAGCTCTTAAAATGTTCGACATTATTATTTCGCCGTTTTAGGGCTTTATCAACAGTGTCATATGGTAACTAAAGGTAAATGTGGAAATTATTTTTTCTACTTCAGTATTATCTAATATCGCAAAACTTTTGTGTTTATCCCTAGATTTCATTTGATGCGTATGGTTTCCTATCAAGGAATCGATAATAAAGAGTTTTGCCAATTATACTAAATTTCTGCCAGACTGGCTGGACGATGGAAATCAAGCTAATCGAACGGAACACTGAAATTATTTTGTGCCAGAAAAAGTTACAAATAGTGTTTACCAATAATTGCAAAATGAACAATCAGTTTCAGAAGAAAACAAATTCTACTCAATTCATATAATATAGTTAATAATAATCTTCTTTAAGTTGTTATAAAACAAATAATATAGGTATTATATCTGAAAACAAGCTGACATTTATAGACCATTCTGATATTTATCGACCATTTATGATGTTAAAAGGAGTTGCTAAAGATTTTCAATATAGAGATTTTTCTAATATCATATTTTTATTATGAATAACCTCGGCTGGAAAACATATAATTTTTCTAAGATAATTATAGTGTCTACAGGGTATAGTAAACATACCGGAAGGGCAGGGAAGATTTTCGGTAGTGCTTTTTTTGAAGGCATGATTAGAACCAAACTTAAAGGATTTTTCCCCAGTTATACGATGGTGGCCTTGGTTTGGACCTGGATCATGACCTTAATCTTTAACGTATTTGGAAAGAGAAAAAAATTCCATGTCCGAATATGTGCTTACCCATGATATTTTGAAGTCATATCTAGGTTAAATCATTTTTGAACAGGGAACTAATTTTAAATGTCAGCGATTAAGGATCTCCCTGGCTATACTATTGTGAACAAAGAATTACTTTAAACATTATTTTAGTACAACTTTTTTTGAGGCTTCCGCGTCATTCTTATGAGCTAGGCTAGGTTCCATCAAACCCGACGCGATGACAGCTCTCGCCTTCCTACAGCAGACTTCTGTAATTGCCAGATTAAACAAACCAGACACGCTCACCAACACCCAACCAATCACAATACAGCTCCTTCAACTACAAATAAAAGACGCAGAGCAGGTTCACATTCAGTTCAGTTACCTAGTGACTCTTGGGGAGTAGACAGATTCAGGCCCGAGTTCGATCTAGACTCTGAATCTTTTTTTCACTTTTGTCTCTTGATAATGGCTCAAATGCAGGAATCGAAATGTTGAGCATTTAATAAATTCAGACGCGGTTCTCACCCGGAACCTAGCCTAGGAACCTCTGTGCGCTAGTGTGCTAGATGTCGATCCATACATCATGCATCTACATATATAACGATATGTCTCAAATACATAAATTATTCTTCAAGAGAACCTTTTCTATAAGGCCTTGCGACACCTCGAAGAGAGTGTTCAATATCTCTAAGAGGTGTACTTAACTTGACAATTTTACCATGAAATTCTAACCTAGGAATTACAGGATCACAGCAATCAAATGTAATGAATCCAGATTCGGAACCTGTGTGTTATTTTCTCCGAAAATCCTAGATGTCGATCCTTACTTCTGGCGTTTATATTTAGAAAATCAACGTTGTCTTTTCATATAAATTTTTCCTTCCGAAAAACGCGATTAAGTTTAAGTTCCCACTACAAAACTGACTCACTGAAATACATTGTTAATAAAATTATGATTATATTAGTTTGTATCAAAAATTATTATGTAACCCTGTGTTTCAAATACGTCATCTCCAGTCGTTTCTGGTTTCAATTTTACAAGGATTTGGTCAAAATATGAGAAAAATTAGCAGCAAAAATTAGACATTGAAAAAATTAGAACAATCTGTTCTGCGTTTTGTTTTTTACATTTCCGCATTCTGCTGGTATTGGAAACGAAGGTAAACTGTGATGTCAATCGATCACTGTTATTAAATAATTTCCATCATTACCTAAACCAGGTATCATAAAATTGATGGACGATGATAACATAACCATTTTGCAAATTGCAACGACGGTTAAAGTCAACATTGGTGTATATTAATTATTCTGTTACGTTTCGCCACATTAAAAATTTATAATACGTTGTACGTGATCTTATGATACCACATGCATTGACATTGAGTAATTAATTTGGATGTTCGGGTTCTTTGCCGTGACGGGAAAACCTGAGAGCAAAGAAATGCTTTAGCCTGATGACGAGGCTTTCACTTCAAAATAGATTCATATGATTTTAATAATATGTGAGATAACTTCATCTCATAATGGTTTTTTACATCGGGTTAATATGTTTTGCAATTTTTTTAATGTATATTTCCTAACTTCCAAATAAATTGTGGACATTTAGTTCACCATTGAGATAATAAGTAGTGACAATAAATTGGCAGGGCTAAAAGTATCGCCAGTAGTTTTCCAGTAATGGCCGTACAAACAAATAAGTCAAAAAACATTTGTATGTACAGTGTATTCCATCTCAAACGAGCCACCTTAAATATCTTGTTTATTTTCAAAATATTGCATTAGGAAAAAACAGGTCGAGTTTTGTTTCGAGGGGGAAATGTTTTGAGGTGAATTAGCTCTTGCGCATATTCCACATAAACAGACCAATTCAATGACCTTGAGATTTGAGATAGAGAAATAGGTGTTTTTATGGACTATACCGTCGTAATAAACTTTTTTATTGAATTTCTGTACAGGTAATAATAAAAGAGTATTTAAAAAATTGAATTTACATTACAATACATCGCCTCTAAGGAAAATGTTAAAAGTTCTTCCCTTGACTTTCATACAATAGTACAACCTTGACTGAAAACAGTCTATGACATGATTCTGTATAGTCGGTGTTATCTGACAGCACTTCGCTATAATACGTTGACGTAGTTGGTCCAAGTTCTCAGGCCGAGTCATAAAAATTTTACAGTTAACATGTCCACACAAAAAAAATCCAAAGGATTCAGATCGGTAGATCGGGCGGGCCATTCTATAGGAGCTCTTCTTCCAATCCAGCGACCAGGGTATTCCAAATCGAGATGTTGACGAACTGGTGCGGCATAGTGAGGAGGAGCTCCATCTTGTTGGAAATGCAATTGTTCTTCATGTAGTAAAGGATTATTTTCTATTTTTTTTATCAATGCATTAATTTCATTTTCCAATATATTGTGTTAAATTTTACCATTTAAATTACCAGGAATAAACAGTGGTCCAATTAGATGATTTCCCAAAATCCCTGCCCAAACTTTAGGTTTACCGGATGTTGACTATCAGCTTCTCGAAATAAATGAGGATTTGTATCGCTTCGAAAACTCTTGCCTTCGATCCCAATCATCCTCAATCAATTTATAAAGTAATTTAATGTTGTACAGATGTAATTTGTACAAAATTCTAAAAACGTCAGTTTTGCTAATACCGGAAGCTGCAGAGAGTTGCTGGACAGGCTGCGTGTTTGGTATAAGTTGGACATGGCCCAATGTAGCCACAGCTACCCCTTTATAATTTACAATTCCAATGAGACCTCTTATTTTATTTACCGAGCGCGTCTGAACAAATTTTAAAATCAACTCCAATACGTATTTATGACAAACGATATGTTCGGGATGGTTTTGGTTCAACACTTTCTTGCAATGTGTATACCATAATTATCTTTTATTTTCAACAAATCAGTAAAGTAATAACTTGACAGGTAAATATACAATGCTTCAAATGATCGAATAAAAGTTAGAAGAGATAAACAAATTTGTTGTAAATATCCGCAAAAAATAATGTAAAATAAATGAAGGTTTACATTTAATATTTTTCTTGTATTGTGTGTTATTACAGGGTGCGGCAGTGAAATAGGATGGTCTAAGAGCAAACTATAAAATAACTCATTCTTTTTCATGCCGTAAAAACTTTTAAATTAATAATGAACAGGATTTGCAATAAAAAAAATTATTATGACGGTATACTCCATAAAAAAGGCTTTCAACTGATAAACGACAACACTTATTTTCCCTATCTCAAATCTCAAGGCCATTGAATTGGCCTGTTTTTGTTGATTGCATGCAAGCACTAATTCGCCTCAAAAAATTTACCCATCGATAAAAAATCGACCTGTTTGTTCTTATTGCAATAGTCTTGAAAATAACCAAGATATTCAAGGTTTCAGATGGAATACCCTGTATAGGTATGGCTACTTGTATTTTACATATAAACTTCGAACTGGATTGGAAAAATATTTCTACAAATTATTTCAAATGCAATTCTGGAAGAGCTAATTAACGTACAATATCGATCTTCAACACAGTTAATCTCAACATTATAAGGTATCACTAAGTGCAGATTGAGGTTCTAGCAGATATTAAAACTAAATCATGAATTTTTTAAAACCACTTACTTTACATCGTTTTTTCCAGCTTTTCTTTATCAAAAATGCTGCGATCAAAATTTATAAACATTCATTTTGAAGATTTTCTGATTCTCTACAATCTTTCTATTAACGACTTTATGAACAGATTATTTCTTTTTGCACTAAAAGCAAAAAACCAAAATACCCCATATTTTTTGGGCTTAAATAATTTACTTCCACGAGTTTGCTGTTAAAACTATGTTAGTTATGACTTAGAAACTATTAATTACATGATGGCGGTTATGCGCTTTGCTGTTGAATTTTATGTCACCTAAAAATCTCTATTGCCTGGTGTAATTGCAAAACTTTTGACACTATTGACAGTTTGGACATCTCTTAGTTGCAATAAAACACTTTTCACCCTTCACACGTCAAAATTTGTAAAGTTTAAGAATATTAAAAATATGCTCAGAGCGTAAGTACAATATGTATACAAACAGAAAATGTTGTTGTTTGAAAACATCTTTACATTAACATATATATGTTTTCAATAAATTCCAAAATCCATTACTATATTGAATATTTTTTACCACTTTTACATCAATAAAGAAGTAATGTCTCTCTCCTCAAATGCAGATGATATATGGCTTGCATAGGAATGGTTTAAGGAAGAAGCATTGTCAATATTTACCTACTATTTATCCATGACACCAATATAATAGTTAAGTTTTTGTTGTAAATTTTTATTGTTGTCCAACAATTTATGTGACGCTACGTATTGAAAGTAAGATTACTCATGGCAAGAAACAGCAAACGCAGGCCATGAACCTTATATGTGTGCGTAATTAATGCAAGTAATTGCGTTCACAGGTGAAATGTTACACTACGTATAGCATTTCTATAATGTCAGCACCTACTACTCCATAGCTGTTTGACATTGCATTGTAACGACACAAGACAATAACTATTATGCTCTCTTGTCTTGGTGGAATTAAACAATTGAAACTGGCCAATCAATGTTGCAATTCGTGAAATTATATATTGATAATTACGGTTGTGAAACCTTCAATATAATTATTGATGTTAATTGTCTTTCCAAAATTGAAGGAATGCGGAAAATGTAAAAAGGATGTCACGAGGTGACAAAAATGATGCCAAATTAAAATAGTTGGCATAAACCCTCAAAGAAACAACAGGAACGTTTATTATTCAATATTGTGTCAATAAATATCCTGCTATCGCATTTAAAACATCACTGGCAATAGTATACAATTTGATTTATGTGCATACAAATATTAAGATAGATATTAGTTGTTGTTAGTATTAGAATACTAACCATTAAATCAAAATATGGATTTATGGTAAAAATTAATTAGTGCAGGTCATAGTGGCGCATTCGTTTGAAAAATTGTTTTACTTCATAATTTTTTTAATGTCCGGGAGGTCTTCTTAATTATAAACGTGTAAGATGACACTTGAAATCTTTTGACGGTATTGTATAAACAGCGAAAACTATATAGCTTAGAAAAAATGCATTTTTTGCATTTAATTATTTTTTTTGCAATATTTCAAATGAAAAAGTCCATGATCGTATCTCAAACCGCTTAATTGTTAAGAATTTTTTTAAATTAGAAATCGCCGAAATTCCTAATTTTCTTAAATTAAATAATATACCTTAAAAATTGAAATGCTATAATTTTAAATTTTTTATCAAAAATTTCAACCATATTAAACAAAATAGCCCAACTAGATTTTAAAAATTTTGTTTAGTTCTATGTTTTTTTTTACATTATGACAATATGCTTCATACGAGCATGCACTTTTGAAATAGTAGTATCGTTATCTCACTCTCATCTCAATGTATAAGATCAGTAAGAGAAAGGCAGACAACTTGTAAAATTTTTACATTAAATTATATGAGAAACAGTAATGTAATTTTTTTAACGTATTACCGCTGAAAAACCGCGAAAAAATTGTAGAAGTGCGTCGTCTGCCTTCCTCTTACTCATGTTATAAATAGAGATGAGAGTGAGATAACGATACTCCTCTCTCAAATGTGCATGCGCCTAGGAAGCATATTGTTATAATGTAAAAAAAACATAGAACTAAACAAAATTTTTAAAATCTATTTCGGCTATTTTGTTTAAAATACCTGAAATTTTTGATAAAAAATTAAAAATTAAAGCATTTCAATATTTAAGGTATATTATTTAATTAAAAAATTTAAAAAAAATATGAATTAAAACAATTTTGCAAACGAATGCGCCGCTATGCTTTGATCTAAATGTAGATAACATGTTATTGTCATTTAAATGTTATTTGTGGCATATTCTTGATTATTTTTATGTTTTCTTGGAAATAACACCACAATCGAGATAAAAAGCTGTATATTGAAAGAAAACACCAAACGTTTCAAAGTCGATTCTGACTTCGTTGTCAATGACTTTATATGTATTGAAAATGTAAATTGCAAAACGAAAATCTGATTTATGACATTTAAGTTAACTTATCATCATAAATCAAACTTTCTTTTTGCAATTTACATTTTCAATACATATAAAACCATTGACAACAAAGTCAACTTTGAAACGTTTGGTGTTTTTTTCATTATACAGCTTTTTATCTCAATTGGGGTGTTATTCCCAAGAAGACAAAAATAATAACATACATTCTTTATTTATTACCAAAACTAGTCTGTTCTTCATTTATTGTGTACCTGATTATTATATTTAGTTTTAGCTAATTGTAATGAATTTTCAAATTCTCTTCAATGAACTTTTAGACTCAAATCCGTCATTAGCTAAAATCTTCATAATTATGCTCCATTATTAAGGTGAATTTGCTGAGATGTGAATTATTGTTAATTGTAATTTATATTGGCGGTGTAAGATCACTTGTTCCATAAATAGTTTCATTTTGGTCTGTATTCTTATTGACAATGTTTTAATTTTGTACAGTCGCGGCTTGTTTAACGATTTTATAAGTAGGTTATAACTATTAAGTCGAATTTGCATCGTATGTTATATTTCAAGTTAGAATTCAGTCAATATGACAAGAGATGTTTTGGAAATCAGAAATATTATATAATAAACTCAATGGTTTTTCTATATATTAACCTTTATTTGCAGGAATACCAAACGTTTCAAAGTCTATTCTGACTTCGTTGTCAATGCCTTTATATTATTATTATATTGATGTGATTGCAAAATGAAAATTTGATTTTGAATTTTTTTACGCTTTCGGCTTTATTTGTTGCTAAATGTTGAACAAATTTCCGCTAAACCTTTCAATAATTTCTATATGGTTCCTTAGATCCAATGGAAGGATTCTAAACAACTGTCATAATAAAATTCGACGTCCAACAGTATTTTGTTTTGGTACTTTTTTGTATTCTTTTACGCTCTCGGGTTTATTTGTTGCTAAATGTATGTATTATCAAATCATATTTGACTACCTTGTGAATTTATATACATATAAAGTAAAATTTATATACATATAAAGTAAAATTTATATACATATAAATTAAAATGATTTTCTGTTAGGTTTAAAAATCTAATCAGCTCTAAGAAAATACGTTTACACAATAAACTTATTGAAATCTGTAATTCATGAGTGACGATCGGTTGCAAAGGTATTCATTCTGTTTGTAAAACATACTTCAAACAAGACTATAATTAATGTGTCTACTTACAGTAAACATTTTCAACAATTCACCGACTAGATGAGGCAGAAATCACAAAACGATTAATACAATACGTCAAACTTCCCGATATTCATCCCTGCAAGTGTTATCAGTGCTTTCGTCAATAGAGAAATCAAACCCCCACATTCGAAATATGACAAACAAATAACTCTAAACTGTTTACTGTTTATATCGATAATTTGGGCATTCTGGTGAACATCAAATGTTTTTCTAATTTACAAATTCGTTATGGAAAACAGGATACGCGTTGGGTTTCCAGTAATTTTCATAAACCAAAATATCCCATTGCCAGACAATGTAGTAAATATTTAGTTTTGCAGGAGAGCCTATTAGTTATTTACAAACGATGCTCTTTAATCTGGAAAACACTATATCAAACACAAAAATCTAAATTTGTTGACCTATTTTTTGTTGTTGATTGCTGATAAAACCAACACGTAATTAGGGGGAGCTTCCCGATTATGTTTACGTCATCGGTATTGCCGATATGTCCCTGCAGGAAAACAATTTTGTACACGAGGGGGCAGTCCTTGAAAAGCTTCTGTACGTAATGCAATTAATTAGAAAAGATGCAGATAAGTTGTAGGCGTGCATACTGGTAATTATTAGAAGTTTTTTAGTTGCTGTCTGTCGAATTCGGTGGCAAAAATGTTTGAGAATATTCACACATATAAAACTAATGAGACTCACGGATGATCCATCGTTTGATTTATCATGAAAGTTTGTTTTACGTTCTAGTTGTTTTATTTCAAAGACTGTTCAACATTGGAGTAACTTTTGATCTAATATTTTTGTAAGTTAAATTAGTTCGATAGACTGATAGTTTGGAGTCAGACATTCGTTACAACGAATATCAGATCAAAATTTACTTATTTTGGTTTAATCAAAAATTATAACCTAAATTGAGTTTCGTAATCATTATAGAAAGTCACTCTTCAATTTTCAATATATAAATTGAAATAGCTGTGGAATCTTTGTTGTCTCACAGCTGTATGAGCACAAAATTTTGTATACTAACACCAAAGCCTTACACTCAACGCTCTTTCAACAGTTAAGCTGTTATCATATTTCAGTGAACCAAAAAAGTTTTTCTGATTTATGAGAGAAGTTATAAGACGTTATTATAATTAAACAGAAAAATTATATAATTAAATGTATGAAGTCAAATAAAAACTAAAATTATATAGATTGCCAAAAAAAAGGAATTTTATTGTCATGTTATAACTTATCTTATTTATGGACTCACATACACATTTAAAAAAAAATCAGTTTCACAAACAAAGTGACGAACGAGTCTATCTAACCTTTGTATAGGTTTAAAAGTAAGATTCTGCAAGTTTGTATATTACTGAGTAAAATGAAATTGAATGCATGAGAATTGGTCAAAAAATAACTGACTTATGACGAGGTATGTTTTAACATCCTGACAGGTAATTTCCCTTATTTTGCAAAATTAACTAGGCCTAAACACAAATTTCACTTCGTTGGCTATCGCTACTAATTTAAATTGACAGCTGCGAAATGGTACTAGCTAATGACGATAAAATTTGCATCAATACTTTAAATTAGAGAATGATACATTGCGAGTTCTGCCATAATTTGTTGCTAGACGATATAATAACAAAGCATAACTTACAATTTTGTTAATAAATTTCACCTATGGGGTTTTATAGGCTGTGTCCCATGTAAACACATACAAAACATTCATTGTGTCCTTCCTGGAAATTAAGTTAGGGCTTTTGTAGCGATTTTATTCTGTCCGAATGCTCAATGGTTTGTTTGCGCCCCCCAGTTTCAGCGTGTGCCTATCACTTTGATGCAACTCACGGCCCGAACCGCGCAGAGCTAGGGATAAAACGTATACGAGTAAATACAAGTACATATTCGATACTTTTCTGCGATACCAAGTACTTTTAGTATCGATACTTTGCAATTAAGTATCGAGTAGGCATCGATCAAAAGTACGGACCCTGGATCAAAAGTACTCATATACCTTCGCCAATGTGACTATTTCATTGATAAAAAATTGCATTTTTAAATTCTTAGAGCAGACACCTTCTTGAGGTAGCCTGCAGTGTACAATTGTCGAGCCAAAGGATAGAAAGACAGGACAATAGAGAATAAAGTGGCTATTTCACTCGATTGGTAGTTGAATCCAATGAGCTCATTGAATGCAGTTCCCAATCGAGTGAAATAGCCTCTTACTTTCTATATTGCCATATCTTTCTAGCGTTGCCACGATTGTTTTCGTTCGGTCGGTGTTAACATTGTTAACCTAAACAGTAATAACAGTAGTCGGTGTTTGTTTTATGTTTAAGGGATTTTAATTTTTTGGGTGATTGAAAATGGGGCTTCCGAAATTTAATGTGTGACTATAGGCGTGTTCCTACCCGACGTAAAACCGATAAGCAACCGGTAATTGTATTGCGCGTAACAACATTGTAAACGGTAACCCGTCACCGCGCACGAAGATTATCGGTTGTGTATCTGTAACTCGGTCTGTTGAAATGAACCTTATATTTCAATACTTCTAATTTGCATAAGCATTTTAAAATTCACTCTGAATCGATACGAGTAAGTATCGATACTTTTCAATTGATACAGAGTAAGTATCGATACTTGACGACAGATACAGTATCGAGTAAAAGTATCGATACATTGGTGGTATCGTTTCTCTCAGCTCTGACAAAAGGCCTGCAGCTAGTCTGAGCGTTCCACAAACACGACAGGGTGTCTAGTTTCCTACCAACCAAAAAAAAGAAACGTGAAACACCATAAACCGTTTTTTTTTATACAAAGAGGCAAGTTTACTAACTATATAATGATGTCTGTGGATTTAGCAGCGCTACCCAACGAAGCAAAATTTGTTATGCGGAGATTTAAAACATACGCACCTTTATAGTGTAATAGAACAATTATTTTTTGACAGATTGTTGAACGTGACCTCCTGTTGTATGTGCAAATATTCAAGCTTTACCCTTATTTTTAAAACTAGAAGTGTTACCCAAGAAAGTACCAGCATATTTTAGAGTTTGTCAAAGTTTAAAACTGATTTAAAAAATGAAGTCAGCACTCTGACACCATCAATTTTGGACAATTTAACAGTTGCGCTCCCCTCAACTGATTCAATGTTCAGAAGGTTGTATCATAATTTCTTTGACATGTTTTCGTTAACCTAAGAATTCTTTGTCCTAGAAATCACAAGTATGACTCCTGATTTTTAGTCTCTGGGAGCTAGTTTTCCCTGAAACTTCCAAATCTCGAAATTCATTTAGCCATAAAACCCTATATCATGTTATGAAACTCACATAACTTGCTTAATTTTATTTAGCAATTAAATTGATGCCTGATTACATATACATGTCAGGATTCCAGAAGAAATGTATATATGTAGTTAACATTTATGTCATCATACAACTGTTACTTCTTATTGCAAGTACAAGTTAATACCTACCTGTCCTACCTGTAAGATTTAACTTTTGAAATCAAAAGTACGTTATACGCTTTTCATTGACAAACATATTCGCAAAAAATTTGCATGAATAACCGCGAATACGAATGCGAATATTAAAAAACACGCGAATATTCGCTAATGGGAATGCGAATGCGAATATTCGTTAAATCCCTAGTTTGGATAGTTATGTTAAGTCCCAAGACTAGAATATAATTCATCTGATTTAGGCCACTCAGTATGATATTGCCCAGTACTTTTCGATGCTGAATCTGATTTTGAGGTCAAAAAATTTCGTATACCCCTTAAATTATTCTGTAGGGGCTAAATAATACCCTCAGCGGGGTAAGCAGGTTTATGGTGAATTATTAAGGGGAAAAAACTAGTCATATTGTATACCGTTTTGCCAAATTCAAAACTCCTTATGTGATATAAAAGTAGAAGAAAGGTAACGGGAGAAATTCCCACTACACCTCCTCACTGTACTTTTTTTATTGCGTTTATAGGCAGTTGCTGACTTGTATTTTACGAATGTCAAAGATAAAAAAGCAGTAGCTTAGTAAATATGCCTCCAAAGAACTATAAATCTGCCGGAGTGGTTCTTTTAGACAGAGAAACCCTAAAACAACAGTTTTTTCAGCACAGTATTGCAGATCAATTTTGTCGTGGTGGAGATAAAACCATAATTTCCAGTGGACAACGACAGTGGGATTGGTGGAAAAAAGAGTCCACATACACAAAATGACGAAAATCAAAAGTTGGCAAGTGAATGCCGAAAGCTGCAAAATTGTACACATATTTTTGGCTAGATAAGTGGTGGCAGTATATTCAGACTGGCCCAAATGATAACTTCTCCTGCTCAAAACTGATAAGACTTTCAACTGAGACATTAACGGAATAAGTAAACCCTTTCATTATGGTTAAAAACATTGGGTGGGGGAAATGTCCAGAGATGGAGTTGTCTCTAGTTCCTGGACTGAGAAATTGTTCCAAAAGGTGGATGAGCCATCAGCAACAACTGCACTACTATACATAATGCAATGGTAACTGCTGTAACATAGATTGTTAACATTCAAGGAAAATCACCATGAGGCAAGCTTCTAAATCCAAACAAAACGTTGCTGTCCATGAAAATCGGAGGCCACGGTTCGACAGG
Source organism: Octodonta nipae (assembly GCA_034190945.1). Classification (NCBI taxonomy): domain Eukaryota; kingdom Metazoa; phylum Arthropoda; class Insecta; order Coleoptera; family Chrysomelidae; genus Octodonta; species Octodonta nipae. The sequence continues at coordinate 15,581,982 of CM067222.1, forward strand.
AGAATAGAAACATATTTGTATCACGTAGCCTTTCAGGTCGTCAACATGCAAAAAGTTCGTGAAGAAAGAGGACAGAGAAAAACATCTAATCTAAGAATATGTATATGAAATTTATGAAGCCTGTTCGGGGCTAGAAAACTTGATAACACTATAAAAGAAATGATGTGAATTAAAATAAATCTACTAGGAATCAGCCAGACCATTCAAAACAAATATTTTGCAAATTAACTCTTCGACCACAGACCATTCTATGGTGAAAGCAACCTTGAATCATCACGAAATCAAATAGATTATATACATATAAACATATAGAAATGTATAGAAATGTCATCAAAAGAGTCATTCCCTGAAGCAGATATTGGATTGGACTAGCAAGCTTTGGTGGCAGATATTAAATTACGGTTAGCAAGACATCAACGACCACAATCGCAAAAAAAGTACACCCAATCTCGATAGCATTAAAATAAATAATAAAATAAAAGAATAATTTTATTGCAAAATGAGATACATCAAAGAACAACAACCAGAAGAACTGCGGAAAAAACTCAATGATAAAATTCGAGGACTTAATTATAATGTGGAATATACGAACAGACAAGGCAAAAAGAAGTCATGGATGAAGATACAAAATACGAATACCCTTATAATATCACTCCGGATTTCTCCCTCTTTCACATAACAGCAATTTTCTCCTAAACCCGATAGGAGTACATATCGTAAATAAAGAAATTTTGAATTTAGGGGTACTTCTGGGCAGGAAATCTAAAAAATCGACACTTCGCCCCCCTTATCTGCGAAACTATAAGAAGTAAAATTTTGAAAAAAATTGGAGATATAGGGCTTCACGTGAATTTTACCGGAAAAATAAGGACAAACTTAAACTATGAATTTTGGGAGGCAAATTATAAAATTAAATGTAAAATATAAAATTAAAATTGTAATATATCAAAAGAAAAGGCGGAAACAAATATATTATTTTCATATTCTTAAAATAAATTATTTTAGAAATATTAACAAAAATATAAAAATTTTACCCATTGCTCCTATTTTATCGCCCAAACTATAAGCCGTAAAATTTTGAAAAAAAAATAAGTATATAGGATCTCACCAGAACTTTACTGGAAAACTAAGGAGAAACCCCTAATATTAATTTTAGGGACACATTACAGCATTAAATGTAAAACATAAAATTAAAATTATTTCATCATGTATGACCGATATAAATATATTTTTTTCATATTTTTAAAATTAATATTTTAAAATATATAAGCAAAAATATTTTTAAAAATTGCCCATTTCCCCTTTATTCCCCAAACTATGAGACCTAATTTTTTTTGGTTACAGGAAAAATACGAAGAAATCCTTAATATTAATATTAGGGCCCAAATTATATAATTAACCGAAAAATAAAAAAAAAATTAACGCATCATGCAATTCATCAAATGAAAGGGCTCATTATGAGGAATACAAACATATATTTTTCGTATTTTTTAAATTAATTGTTTACAAGTAATAAAATTTTTTTTTCGCATTATTTCCGAAACCATACTACCTAAAAGTTTGAAAATAATTAGTGGTACTGTGGCTCAGTTGAAATTTATAAGAAAAATTAATAAAAAACCCCCATAGTAATTTTAGTGACAAATTATAGAATTAAATGGAAAATAAAAATTCAAACGAATCATGTAATATATCAAATAAAAGGCCCATTATGTGAATTACCAATATATCATATTTATAAATTATTGGTTTAAAAGATATTAACAAAAATATTAAACATAGCATTAATTGCCACTTTAGAAACTACACTATCTAGAATTTTGATATATTTTATGCGTATTTTTTTTAGATTTAATAATTTATTATTCGAAACTTGACCTATTTTTGCCTTTATCTTCCAATCTACAGAGCTTCAATATTCAGACAGTAGTTTATAAAAGGCTTTCCTGAAAGTTTATTAGTAAAATGTTAATTTTGGGGGCCAAATTAGAAAATTAAATACATATATATTTTTATAAAAATCAAGCGAATCATGAAACAGATAAAATAAAAAGTCTATGTGTGGAAAATCAAAGTCTATACTTCCTTTAAAAGATATTAGGGTAAATATGCCCTCATTCCCTGCTTGTCTGAAACTGGAATATTAGAATCTTGAATGTGGTACGGAACACTTAGTATGCGAGTCTAATTCGCACTTGTCCAAATTATTTGTATCTGCATAAGCTATATTTGCTAAAAGTGCATTTCAGTACGTTGATTTTCAGGGTCGGTTTCTTAAAAAAGAACACAAAATCACAACCACATATTTTTAAAACAATGTAAGTGATCTTCTCGATCCGAGCCATAAAAACGAAAATCTGACTTCAGACAAGCTGCAACGTGATAGTATTTTGTTTGTACAACTTTGCGTAAAAAAATATTACGCAGTAAATAGAAAAATTTCTAATTTCAACTCAGCAGAAACTACTTTCGACATCCCAATAATTTGGAGAGCAGTGCGGAAATTCACATGCGGAAATAGGCTGACCATTTCACAATCTGAAAAACAAGTTTATGTAACATAATCTGAATTTGGAAAGCGAGAAGTCCTGATGTGAATATTTGTTTATTGTCCGACGCCGATTCTGATAACAAAGAATCTGAGGAAGATTTAGAAACTACTAACTAGTTCGTAAGTTTGCCGGTTTTGTTTAGTTAAAATTACATTCCCTTTAAAATTTTCAATGAAAATTAAAATTTAAGTTATTTATTGTTTGTATTATTCTTTTTTATCGATAAAAATGGTCATATGAATCATCAAATGACCAGTCAGTTAAATCAGTTAGAATTCTATATAGATATAAATTTCGGATTAGACTTAATTAAAGTATTTTCTTTGCTTTCGTTATAGAAATACATTTATATATAAGAAAATAAAAGTCGGGTAAACCAAGATCATGCCCATGAACATTAATATTAACTTTGCTGAAGACACTTGTAGTTATTTATTAGGATTTAAGTTGCTGACCCACATTTGTTCATACTGCAAAACTGTATTATCTGATGTTTCTTCTATTGTCAGTAATGATAGTTTTTGTATTCTGTTTGTTTTGTTTACATTCTAAAGGCTACTTTATAAGTCAGCAGTTTCCCTAAAACATTTATTTATAGTAAATAATGCTAGATTTTAAAAGAAGTGGATTAAATGGTGCAGTAGTTTGCAGTTTTTCGGTTGAAATTGATAACCTACATTTGTCTATTCGAAAAATTTTATATATAATCAACCGTTTAAAATAGATCCACTTTTGTTCATACTTCAAAATTTCTTCACTTGTGTACTTAGGGGAAACCTTTATCGAATCTAACAGTGAAACATATCAAGTAATATTATTTTCAACAAAACCAATAAATGCGGGTGTACAGTAAATGACGCAGAAGCTTTATGAAAATATTTATGAATAGCTCTTTGTAATGTAAAATATGTGCACACCCAAATATAACAACCAATTCCCGTAAATTTCGATGAATTTACTAACTTAGTATTCTGGGAAAGCTGTATTTTACTTTGTTATTTCATGATGTTTTGAATGATCAGTATTTGCATAATGCCTCACAAGGGTGATTTTTAGATTACAACATTTTGGACACAATTGACAGAATAAACAAATAAAAAGCTGCGTTTTTTCCATATTATCACAAACAATTCTTTGAACACTATATCAGCGGAACAATCCAGACTTGTTGACGCTGATTTCTAGATCTGATAAGATCGGCAAGGTTACGCATTATCACAAATTTTGTTTTTGGCGATGTGATTGTTTTTTCCACGGTGATAATTGTGTGAATGTCAGAGCACATATGAGTGCCTCGAAATGATACATACATATACTTATTTATTTAATAAATTACGTAGAATTTTGGGCGTGTTTAAGTCTATTTATTTCCCCATAATGTTGACAAGTATAACTTGATTTATTTGTTCTGACTCATCAAGAATCAGTTATGGACCTTTTATTTTAAGTAATTGTGTTATTTTCACTTTAAAGGATGATATTTTTTATGTACTTAGATGTAACCTGTTGAAGTTTGTTAAATCTATTAAAATTGCTTAGTCGGTAATTTTATATCAAAATACAAGTTATAAACTCATTAACAAGTATATAGATTTCTTATTAATTTCTACTTTGTAATATTTGATAAATATTAATGTAATCATATTTAACCAAGCAACATTAATAATGTAATAACCACTAAACGATAACATACAATATCATTAACAAAGGAGTACTTCTGATAACAAAGAATGATTGGTTATGCATGTTTACCTCAGTAAAATGGAAAAAGTAATAAATTATTTAAAGTTTATTAAAAATAGTTTATTATTTATTATTGTTTAATAATGTTATTTATGTAGCGTAGGTGATAAAGCATGTTATACTACAAGTGAATCAAGATTACTACATAAATCATAGTTGTAAAAAAATCGCGCCAGTCATTTGAGACTGGACGATGGAAGCGAAAGCTTCTTACGATATATACTTTCCGTCTCTCGTTATCTCACTGTGTTTCTCTCTCATTTTTAGAAAAGGTATAAATTTCAGGCAAATTAAAGTAATAGTCATTATTTTGTTATGACTTCAGTATTAATCCTAATGTGAAATTTAAATATATCTGCAACGAAAATTTTCACATACAGTTGACACAACTTGTTTTAAATCAGTTACAATTATATATGACTTGTGTGTTATCCAACAAAAGTTTCATGAAGAAAGTCTTTAATTGATTGTTTTTGAATTAGGATATAACTTCGGATTATTTTCTCTTCATGTCATTTAAAAATACGGCATCATTTCATTGAAGATAATAACCACAAATAGCTATCATCTGATAAAAAGTTCTTTACTAAAACATATCTATGGCGCTCCTTGAAAGTCATTTGTATATCTGCAATTCTAAAGACCGAAAACTAATGTATTCTTTTTTTTCATGTTACAATTAGCTACTGCCCAACGTCAAACCATATTAAGTTTTAAAATAATGCACTCGAAAAAATATTTACACTAATGTAACCCAAAACGCATTAATCAGTAATTCACGTTATCCGTAGTCAGACTCGCTTTCCTTGTTGTGGCGATGAGAAAACCTAGCGGGTAACTTTGGCACCGTCTCTTGAGATGTCGGGTCATCGCCTTGTATGGGGCGGGACCTAGTATTCGAAAAGAGAACCCTTTGCCAACCTCTTGCCTGTTACTCCTAAAACTTGCAAGTAGAGACATCTACACCTCGGAAGCAGATGTCAGTCTCGTCCCGAAAAGTCACCCATAGCCGTGCACTATCTTAAATGAACGGGGGTGTTCGTAAGATTCCAAAATTGGAGCTGTGGGTGGAGAGAAGTCCCCACTGGGTGAGGTTACCGATGGCTCTCCAGTCTGGGTTGGCACGGACTATGGCTTTAGGTAGATTGTACCCCCTGGTTGGTTGGTCCATTCTCGTTGATCGGTCTTACGATGCATTCACCCTTGTAGCATGGGAAGGTAGACGGCGTATTATAAGTATATAGTTACACAGGTACCACCACTTAGCAATTTTTCGAATGGACTCGTCCAGAAAAACTGATACGTAATGGGCAAATATTTTCAATCCTTATATTTACATATACACTAAATTTTGTAAAAGTGTGGTGAGGGCTCTCTTTTTTTAACGAAGTAGAGCGTATAGTAGGTTGTAGGTAGTAGTTGTAAGTTTTTCAATTATTTTCAAAATTGCACTTAGTATCAAACACGGTTTCATAGGTGGATTATGTGTAAAAATTAAAAAACTAAATTCTTATCGATTTTTCGCGTTTTTTTTGCTATAAGGCAACTCATTGATAAAAAATGTTGAATTTTATGTCATGTTTTATGATTAGAACAGGTTGATATTAATTTTATCACGAATTTTCGAAATTGACCTCGGCTATGAGTGGTGAAATGTTAACTTGTAAGATTTGACAAAAAACACTGGGACAGGTGAAACTAAATTAAAGCTGGTAAAACTGATTATATTAATTATTGTTTTCAAAAAATAGACATAGCTCGATAAATAATTGATTTTTAAAGAAAATAAAAGGTCTTGGCTTGTTCTGAGCTGCATCCCTATGAGCATCAAGTATTTTTATACAAATGTACAGTTTATAAAGCCTGAACAGGAAAATAGGATTTTTACCTGTTTTACCGACTTATGTCGCGGACATTTAAACAGATTTTATTTACCTAAGGCTTATATGATGGATATTTGTAAAAGTTACGGCTACTATTTAATCTACTTCCAATTGCTGATATAATTATTTTTAATCACAAAAAATCCTTGTTTGTAGTTAAATGATTTTTTAGGTTAGGTTGGCCATCGAAATTTAAATAACAAAAGATGCTGTTTTTTCTACATTGTTTTTCTGTACATCCATATTTTATTTTCTGATAAAAATTTGTCGAGACGTTTCTTTCGAATAGGTCGGCCTACAGTTCTAGTCACTGAAAATCGCTCTAGAAGATGTTAAATTAGAATGGTTTCATAAGGTTCCATTATGGGTATTTTCAGCAAAATGCTCAACGGGTCATTTTAAGGGACTCAACCACAACAATCAATGGCATTTATTTCCGTTCCAGATCTGTTTTTCCTAATAATTTTAATTGTATCATAAAAAATTAATCGGGATACCCAATATTACGTTCTGAATTTTGAAATGAGTAATAAAATTAAGTGAAGCAAAACGTCCTTGATTTAATTGCTGGGAAATTAATATTGTTGAAAAGAAAAACAAAATGTTACTCACCTACACGCAAATTGTATGCTACAATTTCCCCACCATAATTGCCGCATATAATAAATCAAGTTCTGATTATAAATTATACTTATGACAAAGTTTATTCAAGTCAAGTCACTTTGAAAATAGTTACTATCTGAGTGAGATGTGAAATTTTAAGTGGTAGCAAATTTTCCATGAATGTATTTATGTTCTCTAAAGGAGAAGGTTTATGTATATTTCTGTAATATTTTTAATTAGCAAGGACATCGAATTTTAGACGATAATATTAGATAATTGTTCTAATATAGTAAAGTAAATAAATCACACCTACTTCGGGTGAATTAGAAGTTTACAGGGTATTCGTACAGTAGCACATATATTAAATAAAGATAATTTGGTGAAGTACGAATTTAAATATCAAACTAAAGGTTCCGTACGATCTTTGAGGTTTGCTAAAATCTAGATAAAGCATTAAATAACTTGGTCAAGTGCGGGTTGGACTCGCATATTAAGAGCTCCGTACCACCTTGAAGATTGGATACATTGTAGGTGAAAAGTATATCTTTTTATAATATTCCAGTTTCAAACAAACAGGGAGTGAGTGCATTTTCTTATATCTACCCTAATATCTTTTAAAGATAGCGTTTTAAATTTAAAAAAATATACACTTTTATTTTCCACACATAGACGATTTATTATATTATGCGTTATTAACTTGATTTTTTTAAATATATGTATTTAATTTTCTAATTTGGCCCCCAAAATTAACATTAGAGTTTTATTTTACTAAAAAACTTTCAGGGATGCGTTTTATAATCGACTGTCTGAATTTTAGGCTCTGTAGATTGGAAGATAAAGGGGAAAATAGGTCAAGTTTTAATTAATAAATTATTAAATCTTTTAGGCAAAGTATTTAAAAATACAAATAAAATGTATTTTTCAATATTTAAGCTTGTGTAGTTTCTGAAGTGGGATTTAAGTCTATGTTTAATATTTCTGTTAATATTTTTTGAAGAAATGATTTAAAAATATGACATATTTGTAATTCACATAACGAGCCTTTTATTTGATATGTTTCATGATGCGTTTGAAAATTTAATTTTTATTTTCTTTTTAATTCTATAATTTGTTCCCAAAATTAATATTGGGGTTATCTACTAATTTTTCTTATAAACTGCAAGTGAGCCCCAGTACCCCTAATTATTTTTAAAATTTTAGGTAATGTGGTTTCGGAAATAAAAGGGAAATGAGATTTTTTATATTTTTTCGTTAATATATGGTAAACAATTAACGTTAAAAATATGAAAAATATATATTTGTATTCCTCATAATGTGCCCTTTAATTTGATGTATTGCATGATGGGTTTAAAATTTTTTTTATTATTTTCCCCATAATTCTTCAACATTAATATTAACCGTATCTCCTTATTTTTTCTGTAATATTCAAGAACGGAAATAAAACGAGAGATTGAGTAGTTTTCTGATATTTTTGCTAACAATTTATTTTAAAAATATGAAAAATATACATTTGTATTCCTCATAATAACCTCTTTCGTCTGATGTATTGCATGATGCCTTTTTTTTATTTTCCGTTTATTTCTATAATTTGGCCCCCAAAATTAATATTAGCGATTTCTTCGTATTTTTTTCTGTAAACAAAAAATTGTAGGTCTTATAATTTGGGGAATAAAGGGGGGAATGGGAATATATTTTGTAACATGAAAAAAATATGTTTATATTTGTCACAATGAGCCCCTTTATTTGATATATTACGTGATGCATTAGAAACAATTTTACTTTATATTTTTCATTTAATTCTATAATTTTCCTCACAAAATTAATAGTATAGGTTTCTCCTTATTTTTTTTCCGGTAAAATTTAGGTAAGGCTAATCTCTAATTTTTTTTTTCAAAATTTTACTTCTTATAGTTTCGGTGACAAAAGGAGGACGGTTGACTTTTTAGTTCCCTTCCCCCAGAAGTACCCCCAAAAATCATAAAGTCTTCATTTAAGATATGTTCCCTTGATCGAGTCACCAAACTATATACTGATACCAAATTTCAGCCTTTTCCGTCTAGTAGTTTAGGAGATAATTGTTGTGATATGTGAGAGGGAGAAATCCGGTATTCGTATATTGTATATATTTTTTAAACGGAGCTATAGTTTTCCCAAAAAAATAAATTGTTACGAAACTCTCCTTCACAAATCACATAGGTTTTTCCTAGGTTTTCCCTTATGATTGTAATGGGATCACTGAATCAACAAAGTTCTTTGGTCGCATTTTTGGTGAATGCAATATCTTATAACAAAGTCGCACCTAAGAGCGCCACATAAAATTCTGAAGATCTCACTTTCAAATTCTTCCAATTTGAAAGGAACTTTATGATTATATGATCTTTAGATATTTCTGTGCTACCCTGTATATTACAAATAGTTACGTCAGAAATCAAATAATACACATTGTGAAATATTTTAATTAACATCTTAGAATTGTGCCTTTTTTATCCATAGTTTCTTAACCATTGACAACGGGATTTGATCTAGACCCCGAAACGTTTGAAATATACAGCAACTGTGGTGTTATTTCCCAAGAAGTACTTAGACATTGAAAAATATGCCACAAATATCATTCAGAAAACAAATCACATAGCTTTACTAATCCCTTTAACAACAACATACCATTTTGTTGATAATTAAAAATAAATCGGAACTAGACCAGAAATCAGCCAGAAACTGACTGAAAAGATATTGCTACATCGCGCAATCAATCACATGTTCCTTACCGACGAATACAACGTTAGTATGATAGTTTTTGTATTCTGTTTGTTTTGTTTTACATTCTAAAGGCTGGGTTTTAAGTGGACAGTTTCCACACATCGTTTAGTTATACTAAATAATGCTAGGTTTTACAAGAAGTGTATTAACTAGTACAGTTTGGTGCAGTTTTTGTGTTGAAATTAATAACTTTGGAGTTCAGACATTTATTTATTCGAAAAATTTGAAGCTATCTAATGTGTTTCTGAATAATTAGGCGGTTATTCTTATTTTGTTACATTGTATTGTGTTACTTCTAAATAATATGTAAATACCTAACCTAACCTAACCTAACCTAACCTAATCTAACCTAAGGCACGAAACATATTCCAGAAAAATGTCGCAAATATTTATTTACCGTAATAAATTCTTGACAGAACAGTTATAATTACTGAATAAAATTTACAGCTAGTCATTATTTCGAAAACGATATCACCATTTGCCTACTACTTGAGGCGAGGTTGCCGCAATGACAATAATTTACTTTAAATGTATTTCGGATTTTCTGGGTTATCAAGACCTAAGTCCATGGTGGTATAAGAAATGTTAATAAGATTTGGTGTATACCATCACCATCCAAAATATATGCAGGGTCAATAAATAATTTCTAATTTGCCCTCAAAATTTGCTTTTTGGCATCCTTTTTAAGAATGGTTGGTTAAATAGTTGCCAAGATAAGTAGGGAATGAGACTATTTTCTTATATTTCCTTAATATATTTTATACTATGCGATAAGTATGACATTTATAAGGCGTTACTAATCTTTATAATTATCCCCATCTCTTTCAATCAAAACCTCTTGTCCTCTCGATAATATAATTCGTATATCCAATGCGTTAATTCTTTTTAATACTCCAGTATTAAAATCGGAGATTCAAGTAGTTGATAAGAAGTTTAAAGGACTTGTAAGTAACAGACAGCGTGCTTTAAGTGAAGTTTAAAAACATCCAGATGCCTTGCTTCCCAATATTGAGCGAGGGCAGCGTCAGTATCGTCCATACTAAGCAGGTAATAATGCATTTTTAAGGGCAGTGCGATCTGGTAAAACTCTTCCTTATGTAGAACTTATACCAAAACAAAATATTTTAAAATAGATTTTACAAGCAAATTTATAGGATTCAATCACAACTTATCTCAATAATTACACCAAATTAAATATTATTTATTATTTATTAATGTTGCTACATGAGAGAGCCTACCTGAGACTCTTTAATATAAATTAAACAATTCCCTAAATATTAACTGAGTTTTAAGTAGAACTAAAAAGTTGAAAATAATTAACAAGACATAAAAATAGACAATAAATAGCACAGTCGTTGTTGTTAAGTACCTATAAACAAAATAAAAAATGTAAACTATTAAAATGCTCACTCTGAGCAAATTAACTACCTACCTATCAAGAGTATTTTTGAAATCGGTGCCAAGCAAACCTAAATTCCTCCTTAGCTTACTTATCAACTAATTGGCCAAACTTGATTGGTGTTTGGCACCAACTTCAATATACCAGATAGGTAGGTAATTACATTGTACAGAATGTTTTATTTTACGTAGTACACAACAGCTAATGTGCTATTTATTGTTTAGTATGATAATTTGTTAATTATTTTCAGCCCTTTAGTTCTATTTAGAAGTTGGTTAAATCTTTTTAAAACTATGTTTTATTTTCAACTTTTCAGTTTTTTAAGTCTGATATTTTATTTCAATATTTAGTTTTTAGGCTTTTAATTCTATTTTGATTTTGACATCGAGTGTTACTTTTCTTCATTTTTATTTTGTGTTCATAATTTTTTGAGGCTGGGACCACGTAACACCGAAACCATCAACATTACAGATTGATACATTTTCGTTTAAATTAACAGTTAACAGTTATAAGGACAAAACGAACTTGGTACACATTGAGTTAATAAGCCAAAAATGTGTTCAATTAATTTACTTGTTAATATTACTTTTATCACATTACTTTATGGTTTTTGTTTGCTATACTAAACACCCTATGCATAATCGCACGAAATAACAGTTTAGAGCTTGACAGGTGTATTCGTAGAATTTTCTGTTAGGCCGACAGTCTGTGACACCAAAAGCACCCTCTTCGCAAAATTTAACAATTTTCATGTAAATCGATATTTAACAGGTATACAAGCAAAATGAGCTTGCTACTCGTTGATATAAGAAGCAGAAAACATGTTTAACAAAACAAATTATACTATACTATATATAAAAAATCCTACGTTACATATAATTTTGTCTTTATGCATTTACTAATTTTCTGGCAATTTTAGTAAAGAGGGTGTAATAGTGTGTTCTTATATTTAAATTTATTTTCAACGTAGAACATTTGACTAGTATAATATTTCATAAATAAAATGAAATTAATGGTATAAACGACATTATTGGTGTTGATGCAGATAATCAAAATAGCAGAGAGCTCTAATGAAAAAAACGTGACTTGTATGATTAGGATATGCCCTACAGCACCCACTCTTTCATAAAATTGTCTATCATTATAAATAATGTGAATCTGAGCATACGTGCGGTATGACGGGTAGCACCAGAGTGCGTGTTTAAGAAAATTATTAAATTAATATTTCCGACGATTTTTAAGAATAATGAGTCAAACAAGATAAATATTCTATAATAGATTCTGATAATAAGTTTTAAAAATCCTGTGTTTATTAAAATGGAAGGTTTATCTCTAGATTTGAATTTTGCTGGCTGTTGTTAATCCGCTTGTATTTGTTACATATAAGGGGTGCTGCAGAATTAAGGAAACTGCAGAATAACTCGACATAAAACCATTTTAGCGAAAAAAGTTCAATACATAAAGTTTAGGATTTTTTCCTAACTACCTAGTGTTGTTCTTGACCATGACCTTGTTCATGCCCATAACGGTCATTGTATGATCAAGTAAGTTTTTTAAATGGAAGCTCCTAATTTTGACCCCAGAATAGGAAAGAGCCAGAAGTAGTTACGCCTCATTACGCAAGAAGGGTTTAGAATTATTTGATTGAAAGGTAGGAAGACATAAAGTAATTGATTCGCCAGCAATACCCTTGATTTAAGTCCATTTCATTATTTTCTATGAGTTTCCATCAAGGAGTATGTATATCGGACGAAGCCCACCAACATCGAGGAACTTGAACAACCAATAAGTGAGGAAATCTCCAGAGAGCGATATAAGCTATTTATACCCTCACAGCATATTATAGGTGGTAACTGGTAAGATTAACTGAGGCCACAGTTCACCTTGTTTTAACCAGCTTGGTCGAAATACTCTGCATTAACGGAGTGGCTGCAAACTTTACCTTGCCTTAACTGGCTGGGTACACAGTTCACCTTGTCTTAACATGCCTGGTGGAAACGTTGCTTCAATCAGCTGGATCGAAACATAAAAAAATCACATTCACCTTGAAAAGACCGTCATGGTAAAGGTTCAATTTTTAAACAGGTAGGGTCATATTTGAACGCAAAATTTCTCACCCTTTCCGACTCCAGGGTCAAGACTAGGGAGTTCCATTTAAAAAAATCTAATTGACCTTAGGGTGACCTTTAAAAGATCAGCATAAGGTAACTAGAGAGAAATCTTAAACTTTATGTACTGGACTTGTTTCGATACAACTGTTTCCTACCGAGTTATTCACTTTTCAATACTTTTGGATCACCCTGTATAAAATAAAGTAATATCCGCTGTTATTATTTTGCTGCTTTTTTTTCTTAAATGATGTCAATTTAACAAAGAGTATTTTTTACAGAAAATAGGCATGACATCTACTGCTCTATCTTGTTTATAAATTAATACCATATTTTTGGTCGAGTAAGTTGCTTTATGCTATGCTTTGTAACTAAGTAATTATAAAATTTCATGGAAAAATAAGCTCTTAACATATATCCTCCACCTACCTACAGCACTGCTAAATAGTTACCGCCATACTGACCTGTAAAGAAAAGAACATGGGTTTATTTATTTAATCACCAATTTAATTTAACTAAATAAGTAACACATTAGAATACCTTTTTATGGTTTTTAGGGAAATAACAGCACATTTGAGAGTATACTTTAAAAAATCGAAACATTTCAAGGTTCCAATCTAATCTAGTTGTAATTAGTATTACAAACCGATCCAATAAAATATTTTATATAAACTCAGCCGATCATTGTTGAGATTTGCTTGTTCTCGTGTGTGTGGGGTGTTTAAGTCCGGTTGTCAGATTGCAGCTCCTTGACTTCTCATATCTCAAGATTGGGCCAATTTGTATCGTAAATAGCATAAAATTAAAAGTTGTACTAATTTGGCAGAAAGTCATTTGTTTATGCATCTGATGGGCCTCTTACGAGATGTTTCTATCATCTTTATAATCTTTATTGCGCATATTTAAAAAGTTTCGTGAGATTTTTCCGACAGTTCATATATCCAAACAAATTAATTTTCCGTGCAATAAACAGGGACTGGGTTACGTATTAAGTACCTCTTCCTTGCTAGAAAATCAAAATTATAGTAAATAAACAAATATAACAGCTAACCAATATGCAAATACCACCACAAAATGTGCTTTTCGGTCTACGTGAGTTAGGACAAAAAATTTGACATCACAGAATATTGCTATTGTTAGGTTAAATTCAGTTATTGAGATTCCAATTCAATAAGAAAAGTCAACAAATGTTGTAATTATTAAGAATAAATGTAATCAATAAACAATACACATTAATTAATATAACTATATTTTAAGGATATAGCGATAGAATGAATTGAAGTCTGAAACAGAAATATGATTTGTAAAGTTTAAACAATTTACTCACAACGAACAGATTGAAGTGAAACTTTAATATCCCTATTGACATATTTTTGGACAAAATTTAAAATAAATCATTGTGCGAAAGAGTTCTTCCGAATTAATTCTGAAACAAAATGCAGAATCTATACAACATATAAAGTGTGGACAAATGTACATATTATAGGTAATATTGTATACAATACTCTATAAAAAGTTATTTGGGTGAACAAATTCATTTATGTAGTGTGTAATAGCGTTATAAGTTACATGGATGAATTCCCCAAAAAATAGACATACATTTTAATGATTTATATTTAAAAAAGAACTGATTTCAACAAACTTGAAATAAAAACAGTTTATAAACCGTGTGCAATCAATAACTATTTTCTGACATATGATTATTTGATCTGAGTATTATCTCTCCCTTTCTTTCTAATTTGTATTTTTTTATATTATCCACCCATTTTTTAACATTTTCATTTGTTTTTTTATTTGGCTCAGTTCCTATAAGTGTAACTCTAATTCACCCTATATGTTTCAGCATATTGGTCACCCAATATAATTTAATTTCTGAATCACCATGTACCACTATAATTTAACTCTACACAATGTTGCAACCACCCTATAAAATTATTAATCCTCTCCACCCTATTGACACCCTGTATAACAATAATTCCAGTTCACCTTTTATTTCAATCATCCTGTATATGCCACAGCTTCCAACATTTTTTGAACCCTCCGTCCTATAACTCGATTATCCTTACTGCATATCCTTATTTAATCATTTTTAAGTTTTTTTATCCACTCTGTATAACTATAGTTTTACTTCACTCTTATTTCAACCACCTAGTATACGCAATTACTTATGTGCCACAAAATACAACATTTTTTTGAACCATAAATTTACTGCGCCCAATATCGCAACTGCACCATTGCTTACCACATCTACCACCGTATACCATATAGAAAACATTGCCGATTTAAAAAATTTTTTTTTTCGATGCACGATGAAAACGGTTACAAGCACCCTATACGACCTACTTTCATGGCATATCTTGACATTTAATTACTGATTTTTTTGATTTTCTGGAAAACCGTCAATATCACGTCATAGAAAACTTTTCTATAATATTCCATAATACAATGTCGCTTAAATCATAAAAGTTACCCAAGCCGTTTTTTAATAATCACTGAGCGTACATATAAAAAAGTGCCGACGAATTGATAATCTCCTACTTTTTGGAAATCGGTTAAGAAAAGATATTTTAAAGGAAGTGTTCAATTTTAATACAAAAACACTAGAAAAATATTCATTACCTACAAAATGATGTTGCATATTCAAAAATTTCAATAAATCAAAATAATTGTGTGCCCTCTTATATGTATTCTAACTGTGCAATGTGTTGAAGTTTTGTTCTTTATTTTGGTGGTAGTATCTCATAGCTCCATGTTGAATTCAAAACTGTGAAATGTTTGAATGAAAATTCTCATTTCATTTACTCATATTTTTGGATAATATGTTGATTATTTATGTTTCTATTCTTGAAGATATTTCAAATTTGTTGTGTTTAAAATTATTACTAAATATTTAAAAGCTCAATTATTTTAATTATATTTGTGACGGTTACAACATAGATACTATTTTTTACCCATATATCGATGTATTTATTTTGCATTATGTATCCCCAATCTGCAATATTCTACCCTTTGATTGACTGATTTTATTTTATACTTAAAACTGTCATTTTAATTTTAAAAATGTGTATTTAAAATATTAAATACTAATTATTGAGTACATTTATTCTTAATTAGGCAACCTTAAAAGCATTTGAAATAAAGATTATTTTCATGTTAGACGGGAGATCAATCTTTAAACAATACTCAATGTTAATATTTGATAATAAGTATGGCTCTAAATTTCTTAGATGTCAAAATTAGCAAAGTTCTTGTCAGTCTACAAACTCAATTCTCTAATATCTTATTAAAATTGTCAATCAACTTGTTATTTATTTTTCTTTAATGCGATGTTAATCCTTTAGGTCAGTGTGACAACACACTGTCATTAAATAGGTTATTTAATAAGAAGTACAGATACAAATTTCATAACCTTGGCCTTAATCAGTAACAATAATTTATCAGATTGTATTAGATTTAAATGTAATCATCAATAATCATGTACATACGTTTTAATATAACGCAGATTATAAGTGAACTTAATACTAAATAGGTCGCAAAAATTAATCATATTTGCTCTATTTCTGAGTACAGTAGGTTAGTAAAGTATGTTATTAATAATTGGTGGAAATAAGTCGGGCGAATAAAACGTGTCGCAAGTTAAGTAGTTTTCCTGTAATGCTGGAACAAACAGGATAAAAATATTTGCTTGACTTATTTTGCTTGCCTGAATTTACAATACACATTAGGCCATGAAACCAATATATGAAATACATTTGCAAAATTAATTTCCAATCATTTCTGAAATTGTAATTTTAGATATTCTCAAAATTTTATCAGCCTTCTAATATTCAATATTTTCATTCTCACCGACTTTTTTAACATTTCTATTTTTGTTGTTATAGTTGGATGTTTTTATTTAGCTTCAATTTATGAGATTTTCAGCATTTTTGACATTCGAGCAAGCCTGTAAAAACATTCGAGCAAGCTAATTTTTTTAAATGTTCCAAACTTTTTTGTGAAAAAAGAAAACGATTGGGTTTCATAAACATTCAAATAAAACAACGACTACAAAATGAAATAATTTATTATTCAGTAATGATATTAAAAAGTTACGATAAAGAGCTCTAAAATATCTCAAGTTTTGAAGCTTCTCCTCAAAAGAATAGAGTAAATTATTCGCATAGCGGGCGTTCAAACGTCCTGTTCGGGGTTTGGCATGGCATCATCATATACCAAACCTAACCAATATAGCCTTGGAAACCAAACAGTAGTTCATAGCAAGTTTCACAGACGTAAACAAAGCATTTGACAAAGTATGGTATCGTGGCCTATTATGTAAAGTCTGTTGTTAAGTATTGTAGTATATTGAAGTCTTACTTGGTCCAACAGTAATTTGAAACCTATGTAAACAATAAAACATATAATAGCCATCTCAACTAGTCAGGAGTACCACAAGAGTATATTAGGCCCTCTCCTTTTCGAAATATACATATCGGATATAAAAACTTCTAAATATAAGCATTATCACGATAATATAAACAAGAAAAAAAATCAACATCTGCTGCTGCAAATTATCTTCAAATTAGTAAACGGTTGGAAATGGGATATAAAGTCAAACGAATCTTAATCTCTCTAACAGGTTATCATAATCATAAGTTATTGGTAGGCAAGAAAGTATTAAGCAACAATACAGTCATTAACTTTGAATATATGTCATATTGTGGCTGCTAATACAGTACAGCAAACTGGCAGTGAAAAATGCAGACGCTGAAAAAAGTTGTCAACATTCCGTACGTCACTGATGAGCTTACAAACATCACGGTAAACATGATAGCTATTCCAACCAAATATTAGTGTCTCTACTACAAACAGTAACCCGCAGAAGACTAAACTTCGGCAAATTGTTCTTTGATGAAACCATAGTCAAATCAATGTATACTATGTAAAAACAAAATGTTTGGTTTAGATTGCCTGCGGGGATTCAGAACAGGGAGGTCAACCACATTTACCAATTTACTCTTCTTCTTCAATCATCATTCAAATACACTCACTTTCAAAAGTCTTGCACCTACCCTGAACTTAAGTTATTGTAATATTTATAAAAAAATATTAATTGATGTCACTGAAATGATTTATTTACTATCCACACTGTACAATTTTAGATGCAAAATGTTGAAATATTAAGTGAAACTGAAATTCAATAATGTTCACTGCCTGGTACATGGTAGCAGTGCGAGATGACGGGATTTCAGTTGTCCGAGTTTATACGAAGCAGAATTAGTGTTTTGTGGCAAGAAGTAGATAGCGAATAGACTAAAGCTTAGGAGAAACTATGTGCTAGTTTCTTCGAAAATCCTAGATGTCGGTCTTTACATCTCGCGTCTTCAAATTTAACGAAATGTATCAAATACATAAAGAAGTGTTCGAGAGGACATTCATTTGTGGGAAGCGCAACTGATGAAGGTTCCCTAACCAGAAACAATATACAGAGTGAGTTTTTTTATGATCAGTTTGGGGATCTCGGAAACTAGCGGAGATAGAGCAATGGTTAAATTGGGAAAGATTTGCAGTTTTACTGGCCCAATTTAATGACACTTTCGGGTTTTTGTAAAAAGTCATGGCTTACTAGATATTTTGAAAAGATGAAATTCTGTCGATTTAGTCAAAATTGCTCTAGCTCCTTTGTTTTTGATTTTATAAAAAAACTATAAACATCAAAATTGAAGGGAATTGTGTCCCGAATATGATTGTCATGTCCTCGTTTGCGTGACAGTTCTTGTTTTCGAGATATGACACAAACTTTTTTTTAATGGAAACCATAGTTGGCTATGACCTCAAAAAATCGGACATTTTTAGAGCTTTCCAACGATATTATACTCGATATAGTTATCCATAAAAATAACGGAGTTATGGATGCTTTTCTCTCTTATTTTCACTTTTAACGTAGTTAGCCATGAAATAAATAGATCTATTAATAACTATTCCAAAAAACATTGAACGATTTTTTTATTAGGTATATCAGATATAACGAAAAAACTAAATCAGTAGGTACTTACTAAAAACTTAAGAAATTAAAGTACATACTAGTGGTAACAATTTATGTTCGAAAAGTCCACCATTGTTATTTAGAGAAAATTTTTTTAAGATTAACATTACCGCTGTCCTCACAGACCGCCTATCAATTTCTTCAATTGCCTGTAATACCGCCTCCCTTATGTCACCAACTGTCTCATACTTTCTTTTGTATACTTTGTTTTTTAGCGCACCCCATAAATAGAAGTCTATAATCGGGAGACCGGGGTGGCCATTTGCGTGGGCCATTTCTTCCTATCCAAGAGTTTGGATAGATATTATCTAAGTGTTGTCTTACTAATACTAAGGTACGTTGAGATGTGCCAGCTTCTGCCGCAACCTCACGAGTTGATGTAGATGGATTTTGATTTACCATTACCAAAATATTTATTTGTGCTGCTTCGTTAATTTGATTACATTCCTTTGGTGGTTTAGTAAAAGATCCATATCTGCGTAAACTACCGTAAACCCTCCTAAATGTACATAGAGCAGGTTGACGACGATTAAAATATCTATGAAAGTATTCCTCAGCTGCATGAACTGAATTTTTATGGCATATGTTATAAGATTCCAACATATTCAGTTTTTCTTCGTTAGAGTATTCCATTTTATCACGAAAACTTGTCAACACCGACTGTCAGTTCAGCACTATTAATGGAATTACTCTCAAATGAGGAAACGTCAAAGTGAAAACAATCTTTTTCATGGCTACCTACGTTAAAAGTGAAAATAAGACAGAAAAGCATCCATAACTCCGTTATTTTTATGAATAACAATATCGAATATTATATCGATGAAAAGCTCTAAAAATGTCTGCTTTTTTGAGGTTATAGCCAACTATGGTTTCCACTCAAAAAAAGATAAGTTTGTGTCATATCTCGAAAACGAGAACTGTCACATAAACGAGGACATGACAATCATAATAAATTGGGTCAGTAAAACTGCAAATCTTCCCAATTTAACCATTGCTCTATGTCCGCTAGTTTCCGATATCCCCATACTGATCATCAAAAAAAAACTCACCATGTATATTATATATATTTTTTTTCTTGCGTACAAAAGAATGACACTTCGAAGAGAGTATTCAATATAATTGACAGGTGAAGTTAACCTAAAAATTTTATAGTGACATTATAACCTAGGACTTACAGGTAACAGCAATTACATGGAACGGCTCCATATTCGGAACCTCTATGTGCCAGTGTCCTGGAAAATCCTAGATGTCGGTCTTTACATCTCGCATCTTAAGATCCAATTTTTGAACACTCCATTTATTCTTTTGAAAAGTTTACAAATTTTGACCTGGCTCTCTTTGTTTCCAAAAAAATATATATTTTTTAGAAAGCTGAATCTGTAAAAATTTTCAAAAGTTTAAAAAACTTTCAACTGGAATTGAAATTCATCGTAGATTCTAAAAAAGCTCAAAAAAGACAGGGTGTTCCATATATGAAAACAAAGTTTGGGTCGACTTCCAGTAGATAACTGAAATTATTTTCACTGAAACCAGCTCCCCGAAAACCCCCTGTATACTAATTTTCAGATAAGTACTTTTTCATATACACACTGAGTCAGCTCATCGTGCTATATAATGACACTAAATATAAAATGAACCATAACTTGAAAACTATCGGGCATCGGACTTTGCGGCCACGAAGACATTTGTTCATTTCGTTGAAATCTACAAAATAGAAAAATTTCAGCATATGCGGGGTCCTTTGTTGCTTTCGGCCGTGCACGCCAGTCTAGCCGGGATACTTTCAATTTCTTTCATATTTTTAGTTAAAATATTATTTAGTTAAAAAAAAATTGTATGATTGATTCTGAAAAATTAATTACAGTAGTATTTGAGAAGAAAGCGTTCGAGAATACAAGAGATAAGACCTATCATCACAGAGATCTAGGTTGGGTTCTTTTTTGTAAATGTTCCAATTAAAATTCATTTTGTCTAATAACATGGTTTATCCGATTTCACTAGAAAACTGAATGAATCTGACCACAACATTCGAACAGGAGTATTCGGCCGTATACGCCAGATTAAAAATTCTGCCGACGCCGGAGCCACTCTGACTGCAGCAGTAGTTTGTTTTATATAACTGTAAATAAACAAAATTTTGATAATACTGATTTAAATTTCTAGAATTTAACAAGGAACATTTGACATTCGCCTGTGAATAGGTTTTCGATATGGGTTGTTTGTTAACCTCTTAAATAAATAGCCCTTTAAATTCAACCGCTTATGGGCTTCCCTAAATAATTATTTTATTAGTTATAATTGCACTCTACTCTATAATTTAAACACGCTATATATGCAACTGCTTATGTGAAACCCAGGAAAAAAATTATTTCTAACATATCTGGAATCGCCCCGTATAATATACAACGATCACTTAACCACTAAACAATAACAACGCTAGCATGCCACTTCCAGAAGTACATGCTCTAAGTACATAACAGCATTGGTCCCTCTATATATAATTACTCAATGTTTTGAGTCTGGGGGCGGCGGCACATTTAGTTGTTTGGCGTTGAGAATATGGACGTAAATAATGAATTTTTATTATATTTTATTTAATTAATGAACCAATATTATAAATTAATATTAGCATTCTGCACTGAAGATCATCAGTAACTAAACAAAACAAAAATTAAGAAAATAGGTTGAGAGACAGGGGAGAAAATGGTACCTAATGGTTTTGTCTTTGCCTATTTATATATAGATAATCCATTAGGACGGGCCCTCTTTTAGCCTTAAGTGACTTCTTTTATAAATTTCAAAAAACAAAATAATCTGGCAACATATAAAAATTTGATCTGATGAGCTACGTTTATAATCAAGTGCCTTCATACCTAAAGACCTACTGGAATAAATTTCAACATATTTTAGTGACAAATTTAAACTTGAGTGAGCAAAGGCAAATGAATGCAATTACAGAGTCTGTAGTAAAATTTTAACTGTCTATTACATGCACAGGAATTTAGTTTCACTTTGATATATTCCGTTTATAAAACTTGTATTAAAGAGAGCGTTTTCGCTCAGGCAACGAAATTTTTCTACTTCCTACTTGTCTCTTGAATTAAATAGAGTAAAGCAATTTTCTTTTTAATGTACCTCAATTTACTTTAGAGAAGGAAACAATGAAATAGAAGTGCTAAGGACAGTTTGCAGTTTAACTTTTATATAATGGAAGAAGCTTACAATTTCTTAATATATTGTATAAACGGTCTCTTAAAAATAATCAGAGGTGATCAATTTTGTTGACTGAAACTTTTCTTCTCATAATAATATTTTGAAATAGGATGAAACGACTCTAATAGTGGCTATTAATTACAATAATTAAAAGTACTCATTTTAGTTTTTTCTACTAACGAAAGTTAAAAGTTAAGTTGATTATGTCTGTATATAAAGGGTGTCCCATAACTAATGGACAATACGATAACTGCAGTTAGAGACGGTGAAAAAATACCGATTAACACAAACATGCCTTAGTAAAATGTTTGTAGTAATCGATATATAGGGTCTTAAATTGGATATATGGTTTTTGAAAATTTGTGATATTTGAAAAACTGCTCCATGTATTGAACTCAAATTTGGTACAGCATAGTTTTCGAGGGCGATAAACAAGAATTTTTTATCATTTTTGATGGTACTCTTACAGGGTGTTTGTTAGGAAGGTCGAATTAGTCAAATCCAAGTTTATTTTTTTAAACCCCATATAATTTGCGTTTCGACGATAATTAATGAGACTGCCATAATTTCAATACAAAAAACGTATACTTGTTGAATGTCCATATTTCAAGGCGTTATCAAGATATTGCCATTTTAAGACTGGCGCTTAGTCATTTAAAAAAACATTAACGGTTTCAAAAACATTCAATTTAATTAACAAAACAAAAAAAAAACAAATAGATTCACTTCATCAAATGTTGGAATTGACCACCATTAGTATCATTGCATTTTATTACACTTTGTATGAAATGTGGTCTTATCTTGAAAAAGGTTGCAATGTTAGTTTTAACAATATTCGCGGATACCTGAATTTTCGCTAAATGCTCGTTTCGGGTATTAATTCCATGTATCTCCGTACGTGAAACCCCATAGGATGAAGTTCTGGAGTATGAGGTGGTCAAGGAAATTCACTGCCACGTCCAATCCAACGATGCGGAAAATAGTCATTTAAATATTGCTGCCTTGCAATAAGAGGAACTTCTTCAAGTAAATTACCCAAATTATTTTCCAAAATTTCTATCTAATTCATTTAATCTCGTCGGAAGTTCAAACGGACCAATGAAAAGATCGCCAATAATTCCACACCAAATATTAATGGAAAATTCATGCTGAATATGGGTTTCACGATACTTACAATGATTGTGAAAATCATAATAGTAGTTATTCCTCAAATTGAAGACCACGGCGCGGCGGGAGAATGTAGATTCGTCAGAAAATAAGATTTTTTCAAAAACTTTGGATCTTCAATGATTTAATGTTGCATTCACTAACAGAACTGACGTAAAATTCGTGATATACTCGATTTACTTACACCATTAGCTGCTTTATGATTAGCTAAAAAGTAGCCGACCTAAAATACTTTTAGGTCGGCTACAGAATTTTAGCTGTGAAACAAACCTGTTTCACCCAAATTTGTGTATAATAGATGGAATATTTTACGATTAGGCACATTTCAATTTAGATATAATTGTGCATATCATCTAACTGCAGCACTTAAATTATAATTTTCTGGTGCATAAACACATCCCTTAGTTCACCATTTGCAAATTCTTTAATTCTAAGCATTTTTAATGAAGGCTATATTCCAGTTATTCACCTAAAAAAAGACAGTGAATAAATTGACAATATGCAAAGAAAAAATCAGCCTTAAAAATTTATTTTTTGAGGCTACTTGCGGTGATATCCTGTACCGTATTTGAATTGCAATATCTCGAAAACGCTTTGAAATATGGAGATTCAACAAGTATACGTTTTTTGTATTGAAATTATGACAGTTTCATTATTTATAGTCCCAACACAAATTATACGGGGTGTTAAAAATATAAACATTTTGACTTTCGTAATAAACACCCTGTAAGATTACCATGAAAAATGATAAAAAATTCTTGTTTATCGCCCTTGAAAACTATGCTGTGCCAAATTTGAGTTCATAATGTGGAGCCTTTTTTAAATATCACAAATTTTCAAAAACCAGATACCCACTATAGGACCCTATATATCGTTTACTACGAACATTTTACTAAGGCATGTTTATGTTAATTCGTATTTTCACCGCCTCTAACTGCAGTTATCATATTGTTCACTAGTTAGGGGACACCCTTTATATTGTTACTTGGGCTAAATTATCAACTTTCTGGAGTAATTTTTTAAAATTGTTTGAATAAACCCAACATATTTATGTTCTTTAAGGTTATGCCTAATATCCGGAAAATACTACAAGTCAAGTATATTCAGGAGTGAGAAATGTTAAAGATTTTCCAGTGATAAAATGAAATATATTTCGTTTTAGTCCAATTAATCACAGCATATTTTACAACATAGTTGCCATATTTGTGCCAGAATTTAAAAAAGTAGTAACTGAAATAGTATGTGTTTATATCTTCTTAACTAGTATAAACTTGTAGTTGTTTGTTTGATTGTTTGTTTGTTTATATGTTTGTTTGTTTGTCATCGTGTAATAACTCATTATTTAATGTGAAATAGTAATTTTGGTATTTATTTAATTTCTTAATAAAAATTACATCAATGACTTATCGTTGGTTTATAAGTAACTGACTGTTGCAGAAATATTTGTTGATCTTTTCTCTAATTTTATCAGAAGTTGTTTAAAATATACTTTCAAATTATCGGCAAACTAGTTATAATTTGTTAAATGCAAGTTAATTCGATTTATTATTAAATTCATGAAACGCTAATGGAGTCCGCATATTCATGTGGGATGTTTATGAGTGACAGTCCGCTATGAATAATATATTTCTCTCTGAGTGCTAACACTCCCCTAAATTGGACGTCATGGTAGTTACAACTCCACAAATTAAATTTATTCGGCCTTTATCTATTTGTCGAAATATTCAAATGTGGGTTATAAAACCATATATGCATATCAGTAATCCCAATTTAATTACTAGATTTTTTGGATGTCTGGAAAACTGTTTTTACAAAAATTTTTGATAATGAAATAAAGTAAAGAAAGGGTTATTAATGCTAACAAAAATATATTGAAGCGAAAAAAAAGTAGTTTTCCAGAATATCAGAAAAATAGTAATTAGGTGACTACACGTCAGTGAATTTCATTGAATCTACACTCTAAAACGCTCAATCAATTTGAATATTTTAAACTGTATTCTACATAGAGATGTTCCAGCTTGATTCCGTATAATTTTCTATAATGTAAAACATACATTCTAAAAATTAGAAAAATATGTGCAAACAATTGTAAAAATCTATGTAAATGTCAAATTTTCATCATAAATATTTTGCTTAAATGTCAAGATATGCTGTGAAAGTATATCGTACAGGGTTTTGTAACGGTTTTCATTTTACAGGGATTAAAGTGATATGTATCGAAAAGAAAAATTATTGTGTGAGCGATCTTTTCTTTAAGGCATACGGTGGTAGAAGTGTGTGTGTGCGTGCATGGAAATTCAAGCAGCAAGCAGCGTGCGGAGTTGAAATACAGGGCGAAGTAAAATTATATGTGGGTTTAAAACAATCTTACAGGTAAATGTGATATTCGCTGGCACATCAGCAGTTGCATATATAGGATGGTTGAAACATAAGGTGGAATAGAATTAATTTTAGGCAGGGTGGTTCAAAAAATGTTTTTTGGGTGGCACATAAGTAGTTGCATATACTAGGTGGTTGAAATAAGAGTGAAGTAAAATTATAGATATACAAAGTGGATCAAAAATGATGAAAAGGTTAAGTAAGCATATGCAGTAAGGATATATGAGTTATAGGGCGGATAGATCAAAAAATGTTAGCAGCAGTTGCATATTATGATTGAAATATAAGGTGGAGTGGAATTATAGTTATACCGGGTGCTTAAAAATATGTTATATAGTATAAACCATAAGCAGTTGCTTATACTTGACATATGGAGCGAAGTAAAATTATAGATGTACTTAGTGATTTAAACAATAGAAAACTGGAAACAGTCAATAGGGCGGAGAGGATTAATACATATACAGGGCGGTTGCAACTTCGTGTGGAATTAAATTATAATTGTGCAGGGTGGTTCAGAAAATAAATAATTTATCTTGGGTGATCAAAATACAGAAACATACACAGAGTGGTTGCTATATAGGATGAATGAGAGTTACACTTGTTGAAAGTGGTCCAAATAATAACACGAATAAAAAACTTAAAGAATATGTGGAAAATATGCAAAAAATACAAATTATCTCAACCGATTTTCTTCTTCTTTTTTTTGTTTAGTAGCTACTGACGACCTTCAGTGCAGAAAGCTAATATTAATTTATAATATTGGGTCATTCGTTAAATAAAATATAATAAAAATTCATTATTTACGTCCATACTGTCAACGCCAAACAACTGACAGTCAAGCCTATTTGATCTGTGCCTGTGGTGCCGCCGCCGCCAGACGGTCAAAACTCAAAACAGTGAGTAATTATATATGAAGAGAGCAATCGTTAGATATATTCTTAGAGCATGTACTTCTGGAAGTGGCATGCAACCGTTGTTATTGTTTAGTGGTAAAATAGTCAATATAGTAGATCAGTATTGATTTTTCGGAGGCGTTGCAGTAACTTTCATATTAAATAATCTGTTTTTAATGTGAATTTAATTATTTGATTAATATATTATTATCACAACCTTCCCGAAGATGTTGTGTATAAATTGTCAGACAGCGGACAATAGAAAATTTATTAAATATTTAAGTTCCACTAGGACTTTTGGTCCTATCTTTTCTTTAATATTCCTGAACTTGATTGAAACGACAAATGAAGAAAACTTTTAGGTTGCAAAGAACAATCTTCTAATTATTATATCGAATATTTTGCCAAGAGCGGTTCCAGGAAAAAATTTGAGGGGTCATTCGTTTGTCAAAAATATTTAGAATACCGATATTTGTTTATATTTTTATTATCGTTTTATTTCAATAGATTTTTCAATATGAGTGAACAATTTTGGTCATTACTTCTACTTTTCCGATTTCTCCACAACTCTGTTTCTTATAAAAATATACTTTTTACAATTTCAAGAAATATGGTCGAATTTCGACCACTGAGTAAGCAATAGTAAAATTTACTCTGCATTGATACATACCGCTAAAAAGTAACAGACATCATAGAAATTCTTGATTGTTGGTAATAAGGAATGGCTGAATTCTATAAAAGTACAATACAATCTCTTTTATTTAATAAAATCAAAGCAGACTCTTCCAGCTTTCGTTTTATTTTGTGTTCTTTTATGTGTAATAGGGTTGAATTTTAAATTTTTTTGTTATGACGAATGTTCAACGCTTGTTCACAAATTTTTGACTTTCCGAGTTGTCCTTTTTTATAGAATATATAGAATATTTTTTGTTCATTTATTTGAACATTTATAGGTCTAAAACTCTAAAGGATTCTCCAATATAAAATTTGTCATGTTGGCAAGGAATTTTGTAAATTATTAAAAGTTGAAAAATTGCATGTGGGTCATTTCAGTATGAATATAGGGAGCCGTTTATATCAGCTCTTATTCACTTACTGGACTGTTTTCTTAATCTAATTCTTCGGAAGACGCTTACTGACCGGTAAATATAGAGTCTAATAATTTCTCATTTACTTTGTCAGCGTGTCATTTTCAATATTTTTGTGTAACAATTATCAAAGACAACTTTGTTTAAAGCAGATGAATGGATTCGCTCTTTTAATATTAATGTAGAAAATTGTTTCTTATTTATTTATAGGCAAACTTTGCTTTGGACAAAAGAAAATCAATACAGCAAATTTGCTCAGAACTGAATGAGAGAAAAATAATTTTCGTCATGAGAAAAGCCACTGGATTGATTAAAAATAAGTGCTGTGAATCAGAACATGAACCTTAATGCATAATCTGTGTGTACCAATTTTCATGGAAACATCTAAATTGGTTTGTTTGTCACCAATATTCTTTACTGATATGGTTCCCTCCAGAAATTATATTAACAGAAACAGTAACAAGTGCAAATGAAAAGAAGAGAATTTAATTTGTCATGGTTGTTTTGGAATCCAATATACGAAGGTGGCTGTTGACATCGGTTTTCAAAACATGTTAAATTTCGCTTGTTAGTTTTGGAAAATAATTAATTTCATTGTTTTGACATATGTCCATCGTGTAGTGTATCTGCATCTTTAGTTACTTGACTAATTGATTTAGGCTCCTTTCAACATATACATAAAATCAAAAACAAATAATCCGCATACCTACACCAATGAGTAATATCTAGAAATTAATGAATATTACACATAACAAAGCTGTGAATGTTTCAATATATTTAATATTTTTACATTTCAAAAGTATAGTAATCAACTTCTCTGTAAATTTCAATTTGACATTGTCATTCTCCTATACTTTTGAAATGTAAACATATTATCTTTTTAAGACGCGAGATGCAAGACCGACATCTAGGACTTTCAAGAGAATCAGTACACAGAGGTTCCGAATCTGGAGCCGTTCCGTGCAACTGCTGTTCTCCCTTAACTCCTAGGACAGAATGCCACGATAAAATTTTCAGGTTACTTCACCTGTCAGAGATATTGAATACTCTCTTCGAGGTGTCATTCCTTTGTACGCAAGACAATATATATTATATATAAATATAATATATATTGTGACTGGTCGGGAACCTTCATCAGTTGCGCCTCCCACAACTGAATGTCCTCCCGAACACCCATTTATGCATTTGATGCCTTTCGTTAAATTCGAAGACGCGAGATGCAAGACCGACATCTAGGACTTTCAAGAGAATCAGTACACAGAGGTTCCGAATCTGGAGCCGTTCCGTGCAATTGCTGTTCTCCCTTAACTCCTAGGACAGAATGTCACGATAAAATTTTCAGGTTACTTCACCTGTCAGAGATATTGAATACTCTGTGTACTGATTCTCTTGAAAGTCCTAGATGTCGGTCTTACATCTCGCGTCTTCGAATTTAACGAAATGCATCAAATGCATAAATGGGTGTTCGGGAGGACATTCAGTTGTGGGAGGCGCAACTGATGAAGGTTCCCGACCAGAAACAATATATATTATATTTATATATAATATATAGTGTCTTGCGTACAAAGGAATGACACCTCGAAAAGAGTATATTATGTTTTTCTTGATAAAATTTCTAATATTCACTTTTTGTCGTAAACTTAATACTGAATTCAATCTCAACTAACGTAAGTTTTTATTACATTTTATCCTAATATTATAGTTCAAGTTGTTTCTCAATTGTAGTTTTATGACTGATCATGAAATAAATAGTTTCGAAAGCTCTCAAAATATATATTTAAAAGAGTATACTTTTATATATTGGCTGCTTCCCGATAGCATTGGACATTATGGCTATTTCCGGTAGAACCCCAACGACACAAAAGAATGTATCAAATAAAATTAATACTTGAAAACTTTTGAATACAAATTCTTAAATTTAATTATTATTCCTAAACCTTAAATAGAGTACTCAGTTTAAGACACACATTAAAGGCGTGTTATGATTTGGAAAATATAATAAATGTAAGCTGTACGTTTAAAAATATTACTTCCTTTGCCTTGCTTAATGTCAAATATGTTTGCTTAATTTGTTTATATTGGTAAAACAAACAAAACATGTTTCCTATTTGCCTTGTTTGCCCAAAAAATGCTCATGTCGTTCAGCACCTTCAGTTCGTCTGTTGCTAAAATCTAGACAAATTTTACATTAAGGAGCCACTGTGTCTTCAAGGACTTTACTTTTTACTATTTCAAACATTATTTATAGAAGTTACGTGGCTAAGACAAAGCAAGAAATGAATGTAATAAATATACTAATATGTATACAGAATATTAGATTTTAAATATTCAGTACTTTATTTATAATAATTTGACTATTGTCTGGAGAATATACTGTATTCATTTTCATCAACAGTAATGTACAAACACGTAAAGTATTGTTTTTCTTTGTGTATTTACATCTAAGAGACTACTGAGCGAATCCTAAAAGCTCAACCTATCGAAAGCTATAATTTTATAGTTTTCGGGCAAATTTCTTACTTCAGAAACAAATATTGAAAATTGGTATATGCACTTTTCCGAACAGATAATAAAAGCGAATATAATCATTTTGAATAAACTCATTTATCTGCTAGGGGCAAGTTAAAAATTGTTTTTTTAAAATTGACTATTTCCGGGGATCAACAGTTATACAGGTGTGAGAATTCATGGATGGGCTCTTTCTTTAAATTAATAAATACATACTCCTTCGAGGTGTCATTTTCTTGTACGCAAGATAATATATATGATATATATTGTTTCTGGTAGGAGACCTTCATCAGTTGCGCTTCCCACAATGCCATGTCCTCTCGAACACTTACATATGTAAGAAGAGAGTATTCAATATCTTTCTAACTTTTAAGAAAATTTAACATCTCAGAAAATAGTGCAGCGCTTAATATTGGTACATATATAATCTTTTCCTACAATATAAAGATCATGTGGACTATTTTTTAGAAAACCTAACTTTCGATTAAATAAACTAACGCAGGCATTAAAATTACTGGTGTGGTTCACTAAATAAATGGAGACAATCTTCGTCAGTTTGTGTAAATTCCATAATTTGACAGGGTATGTTTAAGTATTTCTTGGAAAATAACACCACAGTTCCAAAAATTGCTGTATATTCCAAACGTTTCGGGGTCTAGGTCAGACCCGGTTGTCAATGGTTAAGAAACTACGATAAAAAAGGCACAATTCTAAGATGTAAAATTAAAATATTTGACAATTGACCCAGATTTTTTTGGAATATAGAGCAATTTTCGTAAATGTGGTATTATTTCCCAAGAAGTACTTAAACATTGTAAAATATGCCACAAATAGCATTCCGAAAACAACTTCACTATTGCTTATTTTTTAAGGCACAAGGCGAATGAGGTAAAATCTTTTCAGAACTACTGACTGTCTAACACAAATGAAGCTTAAGAAAAATATAGAAAAGTTCGAAAACAAATGACAAAAATATCAACAGTATCTGACTCTACAAGTTAAAAACAAAATAAATACGACATATGATGTTTTATTTGATATGTTAGAAGCTGTCGGGTACAAGATGTTTAAACTGTATTTTTTTGAAAATATATAGATCTGAAATATGCCTAATAACAAAAAAAGTATAAAATTAAAAATGTGTCACGAAGGCCAAAATTTCAAAAAACTCATTAAAAACTACTAGGAATCACATAGATACGAAACGTTTAAAAATCTTTCAAAACCCATATGTGAAAAATATTTTATCAAATATCAAAATATTTAACGTTAATTTAAATAACAAAATATTGTAATTTTGAGTTTGTTAATGTTCAAACTGTTTTGACAGAAAAATATAAACAATATTAATTGACAGAACTACTCAAAAATGTAATACATGTGAGACATATTATAGATTTAAAAGTGCAGAGACAACACAATTGACAACAGTAAACACGTGAGAAAAAATATTAAAAGCTAACATGAGAAAAATGTCAAAATTGTCTAAAATACTACAAATATCGTAAGTGAAGAATATAAAAACCATAAGCTAATGATTTAAAAGTATCTGACTCTACAGACTAAATTATAAAATATCCGAAAGATATACCAGATGAAATCAACAGAATTAATTAATAAGCAAAGCATCATCTATATGTATAATTTATACTGATAAAAGAAGCGACTTCATCTAGCTTAAAATGAAAACCGTTTAAAAACCGTGTGGATACAATTACTATTTTCTGACATAAATTGTTTATTATCTTTTTAAGGTATTTTTTATTAGCTATTGATAATATTAGGGTATTCTTATTTCTCTCTCTCTCTCTCTTTCTATCGTTTTTCTCTCTCTCTCTCTCTCTCTCTAATTTGTATTTCTTTGTATATTTGCCACATATTTTTTAACTTTTTTATTCATTCTATTATGCTTACCATTTTCTATAAGCGTAATTCTAATTCACCCATATGTTTCTGTGTATTGGTCACCCAATATAAATTATTTGTCTATCATTTTCTGAATTACCCTGTACAACTATAATTTAACTCCACACGATGTTGAAACCGGCCTGGATAAATATTATACCTTTTGGTAACAACCCCTTTGGAATTATTCCTTCATTTCGGCATTTTATTAGGAACGTTAAGCTGTTCTGTGATCGTGCTAGTTTCTTATTTAGGTTTTCTAATTTTCTAAAATTTGTTGTTGAAATTGGCCCATACCTCATTCTAAGTAATTTCGAAAAGATTGTTGAGGAGGTCTTGAATTATTTTGTCTATTCATTGGGTTTTCTCTCCTCCAAATATTTTTTTCCTGTAACAGATAAGTATTTAAAAATTGTATATGTAGAACAAAGTGTAGTAAGGCAATTTCGTAAAATTGCCCGGATTACTGGCTGTCCGTACAGAGATTCATCCTCACAGTTATTCTGAGAGAAAGAGATGTCTACAAAATGATCAACCAGTATTCCTGTATATAAGTAATGTATTGTATATTGTGTAATACTTATCTGTGTATGGAGACGTTTCAACTCCGAGTCTGGAGTCGTTGTCAATCGTTTAGTGTTGTTTTCAAATTTTTTGACAAACAACAAATTCAAAATCAAAGCGAAAATTTTTTAGAAAAAAAAACTCGAAAACAACACTAAACGATTGACAACGACTCCAGACTCGGAGTTGAAACGTCTCCATACACAGATAAGTATTACACAATATACAATACATTACTTATATACAGGAATACTGGTTGATCATTTTATAGACATCTCTTTCTCTCAGAAAAACTGTGAGGAAGAATCTCTGTACAGACAGCCAGTAATCCGGGTAATTTTACGAAATTGCCTTACTACACTTTGTTTTAAATATACAATTTTTAAATACTTATCTGTTACAGGAAAAAATTTGGAGGAGAGAAAATCCAATGAATAGACAAAATAAATATTATACCTCTCCACTCTATTGACTGTTTCCATTTTTTCTATTGTTTAAATCACCCAGTGTACGTATAATTTTACTTCGCCTCATATGTCAAATATAAGCAACAACTTATGTTCCACACTATATAACATTTTTTTAATTACCCTGTATAACTGGAATCATTTCCAGTCCGCCTTATATTTCAATCATCCTGTATATGAAACTGCTTCTAACATTTTTTGAACCTTCCCTCCTATAACTCAAATATTCTTAGTGCATATGATTATTTAACATTTTTTAATGTATTTTGACCCACTCTGTATAACTATAGTTTTGCTATACTCTTATTTCAACCACCTAATATATGCAACTAGTTATGTGCCACCCAGTGCAACATTTTTTAACCACCCTGTATAACTATAATTTTATTCAAAGTTATGTTTCCATCATCCTATATGGAAGAAGAAAATCAAAGCGAAACAAATGATACATCGAACAGTAACAGTAACAGTAACAGCGAAAATGAGCCGAGTGTTGAAACGCAGACGTGAGGATGAAGCGCCCTAGTGAGAAGGATTCGACCTACTGGTGAACCCATAAAAGACTAGTGTTTAGAGATTAGAGAATGTTAAAATTGCTGGATAAAGCAATTAAGTCTTATGAAGTATAGATGTTGTTAATATTTGAAAAAAAAAAAAAAAAAAATCCTATATTTGCTTATGTACCACCCAATATCACATTTACTTGTAAGATTTTTTGAGTCACATGTTTAAATGTAATTTTACTTCGCCTTATATTTTAACTCCGCAAATTGTTTGCTGCTTGACGTTCCATGCATGCACACACACATCTACCACACATCTACTACCGTAAAGTTACAATCACCCTGTACAATATAATTTTATGACATATCTTGACATTTAATGTAGATATTTATGCTGAAAATTTGACATTTACATTGATTTTTACAGTTTTTTGCACATATTTTTCCGATTTTCAGAAAAATGGTATATTTTATGTTATAGAAAATTATACAGCATTAACCTGGGACATCTCTTTGTAGAACACAATTTAAAATATTCAAATTGATCGAGTAATTTTAGAGAAAACAGTGTAGATTCAGTAAAGTTCATTGAAGTGTAGTTCCTTAATTACTGTTTTTTCTGAGTTTCTGGAAATTCCTAAATCTGACTTTATAGAAAATTGTGTGGTACCTTTCTGTAACATTTCCTTATGCAATGCCGTTTAAATCATCAACATTGCCCAAGCCGTTTTTGAATAATCGCTGAGCATATATAAAACAAAACTTGCCCACAAATTTATAACCTCCTCTTTCCTGGAAGTCGTTTAAAAGATTTTGCAATAACCCCACCTAATTGTTAATTTATTTATTTCTTTCAGCAAGGGGTTGTATCCCGTTAGTTTAAAGGCAAGGAAGAGTAGTAATAATACTACAATAAATTAAGATAAGAAGAGAATTTTTTAAAGTAGAATTTTACAAAACAGGGATATCCCTAAGTAATAATCTAGGTTTTCCACATTTTATTAGTGAAACTTAATTTTGAAAATTGATATTATTACAAAAATTGCATTTAATAAGTGCATATGGAAGTGCTGGTTGAGAAAAAATTGTAAATCTGTAGATCATGATGGAAATTAGTTAAATTTAGTCCTCAGTAGTTTTTGGGATTATTAAACAGGCATACCTATAAAAATTTAGAAAACGGTGTTGACAAGAGATATCTTGGGCACCAGGTACTTTCGGAGATCATTGGCATCCTGATAATAGTTTCAGCGATCTTAAAAATTCAATGAGAGGAATTTTGAAAAAATTTATAAAGAATTACCATACAACTGTAGAAGACGACTTCGATACCAGCCGTCCTGGGCACCAGGTACCTGTTGATGATTGTTTCCGTCTTCACTTGACGAAAATTCATTTTTAAGATTACCTAAAAGCAACAAACACTTGGTTAAGTTTTCACTTTTATTTATTTTAATTTGATATATGTTGCGTCAAGTCTGGCTTCTTCAGAAATTGGAAATACAATAAATGCTAAATTTATATTTCTAACAAAGAACCTAAACATAGGGTAATAAAATAATGGCATCGTGTTAATTGTGGGGAATTTCTGAGGAAGTGGGCAGGATGTAGGTCAGATAAATACCTACACCAGAAGCAATTGTTGAGATCAATGAATAGCCTCAAAACCTCTCAACAAGAAAACTAAGCACATTTCTGTCATTATTAGGTTCATTGCAAATTGTTAAAATCATCATATATATATAGTTTGCATGTCAGTACATCTAATCTACCTGCACAAAAACTCGATTGTGCTTAATTTTGTGGATCAGTTCACCTAAAACAGTCTTCTGCTATATGAACGCGGTCCTGTCATACATCCATAATTAAATTACATAATTATACGGATCTTGTGTTGATTCATTGGGGTCTACCATACCTCCCGTAACTGCGAATTATTCGCAATAATTCTGGTAATTCCTCATTACGCATGTACTTCTTCACATTTACCTTTTTTATAAACGTATTTAAACATTTGATTCACCTGTCCCCACAATTGTTTTTTTTTTGAAATGTCTCACTTATTTATGACCGGATCTGTCATGATAACAGTGACGAGAAAAATGAGTACACAAGAAAACGAAGAAGATCAATTACATGGCACATCGGGAAATTCTAATTGCGTTTCTAATGTTTAAACTTGAATAATTCATCAGGTCATTAAGTTTCGTGTCACTCTGGGCTTGTCCCGTAGTAGTAAGAACTTGTTAAGCAGTTTGATGCAATTAATTATGACAATACAAATAACTAACGCTGTATATACGTATGTGTTTATTAGAATACTGCGGCTAGCTCAAAAGCAAACAATTCATTACAAATTATTATCAGATATTAACACAATGTATGTGTAGTGTTTTAAACTACAATAAGAAAAGAGTGAAACAATACTATATCACAGAATTCTAAAAAAGCACGATAGTTTGGTATCTATAAGTATGTAATTATTCTGCTGAGCTGGATTTTTGTTAATTCCACAGGTCCAGACAAGAAAAATTGTCTGTACCTAATTTTGACGACACATATATGCCCTTATGCAATGCTGAATAATGAATCTGAATTTGCAATGAAAATAAGTCCTATCGCAGTGTGTTTTTGAAATAAATGCAAAAAATATTGTTTATGTTTAAATTTTTTTTAATAAAAACTCATGAATAAACTACCATTGTAACTTCAGATTTGAGTTCCATATTTCAAAGTACATCGAAAATCTTGTATTATTTTTTTCCAAAATTTTAGACACAAAAAAGGCACAAAAAAGTTGTCTGTACCTGTCGAGAATCATATTTTCTTATTAGTGCAGGGCATACTGACGCATTCGTTTCCAAAATTGTTTTAATTCATAATTTTTAATGTCGGGGAGGTCTTCTTGATTATAAAAGTGTAAGATAACACTTAATATATTTTGGCGGTATTGTTTAAACATCGAAAAACTAGATAGTCTAGAAAAAATGCATTTTTTGCAATTAATTAATTTTTTTATATTCTTTACAATATTTCGAATAAAAAAAGGCCATCATCGTATCTCCAACCCATTAACTGTTATGAATTTTTTTAAATTGGAAATCGCCGAAATTCCTAATTTTCTTGAATTGAATAATAATAATATACCCTAATTTTCAACCGAAAATTCTCATGTCAAAATATCAGCTTTTTTAAAAAAGTCGGTGGGTTTTTTGTTCGTTGAAATCTCTACTTTCTGACGGTGTGAAAATGCAATGAAAGGAAGGAAACTCAACTCCAAAAATTAAGTAGTAAGGCCCAGACTTTCAAGGCCCTTCCTCAGTACTTTATGAAATAGGTAGGTAGGTAGGTAGGTCCCTCAGGTATGTAAGTATAATCTTAAAATGGCAATAAATAGGCATCTACAGATATAAGTTAAAGAAGACACTTTAACTTTCTCAAAATATTGGAGATGTCTTACTGATATTAACTTTATTAACTTAATTTTCTGAGAACATTTACCATAGTAACTATTATTTTCTACAGCATCAGAAAGTAGAGATTGCAACGAACAAAAACCCCCCGACTTTTTTGACGTAAGAATTTTTGATTGAAAATTAGGGTTCTCTTTCGATATTAAGTCAAAATAAAGTGAAAAAAATAATATTTCAAATCAAATAACTTACTGTGTGTTTGGGACATAAATAGGCAAGTTTTCACCAAATTTCGCGATTTTTTTTAAAGAATAAAATAAAACACCTAAAACTTCTCTTTTTGAATTTGTCAAATAAATTTTAAGGTTACGTGAAAAAAAGTAAATGTAACACAAAAGTTTTAGATATTTTCATTACTTACAAGTTTTGCATTTGACTTTTTTCCATAGGACTATTAATTTTGCCGGAAATCGAGATAAACCGATTTTTACCCTTAAAACCCCACTCCTTTCTCCTTCCGTAAATTATTTTTCCTTTTATTAGGGTTCCGTTTATACAATATACGGATACCCTTATAATATCACTCCGGATTTCTCCCTCTGTCACTCACAGCAACTTTCTCCTAAACTACTGAACGGAAAAGGTTGAAATTTGGTATTAATGTATTGTTTGTTGATCCGATCAGGATTGCATATCGTAAATGAAGAAATTTTGATTTTAGGGGTACTTCTGGGGGGGAAAACTTAAAAAATCCACCGTTCCCCCCTTGATCTACCAAACTACTGAGCCTAAAATTTTGAAAAAAAAAATAGTAAATATAGATCGATGCGCGAATTTTACAGTAAAAATAAGGAGAAACCATTAATATAAATTTTGGGGGGCAATTATAGAATTAAATAAAAATTTAAAAATAAAAAAAACTTAAACGCATCATGTAATATATCAAATGAAAGGTCCCATTTTGAGGAACACAAATATATTTTTTTATTAAAAAAAATAATTAAAAAGATATTAAGGAAAATATAACAAAATTTACCAATTCCCCCCCCCCTTTCCATCGAAACTATAAACCGTAAAGTTTTTTAAAAAAATAGAGGTATAGGGTCTGACCTGAAGTTTACTGGAAAAATAATTAATTTTCGGGGGCAAATTACAGAATTAAATGGAAAATATAAAACTAAAATTGTTTCTAACCATCATGTTATATATCAAATGACGAAAACAAATATATTTTTTCCATATATTTAAAATAAGTTAATTAAAAGATATTGACAAAAATATAAAAAATTACCTATTCCCCCCGTTATCTCCGAAACCATAAGCTGTAAAATTTTGAAGAAAATACAGGTATAGCGCCTCACCTGAACTTTACTGGAAAAATAAGGAGAAACCTCTAATATTCATTTTGGAGGGCAAATTATAGAATTAAATGGAAATTAAAAAAATATAATTGTTTCTAACCGATCAAGTAATATATCAAATCAAAGGGCTCATTATGACGAATACTAATTTATTATTATTATTTTTAAATAATAATTTAAAATACGAGTATATTAAAAAATATACTTAAAAAATTACCCGTTCCTCCCTTTATTATTATTCCTCAAACTGTAGAAACTATTTTTTTTTCGTTACAGGAAAAATACTAAGAAATCCGTAATATAAATATTGGGGGCCAAATTATAGAATTAAACGAAAAATAAAAAACATTTTTTAACGCATCATGCAATACATAAAATGAAAGGGTTTATTATGAGGAATACAAATACATATTTTTCATATTTTTAAAATTAATTGTTAACAAGATATTAACAAAGATATAAAAAATTCTCATTTCTCGTTTTATTTCCGAAACGATACTACCTAAAAAATTGAAAATAATTAGGGGTTCTGGTGCTAACTTGAAATTTATAAGAAAAATTATTAGAAAACCCCCATAGTAATTTTAGGGACAAACTATACAATTAAGTGCAAAATAAAAATTCAATTTTCAAAACGCTCATTATGTGAATTACAAATATATCATATTTTTAAATCATTTGTTTAAAAGATATTAACAAAAATATTAAACATCGACTTAATTTCCACTTTAGAAACTACACTATTTATATTTTGAAATATATAGTTTATTTGTATTTTTAAATAATTGGAATAATATAATTAATAATTTATAATTTAAAACTTCACCTATTTTGTCCTATATCTTCCAATCTACAGAACCTCAAAATTGAGACAGTAGATTATAAAAGGCGTCCCTGAAAGTTTGTTAGTAAAATAAAACTCTTATGTTAATTTTTGGGGGCCAAATTATAAAATTAAATACATATGTATTCTTATAAAAATCAAGCGAATCCTGAAGCAGATAAAATAAAAAGTCTATGTGTGGAAAATGAAAGTGTATATTTTTTATAAATTTAAAACGCTTCCTTTAAAAGACTTAAGGGTAAATATAAGAAAATGCAATTATTCCCTGCTTGTCTGAAACTGGAATATTTGAATCTTGAAGGTGGTACGGAACCCTTAGTATGCGAGTCCAACTCGCACTTGACCAAATTATATTTTTTGTATTCCCTTGCTTCTCCAGTGGGTTTCATCCTACTGTAATATCTTTTTTGCGAAGTTCTGGTTCACCTTCCTTGTCTCTACCATCCATAAACTTGCTCTTTTTTGGGCAGCTGACATATGACAAGTCTCTAATTTAAAAGATCTCAAACAGAAAATTGGGATGCTTATTAAGACAAAAAGCAAATTTTGTGCTGGTATTATGTATTAGTTGTTTATTGATTTACTATAATTTATTTATTTTCTGTAAACAAAGAGACTCTTAACGTAAACACTGGTTCGAGTTTCTTACGCAAATAACCAAGTTGTATGAGTATTACAAGATCAAACAACTGTGGTGTCGCAACAAATGCAATTTCAATTTTTGTATTTCAGTACCATACTAGTCTATTTTCATATGTGTAAATCTGGGTCTGCGCTAAGAAGCATTCGCTTCAATTAATTATGGACTTCAAACGTATGATTATATACTCCCTTCGAGGAGTTATGATTTTATAGGCAAGACAATATATGTATATTGTTTCTGGTCGGGAACCGTCATCGGTTGCGCGTCTCGTATTACATATAGCCTATATATACTATATTAACGGTCAAGTGCATAGAGGCTTCTAGGAGTTTCTTATGTTTGATTTATTTAACTATAGAATACTTTCGAATTCGGATTACGTAATAAACTTGAGTTTCTTTTCAAATGGTTTGACAATCTTGCCAAGTAAGTGCCGTTTTCTGGTTTTTGAGTAGAAGTGAGGAAATTTTTTCACCAAGGTTAAGAAAAAAGCAAAAGTCCCAATATGCTTTTAATTTAAATCAATATGAGCAATCAAAAAGTCATCGTAAACAATGAATACTACGTTCTGGGCGTAAATAAATACAAAGTATAATAGTTTTTGAAAAGCAAATAGCCAAGAATAACGTAATATACCAAAAAAAGTAACTCATTATTTAAATTTGGAATTCAAAGCATTATTGCTTCTGACTGTCTAATTGCGTCAATGCACATTTTTAAACTAGAATGTGTATACAAAGAAGCCACAAGCATGATATATTTGCACACAATTTTGAATCATAAAAGTCAAATAGGATGTACTTAATACATATTTAAAAGTTGTTTATAGCAGCAATGGGGGAGTATAGTTTCAAATTTTTATAATTGATTATGTTACTGTATACATTCTGTTCAAAAAATACAAATACTAAAATTAGAGACTGTAGCAGCACTAAAACATCAGCTGTTTATAATGAAAACAAGCTCCTCAGCGGGAAATAGAACATTATCATCAAATCGCAACCCCCAGAAGGAGATGTTTAAATTCAGAATTGTATGGAGTAAATGATTAAAATTTGAATAAAAAATAAGTAGTTTGAATTGTTTTCATTATTAAGTTTGTTAATAATGTCTGTATATCCCGGTTGTCTGTACATTCCCCAACAAGTCCTGACATTGACTCAATAAGGTGGTCTATTTTTTTTTTTGAGGAATACTATCCCAAGCTTAGAACCTGCAAGTCTTAGATCCTGCAAAGTCCGTGGAGGCTGGGGTAAATTTCCTTCTACCCAGCACACCCTAAATATGTTCTATGGGCGAAAGATCGGGGGTCTGTGTGGTCATGGCAACAAATTCACATGGGTCTCTTTAAAAAAGTTTAAACTAATGCACTCATGCATTATCTTGATGAAATATGGTATCCAGGATCCGATTAAGATAAGGGAGTACATACGACTCCACTACTTCCTGAAGATAACGTTGCGTCATGTGGTCAAACAAAAGCTAAAGGTGACCTACTTCCATGTGATATAGCACCCCATACCATAACACCTACTATTGTCTAATCCTTCTTCGGTCCATCCAAGAATCGAGATTCATCAGAGAAGACGACCTGATGCCATTCCACATTACAATGTTGTCGTTCTCTACACCCCTGTGGTTGTTGCCGCCGATGCTCAGCGGTCAGAGGTAGCACAAAATTGGGTCGATAATGTTGTAGTCTAAAAGACTTTATATGGCAATACACCATTCGGACAATTACAAGATGGCCTTGTTCTCCTAACCACTCATCAGCCAAATTTCGAGTTATCAAAAATCGGTCTCTAAAACTCTTCGGTGCCTACTCCTTTCCGATTTCGGGTATTATCAAACCACGCTTGACAGCATCTCATAACAGTAGTTGGATTTCTGTTCGTGCGGTTAGCGATTTCTCGAAATGAAAAACCTGTTTTCGGTAAACAAATAATTCCACCTTCCTCAAAATCACTTATCTGGTGATACATTCGACGTACACATACTCTAGGCTTTATAAGATCATTAAAAATATTAGGGCTCTATAAATGTGGTCTTTTCCTCCAGACAGGAGCGGCAGTCATTTGGGACTGAACGATGGAAGGGAAAGCTTCTTACAAAATATTCTTCCCTTCCCTCGTTATCTCACTGTCTCTATTTTTTTCTTTGTATCACTCTTAGTAATGGATATAAATATTAGGTGAATTAAAATATTTGCACTATTTTGTTACGGTTCAAGTAGTAATTCTAATTTAATTCTTAATTTAAATATATCTTAAAAGAATTATAGGTTTAGAAATTGAGTACGTGTTTGTAAATACTTTTGTTGTTCATCAGAATAAGTATTAGAAGACATTATGTCAAAGAAAAGTTTGTTTTTTCTTAGCTAACATCATTACAAACACATGAAATTTATACAAAACAATAAACTATATATTTCGAACGCGAGAACTTTGGATTCGCAGCTGTGTGCTTTAGATTCTGGGCCATTAATCTTTC
Source organism: Octodonta nipae (assembly GCA_034190945.1). NCBI lineage: Eukaryota > Metazoa > Arthropoda > Insecta > Coleoptera > Chrysomelidae > Octodonta > Octodonta nipae. Next base: position 15,624,490 of record CM067222.1, read on the forward strand.
CTGTAATTCTTTTCTTTAGAGGATATAAAAGTTCCGGCTGTTTGTAATACATCAGTCCATCTATTGAGTGGTAAATGTACTTTGTTTGTTACGATAACAAAACAATGTAAACAAAGGACATGTGTTACTTAATGAGTATTCTTCTATGAGTCTATATACGTTGATAATATGATAATTTAATGCCTTTTTGTGCGGTCTTGTTTTTAATATTTGAAGTATGTCATCTCTCAAACTTAATATATCACAATGAGAGAATTGGAGTGTTTATTATAACGAAAGGCAAATGTTGTGCAGGTATTCTATATTACTTGGATGTTATATTGGTTTATTTTTTATTTATTATTGCTTTTCTATGAAAGAAGAGATTTTTAATATATTACCTGGTCCCTATTTCTTACACAGAAAACTGAATTGGATGGGTATTTCAAGATCTAGGCAGTGTGTGGAATTGATCGGTTGTGTCGGTCGGTCGGGCCGAAAAAAATGACGTTGCGAGTTATGTATTTTATTCCCTTACACATATTTTCATATGTATTAAGTAGGGCCTCCGTTTAAAAGCTTTCGCTTCAAAATAATGTATAGGACAAGAAATGACTAACGATCAATATAACCTGAGAAATAGAAGTATATTTATCAGAGGGATATAATCAAGGCAGATAAAGAATTTCAAATGGCAGGCTTGCGAAGAAGGAGCAGAATGACTTGGAAGGCTTTTGATAATTAAATTGATACTAGGAAACACAAAATGACGATTTACGACCAGGATGAAAGTAAAAGTCCTAAGAGAATGTGTTGACCCTGTTCTAACGTCACGACAATAAAATATGGGTAATAACAGCAAAATGCATAAATAATACAACGATGAGGCAAACGTACATAAGGGATAGCTTATGTATCACTCAATTTGTCCCCTTACTTTCGTCAACCGCCTTTATACCATCATAGATATTCTCGATGTTTCTCCATTTGCTTCTGGTGTGTTCATCTGCTTACGTGTATAATGCGAAATTGTTTTTACTTTAATTTAATTTCCGGGAGTACCCCTTTTTGTGACCATTGCTTAATTTGAATGTTTTCACAGTTTATTTATTCCCAAGAATAGTTTTTGTTTAAGATTTAATTTCACGCTAGGTTTGTACTTTAGGAGCTTGAAATAAAATGTTTTAAAAACACGTTTTCGTACATTTGTAAGCTGCAAAAAATTGTAAAGTTAGCTATGTTATTAAAATTTCTCTTAATGTTAAATATTTTAGTAAGTCATATGGGAAAGAACCATTGCAGGCACAAGGTCTGTGATTGTACGTCAATAAATTATTTCAATAATATCTCTAAATTATTTTTTAAATCATGTCAATTGACTAATTTTTAAAATTTCCTATATACGTGTTTTGGTGAAACACAATCATTATTTTGTCGTTAAAACCAGTTAATTAACGATTATATAATAAATGGAAAGGTTTCGGATATCCGTAATATTTATATAACATGTGATATTGCATGTAAACCGATACCGTTAATTATGGATTAACATGACTTGGGTTATTCCAGTTATATTTTTAATAAAATAATTCTTGATAACTCAGCTTAACTAGGATCCATGATACTATTAAACATAATATATTAAGGCTATAAAGATAGGAAAATAGTCAATCTAGATATAATAGTAAAATCATATTAATCGAAGCCACATTTAGAACAACATTTTTCATATGAAAATGCACTAAATACACATTAAATACTATAGAAACAACAGAAATGTCAAATTAAAAATCTTATGTCACAACAATATTTTGATCCATCTAGAGGTATGAAAACAAAATGGTCCAAAATATTGTTTTTTTATTGTTAGGATTTATTTAACACTAGCTGATACCCGGGATTTCAGCTGCGTACAATTCTTTTAAAAAGGGAATAATTTATGAAACATATAACAATTTATTTATATAGTATATTTTTCTAAATTTGTTGAACCTACATAACTGCCCTACAAATCCACCAATCCTGAATGTATATCACCCAAATTGCAAGTGCTTATGGGCCACGGTAAGTAACAATTTTGTTCAACATTTTTTGACTAACAAAATATCTCAACCACCCCGTGTATGGATCATCTTATTAACCATTCAATATACTTTTTTTATTTACTAAATTATAAATGTACTCCAACTATTATATCTATGCTACTGCTTAAAGGCTGACCTATATAGGCATTTTTTCAGGTATTTTCTGAACCACTCTGGAAAGTATATTTTCTCTCTGCCGTATATGTCAACTCTACTTTAAATGCAATGTTGCATAACATTATTTTAATCACACTGTATAACTATAATTTTACTGCGCCCCATGTTTCAGATATTTTGTATCTACAACGGCATTCTACATTCCAAGATATAACGATTATAATCCACTCTGTTTAACTACAATTCTACTGCATCCTCTACTTTAATCACTCTGTATATGCAGTTACTTATGAGCCACCCATATAACAACATATATTATATCACCTGTGTAACTATTAAGCCACCAATCCGCAATATGTTTCACCCAAGCTGCAACTGCTTGTTAGCCATCCTATATAATAATTTTATTCAATAATTTTATAATTATCTTGTATAACTCTACTTAAACCTATATTACAACCATCCTGTATTTACTTCTGCTTATTGGTGACCCAATATGACTTCTGTGTCTGTGAATTTTTGAACCAGACTGTTTATTTATAAAAAAAAATTGAACCATCCTGTATATACAACTCCATATTGGCCACCCAATATAATATTTTTTAAAACGTTTAACTATAACTTTGCTCCACCCCATATTCCAACTATCCTATCTGTCCAAGTCCTTTAGGGCTATGCGATTTCTTTTTTCCTCATATTTGTTTAACCACAGTATAAAGCATAATTTCTTTACACCCTATATTTAAACCACCCTTTATCAGCAGTTTTCTTTTAATTTTTGAATCACATTGTATAAGAATAATTGTATTTCACCCCACATTTCAGGTATTCGATATATGCAACTGCTCATGTTCTATCCTATATAACAACATTTTTATACCATTTTTGATCTACACTATTATTCTACTCTACTCTATATTTCAGCCACCTTGTACATGAATCTTTTTATTCGCTACCCAACATTTTGTACCACTTTTTATATTTATAATTCTATTAGAACATATATTTCCAGCAATCTGCATTAATAAGTATTTCCAACATTTTTTCAACTCATTTTATACATATAATAATTAAATATTCTAAGTGCTTATGGGCTACCCTATATAACATTTTGTTATCCACCCTGTACAAATCTTTTGAACAATTCATCTGAAAAATACAGATAATACCTACTGTTGAATGAAATTAGATGGTCTACAAAAAAGAACTCATTATATTTTTATTCATTCATTCAAAAGTTTAAATTAGAAGAAAATTAAATTTTACCTTTTTTATAGAGAATTTAATTTTCTTCAAAATTTTACTGTTTCTTGATACTGCATACATTTAAACGGAAATGTAATATAAATGTGCATATATTGGGATGATAGGAAGATACGATGAAAATGAAAATAAAGGTTTACTCTAAGTAATTCATATATGTAATTTCGAAAGGTGTTGTAAAGTGCTTATATGATAGAGCTAAAAACATATCTTCATCCACTCAAATCTTTAACAAAGAAGTCAATATTATCAAAGAACATCTACTTCAAAACGAATATCCCAAGACTTTATAAATAAAACTATAAATCAGTTAGAAAGAAAATCGCAACAACAAACCAGCACAAATAACCATCACACTAATACCAACCAAACACAAACAGACAACCAAATTATGAACATAATTCCATATATCCCAGGCGTATCGGAAAAAATTAAGCGGTTAGGAAATAAATACAGCGTTAAAAGTGTTTTTTAAACAAATAATACCTTGCGCTCTCTCCTCACACATACCAAACCGTTTAACGCAACCCAGAGTTCTAAAAATTGTGTGTACAGTGTTTTGTGTGACTGTGGCCATTCTTATACAGGTGAAACTTCAAGACCTTTAGAAGTAAGGAAAAACGAACATCAATATAACATTTCCAGAAGACATGTGGACATATCAAATTTGGCCAATCATGTATTAACGAGCACCGGTAGCCATAGGATAAAACAAAGATTTTGTTGAAAGAAGAAAATTTAAAAAAGAGAAAACTTAAAGAAGCCAGCTGTATGATGATAAACAACACCGAAATCGGAGCACCTTCAGCCGACCTTCATTTGGACTGGAATAATTTACTGCTAACAGAACAAAAAAACGGTAACCTCAGTCAAATTTTTTGACAAACAACAAATTCAAAATCAAAGCGAAAATTTTTTAGAAAAAAACCTCGAAAACAACACTAAACGATTGAAAACGACTCCAGACTCGGAGTTGAAACGTCTCCATACACAGATAAGTATTACACAATATACAATACATTACTTATATACAGGAATACTGGTTGATCATTTTATAGACATCTCTTTCTCTCAGAAAAACTGTGGGGAAGAATCTCTGTACAGACAGCCAGTAATCCGGGCAATTTTACGAAATTGCCTTACTACACTTTGTTCTACATATACAATTTTTAAATACTTATCTGTTACAGGAAAAAATTTGGAGGAGAGAAAACCCAATGAATAGACAAAATAATTCATATATCATTTATGGTTAAGCTTTTCTTAAATTAAATTGACGCTGCACCGTCAACAGTTAAGTTTATAAACCGAATTTCCTTGATTGATTTTTAAACTTTTCAATACTGACTGACATACTTGATTGTTATTTGAAGACCAAACCAAATAACAAATGTGAATGTGATTAATAATTGACAAGGTGAAAATAAACCTGTCTGTCAATTTTTCAAATGACGATTTTTTTAGAAAATTAAAAGAAATAACGCAATCCCTTGAAAAGATTAAATGAACTTTAGGATAGGACCATCTATATTATTATTATACGGGTGTAACAAGTACAAGGTCATCACGGAATTTTTATGTCAAAACTCAACAAATTTTGTTTTGAACGTTTTCTCGGAAAATGCGATCATAGGAAGTTACACCGGGATTCCGGTACTTTTATTACACCCGAAATATATTATTAAAGCGATTATTTTTTCATAAAGTTGTCTATTTCATACAAAATCGAAAATTTCATAATCGTCATAGTAATATGCATTAAGTTCATTTTAAAAAGAATGTCTACCAAAATATAAAATTTATTAACAAATTAGGTTTTATCTTCTTGATTTATGCAAGTGGCAGTGACAGAAATAAAGTAACTTTAATAAAGAATATGTTTACAAAACACAATTTTTTTCGCGTATTCAAGACTCCAGATCATTTAATCCTCGATTTATCTATGAGTTAAAGTTAGCTTATGATTTATTAAACCAAGCTCAAAGTGATGTGCAATGGTTTAACTATTAAGTACAAGTGGTGCAACCGGGAGTAAACTGGTTTAGAGAATTGAATGTGTAGAATTTTAAAATAAACTGAACTGTTTACGGTACATATTTCACTCATACTTACAAAAGTGATACCAGATGCTGGCCATACTGACCTGAAATACAAAAAGAATATTTCGTTAGGAATATTTAAACAACAACTTACATTCACTAGAGAAAGTTAGCAAAATACAAAGTTTTTGTTTTTGGTAGTTGCATAAATATTGCAACATTTATTTTTTAGTCGTAAAACTAATATTTTCTTTTCATGTAGGTGAAATGTAACACATGTCATATCACAATCTCAACGAAATTTTGACAAAATCACACTCAGAAAAGGCTAAGTTTTTGGCTTAAGATTTTCATATTGGGTGGAATAGAGCTGACAGATAGAGAATGAGACCGTATGGTAAAAGACTTCAACTTCAATCATTAGACTAGTGCTCATCTAGTGAAAAAGCTCGGCATAATTTGGAAATTGACTTGATTGATCCCACATGAACAAAACGATAATAAAGAAATCTTAATTCGTTGCAGGATAATTAGCAAAGTTCCTGAAGAATAATTTCCCGGTAGTGGAATCTATCTGGCTCAACTTATCCGCATTCGCGCTGCAGTGAGATGGAAAGTAAGTTAAACGTTGTTTGATAGAATGTTTTGCTAATAACCGTTCGTAGTTGTTTACTCATCTATAATGTACACTCACAGAAGTAGTTATACAGTGTGGAACAGGCAAACGGAATTAATTTGATAACGAATACAGGAGGGCTAGTAGGAAAAAACTCTTGGATTTGTACTTTTAAATGCGCATTTAAAAAATATATATAGGATGTGCCATGTGACAGTGGCCAATACCAATTTTGTTATTTTAAATGCAAGCCCCTGTATATTATTTATTAATTGGACTCTCCAGAAAAATTCTAGACATAATACATGTATAATGTCCTACATCTAACTTCAAGTGTTTCGGAAATATTAAGTGTTTTCAGATTTATTACAAAAATTAACCCAAAAAAATGAAAGTTATTTTATGTCACAAGTTAGCTCGCTACATTACGCATTCCTTTTTACTGATTAAAAATTTTCGTCAAAGCACATAGCCTTAGCATCTTGTTCTGCCTGCATGACAGTGGTGATCAGTGTCAGTGCTATTGTCGTTTGAATGTCCTTAATTGTACGTAATAATATCAGCAAAATGGTTCCTTTAAAAGAAATGCACACAATACCCATTCTACAAATGATTAGTTATGGAGATAACACATTAACACAAATGGAAGTTTCTCGCTTATTTCACGAAAATTTTCCAAATTTGCCACCTGTATCCCAAGGTACAATAAGCAAAATAGAAAAGCAGTTTCGCGTGCTTGGTCATGACAGACAGATAAAAAAGTAGCTGCCAATGCTGTAAGTGATAATTAGAAATTAGATATTATGCTTGAGTTTCAAGAAAACCCACACAACTCTGGTCGAAAAGCAGCCTCATTGTTGCATCCCTATAAAATGATGCCGACTCAGGAACTCATGGACGAGAATGTTTTTGAGTGAACAAATGATGTTTTCTGATGAGATCACATTTAAACTCATCGTCACTGGATGACAGAGAAACATACGCAATATCCTGAACAGTTAAAAATCATATCGTAGGTCCCTTTTTCATTGAAGGGAACTTAAATGGAAATATATATTTAGAACTGCTCCAAAATAATGTCGTGCCAACTTTGACCAACTTATATCTTGATCCAGTAAACCCACAAGTTCCTGCCAATACAATATGGTTTCAGCAAGATGGAGCACCGCACCATTACTAAATCAATGTCCGGCAGTACGTTAACCAAATTTTTCCGAATTGGTGAATTGAGAGTAATTAAAAGTACTGTATACAAAACTAAATGATTGAACTGAGATGACCTGAAAAGACGAATCAAGCTTGCCATTAGATCAGTCACGCCTGAGATGTTGAGTAACGTTAAAACACATTTCTATACCAGATTTTTTTTATATTATTAAGAAATAATCAGTATTACTTATTAGGTTTTTAGTGTAATGTAGAGAATTTGTGAGATAAAATAATTTTCTTTTTTTTAATGTTAATTTTTGTAATAAATCTGAAGCCACTTAATATAAAAATAATATACAGGGGCTTGCATTTAAAATAAGAAAGGTGGTATTGGCCACTGTCACATGAAACACCCTATATATTTTTTGTTGTTGAAAAATGCGCATTTGAAAATACAAATCGAAGTGTCCAAGTGTTTTTCCCAACACGCCCACCTTTATTAGTTATCGAATTTATTCCATTTGGCTGTTCCACACGTATGAGCTAGTGAAAAAGGTTTACTATAATATGAATGATTTATTGGTCACCATCGAAGCAATTGCTTCCTGGGTCTTAGAATCTACCTCTTACAGAAAAATCATTTGAAGATGTTTCTAAACTCTGTCAATATTTTATGGAATAGAATAAGTTTATAAAATACCAAACACCCTCTCAACAATGTTGTCTCCCAAGTGTGAAAACCTATGAGAGTTTTCTATATAAAGAGCAAAGAAAAAAGTAATATATTTATCACTATCGTTCTTTATTGATGTTTATATTTAGACGTTATGCTATACATTGTTGTATTTGCTTAATTCATAATATAAAAAAGATAAAACTCCTTAACATTATCGAATGGTCAGTATTGTTAAAGCAAATACACTTTATCTAATAATTTCATTAACGCATGACTTATTTGGAATAAAAAAAATATTGACAATTGGAATTAGCATTCGTACTCAAAATGCAATGGATGACGTTCGAGTTCTTACGGCACGATCTTTTTAAATGAGTGGAAACTTTTGGGAAGTACATTTACTGTAATATCAATATGTACATGAACTGTTTGTATCAAACGTTCATGGCAACATGTAGATAGTTTTCGTTCCAATAAGGACTTCTGGAATTAGAACTGCAGACGGAACAGCGACTTCTTCCATAGTGCATGCACAGAGTTCGAAAACAGACGGGCAATTGTATAAAACTTAAATACTAGTTAATTAAAACTGCAGCTCTGGTGGTTTGAATCCTTTCAGTTTACTTGGCGAAAATATTTGTTATTTTTTCAGAGTAATATCTTTTTATAAAATATTTTGTTGCGAATTGAATTGCGTCATCTAAGAGTATCTTTGAGGTAGTTTCTCTTTAATCTTATTGATGTCAAAATTCATTTCTTGGTAAAATATTAATTTCACTTATGTACTAAAAACATAAATAATTATTCGAGATTTCAGTTAAGGGGAGCACAACTGATGAAGGTTCTCGACTGGAAACAATCTTGCGCTTAATGGCTTGAAAATTTAAAAAAGGTCTCGTTAATTCGAAACTTGAGGGAATCTTAAAATATTACCAATTATCGCGTGTTTGAAATAGCAAATGGTTCGAAATTTTTGAGAGAAAAAAAATAAAACTTGGAATTATTCAGTGTTGATAATCATATGTATGAATTATGTATGTACGTCGATTATATTGTCATTTTCATCGATATTTACCTTGCCAATCTAAGCAAATTGCATCATTAACACTTCCACTTTCTCCACAAATCTCCACAAACTTTTTTAAACACAACTTCAGTTCTCTTTTTGAAATTTGTAAGCCACCACCCTTCTGTTGCCTCAAAGTTTTTTATACTTAGAGTAGACGCGAACTATTTTGCTTTTTCCTGTAATAAGTTGCTGCTAATAGAGACTTTCTGTCCTCTACTCTGTATTAGTCAAATGGCCAGGCTTTTTTCCAGAGAAGGAAATTGACCTTTAGTAGTTCTTTTCCGTACTCCAGCAGTTTGAGCAGCATACATTTTCTTCTGGTTCTTTATTATGGTTGAGAGAGTACTCAGAGGAATCTTAAATTCTTCAGTTCACTTTTCTTTTCTCTACTTTTTCTATTATATTCTTCTTTTCAGCATTCGTCAGCTTTTTAGGATTCATAACTAATGCATACTTTTATTTAATCTCTATACAATCAACGAAAGAGTAACAGTAACTGAAACCTAACTTACAGAAACAAAGGCTCTTGAAGTCGTTTTGTTACTTAGCTATGATTTTTTCGTTCGAATTACCGAGTGTATAAAAATGTAATGGTTTTGTTCGAAATATAAAGAGATTCTCTAGGGAACTCGTGATTACTTTGAATTATAGAGATGTTTGAATTATCGCAGGTTTGAATTAATTCATTAATTTATAAAGAGTCATTTTTCTTTTGCTTTATATAAATTGGTTAATGCAAATAAGAAATTCAAATATCACACTTTCGATTTGACTGCTAATAACAGACTTTTTGGTTTGGCATAGTGCTGGAGTGTCACTTGCAGATACTGTTCAGCCAGTATTGCATCAATGATTATCTATGAGACGTTGAGTAAACGCCGATGATATTTTTACAATTCTGCTGTTTCAGTGATCCCATTAGCGTCATAACCAATTTAGAAAAAAACCTTATGATCAATCCTGATACTGGGTTCAAAAAAGGATGCACATTAATAATTTCATCCTTAATTTTCGGTAACCAGCATGTTCACAAATTTTCGTTTGTTCATATTGTAGTTTCTTTATGTAATTCTGGTGGTCAGTTATTCGTACATTTAATGGTCTCGATGTTTCTCCAATATAAAATTTATTGCATTCGCAAGGAATCTTGTATATGCGGTTTTTTGGGTTCTGACTTTTGTTGGTTGGTTTTGTTTTCGATATTAGTAATTTCAGTGTACTTCTTGTTTGGAATGTTGTTTTAACATTAAATCTGTTACCCACTCCTTTCAATCTTCCTGACAGACCCTGTTTTATATAAGGTATAGTTGTAACTGTAATGTGGTTGTCCTGATGAGTAGCAGTGTTAATAAGAGAAGTTTATTTTTGGTGAATGCGCTGTCTTATAACAAAGTCGTACCTAGGAACGCAACTTATAAATTATAAAGACTCTTTCAAATTCTTCCAACTTTAAAGCTGTTTAACCATATACATTAGAATTTTTTGTGCTACCTGTATATCTAAAAACAACAAAGTCAACTTAAATGTCATATCAAATTTTCAATTTGCAATTTACATTTTCAATACATGTTTTAAAGCCATTGACAACGAAGTCAGAATCGACTTTGAAACGTTTGGTTTTTCTTTCAATATATAGCTTTTTATTCGGATTGTGGTGCTATTTCCCAAGAAAATATAAACCTATATTAGACGAAAATTGAAAATTGCCGGTAATTTCATAGAATTTGTGCCCCCGGTTATAAGTATATGTAGATATTGGGAAAAAATTGAAGCTTTATTATCATTAAGGGTACACGTTACGAATAAAAATAGATGTTGACTACAATACATTATTTGACACAAATATCAATATTTTTCGGATTTTTTTGGAATAACACCACAATTACATGGTCAGAGATGACACAACTTTGATTCAGAAAACAACAAATATCAATATTACGTATATGCTAATATTAATACATTATTATCGACAATTCATGTTAGCAATACTGTATTGAGAACACAAGAAAAAATCTGAAAATTAATAAATTTGCCCTGTTTTGTACTCCTTCTAGTTCGTGGTGTTTAACTGAAATATTATTTGACGTGTATGATTACCAATTTTTGAGACATATAGTTTTCTAGGACAATTTGACTATGACTTTATATGTCCCGATTGGTCAATGGAAGTTTTTACTATAGAGTAATCAAGTATATCAATACGATTTCAGTTTTGTTTTCCATATAGTACCTTTAATGTGTTTTGTTATGAGTTACAAAACATCGCTGGTGCCTTTGCATTTTATAACTACTTTACCAGAGCTCCAAATGTGGTTCCCAACTATAAAGAATACTATGGAGCTGGAGCCAGGAATATAAGCAACAGTGATAAAACATATGCAAGTCTCCACTCTATTCCACATGCTTATTTCGAAAAGAGGTGTGTCCCAAATCTAGATCACTCACTAATCCTCTTTGCATGATAGGCGCCAGAAAAGGAAGCAGATATGGGTTCCTATGTATCGCTCCATTCAAAGCAAACAAAGAAAAAACAACAATAGCAATGATATCCTGGACGAACGAAATTTAATAGGTGAAGTTGAAAAACTCAATAAGATAACATGAAATATCTTCGGACTATCGGATTTAAGACACAAGTGAAAACAAGGTTTAACACTCAAACATAAACCATAAAACATTTTCTTTAGTACCTCCTTTGATATAATTTTATTATAGTTATTGAGTCTTTTCATGTTACTTATTAATGTTCCGTTCATTTCCGTTTCCTGTTTTGTTCTCATTAAATTTCTTGGCAACATTATTTTCTCAAATTGTCATATGCAACACCTTTTGTGTTTGACTTTTCACACACAAAGATATTATATGATCTTCAGATATCTCTTGTATATTCTCACTTATTTTTTCATTAATTTAACCTTTTTATAATATTTTCCATTCTTCTAAATACGTTCGTCATAAATCTTTGAATATAATTTACATTCCATTTCTGTCTTGTCATGATGAACTTCTACATCTATTATATCCTATTTCTTCTATTTCTTCAGATCTTGTATTCAGCAGTTCACACATCAATTCATATGAATATACATTCTATGTTAATCACTTCGCATTAGTGTATATATTACGCACTCGTGTAATTATTTTCAAATATATTTCAACAATTTATTTAATATTTTTAACACATTTAATTTGAACTAGAGATCCAAACGTTAGTTGTCAAATTATTCTTGAATAGAACACATGTTAAAGTTAAATTTAATTTGCTGATTTTTATATTATTACTTACCATACATATCAATTTGTAAATTCCGACTTGACTATACAATGTATGGTATCAAACTCCCTCTAAGGCATGCTATGGGTGCCTTTAGGGAAAAATTCACTAAACCCAAGATATCCTAGATATCAAAAGGGTTTAGCTCTGTGGGAGCCCTTGCCAGGTTTTCAGGCCCGTGGTTGGAGGAGTGGCGGAAGTTTCCCATGAATTTCCTGAACGTCCGGGCTGTTCCTAACATGACGGCTTTTTGCATTTGTTTGTAAAGATATTCGTCAAGAGCGAGGTATTTTAAATTGTTTAATAGATATTTTGGGACTAGTCCTGTCGTTGACATAACAACTGGTACAGTTCGTGTGTTGTTCATGTCCCACTGAGTCTTTATTTGAAATTCCAAATCTCTATATTTGGTTATTTTCTCAGCGTGCTTGATATTTATATTATTATTGTTAGGAATTGCTATGTCAATTAAAGTTGTTTTCCGAGAGACTTTATCTACCAAAAATATATCTGGTCTACTGCGAGCAACAGTCCGATCGGTCAGTATCGTGCGGTCTCAGTACAGCTTGTAGTTGTTATTTTCTATAACAGATTCTGATTTGTATTTATAATGTGGTAATCTTACCGACTGTGATAATTCAAGTTTCAGTGCTAGTTCCTGGTGAAGTATTTTTGCCACAGCATCGTGTCGTTCTTTGTATTCAATTGCAGCGAATGCTTGACAACCTCCTGTGATATGCTGGATAGATTCAGATGTTTGGCAACCGTACCTGCATCTGTCGTTGTTAATAGAAGAGTCTTTAACGATGTACTTTAGGTAGTTTTTACTTGGAATTACTTGATCTTGGATTGCCAATATAAAGCCTTCCGTTTCAGGAAACATATGACCAGAGATCAACAAGTAGTTCGACGCTGAACTGTCGACATAATCTTGGTTGACGTCATTTATATGTCTTCAATTAAGGGCCTTTTCTTTCCATTTCAGCAGTTTCTGATCTGTGGTCTGGTGGTGTAATTGGACATGTTGTTGTGTCTGTCGCAGTGTTGTTGAGTCACACATGACTCTGTGTAGATCAGAAAATTCTGCGAGTTTCTGGGAATGACTACGCAAAATAGAAATTTGTTGATCTAATAGTTTGCTTAGATCTGTCAATCCTGTTCCTCCTTCATACCGTGGCAAAGTTGTACGTTCGACAGAGCTCTTTGGATGGTGATTTTGAGCTTTTGTTAGTAAAACTCGAACTTTTTGTTGTAATTGTTCAAAGTCAGGCTTACACCTGTTTAGTTTGGTTTTCAACAGTCGTCTTACCCTTCTATAAAACTCTGCTGTTAGGTCATTTTTCATAGTCAAGTGATCAATACGTTGAGCCTGCTTTATTGCAAGGTATTTGTAAGTATGACCTTACCCCATAGATTCAATTGAGGTGCCATCTCCCATTTCGAAGTGCCCCTGTTGTATTTTGCCTTTAACTATATTAATAATTCGGCAATTGTCTAGGTAAATTTATTATTGTTTTACATTATGTACCTACTAATATACCGATAAAATTACTTACCAAATTACCTATTAAATTAATTACCTAACTTAATTAATCTTACTTAAACTGCTATTTAAATGAATTGTCCATTGACTAATTCCAATATCCAAATAATTTTAATAAATTTTAAATACTACAAAAATTGTACTAAATATTGGTATAGGAACTAACTTTACATGAGTTAAGTAGTGTTTGAATTCTAATTTAAAAAACAAATTAATTACATTGGTTAAGAAGTTTAAAAAAGAAACAAAAATTTTCGAATATCTTAGTCATTTTATGAATTATGCAATTTCTATGGTCTGTATTAATCAATGTTTTAAATGAAGCGTATATTATTTTTTATTTCAAAATATTTAAATAATGCTTATTTATATATATTGATTTATCTTGTACTGTAGTTACCTATTTAAATTGCTAACATAAACTCCATCAGACGTTCTATATGGTATTGGATACTCTTATTCAAAAACAATCTATTTTTGACTATTTAATGACAGATTTACTTTATTGTTGGCTTTAATTGATAGCTCTAGATTTGTTTTATAATATTTGTTAATTTAGGTTGAAATGTAAACTTTTATTGTTTAGCAGTTTCTATTTCTTACGTATTCCTTGACTTTAATTGAAGTTAGTTGCTGTATTGAGTTAACAAAGTGAACCTTTGCTTTTATTTTACTCATAATTAATACCTAGACTTCATTGGTAAGTGCATGTCTAGTTGCTTCTATGTTCATTTATTAGCTAAATTGTTTTCATTTTGTTTTATTTTCTTAATTTCTAATATTACAATATATAAGCACCTAGATATACAGATTATTAAAGAGGTCACACAACAAATAAATATGCCACTAGTAAGTAAATGTTTGGAAAATTTTCGTTTAGGAACAGAGTTCTATATTACAGTTATATTATATTTACATGATCCAAATACATTTTCTCAATATATTTTGTAGATAGTGATTAATGTACATAGTATAAAACTGGGTCACATTTTCGCGTACTTAATTTATTTTCGCGATGTTTGTGTGACCCAATTGTATTTTTAATTAGATCGTTTTTTCCAGTGTCAATCATGAATTAAGTAATGTTTACAATAACCGTCATTAGGCATCTTTATGTTTTAGTATTTTAACCTTCCGAAAATATAAAACGAATATTTCTTAAAATTGGTTTCGAGGTCAGATTGTTCAAAAAATGTTGATAATAGATATTAAAATAGGAATACGAAATTTGATACTTCACATAGACAAATTGTCTTTGATTTACTTTATTTCATTGCATCTAAATTATGTCCAAAAACTTACGGAACCAATAAAATGATTTTCATAATTCTATTTTAGTTTTTCTGATAAAAATGTACTTTTTGCATCAAAGTTCAGAATTTTGTCACACAACAAATACTTGCTTTCTAGTAGGCGACATTTATAAGTTAAGTTAGTAAATAAGGGGAGATGTTACTTAGCGTTACTATGCCAGAGTGTCTTGCAGAAGTTTCTGGTTGAACTGACAAATATGAAGTCATGCAAAATTTCACAAATGAAGAAAATGATACTTGAATGCCTGTTGCTGATGTTTTACCCATTATGAAGAATCATTGGACATAGCATCAATATAAAAATCATATTATTATATTTTTATTCTATTACTAATCTATATATAAATAGGCAAAAATAAAATGGTTCGGTACCATTTTCTCCTCTGTCTTTTAACCGATTGTCTTTGTTTTTGTTTTGTTTAGTAGCAACTGACGACCTTCAGTGCAGAATGCTAAAATTTATTTAAAATATTGGTTAATTTATTTAATAAAATATATTTAAAAAAACATTATTTACGTCCATACTGTCAATGCCAAACAGATAACAGTAACAGTGTCGCCAGATTGCTTTGAGAGAAAATCATAAGATTGATTGACTCGAATGTGAAAGGCGAATTAAATTAAACTATAAAGTAACAAATTTTTACCCGTTCCTAAAGTTATTTTACATCGTCATGCTATTGAAATAGAAGCCAGGAAAGTTAATATTACATAATAATGGCCATTCATTATTGGGCTCTCGCAAGTTTGCAACTTTCATTCGTTTGTAAATATGGTTTGCCAACTAAAATAAGAATTATTTTGCAATTGATACATTTATTTCTGATAATATTTTATTAATTGTATGTTATACTTTGATTTTAAAGCTTTGTTTGATTTTTATATATTGTATAAATTTCATATAATTTGGAAAAACAAAAAAAAACTGAATTAAGGCACTGATTATAATATTCAAGACAAATAGTTAGATCTGGCAGCACTGAAATCACGGCTATCTTTGATGTAGCACCTTGATTTGAATTTTGACATTTCTCCTCTTTGATTTCTGATAAGACATATAGTATTGACAAATGAACCATAATAATGTCCTCAATGATTTTTTTAATAATAAAACCCTAGAACCAGTTTTTGTGAGTGGTGTGGGGACAATTGTGCGGAATTGGAAGATGTAGATGTAGATGTTCTACTATGTAAGAATAATGTAGATTAATGCTTCAGACAGAATTGATGGATGTCCCCAATTTATTTAATATATATAGGTAGAGGTAGAAAAAGGCCTATAGGGGATGAAAGTCTGCATACCTAACACTATGCAGATGACAAAATAATAACCGCACGTGATAAAGAAAAGGTCGTATATACTCGGTGGAAATTAAGTCCATGGACGGCTGAATATTTGCTAAAGTACTTTATTTCTCGAAAAGGTAACTTTAGTAACTTTGACCAAGGAATCCGATGGTGACCGTCCACCTCACTATTGAGGTTATTTTGAGGTAAACCTCATTTTTTTAATTAAAATCCCTATTTTTAATTGCGGATTAGGAAAGAGCGGGGAATTTCACGGCCGGACATATATTGAGGTATAAGGTTGAGGTAGTTTCTATAGGTCCAATAGAGGTCAAATAATGACTTCTTAAAAATCTCGCGAGTTAAGTTGTAAAACAAAACAAACCTAGGTTATGAGTTGTAAGGTCAAATCCAAGGTCATCGTTGAGTTCCTCGTTAATACTTACCTAGGGTATGACCTTTGTTTGTTTTGTTTACCATTTGAAGTCTATTTGTCCTCTAGGGGTTACCTCAACCTTATACCTGAATACATGTTTGGGCGTGAAAATTCCAGCTCTTTGCGATTCGGCAGATAAATATAGGGGTCCTCATTAAAAAAAAATGAAGTTGATCTCAAAATAACCTCAAAAATGAGGTTCAAGGTCAAATCCAAGGTCACCATCTAATTCCTTGGTCAGAGGTTCTAAAGGAATAACCTTGACCTTTTCCAGAAATGAAGTACTTTAGCAAATATGCAGTGGTACAGGGACTTAATTGACACCCGGTACCCGTATCCTCGTTTTTACCTCAACCCGAAGTGTTTGATATTGTAAGAGGGTAACAAAATGTAGTAAGTTTATTTCGAAAAATTGGTTGTATGTACATAAATTCTTCCTCATAGTTATTCTAAGTGAAAGAGAGTCTACCATATTATCAACCTGCATGCCTGCATGTAAACAGTATTCTTTATCAGAGTTGTCTGTATTTGGAGGCGTTCTAACTCCAAATCTGTTACTATTTTAACGTTTTCTCAAATTTTTGACAGATGACAAGTTGGCAGTTGGCGACCACTTGATACTGAGGGTGTTCTTCTATCAGTAGATGTTTTCATTCCGAAACCAGATCAATTGAATGTATTCTAATTTTCGATTAGTTTATCATTCTGCTGGCTTCCCCAAGTTTTATCTTTTTTAAATTGATTTTCTCAACATGATCATAATTTGACCCCAATCTACTATATGGCTGCTGGTGCTGGTTAATAAATGGTTGATGGAATTTGATTTGCCACTTGTCTTCTGGAATGTTATATTGATATTGTAATGACAACACTGTACAACAATTTTTGGTATTCTGGGTTGCGTTAAAGCGTTAAATGGCTTCTTATGTGTAAGGATAGTCTTTAACATCATTCATTTTAAAAACCGGTTTAACATGACATTTATTTCTTAAAAGTCTTGTTTTTTAACATACATCCCGTACATAATCTGAACATAATTTTGTTTTGTGTTTGTGTTTGGTTGGTATTATTTGTGTGTTGGTTATTTGTTCTGTTTGGTTGTTGTGACTTTCTTCCTAGTTCAGTTATAGCTTAATATATAATATATTCTGGATATTAATTTTGAAATGGTGTTGTTTGATAATGCTGACTTCGTTGTTAATTTGTTTGCTTTATCAAATAAGCACTTTACAACACCATGCTTTACATTTAAGGAATGGCTGGTCTTAAGATTCCAATATCTATTAATTTCCATATGTTTTTAATAGTATAGGTACTTATTGTGGTACTTGTCTATTGGATTACGTCTAGGAATGAGAACAGTTCATCAACACTATACTCCTAAGCCACAACAATGTCATCAACGTATGTCCACCACACTTTGGTTTTCTTGTTATAATAGCCTATGAATATTTCTTCAGAATGAGAATAGGTAGTTGTTGAGCAGAGTTCAGCTAGTTACATAGTTGTGTGAATGTATAATTTTGTTTTGGCGTGTAAGGCAATACCTTGCTGTAAATAATTATTATTAATTTTTGACGATTTATCAACAGATTCTTTTGTCAAACCTTACTAATACATAATTTCTGTTAATAATATATCCAAAAATGGAACACCAAGCAGTCAGTCTCTCAAGATCAAAACTCGGAAATCTTGAAGGATACGATGACAAATCTACAAACATAGCTGTCCTGGTTAATACTAAGTATATACTGCTTTCAGACTACTCTATGTAGTCCTGATAAATTTCACATATATATTTTTAATCAATATATTGACGAGCTCTGCAATACACTATATGGTATACAAGTTAAATGTACCATGACTTCCTGCTAGTGCAGGCAATAAGCTTATAGCAATTGGATGAAAAACATGGCAGCGTTTAAATTACGAACAAATGAACATTGATTTTTATACATTTGAAAATAAAAACAATTGTGCGTGCAGTTTTATTTTCACGTATCAGGCACATCACACTAATTGAACAATGTTTTTCAAATGCATTAAAAATTATCCAGAGTTGTGGTTCCTTCTACACATCACCCTGGAAGCAACTTCTTTAACAATCATCTTCTAACCTCACCACAATCGTGAATTTTATGAAAAGCGCTGGAGAATTTTCATATCGGAGAATGGTGTTTAACTGTTCGTATTATTTTTACTTTGTTGAATTATTTAAATTACTTATTAAACTCTAAATTAGTGAGGTTGACGCGAGACTAGTCACGTACTTTGTGATCGAAAACAAAGGCATTAGTTTTATTTAATTTGTATTATTTCATAAATTATGTTTCGTTAATTAAATACTAGACTAAAATAAAATTAAGTATTATTTGAAAACATATTGAATTGTTTTTATTTAAATTAAAACTGTCTTTAACTTTATTTCCAGACGGTTCAAAATTATGAGTATTAATGATATGAAACATATAGGAAATCCAATTAGTCATGTTATCTAAAGGTATGCACAATATTATTGTATTCAGTAACCAACTTATGTAAGTGTTCACCTATATAGCTTTGATTAAAATCACACTATATGTGACAGAAATACTTGATTGACATTTGATAGAATCAAATTTACTTCCTTAATCAAGATTTTAACCCGATAGAGAAAATAAATTTGATGGCAATTTACGTAAATGAAATAAATTTCTCTTCAAGTGATGGGAAATACGACATTGCGATAATTAATTTGATTATCTAACAATATGACCAATTAAGCTGTTTCTTGGTGTATTTATTTGTTTATGATTAATATTGATTTATGAATTTTTGCTCAATACATAATTTAGGGCTACATTAACAAAATTGGTATATATAGTATGCACCGAAAGACACCGACTATATATAATGTGGGCATTCCTATCACTTCTGAATCAACTGGAAATGACACACAATTTAAAATTTGAATATTTTTTTATTTTGAGATAACGAATGACCGGAATTATATTTCGCTTCCATCGTTCAATCTCAAATGACGGCCACTATTTTTTCATTCTACTTTTAGTCCTTCTGCAACACTAAAGTTCGACAACTGATCTAATGTTCTTTTGTTGTTACAATTAGCTACTGCCCAAAGTCAAACCATACTAAGATTTAAGATGATGTGCTCCAAAAAATATTTACGCATTACACTAATGCAAGTCACAACGCACTCATCTGCATATAGGGTGAATCTATTACATGTATATATAGTTAAAAATTATTTTTACTATGTAGACGGTTTCTCAAATATAAGAACATTGATTTTGCATTTTATTAATAGGACAGGATTTTTTCCAAAATTGATTCGAATAGTCGTGATATTCCGTGTCGAATAAGGGGAATTACCTTGTAAAAGCAGAAAACGTACAAGGATGACACTTGGCGCACTCTGTTTCGTAAAGGTAGGTGACTTTTTCTTAATAGCTTTAGCATTGCGCTGGTATAACCCTCATTCAATTCTGTGAGACAATTTTGATGGCATTTCGAGCGATAAAGCTGCACACTGGGCTCAAAAGAAAATAGTGACTCAAAAACATAAACTAACAGGACTTATTACATAACAACAACCGGCTGTCACCTCACTCCCTCAGACGACCGTTCACAACTTTTCTCACTTCTTTTTAGGTTCTATCAGTTTACACGTCCTATCCAAAGGTTTCAATTTCGCAGTGACTATCCCAACTGAAAGTATCATTTCTCAAGTTGAGGTAGCTTTGGTTGAACTAAGAGATATTGATGCTGAAGATACTTGTCAAGACATAGCTAGAGTACTCGGAACATCAAAGCCTCCAAAATCAAACCTAACTTCCAACGAAATACATGCATTAAAACAACTACGTGACAAGGATGACATAACTATTCCTCTTGCCGCCAAAAGTAAAGCGACTATTAATAATCCGACTACTTACTAACAGAAAAAGACCAAGGAAATCATCAACAGAACACATCTTCCTCTTGAGGTAAAAAAGACCATCATTCCTCATCTTATAAAATTCCCAAAATTTACGTGCTACCCAAGATTCATAAGCCGGACGTTCCTCTTAGGCCCATTGTCAGTTCGGTACAATCCCCGACTTAAAAAATAGCCCGGTACTTAGCCAAAACCCTTCAACCTCTAGCCCAACAGGTATCCTCGTACGTAAAGAAATCTGCTTCCTTCCTAGATTTGTAATAGAGTAATGATATCCTAGTTAGCTTCGATGTTGTATCTCGTTTAACCAATGTCCCCATTTCAGAAACGTTAGATTCTAAAAACAAAACACATTATCTCTTCTGATCATCAAACTTGTACAGCACTCTTCTTCTAAGACATATTTTACATTTCAAGACTTTATTTAAATTATAGGGCATATATATGGCTATTATATGTAGAAATTTGAAAGTATAACTAAGAAAAACAAGACCAAAAATTTTTGATTATTAGAGATAATTCTATTAAAACTTAGCCATTTAAAATGAATTATTCCCAAATTTTGTAAAAACATCATTAATAACGTTTTTAACAAATATGTGCAGAATGATTAATGTATATCTTTTCTAAAGATAGTGAAAAGTGAAAGTGACGCCTACAATCTACAACGTTACCGCTGCCCTACTACAAGTTCGATTAAAGGTTTTTTTATAATTAAATTCATTCATAATACGTATGTGAAAATATTAATATTTTAATGGTATGTAATTTATAAAATGATAACATATGCTCAAATATTTGCTTATTCATCTTTTTAATTCAATTTAAAAAGTTCTTATTAAAATGACAAATTTTTAAATAAAAGTTGCCGTTCTGAGTAATTATTTAACATTTTGTTACAAAATTTGGTACGAAGACATTTTTCACCTTTGAACATACAAGGCATTGTTTAGATTTTGCATAAAAAAATCCCTAGCCTACTTAAAAATTTTAGTTGACCTTTGCTTGAGATGGAAACTTACAAGTCTGTGCATGAGACAAACAAATCTACGGCCTACAACTTAAAATAAAACGCAGTTGAAATGGATCACACTGTATATAGTATCAATACGTAAAACTAGAAAAAATTATTAACTAACACAAAATTAATACAAAAATGCAATGCCAGATTAGTATCTGAGTAATTTATCTCGTATAATGGCAAAGTTATTTTTTGTTTTTGGATAATCTGTTAAATAAAAAAATATAACAACAAACTAAATATTAACTAAGATAAATACACTAGTTCAAAATAGAATAGTTTCATCTAATTGCGAGCAAAATTATATTTTTATCTGTAATAACCATATGAGTGTTCCTGTCAGCTAATTGGACAAATGTGAGTGACAGTAGCCAATTGCAAAGAATTTAAATATCTTAATTGTTCAGTAGCGATAAGAGATCAGGGTATTTTATATTAGTCATAAGTTTCCTGTTGACACACACGAAAATATATTTTTCTTATACATAATATGAGAGAGCACCAACGCATATCTGGTGTCAACCAATACCTGTATAGATGTGCAAAGGACGACATTTCGGACCAAAAAGCCCTTTTGGCATTTTTTGCTAGGACGCTAATCTTATTCAATTGTTGAAAAAATGTTTTATTTAGAAAATATAGTTTTTCTGGGAAAAAATACTGATTCTCTTGAAAATCCTAGATGTCGGTCTTACATCTCGCGTGTTCAAAAATGCTCCTTTAAAGAATATAGTTCTGGAGATTTTGTTTATAATCCATCAAAAAAGGTTTATTAAAAAAAATTAGAGACACGTTCATTGACTTAACATGCTTTTTCCAAAATTGATTCGAATAGTCGTGATATTCCGTGTCGAATAAGGGGAATTACCTTGTAAAAGCAGAAAACGTACAAGGATGACACTTGGCGCACTCTGTTTCGTAAAGGTAGGTGACTTTTTCTTAATAGCTTTAGCATTGCGCTGGTATAACTCTCATTCAATTCTGTGAGACAATTTTGATGGCATTTCGAGCGATAAAGCTGCACACTGGGCTCAAAAGAAAATAGTGACTCAAAAACATAAACTAACAGGACTTATTACATAACAACAACCGGCTGTCACCTCACTCCCTCAGACGACCGTTCACAACTTTTCTCACTTCTTTTTAGGTTCTATCAGTTTACACGTCCTATCTAAAGGTTTCAATTTCGCAGTGACTATCCCAACTGAAAGTATCATTTCTCAAGTTGAGGTAGCTTTGGTTGAACTAAGAGATATTGATGCTGAAGATACTTGTCAAGACATAGCTAGAGTACTCGGAACATCAAAGCCTCCAAAATCAAACCTAACTTCCAACGAAATACATGCATTAAAACAACTACGTGACAAGGATGACATAACTATTCCTCTTGCCGCCAAAAGTAAAGCGACTATTAATAATCCGACTACTTACTAACAGAAAAAGACCAAGGAAATCATCAACAGAACACATCTTCCTCTTGAGGTAAAAAAGACCATCATTCCTCATCTTATAAAATTCCCAAAATTTACGTGCTACCCAAGATTCATAAGCCGGACGTTCCTCTTAGGCCCATTGTCAGTTCGGTACAATCCCCGACTTAAAAAATAGCCCGGTACTTAGCCAAAACCCTTCAACCTCTAGCCCAACAGGTATCCTCGTACGTAAAGAAATCTGCTTCCTTCCTAGATTTGTAATAGAGTAATGATATCCTAGTTAGCTTCGATGTTGTATCTCGTTTAACCAATGTCCCCATTTCAGAAACGTTAGATTCTAAAAACAAAACACATTATCTCTTCTGATCATCAAACTTGTACAGCACTCTTCTTCTAAGACATATTTTACATTTCAAGACTTTATTTAAATTATAGGGCATATATATGGCTATTATATGTAGAAATTTGAAAGTATAACTAAGAAAAACAAGACCAAAAATTTTTGATTATTAGAGATAATTCTATTAAAACTTAGCCATTTAAAATGAATTATTCCCAAATTTTGTAAAAACATCATTAATAACGAAGTTTTTAACAAATATGTGCAGAATGATTAATGTATATCTTTTCTAAAGATAGTGAAAAGTGAAAGTGACGCCTACAATCTACAACGTTACCGCTGCCCTACTACAAGTTCGATTAAAGGTTTTTTTATAATTAAATTCATTCATAATAGTATGTGAAAATATTAATATTTTAATGGTATGTAATTTATAAAATGATAACATATGCTCAAATATTTGCTTATTCATCTTTTTAATTCAATTTAAAAAGTTATTTCAATTTTATGTTCTTATTAAAATGACAAATTTTTAAATAAAAGTTGCCGTTCTGAGTAATTATTTAACATTTTGTTACAAAATTTGGTACGAAGACATTTTTCACCTTTGAACATACAAGGCATTGTTTAGATTTTGCATAAAAAAATCCCTAGC
Organism: Octodonta nipae; assembly: GCA_034190945.1. NCBI lineage: Eukaryota > Metazoa > Arthropoda > Insecta > Coleoptera > Chrysomelidae > Octodonta > Octodonta nipae. The sequence goes on from CM067222.1 coordinate 15,648,721, forward strand.
CTACTTAAAAATTTTAGTTAAGAGACCTTTGCTTGAGATGGAAACTTACAAGTCTGTGCATGAGACAAACAAATCTACGGCCTACAACTTAAAATAAAACGCAGTTGAAATAGATCACACTGTATATAGTATCAATACGTAAAACTAGAAAAATTATTAACTAACACAAAATTAATACAAAAATGCAATGCAAATTTAAATAATATACAGATTAGTATCTGAGTAATTTATCTCGTATAATGGCAAAGTTATTTTTTGTTTTTGGATAATCTGTTAAATAAAAAAATATAACAGCAAACTAAATATTAACTAAGATAAATACACTAGTTCAAAATAGAATAGTTTCATCTAATTGCGAGCAAAATTATATTTTTATCTGTAATAACCATATGAGTGTTCCTGTCAGCTAATTGGACAAATGTGAGTGACAGTAGCCAATTGTAAATTTAAAAAAATCCAAAGAATTTAAATATCTTAATTGTTCAGTAGCGATAAGAGATCAGGGTATTTTATATTAGTCATAATGGTTTCCTGTTGACACACACGAAAATATATTTTTCTTATACATAATATGAGAGAGCACCAACGCATATCTGGTGTCAACCAATACCTGTATAGATGTTTTATAGTTGAACTATTCATTACACTTACTTTAAATGAAGAATGAAAGAGTTTTTGCTTTCAGCTTTCAAGTACAGATTAAAAATGAAATAAAGGTGTTTTCAAGATTCTCCAAAAGGGATTATTGGGAACTAGAAAGTAAAAACTGCAAAGGACGACATTTCGGACCAAAAAGCCCTTTTGGCATTTTTTGCTAATATATATATATATATATATATATATATATATATATATATATATATATATATATATATTGAGTTAGGACGCTAATCTTATTCAATTGTTGAAAAAATGTTTTATTTAGAAAATATAGTTTTTCTGGGCAAAAATACTGATTCTCTTGAAAATCCTAGATGTCGGTCTTACATCTCGCGTGTTCAAAAATGCTCCTTTAAAGAATATAGTTCTGGAGATTTTAACGTTTATAATCCAATCAAAAAAGGTTTATTAAAAAAAATTAAAGAGACCACTATACCTTAAATTTTACGTTCATTGACTTAACATCTCTTATCAACTCTGCTTGTCCTTGGCGATTACAATCATAGGCACAGAAGATATCATTATTTCAGGATGCTGCTATATATTATTTAGTCAAAATGATGCTTTAATGTGATTTCAATGTAGAATACTAAATTTTTTGCGACAATCTTATCGGTTACCTTAACAGTGAAAACAGAGAAAGCTGAATTAGTTGAATGTTATCATTTTAAAATATATTTTTAGAGTACGATAAACTTGGCTACCCTCATTTTGCCCCCTTTAAGGTTTAAAAAACAAATATGCAAATCCTAACCATTTGTCCTCCAAAATATTTTTCCACAATTTCGACCAAATACAAAATTTCATAAAGTTCAGCCCCCCTCTCTCCGTTTTTTTCCATATGTGAATTTTCAAAAATTCGTTCTAAACTGATGTCTACTATCTGTCAACTACCTATCTGCAAAATATTAGCGTAATTTCGAAAAGATTGTTGAGGAGGTCTTTTATTATTTTGTCTGTTGATTGGGGTTTTCTCTCCTCAAATTTTTTTCCTGCAACAGATAAGTATTTAAAATCGTATTTAGAGAACAAAGTGTAGTAAGGCAATTTCGTAAAATTGCCCGGATTACTAGCTGTCCGTACATAAATTCTTCCTCACAGTTATTCTGAGAGAAAGAGATGTCTTAAAATGATCAACTAGTATTCCTGTATATAAATAGTTTATGGTATGGTATAGTGATATACTTATCTGTTTGGAGTCGTTGTCAATCTTTCGTTGAGTCTTTCGAGGTATTTTCAAAAAACCGTACTGATATGGATTTTGATGTTTGTCAAAAAAAATCCATATCAGAGCGAAATTTTTTGAAAATACTTCGAAATACTTAACAAAAGATTGATATCGACTAAAGAGTCGGAGTTGAAACGTCTCCAAACAGATAAGTATAACACTATATCATACCATACACTATTTATATACAGGAATACTGGTTGATCATTTTAATACATCTCTTTCTCTCAGAATAACTTTGAGGAAGAATTTCTGTACGAACAGCCAGTAATACGGGCAATTTTACGAAATTGTCTTAATACACTTTGTTCTCCAAATACGATTTTAAATACTTATCTGTTGCAGGAAAAAAAATTGAGGAGAGAAAACCCCAATGAACAGAAAAAATTCTCTATGATATGTTTACTACCCATTTTTCCCCCTTTTAAGAGTAGTTTGAAAAAAAGATGCAGACTCTAACTATTAATTATAAATAATTATTTGGCAAAGTTTGAAGTGAATCGGACGTCCCAATAGAAAGTTTCATACAAAACCTCGCCTCCCTTACCCCACTCTCTATAATGTTTTCGAGAAATAGTTGCCTATAACAATTACATGGTCCCAACTTTAAAAGTGAAAGCCTAACAAACAAACAAAGAAACAAACAATTTATAATATAAGGATAATCGTCAATTATAATCAAAATTTATTTCTAATTGTTCATTAAATATAGTGCCATCGAAGAAAAGATTTTCATCGGTCATATCAAATTCAACTATTACACACCTGAAAATATATTTATATTTAACAAAAACGTATTTGTTTCATAAAAATATCTGCCAAAGCTATTTCATACCTACAGAGCGTTAGGCATTAGAAAATTTATTTTTTGAGCTATTTCGGGATTCCTTATTTCCAATATAAATTTATAAGTCTGGAGGAGATTTGCAATTATTCCCGTACGAAAACAGCCATCAAACTTTTTTACATTACTGGAGTGGTTAAAGCGAAATTGTTTATTTTCATATCAAACAAGTTTCAAACATCAGAGGTTTTAGAACCCGAAAATATTTACGGTGTTGACAATGCCGTAAATTGCTTTTTTTGTTCTGCTGGAAATTAAAAAAAACGGGTATAAAATTGCGAGTTTCTCGTTATTAGAAAATGTCTTTTGCGTAGAACATTTCAATGCGGAATAACTGTGAAGAATTATAATCAGCATTTAATTAAATTGTTAACAAAATAAATTGCACAGCTATAGGTACTCCTTCAGTGAAAGCAAGTATTCATCCTAGTCAAAATTTCAAAAAAACTGAAAATTTACTGATGCATTTTTATTCATGGTTTCTTAGTAACACTACTATTCAGGACAACCACATGGTAGTTATAACTACACTATATATACAGGGTCTCTCAGAAAGATTGAAAAGTGTGGGCAACAGATTTAATGTCAAATCAGAATTCAAAACAAGAAATACACTGAAATCACTCATATCGAAAACAAAACCAAACAACAAAACTCAGAACTCAAAAAACTGCATATACAAGATTCCTTGCGAATGCAATAAATTTTATATTGGAGAAACATCGAGATAGAAACGACAATTTGAAAAATAGAAAATTTGTGAACACGCATGGGACCTAGGACATAAAATATAAGTTGACAATTCAACTATACTTTACGAAGAACAACATAACACAAAATGAAAAATAAAAGAGTCTGCGTTAATTCTTTTGAATGAAGACGATTGTATCGCGTCTACTTCTGTAGAGTTTCAATCCTATCTGGTTGCTGACAAATCCGGAAGAAATTAGAAATAGCCATCTTCTTTTGAACAACCCAAGGTCGGGATAGTTCATAAGGTTTTTTCTAGGTTTTCTTTTATGATGTTAATGGGATCACTGAAATAAAAGAATTCTTTGATCACATTTTTGGCGAATGCGCTATCTGATATCAAAGTCGTACCTAGGAACACCACTTATAAATTCAGAGACAACTCTCTGAAGTTCTTCCAACTTGAAAGCTGTTTATCTGTAATACATGATCTTCATGAATTTTTTGTGCTACCTGTTTATCTCGAAACTTAAATGTCATATTTTCAATTTGCATTTTATATTTTCAATAAATGTTTAAAGCCATTGAAAACGAGGTCAGAATTAACCGGGAAACGTTTGATTTTTCCCTGAACATACATATTTTTGTTTAGATTTTGTGGAGAGTTGTGTACCGAGGAGAGTGGTAACGATGCAATATTATATAACTTTCTACAGTAGGGAGCTTATAATTATTAAAATTCATAGGTATTTGACTCAGTTTTTCAGAAAAACACAAAAAAACATCGTATAACATAAGAGATGTTAACAAATGTTTACTCCTTAATTAAGAACTGTTTAACTTACAGTTTTTAAATTTTACAATTTTAGTGATTTTTCAACTACAAAAAAAAAAATTAAAAAAATAGTATCTGCAGTGAGTTTGACATAAATTATTTCAATAGTCACAGCTATTGTGTAAAAAATGTTAGAGATCTAAAACTTACCTGAAGTTTCCTTTTAAACTCAAATAAATTTTTAACTGTGATGCATTGTATTAAAAGATTTGATTATTACTATGTTCATTTCAAATTGTTAAATAATAATGTGTTGGAAAATGTGTGCACGGACAATGAAAAAAAATCAGATTGGCAAGGAAACCATCAAAGCCATGAAGTTAAAAATTTTGATTAATGAAATTTCACAGCTAATACTTTAACACAACAGCTATGCACTTTAGTTTTTTAGTATATCGCAAAAAATAACTCATTAATTAGCCAATTGCATTGTTCAACATTTCATTTTGTAGATTTTAAAATTCGTATAAAACAACTTAATTTGACACAATTTTTTTTATTTTGTTGCTAAAATATTATCAAAACTCCCAACATTAGGATTTTAACGACTTCAGACACTTCCTATTGATTTATTAAGAGAAATATTCATTATCATCACTTTATTTGGGACATGTGATGTATATTCTTCAGGAAAAACAAGTCAAACATCTGTAAAGTTTTTTTGGAAGAGAAAATAACAATCTCCCGCGAATATTTCTATATTGCATTGCTTAAACAGTTATATGTGGTTGACGTGTTTAGTAATGTTTCCCTATTTCGTTTCAAATACACATCATCTTATCAAATACACATCATCTTAATGATATTTCTTTTTTTCCGCTATCATGCATAAAACTTCCTATTCAATTGTTGTGATTTTGTTCCGATTTTTAGTCTATTATTAAATTTCTTTCTAAATTAAAATCATCAGTTTCGGCCTTCGTCTTCAGCCGAAGGTTGTGGCTTCTGTTCGTTTTCAGCCAAAATCTGACCTTCGGTCGGATTCTACTTAAAAGGTAAGATAGAAAAATAGGGATTATAATATTTATAGATGATACAATTTTTGACAAAAAAGTTACACTTGTTTCCTTCGGATCACATGTTAGGACAATTCCAAAAACTGTAAACCTTGAATCCCCAGTGATATCAATCAAATTGTTGAATTGGTTACAATAACTCCATACAATTGATAATCTCGTCATAAGGAATTTTCACAATAGAGGGCTCAATGAAAACGCTATAAGTCTTATCTTTACTTAATACTGGAACCGAAAGACAGAGATTTGATAAAAAACTCGGAAACAACACAAGGGCGATAGTTTAGAATGGAACTTGCTTACAATGTTGTTTAAGGTATATGGAGGAAAAGCATTCAGACAGTCTCGGATAGCTCAATTGACATTAAACTAAACGGAACTACCATCCACAAAATCCGTTTTGTACATGACACCGATATAATATCAGATAATGCAAATGATCACTTAAGTTAACTAAATCAAGTTAATGAAGCAAGTAAAAGTTAAGGCTAAAAAATTAACATTGGCAAAAACAAGTTTATGGAATTGAATACATTTAAAGGAGACTAATATAAGTGAGGCAGTTAAATAAATAAGGCCAAAAAGTAGGAGTAACCTTCAAAAATTCAAAACAGGCAGGAACTTAGGGTATAGCGTAAGACGCCGAATGGTAAGTTGCTACGTCTGGCGCTTTCTCTTCTGTGGAATGGAACAACCAGAATTATCAAGGTTGACCTGTCAGAAATATGGCGCCTACGATGAATTCTTAAAATACCCTTGGTTGATAGCGTAAAAAAATCTCCAAATAGCTGGGCCATGTAATACGTGGAGAACGTTTTCACATTCGGAGCCTTATATGGAACGGGAAAATGGAAACAGGAACGAAAAACTATTTTTGTTAGAAATACTCGCTAGTGGACAGGAATAAAGGACCTCCAAGAACTACAAAATGTGGCAATGAATAAAAAAAGAAGATAACAACACTTTTAATCAGCTGGATTTTCTTCTTCTTTTATACTTCTTTTGACTGTTGCATTTCTACGCATTGCTGTGAGAAATCAGTGGGATCTAGTGTTTCATCAATGTCAAAAGCTTCAACATTTATTTTACTGGCATTGCAACATAACAATCCTTGCAATGTTCACATAAAGCAGAATTTTTGTAATCAACAATTGAAATTGCAACCCTATGGTAGTAATTGCAATAAATAGTACTACATGATCCATCTCGGCTTCGCACATGCTAGACCAATTGGCTTATTTCACAAATTTGTCGTGAACATTTTCATAATTTGGTAATTTTCACATTTTGTACATGTTTATATTTTTTGTAAAAATCATTTTAATATCATTCATAAGCAAGAATTATATGGAACTAACGCTTCTAAAAATACATAATTTTCGGATTTAATATGACGAGCTAGACATATTTGACGTGTTTGAGAATTTTACATTTGATATTGTGATTTTCTCGTTTTCAGTTCAGAATTTTTGACGTGACATTGCTATTTTTGAGCTTTTTGTTGTTTTTGACATTTTTAATTTTTTGGGCTTTTTAAAATGTTTGATATTTCTGACTTTTTGGTATTGCCACTTTTAACATTTTTCATATGTTTGGCGTTTTTGACATTTTTTACTTTCATTTACGGTGAAGTTGACATGTTTACTTGTTTCTGTTAGTTTTAGCATTTTTGGCGTTTTGTACATTTTACATTTTTTATATTTTTCACGTTTTGTTTTTTGTCAGAATATTTTTTCCAATTTTGACTTATTTTACCTTGTTGTGGTGTTAGGTGGATTTAATATTCTTAATATTTAGATGTTACTGAAATTTATTTCTATTTGATTCCCAACATTTGTTGACTTTTTGTGATTTCACGTGTTATAAATCAGATAGTGAACATTTTGCAAAGCCCACCACTTTAGTAGTGGCAAAATAACGAATACTGTATCTATTCATTTAAAGAATGTAACGAATTAATACTTCCATCTAACATTTATCAGCAACATGATGATCATGATTAAATTCAGTTCAGTCATTTCAAGAGAAGAGGGTCTATACCAACTGATTGCATCTTCTTTGTTTCCTAAAAATTCCTGATAACCATCCTCCCCATTCAATAGCAGAATTTCCGTAAAATTTCACATCAAATCTCAATTAATTTAAGGAGTTAATTAATTATAATTCTCATATCGGTATTATTTTCGGTTTCCGTGAAATAGTGATTTTTTCTTAAAAAATACCCCACTTAACGCCTATCAGATAACAGAATGTACACTAAATGATAAAACCCGCTTTTATTAATTTTAGAAGAGTTTATATATCACGATTCACATCAGTATTACTTTCTATTTCGGATATATTGAATTCTTTCTGAAAAAATAGTAAACTTGTTTCCCTCTTTTAATATTTTCATTTTAATAAAATGACTTCAACTTAAAAAGAGGACTCAAACTCTTAGTTCTTATGACTCTATTACTTTAGGTTAGTAATCTTTTCAAAAAACTTTTCACCACATGTCCCCCATGAGTTGATTAAATTCTAGCAAAATGATAGTTATCGTTATTATTTGTTTGGAGAGAGGAATATATACACCGATTTTCGTGCCTGCGTCACATTTTCTTCCCGAGATATTTTTTTTATTTAAAAAAAAAATATATATTTTTGAATAGGGTCACAGTGACCTATTCTCATACCTATCAATTATACACTAAAAATTGCATAAAAAATTCTCTTCCTCATCTTTTGCTGACTTTGTTATTCTTTTCGCAGAACTTGGGTTCTGAGCTTAACGTTTATACTTATTTCAACTATTTATGCATTTATAACATGAGTTCTTTCATCAATTTATTGAAAGTTAGTTTTCTCAGACTATTAATTTGGTAATATTTAATGATTGCTACTGTAATAATAAAATACTAATAAATATTTGAATTTTCACTTCAACCATCCCTTAAATGTAAAGAAAGGTGTTGTAAAGTGCTTATATGATAGAGCAAAAAACATATCTTCATCCACCCAAATCGTTAACAAAGAATTCAATATTATCAAAGAACATCTACTTCAAAATGAATATCCCCAAGATTTTATAAATAAAACTATAAATCAGCTAGAAAGAAAATCGCAACAACAAACCAGCACAAATAACCATCACACTAATACCAACCAAACACAAACATACAACCAAATTATGAACATAATTCCATATATAGGTGTATCGGAAAAAATTAAGCGGTTAGGAAATAAATACAGCGTTAAAACTGTTTTTAAAACAAATAATACCTTGCGCTCTATCCTCACACATACCAAACCGTTTAACGCAACCCAGAGTTCTAAAAAGTGTGTGTACAGTGTTTTGTGTGACTGTGGCCATTCTTATACCGGTGAAACTTCGAGACCTTTAGAAGTAAGGAAAAAAGAACATCAATATAACATTTCCAGAAGACATGTGAACAAATCAAATTTGGCCAATCATGTATTAACGAGCACCGGCAGCAATAGGATAGACTGGGATAAAACAAAGATTTTGTTGAGAGAAGAAAATTTAAAAAAGAGAAAACTTAAAGAAGCCAGCTGTATGATAATAAACAACACTGAAATCGGAGCACCTTCAGCCGACCTTCATTTGGACTGGATGAATTTATTGCTAACAGAACAAAAAACGGTAACCTCAGGGTCAAGTGATCGCCAAACGACAAATTGTTAGTGTCAAATTTTTTTGACAAACAACAAGTTCAAGATTAGAGCGAATTTTTTTTAGAAAAAACCTCGAAAACAACACTAAACGATTGACAACGACTCCAGACTCGGAGTTGAAACTTAATCCATACACAGATAAGTATTACACAATATACAATACATTACTTATATTCAGGAATACTGGTTGATCATTTTGTAGACATCTCTTTCTCTCAGAATAACTGTGAGGAAGACTCTCTGTACAGACAGCCAGTAATCCGGGCAATTTTACGAAATTGCCTTACTACACTTTGTTCTACATATACAATTTTTAAATACTTATCTGTTGCAGGAAAAAATTTGGAGGAGAGAAAACCCAATGAACAGACAAAATAATTGCTACTGTATTGAATTTACCACTACAATCTATTTTGACATTAGTTGTCAAAATGCCTTTTTTAAATTATATTACAAAACTTTTTTTTCTGGATAGGAACACCTTAATCACCTAGTGGTACGAAATATACTTACGACCCATTCTCATAACTATCAAATATATAAAAAATGTCATAAAAATCGGTCGAGCCGTTTCAGACTTAGATCATAAAATTGTGGCAATGCTAGAAAGAGATGGCAATAGAGACAGTAAAGGTGGAAACACATTATCGTCACGTCACGTGAGAATACATGCTATTACGCCATGTCACGGCTCGAAATATCTGCAAAACAATTAACGGATGCTTTTAAATCAGCTAGAAGTACACTATGGTCACGTTAAATCATCTCATGTAGCTCACGGCAAGTTATACATGACAACGTGAGTTCGTTTTTTCAAATTTACATTTTCGGCACGTGTGACATAGCGAAGCTAGTGTCGCCTCTTTCGGGATTTTTTTGTGTTTATGTGTGAGTTATTTGATTTAATTTTACTAAAAGCTAAATACTTTTTTATTAATGATTAACAGCTATTAATAACACATTCAAGTGATGGCTGTAAACAAAGTTAAAAACAGATTTAGTAACGCAGGTCATTGTGTTGTACTGTCACAAATCCCTTAGTAAAAGTAAAATAATATCTTTCCGGTATCCCGGAAGCCTACAAATAATGCGAGTGTATGCAACAATTTGTATTTTTGACCAGTACTATGTAGTTCAATTTATAGAAAATCAAAAAACTAATCTTTAATCTATTTCTCTTGAGAAGTTTTTTGAATTTAGAACTTAAGTGACAACATAAATATGTAATTTTAAGAGAAATTAATACATTAGTGAAATGATTATTATACCTACTTTTGGGATAGCAGGATTAATCAATATCAGGTGTAAAATAAGAATAATAATAAGTTGAAACACTAAGAAAAATTAAATTTTATATATTTTTAATGTCTTCGAATTCTGAGGAACTCGTTCCATCATGACACACAACGTAAAGTGATAAATGTGACGTGAGTATAGTGTATGTCTAGTGCATGACATCATGTCCGATTTCGCCGATGTTACAACAACGATAATGTGTTTCCACCGTATGAGGCTATTTCACTTAGTTGGCGGAAGCAACCAATGCAAAACATATTCATCGTATTTCATTGGAAGCAGCTTCCAACCGAATGAAATAGCCTCTTCCCTCTCTATTGCCCTCTCTTTCTTTAGTCTTAGCACGACATTTTTGCATGACAGGCTATATCTAGAAGGTACAGATTTCAGAAGGTTTCAACACTAACACCTTGACATGAGATTTTTATATAATAGATTGAGTAGCATTTCTGGAGCCCAGGATTAAGCTTTAATTGGCTCCAGAACGATTTTAATCCTTCCCCATCCTTAACCTTCAAAATTTAGTTAATTAACTAGCCAAACCAGAGCTTGACATTAGATTTAGCATAAATGTTGATGAAAAGCAGTTAATGTTACAAGGATATTTGTGAGACTTTTTTTACATGTAACCATATAAGTAATTGCTTTGTATAAAATATTTACATTCGCGTAAAAAATGATATTGATAGTAATTATAGCGTCAGTAACTTAATTTATTTGTATTAACATTCGTGTCGGATTTAGCTACATAAAAGACATGCCGCTCTTTATCGGAATTGCTTCGTGGGCAAATAAATTATCTATACTTTACAATTGTGACATAATCCAGTGAAACACGAGAAACCTTTGAGTGTAATTATTTTTTCAATCATAGTAGTTTGGAGTTTATATAAGGAATAACAATAAATTAATTATATTATGGTTGTAACTTGAGCTACGTGGATTAGATAACTAGCTTTGTCACTAAAACTGCATGTATAAAGCATTCATTTATAAATCAATATCTTACACTGTATTATATCATTATAATTATATTAAAAGTAGATTGGGTTTATGCAATTTTGCAATAATAATGAATGTAAAAGTAGTCAAGTAAAAGTTGAGAAACCTGCACTATAATAGATATAGATAGAACTGGAATCTTATAAAAATACTTGAATGAAAATTCGTTTACCAACCACAACCAAACACGCAGTTGGTCTCCTTGCTGGAAAAAATTGTTATATACCACTCATTTATTTTCTTAAGTAAGTATGGAAATACAAAATGTTTCATGATCATGTCACATTTCACCAACATTTCAAGAGGTTATTATAGTGTTTTATGTACTCGAGCTTTTCTTTAATAATTTTCTTTTTCCAGGCACGATACATAGACAGATATAACGTTTTTTCGATTGTATAGGTACGATATTCTAGAATAGGATATATTTTTATTCAACATGTTATTTATCTGAAATCTTGCATGCCTGGCCTTACCTTTCTCAACCTAAAAATATTTCAAAATTGTAATATTTCAAATCACTCTGCTGCGATAATCCGACACACAAAAGAAAATTAAGTGGTCGGTGTATTTGACCCGACCGACCTAGGTTTATGTATGTGTTTATGGGCTGAACCGATTCCGAGCTCTGTTTGATAGGTACACCTTCAGAATTTGAGTAAATTGCAGTTATGCCAACGACATTTTTTTTCGAACTAAATCCGAAGTCGAATCTGCAGTTGATTTAGTTTGCTAACCCTCCAAATTTGGTGTAGATCGCGAAAATGATGTTTTTGAATGCACTAAATCAATACCTGATGTCGCTTTGGTTTGTACTACCTGTAATTTCGAGTAAATTGTTAAAAAACTCTAACAGAAGTAAAAATCGTAAAAAATACTTATGAGCTGGTAGATAACATAAAAAAATTTGGAGGGTTTGCGAGCTAAACGAACTTCGAATTCGGATTCAGCCCATGGATACCTTTTTTGCATTACTGCAATTTTTGCCATTTGTAATGTTTTTTAGCAATTTATTCAAATTCTCGAAGAGTACGGGTCAAACAGACCTCGGATTCGGATTGAGTGCATCAAAATACATCAACCTAATTGGGTCTGGTCAAATGCACACAATCCTTTTTTGAGTAATTATACACGGAGCGTAGATTGGTTCACAAATGGACCACTATTGAAAAGGATAGAGTACCGCCCTTTCAAACAATCCTTAATGGTCCAGTGCCAAGAGTTGCCTATTGTACAGCAGTAAAATAATTAATGTTGGTAATCCGTATTGGTTTTTCTGAAAAATAGTAGTGAATATCATATTAAATCTTCTGTAAATTTTAGTTGTGAAGTTAAATATTTTATTAATACTAGTGGTCGCCCAGTGGTCGAAATTCCACCCTATTTCATGAAATTGTAAATGTACGTTTTTAAAAGAATCGGAGTTGTGGAGAAATCGAATAAGTGGATGTAATGACCAAAATTGTTCACTCATATTGACAAATCTATATAAATAAAAAGAAAATAAAAATGTAATCACAAATATCGGTATTCGAAATATTTTTGACAAATGAATGAGCCCCCAAATTTTTAGCTAGAACCGCTCCTGGCAAAATGTTCGATATAATAATTGGAAGATTGTTCTTTGCAACCTAAACGTTTTCGTCATTTGCGGTTTCAATCAAGTTCATGAATATTAAAGAAAAGAGAGGGCCAACAACCCTAGGAGAACTTAAATTTTAATACATTCTATATTGTCCGCTGTCTGACAATTTTGTACACAATACCTTCGGGAAAGTTGTGATAATAATATATTAATTGAAGTTTCTAGTTTTGAGATCTTATGGTGATTTTTTGTTCAAGCAACGTGTATCACTCAATCCTAGCTAATACCAAAAGATATATTTTTTTATAAATTTTTCGTTTTTTTTTTGTCTACGAACTTGGAAAAAATTGTTTTATCTCAACCAGTATATGAATTTGATAAGTTGTTCATTCAGCTATAATTTACTTCTTTGGAATGTTTCGCTGAGATATCGAACTTCAAATGGAAAAGGATCTGTTTTTCTTTAACCATTAATAACTCAGCAACGGCTGATAGCACAATAAAATTAAGGAACGTGTTGAAATTTTGAATAAACCTACCACAAAAATCAGCTACGGTTTTTTCAAATGTTTGTTTATTGTTTACATTAAGTTTACTCAAGATTTCGAAAACCTCCTAATTTTTTTTTGTGCGATCAGCGATTCCTGAGATATTGATGGTTAAATACAAAAAGATCCTTTTCCATTCAAAATTCGATATCTTAGCCAGAAGTGGTCATATGGGACTTTTCAAAAAAAACAAATTAAAGCTGATGGAACAGCTTATCGGATCCATAAAGTGCTTGAGTTAAAAAAAAAGTTCGTAGACCAAAATAAACCCGAAAAAATTTAGAAAAAAAATTCTTTTCATATTCACTGATTGACCGGTATACGTTGCCTGATAAAACATTAAAACTAGAAACTTCAGGCTTTAAAATGCTTTTTTTTTAACTCCAGTACGACCATTTACAAAGGAAATAAAGCCACTTGAAAAATGTCAAAAAATTTGGAATTTTTTTATCCATTAATTTTTTCCACTAGTTTATTACAGTTACAATTTTCCGAATATTTCTATAAAATTCAATCAGCGGACAGTAGAGAATATTGTGATGGGAATTCATCCTATATTTCCTAGAATCCAAAATGTTGTTTGTCTGGCGCCTCGCGGGCGGCGGCTAGTTCAGTTAAAGTTCTCGAGTTCCAGAGAATCCAAGAAGGCAATTTCTCGGCAGCTGTTGATCTATCAATTTCGAAGAAAGAATTTATAAATAGTAGGTGTTCAAAATAAATTGCTTATAGTTGTGTGAATATAAAAGTATATAAAATATATAAGTTCCACTGAGTATTTGAATAAATCCAAGAAACCTGAGTGTGAAATAAAAAAAATAACAATATATTAAACATTACATTTTTCATAGGGTTTTTGGTCATCACGTTTTCAATATTTATGAGCTAGATTTTAGAATATAAAGAACAATATGCCAATTATGATATCGTACACTTTCCCAAAAACCCACGAATTTTTCCAACATACGCTGAACGCCTATATTTAATTAAATTCTTATACTGATTTTATTTTGACAAATTTATCAATACTAGCTGTCGCCCAGTGGTCGAAATTCGACCTATTGTGTCAAAATCTCTGGCATGTTAAGTAACCTGAAAATTTTATTGTGACATTCTATCCTAGGAGTTTAGAGAGAACAGCAATTACACGGAACGGATCCAGATTCGGAACCTCTGTGTGATATTTTCCTCGAAAATCCTAGATGTCGGTCTTACATCTCGCTTCTACAAATAAGTAATAAAATTCAAGTTTTTTTCAGATATAATTCATAGGAGTTAATTTGCGTTGAAATTCGTACTTCTTAATTTAATATGACAACAATTTAACCGCTTATGGGCTACCCTAAATATTTATTTTTTCTAACCTCCCTGTATGGCTATAATTGCACTCAATTCTCTAACAATTATTAAAATCCTCATTATAATAATTCCATCTCATTATATATTTCCACCACCCTGTATATTCAACTACTCATGGACCACGCATAATATTTTTTAACATTTTTGAACCACCCGGTAAACCATTCTGTATATGCCACTGCCTATGAGCTACCGTATTTACTCTTTTTGTTTATGAAATTTTTAACTATCTTCTGTAACTATAATTCTACTCCGACCTATATTTCAATCATCATATATATGGAACTCTTCATGGGCTACTCTATAAATCATTTCCTTTTCTAACATTTTTTATCATCATCCTGTAGATCTATAATTCCTCTCACCCTATATTTCATCTTCCCTATATATACAACTGCTTATGGGTTACGAAATGTTGCATTTCCATTTCCGCCACCCTGTATATGCATCTCTGTAATTCTACTGCACCTTCTATTCCAAGAACCCTGTAAATTCAACCGCTAATGGGCTTCCTTATATAATTATTTTATTAGTTATAAATGTACTCTGTTCTATATTTTAAACACCCTATATATGAAACTGCTTATGTGCCACCCACGAAAAAAATGATTTCTTACATATCGGGAATCGCCCTGTATAATTCTAATGTACAACGATTACTTTACCACTAAACAATAACAACGCTTGCATGCCACTTCCAGAAGTACATGCTCTAAGTATACAACAGCATTGGTCCCTCTATATATAATTACTCAATGTTTTGAGTCTGGCGACGGCGGCACATTCAGTTGTTTGGCGTTGACATTATGGACGTAAATAATGAATTTTTATTATATTTTATTTAATGAATGAACCAATATTATAAATTAATATTAGCATTCTGCACCGAAGGTCGTCAGTAGCTACTCAACAAAACAAAAATGAAGAAAATCAGTTGAAAGACAGAGGAGAAAATGGTACCTAATCGTTTTGTCTTTGTAGATATATATAGATAATGTGTACGACTTGGGGGAGGGTTTATGGCCGCTCTGACTATCCTCTTCGACCATCACTGCATTTTATATATACCTACAACAAAATATAAAATTTAAAAAAATGGTCAATTGTTTCTATAAACTTACAGATAGCGGAGGCTGCACCTATTTTTTCGATTTCGCCCCGGTTTTAATTCATATTCAAATTTGGACAAATGAGCCTCTATAATTTTAAAATTCGACAACGGGGAAGCCCCTAATCTTATATAAAGTATGAAATTCTGTTATTTTTAATGTCAATGGTAGTTCGGTTTCGGTTTTTAACGAAGCTTAATGATAATTTTAATTTCGGAAGATATGTACAGGTAAACAAACTTTTCTAATTGAAATATATGGCCAAGAAATTTCAGTTCTTGATAGATTCATTGTATTTTCCCATCATATCTTGCGAAAGTTCTCAGTTTACTACGAAAAATTCCATTGTTGTGCTATTTTCTATATTAAATAAACCATGTCGGTGTTCTTCTTAGAAAATATAAAAATTGTATATACAGAGAAGACTATAAATATCGCGGGCACTTAGAATTATTACGGGAATGTTGCCAATGTTCTTAGAGGAAAATTACTCTGCAGGTTGTTATATGAAAGACAGATGTCCTATTGACGCAAATTGATGCAAGTAGGTTTTGTTGTGGATTGCCAAGACAAATAGGTTAGATAAATATTCAGTTAATTACCCTCGATTATAATTCCCATTTGTTTACGATTTGGGGCGTTGATCGTTGTTTACCATTTCTGATAAATCTAATGGTTACGGAGAAATTGGATATTGTTGTTTAAATTACTTTTGGAGATTTATATATCCGGATTCCCCTGTTTACAGGATTACTATAAAATTTATGTTACAAACTAATTGGGTTCATTCTTGTAAAGCAATGGAAAGATAAAAACATAACTCAATTTCTTTTTTTTATATATAAAAATTAACAGTTTAATTTCACTGCTATTAGAGTACCTACAGAAAAGAGTTACTATTTGATACATAATAACAATAGTAGTTAATTTGCAAGTTGAAAATTTGTTAAATACAATGTGTTAGGTATAATTATAATATAAAGTGGACGCCCTATCACTTATTGCCGTTACAGATTCCTGATAGAGAACAATGCGTATATAAACAATAAACAAATACAGCATATTATTAAATAATACCTCATTGCTCGATTCTGCCTCGTTAAAAAATTTCTTTTCTATTTCATATGAAAGTGTAAAACCTAAGCTATCGATTGAGGGGTTTCTTGTAACTTTCTTAAAATTTATTAAATGTAATATCACTTGTTTATCCAACATAGACATCGTTATCCCAAAAAAGACCATGTGTAAAGTGGCGATTTGGAAAATCATTTTGTCAAAAACTACACGGTCAATCAACTCCAAATTTTAACAGAAGATAGGTATGTACTGCACACTCGTTTGAAACTTTTCCTAACATTTACATTTTGCTTTCGAATATCCTTAACTTAGGAAGAACGTCGTGTGATTTATAAATCTGAAACGAGCAAGACCTTGTGAAACTTGAGGTGCGATATATTGGTGGGGATACTCAACCACGATGTCGAACATAGGCTGAGTTCAGCAGATACAAACTGTTGTCAACGTTTGCTTACGTTTGATGTTTTGTGCTGCACAAAACATGAAACGTGCAGCACAAAACATGAAACGTTAGTAAACGTTCACAACAGTTTGTATCTGCTGAACTCAGCCATTAATATTATGATTGTCAGTTCTGATAGTAGTTTTATTAAAAAGGTATGCTAAGTAATAACAGTATGAAAAAATGTTATGGAGTGCACTTGGCGCCTACTACGCATCTCTGCGAGTTTGCCCCTTTTAACTTTATTATGGGATAATCTATCAAATTTCCTAATGCCATAAACATTGTAGACAGGTATTCTGAATTTATTTTATCGTAATTTCGTCAGACTTCTTTAAACAAGAACCATATACAGGGTGTTTCTAAAATAGGGTTCCATACTTCTGCTGTGTATAGAACTCATTAAAATACGCCAAAAAGTCCCTATTAACATGTGTTAAGAGTTTTAAGGGCTCAAACAAAACAGTTTTGTTTTCTGTTATTGACAAAAAAATTAGGAAAAAAATGTATGGGTCTTACATAACTCTTTACATTAAATAACTCCGTGCCAAACATTAGCGTCCTATTTAGGTTGGTTTCGGCCCATACGGAAGTTCGCTACGCCAATGGCCGACAGTGTTTCAAAATGTTGCTATTCTGTACAGATTATTGACGAACTTATTAGATAAGCTATATCGAATTTTCAAACTCAATTTACTCTAAAAATGTAGAAAATGTCGATTTGGACAAACATTTTTTTTTACATAAATTGTTAAGATTTTATAAATCTGTAGCGAAAATGGTAAAAAAATTGAAATAAAAAAATTACGGGCATTTAACTTCGTAAGGGTTCATTTTAGACCAGATGTTAATAGGAACTTTTGGTTTATTTTAATGAGTTTTATGCACAACATAAGTTTGGAACTCTATTTTGGAAAAACCCCGTATACTGGCACAGTAGTTAAAAAAATAACTTTGTTTTTATAGTAAGGATTTGACGAAATTGATGCAACATTCTCAGGTTCATATGCCTCTTTTATATTTTTCTTTGTAAGGTTTTTAAATCTGAGATAACTATTTTACTTGAGAGAGACAAATTAAAAATACTTTCACTAGAATTCCGAGACATATACAGGGCGGCTCTTATTGAATTTACATTTTTTAATGGAACCCCTGTATATTATTAAAAAATTTCATTCCGCTGTCAATTTTAGTAAGACTTTTTCAATAAACAGTGTGTAACAGCCAAATGAAATAGATTTGATAACGAATAAAGGAAAAAACGCTTGGACACGTCGATTTGTATTTTTGCGCATTTTTCAACAAAAAAAATATATAGGGTGTGTCATGTGAGAGTGGCCGATACCAACTTTCTTATTATAAATGCAAGCCCCTGTAAATTATATAATTTTTAGATTATCCCGAAAATTCCAGACAAAATTCATACAGAATGCCTACATTTATCTTCAACTGTTTTGGAAATATTAAGTGTTTTCAGATTTATTACAAAACTTAGCATAAAAAAAAAGAAAATTATTTTATTTCACAAATTCGCTACATTACACTAAAGACCTAATAAGTAATACTGATTCTTTCTTAATAATACAAAAAGCAAAAAACAAAAAAACATTAATGTCAATGTACGAAATGTTCAAAATTCTCGTCACGAACGTCTTGGCAACATGCTAATCTGGTATATAAATGTCTTCTAATGTTACTCAACATCACAGGCGTGACTGATCTAATCGCAAGCGTGATTCGTCTTTTTAGGTCATCTAAGTTGAGTGGTTTAGTTTTGTATACAGTACTTTTGACATATCCAATAGCTTCAAATCAGGAGATCGTGCTGGTCATTCTATCCATCCGCGCCTACCAATCAACCGATTTGGTAGAATTTGGTTCAGGTGTCGCTGGACATATGATTTCATAATGGGGCGGTACTCCACCTTGCTGAAACCATATTGTATTTGCAAGAACTTGTGGGTTTACTGGATCAGGATATAAGTTTTTCAAAGTTGGCACGGTATTATTTTGGAGCAGTCGAAAATATTTATCTACATTCAAGTTGCCATCAACGAAAAAGAGAATTACGATATGATTTCCAACTATTCCTGCCCAAACAGTAACTTTTTTAGGATATTGCGTATGTTTCTCGGTCATCAAGTGAGGATTCTTATTACACCAATAGCGGCAATTTTGACGATTAACATGACCGTGAAGTGCAAATGTGCTCTCATCAGAAATCTTTGATGAGCTCCTGAGTCGGCACCATTTTATAGTGATGCATTTTATTTTCCTTTAATATTCGAGAAATTGATGTGTGGCTAAAGTTGAACAGTGGGGCTGCTTTTTTTGACCAGAATTATGTGGTTTTTCTTGAAACTCAAGCATAATATCCAATTTCGTATTATCACTTAGAGCATTGGCAGCTAATTTTTTTATCTTTCTTACATGCCCAAGCTCGCGAAACTGCTTTTCTATTTTGAAAATTGTTCCTTGGAATAAAGGCGGCAAATTAGGAAAATTTTCCTCAAATAAGCGAGATCTTTATAACAATTATTTGTATAATGGTTATTTGTGCATTTCTGTTAAATGAACCATTTTTATGATACTATTACGTACAGTTAACGACAATACCACTGACACTGATCACCACTGTCATGTAGGCAGACAACAAGATAACAAAACTGTTTTATTTTCAAATCAGTACTATCTCAATATCAAGAGCTAATTGCGAATTAAATATTGAGTGTAATGTAGTGAATTTGTGAAATAAAATAATTTTCTTTTTTTAATGTTAATGTAATAAATCTGAAAACACATAATACTCCCGAAACAGCTGAAGATAAGTGTAGGACATTGTACATGAATTATGTCTAGAATTTTCTGGAAAATCCAAAACATAAATATTTTACTGGGGCTTGTATTTAAAATAAGAAAGTCGGTATGGGTCACTGTCACATGACACACCCTATATAATTTTTTCTGTTGTAGAAAGGCGCGTTTAAAAATACAAATAGACGTGTCCAAGCGTTTTTTCCCAAAACGCCCTACTTTATTCGTTATCGAATTTATTCCATTTGGCTGTTCCACACTGTACAATTACCTAAAATTCAGCGGTGACTGTAACTCGATATTTTGTCAAGAAGTTGACATCTAGAAACAGGTGAATTTTAAAGCTTTCTGGTATCATAGGAAGCTTTAATCAGGAGAAATTATAGAACCCCCTCTAAAATCCCAAGAGCCAGAATGATGCTAATAAACTTTATTTATTGTGCCAGATACCATTACATAAATTTTGGGCAGTTTAGCCATGTATAACCGCATTTTTTCACTGAACATTACATTATCTGCATTAAAGGAGTTACTTTCCATGCCTCCGGTATAAGTTTATGTGTATCTGTTTCTGGCAGTTTCCTTAGAAAAGTTTAAATTAAAATTATTCATCCTTTTAGTTTAATGTTTTACTATTCATAAAATATCGCGTAGTTGATAACTGATCCCTGCCGAGATCGATGGTAAAAGTATTCGAGTTACTAGAAGCGAAAGCAGAAGGCTAGGAGAATTATGCGAACCGACCTGAAGAGGGCAGATGTGACTCTGCCGAAACGTCGACATTTTACCATCGATCCCGACAGGGATCAGTTATCAACTATGCGGATGAATTCCCGGAAACCACCTAAAACATTTAGTGCCCGCGAAAACTTAAAAACAAATATATATAAATATATATATATATTTAACTATCAATTTGTTTATGCAATTTTTATAAACAATTAACTTAAAATAAATTTGATTATTGAGGCATAGTACTATTTTCGTATTATTAATATTTAAAAAAATCACTCAAATTTTTTATTTTTTTTCTTTATTCCAAGGAATTTCTTGTGACTATTTCCCAACATCCTTAACTAAACAGGTTAAAGGTATTTTCTCCACAGGATAATGAATTGAGTTTAGAATCCAAACCGAAACATCCTTTAAAAAAAATAAAATAAATTAATATATAAAAATAAACGAAAATTGTTACTTCTGGCATCTAATCCTAAACCAGCAAAAGACTGTTTTTTCAGTATCAAATTAAAACTATTTATCAGAAATTTGACCCGTTTTTATTAGTAATTTCTTCATTTGGAAGTTTTTTCAGTTTTTTATACATTAATAGTTGTCCAGTTAATTAAAAACAATTAAACTACTTTATTTAAATATTAATTTGTTAATAACTTGCAAATTATTAACGCACGGGTTTTATTCTTTTACATATTAGTCGGTATTTCGAACCAAATGACTCCTCAATCATATATTTATTAAGGCTAGCAAAAACGGACAATATTTATTACAATTTGTGGCAGCAGTGGCCTTCAGTTAAAATATTCTTCTACAGCTAGGTTATAATTTCTTCTACAATCATTGAAATCATGATTGGGTTTTCATTTTGTAGAATTTTCTAATTTTCTGAAACAAAGCATAAAATATAAATGGCAAATGTATTTATCTTACTCTTTGTTTTATCGTACCCACATGTTCACTTATTTCATCCCCATTATGAAAATTGAAATTTAATTAATCTACGAGGTTAATTAATATGCACGTTTTGTTTCTGAATCTGAAGTTTCGTAAAAGAATAAATTAATTTGGAATTAAATTTGAATTATTTTCTGTAATTAATTTAAAACTAAAATGCACGACACCAATATTACATTAATTAATGAAGCCTTGCGTTGTAAACTCCAATATGATAAGTTATTAATTGAAATTGTTCATATACATATCAGTCCATGGATCATTTCAATTCACTGTTTGTTATGCTATTCTTAGTTTTTTTTTGTAATCTTATATTGAAAATAACCGAAAGCATGTTACTATTCCAAGGTAGAAGTTACAGACAACCCAATTTTTTTAAAGCTTTAACTTAGGATTCGTTATTATTACTGAATATTCATAGGTTTAATTTCTTCGGAACTATGAAGAACATTAAAATCACTTTTTTCAATGGAGCTTTGGAGTGTGAAAGTAGGGCTCTATCTCCATTTTTAAATCGGTAGAGACATCGCTAAAATAAAACTGATGTAAATATATATGCAGGGTAGCACTAAAAATTCTAAAAATTATGTGTAAAAAAAGTTTCTTCAAATTGGGAGAATGTTTACAATTTCACGTTACATTCTTAAGTACGAGATTGTTATAAGAAGGGACCAAAGAAACTCTGATGAATGTGTAGGGTTTAAGCCACATTTACTTTCGATGAAAAAAGAAAGTTATGAAAACGATAGTGAAGAACAGACGATAATATTTTAGAGAAGAACTGTTTTATTTTCGAACAAAATTTAACGAATCTAAGATCAATAATATATTTACTTTTACTGACATACTTTTTAATAATTCGATTATTTTATTTTTATGTAGAATTATTTACAATAATTTGAAATTTGAGTTAGTTTATGTATATATTATTTTAAAAGTTTTTCAGTTTTATTTAATGAGAAAGTTTTATAGATTCCTTAAATGGATATATACAAAAAGTAGTTGTTCATTATCTTTGCGTAATACCAAATGCTCAAAATTATATAATGCCTTTTGCAATTACTCTTAATAAAAACTAAACGTTAAATATATTAGTAATTAACTACTTCTAATAGTATTAGTATTAGGCATTTAGGGTTTTAATTCTTATCAAGTTCTAGAGTGTCTTTACTGAAGGTAGGCTTTCTAGAACAATAAGCCGTTTTTCTCATATTTCACACATTTAGAAAATAAAAATGATACAACCTTTTTCAAGTTCAACAAAATCTAGTAGACAATTTTAATAGGATTTTAAATAACCCCAGGTTTAACCTACAAAACGATATTCAGATTTTAGAACAAATACAGGGTATTCCGTATCAAACAAGCCACCTTGAAAATCTTCGTTATTTTTAAAACTATTGCAGTACGAACAAATAGGTCGACTTTTCATTCGAGGAGGAATTTTTTGAGGTGAATTAGCGCTTGCGCGCATTCAACATAAACAGGGCAATTCAATAACCTTTAGATTTGAGATAGGGAAAATACGTGTTGTCGTATTTCGTTTGAAAGCCCTTTTTACGGACTATCCCGTCTTAATAAAATGTTTTCTTGCAATACCTGTTCATGTAACAGAAAACTTATCGGACCTAGTTGTAAAACAGGATTATTAAATCAAAAGTTTTTACTGCATGGAAAAGTATTATAAAGGAGTTCTTTTACCGTATGCTCTTAAACCATCCTGTTTCACTGCCGCACCCTGTAATAACACACAATAGAAGAAAAACATTAAATGTAAACATTCATTTATTTTACATTATTTTTTGCTGATATTTACAGCAAGTTTGTTTATCTATTCTGACCTTTATTCTATTATTTCAAACATTGTACATTTATCTGTAAAGTTATTACTTTACTGAGTTATTGAAAATTTAAAAGATGATTATGGTATACAGATTGCAAGAACATGTTGAGCTGGTAAGTCTTTATTACCAAAATCAAAATTGTGCTCGATCTGCTGCAAGGGTTTTTAACTAAAATCATCCCGAATGAAATGTTCGTTATAAATACGTATTGGAGTTGATTTTAAAATTTGTTGAGATGGGCTCAGTAATGAATATAAAAAGAGGTTCCATTTGAATTGTAAATGATGAAGGGGTAGCTGTGGCTACATTGGGCCATATCCAACTTATACCAAACACGCAGTCTGTCTAGCAAATCTCTGCAGCTTCCGGTATTAGCAAAACTAACGTTTTTAGAATTTTGCATAAGTACAAATTCCATCCGTACAAAATTAAATTCCTTCATGAATTGAATGAGGGTGATTGAGATCGATCAAGAGTTTTGCGAAATTATGACACA
Source organism: Octodonta nipae (assembly GCA_034190945.1). Classification (NCBI taxonomy): domain Eukaryota; kingdom Metazoa; phylum Arthropoda; class Insecta; order Coleoptera; family Chrysomelidae; genus Octodonta; species Octodonta nipae. The sequence goes on from CM067222.1 coordinate 15,672,927, forward strand.
GCGTATGATCGAAAACCCAAATTTCTTGTACAATGTTTGCTATTCGTATGAGTACACTATTTTACTTCATGGGGATGTTAACCGACATAACCGTAGATTTTGGAGCGATACAAATCCTCATTTATTTCGAGAAGCTCATAGTCAGCATCCGGTAAAAACGTTTGGGCAGAGATTTTGGGAAATCATCTAATTGGACCCCTGTTTATTCCTGGTGAAGAGCAATGAAGAGCAATTGCATTTCCAACAAGATGGAGATCCTTCTCACTACGCCGCACCAGTTCGTCAATACCTAGATTTGGAATACCCTTGTCGCTGGATTAGAAGAAGAGGTCCTATAGAATGGCTTGCCCGATCCTTGATCTGAACCCTTTGAATTTTTTTTTTGAGGACATGTTAAATTCAAAATTTTTATGACTCAACCTGAGAATTTGGACGAACTACTCCAACGAATTATAGCGGAGTGTCCTCAGATAACACCGACTATGCTGAACCATGTCACAGACGGCTTTCAGTCAAGGTTGTACTATTGTATGGCTATCAATGGAAGACACTTTGAACATTTGCGTTAGAGGCATTGCATTGTAATGTAAATTCGTTTTTTTAATACTCTTTCATTATTGCATCTACAAAAATTGCAATATAACGACGGTATATTCCGTAAAAAGAACTTTCAAATAATATACGACAACACCTATTTTCCCTATCTCAAATCTCAAGGTCATTGTATTGGCCTGTTTATGTTGAATGCGCGCAAGCGCTAGTTCACCTAAAAAATTTCCCCTTCGAAACAAAAATCGACCGTTTGTTCTTATTGCAATAGTTTTGAAATTAACCAAGGTGGCTCGTTTTAGATAGAATAATAATCTTGTAATTACATTTCATTAAAATTATAAAGATATTGCGTATTGCTTATAAAAGTTAAGGACTACATTAAGACTGTGTTTTTTCTACCCTAATAAGGTTTGTAATTTTATACAGTATTGTTTCACAATTTGTTTACATTGCATAATAATTAACATTCAATTATTTAACTAAAAAGAAAAAAAAGCTATTATATATTTGTTATAACGCACATAATTAAGAAATGAATTTGAAAGCAACTAGAAGGTTAAACGTATCCTGATTTTCATCATCATTCAGCAAAATCAACAATAATGTGAACAACAAAAATGCTGATTTACCATTAATAAATGTAACTGTAACAATGATTATTTCACAACAAATTTATTACTGTTCCTCAACTTATGCTGCTTAATGGTACACTTGATGTGTAATAAATTGCAAGATTTGTAACATTAAATAATTTTTATATTAATGTATATGCACAGTCCATTTATGTGTCGTGCGTTAAACAATCATTAGCAGCGATTCAATGGAAGACTTTCTAAATAATTTATTTATACATTTATTTTTCTTTTTAAGAAGGGATAAGATTTGTAGTTTATTAAAAAATATATAAAAATTCTAACTTTTAGAAAGTCTAAATACATTTTTGAAAAAACAAAAACCTACTTCAAAAAAATAACTTAACTAAAAAGCATGAAAATTTTTTTGCTACAACAATTAAATACTTTTTATGAAGTCGGTGCCAAGCTAAATTGAAAACATTTTGGGAAGTAATTTTATAAGATGTACTTCCCAACTTCCCTGTTAAAATTGGCCCCGACTTTAGAAAAAGTATTTACTTGTTGTAGCAAAAAATTATTTCCTGCTTTTTAGTTATTTATTTTAAGTCGGGTTTTTTTCAAAAATGTTTTTATTTTACAATTTTCAGTGAGCTTAATTGGATGAAGTTTTAAAAACTAATTAACATTTTCGATATTGCTTAAAATAAGGTATTTTACTTTTAAGCATCGTTTATTAGTTTGACGGACCTCGTTTACTGGTGAATTGAATAACTTGTTTTCTAAATGTGTATATGTATTAAGAAAATTTGTATGTGATTCTAACTTAGGGGGATCCGCTATATTCTAGACGATCTGAGTACCTTCATTCTTTAGGTCTGTTAATTATACTAAAATTCATTTTAAAGTCTCGCCTCGGCGGAATCTTATAATAAATCGTTGTACAGTTTTGATTGATATAGACGTAGTTTTCAATTCTAATAAACTTAGTCTGATAAAAATTTGAGTTATTAATAAAAATAAAGGTACTTAACTTATACATAATTTATATGCTTTATCAAACCTAGTATACAATTTGGAAAAGTTACATGAAGATTTATTATACAATTTTTAGTCATGTAGCATAATTAGATTCATTTTATAATTCTTATTACACCTGTTTGATAAAATTTTTTTATATTATGAAAAATAAAGGTATTTTAATTTATTATGTATATATATATATATATATATATATATATATATATATATATATATATATATATATATATATATATATATATATATATATATATATATATATGTCTAGTCATAGGCTTTCACGGATGGAACAATATGAAGAAATATTTATTCGGGAATACATCCGTTTGTTATATTGATTCATGTTTGAATCCTGCAGACGTTTCGCCAAGGTCTCACTTGACATTCTCAATGCGTTGAACCGTAACAATGCATTGAAATATATATCCAACAAAGCTTAGTTCACAAATATTTTATTAGTATTCCTTAGCTAGTGCTCCGTTATGATACACTGGAAGTGTAATAAATTGCAATATTTGTAATACTAAACCATTTTTATATAAATAGTTATAGAAAGTTCATTTGTGTGCCGTGCATTGAAGAACCATTAACAGGAAGTCGACAACGAATTGTTGTTATGAATATTCAAGAATATACATCTAACAGCAAAAAATGGCAACTTTCTTTTGACGCAAGTTCATTGTTCGACTTGCAGATACGCGAAGAAATATTGTGTGAGTGCAATTTTCAATTAGATTCATTGAGTTAAAACATATATGTCAAGCTTTCACACACTTAGAAAATTGGTTCATTAGTTGTGCACTGTTGACTAGAGAAACTGTAATGTTAATATTGAAAAACGTTTTGTTTGGTTACGCTACATTTGCAAACATTAATCAATAAAATTAAATAATGAGGCAAAAGTTATACTTGTTGATTCAATTTGATGTGCACTTTAGCTAAGTGGCAGCTGTGTAGCATATAAAACATTTTTTAAAAAAATATTACCGACTTCAACCTATACCTAACTAAAAATCGGAAAATAATTATACCACAATACAACTCTAGTAAATAAATAACATATTCAAAGTTGTTAGATACCTACCCAGGAAGTAAAAGAATGTAAACATTAAAAAGTGCTCATTCTGTACAAATTAATTACCTACCAATCTAGTATATTTTTGCCAAGCAAATCTAAAATCCTGCATTGCTTACTTACCTACTACTTCATTAAACTTAATTGTTGCTTGACACCGACTTCAAAAATATACTAGATTGGTAGATAATTAATTTTTACAGGATGAGCACCTTTTAATGTTTACATTTTTTACTTTTTGGGTAAGTACCAAGCAACATTGAATGTGCCATTTGTTTGCTACAGTTGTATTTTGTTATAATTATTTTCAGCTTTTTAGTTATAGGTGGAAGTCGGTTATATATTTTTTAAATGTTTTATTTTCAACTTTATAGTTTTTTTTGAACTCAGGTAGTTTTCATTCCTTAATTTTTATTTTGTATTTATAGACAGGATCGTAACATCGAAAGCCCCAATATTACACAATGATACATTTTCATTTAAATTGACAGGTAAATGTTTACAAACAAAATGTACTAATACGCGTTGACTTAATAAGCCCAAAATATATTTATGCCTTATGGACGACGCCACGTAATCTTTTTTCAGCTTTTTTTGACAACCCTGTATAACTATAGATACTTTCACTCCCCCTATGTAGCAACCATCCTGTACATACGACTGCCTACGGACAAGCATAAATTTGTTAGCTGCCTTCTGTAAACTATAGGACGGAGTAGAATCCATCTCATATTTACGGAGTCAAATCCGTCCTATATTTCAACCATTGTATATAACTGGTTGTGGGCTACCCCATAAATTATTTCATTTTTAACATTTTATATTATCGCCCTGTATAACATTAATCCCTCTCCGCACTTTAAGTAACTTCTTATGAAATATGAAATAAATAATTTTTTATCCCACTGTATAAATATAATTCAACTCCAGCACATATTTCAACCATTCTGTATATGATTTGTTTACGTCATATAACAGTTTTTTAATCACCCTATATAATTTTAATTCAACATTTTTCCAACATTTTTATACCAACAAACGTCCACTCCACCCTATATTCCAACCATCCTGTATATAAGGAACACTATCATTCTACTCCGTCCTATATTTCAATCATCTTATAAATGCAACTCCTTCTATTATTTTACTTTGTTTGCTATAACTAAATACCCTCTGTATAAACACACCAAATAGCAGTTTGGAATTTGACATGTGTTGTCACTGAATTTTCTATTAGGCCGGGAGAATGTGTCATGAAAAGCACCGTTTTCGTAAAATGGAAAAATTTTCATTTAAATAGGTATTTGCTTTGTATATAAACAAAACGAACTTGGTACTCATTGATCTAAAGAGCCCAAAATACTATGCTTTACTACCTATTTACTATAGATGTACATATAAAATTTTCAAATTCGGAATTAAAACTTTCAGTGCCTACAATTCCCGCACTATTCGTTGGAATTAAAATATTTATGAGGAAATGTCTGTTACGTCACTTCGATGAAATTTTTGATAAGAATATTGTAATTTTCGGCGATTTTCTGCCAAACTGCAAGTTGCACGTCGCAGAAAAGTATATGAGATCACCTAGGGATCTTCCTTAATAGATTAAACGTTAACAAACTATACACATCCATAAGGAGTTTTTGAAAAATGGACCAACATGTTAGGGATATTGGTCGATTTCCATGCACGCATGTGTGCATTCACAATCACATTAGCTAAATTTGAATCACTTTTCCTAAATTTGAAGTTTTACCAATCCGGATATATACTCTATTAAAAAAGACCATATTCATTCAAAATGGTTCACCACAGGAGAAGAAATCAGGTAACACATATAAAAAAAATACGCAACGAATTGATAACCTCCTGCTTTTATTGGAAGTCGGTTAAAAATTGATTGCCTTTTGTGCATACAAGGAGGACCAGGCACAACAAAACACAACCGATATTTCATATATCGCCCGTTTAAAAAAAATTGGTAGGACCTGCCGATTTTCATCTTGCGGGATAGATTTTGTGGTCAACTCCGTCCCCAAAATTTTGAATTCGAATGGGGGTCTTATGGTACCTCAGTATCAAGGTAATCAAGATCTCTGGTCTAAATATCTTAATTTTAGGAATTTAATATGCTGTTTTTGATGTAATAATGGAAGGACACTATAAAATAAACATTGGAAAGGGTTGACCGTTACTAGGTGAAAGTACTATGTTTAATAAATCATGAAAAAAGAAAACGATTACTGAATAAAGTTCGTATGTTTTTATCTCGAAGAAGTCTTTCTGCATAATTTTCAACTCTGTTACTTCAAATACGTGCAGGGGTAAGATTCAACACTTAAATAAAAATGGGATTAAATTTTATGTGATATCTCAGTTTAATTGTCATCAAATATTGATAAAACATTTCTCCTTACATGTATCACTCAAAAAAGATAAAACAAATTCAGATTTTACATAAAAGAAACTTACAGAAGTAATTAAGAAATGCCAACGTCACCGTAACTTTGAAAAAAGTCGAATGTCAAAAATGTCAAAGTTATTATGTCAGAAACTCAAAAATTTAAAAAAAAATCTAAAATTAAAATATAAAAGATTGCTAAAACTTACAGGCATAATTAAAATATCCCAATGCCATCGTAACTATGAAAAAAAGTTAAATGACAAAAATGTCAAAATACCAAAAATGGCAAAAATGTCAAATATATTGAAAATGCCAAAACGTCAAATATATTGAAAATGCCAAAATATCAAAAATGTTAAAAATACCAAAAATGACAAATCTGGCAATAAAAATACATGCTACAAAAACTAAAGTCAAAAACGGGAAGCAGAATAAAATAAAAAAATCAAATATTAACAACCTCAAATACGTTAAATTTGTTTAACCCCTCATATTAAATAATGTATTTTTAGAAGTTGTTGTTGCCATATAAATTTATGTCATGAATGATAATATGAATATGATTTTCACAAAAAATCTAAAAATATACAGAATGTGAAAATTAACAAATGAAAAAAAAAGATTAATACGCCGATTTGTCTAGCTAGCCCGGTACAGCCTCGCTAGCTTAAAATATGAATCGTTGTTATATCGAGCTATCAGCACTGAGAAATTTAGTGGACTTAAATATTAGTTAGATAAGATAAGATACAAAAGGTCCCATTCTCAGGCGAAAAGTATTTGGAGTAGGTCAGTTTACATCAACTCAGAGCAGTATTGCAAAACGTTCACTGATAAAATCTAGTAAAATGAATTCAGGTAGGCTGTGCCAATTCTCATTCGATCCTTTAGGTCTTCTAAAGCAATCAGATCTTTGGAAACCATACTGCAATTTTGCCCTAGAGAGAGAATATAGAGGTCGATCATATAGGTTTAGTGCCAGAACCGTTTATTTCGTATAATTGTTTCTACATACATTATGACTTTTAGTTTGAAACTTTATTCGCTTCTCCTCGCATTTCCTAGTATGTTAACACACTCTGGCTCCTTAGATTGTAATTGCATTCTTTAGTTTCTTCCGATAAGTGGTTTCATTATATTTATGAGTTATTCAAAACGAAATTATGGTTCAATCTAACTCCTTGCTAGGCAGAATACATAGTGGCATCGCTTTTATCCGTTTGGTCTTATTAACATCTTGTGATATCCTCGTGTACTGGTACCTGCTAAGTAATATACTTTTGTTAAAACCCACAACTATATTGAAAACTGCTTGTTCCACAAGTGATTGCTAAGATTTAATCACTTCAAGTAATTGCCAAATTTTGTTTCTCAAATAAAATTTCTTAATACTAATCATATTACCTTTTTTCTGCCGACGTGAAATCCAGACAACGCGTTGGCATCCGCTTGGTTTCAATTATATCACGATATACGTGAGGTTCTTACACACTAAAATATCTGAAATTACTCTCTAGGTATACAGAACCATCCATTTATGTTAATAGGTAACTCGGTTCCAGATCAACCTATCTAAATCATCCATTCAGTCTCATACAACGCCAGACAGATATGCTAACTCCCTTTCTTTCTATTCTTATCGTTCCACGCCATTAGATGAATAAAATATTTTCAATAATCATATAAAAAAACAAACAGAAAAGGTGGAGAAAAGGAATGGCGGGGGCAGACTTATGCTGAACATGATGGGCCGAGTACAAATTGCTTTGTAAAGTCTGCATGGGAAAGGGCATATATGATATTCTCTACGCATGCACTTTACATGTTGACGAGGGAACCGCCTATACGACTAGCAGTGGTAGAATAGCTGAAATTGTATAAAAGGAAGCAGGGAGGAAGAGAGGAATGACAAGCGCGACAAGAGGGAGAGAATGAAATCGGGGTGGGAGGCACAGAGGGAAAGGGTGCAATGAACCATGCGAACAGAAGAAACAAAATTATCGAGTGACTCAGTAAATGGGCCTGGATGCTTAAAAGCGCCTTTACACAGGTTTCTAAGGGCGAGGGAGGGAATGCCTATATATAGCAGGACGGATGTTATGGCCAAACCTACGTTTCTATGCGTAAGACGTGGAAAGTTGGGAGTAGGGGAATAGAATGGTTGCGAGGAAAGACTGTAGATAAGGGAAACGTGATAATAGCATTGCAAATTCAACTTTATTCATAATCGTTCAATACAGGCTATAAGCGTTATAGGTCACATTTTGCTGCTTAATTCCGTATTATTACATCCATTTCTTACATATAAAAAATACTATGAGCAAGCGTGCGGTAAGGAAATTGGAATGACCTCACGAATGGGCAACAGTTACGACGTAAAGTTTATTCTTATTTCAAGAAGAGTTCTCCATAAGAACGGTAATATATCTCTTTAAGAATCCTGACTTTTGCACAATCTGGGCCTTCATTTGAGCTAAGGATCTTTCCTAAGAGGGACACTACAAATATTCTTCAGTTTAACGGCTTAGTAAGTTCAGGTTTAGATCTATATAGCAGACCACATTTAAAAACTTTTCTAACACACTTCTATACAGCTCCTTTGGTGCTGTAACATTCTCCTTGGGATCCTGGTACAAGGCGCTTGGATCCACACAATGTTGCTCTGTGTTCAATTTGTGGTATTGGACCTGGACTAGCAATGATAAAAATTAGTTACACTTATCATGTGGATTATTGATGATCTAAAATAGCAAATTTATTTAATATGTGTATTTACTAGAGATAAGAGAAATATCAAAAAACTATAATGTAGTTGTCATAAGATCTGTTAATAAATTTTTAAATCATTAAAAAAATGACTGCTTGTTACTGTAATTCTACTGATCATTTTTGTCAGCGAATGTTTCAGCCTGAGTCGGTCACGTTGCAACAAAATCGAATCAACTGCGACATTGTAACAAATAACAATCAGAAACTGCAGTTTCAGCATAAAATATCATGATTACAAATCACGTGTACTGTATTTTGAGGTAGAGGGTTGCTTGAGTATTTTTGCAGAGAACGGAAACTTTAGCTAAACTACACCTTCTGAGCCAACACAGAAGACTATGTAAGCTGAGTAACGGGACTGTACTAGTTCACATATGGTTAAAAAATTCAACGCAGCATTTGGCTAGAAACAAATTCATCAGTTCTAGATGGTCCTGATTTAGCACCTAGCTAAACGATGATGATAACTTCAAAACGGTGTTGTTTCACTACCGGTCAAATCAGGATGCAGATAACAGTGATAATGGAATTCAAAAAATACTTAAATGATAGAACATGGCCTCAAACATGATCAATAACGTTACACAGGTATTCACGTAACAAAATAAAAACAAAGTGCATGTGTGGGTTTTAAATGTTTAAACCGAACTTACATCAAAAACAAAACTCGTATACATTCCTTAAAAACAGTGATTTTGATGAAGATTAAGTTGACTTAAGGAATGTGTTGTATCGGATGTTACTAATGCATCTAGGATGTTTTAATCATTTTCTCACATGATCTAAGAAAAAAACAAAACGTAATAAGTTACAAAAAATGATTTGTGGGATTTTTTTTGGCATTACCTGAATAAACTGCATCGGCATTTTCCTGTTTATACAAAACATTTCTCTCAATGAAAGTATGTTTTATTTTTGCGTTCCGGGGAAACGGAAACAATAAATCTGCAGCATCTGATATATTCAGTACAAAAAATAAACTATACTAAAAAAAATAGCCGCCTGTTAATAAAATCATATTTCACAAACATTATTGAGAACGTTTTTATTTGTTTTAATAAGAGCCAACTTTATGTCGATAGTTTGCGAACATTTTGTTATATAAATCTATCTCTGTATGTTTAAGTGTTATTTCAATTGGCGCCTCGTCTGAATACTTTGGATTAAAATATTAGTCGCGTTTACGCAGTCGAGTAAATTTTATAAATTAGGCACGAGGAAGGACACATCAAAATGTTTGCATTATTTTAATAATATTCAACGGTTCAGCCGGATTTGCGAAATTATTGCTTTGTGGTATAAACAGTTTTAAAGTGAATGAAAAGTGGTTCATGAATTAAAATTCTTTTAGATTATGATATAATATATATATCAACACTAAAACTAAACGAATATTTAATAATAAATGTCCGCAGATATCCAGATTACGCATTACAGGGTTCGGATTAAACTTGTCCCGACTAATAAAAACTCTTATCAAAAGGGATTCCAAAAATTCTAATGCTATTTTTACCAATTTGTCAAAAAATTATAAATCGGTATGTCCTTCTGAATGCAAAACGAGTTGATGGTCATAAAACACCACGCTGGCCAAGAGAGTTGGAGGATGTAGGGTATAGAATAGTACTAGGAAAATAGAAGGGTGTCTTAGGAGGTACGGTTAGGGGGGATAAGGGTGGGATAATGATTTCCTCGTATTAAGACGTAAACGAAGGCCCACGTAGACTGAGGCACATACCCTAAGTAGATCTGTCATTTATTGGAATAAAAGATGAATTTCTAGTGGCTTCATCACATTATTTGATAATTGCTTAATAAATGCTCATAAGAGGTAAAAATTCCGAGTACGATATAGCTGTTGTTATGCACAAAGCTCATAATGATCATAAATATTCTTACAAATGGAAAGGCTTTTACCAGCCCAGAGAAGAGATAGGGTTCAAAGCTGGTTTTAGCACAAATGATCGACACAATAATTTAATGCCTGGAAAGTAGCAAAGGTTTGCCCCATTTTTAAGGATAGTGAGAAAAATATATTAGAGAACTACAGACCTATATCTATTCTGTCAAATTTCTCAAATCTATTTGAGATCATACTGTATAATCGCATATTTCCACTAGTACGCAATCAACTATCTCCATATCAGCACGGATTTATTGATAAAAGGTCTACAACAACAAACCTGGTAGCAATTACTCAATATATCTCAGAAGCACTGGACACTAACACACAAGTCGATCTATAGAGATTTCAGTAAGGCATTCAACAGAATTTATCATAGAATTCTATTAAACAAGCTATCAGGATTTGGATTTTCTATCCAAGCAGTAAATTTCCTCAAGTCTTAGCATACTTAGCTTAATCAGGAGTTCCTCATGGGTTGAATTTAGGACCTCTGCTATTTCCTTCGTTTATTAACGATTTATGTAATACAATATCGACAGAAAAGTTATGCTTCGCTGATGACTTGAAGATCTTTTCTACAATAGAAGGTGTAAATGATTGTCATAATTTTCAGAGCCAATTAGTGTCTATAGAAAACTGGTGCAATAGAAATAATCTACATTTAAATGCGAAAAAATGCAAAGTAGTGACATATACCCCAAAAACGTCAGCCATCAAATTTCCTTATACAAGTCAAGGTACACTGTTGGAGCGAAATACTAGTATCAAGGATTTGGGAATTATCTTTGACGATAAATTAACCTTTGCAAAGCACATATCGGTAAAAACATCTGAAGCATTAAAGTCTTATGGATTTATATTGAGAAACTGCCGAGACTTTACTAATATTTCCGCCTTGAAAACATATTTTGGGTATGTTCGTTCTAAAGTTGAATATGCAAGTATAATTTGGCATCCATGTTATAATATTCACAGCAAACGTGTCGAAAAGGTCCAAAGAAAATTCTTGAAATACATGGTTCTCAAAAGTGATGGATTATATCCAGAAAGGAATATACCTAATGATGAGTTATGTAAAACTTTCCAACTGCCTTCATTGAAATTAAGTAGAAATTGTTCATCTGTTGTAATTCTTGTTTAAATGAGTAAATAATATGGTAGACTGTTCGGAATTGTTAAATCAAATTAATTTTAATGTACCTACGTTTCACTCAAGGAAACACCTAGCGCTATGGCCATCAAGAGCCAGAACAAACATTTTGTTGAAATCACCAGTTTATTTGTTTTCTGAACGATACTTGTGGCATCTTTTTCAATGTCTAATTGTTTATTGGGAAATAACACCACACTTTAAAGGAAATTGCTGTATATTCCAAACGTTTCGGGGTTTAGATCAGACCCCGTTGTCAATGGCTAAGAAACTACGGATTAAAAAGGTACAATTCCAAGATGTAAATTTAAATATTTGACAATGTTTATTATTTGATTATTTTTAAATCTTTAATAGGAATAGAATTTGAAAAACTTCGAAAGTCTTCAATGTCGATATACGTACTTGAAGAAAAATGTACATAAATACTGTGTTTCATCTTTTTTGAAGTATCAAAAAGAGAACTGGGGCATTAAATGCCATCCAATAGTTAATTCAGTCTAAATGGAAATATGCACAACATGCAGCTCAATTGCGAGATCACAGAAAGACTAAGAACTCATTAGGATTTAGTTTAAGATCCTACACAGAGCAAGACCCTCTCCACTAGATGGTCAGATAACGTAGAAAGAACTAAAATGAATTAGCTACAAGTGTTTTTTATAGGGATTGTTTCCTACATTACCTTCCAGGATTTTGCCTCAGAGAAAAAGTAGTGCTGAATCCAAAACTAATTGCCGTTATTTTTACTGTTTTTAACCGACTTCATTTAGATACATTGCAAGGGGTATACTAAAGAATAAAAAGCTTTCAATAATTCATAATTGTATCAGCCAATTTCAACAGGCATTATATGTCTCTAACAAACCGATAAAATCTAACCTGTAAAGTGGCTGTTTCTGAAACAAAAGGTTTGACTTTTGAAAAAGTTTTCTGGTATTTCTCTAGGGTTTTATCGATAACATTTTAAATCAGGGTTACATGTAATAAATACACAACTAAATATATTTTTCTAATGTTCTCCTTGTTTTATACTCCATGCTAATTTTCTATGGCGAGTATTACAATGCATAAAAACATCGATTAGCCTAAGATTAAGTGTCTCATTTCACTTCACTTAATCTCAACCAATATGAGATTTCATACTCTATGTTATCCTGTTCCAACATATACCTAGACGTAGTTTTTTTCTTTAATTTTAAATTGATTAAGTCTGGGAATATATGCTATTATCAAAAGAATAACCAAAACGACTTCACATTCAACAAACAAATTGCGTAAAATGCTTACAAAAAAGCCAAATTGGGCACTTTTGTCAATCTCAAGCGGATTAAAAATAGATTGAAAATTGTACAAATAAAAAATTTTCGAGTCGTAGACTTTAAACGGTCCGAAAATGAATCAATAGATGGATGGTGGTGGAAATATGTTTAAAAACAGTTACTGTTTTTCATTGTGACTGCACACGCTATCTTATACAACCTGATTAATCATTGAGTCAACGTACGTCCTCAGTTACCATAAGTCGTCTAAAGTTGAAGGTTGTGTCTGCGTCACTGGCGACTGCAAACAATATCAGAATTGTAGACATACATATTTCTTACCTTACCTTTGAATTTTTCTAAACCAAGTCTGTTTGTGTATAAAATTTTTACCGTCTCAACATTCCTTGCCCTAAACGGATTTAGCAATGATCTTTGTTTCAACAAAAATATAACGAAATCCTGATTTCATTTATTAATTGTTGGTTTTCATATTAAGCTTTCAACTATATGACTTGTTTTAGACACAGTGTCTCATTTAGACATTAAATTTATTACAGTGTGAAGCAACAGTAGTGTGTACAAGTTCAGTGCCCACTTTTTAAATATCCTTTTACATAATGACATTAATTTAAATCAATTTCATTTAATCGAGTCACGAGATAGGTGCGTTGTACTGCACTAAAATTTCACAACGAAATATAACGGTAGCAGTGCCGTCATATGCAACTAATATAATTATGTGGCTCACTGATAAGGATCTGGTCGTACAGCACATTAATTACTTCATCTACCAGGATATTAGTAGATTACGTTTATTGAGAAAGTTAATATAATACAGAAAGTATATTTTTTACATTAGATCTTAACGATAATACACCGGCACACAAAAAAAATTGTCTGTACACCGGGTGCCAGCCATCTACAGGCATGTTTTTCGACCCGCTGAATACGAATTTCAAGTCCGTTTAAGCCGTCCAGCCTTCAGTTTCGAGTAAATTGCAAAAAAACCCAAAAAATAGATTCGATGTTTTGACAAGAAAAAAATTTGAGGCTCTAAGAAAAGCATGATTATTATGTATTTTGATCTGTCAAACACTAATTTTAATTGTGCTCCAATCATAAGCTGTTTTAAATCGAAAAAAGTAGGAAAAAATCCTTAAAAATTGCAAAAATCGCGAATAATTGGGATTATCTTGGTAAAAAAATTTATGGACGCGGATTGACGAAAATTTTGATGTTATTTAATCTTTTTGATCTGATTCTGCAATAAATTTGGTCCATAATGCCTTCAAACATTTATATAACGACAAAAAATTGATAAAATAGCAGAAAATTGCTACTGAAAAAATAGAAAAAAATCTTTTAAACACAATTCAATAAACTTCTTGTATTTTTTCACTTACATAAAAAATGTATCGGGAGTATCATTTTCTAACACACACAAACACGTCCCTATACGTCCGTCGTCCGAGAAGACGACCACCAACTATTAGGATTCAATCTACCACTGAAAAGAGCAAATTTAAGGGGCATCTCAATATACAAATTTTAACGGTTGATAGGTGTTATATCACTTAAAAACCTCCAGTAACTGAACTATGTGGTAAGGTTTCTTTGGGCATTTGCATTATTACTTTTTATTGCACTTTGAATATTTTGGCCTGCCAGTTATTGAAATTTCCTGCTAGGAAACGACCCGAAACCGTCGATCCCTTGCATGGAGTCACACATTTGTAGTTATCGACCTTTGGCGTATAGGACTGACGGATCGAAAAACACCTGCATGAATAAAATTAACACCGAAGGCAAGCAAAAAATGGTACAAATTGGTGGAAATATCTTTCATCCTCGCAAAATGTTTGGGTAGTTAAAAGAATAGGAGATCAATATATCCATTCATAAAAAACGCATTTTAAAGAAGGGTAAGAACCCAACGTGGGTGGTCATGTTTTGCGGACCAGGGACGTGTGTACCAGCGGCATTAATGTTCACTGTTTGGTACGTGGTAACAGTGAGGAATGCTGGGATTTAAGTCGTCCGAGTTTATACGAAGCAGAATTATTGTTTTGTGGCAAAAAGGTTAACCTCGTCACCAGATGGCGAATAGACTGAACATTACTAGCAGTACAGTGTGCGGAATGGTACGAAGAAATAGGTACGTGACTGACGCTGTGTTGCCACACTAGGTGAAGAACAGTATATTGCCCAATCAGCCCCTCGGAGTAGGATAATCACTGTTCGAATCCTAAGATCGCAGTTCCAGACCACTTATAATAGGGTAGTTTCGATTTTTAACATTTGATGGAGAGATTTGGCCTCGCGTTTGCGATCAAGGTGAGCTTTAAGGGTCCCTATACTAAGTGTTCGTCATCGAACAGCCAGTCTACAGTGTGCCAGAGGAGCTCCCAAAAACTGGCGTTTGTTGATTAGGACAACGTGCCTTTTACTGATGAGTCCGGTGTGCATTAGGAGGTGATGGTTTTTAAGTATGGGGTTTGGGGAAAACCCGGAAATGCTCACAGACTAAAAACAGGGTTTGGAGTTTCACCTTACCATGTCGGGACAAAAAGGTATTTTTTTGGGGCTTGCGGGAGGTACAATATTCAAGAGAAGAACTCCAATGATTTATATACCCTGTACAATGAGAGGCGGATATGATCTTAATAATGTCATAAATGCCGATAATGCCAGGCCTCAACGGACTAGAGAGGGTCAAGCTGAGCTACGAGATAGGAATGGCCACTGATGTGACTTGACATGAATCCCATCGAACATGTATGGGACTACTTGAAGAGAATTAGCCAACCCAAAACGATACAAGAACTGTTTGATACTAGTACAGAGGAATGGGAAATTTATCTCAACAGATGATTAATAAATTGTTCAAATGGATGACCAGACGTGTGGATGCTTTTTAAGGAAGCAGATGTTCCAATACAAAATATAAATTTGCTTTGTTTAGTTATCTTTTAGAGAATTTTATTTAAAATGGTTTATTAATTTTTGCTGAGTTGTTTTAATTATTAATTTTTTATTTTAATTATGACACGTTTATTATAACTGAATTAAAATTCCCATAAACATTTTTTTATTGCTTTGTTTTGTTAAGATTAAACACTGACATTTGAAATTCTCTAAATTTAAAGTCTAAAAACTAATAGTAATCTAATGCAACAAATATTAATTGTAGAAGTTAACGTATAATAATAATTATATTTTTCCCTATCAAAATGTGTTAGTCATAATTACTTCTCGAGAATAATATCGTATTATGTTTGTAGAGAAAGCGGTAACAGCATTGCATATTTTTTGTATGACACCGCTTTCCGAAGATTACGAAGTTGACTCATAGAAAATTCATCAACATTTCTAAGGTATAAGGAAAGATCTGCGGCAGCACTTGATTCTAGGATGGTTAAATGAAGTTCTGTGTAAGTTACTTAAAGAACAACTTTCGTAAAAGTTTTATTTAAAAAGAAGGTTCATAGAGAGTGAGGGATTGAGGCAAAATCAAAAGGTTAAAACGGGAATATTAACATCACTTCAATTTCACAGGTTTGAAAAGAGTGTTAAATGTGCGTCGAGAAAATAAATGAAAAATTAATTTGTTATTCAGACGACAAGTATATATACCATTTATTCGCAACTGGTAATGATCTGTTTTTGAAAGGTTTTATTTTGTACAAGCGGTAAAACGGTAATTCTAGGTAATGCGGTTTTTATTACCTATAGTGAATGGTTTTAATAAATTTTAACTTATGCCACAACTGCGAGGTTTTGGACCAAGAAGATTACTTTTATGTTTTTTTGGGCAATAACACCATAATCGAAATAAAACGACGTATATTGAAGGAAAACCAAACGTTTCAAAGTCTTTTCTGACTTCCTTGTCAATGGCTTTATATTTATTGATGTAAATTGCAAAATGAAAATTATTATGACATTTAAATTGACATTAGAAATTCGTTGTTTTTATATATACAGGTAACACAAAAAATTCTAAAGATCCTGTATTATAGTTAAACAGCTTTCAAATTAGAAGAATTTGAATTTTAGAATTTATAAGTGGCGTTCTTAGGTACGACTTTGTTATAAGATAGCGCATTCGCCAAAAATGCGATCAGAGATCTATGTTTCAGTGATACCATTAACGTCATAAAAAGATTATATACGAAATAAGCATTCATTTTAAAAGAGCTTCTGCACGACAGTGACTTCACTACCTAGCAATATCAATGCAAATTAAGTCATCAGCGACAGCTATACACTCACTGAGACAGAATCACTATGTAAAACACTATCTGATATATCTAGCAGCTATACTCTAACGTAAAATTTCACTATTCAAAGATCCGACAAAAGATATCGCCCATCAATTACTTTATTGAGCAACAGAATATAGGAAATCTATTTATTAGGTCAATAATCCCCCCGAGTTGTCATTTGGACTGTACTAGTTAGAAATTTCTTGACCGTGTCAGGCTCAGTGGCGGATCCAGCCCTCCCCCCCTGAAGCTTTGGAAAACAATAGACTGTGTATTAATAAACTGAAAGATTTAAGTTACATTATCGTAAACAGTAGTCAGGGAAAGCAGTAACTTGTTAAACTACAGGAGTATAGGTCCAAGTAATAAACCTTGGTAACGCGTCTTGTTATCATAATTTTCATTTTGCCCCCCTCCTCTTAGGATACTTCTAGATCAGCCACTTCTCAGGCATTCACAAAGATAAACCAATTTGGTGAATTGTCTATGAATTTACACTGAAATGCATATGAATATAATCAAAATCTCATTTGGTCTCAAAAGAAGAAATGGACAAACAAGGCGATTTCAAATAACCTAATTACCAACTCAGAAGTGAAAGTATGAGAAAATTCGGATATAAGTGATAGGTCTCACGTCATACAAAGATGAGTAAACAAAAAAAAATTTAGCAGAAAAGTGGACATTTTTTAATTGGAAAGTACGGTACTGCCAACGGAATCAATATCGCCAAAGGCCGAACCAAAACGCAAAACTCCAAAACTTATGACTCTCACCAAGAATGTTAACAATGCCAACGCTATTAGTGTTGTTCTATCCCATAAACAGGTCACATAATCTAAACCAGAGAATTACTGGTAATTACCAGAGAAATTACGACTTGAATTTATACAACAATAATTATAAACAACATTTACGTTACTACTGTCAATATTAAATACAAAACAATCGCCAAGAATCAACATCAAGCTGCTCCAAGCAATGCTAATACCAAAGATAATCACATCACCACAACAACTATAGCGTAGTAAGAGGATTAAGACTAAAAAGTGCAGGAAACAGATATAATTTTAAAAACACGTTAAAACAAAGTATACGCAAAAACTCATTATATGACAAACAAAAGCAAAACATAAAAATTTATTAAGAAATGACAATTCCGGATATAAAACGTTGTAAACATGCCTAAAACCTTGGTCATATTATACAAAATTTAAATTCATTTCCCGTAACTGATACCCAAGAATGAAATTAGAACAACACTATATCGGGATAATTCATAAGGGGTTTCCTAGGTTTTCCTTTTTGAACTTAGTAGGGTCTCTGAAACATTATAATCCTTTAATCGCATTTTTGGCGAATGTATACCCTTAAGTCACATCAGTTCACATAAAATTGTAAAAATAACTCTTTCCAATTGTTCCAACTTGATAGAATCATTATTATTTACATTTACATACCAAATAGAAGTAAATATCTCAGTTGTTGTCAAATTGTACACTTTCCATAATTGGCATAGTGAATCTTGTCTTATAATCTTTATTTCATTGTGTGACGCTTGGGAGATTTGAAATATATAGATTGTCCGCCAGTAGCGTACTATAGATTGTCCAGAGTAGAGCAGAATGGATTACACATGTGGAATGGTAAACACTACTTGCTCACCGAATTTTACTTTACTCCACCGGTTTGTTATTGCACTCTACTAGTGTACACATGCCTGTTTTATTAGTATAATGATTGTGCCTGACTTATGCTGAAAGTTTCAGTAAACCTAAACTTACTGGGAAACGTGTAAACAGTTACTCTATCAAAGTGGGTAGACTACACTATCCGACCAAAAATGTTGCTAGCAAACACTGCTACTATTAATACCAATGTAAACTAGCCTTATGCCTTTTTGGCTTAACCAATTATTATCAGTATTGTATACTTGTTTATGTCTCATTAGTAACAGTAGAATTACGTGTGATATTCATTCCCTGAAATGAATATTCGTAATAAGGTTTTACTCATTCAGTCTTCATTCCTTACGACAAACAGCGATTACTGTTTAACATCTTCACCAATAAAGGAAAATCATTCTTCGCATTCCCGTGCCCGGTCAAACAATCTCATCTCACTGTCCTTTTACAGCATGTAGACAATCACTTCTGCTACTCACTTCAAATGGCAAAGAATAAAAAGACGCCACATAAACAAGTGATGAAATACTCACGTGGGTTGATGTGTCTAACCATAGATAGATTTATCGACTAACCTGTAACAATGGAATGTGAATATTAAAATTATTAATTCAACAAATTACATTTATAGACCAGGGAATATATTAAATATAAACTTAAACATCGAGAGGAATCGTATAGTCATTTTATTCCGTAAATATATTGATGATAATGATAGAAAAGATATCTCATTCTTAATTTAAAGAAAATCCGCTGTTTGCTATATTTAAACACTAGAAATATATAAGAAGGATCGGAGTTTTCTTTCTTACACAAGTATTCCAAAGTCGGCAAAAAATAGGTGCAACAGTTTTTGCAAAATTCTACAATTTCTATTTCGCTACGAGAAAAAACTTTGTCCGCTTATATAGATGTCATTTTTTAATGAAAAAAGTTTTAACTGAATTCACTGATCTTGCTTCGTCAATACATTTTACTACTTTGCTAAAATTAATGAAATAGAAATGATTTTTGAATCTCGTTCAAATATCTTTTTCAAAGAAACCAGCATGAATTAATGCAGTTTTTGGAACATGTAAGCCGTTTTATATTCGTCAGTGTTTAAAATGGCATTAGTTAGTTTTGGAGCAGGTATTTTATGCTCTTCACTAAATGACATCACAGCTATGCTTGTACACCACCTGTTAATAAACACCAAAACCATAAGATATCTTGTCTCTTTAATGCATAAACAACATCCATAGGTGCGACTGTTTTTCTGCTGGTCTGTTCAGTGTATGTAACAGCATCTCTTATAAAATTTTCAAGGAACACTTTACGCCCACTTCTTGTTTCTTCGTATATCAATCTGTATATACGTTTAGCATCATCACGTCTTGTCAAATGACACATGACTGGTTTCCCTTATTTATTTATTTATTTATTTATTTAGCAATTTAGGACAGCAAACAAGCCGTAGGCCCAATACAGAATCCACAGCTTACTCTAGTACAATTAGTTGGTAAAAGAATGATATTCAGAAAGAAAAATAATTCAAACGTGTTAATTGAAATTTGTTAATTGAATGAATTTCTTTAATTTGTTTCTAGAAGACGTGAAAGTGGTGTTAAGTATATCAATAATTTTGCAAAAGTATTGTGTTACATACAAATTCTGACAAGGGGGCGAATTAAAACTTACATTAGTTCTGGAAAATTGGACAAAGAACAGATTATTATTTCTTGTAGTTTTTTGAGGTATATAAAAAAACAAAGATGATAACAATACTGGACAGTCAATAATATTAAGGACTACTTTGTAGATAACTAGTAGGGAGGACTGTATTCTTCAGTCAACTAAAGATGTAATATTATATCTATTTCTAAAAGCCTCTATATCCTCGATGTTATAATTGCCATCAGATTTAAGACTGAGATATCGAAGAAATATGTTCTGAATTTTTTCTAATCTTTTTTTATGGATGTCATAAGGAGGGCTCCATATTACACTTGCAAAATTAAGTGTACTGTAAATATAAGCATAATAGATAGCTTTGATCGATTTTTCGTTCCTAAAATCTTTACAAGTTCTTGTTATAAAACCTGGCGTTTTGTTGCAAATACTCGCCACATAATTTACATGGCAAGTAAACGGCAATTTACTATCTACCATTACTATTACGTCTTTTATTTGAGTTACATTTTGAATATTTTTCCCATTAATATTAAGTTATTGAACTGCATTTTCTGATATTTAAAAAAAGTTTATTTTCGGTGCAATATTTATTTAACCTGTCTAAATCTTCTTGAATAAGATAGGAATCAGCGTAACAAAGTATTTTGCAAAATTTTATTCATATATCTATGTCATTTATGTAGAGAGTAAAGAGCAACGGTCCAAGGTGAGAACCTTGGGGCACATGAGAAGAAACAAAATACGGTTCTGAACTAAAACATTAACGTTTACCAGCTGAGATCTATTATAGACATATGAGGCAAACCATCTCAACAGATCGCAATATATACCGATGTTAGCGAGCTTGTTTAATAATATATTATGATTCAATTTATCAAAGGTTTAGCAAAACCTTTGATAAATTGTCAGTATGAACAGCTATATCTTGGATGTTATAACGTAG
This sequence comes from Octodonta nipae, assembly GCA_034190945.1. Lineage (NCBI taxonomy): Eukaryota > Metazoa > Arthropoda > Insecta > Coleoptera > Chrysomelidae > Octodonta > Octodonta nipae. Next base: position 15,694,231 of record CM067222.1, read on the forward strand.
CGCTTTTGGTGACGTTTTGAGCTTTTTTCTAATCCTTTGTCATCTTTTTCTCTTCAAGTCATTTTGAAATAATACAAATTTACAACTCGTCGTTAGTAGAGGAAATCTAGGGTTCTAAAAGTTCGAATGTTAAACCTGTTGAAAAATGACACTAAGCAGTTAAAACTGTTGTTTTTTTTTTGTATAGCATCCGTTTTTGCAAACGTTTGACGTTTTGGAAAACTCGTTTTACAAAAAATAGTTTAATGAATCTCATTTGATTTTTATCATAGTCTAAAAGAGCCGATTTTTGCTCGTAATCGAGAAAATGAACAGAATGTATAGTATTAAGTTCAATTCCTGAACTACATCACGTTTCTAGGCAGGCGCCAGTGGAAGTAATAACCGAGGCTAGTTAGGGGGTGGGGGGGTGAAAGTGGTAATTTTTTAGGTCCTGCTCATCAACCAGTAAACGTTCCGAAATTGGCTGAATACAAGATTGTGATGCATTTAAGCAAATTTCCGAAAGGCGTCTGCATAGAGCGTTACCTTCAAGCTGGCGGACAGGGGAAACTTGTCATAAATAGGGGTGAACTTCGTCATTAAGTTAAAAGAACGCTATTTGCACCATTTTTTTGCTTACACAAAAGAAACCATAATCCAAAAGGACCTACAGCTAAATGACATAAATATAGTTTTCATGACGTCATTAATGTGGTCTGTATGACACCATACACAATTTTTTTAAATGCGAAGCCACATTTTTCATTACTGATTTAGAAATAGCGGAAAATTTCAGGTCCGAATATGACTTTGACCATGACCTTGAACTGGTCCTTCAAGGTCATTCCAAGATCAAAGTTTGTTTGAAAAATCAACCTATTATAGCCAAATTAGGTGTACGGGGGGTTTTCGACGTCGATGATTACGAATATGAAATCATTTTTTGAAACAAGTAGTGGCCATGTTCAACGTCAAATTTGTTTTTAATTTGGAATACCCTTTTGAATCATCTTTCGGATAAGGATTAAAAATATCGATTACCCTTAATTGGTTGTGTCTCAATTGCTTAACTTTTTTCATAAAAAATTGTCCACCATCTTGTATTGTGAATTTTGAAAAACTGATTTCAGATTCGAAATGAGCGATGTAATTGGTTGATTTTTCATAAAAATTTTGATCGTGGAATCACCCGGAAGATCAAGTTCAAGGTCATGGTCAAAGTCATATTCGGACATGATAATTGCCGCTCTTTCCGAATTCTTAGTAAAAAATGTGGATTCGCATATAAAAAAATTGTGTATGACGTCACACAGACCAAAATAATGACGTCATGAAAAATCTATTTATGTTATTTAGCTGTATGTCTTTTTGGATTATGTGTAAGCAAAAGAAATGGTGCAAATGGCGTTCTTTTTATTTAATGACGAAGATCAGCCCTATTTTTGACAAGTTTACCCCTGTCCGCCACCTTGATGGCAACGCTCTAGGGAGACGACTCTCAGGAATTTGCTTAAATATATCACAATCTTGTAGGCAGCCAATTTTGGAACATTTACTCGATGAAGAGCATGACCAAAAAAAAAAATTCGATTTTCACACCCTGTAACTATCCTCGGTTATCACTTCCACTGGCGTCTGCCTAGAAACGTGATGTAGTTCAGGAATTGAACTTAATACGATACATTCTGTCCATTTTCAGGATGGCGAGCAAAATATCGCTCTATCTCTCCTACTATCAGTTTCAATAACTTATTAACTATTAATCGATTTTAGTAAAGAAAATGTCGAGTTGCAGATATTTTTTTATTTACGAACTCACTGCACATCATGCTTCTCTCCAACCTATAGTTTTAAAAACATTTCAGGAAAATTATTGCTTCCACTTTACAGTTTAAATATCAAAAATGGTATAACAGAGAATTATGTTAAATACAATACAGTTAGGATTTTGCCATTACTCTCTACAATTCTGACTGTTTTTTAACTTCTTTGTCTCCACAGTGTGATTCTTGCTATTAAATCATTCCTATGACAGACATCTATTATTTGTATTGTACGGCTATTCGATATGTGCGCACTTTATTCTCATATGCATCCCAATTAGCGATTTTGATGTCTGCCAACTCAAGCATTCCAATCACCAATTACCAGTATGATTATTGTTTAGAACTAACCTAGAATCATTAGGAGTTTCTTCCACAGCTCAAGTACGTACTTTGCTTGCGGCAAATTATTAGATAGCACAATCGCCCAAATCACTGCAGTTGACTAAATTTTGTCAATTGTGTATTCTGGAACATATGTCGCTATTTGAAATAATCGTTACCATATTCGGATACATCGAACACGAATTTCAATTCATACGCTTAAAATTCAATACTGCAAAATTCCACACAACAGGGAACAAAACGTATTTTCGTGTTTTAGGATTAGCGTTTCACGGGATGGAACGTATTTATTATGTTCAGATGAATAGTTTCAATTGCAAATGGCCTTAAAATGAAATGGGATGAACAAATAACTGCACTAGTCAAACAAACTTCCCGTTATTTGAGTTAAAACTTTGCATTATTTAAGCCTTTAATGTTCATTTCGTGATATGAAAATAGTGCAGCGTAAAATTTTATATTCAGAAATATTTATTCGAATTTCGGTTTATAATTGTTAGTGTATTTCCTTGAGTTCCAGTTCAATAATTTGGATATTTCATCCAAAAATCAACTATCGGGATAGTGTAGGATATTTGGATGTATCGAGCAATACTAAATAACCAATACAAATGCTTCATGAACACCGTGACTACTAAACCTATTTAGTAATTATTGACCTCATGGACCTGATTATTATAACAGCTCCCCCCTGGACCTGAAAAGCCTGCAATGAGCCATTTAAGCTTCCAATAAAATTGCTCATTTGCCTCCCTCCCCCCTGGACTAAAAATTGTCGGATACGTCCGTCTATCTAGGATAATTTTCTTACGATTTGCCCTCCTCTAGGACAAATTTGTTACTCATTTTGTGCCTCCCTAAACCAAGAGCAGGGTACGCCCTTGATTGACCTGATTGACCTTAAGAAATACTACAATGTTCAAGCTTTTTGTTTAACTAGTTGTTGGTATGAAGACATTCCTGTATGAATTTAGTTCTAGCAGCAGGGTTTTACCTCTAAGGTGTTAGTTCTCTTTCAATCTCACCTTTTCATTCCTACAGCCACATCATCTCATAGGCCTTGGAATATATTTTCTCCATAGATGAATGCGCACTGTAAACATTAAATAGTCAATCGAACTTAATATGACCTTCAAATTACTTCAGGACACCAATTTTCGACAATAATTCCTGAGAGGGAATCGAATAGGCAAGTAGGAGAGTCGGCTGAAAAGTTATGCACACTTGTTCATAACTCGAGAATAACATAAAAAATGCACAATATTAAAAAAGAATAATAAAAGAATTCTTAAGCTTTAAAATCACACATATATTTCTCTACATGATCACCATCTCGCTCGACACAGCGCTCCCAACGCTGACCCATTTTTCAAATCCGTTCCTAAAGAATTCTTCCGGTCGTTTTCATATCCAACTGCTTACAGTGGGCTTCATTTCTTCACTATTGGCGTATATTTTTCCCTTAGGGTCCCCTTTTAAAAGAAATTTTTCTACTGTGCGTTTATAACATTCCAAAAGTTGTTAACATGTTTCTTTTCGTTGACGTTTATTTTCTTCCGTTAGTGTTCTTGGTACCCAGCGTGAACAAAGTTTTCGATAGCTCATTTTTTGGATATGAAGCCTACACTCTTTGCGATCACTTTGAATGAGATTGTTGACGTGAGAGTGATCATCATCGCTGGCAGAAATATTTAACGTACCCGGCTCGGAATTCCTGCTTATTATGGCCCACCTATTCACAGTACTTCTGTTAACCGTCTCAGCTCCATAAAGAGCCTGTAATCTCCAATAAATTTCTGTTGATGTAATCTTTTCCGCGGTCAAAAAATCAATCACTGCACGTTGTTTCAAGCGCATGCAAATAGGCTGTCCATTGTAACACCAATGAACGCGCAACCATTCAACTGGCAGTTGACAGCTGCGAAACTTGGAACGTATAGAGGGAAAGGGTATGGCTAACGAATGAGCATGAGTGCACATCCATCTGATGATTTATTCGCCCGTTATGAGCAAATGTGCATTATAAGTCGATCCTCGTATATTGAAATATACCTTCACGCATATTACACAGGAACACTAGTTGCCAATTTCATAGACCTACATTCTCTCAGTTAATGCTGCGAGATCTATAATGTTATGAAGAATAATTATTAAAGTAGATAATTCGCTTATAGTTTTAAAGACTGTTTGCTATTGCGACAAGGAAAATGAAACTGACAATGGATTTTAAATAATTTTTTATAACAGATGTTCGATATGGTCTCCATTGTATAGCCTGCTTGACGAAGAGTACTGTTTCGTCGTCTATTTTTTGAGGTGCACCACTGTGTTTCAATTTTCATATAACAAAAGATTTAATGATTTCTTTAGTTAATTTTTTTTGTCAGTAAATATCTAAGTTTCTTTCCTTGGTCTCTTCTGTGTAGTTAAGTCTTCGTTATTTTTCTTACCCAGCAAAATGGTTTACACATTAGCGGAATAAATTGAAATTTGTGTTCTTTATCTTTAGAATAATAATTATGCTACATAAACTGTCTGACACGGCGGCATCCAGAAAGACTCGTGAGGCACAAGTACATTACTGAACGGTCAATCAAATACAACGAATCGGGATACACGGTTAACACGAAAGGAAAGCCAAGAAGAAGCGATGACGTTGACCAAGCAGTATTAGGATATCTTCTAATGGAACAGAAAAAAAACTATAAAACGTATTGCGTTAATATCAGCTGTTCCACGAAGTAGTACAAAATTAGGCCGGTAAAGAATTAAATGAAGACGACTTTGACAAAAGAATATAATTCAGGGAAACATTGTCCGATAACATAAACAACAATCTCAATTTTTATACAATACGTGCTTCTTTGACGAAGCTTCTTTTTATCGTCACAACTGCCGATAATGAATCCACAGTAATTTAGAGAGACTCATACTCAGTGACCTCTAAAGCTAAACGTGTGGGCACAAATTCTAGGTGATCACGTCGTTGGACCCCTTTTCATAGATGGCACTTTAAATTGAGATAAGTATTTGAACTTACTAGGAAATGCCGTAGATCCAACTGAAATTTTGGAGGCAGGTGATCGTCTAGTAGATGATAAACTTGTTTTTCAGCACGAAGTTGCCCCACCACATTATGTTCTGCGAGTTAGAGATTTTCCGGATAATCGAATTCTTTGTTAGATGGATTGGAAGACGAGGTGCCTTCGAGTGACCAGCAAGGCTGCCAGATGTGACCCTCTGTATTTTTTCTTTCGGTGCATTTAAAGATCCGCGTATATGCTATTCCTTCAGGGTCAATGGATGATCTGAGACAGAGTATCGAAGATGAATGTGACTGACCTACTCCAGATGTTTTTTCCAATGTGCGCATTGTGTTTGGGGCGGGATTATATCACTGCCTTGCAGTCGAAAAAGACCGTTTCGAACATGTATTATAATAAAATCCATTGTCAGTTTCATTTTCCTTGACGAAATAGCAAAAACTCTTTAAAATTACAAGCGAATTATCTATTTTAATTAATATTCGTCACGTGAGAGATCAAAAAATATCCAGGAAACACAATTCACAAATTTCTTGAATGTTGATGTAATATCAAAAACGACAACATGTTAATTTTTTTAACAGGCTTTAAAACGAGGTGTCATTTATAGTAGTGTTACGAGAATTCATCCGATAGCTGGTGCAATCGGCCATCATCTGATTCATGGAAGCGACATTCTTCCGATACTTCTGGGTATCCGAAATGTTTGGTCTCTCAACAGGCGGACCGCTGCCATTACTGGGAATTCCAGAACACACGAAAGAAGTTTCCCGATGGTTCGTTGACTTGCCAGAATAATTCCGAGGGACATATATAAATACGGACAGCTGTCGATGGATTCATTCAGTTTTAGACGGTCGTATGGTATAGTTAAGATAAATTGTAAATAGTTCTGTGAATATTAATGGTGTTAAAGTAGTGGAAATAAATTAGAGTGAGTTGTACTGTGTTTTTAAATAAATCCAAAAACAGAACTGAACTCGAGGGTGAAAATAAAAATATTAATGTAGGGATAACGGAGAAAATGGAGTAGCTAGGGCTAGGGTGATGACGGTGTAATTTAATTAACGGTTAGTATCGCCAAATATGCCCTATTGCGTAAATCTTTTAGGAAATATTCCAGGACGTTCGTTGTTGTTGGGACACCCTGTATAAATAGTAGATATAAAAGATCTTTGATCAAAATGTATGCAATAACTGATAATATATAATATTCTTATAAAATTTTAATTAACAAGGGTGATATATACAAGTTACAGATCAACAACAAAAAGCTTATAAATGCTGGGTATTGGTTTTAAAATAAAACGCAGACTATGGTGTACTTGAAATAACGATTATCATTAATCAAGTCCATAATGCATCCTCAACAGAATAAATTTGAATAATCTATTCAGTAATCTACGAATGGAATTTTCCTTTCACACCGATTCCTGACTTAAGTGCATATTTGTCGGTTATTGCAAACTCAAGTCATAAAAAGTAAGCAATAAAAACCTTTTGTGATACTGCAGCCTTATTCAAGACGATGTTTACCGAAGACATAAAATTTAAAAAGACGTGTTTTATTTCCCACTAATAAACCTACATTTTCCGACATGTTCTTGACCCATTTAGGATTATTATTAATTGATGTCACTGTAGGACGAAGTAAACGCACTGTTGTAATGTCAGTAAACAGAGGCTTAAAAATTGGATTATTTACGTAAATGTTTGCGTGCGTGCTTTATTGAGTTTATATGGTTCATCTGAATTTATGATACATGGTGCACTGGAAACATGATACCTGGAAATAATGAATCACATGAAATATTTCTTAGTTGTATACTATTACAGAAGCTGCGGTATTAAGGTATTTAAATTCCTTTAAACGTTTGTTGACATTACCACATATGTGAAAATTTAGTTTTTAGGCATAAATTCGTAACAAACAAGATACAAAAGGCAATTCCAAAAAATATAGTTATTAAGTAAATAAATATATAGGGTGAGTTTATTTTGATGATCAATGTGGAGATCTCGAATATTTTGAAAAAACGAAAAAAAATTTAGTCAAATTCCTTTAGCTCCTTTGTTTTTGATTTTATAGAAAAAGTGTAAATATCAAAATTGAAGGGAATTATATCCTAAATATGAATGTCATGTCCCCGTTTGCGTGACAGCTCTCGTTTTCGAGATATGACACAAACTTATCTTTTTTGAATGGAAAGCATAGTTGGCTATGACCTTAAAAAGTCGGACATTTTTAGAGCTTTTCAACAATATAATACTCGATATAGTTATTCATACAAATAACGGAGTTATGGATGCTTTTCTCTCTTATTTTCACTTTTAACGTAGTTAGCCATGAAATAGATTGCTTTATTAATAACTATTCCAAAAAACATTGAACGATTTTTTTATTAGGTATATCAGATATAACGAAAAAACTAAATAAGTAGGTACTTTCTAAAAACTTAAGAACTTAAAGTACATAATAATGATTAAAATTTATGTTCGAAAAGTCCACCAATGTTATTTAGACAAAAATTGCATCTTTTTAAGATTGACATTACCGCTTTCCTCACATACCGCCTATCAATTTCTTCAATTGCTTGTAATACAGCCTCCCTTAGGCCACCAACTGTCTCATACTTCCTTTTGCCCAATCGGGAGACTGGGTGGCCATTCGCGTGGGCCATTTCTTCCTATCCAAGAGTTTGGAAAGAAGTGTTGCCTTACTAATAACGACTTATGAGCAGGTGCTCCATCATGTTGGAACCACTCAATTTCTAAACAAGTTCTCAAATTCAAATTATGCAACATGTCTTGAAACGAGTATTGCAAGAAATGCAAGTAGCGCTCCCCAGTAAGTGATTCGTTATAGATAAAAGGCCCCAGAATAGTAGACCCTATGATACCACACCAAACATTAAAACAAATCTGGGGTCGCCTTTGTTATAAATGGAAAGGGTTTTTTAGCCCAGATATGTTCATTGTGTCTATTGAACATACCGCAGTTAGTAAATCTAGTTTGTACGGGTGAAACTTGTACGCTTTCAGTACCTTAACTACAGTTCGCTGAGATGTGTCAGCTTCTGCCGCAATCTCACGAGTTGAGTTAGATGGATTTTGATTTACCATTGCCAAAACATTTATTTGTGCTGCTTCGTTAATTTGATTACGTTCCATTTGTGGTTTAGTAAAAAATCTATATCTGCGTAAACTATCGTAAAGCCCCTTAAATGTACAGAGAGCAGATTGACGACGATTAAACTATCTATGAAAGTATTCTTCAGCTGCACGAATTGAATTTTTATGGCATATGATATAACATTCCACCATATTCAGTTTTTCTTCGTTAGAATATTCCATTTTATCACGATAACTTGTCAATATCGTCTGTCACTTCAGCAGTACTAATGGAATTACTCTCAAGTGAGGAAACGTCAAGTGAAAACAATCTTTTTCATGGCTACCTAAGTTAAAAGTGAAAATAAGAGAGAAAAGCATCCATAACTCCGTTATTTTTATGAATAACTATAACGAGTATTATATCGTTGAAAAGCTTTAAAAATGTCCGATTTTATGAGGTCATAGCCAACTATGGTTTCTATTCAAAAAAAGATAAGTTTGTGTCATATCTCGAAAACGAGAGCTGTCACGCAAACGATGACAATCATATTCGGGATACAAATCCCTTCAATTTACATGTTTACACTTGTTTATATAAAATCAAAAACAAAGGAGCTAGAGGGATTTGACTAAATCGACAGAATTTCGTTTTTTCAAAATATCTAGTAAGTCATGAGTTTTTACAAAAATCCGAAAGTGTCATTAAATTGGGCCAGTAAAACTGCAAATCTTTCCCAATTTAACCACTGCTCTATCTCCGCTAGTTTCCGAGATCCCCATACTGATCATCAAAAAAAAACTCAGCCTGTATTATTATTACTATCACTCACAATATATTTTATTTAATCATATATCAATTGAAAACTGATTAGTTTTCCTTATATGGTGAAAACAAATTGTCTATTTAAACGTAACTACAACGAAAATTGCCGACGGAAGAATTACGTATAGTCTAAGATCCGAACCTAGGCCGACCTTCACCGAGCTGATAATAGAACCTAACATATTTTATAATAAATTTAGTATATTAGAAAATACTTTAAAAATTGGTTGACTAAAGAACGCCTGGACAGACTGTTTTAATTATTTTTTAAAAAAATGATTTTTATGATCTCAGTTTTAACGCGAGTGGAAATGTATGACAGAAACATCAAAGGTAAGTATACCGTGTAATAATGAACGACCCAGCATCGAGATCCTATTTATACGACAGGGAATGACAGTGATAAACAAGTATTTTTTGTGTGACTCGGACGAATCTTTAATTGATTTTACTGATGAAACTTTTAATAATTGTTCGTTAAAGTTAGCTTCTCGTAAAAAAAAATTTAGATATGAAGTTGAAGTTACTAGGGTATCGCTGTTATTCTTTGTCGTATAAATACCGAGCATGCGCACTTTCTTATGATCCCCATCAGTTACGATTGCGAAGTTGGGTCCTTTATTATTACAAGGTATACTTACCTCGGATCTTTCTGTTACTCATTTCGACTCGCCTTAAAACAGAAATATTTAAAATTCGCAAACCCTAGGACCGAACTTTTTTACAGACAACCCTATATCAACGTGTTCCCAAGAAAGCAGGGCTTTTGTTCATATAACATTTTTTCTATTATCAAGTCGTTCGTCCAGCTAAATAGTGGGCAACCCAACGGCCGCACATTTTATACTTTTACTTGGGATAAGATTTTCTTGTTATCTTGATGATGCAACGTTTAATTAATAATCGTATTTAAGACGCAATTAAAAATAGTGTGTCCAGGATTTTCTTAGGCAAACCATTTTTAATATATTTTCTAATATACTAAATTTATTATAAAATATGTCTCATTCTATTGTCAGCTCGGTGAAGGTCGACTTAGGTTCGGATCTTCTACTAGTAGGAGCATTAGGACGATCTTTACCTAGCTGTATAACAACTGTATGTCACTGCAAATTTGACAAGCAAGAACTTTTCTAACGAGAATAAATTTGTATGAAAATTTGTCATTCAGCTTATATTACTTTCTAAATCAAGAGTTATAATTATGCTCCTTATGAGAACCCTTGGTATATAATGGGTGTTAAGTATCCCTTTTAAAAACAAATTTAAAAACTCTGATTAGGTGTTTCAAAGATTAAAATCAAATTTAAATGTGTAACATAAAACTTGTTTCATATTCTGGAATATAATTTATTATCTGGTGCATCATTTCAACCACTAGAAATCACCCCTTCTGGCAAAACTAAAACACCAATCATCACTTTTTTATCTTGTACTTCCATCGTCTTGAAATAGTCGATCTCAAACGTTTCAATAGCTTTGTATCTGCTATCGCTATCAGGTGAAGGATGGGAAATTCAGATTATATGTGACAAATGAGACACTTTTCAAAAGCTGTAAATATGAGGACCTAAAACAGATACCTTTAAAAATTCAATTGCTGATTTCTTACAGAATGAATAGCAGTGAGGAGGACAAACCCAACCGATAGACAGAATTAATTATTATCTTAAATTTATAAGTAGTGGGATTACACTTCACAGCAAAGACCTTCAATGGAACATTTATAATATTTTTGCAAGCCAGGTAATCAATTTAAATCCCCAGTAAGGTTTCTTTAATTTGATGTTTCTTAAAAAGTGACCTCCACTGTTAATCTTACAGTTTTAAAGTTATTTGCTAATAGTTAGAGAAATTTTCCGAATTTTTGAGGAAGAATAATCGCACATGTAATATTAAGGGAAGCTAGAATCGTAAAAAAACACAAAGCTAGGAAATTTGGTAGAATTGAGCTCATGAGGATAGATGACGTGTTCAAATTTTGGGTTCTTTGACAACAAAATTATCAGTTGTAACTCAAAATCTACAAAAAATCAAAATGGGCAAGCACTCAAACAACAGATTGATAGGACCTTACTTATTTGGTGACAATTTAATAGATGAACGACATTTATATCTTCTACGGACATCCGTTGATTTAATGCAACTGTTACCAAATCCCAACAATGCTCAACCTTTAAACCTTGTACGATTTGGCACAGACCTTAAATCAGTTACAAAAGAACTGGCGCCAAGGCCTTCAACTTTATAATTATTACAACCGAATTGCTTAAATACTTTAGCGTCACAAGCTTAACACAAAATACAATGTATTATTAGTCTACGAAGTATGCTTTTCTATTTTCCTTGAAATATAGTCATATATACTCTTGTATAAATGGGCGATTTCGGGAACATTTTGTTCTGTAATAGTTGCTTCTTATCTGTTCTTAGTAATTTCGAAAAAATTGTTGAGGAGCTTTTGAATTATTTTGCCTTTGAGTACAACAACAAACTATTGACAACCACTCCAGAGTCGGAGTTGAAACATCTCCAAACAGATAAGAAAAAAAATTGAGGAGAGAAAACTCCAATGAACAGGCAAAATAATCTTATCTGTTTTCTTGTTCTTATAATGTAATAATGTTGATCTTTATTTAACTGCAATTTCTCTTTAACCTTGATTAAATTGTTCTGTATCTTTAGTTTTACCAGCCCTAACTTTTGTAATTGTTTTACTTTTAAGAAAGGATAGTCTCTACATAATATTTCACTAGCAATATTGTAATGAATTGAAAATATTGTTTTCATACTTTTATTCAGGAGTCTTTGTAACTTATTTAACAAGTCTTGATTTGTGTTGCCATAGCACGGTAACAAATATCTCTAGATGAGTTTCTACAAAACTATTATATGATAAGTATTTAGGGGCATATGCTTACATCTTCTTGCCTTGAGCGTTGGAGCTACTGTATCCACACTATTATCTATTCCAATTTAGTTTATCTGAGTTTTTTAAGCCTAAGTAGTTATATTGTTGTACCTTTTTGAGAATTTTTTCACTTAGTTTAATCACTGTACTAATACAGTTTTCCCAACCTGACTAATATCTATATATAAAGTATTTTCTCCCTTAGTGACCAGTTTGTTGTAACATAGCCAATAAAAAATATTTCGAAGATCATTATTTACTGTGATTTCTAGGTTTTCCACATTTGTTCCAGCACATACTAGAACAGTATCAAAATTTGTAATTAGTTGCATTTATTTTAGGAAATTTAAGACTATGTATATAAAGCAGGTATTTTAGTGCTCTAATAATGATCCCTGTGCTACTTCAACATAGGGATCAGTATTAGAAATTATTCTATTTTCTCCACTTGCTTATGTGCACTATTTTCTTCCCACTTTTGATGGAAGATAGATTGGTAGAGGAGGACAAACTGAGGGGCCACCAACATCTCCAGATTTGAACCCAATGGATTTTTCTTGTGGGCCATTTGAAGAACCGTGACAAATATTGTTATTTTCCTTTTTGACATACGTCATTTGAAGCGGAAAACAATTAATCTCCTGATATTTTTTGGAGTTGCCGAACAAAAAGAAAAAAATGGCGGTTTATCAATTTTGTTAGTTACTATTCGAATTAAACATTCCTTTCACGCTAAAAGGTTAGAAAAGAGTGTCGTGGAGTAACGAGTTAAAATATTTTATAATGTTTTGAAAATGCCGGACTTCAAATATTTGCGAATTGCATCGACAATTTGAAATTTTAATTTTACTGTTTCCTATAAAGCGTTGTAAACAACTAAATTATCAAGTGTAAGTTAAACGTGATATGAAATTTTGATGGTGCTTTACAATCATTTCTCGAATAAGTTACTCGGCCCTTCAGAATTTATATGGAAGCTCTAATGGCTTTACGACTTGAAAAGGCGACGATTGTGAAGAAATTGCAAACGTTTGTAGGTTTCCAAAAACGATTTGCAATGAAAATAGAGAGTATGGCTTGTTAAATTGCAGTAGCTTTCGCTGAAAATTTTTCTTGAATACCGACTTCAAACGAAAATGGACATTATCCAAAGTTTTCCGAATAAAGCTCTTTCGCTTTTAACATAAAATATACTATGCTCACTGAACTGCTTTATTATTTACTGATTCCAAACTTATTCTTTATAACCCAAATATTATATTATTATATTTATATTATCAAAAAATAATTTGGTCAAGTGCGAGTTGGACTCGCATACTTAGGGTTCCGTACCACCTTCAAGATTCGAATATTCCAGTTTCAGACAAGCAGGGAATGAGTGCATTTTCTTATACTTACCCTTATATCTTTTAAAGGAAGCGTTTTAAATGTATAAAAAATATACACTTTGATTTTCCAGACATACACTTTTTATTTTATCTGTTTCATGATTCGCTTAATTTTTATAAGAATAAATATGTATTTGATGTTCTAATTTGGCCCCCAAAAAATAACATTAGAGTTTTATTTTACTTATGAACTTTCAGAAATGCCTTTTATAATCTACTGTCTGAGTTTTGAGGCTCTGTAGATTCGAAACACCAAACCTTTATTTTAAACACTTAAAGCCGTTTCAACAACTCTAAGTAGTAAACCCAACATTGGTTGGGTTTACTCCTTGAAGATGACAACTTAGAGTTGTTGAAACGGCGATAAGTGTTCAAAATAAAGGTTTGGTGTTAGGGTGCAAAACTGTGTTTGTAAATATCTTTTAATTAATTTATTTTAAAAATATGAAAAAAATATATTTGTTTTGTTCATACTGAGCCCTTTCATATGATATATAACATGATGGGTTAGAAACAATTTTAATTTTATATTTTCCATTTAATTCTGTAATTGGCTCCCCAAAATTAAAAGTAGAGGTTTCTTCTTATTTTTCCAGTAAACTTCAGGTCAGAACCTATAAATCCATTTTTTTTCAAAACTTTACGTTTCATAGCTTCGGAGATAAGGGGGGGGGGGTGGAATGGATAATTTTGGTATATTTTCGTTAATATCTTTTTAAATAATTTTTTTAAATATGAAAAAAATATATTTGTGTTCCTCAGAATGAAACCTTTCATTTGATATATTAGATGATGCGTTAGAAAATTTTTTTATTTTTAAATTTTTATTTAATTTTATAATTTGCCCTCCAAAATTAACATTAATGATTTCTCCTTAATTTTCCTGTAAAGTTCGGGTAACGCTCTATATTTCCTATTTTTTTCAAAATTTTAGGCTCAGTAAATTCGGAGATCAGGGGGGGCAACGGTCGATTTTTTTAAATTTTTTCCCCCAGAAGTACCCCTAAAATCAAATTTTTTTCTTTTACGGTGTGTACTCCTGATCGGGTCACCAGACTATACATTGATACCAAATTTCAACCTCTTCCGGCCAGTAGTTTAGGAGAAAATGGCTGTGATGTGAGAGAGGCAGAAATCCTGAGTGATATTATAAGGGTATCCGTATATTGTATATACGGAACCCTAACTAGAGGGCAACTTTTTTGATTAACAATATCACAGTGCTAAACGCGTAGATGAAATAAGTTGTATGAAGTTTTAAGATCTAATAGTCCAGATATCAGCTATAGAAGAACTAAAAAAATCATAGGAAAAATATTTTGTACTCCTATATATTTTGTACTTTCGATTCATGGTCGATGTAAAATAAATGTTAGTGTTTGAAACAATTTTTTAGGAGTTCAGCGTCACTCTACAATGCATTAGCTGGTAAGTCCCGGGTACTCTCAGTCCTATTACACAGGTTAACATTTGATCTACGCAAATGCACTGAACGCCGTTTGGTCCTAGCAGGTTTTTTGGCCGCTGACTACGGTGAGTGGTTCGGTTAAGCTCCATCAGATCAGGTTCAAGGTCATTTGAAGGTCAAGTCGAGAAATAACCGTAGAAATAATCTGAAAAAAATCATGGGTACGTTTTTGAGATACTCGAACCCGAATCCGTAGTTTGTTTGAACCTACCACCTCTTCTACCCCTAGAGGTCGGTCAAGGTTATTTCGGGGTCTTTCGAAGGCCAAGTTGCGAAATAACCGTGGAAAAATTCTGAAAAAAACGTATGTGTACGTTTTTCAGATCCCGAGCCCGAATCCCTAGTTTGTTTGAACTTACGACCTCATCTATAAGTCATTCAAGGTAATTTTCAGGTCATTCGAAAGTTGAGTTGCTAAATAACTTTTGTAACAAACTGTTTAAGTATCTGAATTAAAATCCGTATTTTGCTGAAACTCGTTACCACTAAGCATCTTTTAAAAATATTTCAAGGCTATTTTTAGTCAAATCAAGAAGTTATCGTAGATAAAATATGAAAAAATTCCTTAGCGACTTGCTTGCGCCTCTATCATCTCTGTTTCATACAACACTTGTACCAGGATGTACACCCTGCATTGCAGCTTATGCAGCTTATTGTTCATTCTGTTATAATTTTCACGTTAGTTAGTTAGACAGAAATAACAGTCACTAGTATGATATTCTCTCTTCGAGGGGTCATTCTTTTGTATGCAAGACAATATATATATATATATATATATATATATATATATATATATATATAATATATATATTGTTTCTGGTTAGGGACCCTTCATCAGTTGCGCTTTCCACAATTGAATGCTTTTTCGAACACTTCTTTATATATTTGACACATATCGTTAAATTTGAAGCCGCGAGATGTAATGACCGACATCTAGGATTTTCGGAGAAACTAGAGGCTCTAGATTCGGAACCTCTATGTGCTAGTTTCCCTGAAAATCCTAGATGTGGGTCTTTACATCTCGCAACTTTAAACTAAGTACGATGTTGGTTTATTAAGGACACTGCGGCATCCCGTATATATACTTTTGGGAGTGTATGAGTTACCCAATGAGCTTGTATCAATATTATACAGTTGGTTATATTATATTTTCTGATTTTGAAAATAAAAACCTTTGCTTTTGTGGAAGAAACTCTCCACACACACACACAACACAATAATTGTTCACGTCAACATGAAATGACGAATTTCTTCTAGCATTTTACTATAGAAGCCAAGTTTCCCACCTCTGTAGAGCTACGGTTGCTTGAAGACGACGTCTGCGGGCTCGGTTTTCACCCTGTCCAGCCGGCGATTCTGGGTTTCTGCAACGCAATTTTTTTGGTTTATACTTTTTTGAGAAGTGTTTTCAAATGACTTTCGCTATTTGACCTTCAAATGACCTCGAACAACCTTATGTAGTGGAGCTTAGTCGACCCCCTCACCGTTACTAGCGACGCACAGAGCCTAAAGAACCACTTGACGTTCAGTGCATTCGAGTAAATCAAATGTTGACCTGTGCTATTAAGGAATTTTTTAACAATTACCTGAAAATAAAAATTTAATAAAATTTAAGATATTAACAGAAAAATTCGATTCAGAATAAAAAGCGTGGAGTGCATTATTCTCCTTTTATAGAATAATTGTAAAATTTAATATTTCAAGCATCCCACGCTTTTTACTCTGAATCGAATTATTCTGTTAATAACTTAAATTTTATTATATTTTTATTTTGAGGTAATTAATAATGATTCATTTTTCGACTTTATACTACTGTAATATAAACTATACATAATTAAAAAATATTATCTGTTTTTAGTTCGTTTTGCTATTAAAGCGTATTTTTTTAGTAGTAGTTTTTACTCTCATGATGTCCATAGTTTTGTAATTAAAAAGTTTACTTCATGTTTGCGTAACCTTTTAATTTTATTACCCCAAATTCTACTATTGCCAACTAGATGGCAAACGCAGCGTTAATAGAGGAATTTGATATTTAAGCAAGAACAGTAACAAAAAGGAAACAAAGGAGAAAATTGAACTTAAAGAATTGTATTGTCCTCTATCTTTGAAACGTGTTCCAATTTTCAAGTTAATCAGACTTCTTCAATGACCATTACGTTGAAAGTTTCCTTTACATACATACATACAAGTCAACCTAATAAAAGTGTATTAAAAAATCAATATCTTAAGGTACTGAATTTTAATGTTGGTAGATGTATATGCAGATTTCTGTAATATGCATCAAAGTGTCCTACCCACCAATTAGAGGGTCGGAAATATCATACATGTAGAACAATAATTTCTTATGTAGTACGAATGTAGGAGGTACTTTTGTTTCATAGACTTAATGCGTTATGGCTAAAAAAATGATAAGGCGAAGGAACCAAACAACAAAATAACACTGATAGACCTGAAGAGAACAAAATTGTCAATATGTTAATGAACAGTAAGACAATGGCAGAGGTTGAGGCAAAAACTATTACAACACACAACTCGAGGAATACTGGCCACTCTATATTGTCAGTATGGTGTGTGTTAAAGAAAATTGTACAGAATTCTTCAATATGTGTTCATACTGCAGCAATACTAATAAATCACTCAACAGCTACAAAGACAATGAAAGAGGTAGAAGCAGGTAATCTGTCAGTTTTTCGACAATATATCTCCAAAAATTGTAGGGTCATTTCTCCCGGACGTACCTTAAGCAAAAATTATATATTTTATTCCTATACCAAAGATTACGGGTTAAGTGATGTGAAGATAAATGCCATTTCTAAAGTTACGTTGACCTAATTAATGTAAATGACCCGTTATTCAAATTTGCAATATTTCCTCAACATGACTACGTATACTCAAAACTCAATAAACGTTAATATCTCAAATTCTATGACAATTTAATTGATTATCTGAAATTGTACTAAATAATACAGACTTGCCTCACTTCCATCACTTTACACATCTATCACAAGGGAACACATATTCGATTATAATGTCTCTATAGAGCGTTAATGTTTAATTTCCAATTTGAGGTACGGGGTAATTGAATAACGAAGTCTAGTGAATTCCACAATTTGAAATGTTAACTCGGGGAATAATTATTTAAGGAAATTCATTAAATAATTTCATACAAAATTAGGTTCACTTCATTATATCATATGGGACACATATATTACCAGAATTGTTTTAATTAGGTCATATATGCATGTCAATTTCGGAGCTGACCGTGTTTTAGGATAATAACAGTAAAATGTTTAGGGTTTGGACTGGCTTGAGAGTAATAACAATTTTGTAATAATTTTGTAGGATACAAATGAAGACTGACATCCTTGATTGGGTTTTTTGTAAGTGATAGTTGACACATCTTAAATTATAGTTGTTTTCTGAAGCATATTTGTGGCATATCTTTTCAATGTTTAAGCACTTTCTGGGAAATAACGTCAGAAGTCACGAAATTTCTGTATATTTTCAAAACTTTCGCAGCCAAACTCCGTTGTCAATAGCAAAAAAAATCTATGGAAAAAGATAGAGTTCTAAAATGTAAAATTGAAATGTTTGACATATCTATTATTTGATTTATGACGTAACTAAGAAAATTTAATTTGATAATTTACAAGGTAGCACAGAAACTTCTAAAGATAATATAATAATAAAGTTCCTTTCAAACTAACGACTATGCGGTATCCGCGGTTTCACCCGCTTATGAAATGTACAATTCTGTGCACAAACAAATAGCTTATGAAACATGGAGTATCCTATATAACAACTTTTTTTAATTTGTGAACCACCCTACGTAACAATAAATTTACTAATCTCGAATATATTTCACCCAAACTGCATGTGCTTACGGGCCACCCTATAAAACAGTTTTATTCGACATTTTGTTTAACCTTCTTGTATAAGTGTAACTCTACTTTACGCTTTAGTGCAACCATCCTGTATATGCTAGTGTTTATTTGTGACCACAAATAACATTTTTTAAACACTCAACTATACTTTTAGTCCACCCTATATATCAGTTATGCAACTGCTTATGGTCTACGCTATAAAACAATTGTTTCTGAAAATTTTTGAGCCACCTTGAAGCCCCCCCCCCTGAAGCTTTGTATAAATGGAAAAAATATTAATAGTACTACACACTAGACTGCAGTTTAGTAGATTAATAAACTGAAGATGTTAAGTTACATGATGGTAAACAGTAAACAGGAAAGCAATAACTTGTTACACTAAAGGAGTATAGGTCCAAGTAATAACCCTTGGTAACGTGTCTTATTATTATCACCATTTTTATTTTGCGCTTCTCCCTCAGGACAATTCTAGATCCGCCCCTGCCCTATATTTCAACTATCTGGTAAATGGAACAGCTTGTAGATCATTACATTACTTATTTTTAAACCCGCCTGTATAGCCTTAATTATACTCCACGACATATTTCACCCATCCTATATATGCAGCTGCTTGTGGTTATAAAACAAATTTTTAACCACAACATAAACTATAATTCCACTCCATCTTATATTTCAAACACTCTGTATAAACAGCTGCTTCTAACATTCATTATGAACATAATTCAAAGATCCTTAATGCTTATATAACACATTTTTTTCTAATATTTTTTATCCAAACTGTATAAATAGTCTACCCTTTTTCAACCACGTGGTATATGGAACTGTTTATGGCCCACTCAATATAACTGTTTTAGATCACCCCGTATAACTAATTCTACTCTCCATTATTTCAACAACATTGTATATATGCAGCTACTTATAGGACACCAAATATAACTTTTTTTAGATTTTTTAAATCCATTTAATTCTACTCCGCTCTAAGTTTCCTATATACAGAACACCCTGTAAAATTACGCTCGTTATATCAGTTGATTTTTGTTAAATCGAAAATTTTTAATAAAAGCTAAGCTGATGCCAGTATGTAATATTTTGTAGTAGTTCTTACGTGATGCCCGAAAAAACAAACAAACAAACAAACATACAAACAGACAAACTCTTTTAGTTTTCGTTTCGTGTTGTTTTGTATTTTTTTGTCGTTTTTATAAGTAATTTTTGTGTTCGTTTCTTTGAAAATTTTGAGGTCTAGAGGTTTATTTTGTCTGTTCATTGGGGTTTTCTCTCCTCAAAATTTTTCCCTGCAACAGAGGAAAATTTGTTGAAAAAAACCTCGAAATACTCAACAAAACGATTGACGACTCCAGAGTCGGAGCTGAAACGTCTCCAAACAGATAAGTATAACACAATATACAATACACTATTTATATACAGGAATACTGGTTGATCATTTTATAGACATCTCTTTCTCACAGAATAACTGTGAGGAAGAATTTCTGTATGGACAGCCAGTAATCCGGTCCATTTTACGAAATTGGCTTACTACACTTTGTTCTCCAAATACGATTTTAATGAACAGACAAAATAAAACAGGACCTCCTCAATAATCTTTTCGAAAGTCTAAAAGGTTTCTCCAGTATAGAATGTATTACATTCACAAGGAATTTTATAAATGATTTTTTTTTGATAAAAAAACAGAACACATTTCTTAGAAAAATTATCAAATATACAATACAAAAATAATTGCACATTGTTTTGACATTGTAAATCTATACAATAATGATCCTGTCACCAAAACACTTCCCATAGCGAAAGAACGATTAGAACATGATTCTCTACGAAATCAACGTACACAATTTTCTGTTGATACATTAATGGAACTACTAGAATTTTGTACAAAGACAACATATTTTCAACTTACAACAATATTGTGGCATGTCAATGGGTTCTTGTCTGTTTCCGGTTTTAAGCAACATTTTTATGGAAAAATTTAAAGAGCAAACAATTTTCTCAAATCAGATTAAACCTTTGGTCATAAATTACAATTTCAGAATTCAACTAAAAGAGTCTGCTTTAGTTTTGTTAGATGAAATCGATTGTATTCGTGGTTGCCGATGATTAAGGAAGAAATTGCTAATGGTCATGTCCTGATGAACAACCCAATATCGGTATAGTTCATAAGGTTTTTCCTAGGTTTTCCCTTACGATTTTAATGGGGTCAGTGAATCAACAATATTATTTGATCACATTTTTGGCGAAGGCACTATCTTATAACAAAGTCGCATCTAGCAGCTCCACATAAAATTCTGAAGATCACCCCTGTCAAATTTCGTGTCTTGTACTTAAACATCTTAAATTAAACTTGAGAATGATCATGCCGCATTTAAATTAATGCAATGATTCCAAATGTGTTAGGCACCATTCTTAAGTGAATTTGCTGTTGATACAAACAATTTGGAAGAAATAAAAGAATTATTTTCAAAATTTTATATAGCACAACCAGGCGGGACTTTTTTATTCTATAGTGCTTTCACCAAAAATACGACTAAAGGGTTCTGATATTTCAGATCTGACTGAATTATAATAATAGAATTTAATTAATTAAATTAAAAAGAGAAACATTCGAAGGCACCGATTTTTATTTTTATTTTAGAATTTTATTACGAGCGACAGAAGTGTAAAGGGTTTGTCAAAAAGAGATATGATCAAATCTTTTTACAAGTTATAAACAAATCATTATTGCCTTGAATACCGTGGAAGACATCGTTTGGCGTATTTTTGATGCTAAATCTTCTAAATTTTCTTGTCGAGTATACTTATCCGTAACATAAATGGAACAGTCAGTATCTACTGATTGCCATTCAGCCAGATTATCACTGTCATTTTTTTTATAACAAAATTTATATAAAAGCAAAAATTACACAAAAAGTTCAATCAAAACACAAGGAGTGACTACGATTTCTAATTGTAGACATATCTTTCTCTCCTAATATCTGTAAAGATAACCAATAATCGGGAAATTTTTCGAAATTGCCTTGTTATTTTGTTATTTTAATAAAGTGAGGGGAGAGGTAGCATTATGTAGGCAAAATAATCGAGATTGTTCCTAAAGATGGCATAATTAAAGATCTCGGATATCGGTCGATGTATCAATCTAACACTTAGATCCTTAACCATCGTGATTCGCTCTAACATTTTACGGTTTCTATTCATTTCTCTTTGTTTCATCAACTTGTTAATGCCACATTTTAAGAATCTTTACTACTACTTGTGTTTTAGTTCCGCATTTAGCAATTCCCATTATAGGATAGATATAGTCCTT
Organism: Octodonta nipae; assembly: GCA_034190945.1. Taxonomy (NCBI): domain Eukaryota; kingdom Metazoa; phylum Arthropoda; class Insecta; order Coleoptera; family Chrysomelidae; genus Octodonta; species Octodonta nipae. Next base: position 15,716,329 of record CM067222.1, read on the forward strand.
CTATATAGTCCGTTCTTCATGTTGATAAAAGATTACTTGGATTTGGGCATATTAATCCATTTAAGGTATCTTTTCGGTTTTCTTTGGTAACAGGACAGCCTGAATGTTGGGTAAGACACCACCCTGTGCAATTGTTACGCCAGACAAAAATTTATTCAATTCTTCGTCGTTTCTGATGGTGAGTTGTAATAATATATAATAATACGGGTCTTCTTGTTATCACGTGCAATATTACCGGCGAACTCCAAAACTTCAGCAGCCAAATACTCCATACCACCTGCTAAATATACTGGTGCACCGGCGCCGACGCGTTCGGCATAATTTCCTTTACTTAATAAACGATGAATACGGCCAACCGGAAACTGTAAACCGGCAGAGCTGGATCGCGATTTTGCCTTTCCTTTAACTTTACCAACTTTTCCACGGCTAGACATATTGCTTAGTTAAAAATTAGACAAAAAAAAAACTAGAAAATGCGATAATGAAGACAACTCACGGCTTTGAGTGTGCGATTCGATATCATATATAGGGTAGACCATCAGCAGTTTGTACAGCCGTTTGTTTTATAGAGCAGCATTGAATCTCTGAAATTATGTTAGAATACCCATTATGTGATTAAAATTATCTAAATATATCCCTCATTACTTTTGATTTTTTCAATTATCGTAATGTTGAGATGATCTACCTTCAAATGTGTCAAAGTCCATCTTTATTAAATAGAAAAAGATTAAAAGTAGTGTAAAAATAGCTTCTTTTATCTTCAACATCTTTTAAAAGCAAATAAATCACTGAAAGTTTGTAGATAAGCTTTAATAAAACAATAAGATATGTATATTGTTTTCTAAATAAATATTACAGAGATTTTATTTAAACAGTTCAGATTGTTTGTAACATCAAACAGTAAATTAATTTCGGAAAATAATTTTGAGATATACCGTGAGCTATTTCTCGGGAGTCTGATTTCGCTATTTGATGTGAAAAATGAAAAAACCCAAATGAATAATTATAAAAGAAAAAGCAATAAAACTTCTGAAACAGGTAGCATCTCTGGTTTGCATTTTTTTTTTTCGATATTTTGGGAATATCACCACTATTGCATGAAAGTCTGTATATTTCAAATAGTCCAAACGTTTCGAGGTCTAAATCAGACCCCGATATCATTGGTTGTAATTTAACCAAATGAACAAGAAAATGAAAAAAATATTTTACCTAGGTTTTCCCTTATGATATTAATGAGATATCTGCAACAGAAAAATTTCATTGGTCTCATTTTTGACGAATGCACTATCGTATAACAAAGTCATACCTAGCAGCGCCACGTGAAAAACTGAACTATTTCTAATTCTTCCAATTTGAAAGAAGCTTTGTATTTCACATGATTTTTAGAATTTTCATTGTTACCCTGCATAGATTAAATTTGCAGTAAATTCTCTGAGTTACATCACTTTTATTGTCAAATTGCGGTTCACTAAATTTGTCATTACAAACGTTTTATTTTTTAATTTTCTTGTTCATTTGTGTTTAATTATTAGCACTGAAAATGGGGTCTGATTTAGAGTTTGAAACGTTTGCACTGTTTGAAATATACAGACGATCAAGCAAGTGTGATGTTATTCACAAAAAATCAGAAAAAAAAACAAGCTATATAGATGTTCCAATAAAATTAAAAATGGTTAAGGACGACTCTACTAGAAGGATAGAAAAAAAACAATGAAACTCTGGCTGGAACTATGGATATGGCAGGGTAAATACCCGAAGAAGTACAAACATTACATATTCTCATTCAAATATTTTGGCAGAAAACAACGGTTTAGGAGCAAAATTAATCTCATAAATCTCAAAGAAAATAATTTAATAATTTCAAGAAAAAATAAGTAATTAATACAAGGTATTTTAATTCAAATAACGGTCCAAATAATTGAAAATTGAATATTCGTTTAGAATCAAATAAACTCAAGCCTGCCTGGTAATTAAGATAAATTTAACTAGGTATGATGAATTTATGATTAAGTAACAAATAGGGGTTATATTCATTTTCCTAATCAATTCAAATTAATTAGCCATACTAATACTTGCAAAAATTGTAAACTTCTATATAGGTATTTATTTACTTTATATTTTGATAAGCAATCTCCTTGAAGGATATATCTACTCACAACATCTAATTTCTCAAGTCACTTTACAAATATTATAAAAAACTCGTTTTCTTCTGGATATATAGTATCCAAAGTACACTTCACAAAACTACACTGTTTTGTTAATAGTGTGGTTAATTAAAAACATATTTTTTCACTTGTTTAATAATTTTCAATAGTTCAGTAATATCACTTAAATAACATTTTATTAAATTGAGAAAGCATTTTGTTTATCTCTACCGCAAGTCCTGCCTCTGGTGAGAAATTTGCAACTCTATTCTCAGGAGCGCAATTTTCAAATTTTCATATTTGTAAACCAATTTCCGAAAGGTTTGATTTTGGTGTTTCCTATGAAAATATCAGACCATAGGTTTCCTAAACAAAATGAAGTTAGAAGAACAATATACACATTTCTGTTTGCAATTATAATCTCATATAATTATCTCGTAAATAATAATCAACTAAATCTATTCATAAATACATTTCATAATCTTTTAAATCTCTCTTATGTAGACATGTTGTTAAAGACAATGTTAGAGATGCTTCAAAATTTATTTATGCAATGATAACCCTTATCTGTAATGTTTACATAATTTATATGACCCAGTTGGTAGATACCATAATTTAAAATTTAGTTGCAGATAACGGCTTTACTTATGTGTTCACCGGCACGTCATAATTCAACATTTTTAAATCGAATGACAGAATTGCTAACTTAAGATTGTAGCCTTAATTGGAATAATTTGCACTAAACGATGAGACTTAAACGATTATTTATTAATTTGTAAATAATGTATGAAAGTATGAATCACCGAGATTTTTAACGATTTTAATGATTTTTCTACGTGCCGTTATGAGCATCACACAGTTGCTGTACTCTTTTGGATTCTCAGAAAATGACGCTAATGTTAACATTAGCGATGAATTTTGTAACCGAAAACAAATAGAAGAAAAAGCCGGTAATTACTTTTTTGACGCTTTTTGAAGATTAGTTATTGAAATTTAATAATTAGGATAAGGGTTTATATAATTATTATCCAACTACCAAAAATTAAATTATCAATTTGTCGGGAACTTTTTTTATTTTTATGTATGACCAGCATCTTTAAAAACCAGCTTAGGCAATTTTGATGATTTAACCAGCATTGTATTAAGGAATATTACAGAAAGTTATCATATAGCTTTCTATACCGTGTGATTTACGGTTTTCCAGAAAATCAGAAATGGCAGTAATTAAGGGACTACATTTCAGTGAATTTCAATGAATCTTCACTGTTTTCTCTAAAATTGCTCAAGCTGTTGGCATGTTTTAAATTATATTCAACAGAGATATGTTACACCATGATTCTGTATATTTTTCTATAACGTAAAACACACAATTTTTCAGAAAAACGGAAAAATATGAGTAAAAATGTGTAAACATGAATGTAAATGTTAAATATATAGTTTAAATGTCAAGAAATGCCATAAAGGTATATCGTACTTAGTGTTTGCAATGGTTTTCATATTGATTCATTTGAAGTCAGTTTCTTTCAGAAGCGAAGTTAAATTACATGGTTTATAGTCGCGTGAAATGGCAGAAAATATTCCATTAGTTTATCGAAACAAAAATTTGTCATATTATTACATTAGTTATACAGGGTGGTCAAAAAAATATTGTATTGGGTGGCATATAAGTAGTTGCGTATACAGTGTGGTTGAATAAGAGTGGAGCAAAACTATAGTTATACAGAGTGAATATTTGCGTTATTGGACGGGATATAATTACAGTTATACAGAAGCCTTCAAAAAATGGTTGAAATATAAGGTGGAGTAGAATCAAAGTTATACAGGGTGGTTAAAAAAAGTATATAGTGTGGAACATTAGTAGTTGCTTATACAAAGTGTTTGAAGTAAGGGTGGAGTAAAATTATTGTTGTTCAGGGTGTTTCAAAAATTTGTTATATAAGCATAAGCAGTTGCATATTTTTTTAATAATAGGACAGGGCATAATAGAATTATGGATATGGGTTTAAAAAATTTTAGAAGCAGTTGCATATACCGGGTGGTTGAACTAAAGGGTAAAGTAAAATTATATTAATAAAATGTGGTTTAAAATTTGAATTTAAACATAAAAAATAGAAACATTCAATACTGTAGAGAAGATTTATACTTATACAGGGTGGTTTTAAAGATATCAGGACCACTGCAAAATAGTGTGGAGTTAAATTATTGTTGTATAGGGTGGTTCAGAGAATAGTAGAAAGTACGTTTATATAGGGGGGAACAATACACAGACGCATATACAGTGTGGATGCAATATAGAGTGAATAGTGGCACTTATAGAAAGTGGTCCAAATAATAACCCAAATACAAAAAGTTAAAAATAAATAAATAAAAAAAATGTGTGAAATTAGTAATTGATTGCACATGGTTTCTAAACGGTTTTTATTTTAAGTCAACTGAAGTCAATTCTTTGTAAAATTATATTGAAAATAATTAGGTTGTAAAGATACATATAAGGTTTAAACAAGGTGTCCCTGGGAAAGCTACAGGGAGGCGTTATAAAATAACTTTAATATAAGGGATTACGGAAATTACTTTTTTTTATTTAGTTAATTTAGTAGAGATAGGTGACTTGTTGCACTATTTTTATGATATTTTGATCAATTTTATTTACATCCCATTTGCTTTCGTTGTTTCCCGCCAAGAAAAGTGTTATTGAAGATTTAAAAACTATCCAAAAAGGGTGTATTCTTTTCAATGCCATGGAATGGTCCATTTAAAATATCGCTAATATAAAAAAATATTAGGCTATCATAACATATGGCGAGTGCTGCAGTATTAAAAGAACAAAAAAGAGAAAAAGTAGCCATATTCGAAATCTAGAAAGAAATTAATTGAAAATAGATTAGAATTTCATTAAGATATATATTAATTAACTGCTCTGACACTTTTATCAATAATTGCATACTGCGTTTGTCAAAAAAGATGAATTTTCTACCATCACTTTTGGCAATATCCAAACTGGTTATAAACTAAAGTTAATGATTTTAATTTAAAAAATTCAAATTGGCAAGATGGGTAAAAACTTAGGAGTTTGTATCTTCATTTGAGGCACACAATGAATGTCATTATCAGTTCGTGTCTACACCAATCGTTATAGTTATACAGGATGGTTCATAACGTCTTGTGTGGAGCCAATACACATATTAATTGGTTGAACTATAAAGCGTTGTAAAATTTTAATTATACAGTAATACACGGTGGTTAAAAAAACCGTTAGAAAAAAATAGTATATCGGGTAACCCATAAGCAGTAGAATACATATGATAGTTGAAGGATGAGTACAACAACTGTTATACAGGGTGGTTAAAAAATGTTAAAAGAATGTTACGCCTGTAGCCCCTTCGCAGTTACATTTACTGTATGGTGGGAATGTAGGGTAGGTACAATTAAATTATAGTTAAAAATGCTATATTTGCATATATAGCCTGGCTCTCAGATATTGTGGAAAATAATTGCAGTTTTACAGGGTGTTTAAGAAACGTTTGCAAAATAATAATTTATTGGCTAGCGTTGGTGTTGCATGTAAACGATAGTTGAAATATATATAGGGCGTATTAGAATTACAATTATTACCTTTCAGGTGAATATTTTCATAATTACTCGATCAGTGTAAGTGTAAGCAGCATGTAAAATATCTGCATGAGAGAAAGTTCATAAGGATCGTCATAAAGTCTCATGAAAATCTGTTCAAATAAACTAGAAGGTGGAAATAATTAACTTTTTAATCCTAAAAAAAATATTCAAAACTATAAAGTGAGCCAAAGCGTTTCATTCAACTTCTCATCCTAACTTGGGTTGCATTGTTCGAGAAACCTAGTTCATGCGATCTACCGTGTAAACATCAGGTCAAATGTAGTGTTATTATATGATTTGAAACGAGGGCGGAGGGTTAAATAGCAACAAACAAGAAATCACAACATTTGTTAAACAAAGCCTTTGAATACTATACGTTTTTTTGCTTAACGCTATAAAGTATTTCTTACTCACACGTCATACATATACCTCATAAACCCCTACATACGTAAATTATATCAAATATTCGTAATTAAATGATAATATATAGTTGCTTGATGTAGGTTCTTACTACAGACAATAAATTGCCCTTGTAATTTATGTTGTCGCCCAGCATTCTCCCGTGTTCGTATGCAACTGATAAGTAATTGAATGAACTGCATTCAGTATTCAAGTAGAACGAAAACAACATAATAAATTATGTCACTGTTTAATTTATATATTTATAGATAATTGTCGTACAGAATATTTTCATAATTAAGGGATCTGGGCACATTCGGTTCAATAAAGTGCAAATAAAACTAAAACAGTTTGTTGTTTTGGTTTGCCATTTTTAGTAGTTGTGTACAGATTCATGTAAATAATGAAATTACCGGTAAAAATGATGTGTACACTGAGGGGGCACTTGGAATTATTGCTTATTAGTAATCGATTCAAACTGCTTGCCAAATAGATTTAGGAGAAATATTAAAGATTTTCGTTTACACCAGTCAATAGAGATTTCTAGGTGACTTAAAATTCAACAGCAAACCGCATAAGTCATCACGTAAATAATAGTTTATAAATCGTAACTGACAACATTTTAACATCAAACTCGTAGAAGTAAATTATTTTAGCCTTAAAAACCCCAGAAAATATGGGGTATTTTGTTTTTTTTTGCTTATAGTGTAAAAAGTAGTAATATATTCATTATGCCATCAATAGAAAAATTGTAGAACATCAGAAAATCTTCAATATTAATATTTATAAATTTTGATAGCAGCATTTTTCATAAAGAAAAGCTGGAAAAAGCGTTGTAAAGTGAGTGATTTTAAAAAATTCATAACTTAGTTGTAATAATATTGGTAACCTTAGTCTCCTCCTAGCTTTGATGTTTTGGCAGTGGCGGATCCAGTCAGTTAATTAATGAATATCAGTAAACTCTATACAGGTAAACATTAACTTAATAAACCAATGAAAATATAAACCAATATGAGCGGACAATAGTTAGGTAAATAAATACGTAATAAACTGCTGAGAAAAAAACATATAATAATATAGTTTACCAGAAATTTCATCTTAACCCCAACTTAAGAAAATTCTACATCCGTCCATGTGCCTTGACAGCTATTTACCCCAGGTCATTTACGAAAATACGTGCCAAATTAATAGTAGAATAAAACCGACATCAACTTGTTCTGATGATAACACATGACTAATTGACAAATTCACCATTTTTTATCGATGCGTTTTTGTTTTTTTTACAAAGAAACCTCAGAAAATCGGTAACAATTTATTTTTTTACCTTTTACACAAAATCCACCCATGAAACTGTGTTTGGTACTATAGGCAATGTTAAAGAGAAATGAAAAACCTACAAAATGAGCTGATGATAATGGAATCTTTATCCAAAATTCCAAAAACATAAATAATCTCTTATATATTTTTTTTATTTTATAGCTAAAACATTCTTATTAACTGAAGCGAGCTTCTGATACCCAATTAATGTTCTAAAAATAAATACTGTAGCCCTGGTAGTTTTTGCAAAATTTCAGTCAATCTTTTTTTGAAATGCCATATTACCTCACTGGATAACCTTATCACTATAGAAAGTAGAAGAATTGATCTAGAGATCCCTCATCTCACTTTTCTAAAATTTAAAGCATAAATACATATAAAAATTGAAAATATTTAGCCATTCCATAAAAAATTATTTGGACAAGTCTATTCGAAAAATTGCAAATAAGTGTTACCTGTGCAACTATACCCTTATAATAAATAATCTCATGATAATATGGAATTGTGTAATAAATTTAGCAAAATAGAATACCTAAACTCTTTCTTACCAGGAATCAGAATTGAACAACATAAAAATTGCGTTGTTAACTAATTGAAGAATACCTTTTTTTCTATTATTAAAGATTATCAATTTGTATCAGCCTTTAATTTCTATATAATAATAAAATATAAAATGTGCTGAAAGTGTAAACAAAGGAACCGACTATTATTTACTTGTTTTAAAAAATCGGTGAATAGAGGAGGCAAATTTCCGTTTTTTATTTATATTTAAAATAAGTCCGTATTTTGCATGTTAAACATTATTGCTCCATCATTATCATCAGTGTCTATCTAAATAGAGTTTAGGTAGTCCATTTTGCTAAATTTAGTACACAAATCCATATTATGCTAGAAATATAAATATGTGTCTCCTTAAAATTAAAAAATGCATCAACATTATTTATTATAAGGATGCAGTTACACAGGTACCACCTCTTAGCAATTTTTCGAATGGACTCGTCCAGAAAAATTATAGAGAATGGCCAAATTTTGTCAGTATTTATATGTTTTTGTACTTCAAATTATGAAAAAGTGAGATGAGAAGTCTCGAGATCAACTCTTCTACTTTCCATCGGTGGTTTCTTCATAGCGATAGTCATACGGTGAGGTAATAGCCTTTTCAAAGAAATATGTCTTCCATAGGATTGAAATTTTGCAAAAACCACCCGAACTAGAGTATTTATTTTTAGAACATGAATTGGGTATCAGAAGGTATACCCTTTCAGGTAATAAGAATGTCTCAGCTATAAAATAAAAAAATATATAAGGGATTATTTATTTTTTTGGAATTTCCTGTAAAGATTTCAATATCTAAGAAACCAATTAACAAAAGTGAGCATATTGTAGCTCATTTTGTAGGTTTTTCATTTCTCTTTAACATTGCCCCTAGTAGCAAACACGGTTCCATATGTGGATTTTGTGTAAAAGGTAAAAAACTAAATTGTTACCGATTTTTCATGGTTTTTTTGTTAAAAAACAAAAACGGTCACATAAAAAATGTTGAGTTTTATGTCAATTAGTCATGTCTTATCATTAAAACACATTGATGTTGGTTTTGTTCTATTATACATTTTGTCACCAAAAGGGCTTTTTCTCCGTAAATGACCTGAGCTAATTGTCAGTGCATCGCTGGCTGGCTGTCGCATATTCGTACATTTAATGCAATGTTTACTATTATTTTAAACCAACTTCTCGGCGTTATAGCGAAAAACCAAGATAGACAAATTGAAGTGGAATTTATGAACTTTCAAAATATCTTTAGTATATCGCGGTCGGACTAGTCTCGTTAATACAGTGGAATATACAAGATAACTGTCTAAATTATTTAAATTCCAATTCTACAAAAACTACTTATTCAATAGTATGAGCCCATTTAAACTTAATATCATAAACTGTCGTTTTGACAATATTCCATTATTAGTTACCAGAAAGTTATAGATTTTTGAAGAAAATCCACTTTTGACCAGTTTTTCTGAGTTTACTCTGTAAAAAATGATCCAGTCAGCATGTATAAATACTCAGTAAGAAGGCATTACGATTCATCCATTATTTTTCAATCTGTAAGCAAAAAACACAAGAAATTCGTATTTTTGCGGGATATTATTATTCAAATCGTTTACTTCTACGAGTTTGCTATTAAAATCTTAACAATAATTATCTATAAACTGTAACTGGCGTGATGGTATAAGCGAATTGCTGTTGAATTTTATGTCTGAAAATGAGTTAAATTTTGATCTATAAACCGGTGTACTTGGGTTTAGACCAACTTTGAAAGTTAAATCAATTTCTTACAGCAAATATTCAAAATGTTTACTTGCTGACATAACTGTATCTAAATTATTCTCCTACTCGTTCGAATGTGTTAGTTGAAACTGCCGGGCATTTTTCATTAAGTGGTTGTTTTAAAATGTTATTAATGTCTGGTTTCGCAGTGTAAACGCTGGATTTTACGAACCCCACAGAAAAATCTAATGGTTTCCGATCCCGGTGACCGAGCTGACCATTCTGTGAGACCTTGTCGTCCAATCCACCTATCACTATATTCTTCATCCAGGTAACGTATTATTGCACCGTAATAAAACGCAGGAGCACCATCTCGTTGAAATTCATCTGGATTATCTTTCAGAGTTTAGTAACATCTCCAGATACACCTCACCTATTAAGTTTTTATTAAGTAAAACATGTCTAACCCTATGGTTTCCCAAAATGCCTGCCCAAACACCCACCTTTTCTAGGAATTGAGTTTATATTAAATATTTTTTAAATCAAAATGGCAGACCAGAGAGACGGAAAATATCAGTCTAGTTTTCGTTTAACTAAGTTCAGAACGGCAAAAAATGCCAAAATTTTTTGTACTGAGCCGTTTCTTCATTTATCTAAGTTAATTAACTAGAAACTTCAGATTTATCTGACAGTTGATAAAATTAAAAGAAATTAATTCTTCACAACTGCAATATAAGTTTTCGGTGAAAGCTAACTGGAATTCGATAATATGATAAGCGACTTCGAAAAATCTGTAAAAATGTGCCTACATTTCTTATTTTTTCACCCCTTAACTCACTGTTTTCACTCGTATAGTAAAAGATATAATTGCTACTAATGTTGCTTTCAGGCAGTATTAACTGAACTTCAATTTGAAAGAAAAATATCTAGATACCAATATTTTGGCAGAAATATAGAATATTTAACAAGAAGCTACTTCGCATAGGAAGAAGTCCATATTCTTATTATAGATTACACCAAAAAATTATGCTGGCAAAAATGAAGGAATCTGTATGCTTCTGCAGAGCTCTAGAGGTTTGACCTATGCGATCTACTAGTTCTGACGTGATATAAAGAGTGACACAAGGTATAATGCAGCGCCAAATTTAGGCCTAACCCTTGAAGATCACAAAAATAATAACTGGAAAACAAACAGCAAATGTAGGAAGTAAATGCGGAATTATAATGAAATTACTCCGGCCATATAGTGAGAGATAATGATTGAAATTAGACCAGTACTGATTTACTATGTACAAACGAATAAAGAGTCTGTCGAATTGATGTGACTCGTAAAGAACCCATTAATGGCAAAAATGAGCGTTTTTTGTCCTTAAAGGACCAACCAAAATGGTTAATGACAATAGGTAAGTATAATATTATACAAATATACCTAACTATCAAAAATTTATGTAAAGTGGGATAATAACTATATTTAACACCAGAAGAAGAAAACAGCTACTGGGTTGAGCCCAGTACCCATATAAACTTGTTCCTGCCTCTTTGATTCTAATAACACATCTTGTTGACCTTTGAAGTAGTCAATATTTATTTCTCATAAATTTCTCATTTGTTTATTTCTGATTAAACCGCGTCAGTAATTAGCAACATCGTATATTTTAACACTGTCACATTAACAATTAAATATTAATGTGAACTTTCAAGTTTTTTTTTCATATACGATCACGAAATACTATTAATTTTGGATAAACAGAAACGACTCGCGGTATTAATTAATACCAGGTTGATAAAAATAACGAACAATAGTTAGATTTCACTTGAAAATGATTCACAGAAGTTCGACAAATTTACCGAACTGTGGCAATAATCCAAATATATGTCATAACTGTAAAACCAATACCAGCCTGTTAATTATTTGTACATAACCCTATTGCTGTCAATGTAGGTATGCATTTTGATTTAATAATTCTAGCAGTATAAATCAATCGATAGAGATTTTTTAGTGAATAAAATTTGACATATTATAAGTTGCTTGTTGGCTTCTGACGTAATAGAAAAAAGGGAGTTTTTAATTTTAATGTAAATATGGTAAAAAATTTCAGTGAACCCGATCCCAACGCCCCTACCGGGTACAATTGTACATCTACACCTCCCAGATGCCCATTCAAACTCACCCGTAAAGTTTCATCAAAATCGGGCTCGGCGTTTACGAGGAGTTAAAAATATGTCCTACAACCTGATGGCAGCGCCCTCTCCCTGGTCAAATTGTCAATCTAACCCACGCAAAACACATACACAATTGAAACAACTGTGTAGGAGTTCAAAAAACCTACAACCGTATCGCAAAGCTACCTACGGGGTCCGGTCCTGGTGTGAAGCTAAAAAATTGAATGAATCAGATATTAATTTTGACATAAAAAACTGGTCCAGCTGGGGATGGAACACGGGACTTTCCTATTATTAGCAAAACGTAGAGATAAAGTGCTCTCTCCTGAAAAGGTCAATAATACACAAAACAATTTTAAAACATACAAATAAACCTTCCTCTATTGATGAAAACCGTATTAAAATCCGTTGCGTAATTTTAAAGATCAAAAGTTACACTTACACACGCGACAGCGTTTAAAGACAGGAGACAGAAGATCGCGACAATGTCGCTTGTTGCTTTACCTATTTGAGAAACACGACAAACGTCAGCGACATCCGCTTGGTAGGATGTTGGGCCCCGAGAAATATAGATGTATTTCAATTTGTGAACAGTAAAACGACGTGTAAGTAAGTCCAAATATTTCCTGACGAAATAATTGTGAAACAAATCCATTGTAGCAGATAATGCAGAAGATTTTCATTCTCTATTAGGTAATTACTAATCACTTACTTATTTACACTTATCTGTTCTTATGATGCAATATGATGATCTATATCTTGTATTAAATTAATTAAGAGGTTATAGTCTTCAAAAGAAAATGTTAAATCTATCATTTTAAGCTCAAAACCAGACGCAACACGCGACACTATTGCTTCTAAAGCAGTCGCTTGAAAGCTGTCTTTGTCGCCCGTTGCAGTCGCCTGTCTCTGTATCGCATAGTTCAAAATGCGACTTTAAAGTGCAATTTGAATTAAGCGATTGAGACAAGCGACTGTGACATGAGACAGGAAATTGCGGCACACGACACGTCTACTTTGTACGTAATTGAATGAAGTGCGAGAAAGAGACGTGCGACTGTAATAAGTGACAGAGACAGCTTTCATGCGACAGCTGTCGTGTCGTGAGGATTTGAGGATTTAAAGTTTTCTTGTGAAAACAATCTACTAAACAATTTATTAGAAGAAAATAGTTCATCAAACTGAATCATATGAAGACGTAAGCGTAAATGATGTCGTTAATAATTAATAGAGCAGGGGCATACCCAGCTTTTAGTTTAGGGAGGGGTAAATCAGTAAAAATTGCTCTAGAGAGGTGAAATCAGAAAAAAGAACGTTCTTCTAGAGAGAGAAGGGCAAATCAAATGTTTTTGACCGAGGAGGGGGGCAAGTCAGCAAATGTATGTGAAACTTTGAAGACCCACGAAAAGTTTTTCAGGTTCAGCGGGCAGCGGTCCCCTCCTCGGTATGTCCATGATACAGAGTAAATGTCTTCTGCACTTTTATTCTAGTACAATGGATTCGTTTCACAACATCCTACCGACTGGCTGTAAGTTTGTAAGTTTGTCCTGTTACCCAAGTGACTACAGCGACAGATATATATATATATATATATATATATATATATATATATATATCATATAAGTTTATGAAATTACCAACATGTGACAAGTACAAATTTATTCGTCAAATAATTTAAAGTAGTTTGAGTTCACTGTTCTGTCAATTAATATTTGTGTTGTCAAGTAGTACTATCATCAACTTTAGGTGAATATACTGGCGTTAAGTATCTTATATACTAATAGTTCATATGTCGAATTAGAAAAATTGCATGGGTGGTCTAATTCTAATACACTTTCCTTTTCTACAAACCATCAGTTTATCAGCTACACAAATATTGTGCTAAATTAGTGTAGATGAAGAGCTTTGGCACCTCACAAATAATGAATATAAGAAGAAGTATTATAGTGAAAGAATTGGGAAAAGCTACCAAAACTTCCGCAACAACCTAAAGATTACACAATTTACTATAAAAACAACCAACAAAATAGTTTAACTGCCAATTAGCTAAAAAATGCGAAATTAACTATCCTAGTTTATACAAGTACAACATTATAGATAAACACTAAAATGAAATTAAAATATATATGGAATGCCTAGATCAAACATGAAAATTCTACGAAACAAATGTTAATTTCAAATACAAATACAACTTTACGCACTCTACTACATTTCTAAAAGAGCTTTTAACGGCAGTTTAAATACGGAGACACTTACAGGTTTTGTACTAATATCGAGAAATTCTGAATTTAAACAAATATAGATCAACTAATGAAGATCCGAACTGGAAAAAAAAACAGGAAAAAGATATGCTGACTGTAGTGAGTATGAAAAACCACTAGGAGTCTGACAAAGGTGAAATTACAGAGAAAATTTTAAAGCAGCTGCGATCCGAGACAAATATACAATAATTAAAATAAAGCAGTGGTATTACTTCTATACGGGAAGCAAAAAGTTCTAATAGATAATTATACCATTACGACAACAAAACTAATAATCTGACAAAGGTAAGATGGAAAATCGAGCCAAGAGATCTACAGAAGAGAAACAGAAATAATTGAAAACCTAAGAATAACGCAAAGAATCTATCCCAAATAAAACAAGCAACCCCAGATCCTTTAATATTTATAAAATTATATAGAGCTGAGTGACAACCAACGAGCCAAATCGGTTAAAAAAGAAAACAGATAAAATGATCAAGTTACTTAACGCGCAAACTTTAATTAAACAATTAAATATTATGAACAAGAGTTAACTAGTTGTTTTCTGAATGATATTTGTGGCATATTTTTCAATGTCTAAGTACTTCTTGGGAAATAACACCACAGTTAAGAAAATTGCTGTATATTCCAAACGTTTCGGGGTCTAGATCAGACCCCGTTGTCAATGATTAAGAAACTACGGATAAAAAAGGGGGACAATTCTGAGATGCAAATTAAAATATTTGACAATACTAATATTTGATTTCTGATCTAGACCCCGAAACGTTTGGAATTTACAGCAATTTCTTTAAATGTGGTGTTATTTCCCAAGAAGTACATAGACAAAGAGTTAACTAGGTCAACTTGAAAAAATGTTGCAGACAATACAAAATGGAATATGATTTGATAAAATTAAGTCCTGATATAGAATTTCGAATACAAAACAAGATCAAATGGGTACAAACTAAAGTTAATAACTTAGCACTATCGAGGACAAAATATAAAGTCAGAATCAAAAGATCGAAGATAAAATCGATTATATTGAAGAAATATCATTAAATGGTATTAAATTATGAATTAGAACCTGAAATTGAAAAACACCGAAGAAAAGACAGGATGAAAGGAAACCGTTAACGTATAGTAGGTATAAAATATTCTGGAATCAATTTACGTAGTTTTGGTGTCAGTTTATCCTGTTCCATTTTTTAAATAATCTCAAGCTATTGCTATAGCGAATGGATTAGATATTTTGGAAAAGGTCATATTGCTAGTGATTTTTGGTTGAAGCTCTGGTCCAAAGAAAACAACAGGGAGATTTTGATATATTAACTTTAGTCTTCGATAGAAGATATGGAAATTAATATTAAGCAAAGTTTATGCAATTTAACGCAGTACGAAAACAATAAGTCCCAGATGCACTCGAGAAAAAATACCAATTTCCCATTTGAGAACGCGAGATGTAAAGACCGACATCTAGGATTTTCAAAGAGAGTAACCAATTTCCTATTTGAAGTTTCATAAGAAAAATTTGCACACATTTCACTCGGAACCCAAACAGAACTAGGATGGAAATTATGTTCCGGGAGTTTTATCGGAGATGAAGAGCAACATAAAATGCATCCAGATTGGACGCAGGCGGCACTTTAACAGGCATTGCAAAGGTAGCCAGCAACAACGCTTGGGAGTCAGGTTGAGCCAAACCTATACTATCCAGTAAGCCGATGGAAATTATGCAAAGATGGTAGCAGTTTATTTGCAAGATGCCATCAGTGGTAAAGATCTCACAATCGGTATCAATTGTAGAACCCACAGTTTTGAGGCCACTGGAGATCCAACCAGTTGACTTATATGACTTAAGCATCCATCGTACGGTTCTGCTGCTTGATGGTGAAGTTGATTTCTTAGCCTAGTTATCATTAAACAACATGTATTCACATTTGATACGTGGTACCATGCTTTGAGATTAATGATAAGAAAATTTTATTGACCTAACGCATCAATAATCGTATGGCTTCAGCGACGATTAGTCAATGAAGAAATGTAGATAGAGGTAGCTGTGAATTGAGTTAGGACAAGGAACAGAATAGATACTGACCACAATAAATGTAGTTCTCAAATTCCAGCTGTCGTAGAATAGGACGGCAAAATTTTGAGCATTACCAGCCCTGCAGAGGTGAGTGGGATGTAGAGAAGATTTGTTTAGCAAAAATGACTAAAACTGTGATTGCTCCAATGAGCAGGTTTAGTGAACCTACCCCAGATAATAAATCAGTGTCTGCAACTCTATTATGTTAAGCACCCAAAAATATAGGCTGGACTATACTAAAATGTTTAGTTATTATAAAATTCCTTTATTGATGCTTATTTAATTTTTCAAGAAAATAACTACTTAGTAATTTAGCAGAAATATATTTGAAATTAATATAAATGAATGTACGTACTTTCCATAGTAACTTTACTAAAAGACTGTTCACATTTTAGATAAAACAAAGCTATCTAACCGGCATCGTTCGTACACAAGAGACACGGTAAAGTTTGTCTTTCGTTTCCAGGAACCGGAATTCCCAACAAGCATTTAATTATCTTAATTGGAATCAACTGTAATCTTAACTCGTTTGAGTTGTACAAAGAGCAATGTCGTGCTACCTGAACGTAAACAATTCAAGACTTACCTTTAATGAAGCCATGTCGGACACGGACCGATGTGTTTGGATAGTTTCTAGCTGGTCCAGGCACCAGTCCAGTTCCTCCATAGTTTCCATCGCCATTTTCATGTAAGCCTCATCTGTAAGTAAACATGAAGGTTAAGTTCAACTACAGTAATTATCCGTTAGAAATTATTTTCAGTAAATACGCTTTACCATAAACTCTAGATAGTTCATTATGATTTTTGTATAGGAATAGCTTTAGAAAAAAAACCTCGCACATCATAAGTGTGAATTTAATATAAATTATTATTTTAACGCGAAATGAATATTTCTAGGAGTTTCAGAAAAAAAAAACAAACCCAAAAAGACCCCAAATCGGGAGTCCTACTGTCTGCAACGCTTTAAAGCAATAAAAACCATTAATGACACCACATCTGAACAACGAACTGTTTACCATCTCGAATTAAACTTTAAATACAAAATAACTTTTAAAATATCTTTAAAAGAAAAAGACAAAAAACAGAGTAATTTATATTCACTGGGGGACACATTTTACACGTATCGATCACGCAGCAGTTCCAGCCCATAAGTGGGGATGAATATCACTTCTAAAAGTTTAAATACAAAGGGATATAACGTTATACCTATTTTTAAAGGTCTCTTTTTGCTAATCTTTTCACACATCATTTTTTACAGAGTAATGACCTAAAAACCGTAAAATTTTAATTGTAGCTGGAAAAAAGCATACCAAAATAACCAGGTGAGAAAAAAATATGTTTTTGCAAAAGAAATTTGTGACTATCAAATTTCGACAATAGTTTATTCTTTACTAAAAAGAAGTGAAATAATATTAATTTATGGGGAAGAACAACGCTATGCACGCAGAACTGCTCATGTTTTTCATCAGAGACATCTCGACAAAAATATTGGGCATCAGTATGTGTTTGATTTAGTTCATAAATTTCAAGAAACTTGAACTGTGTGACAATTTTCAAGAATCGTGGAGTTTTAACTGAAGCTGTACAGGCTGAGGTTATAGGTCATTTTGACATGAATCCTCAAACATCAATACCAAGAGTCTCCAGGTTAACAAATAGTTCCGTCGGCTCTGCGCATGAAACGTTACGCCTAAATAAATTCGTTTCCTACAAAACATAGCTTTTACAACAGCTTGCTGAGGCTGATTATGACAGAAGGTTAGTTAATTTTGCGAATTAATGACTCCAAGGGCAAATGCAGCCCCTAAGTTTATTAAAAATAATTGTTTTTCTGACGGAGCAGGATTTTTTTAAATGGATTTGTCAATAAACATAATTGTAGATACTGGCACAATACCAATCCATTTGTTTTTTGGGAGGAGCACAACCAACATCCTCAGAAATCGTATTGGCCGGAATTCTCAGAAATAAATTATTGGTCCCTTATTCGTGGTAGAAAATTGAACTGGAGTTGGAAAATGTGATAAATTCTCTTCTAAACGAATATTTAGGAAACCAAATAGATCAAGATGGAACTTTGTTGCTAGATGAAGAGAAGTTATCTTTTCAACAGGACGGAGCACCCCCACATTATGCCTTGCCTGTACGATATCGGATTAATGAGACATTTCCAGATTAATGGATTGGAAGGTGTGCTACAGAAGGGCCTGCAAGATCACCCGACATAACGCCCCTTGACATTTTTAAGGGGAACTGTGGTGTATAAACATCAACCTCTCGATATTCCTGAACTTAGATGTAGAGTAGTGGAGGTGTGTGAGCGGATAACACCAGAGGCGATTCAAAAAGTGCGGGAGGAATTCGAATGTGACTTTACCATTGTCTTACAAACAGACATTTTGAACATCAAATATAAGTAGCAGGTAATTCTAAGGCTAATACAATATTAATAATGTAAACGTAAATGCATCCATATGAAATTTGGCCTAGACAAATGCCGAATTATTAATATAGTTAAAGGCAAAATACAGCAGGAGCACTTCGAAATAGGAGAAGGCACCTCAATTGAATCTATGGGGGAAGGTCATACTTATAAATACCTTGGAATAAAGCAGGCTCAACGTATTGATCACGTGACTATGAAAAAGAACCTAACAGCAGAGCAGGGTAAAACGACTGTTGAAAACCAAACTAAACAGTAAAAATTTGTTTCAGGCTAATAACACCTATGCGTGTTCAGCGCTCAGTTACTCTTTCGGTATAATTAATTGGTGCAAGACTGACATTGAACAATTACAAGGAAAAGTTCGAGTTTTACTAATAAAAGCTCAAAATCACCATTCAAAGAGCTCTGTCGAACGTACAACTTTGCCCCGGTATCAACGAGAAAGAGGATTGACAAATCTAAGCAAACTATTAGATCAACAAATTTCTAGTTTGCGTAGTCATTTCCAGAAACTCGCAGAATTTTCTGATCTACATAGAGTCATGTGCCAGGTTGATGACTCAAGACCACTGCGACTAACACAACAACATGTCCAATTACACCACCAGATCACAGATCAGAAACTGCTGAAATGGAAAGAGAAGCCCCTTCATGGAAGACATATATATGACGTCAACCAAGATTATGTCGACAGTACAGCGTCGACCTACTGGTTGATCTCTGGTCACATGTTTCCTGAAACGGGAGGCTTTATATTGGCAATCCAAGATCAAGTCATTCCAAGTAAGAACTACCTAAAGTACATCGTTAAAGAACCTTCTATTAAAAACGACAGATGCAGGTACGGTTGCCAAACATCTGAATCTATGCAGCATATCACAGGCGGTTGTCAAGCGTTCGCTGCAACTGAATATAAAGAACGACACGATGCTGTACCAAAAATACTTCACCAGGAATTAGCACTGAAACTTGCATTATCACAGTCGATAAGACTACCATACCATAAATACAAACCAGAATCTGTTTTAGAAAATAACAACTGCAAGCTGTACTGGGACCGCACGATACTGACCGATCGGACTCTTGCCCACAATAGACCAGATATAGTTTTGGTAGATAAAGTCTCTCGGAAAACAATTTTAATTGACATAGCTATTCCTAACAACAATAACATAAATATCAAGCAGGCTGAGAAAATAACAAAACATAGAGATTTGGAATTTCAAATAAAGACTCAGTGGGACATGCTCAACGCACGAACTGTACCAATTGTTATGTCAACGACAGGACTAGTCCCAAAATATCTATTAAACAATCTAAAATACCTCGGTCTGGACGAACATCTTTACAAATAAATGCAAAAAGCTGTCCTGTTAGGGACAGCCAGGACGGTCAGGAAATTCATGGAAAACTGCCGCCACGACTCCAACCACGGGCCTGAAAACCTGGCAAGGGCTCCCACAGAGCTAAACCCTTTTGATAACTAGGCTATCTGGGTTTTAGTGAAATTTCCCCTAAAATCACTCTTAGCGTGCCTTAGAGGGAGTGTGATGCCATACATTGTATGGTCAAGTCGGGGATGTAAATGCAGTGTAAATAATAATTATTTTAAATTGGTAGTTTAAAATGACATTACATTGTAGAAAATAATCAGGTTTTAAAAACTGATGTCTCAAAAGATTGGCAAAAAATAGACCTTTAAAAAGAGGTCTCACATTGTACCCCTTTGTATTTAAACTTCTAGAAGTGATATTTGCCACCGCTTAGGGGTAGGAACTGTAGGGTGACCTATACGTGTAAAATGTGCCCCTCTGTAAATATACAATAACGTGTTTCTATTCATTTGTTTTGTAGATACCTTAAAAAATATTTTGGGGGTCTAGATTTGAAAGACGAGCAGATGTTTTAGCAATCAACCTACATGAATTCGTTATCCTTAAACAAATATTCTTAATAGCTGTGATAAAATTGACTGAAAAAGGTTAAGTATTGGGTATAGAAACACTAATATTTATACAAATAAATTAATGAACATTGAGAAGACAGTTTCACTTTTCATCATATTTGTACGTGCTGATAATTTCACACGAATAAATGCTATTTTTTTAACACTTTCTGCAATATTATGTTCACACCTCTACTGATTAGTGAGAAATAGATGTCTAATGTTACCTAAAGTTGAACAGTTGGAAAATCAATCAATATAACAGTTATTTTAATAATGTATAATCTACTTATTTTCTGTAGCTGCTTTTAGCGATTTTGTTGGGAAAAGTCTGTATATTCCAAAAATCCAAATGTTTCAGCCTCTTCCTGATTTCCTTGTTAATGAGATTAAACTCAGAATAAAAGATAAATTTGAAACATAAAATTAGATCTACTGCCAAGATGGAAAATGGGTGAAAGTTTTTATAATTTACAATAATTACACCAAAATGAATATTTCAGCCTTGTTGTAACACATATTGTTATGCGAATCTGAATATAAAAATTATAGAACTATAATTACGACTCAACAAGCAACACCTACTTGTGGCTAACACTTCGATTAAAGCGAATATACCATATAATCTTCTCTCAATAAAAGGCAAAACTGGTCTGCAGAAAAAACAGTGTGGGACTACACTATGTTTATAAACAAATTGAAGCGTAATATGGAATCGCGACGTGAACAAGATTAGATTGCGCAACATAGGTGAATTGAAGATCAACAAGTCTCTGGATTTGGCTTATTTCATTAAGACAATCCTTGTTTCCCAACATCGTGATTAAAAATTAGAAAGAAAGTTGTCGTTATGATACTCCGCATAATTTACTATGAATTGTTTATGACATCAATTTATTCTAAATTGTAAATAGTGGGTTTCACATAATTAGATGGTACTAGAAAAATGATTTCAAAGTATATGAGGTATGTAAGTAACTGCTTCAGTCACTACCCATTGCCCGATATGAGTAAGACAATCCCAGTTTTTATGACTGTTATTAAAAAATGAGAAAGTAACAATCCCCCGCATTATATACGTGATTAATAGATATCGTGGGTTGTCATTAAATGAAAAAATTCAGGTTTGGAAGTAACTCAAAATTTGTCAAGTCAACGCCTTTCAATTCCCAAGAACATTATTTCATATCGTATTCCATTGCCAACTATTCGCCGAAAAACTGGAAATCGTTTAATCTTATTTAGCAATATGAATGATCTAATTCAGAGAATTGCTCATGAAATTTACTCTCCTAGTGCATGAAAATTATGGAATAAATCAATATTAAAATGTGTCTTCAATTTGGTGTAACTAATCATAAACAAAAGGCATGTATAAATAAAAAAGTAATATTAATCATAACAGGAATTTAGTAAAAACAAACTGCATGTAAGAATACGTCAAAAGTTGTGTACATAATATAAGACTATCACAAAGAAAAAAAAAACTTTAAATTTGTCACAATCCTGCAACATCATAAAACATTATAATTTCAATAATCCTTTATTCAATTTCTTGATACAAAAATTTTAAATGGGTTAAATCAATCAGAATATTTAAGTTTATACAATTTCCTGACCAATAAGTTGGTTAGCTAGATTCACCAAAATTCAACAAATTGAGAATAAGCGTGTTTATGACAACGAAGTAGAGATTTGTACATTTGCAAAATGTCAATTAGAACTTGTGTTCAATCAATGTAAGGTCAGAGCTTTTGTAACTGAATAAAATTTGTAACATAATTAAAACTATAAGTTATGATTATAAACCTACATACATTTACCGTGTGTTACACAAATATGTAATGTACACCTTAAATCTGCTATCCGGGCATTTTAAAGAATGCCATATCCAATGAAATTCTTATGCATTGAGCCCCCTCTGGATTGCAAGAAGTATTTTATTTATTATTTTAATATCCCACTCCTTACATAATATGTTACTTTTGTTGTAATAGTTAAAAAGATACCCTGTCTTTCAATAATTCTAACCGTTTTCGAAATATTAACGAGACTTTTCTTAATTGTAATTCTTTTGTACGCAAGACAATATACAGTGATGGGTAAAATGTGTGGAACCAAGTAAATATCTCTGGAATTATTAGAGATATCAAAATGAAATTTGGAAGGTGGATACTGCACTAGATTGCCTATTTGTTTCCAGTTTTTTTACAATTTTGAACTTCCTGTTTTATCGGAAGTAATGTCGATTTTAAAATTTGCAATGAAACACCCTGTATAGTATTTTAGTTTCTGATGAAGCATTTTATTGCGAATACAAAAATATTGGGTTTGAAATTGTTTACTTCAATACCTACCAAGATATTAACAAAAAAGTAACTAAGGAAAGAAAAATTCGATGGTAGCTAAACTCGGTTCAGATTTCATTTACGCCCGATATAAACAAACCGCGCGGTAAGGATTTGTATTTATATTGGCCAATCAGTGGCATTTTACCGCCACAGCCAACAGCACTGCTTGTTCCATAGTCGAATACACGTGCGTTTGTTTAAATCAGGCGCAAATTAAATCTGAATCAAGTTTAGTAGTCCATGAAATTCATTGCAGAAGTTACAGTAGTTGTTCATCCGAATACACAAATATCCCGTTCAGTAGTGACGAAAACTTTGCGAACGTACGGCACAAGTGGAACAGTTAGCAATTTACCAAAAAGTGGACGGTTAAAAAGTGCAAGTAATGAACGTGTAGCTCAAAATGTTGCTATATCTTTGGAAGAAAATCCTTACTTATTCATACAAAATTCGCCTCGTTCAAGAACTCTCCGAAGACGATTTCGACAGACGTTTGCAATTTTGTGAAACGATGATGGATATTTGTAACCGTGATAATAATTTTATAAAAAATGTGGTGTTTTCAGATGAGGCTACATTTTGTTTAAATGGTACGGTTAAGCGACATAACTGCCGCTACTGGTCCCAAAGTAATCCTAATTGGGTACAAGAGGCTCATACACAACATCCCCAAAAATTGAACGTTTGGGCCGGCATTTATAACAACAGAATCGTGGGACCCTTCTTCCTACAAGAAACTTTAAACGGAGATAGGTATTTACAGCTCTTGGAGACAAAAGTTATTCCGGTATTGGAGGTAAATGGACAATTACCAAATAATATCTGGTTTCAGCAGAGATCATTTAGATAGGACATTTCATCACAGATGGATTGGAAGAAGGGGTACTTAAGAATGGCTATTAGATTTTTCCTTTCCTTAATTACTTTTCTGTTAATATCTCGGTAGGTATTGAAGTAAACAATATCAAACCCGATATTTTTGTATTCGCAATAAAATGTTTCATCAGAAACTAAAATACCATACAGGGTGTTTCATTGCAAATTTTAAACTCGACATTACTTACGGTAAAACAGGATGTTCGAAATTGTAAAAAATTTTGGAAACAAATAGGCAATCTACTGCAGTATCCACCTTCCAAATTTCATTTTGATATCTCTAATATTAGCAGAGATATTTGCTTGGTTCCACACATTTGCCCATCAATGTATATAATATATATTGTTTCTAGTTAGGGAACCTTCATCAGTTGCGCTTCCCACAACTGAATGTCCTCTCGAACACTTCTTTATGTATTTAATACATTTCGTTAAATTTGAAGACGCGAGATGTAAAGACCGACATTTAGGATTTTCACAGAAACTAGCACATAGAGGTTCCGAATCTGGAGCCGATCCATGTAATTGCTGTTACCTGTAATTCCTAGGTTAGAATGTCACCTGGAAGAGAGCATTCAATACCTCTGACAGGTGAAGTTAACCTGAGAATTTTATAGTGACATTCTAACCTAGGGATTACGGGTAACAGCAATTACATGAAACGGCTCCAGATTCGGAACCTCTATGTGCTAGTTTCCCCAAAAACCCTAGATGTCGGTCTTTACATCTCGCGTCTTTAAATCGAGATTTTTCTTGATTTATGTTTAAATGTGTTATTTTCAAATATCCATATAAGACCACACTTGATAAAGATACCTTAAATATTGACCTGCGATGGACAAAATTTCGCGAAATTGAAAAAAAAAGAATTGCAAATTGATACGATTGTATAAAATTTCACTGCTCACTTAAAAGGCAGAGAACAAGCTAAAGTGGCTTATATCAAACATGACAACTGTAGGTTTGAGGTTATTTTGATATAACCAAAACACAACTCTCCCCGAGCCCATAAGCTGTCGAACTGCTCCCCTCACCCACCTATAAAGCAAATCGTGATATTTCTGACGATACTCTTGGAGCTACATGAAAATCTCCTCGTTTACACACACAAAAAGTTATTCACTATGCGAATATGCCAATATCCTAGAAAAACCTTTACTTGTCGATAACTCTCACATTTCATTTTCTGAGTGGACTATCCTTTCCTTTATGAAGCTTTCTTTTACAAGTACCATTGAAGTTGGTCAGAACAATTTGTTTGCCAATAAGAAGATAAAGACCAATATCTCCAAAAGCTTATAAATTTTATACTGAGCTATTACAGTGTTAATTAAATTTATTTACTAAATTCCTTGCAACAAAACTACGCTTTTGTCATTTATTTAATGAACGATGAAAGTGAAAGCAATTTCTTCAACTCCTTGTTTGCTTCCTTCCTTTTTCCAGTTCTACATTCAATTAAGATCTATCTAATTGGTTGAAATTCAATGTCCCTTTCAAGTTATTTCAGTCCTTTCCTTTACATCAAAGGAGCTTTCCCACTATAGATCGACAAGCTCATTGCCGCCTTTTCTTTTAAGATGGATCCGAAATTTTCTTTATGTGCCTTCGAATACCTTGCTTTCACCACCAGATGCTGTTTCATTACAAAATTTATTTTATTTGTCTGTGAAGTTAAAAGCAGTGAGAAGAGTTGCTTAAACAATAATCCTAAATATTATTTTGTAAAAGTGTTCGATTAAAAACAAAAAATGGAGCGGGGACATAATTGAGTGTAATAATTTTGGTTAAATAAATCCAAAAATAATTAATAGGTTAATAATTCTTTTTCGGTTGGTTTTGTAGTAAAAGGTGTCTTGCAAATTTTGTAGAACTCTAAAATATAAAAAAATTGAGCGATGTTTGAAGTTGTCTACCACCTTCATTGTGAAATCATAAAAACGCTGTAAAATATGTCGAAAGTGATGGATAGACAATTATTAAAACATTAGAGGAAAATGTCTCTACTCTTCGTTCTTATTTGATAATTTACATTAATATTCACTAGATTTTTGCTATAGTTACACTCAATAATTTCCTTCTATGTTCTTCTCTTTAAGAATAATCCCAAGATGTCCTAATAACTTTATTCATATGACCTCTTAGTCCTGTAGTATTACCTTCCTCGATCTCCTATTATTTCCTGTATTGGTCGCAATTTGCTGTCCCTCGTAGTTGTGGGTTCTTGTGGTTTTCTATCCTCAATATTGCTTTCTTTGTCCTTTCTCCCCGTATAGTGTTTATTATTAGGTCTCTTCTCAGTTGTTCGTTACTCATGTACCATAGTGAGTTTGTTATTCTTCTTAGTGCCTTGTGGTGATTTCTCTCGAGTGTTTTTGATTTGTGTGCACGCTGCTTGTCCTCATATATTTGCTCCTAATGTTATTTAACTTACTGAAGCTTCGTAGATCATCTTTTGAGTTCATAGGTGTAGTCAGCTCCTCGGTGCTTTGGGTTTTCTGAATGTCTCCTTGATGTGTTTCATTCATGTGAGTCTTCAATGTATTTGGATTCGTAGGTATTTCATGTCGTCCTTTCAGTTTATGGGGGTTTCTACTACTGCCAGATTCTGATTCTGATTTTGCCAGATCCTGTCGATTTTTGTCCGTTATCATATTCATTATCCTCCTTATAAACTAGTCTTCTGTAAAGTGTGCCCTGAATTTTTGGTTGGGTATAATAATAAGATTGATCCTGTATGTAATTTTTCTGGTGTGGCTTAACAAGTTGATCCTGTACGTAATTTTGCTGGTGTGGCTTAATAAATTTTTCTGTGGTAGTTGGCAGTTCTTTCCTTGTATGGGTATTAGTATGATTTCAGCATGTTTCCATTGATATGGGCAAGGGCGTACCCAGCTTTAGGTTTAGGGAGCGGCAAAATTGGAAGAAAAATTGTCCTAGAGAGAACGACAAATCAGAAATTTCTTGGGATAGGCGGGAGGCAAGTCAGCAACTTTATGGGAATCTTTAATGGCTCATGGCAGGTTTTTAGGGTCCCTTTCTCGGTAAGCCCATGGATATGGGTATCGTGTTTCCTCTAGGATCTTGTTGAATAATTTCTCCAGTATTCTCTCTACATATTCTTTTGGTATTTCATGCAGGAACTGTTTCTTTATCCTATCCCATCCTGGTGATTTTTTCGCATTTAATCGTCTTAACAGTTTCTATATTTTATTTTGGTAGAACGTTGGTATTGATGCAAACCGATAGGTAGTGGGAAGTCTGCTCTGATTTGCCAGAGGGAAGTGAGAGGACGCTGACTAATATTCTAGTAGACTCGTTTTGCGCTCAAATTTTGTTGAGTTTTAGCTTTCTTCTTTTCTTAAATTAAAATTCTTCTGGCTTTTGCATAATTCGCTGGAGACAGAACTTCGGCACCTTAAGTGTCATTGGAATCTTTAAGAGAGCAGAGTATGTGGTGAAGTTGTTGGGTAGGTTTGTAAACTGTTTTGACATTGGTTTTCTGAGTAGTTCCCCAAAGCTGTCCTTAGTGTTTTTTATATAGGTGCGTGGTTCCCAAGTTCTGAGATGGCGGTTGATCTTTGACCGCAGATTTAATTTGCTCTGTCCACAAGCGCAGGTTTATGGAGATAGCGATTTGAAGGTGTTAATTTTCGGTACAAATTGTATCCAAGGGTACCATTATGATTTCTGATAACTAGCATATCCAGAAACGCCCGTTATCCAATTATTTCTTTTTTGATTGTAAATTGCTGTTCCTCCGTTACCCAAAACCACGGACAAATTTCACCTGACTACGGCAAAACACCTCGGACAACTGTAGGGAATTTAAGTACTTTTTATTCAAAGCCTAAGGAAATCTTGTGCATCAAGCTAAAATTTAAAAATTTCATTTTTTTGAAAAATTCCCAATTTTTATTATTAATATATATGGTAAAGAATGCACTAAAACAACTATCAGAAATGCTTCTCTTAATGCAGTGAAAATTAAAATTGGATAAAAGTAGTAAGAATAACCGTATCACTACAGTAAAGTAGTCTATGTTATCACCACCCTTCTGCCAACAAGACAAGAAGAAGAAGAAATATATAAAACGACAGTCCCTAGTTCCTTTTATTAAGGAAACCCTACCGACTGTATTTTAAATCTGTTGCTTGGGCTCTAACGACCCTCTATATGGGAGTTTTTCTTCAAACGCCGCCCTACTGTACTATTTTTCTTTACCTTCTAATGAATTTCTTAATGATTAGCATGGTTCATTTCACGCAAGTTTTGATGAACCTCTGTATAATGTTTCGAGTTTGACTATTCAGGAATAGATAAATAAAAAAATTTATTACCAAACTAACATTTAAGCACACTATCGCATTGACGTATTTGTATAAATTATTTCCGGATTTATTCAGAATCTCCAAGACTTGTAAATCAAACGATTTCCAAATAAATATCAATACTTCGATAATATAATAAAATAATATATTCACGTATTTATGGAGTGCTCCAGCATCGTTCTCGTATGCCGTTATCAAAATGTCTCTAATCCACCATGCATGCAAAAGAAAACAAACCCAAGGCTATTGTTCTTTAGTTACGCACTCATACCTATTTATAAGTCTTCATGCTTCAGAGTGCTGAGTATCGTACAAAAATATTTTCTCGAACTTTCGACTCCCTGTCTTGATTTTGTGTTTTTTATGTCGTCAGAGGAACTGATACAAAAGTAAATATGATGTTTACACCACACTTTCATAATGTCAACACAGAGATAAGTGAACTACTGGTGACAGTATCAAATGTTTGACAACAGAAATTACTTAAGAAGTCGTGACGGATCAATCGAAAATAAAAAAATAAATAAATTATTTGTATTTCATTTAAATTCGGTAAATAAAAATAATAATTTGCCCGCTTCCTAGGTAAAAATAATAGATGTTAATAAAGAAAAAAATTATCATACATAGTTACCAAAGAATATACGGGGTCGTTTAAATCAGACTACCGATGTGTCATTTAATTCCAAAAAAAGGATTTAAAAAAATTAAATCGAAGATTTCAAAATTTATGAAAAAAGTAGATATGGAAACCACTAATTCTAGAATGTAATCATGGACTAACTATATGTATATCTACATGTTTGCCACTAATAGTTTGTGAATTACAATTTAAAATTTTCGAAAATCATTACTATAAAAGATTTTTATCGCGTAGATCTAACAAGAAGAATAGAATAGCACAGCAAAAATTAAATATCTCCATAAATCAATTACTTAGCTCAAGAGAAAGTTCTCAAAACCTGAGCAAAATTTTTGAGACGTCGTTGATCGACATCGTGTAGGTCAAAATAATTAAAGAAACGCCATTTTAAACATATTTTAGTGCCCTTTCAACCGATAGATTACCCTACAGCGTTTATGACATTGATTGAAACATGCGCTCCAGGGAAAAATAGTATATTTTGTTCGATTAATATATGTTTTTAAATCTTACTGGACTATTTTTTGTTGGTCATCCTGAGAATATGTTATAAGCTCTTGGAGAGACTTCTATACACTAGAATTAGCACTGAAATTTTGAAACAAAGTAGAACAAGCTGGTTTTAGACCAGGAAGAAGCTATTCCGAGTGCTATCGCTATATAGAAGCACGCTTCGACAAGATACGCAAGACAACTGTCACATTTATTGACTTGTCAGCACCATATGATACTGTCTGGAAGCAGGGTGTGTCCTACAAGCTAGTACGTGTTATCCTCTGCAAGTATATCTCAGGACCTGTGAGCAACATTTCATGTTACTATAGGGACAACAACAAGTAACAAGAGCAAATTAAACAAGAGACTGTCTCAGAGGTTAGTATTAGCCTGTACATCGCTGAAATGACTGAAAACTGAAACAAATTCTAAGAAAGTGGGATTCGCCGACTATTGGGCTCTAGCAGCTAGAAGTCAATAGATGGAGGTTACCCCAGCATCTGATCTAAATAATATGGGCACTTTTCTTAGCAAATGGACACTACAGCGAAACACGAGTTATCATATCGACACTCAGTAGCCATTAAAGAGCTAAACTTATATGAAAACCGTCGTCTGCGCCACAACAAGCATACAAAGTATGTAGAGGTTTCCCTGAACAGGATTTTGTCTTTTAAACACCACCAAGCAATTAGTAGAAAAACTAGGAATAATATGGTTCAAAAGCTTACTGGCTCATCGTTGGGAACTTCTACGACACTGGGCTTTTTCAATACTGTACTTCCATATGGCTAAACAGTACCCATACAAAAACGCCATGAGTTTAATTTTTGGTATAATTAAATCACCTCCTACAAGGTGGCTTCTTGTAGTATCCCACATTTTGCTTCCTGAACACCGCACGGGCTGTAATGAATCTCCTATTAACTAACAGACTTCGCTCAAGAAATGACGACTGTTGATTTCGAGTTAGAAGCTTCGCTAAACCGAATTAGAACCAACCACATCAGATGTGCGGACTGTCACATTTGTTACACATTTTATTTTAGTATTCTTACACTTACACTGTATTCGTGTTGCAATGTTGATCTTTTAACTTCCATATATAAGTTGTTTTAATTGCTTACCTTAAAATGTTATATATTATCTATAACTTGTAAATTACGTAGTAAAAATATGTTGATCACCCTATCTATTATGTTTGTTTCATTATTAATTCTTTTGTGAGGTGATATTTCTGCGACAAGCATTGACCTACGTACCGTGAAATTAAATAGATTTTAAGGAATATTTCAACATATTTTGTGATACCTGACGTCTTGTATAATATAATATCCAGAACCAATAATATAACAATCAGTTTCAGTGCATTGTTAAAACGATTTGTGTAACCATTCTACAATTATTCTCAGTTCGATGCAGCATGAAACTATTAATTTCGTTTATCATTGTCATTGCCATTGCTATCATTTATTATTAGGAAGACAGAACACAGAAGGTACAGGGGCTATTATTTTCAATTAAAATAATGAAAACTTTCGGTGCAAACTAACAGGTGTCAGTTTGTACTGGTTTGTCAGATAAATTAATAACTGGCCTGACATTTAAATTGCAAAAGGAAAACTATAGTTAATGACATTTTATATCGTCAATAGCTTAAATTAAAATTATTCCAGATTTTATGGACATTTGTACCTACACTGTTAAAAATTTTTGTAAAATTACCATTGTTTTACTCAACATAAGATGGCTAAATTACTAATCGGGGTTTACGAGTTTAAATTATAATACAATTTGAGTAATTCTCTCAGACATATGAGAAAATTTACTAAAATGAGAAGTAAATTTACTATCGTTGAGCATTTCACTTGTTTAGTGATTTTATAGAACTGTTTATTAGTTTTTATCAACAAATTTCCGATATTTACAAAAATCTTAGTAATTTGATTTACTATATTTTATTGTAAAATTTCAAAAATATTTGTAGATTGAATTACTGTGAAAACATTAGAAATGTGAAAATCTTTTTATTATTTTTACCAATTTAACGGTAAAATTACACAATGCATTGTAAGTTTAGTAAAAATATTATTTCTCTTAAGCCATTTGTAATTTTACCAAACAGGTTGCAAAATTTCGTTACCAAGCGTTTTAAATTTACAAACATTATTTGCGTTTTAAATTACTCTTTTTGTTTGTAAAATTACAAAAAATATATTCCAATTTAAATTACAAGAAAAGCAATAGAAATTTAAAAAAATTTTTACAATTTTTGCAGTTCTTTCTGCAAAATTACACAATGCATCGTTCGTTGTCGCAGCTTTTCGGAAAATTACGTTTAACACCGGCTAAATGCTTTTGTTTCCTTGTTACATCTCCATATATGGATATTTAGTATTGCTTAGAACGTCATTAGTTGTAGGTGTGTGCTATGCATGTAAAAGTGAACGTTGTTTCAATAATTTCAATTCTTGTTTTATTATTTTAAAAGTTTAATAAAAATAAAGGTGTAACAAATATTTACAAAAATATAATATAGCCAATGGTTGAACAGAAGTTAAAAATTTAAAAAAAATTAGGCTCAAAGTGTAAATACAATAGACAGCTTTCAGTTTTATAAGTCAGGGCGTGTTAGTTGTTGATACATTTCGATAGGTGGTGGAGAGAATTTAGAACTTGAAAAGAAGGGTAATTGTTAAATAGCTTCAACGCTACAATTGTGACAAAAGATTGATACATTGTTGGTAAGTAATTTACAACCAATGATTTCTTTATTCATTTTTTTCTACATGTCTTATATGAAAATTTATCGTTTTATTGACTTCTTATCTGATATAACTATACTTATTTATTGATAAACCTATTTTTATGATTTTACATTATTGATAGTTTATTTATTATTTAATTTTGATTGTAGATTATTTCTACATATTTGTCCTTCAAAAGGCACAAAGAAAGGTGGTAAGAGGAAGGCAACCGAATATTCATCCTCAAGCTACGTCACTGACAAAAGACACTGACTCCTACCTCGCTGATGAATATAAATAGAATATAATACACTTTTTAATTATATATTACATTGCTACTACATTCCGAAATTATTTCAGTCTATTTGATGTCATTTATCATTATATTTTAATTTATGACATTATTACTTATAGCTATATCATCCGAAATATTTTTCTCATTTTGAAGTGAATTGCCTTTCTTACTTTCAGAAGGACAACTATTCATTTATATTAAATACCAATATTACTACTATTCAATTTTATTGAATAAAAGTTTTTCGAAGCAAGAAATCTAATATTATTTATTTATATCTTTGTTTGAAATTTATCAATTAGTTTTTCAGTCTCAGTTTTAACAGCAAAATTATTTCAAACAACGACTTTACAGGTTATCTTGAAGTAAGTATATTAATTAATTACGTTTCAGAAACTCCAATTCGATTGTGATGGAGCGGTATTCGTTGCAGATATTTGGGCGAAGAAATTGCTACATCAGCTCCATTTCGATTGAGAAGAACTATCTGATCAACGAATTTTTATACTGCGAAACTACTTTCAGGAATATCCTGAAACTGTATTTTGTAATGTTCTTAAACTGAGTTTAACTAATTGTACAGTTACTACAGTACTAGTGAATTTACAAAACATTTGCATAATAAATTTAAAAAATTACGAAACTGAATAATAAAATTATTAATCAAATTCTCTAGAACAGTTTGGTAAATTTCCAAAAATAATGTGTAATTTTCTCAATTTGAGTTTAACTGAATTGAGTGGTATAGATACAACACTGCATAGTAAATTTACTAAGCATGCTTGTGGTAAAACTGTAAAGTTAGTTATCAAATGTTTTATTAACGCTTAGTAAATTTTATAAAAAGTTTTGTAATTTTCTCAAACTGACTTGAGTCGTACTGTTTAGTAAATGTACTGTTTAGTAAATGTAAGAAATATTTTAACAGTGTACATATGATCCTTGTGCTTTGCACAAAAGACGATAACAAGTTTTTTAAAATAAATAGATAATAAATATATACAGGGTGTAAATGAATAATTGCCAAAGCTTCAAGATGTGCTTCCTCGAGTCATTTTATGATGAAAAGTTCCTATGAAAATATGTGCGCAAGCACTTCGTTATCGACGTACAATGTGTTTTCGAGATATTTAGTTCAATTTTGGGGCATTAATGCCTGTATAAAGTATTGATAATATGATCACAGAAATGGTCATGAAAATCGACCTGGTGCTACTTTTTCTGGAATCACGTTTCCTTTCTGCCCCTACAACTTTTTTTCAGTACGCCCCTGACAATTGACAAACATTTTAAAATGAATCTCTTACGAATTTGCATTCTTTTTTATTTCTTGCGTTTTTTTTCGCCACTGCTTTTGTGTAAAGAATGATCAACTTCATATGTACCGTAAACACAAACAATCCTTCTATGATGCAATATGCTATAATTATTTCAAAATAATTAAAAAAACAAGTTTACCTAACTTTGAAAACCAAGAGATCAAATTAAATGCTCAATATGGCCACCTTCAACCATTACACAGGAGTCATGTAATAATGTGGTTTCTTAAGTCTTTAATGTCTTGAATAGGAGTTCCAATATAAACCAATGTTTTTTGTTTCCTAAAGTTGAAAAGTCTATCAGGTTTTGATCATATGAACGAGCTAGCCAAACTTGTGTTCCACCTCGACATATCTAGCAATCTAGATATGTTTCCTTCAAATATTGACGTGCTCTCATACTAAAATGGGCATAAGCGCCATCATGCATAAACTACATTCCCGCTCGGACACCTAAGGAATCGGATCAAGTACAACTAAGTGTATGTTTCTGCATTTAATGTAGATGGAAGGAAATGTGGGCCAATTAGATGATCTCCAATAGTTCCAGTCCACACGAAAGTAGTCCCTGGTGGTGAACTTCAACGATAGCATGAAGATTGAGGGGACTATTTTAAATAATCACTGAGCATACATAAAAAACGTGCCGACTAATTCCTCCTCCATTTTGGATGCCGGTCAAAAAATCCAAATACTCTGAAACCTAAGATAAAATCATCATATCATCATATGTCCCTTTTTTCGATTATATGTGAGGATTGCCAAATTTATGAAGTTTGACTAAAAGTAAAACAAATTTTTTGGATAAAATTTAGGGGAGGCGAAGGTATTAAATAAATCCAGTCATGGTTATTCGGATTCTAGGATTGAGTTTATTTACAACACATTGGAAATCTAAAATGTTAATAAAGTGAATTCAAAAAATTTCGTTATCACTAATATTGAGATTAGAAGTTAATTTTTGCAACAGAAGTACATGGTCTGAACGTCTGAACCATAAGATGAAATCGTGCCTTGTCTCGGTTTGCAGTTGTATACGAGGTTTGTCAATAAATGTGAATTTGCTCAAAAATGCCTTTACTTTTATTTTTATTGAAACTTGTTATCAAACAATGTAAATTATAACAGAAAACTGTATAAAATTATTCCTAAATATCAGTAAAAATTGTATCAAATGTATTTTGTATAAACAAAAACCGATGTTAAACTCAATTGGATAGTTTAACCAAAAAAAACACGTATAATAAAAATGGGCTCAAAGTCGTGCCAAGCTTGACAATTATATGTCTAGTATAGTAATATAAACGGCATTATTAGTTAGAAACAGAATTTTTTTAATCTATAAAGCTGTTTATATTGGTTGGCACCAATTTCAAAAACAGTTTTATATTACATACTATATACTATATTATATTATTTAAAAGTAAGTAAGAAGTTAATATTTAAATTATTTATCTTAGTATTAATAGCAAGAATGTGTCCAACATTTGTAGATACTTTGTGATCAGTTGGTCCAAATGCCAATATTTGTCAAAACTCCTGAATAAAAACAAAATTGACATTGCGCCTTTACAAGAAATGCACCTGGAAAATGAGGAGCAAGCTCGATAATGAGCTCAAATACCAGGTTATGACATAATTGGAATAACATATCACCATACTTATGCCATAGCAACTCATACCCGAAGCGATATTGATAATATAAGGTTAGTAAATACTTGCGTTCTTGAGGACACCCATAGGATCGCTGTAAGCGTTGGAGAGGTCCACGTTGTTAATATCTACAAATCCCTTGTGCAATGAAATCCTCCAAACATACCCTCATCCATCAATATATGCGGGAGATTTCAATAGTCATCACAGCAATTGGAGATATCGAGAGTCCGATGATAATGGCGAACATCTTCTTGGTTGGGCAGAACAAAACAGCTTGCATCTAGTATTTGACGCTAAAGAAAGGAATACATTCAAATGTCGTACCTGGTACATGAAGTCAAATCCTGATTTGGCTTTCGTATCAACTAACGAAAAATGTCAGCCTGTCTCAATATCGAGATATGTTCTAAAGGAATTTCCGAAAAGCAAGCATCGCCCAGTTTTCCTTGAAATGGGCATACATATTCCAATAGTTAAATCGTTTCCGAGACCCAGATGGAACTTTTAGAAGGCTGACTGGAGCTCTTTCAAAACAGACCTAGACAAGTGCCTTGGTTGGATCCCCCCTGTTGCCGACAATTACAATAGATTTCTCGGTGCAATTATATCTACTGCCAAGAAGCACGTTTCTAGGGGTTTCCGTAGGGAGTACATAACGGGTTGGTCTGAGGAAAGTGAACAACTTTATAGGGATTTCGCTGAAAGTGGTGACCCAGAGATAGCTGATGACCTTCTGAATTCTCTTAACGCGGCTCGAAAACTAAAATGGATACAGACCACCACAAATACTGACTTTAAGCACTCAAGCCGTAAAGCCTGGAATCTACTCAAAAAGCTTGGTGCTGGTCGACCTACTACCCGAAACCAAACTGCAGTCACAGCAAACAACATGCTACTCGAACAGTTGACTTGTCAAGAACTCCTCAAGATCGCCAGCATACCAAAATGATAAAACGAGAACTAAAGGCATTAGAACAGTCAAGCCCAGAGTTATCCGAGTTCTCTGGAGAATTTAACATCTATGAGATATGTGCAGCGACTCTCAGCCTAAAATTAGGAAACGCTCCAGGATTTGATGGAGGTTACAATGAGTTTCTCATCAACTGAGGCCCCTATGCTAGACAGTGGTTAACAAAATTTTTTACTGACATTCTGAACACTGGTAAAGTGCCTAATGAATTTAAAAGAGCAAAAATAATTGCCGTACTAAAACCTGGAAAGCCAGAATCTCAAGCCGACAGCTATAGACCCATCTCCCTCCTTAGCACCTGCTACAAATTCTTGGAAAGACTTATACCCAGTAGACTCCAAGACAAATTACTTGCGAACACTCCAATCGAACAAGCTGGATTTAGACCAGGTAGAAGCTGCACGGACCAAGTGATAAGCCTGACAACATTCATTGAATCAGGATAGCAGGAATGTCTTAAAACCACGGTTGTATTTCTGCATGTGATTCCCTGTAAAAAACTGGGAAGGCTCTTGAATAACATGCTTTCTGAACGAAAGTTCCAAGTGATCATGAACGGCAAAGCCAGCAAACAGAGAATTCTAGAAAATGGCCTTCCTCGGGGCTCCGTAATTGCTCCTGTCCTTTTTAATTTATACACCGCTGATCTTCCTGCAACGACTGCACATAAATTTGCGTACGCCGATGATCTGGCTATAGCGGTGAAAGTTAAATCTTTTGATGCAGCAAAGAGAATGTTAGAAAAAGATCTCCAATCTTTGGATGTTTATTATAAAAAATGGAGACTAGTTCCAAGTCCTAGCAAAACAGAGTGTACCTTTTTTCACCTAAATAATAAACAGGCTAATCAAGAGCCTGAAATATTCTGGAATGGTGAAGGCCTTAGGTACAATCCGAACCCAAAATACCTGGGTATTAAG
This sequence comes from Octodonta nipae, assembly GCA_034190945.1. Taxonomy (NCBI): domain Eukaryota; kingdom Metazoa; phylum Arthropoda; class Insecta; order Coleoptera; family Chrysomelidae; genus Octodonta; species Octodonta nipae. The sequence goes on from CM067222.1 coordinate 15,753,547, forward strand.
AAACATATAGAGAACACGGCTGCAAAAATTCAAACGAGGAATAAAATTCTGGAAAAGCTCTGTGGAACCTCATGGGGAGCAACTGCCGATACCTTACGATGTTCGGCAATGGGTTTCGTCTTCAGCGCGGCTGAGTATGGTGCTCCAGTATGGATGAACAGCCACCATGTCTCAAAAGATGATGTTCAGCTCAGCAGGAGCATGGTATCATAACGGGATCTATAAAATCTACACCAACTTACTGGCTCTCAACTCTCAGCCATATTATGCCGCCAAATATCCGACGGAAAAAAAGCTCTCCTACGCGAATACGAGAAAATAATGGATATCCTGGAGTTGCCCATCCATGAGTATATACCAACTGCTTGCCTCACCAGGCTGAAATCCAGACATCCACCAATCAGGACAACGAAAGCGTTGCATGAAAGTGCTTTCGGGGGTCTCCGGGAATGGGATGCAGGTTGGAGGGAGGATGCCCCTCCAGAGGTACTCGACTATGTGAGCATCCATGAGGAACTTTTGGGTTTCGATTTACCTCGCAATATATGGAAGACGGCAAATAGAATTAGAACGGGACACGGCGTCTGCGCAGATATGCTGTATAAATGGAATAAACAACCCACGCACAATTGTGAATGCGGGGAAGACTATCAAACAGTCAAACATATATACCAAGACTGTAAACTTACGGCCTACCAGGGAACAATAACGGATATATATATATATATATATATATATATATATATATATATATATATATATATATATATATATATATATATATACTCTCCCTCTTGCAGCGACTGAATGTATAAAGAACATATTTGTTAGTTTGTGATTACTATGTGTGGACTTCTGTTTTTACTCTGTACTATTCTTGTTCTTGTGTATTGTTAGTGTTTAAATGTAATTTCGTATTTTTATATTATAAGACCAGTTCATCTATACTATTGCCATAACCTAAATAAATAAATAAATAAGACACTTTGTGTATATAGACTAACTGAGAATATCAATTTGTTTTAACTCGCTTAATTCTAAGCCATTTTCCGTTAATTTTTGACTAAAAGAATACTATTTAGAAGAATTGCCAATCTCATCCTTTTTTTCTGAAATACATTTACATTTGTTATTTCTAATTGTTTGTTTTGTTTGATACTATCTTTATAATTAATTACATTCACGCAGTCGAGTTTTTTTTAAATTATCACTTTTTTAGTCTGATGATATAAATCCACAGTAACAACAGCATCAAACCCTTTCGGTTTAAAAATATCTCACAGAAAATCGCGACAATGAATTATGTATTTCCTTGTGTTTTGAGGAATAATGTAAGCGTAACGAGAATCTAATCTATTCAGAAATTATTCATGAGCATAATGTGATGCCAGCTGTCGAGCAAAACCGCAGAGAACGTAATATATTTAAACTTTCTCGCGTACGGGGCTTATATTGAAGATCTCTTGGGGTATGCTCCAAAAATTATGATGAGGTAAAGGTTTTCGGTGAACTTGCTAATACCGATCGGTTTGGAAATGTAGGTCAAGTTAACAATGTACAAATTTAAATATTTTGTTAGTGACCATATTTACAGCTGACAGCTTAATTAGTGTGAGAACAAAAATAATAAATGTAACGATATGTCTCAATGAAAACTCAAAAAAACTCAACACGAACTATTTTATTGTTGAATTGGCTTTTGATCACTAAACTCAATACATTTATTCAAAAACCCACAATAAATACGCCAAAACCACAAGTAACTACGGTGCAACATGCGAATTTATGGGAATCATCCTTCTTGATACTTATAGAATCCAGTAACCAAATCGAGTTTTGTTTACACTGTCGAAAGAAATTTTTGGTTATCCATTAGGCCAAATTTCTTGCAACAATGGAGAAAGAAAGATAAAGAGTTTAGACTCTATAATACACATTGTATTCTGTAGCAAAGGATTGAAATATTTATTTGTTCATAAGGGATATATTTAAGAATTAAGTATTGAAAAAAATATATTGTTAATAAACGCCACTGCTTGCTGGTACATGCGAACTCTTTTGACATATGGCTGGTATTTTATTGGTTGAATTCCAGCCTTCAATTCTTCACAAGCGCTTGCGGGCTAGTTGCTACAAACCTAGCACTTCAGATTACCGCATAGCCAAATGTCTAAAGGTGTTAAATAATAAGACCGTAGCGGCCACTTCTGGACGCCAAACCGGGAAATGGCACTACCAGCAGCAAACTCGTGGAAGACAGTTAATGTTTCACAACCGGTATGACATGTGATAGCTATATGTTCTAATTGATGCACAAAAAATAAGAGCATCAATACAATACCTTCCTCATCTTCATATCTTTTTACATCTCTCATTAGAAAATTTGTCGTTATATTGACTTCTTATCTGATATAACTATACTTATTTATTGATAAATACATTTTTATGATTTTACATTATTAATAGTTAATTTATAATTTAATTTTGATTGCAGATTATTTATAAATATTTGTCCTCCAAAATGCACAGAGCAAGGTGGTAAGAGGAAGGCAATCGAATAATCATCCTAGCCACTAAAGTGACAAATGACACTGACTACTACCTCCCTGAGGATTATGAATAGAATATAATACACTTTTTACTTTTATATTACATTGCTATTACATTCCGAAATTATTTCAGTCTATTTAATGACATTATTCATTATATTTTATTTTATGACATTATTCCTTATAACTATATCATCCGAACTATTTTTCTCATTTTGGAGTAAATTGTCTATCTTACTTTCAGAAGTGCAACTATTCTTTTATACTAGATATTAATATTATAACTGTTCAATTTTATTCAATAAAAGAAATCTAATATTATTTATTTATATCTTAGTTTGAAATTCTCATTTTTAACAAAAATATTCCAAACAATGACTTTACAGTTTATCTGGAAGTAAGTATACTAATTAATTACGTTTCAGAAACTCCAATTCGATTGTGATGGAGCGATATTCGTTGCAGATATTTGGGCGAAGAAATTGCTACATCAGCTCCATTTCAATTGAGAAGAACTATCTGATCAACGAATTTTTATAATGCGAAACTACTTTCAGGAAAATCGCGAGTGAAATAATAACAAATATTTTGTCATGATTTTAATTACTAATCAAATTTTCTATAACCGTTAAGGAAATTTTGTAATTTTCTCAAACTGAGTTTAAGTAAATTGTATAGTTACTTCACCGCATAGTGAATTTACAAAGCATTTGCATAATAAATTAATTAATATAATTACAAAACTGTACAATAAAATTATTAATCAAATTCTCTATAACAGTTTAGTAAATTTCAAAAAATATTTTGAGTAGTATAGTTAAAATATTGCATAGTAAATTTACTAAGCATATTTGTGGTAAATCATTAAATAAAATTACAAAGCTATATAGTAAAATTAGTAATAAAATTTTCTATTAACACTTTTATAAAAAGTTTTTTAATTTTCTCAAACTGACTTGAATCGTACAGTTTAGTAAATGTACTAAATTATTTTGCGTAAAAACTTCCTACACATTTTTGGTAATATTACCAAAGAAATTTTTATTAGTGTAGCTAAACATTATTACAAACACATTTATACAAAACAATAAAATATATACCTATATATTCAACAGTAGTAACAATTTAAAATTTTTAAGTTCTATTATATGTAATATTATAATAGGTTTATTCATTTTATACTATAAAATTAATTAATAATGATATATAATAATAAAAACGAGTATAATTGTTCTCGGTTTCGAACCCGAGAACTTTGCATTTGCAGTCGGGGGTGTCCTTTAGACTCTTGACTACTTGTCTTTAATTCAATTATGTTATTTAGAGGATATAAAATTTCCGGCTGTATGTAATACATCAGTGCCTCTGTGTGGTATTCTTTTTAATTTCTGACGTATGTCAAGTTTAATATATCACAAAGTGAGAATTGGAGTGTTCATTTTAACGAAAAGCAAATTTTGTGCAGGAATTGTATATTACTTGAATGTTATATTGGTTTATTTCTTATTTATTTTCTATAAAAGAAGAGAAGTCTCTTATTATTATATATATTACATGGTCCCTGGTTTTACAAAGAGGACTGAATTGGATGGGTACTTCGAGATCGAAGCAGTGTGTGGTGTTATTCGGTCGGTCGTGTCGTGTCCAAACAAATGAAATTTAAAGTTATGTATTTCATTCCCTTGCTCATCTATTTTCATATGTGTAAGTGTGGACCTCGGTTCAGAAGCTTTCGCCTTAAAACTAAGGAATAAGTAAAAGATCCATATCATACTATCACATTGAAAGCAATTGTAATTTATGTTAATGCCAATTGCTATTTATGGATCTAGTCATCTATAAGTGAGCGGATCGTTTATAAAAAACACAATTATTTATTACCGCTAGTTTGTGTAGGCGAGTTTTTATATTATTGCGTTGTCTTTTTGCGACTCAACTACATTGGCAAGACACCGGTTGTAGTTTATAATTTAAAATACGGCATCATATTAGCGAATATCTCTATGAAAAAAATAACTACTTTGTTCAAATTAAGATTTGATCTACAGTAGCGGGTCAAGGTTAAAAAATTTGATTGGTGACTATACAATTTAATGAAAATTCATGAATCTAATATGAATTTTATAATAGTTGATTATGTATAATTAAACATGATAATGAATAAATTAAACAGCATTTATGAAAATATTGGTAATTATATGTGTTTTATAACATAATGAACATTTCAAATGATAGACAGGCTAATTTAATTATAGAAGATATTTCAAATACGTTTCTTTCAATCCCATGTTCTCATAATGTTATTAATGGCAAGATTCAAAACGTTTTAGAATATGCAATATGCTGGAGCTGATGGTATGGGCTTATCGGTTATTTATATATGAACTTGCCCTTTTTAATAAATACCTTAAAGAAGTTAATGATGTAACGGTTAGAGAAAGCAGCGGTTTTGTAACTTAAAGTAAGAACAACTAACTGTACCATTTATTAACCCACTTCAAAAAGAAGGAGGTTCTCAATTCGTCAATATGTACGTTTTTTTTATGTTTGTTCACCGATTACTCATAAACGGCTTAAAGAATTTCAACCATTTTACCGGACACTGTTTCGGGGGATCGCGAAGTAGTCCCATATTTTTTTCATTAACATAACTTGTACCGTTTCTTCACCGATTACTCATAAACGGCTTAAAGAATTTCAACCATTTTACCGGACACTGTTTCGGGGGATCGCGAAGTAGTCCCATATTTTTTTCATTAACATAACTTGTACCGTTTCTTAGAGAATTGGGAAAAACTATTTTACCTCTTATAATCTATGCTTTGGTGGAGTCGCCGGATTAAAAATTTGGAAAAAAATATTCGGAAGATGGGACTATTTGAAAAGAAATTGGATTTGTTCCGGGATATCTCAAAGTGGTCCCATATTTTTTTCAATAACATAGCTTGTACCGTTTCTTAGAAAATCGGGGAAAACTTTTTTGCCGACTTTCTTATAGAGTAAGCTTTGGTGGAGTCGCTGGTATTAAAAATACACAAAGATTATCTGTTCGGAGTATTGGTTATAATAAATTAGAAAGGAATTGGATTAGTTCCGTGGGATTCCGAAGTGATCTCATATTATTTTTCAATTGCTTGTACGGTTTTTTAGAAAAACACTTTTTTAACGACCTTTTTATACAGTATGCTTTGATGGAGTTGCTGGTATTAACTGTTCGGAGCTTGGGGTAAATTGTAACTAACAAGAATTAATCAAAATAAAAGTCAAATAATATGTAAACACAGTTGTGTACTCATAAATCAAACGATTTCTTTTTATTAATAATTTTAAGAGAAAAAGTTATTATTCACAAACGGATTTTAAAGGTCTAAAATGTAAACAATAATCACTGTATGTCACGTTTTTAACTGTAGACAAGATTTATCATCAAAGAGGACATTTGATTTCAAATTAAAGTATCTTCATTTCTGTTAAGATGTAAAATTGTTATCAAATAGAAGTAATTATAATTAAAAACTGCATCTACCTATGTCATTGTACTAAAAATTGTATAATAAGTATTTCTGTGACTTTTCCAACTATATACTAAGTTTAAAAAATATATATCAATTTTGTTTAAAGGTGACCTTTATTTTTGTATAATATCTCAAATTGTAATCAAGCAAAGTTTACTAGAATTGAAAACTGCATCCAATTGTCCTTCTTGGTGGAGGTTCTCAGTTGGTATCTATATACAGTGTGCCTTCATAAGTTGGATTCAAACGGAAAACATTCTTATGAATATTATTTAGAGAAAAAATTATTGTTCATAAAAATATTTGCATGGTCGGAAACATATACCGTAATCATTACATGTCACTTGTTCAATAGTATCCGAATTTTGTCAGCAAATATGGATTTTTGTTAAAAGTAAAATGCCTTTATTTTTCATAATATATAAAAATCGTATCAAACAGGGGTAACAAGAATTATAAAATGCATCGAATTATGCTACTAAAAATTGTATAATAGATCTTCATGTCACTTTTCCAAATTGTGAACCAGTTTTGATACAGAATATAAATTTTGTTTAAGTTAAATAATTTTATTTTTAATAATAACTCAAATTGTTATCAGACAAAGTAAATTATAACTAAAACTACGTCCTATTATGTTATATCAATAAAGACTGTGTAACGATTTATTATTTGATTCCGCGGAGGGGAGACTATTAAATGAAAGTCAGTATAATTAACAGACGTAAAGAACGATGAAACTCAGATGGTCTACAATATAGTGGATCCACCTAAGTTAGAATCATATACAACATTTTCTTAATACATATACATATGTACAAAACAATTTATTCTATTTAACAGTAAACGAGTTTGGTGAAGCTAATAAATGAAAGTTAAATACCTTATGTTAGGCAATATCGAGAAAGTTAATTAGATTTGAAAACTGCATTGCATCACAAAAATTGTAAAATAAATTCATTTTTAAAAACACAAGAATCGACTTCATAAAAAGTATTTAACTGTAGGAAAAAATTATTTCATGCATTTTAGTTAATTTTCTTTTGAAGTCGGTTTTCATTTTTTTAATGTATTTATTTCCTTTTAAAAAATATTACTTAAAAAAAACGTACATCATACAGAGAAGCTTTATACAAACATAGTCTTCAGGAAAATTAGTTAATAAATCCATAGACATACTTTGTTTTTTTTTTGTTTTAGTTAAGCTTGCAAGGCAGTTTTTTTTTCAATAAGAAAATATGTAGTGATACGGACATTTTCTACAAACTGGTCATAACAAAGAAATATACTGCCTTTGATTTTTCAATTTAACTTACTTATTTTATTAGAAACAATTGTGACAAGTGTGAAATAAAATGAACACTCAAAATAGCTATTTGCCTCCTCACTCGTCCAAAACCTACTTAAATCAAATTACTATTTCAAATGTTTCTGAAATACCAAATGAAAAAAAAAACCAAGAATATCAGTTTTAAAACCTTTTAAATTTCATTCCATATCTGCATAATTTTCATCCCTTAACCCTGAGAATTCATCATTTCTATTGTATGAAAGGACATATTAATAAAGAGTACTAAATCCCTTTGTTATTCTCTTGGCCCGCCAGTAAGCTACAAATTTGCATGGATATAACCTGACGTATCCATCAGCTAGTATTACTTGTAATAGAAATATTTCCAAGGGGAATTCTGGGAATTCGAGAATACGAAACTCTCTTTGCCCCAACATTTACATTCACCTAAGACGTTGAGCTTATTTAGAAAGTTTTCCGACTACGTATTTCTCGAAGTAAATCAATATGACAGTTGCCTAAGTCCTATAAATAGATCTCAATGCATTTAACAGTTAATGCTAGTTGGATTTTCCGTTCTTTCTATTCTATTGTTGATCATCACAATAGTATGTCAAAGGTAAATTTCATACGTGTAGTAAATATTTTGCTATTGCTGGTGACTGTTGCAACTGCCAAATCAATACACATAATAATGTGGAGGCGTTGTACGGCTCAATAGCTTGGCAGAAGTGGAAGATATGCAGAAAATTTGCAGATGGTTTCATCAACAACCCAATTTAATCAAAAAGAGTGACATTAGTTTTTTTGAAAAAGTACATAACATGTTTCAAAATCTTTTCCACAGTTCCAGAGATTTGCTGTAATATCTTTTGAACCAAATAAATTAGAATTATAAAAAACTAGCTGAACTGTTCCGGCTTCGCACAGACTAGATAAATGGGCGTATTTCAGGTATTCACATTGAAATTTTTTTCATTTCACAATTGTCACATTGAGTTCATTTTTAGATTTTTTCTAACATCTAAGGTCATTATTCATGAGCTCAATTAACATGGCAACAACCGCTTCTAAAATACGTTATTTTGGGATGAAGAGGTAGACATATTTGCCATGTTTGAGATTTTCGATGTTGCGGTTTTACTGTGCTCCATTCAAGTTATTTATTACATGTTTCGTCAGGCCATCTTTGACATTTTTTGTATATTTGACATTTTTGACAGTTTTAACATTTTTGACATATGCATTTTCGATATAACTGACATTTTTAATATTTCGTGGGAAGTTTTTGACGTTTGACACCTTCGACAGTTTTAACATTGTTGGCATTTTCGTCTTTTTTGATAATTTTGAAATTTTTGGTATTTTTTGGCATTTTTGAAGTTTTTTGACATATTGGACATTTTCCATATGTTCCATATGACTGGCATTTTTAATATTTTTGACATTATTAACATTTTTAAGACCTGATACTTTATAGAGTGTTGACGTTTACATTTTCATCTTTTACGTTTTTTTACAGTATTTTAGATAATTAACTTTTGTTTTATAAATCTTTCTCATTTAACATTTTATATCTTTCCGACATTTCGCCTGCGATTAATCAGGCAGTAAACATTTTTCAGTCCCACCCCTACATAAATTGAACATAGCAAAATAACGAATAATGTCTCCATTCATTTCAAGAAAAGAGTCACATTATTAATTCTCATCCAATGAATAAATAATCCTCAGTTCTCCTTATTTAAGCAGAAGAGCAGATAAACCAACTACTAAACATGCATCATTTTTTGTTCAATACAAATTACTGACACAAATCCCTTCAACAATTGACATTTCGCAAAAAATCGCATTAATTATCCATTAATTTATCGGTTTCCGAGAAATAATGAATTTTTCTTAATAACTACCCCACTTGCCCCCTATCAGAAAACTGAATTTTCGCAAAATAATAAAACTTGCATCAACTTATTTTAAAAGACTATATGTATCAAGATTTACACCCGTATTACTTTCTATTTCGAAGATATTAGATTCTCCATGAAACAATAGTGACTCCCATTTCAATCATGTAATATTTCAATTTTCGCCTGTATGACCTTTTGTTTCCAAGATATTAAAATGACGTAAAAACAATAGATAACCTACTGCCCTCACCCTATCCCGTAATCATATCATTTTATTAAAAATAAAATTAAAAAACATTAACGAAAGATTTTTTGAAATCAGTTCTCTACTTCAAGGAATTACCCCCCCCCCCAAAAAAAATAAAAAAACACTATTTTTTTCATTAATATTTTTTAAAAGAAGCATATATAAGATGCTACAACTTCTATTAACAAAAATGACAGTCTATCACAGCATCAATTTGACTTCAGAAATATCCTGTATGGAAAAAATCTCTAAGCAGCCATTACTGGTATAGAAATATTGGCAATGTTATTCGTTTTCTGAAGGATATTTATGACACATTTTTTTCAATGTTTATGCCCTTCTGGGAAACAACACTACTAGTCAAGAAATTTCTGTATTTTCTGTATATTACCAAACGTTTCGGAGTCTAGGTCAGACTTCGATGTCAATGGTAAAGAAACTATGAAAAAAGGCACAATTTTAAAACGTGAAATTAAAATGTTTGACAATATATGAAAAGGCTTCTAGTAGTATTATAGACCACAAAATGCTGTTTCAAAAACTATAGGTAAGTAATTGAAACATAAAATGAAGGAGTTAGTTCGGGCTATTTACCCTGGTGCAATTAATTAGCAATAAAATTCACCTTCATGGTCACCTTAAAAACGCTGTTCTTTCCCAACATATAGAGATGGCTGTGCCAACATTCGTCGAAACTTAGCATAGCTATTTTTCTGAACATGGGTTGGTGCAATAAAGTATATTCTTGCGTAATCAATTAGAAACAAATCGTGGGGTCGGTTGTAAATTGGCTATAGGTGATAGATCTGCGAATAATGGTGTCGATATATGTGAGCTCTTTTCAGATTATTTTCAAGCTGTTTATGTCTCTGACCTGAGGGATAGAAATATTGCATTTACGAACAATAATCCGAATGAACCTCTAGTCATCAAAGAATACCAAATTCAAGAAGTCATTAACAATCTTGATTGCAATAAATCTCCAGGTCCTGATAATATACCTGTATTCTTTATAAAACAGTGCAAAGACAATTTGATAATACCACTTCATTTAATTTTTAATATATCTATCAAAAATGCATGTTTCCCAACTAAATGGAAATTCTCATATATTACACCACTCTTAAAAAACGGTAATAAACATAATATAAAAAATTACAGACCGATCAGCAAACTTTCTATCTTTGGTAAATTGTTTGAAAAAATTATTCATAGGCACATTTTAGATACAACTAAAAATATCATCATAAAACAGTAACATGGTTTTTATCCTTGCAGGTCAATAGAGACAAATCTGGTAACTTTCACTGATTTTGTTCTGGAGTCTATGGATAATCGTGTACAGGTCGATGCCATATATACCGACTTCAGCAAGGCATTCGATAAAATCAGCTACATACTGCTGATAGAGCGCCTTGCAGAGGTTGGTATGGGTGATCTTCTCTGTCGCTGGGTTTGGTCGTACATAAGTGATCGAACTCAGTCAGTTTTCATAAATGGTTATTGTTCTAAATCATTTACTATAACATCAGGAGTTCCTCAGGGCAGTCATTTAGGTCCATTATTTTTCATTATTTATCTAAATAATATTGATAGTTGCTTTCATAATTCAACATTCCTACTTTACGCTGATGATTTAAAAATATTCAGCACCATTAGTGACGAAAATGATTGCCAGAGGGTTCAGTCTGATTTGAATAGGTTCGCGAGTTACTGCAACAACAACAATATGTTCTTAAATTTTGATAAATGTGTCTCGATATCATTCACAACAAACAAAAATGTATTTGAGAATCAGTATATCATTAACAACAATAAATTAAAAAATGTTTGTGAAATTCGTGACTTAGGTGTGAAAATGGACTCTAAAACGACTTTTAACTTACATGTTGAAAAAATTGTTAATCACTCTAATCGGCTGCTGGGGTTTGTATTAAGAAACTGCAGGAAATTTAGCAAACCATCAACTTTTCTAATATTGTACAATGCTTTTATACATAGTCGTATCAATTTTGCCTCTGTGGTTTGGAACCCTCAATATGTTACCTATGAATCCAGACTTGAAAGTATACAAAATAAGTTCTTAAAATGTTTGGCTTTTAAGGCAAACGTGACTATCATGAACAGAAATTACTCTGGTATCTTGAGAAGATTTTCAATTCTCACTCTTACGAAACGCAGATTTATTATTCTTTTACAAAAATTGTTACTAAAACATTTGATTGTATCGATAGTATACCAAAGATAAATTTACATTTACGATCAAGAAACTTAAGATCTAATGACACTTATCTTCAGGCTTTTCGCAACACCAATTCAGGTATGAATGCGCCTGTCTGTAGAATGATAAGAACTGTTAATACATATTGCGATGATTTCAATATCTTTGAGAGGTCACTGCCTGTAGTCAAAAATCATTTTAATATTTTATTTCTGGGCGTAGATTAATAATAATAATTGTATTTCGATCATATTTAATTAATCATCACTGAGCTAATTTCCACTGATCTTCGTTCTAAATTTGTATTTCGAGGACACTATTTTGGATGTGTAATCTGTGTGTGTCCCTGTTCTTGTAAATAAATAAATAAATTACATTTACAGACAACTCATATGACATAAAAAGCCTCGCTCTACCAAGCTACTTAATCAGCTTCTAAATTTTAATTTCAAGGGGGAATTTTTAAAATGAAATCTATAATTCTTCAAAACCATCTACTTCATTGATTATTATTAAACATTCTGAATTTTCTTTAAACGAAATAGTTACAGCTTTCAAGTATACGTATCAACTTAAGATATTACCGCAAAAAATCGATGGCATTTCTTAAAATTCAATTCCTAGTACAACATCCCAATTTTTTTAATGAAATAATCACGGGATGAACTGCCCCAAAATTATTCTGTGAAATTTAAAATATGTACAAAATATATTTGTTGAAGATGAAATTCTCAATACTGCAAACTATATATACAAAAGTTATAAATAAATGTTCGCAGAATTAATAACAATGTTACTAGATTCTAATTAACTACTGGAAACGGGTACGTTAACAAGAATTTATCTAAAATAACTTAACAAACCGAATATAGCAGTATGTAGCTAATTTGTGTGACATTAATTTGTTAAAAGAAGCAAGCAATTTTTTTGTATCAGGCAGGGCTGAAACTTTTTTAAGTTAAAAATGGCGGGGGTTGAAAATTGTGGAAAACATTTCATTTATTATCCCAACTAAAATATATTTATTTGAGAAAACATTGAAATACTTATTGGAAGACAAACAATTTGCTCTTTTTGTGTTTTTTTAATCAACAGAAATTTGGATTGGTTAATTTGTTGATGTGATATTCCCGTGTTTCATATATCTAGAGTAAGAGCAATTGTTGATCAAATGTTAGTTATATTTAAAAGTTGGTCCGATTAAAATTGTAGTACATTAGTAAGTAAAGTCGCTGTAGGCCTCCATTTTTGTCTGTGTTGTTTTTCCTAACTACGTAACGGAAAAGGTAAGGCATGATATACAGATGAAAATAAAGGCTTGTAAACGTCTCTACTAGTGGTAATAGATGAGAACAGTAACAAGTGACGTTACAGGGCCACTGTGTGCACTGTTTTTAAATAGGGCTTTTATTTCTAATTCATGTTTAGTTAAACTTTATGTAGTCATATTTTGTTGTTTTGAGTTCTTGTAATTATTTTCTTTCTCAGTGACTAGTAAAATGGTATGTAATAGATATATGTTAATTAAGGGTAAGTATGGGTAAGTAAAGTATATCTATCTGTGTGTGTTTATGTGTATATGTTTATGTATATAGGTATACATGAATGTCTTGGTTAGTAAAGTAGCAGAGTTTAATTGCCATGAATTTAGCACGAACTAAATTATGCTAGAATGTTCTCTTGGACACAACACAAGCTTAAGCTTAGGTGTCCATTTTACCAATCAAACATATTTGTAATTTTTAGTTATTATGGCTATAATATTAGTATATTTAGATGCTTATAAAATGTCCTGGAAGTTTCAGCAATTTAGGATGCATACTTTGTTTTTTTGAAAATAAAATGACAAATAAAAGTAATACAAAAAAATGTTAGAGTGCAAAAATTTAGCATTTTCCCGTAGAATATTTTGCTTTTTCTTTATTTCTATAAAACAAAAATTAACTGAGATATCACGGTTAGAAGGTAGCAGTCGAGACCGTATTTTTTAAGCATTTTAATCTAAAAAATCTCGTAAACAACGCGTTAAAAAATATTGAAATTCATAGGGTTTGTAGGTGTTACAATTCCCTGTAAATTGAATGTTTACGATAGCTTCAAAATTAAGAAAGTTATCGTTATAAAACTGACATCATTTACAATATTCAAGTAGTAGCAGTCGAGGAAAAAAGGAGCAAACCAAGCAGATGTTGAACATCTGCTCATGACGTTGTGTTTACTTGGCTGTAGTGGGTGTATTTTGAAAATCGTTAGAGTATAAAAAATATTTGAAATTAAAAAAAATATTTTTTTTGATAATTTTGTCATTAAAGTAATAAATTGCTATACAGAACAATTTTATTTTTCATATAGACATCTAAAAAGTATTTGAAACAAATTTTTTTTCGTAATTTTGTCATTAAGGGTGGTTCTTAAGAGTTTAAATATCGTAATAAAATCTTTCTTGTACCATAACTATACACAAGACTTACAGGGTGCCTTTCACCCCCTAAAAATAAAGAGCACATGTTAAGCTTATATAAGTTTTGATCTAGATGGTAAAATTTTCATTAAAATCGGTTCACTGTCAAAAATTTTCAAAGTACGGACTCCCTAGTCACTGTATTATTTATGGCAAGTGACAGCCCGTTTGAAGGGTATTGACAATACTCATTCTGCCATAATAATCTTGAAATTAAATAAATACGAAAATAATTATTTCAAAGACCACACAAATGTAATATTGCTGGGTAGATAGATATTGTCAATATCTTTTAGATAAGCTATAAGCTGCCATAAGGCTATATTTAAAATTAGAGGCAACAGTGGACCTGGGACGTCTTCTAATACTGTTACTTCATCTATTACTACTAGTAGAAAAGTTTTCCAACGATTTATTTTCACCCACCAAATGTCATTGGGGCAAGTATAAGCGTTCAACAGATACGACAAGGGGGTGGATTTTTAACTGGCACTATATATTTCTCAACTCAGAAGAAGCGACAGTAATTGTTTAATCTTTGTACCCTAGCGAAGCCATGAGGCATTGCTAGTTCAGTGTAATCGAATTCACAGTATACATTTAGTATATTTATTTGCAATATCTGTCTATAAATACAATAAGATATACCTACATGACTTTTTTACATTTCACATTATAATACTAAATGTTAGTCTTCATTTATACCGTATATTTTAACGATTATAATTTGAAATTTTTCTAAGAATCGATATTGCGTTTATCGATTTTCTTATTTTGATTTTTCAAATAAAGCTACATAGGGAGCAGAGTTCCAAGAAATGCTGACAAATTTAGCTCATTGATTAGTTGAAGTAAGCCCACGTATTATTCATAAATGAATACATTAACAGCACGATATGCAACACGGAATGTGACCACTGCTGAAGATGACGAATAAAACATTTAATATCAAGGGATTAACTATTTTTGGGAACTGCGTTATTTGGACATAAAAATATAAATAGACGTTCTATTTATGGAAAAGTTTATTGACTGTTGCACGAGAGACCAATATTACCAATATGGGACAGAATGAATATCGGCGAGCCCGGTAATCCATTGTAGAGTATTATAATCGATCTTTGATTAATTTTGTGAATTGCAAACAATGAAGACCCTATAAGGATAATAGTTTTTCTTGAGACTATTATTTTTCGATAGAATGTCCAGAAACTCACTGTTAAGTCAGGAATTTACAAGATCCCTTAAATGCATACTGTTGCAAATAAGCAATTACTACCTACAGATTTTTTATTATTCTTAATATTGTAGATAGGCTCCATATGCACATTATTGGATATTCGCAACAAACCATAAGAGTATAATACCGCCTATTCGCTGATAGATTGGTTTGTTTGTCTACATCACCATCTGGCACATCAGTTGGTAATTATCATTTACAATTGTCAGACTGCATTCAATTTAACTCGAGATAAAGCTTCAAAAAGTGACTATATGTTCGTGCAAAAATTGAATTTGGTTAGTGTAAGGTATGTATTTTGAGCATAGTTATGTATGTTTTCTAATTTTGCAAGACTTTTGTAAACTTGTTTGTTTTTTGTTATGTCTTATGCAACAATGTTATGTTATGTTATGTTATGTTACTTATGATTTTTTATTTATTTTTATATTCCATAGTGCACTATGGATCGTTATAGCCTCTGAATGAGAAACTATTGGCAGAGATATGGGAGTATATGTCAGACAGCGAAAATGGACTAGATTTCTCAGATAATGAGAGTGTGGCTGATCCAAATTATTACCCACGTGACTCGGAAGAGAGTGAAACTGTAAATAGGCTTGACGAAATCCAGCATTCATCTTTTATCTGGAAAGACAATAAATGTGTCACGCTTCTCTCGACCTACCCTGGAAAAAAAATTATCTCAACGGTAAAGCGTTACGAGAAAAAAGAAAGTGGAAATCTTGAAATTGAATGTCCAAATGACATTCAACAATATAACCGTCACATGGGAGTCGATTTAATGGATAGTTTCATCGGAAGATACAGAATGAATTTCTAAGTACTTCTTAAGAAATAACACCACTGTTCAAAGAAAATTGCTGTATATTCCAAACGTTTCGGGGTCTAGATCAGACCCCGTTGTCAATGGTTAAGAAACTACGGATAAAAAAGGGGGCACAATTATGAGATGTAAATTAAAATATTTGACAATACATAATATTTGATTTCTGACGAGTTTCTTAACCATTGACAACGGGGTCTGATCTAGACCCCGAAACGTTTGGAATATACAGCAATTTTCTTTGAACAGTGGTGTTATTTCCCAAGAAGTACTTAGAAATTGAAAAATATGCCACAAGTATCATTCAGAAAACGTACAGAATGAAGCTGAAAAGTCGAAAGTGGTACTTCCGAATCTTTTACCATTTGACGAATTTGTGTATGGGAAATGCATGGTTGCTACATAAACGGGTTTTAATTGCAAAAGGAAAGCAAACTGAAATGCTAACATAATCGAATTTAGAAGTGAGGTAGCCAACTGCCTATGCAACGTTGCAATAAAAGTTGTTTCAATGAGCATCTTTGGAGCTAAATATACAGAAGAAAATTCTCAAGGGCAGTGCTCAACATGTACCTCCGAAAGATGTTCGGACCGATCAATTAGGACACTGGCCGATTTTTTCCCAAAAAAGGACGAGGTGTAAATTTCCAGGTTGCAAGGGATATACCGATGTAATGTGCAAAGAATGCAAAGTTGTTTTATGCTTTAATAAAAAAACAATTGTTTTAAACAATTTCATTTGTAAAATTTTTGTTCGTCTTAACGCACACTGTTGCAAATTTGCAACATGTAATTTTTTTAAAATAAATTTGTTATTTTTCTAAAAATATATTTTTTATTTTTTTAGATGTTTCTTATGCTGTTTCTTATTGCAGAAAAAATATGGGAGCAAAAAACAAAAAAATTGTGCATTTAAGGGTTAAATTACGATAAACGTGATGTTCATCATCATAACAATATTTTTCAAAGTTTGTCTTATCCACTTTCTCTCTACTGTCTTTCAAATATCTTTCCTGTCGTCTACCCCGAATTCTCTACATTTCACGAGCTCTCCTCCATTGACATATAATCAAAATCGGTCAGCTACTATCTTGTCTAGTTATATGACTTGCTCATCCCCACTCTTTGATTTCTATTTTTTCATCCTTGACCTTGGTTGTCTACCTGTCTATGAAAGGTACGTAACAAAAGGACAATAAAAATGCAGCACAGAGCGGCAACATCGTAACTCTGCCAAGAAAATCTAGTCCAGAGTGGTATAGCCAGAAATAAAAGGAAATATTCCAGGTTTTATTTGAAGCTAATTCTGTAGTATCCAAACCATTAGTTTTGGCAAGTGGTATTTTAGATTCTAATTAAAATCAATAAACAAGGATTGCAGCAACTTTGTTCACCAGAGTTTTATAAGGGATAGAAATATATGAGAAAAACGTTTTTTTAAGTTGTTTTTAAAAATTTATAGAAGATAAATATTAATTCGTTTATGTTTTTAGAAGTAGCATTATAAAATTAACCATTTGCATTGACAAACTACAAGAATTGATCAACAAAACAACAAAAACCGAAAAAGAAAGCATTTTGCCTATTTCTAACAAGAGTTAGTGTTAAGTATTATTTTGTAATAAATGTGGATTGATTAAAATTCCCTGCAGTAGCATAAATATTGACTATAAATTAATATTTTTATAACTTGATTAAGTATCATTGCTTCCTCCACAGTCTTTTATAGATTCAATAAATGTTTTCCCAAAATTGATTAACACAGGATTCAGTATAGAATTGTGAACGGAGCACGGAGTCAAGTTGCATTACCTAGACTGTCAATCAAACTATTTGCGTCAGTGTTTTATGTTGTATAACTTGTTTAAGGAAGACCATAGGGTCAACCGCTAATTCATCCGATCACTCTGATTAATTAACCTATTCATAGTTGACGATTTATTTATAAATTGTCATTGGTCACAATATGTTATTGTTTTCTTGTACAAAACTTTACTAACTGATTTCTGGGTGAATTACCGTTTACCTACATAAACTATAATCACAGTTACTGTGTATTATCTATAAATGTGGCCAAATTCATTATAATTATTTTGTAACGACGACAAAAAGTGCATATGTTCTAAAGATTTCCCAACAAATAATTTATTGCAGACTGAATGTTCGGTAGATATATAGTAGTAATTAAACCGATAATATGCAGTCGTACGCTTAAACCCTCAGTCAATTTAATATAGAAAACTTATTATTGGCTGAAAACTTGTGGGATAAACTTCAGATACAAGCAATA
Organism: Octodonta nipae; assembly: GCA_034190945.1. NCBI lineage: Eukaryota > Metazoa > Arthropoda > Insecta > Coleoptera > Chrysomelidae > Octodonta > Octodonta nipae. The sequence continues at coordinate 15,772,094 of CM067222.1, forward strand.
ACTATTCATAGGATTGATGAAGCTCCACTACAACTTCAAACTACGAAAGCCCTCAAATACTCTCCCTTTGTAATCAGCAGTTATTGGGGGTTGATCGCTTTCGCTAATGGATTTATTACCAAGATTTGAGACTTAAGAGAAGTTTCCTTATTTAATAATGATGTATCATATTTGTTGACAATTTGGAAGCTTGTCGAAATTATCTTTAAGGCAATTGTAATTAACTATCGAATTTAACAAGTTATTGAAAACTATAGTGTGTAGATTAAGATCGCGTTTTCAGTGGTAATTAATATAAAGAAAAATAAAAAATAAATTTTAGGGCAGTGGAAATTATGTGAAAATGAGCAATTTAAATTTTTTCTTTCGCTTTGTCTCAGTTGCCACTGAGACAGGGTCTGATTTAGACCGTGGAAGTTTCGAAGTTTCGAATTTACAGAAGACAACTAAGACTCTCGGCTGCTCTTTGATGTTCTGGAGAACTCCTAGAAAAAGTGTATAAATACATAGAGCCAACGGGAGAATTCATTCACTATTCGATTGCCATATAGTCAATATCAGCTGTTCAAGATAAATTGAAAATAGCTCTGTGGATAGAAATTAAAGTAGTGGAAATAAATTAGACTGTGTTTTTAAATAAATTTAAGCAGTAAACTGAACTCGAATGTGAAAATTAAAACACACACCTATACCTAAAAAAATACAAATACACCGATACCTGTCACTTTAGAAGTGGGAAATAAATAGGTGGCAGTGATTTTGTATTGTGACAGGGAACTGGAGAAAATTAGTTTATTAATAAGTGGGAAATAAATAATTAGACTAGTTATGGAGACAACAATTTAAAAGAAACTTTACAAGAAACTCTAAAACGCTAGGGGAAAAATTGCAAGACATATTGCTGATTTTGACAAATGCTACAAAATTCTTAAATCTTGAAACAGGTCTTAGAAGGAAATTCTAAATCCCTAGAAAAAAATTTAAAAGAGTACAAACAAATTCAGAAAGAGATAATTGTCGAGAATTAAGCTCGGATGGAAGAGCTGAAGGGGACAATGGTCGAAGAGTCGAAGCAGATGACAGACAAAAATGAAAAGTTTAATACAATTGTCGAGCTGAAAGAGACGACAGACAAAAACGAAACGCGGATAGAAGAGCTAAAATTGATAATAGAGGGTGAAAACAGCAAATAAAATAAAAGAACAGGTATTCACAATACAATGGGGAGAAACACAATCAAAAACTGAAAGCAGAAACAGTAGTGGATTCGAAAATAGGCTTCGAAGAGACAAGACATAAAATGAAACCTCCCCGATTTGATGGAAAATCGTCATGAACTAAAAGCTAAAGGGATGGTCGACAGAGGAGAAAGCAATAGCATTAACCCCTGCCTTAAAAGGGAATGCTACATATATTTTGCAAACGTTGAATACCTGAGCAAGAAGTCTACGAGAAACTGGTCAAACATTTAGACCTGAGTTATGGACGGACCCATTTGGAGCACGTTTACCATTCTCAACTAAAAAATCGCCACAAGAGATCAAATGAATCCTTACCAGAGTTTGAATCTGATATTGTCCGTCTGGTTCGCCTTAGCCATAGGACTGCGGTAACCAAATCATTTATGGAATTAAAGAACATATATAAGAAAATTGTCAATGGCTGACATGCGTATCGCCTGCGGCCTTTCTAATGGTAATTCCCTATTAGCATCGAGAAGATATCCTGCAATGTATCCTCAAGGAGTAGACTAAGAGAAACAGGTAGTTTCAAACTTAGAAAACATGATTGTGGGTGCCACGGGGATATTAGAACACTAGAATTATAAGAAGCTGTTTAATTTAATTGACGACATCAGCATTAGGAAAATTGATTTACTTATTTAGCTAACTGTGATCATATTTGCCATCGTATTTGCCATCTTAAGGCAACAGCTATTATATCCATATCATGTACAACTAGCATATTTTATTCACGTACGAACCAAGTATTTCCACGGAAGACATTATTAATAACCACCTCAACAACATAGGGGCGGAAGACAATCCTCGTGCTATCGTTTATTTGTAATAAAATAAAATTCTCTTAGTTACGTCAGAAATCAAATATTATGTATTGTCAAATATTTTAATTTACATCTCAGAATTGTGCCCCCTTTTTTATCCGTAGTTTCTTAACCATTGACAACGGGGTCTGATCTAGAACCCGAAACGATTGGAATATACAGCAATTTTCTTTGAACTGTGGTGTTATTTCCCAAGAAGTACTTAGAAAATAATAGCATCTTGAATCACTGAAGAATTGTTTGTTTTTACGGTACACAAGAATTTGATTAATTTTTTAGACAAAAACAGTGGTAGATACAAAAAAATGCAGAAAATTAAAAAGAATGCAAAGTCATAAGAGATTCATTTACAATTTTTGTCAATTGCCAGGGGCGTACTGAAAAAAAATGTAGGGACAGAAATCACACGTGACCCCTGATAAGATGCCACTGCTGGAGATTTTCATGACCATTTCGGTGAAATTATGAAGACTTCACACAAACATTAAAAATTAAAACTTTAGTAGTTGAAAAGGTCCTTTCAAATTTTAAGTGGCAATCCTAAGGCAACTTTGTTATAAGATTCGCCATATGTGATCATACAATTTTGTACAATCAGTGATCGCATTAAAATCATAAGGAATAACCTAGGAATACCTTATGAACTATCCCAATATTTGGTTGTTCACAAGGACATGACCATTAGCAACCAGAAACGATTGAATTTTTCGGAGGTAGTAGCGATACAATCGTCTTCATTTATCAGAACTAGAATAGAATTTTCTAGTTTTCGTTTCGTATTGAGTTATTTGTCGTGTAATATAACTGAATTTTTAAATTATATTTTATGACAAAGGTCCCAAGCATATTCACAAATTTTGGAATTTTCAAACTGTCGTTTTTTAGTGTAATTTTGTGTTCGTTTATTCGATCATTTAGAAGTCTAGAAGTATCTCCAATATAAAATTTATTATTTTCACAAGAATTTTATAAATGCAATTTTTTTTGTGATAAGGGTTTTTTTTGGTTTTGTTTATGATATAACTGATTTTAGGGTATCTCTTGTACATCGGTAACAAAGCGTTTGCGGACATATATTCATAGGAACTGTTCGTAATAAAATGAATCGAGGAAGCACATCTTGTAATAGCACTTATTCATTCACTTACTGTATTATGCAACGAAATGTATACATGATGATTCGATGATGGTACACTCAAACAAGTTCGTGCAAACCTATTGTATTTATTATGTGAATTATACGAAAATTCAGCCGGTAGGGCTCACAAAGTATAAAGCTATTCTCATATACGGGATAAATATCTTTATTTTGTTACGGTATAAATATATTCGTTGGATAATTTTATTTAACTGCTGTTATAATAGCTGTCACTTATAGTTGCACACACTGAAGTTAATTATGGCTTTGTGTCATTATAAGGAAAAATATATATACAGATAACAAATGGGATAATAAATATATACTAGATTAGGAAAGAGTTGAATTCTGTACTGGACACAATACGTTTCTGCAGTTTTATTTGCAAAACTTCAAATATGGTGGTATATAAAAAAAATTAGTTTGTATATTGTAACGGGCAACCTGCTGTCAGTAAATCGGTAAATTTAAACATTTTCGAATTCAAAAGTTGTCAAAGAAATCTGTGCATTTTCAAGTTCTGGCGAAAATTAATATTTCCTTGTTAACAACTTTCAGAAACAAAGTTAACGAAATTGAGTTAATTATATTTTCTCCTGAGAGGTAATTTTAAACATTTCGTCGAAGCAGAGAAAGAGTGTTGCTTTTAACCTTTAAAGTTTCTTGCAGTCAGTATTTCTGAGAAATAAAGTTACGTCTAGTTTGGTTAAATATGACTTCAACTGCAAAAAGACGATTTTCGTAACAAGGAAGAGGAGTTTCTAATTTATTTTTAGTTATTTATTTAGCATTTATATAAACAGTGGAAGTTAGCTTAGCGCAAACACAGTAGAAAACACTGAGAAATATTTAAGCAATATATTCGCTTCTGCTCCAGATTTGCATAGTATACAGGGTTAATACAACGAATAGATAACGATTTATGACTTCAGTGAAAATTACCCAATTTGGTGTAGAGGCGCAAGTAACAAAAACATTTCCAGTATTGCCACATTTATAGATCACTAGAGGTGGTCCAGTGGTCGAAATTCGTCCCTATTTCATGAAATTGTAAAAAGTATATTTTTATAAGGAACACAGTTATGGAGAAATCGGAGAAGTAGATGTAATAATCAATGTTGTTCACTCATATTGACAAATCTATAGACATAAAAAGAAAATAACAACGTAATCAAATATCGGTATTCGAAATATTTTTGACAAATGAATGTCCCTCCAAATTTTTGGCGGGAAGATTTTTCTTTGCAACCTAAATGTTTTCGTCATTTGCTGTTTCACTCAAGTTCAGGAATATTAAAGAAAAGAGATGCCAATAACCCTATGAGAACTTGAATATTTAATACGTTATCTAATGTCCGCTGTCTGACAATTTTTTACACAACACCTTCGGGAAGGTTGTGAAAATAATATATTATTCAAATAATTAAATTCTCATTAAAAACAGCATATTTTATGTGGAAATTAGTGCAACGCGTCCGAAAAATCAATACTAATCTACAACATTGACCAATTGAGTGAGTGAGTGACACAGGAGAAAATGGGACCTAATTGTTTTGTCTTTGCCTATTTATATATCTCTACAAATAGGAAATCTTAATTAAACGAGCTCATATCTTTGTTTTTTCAACAATCTGTAATATAAATAATCCATAGATGCAAAGAATGAAATATTAATTAGACCATCTGTGAAACTTTGACTAATATATATATATATATATATATATATATATATATATATATATATATCACTTAGGTACAGTAACTCTGTTTTTAAATTTATGCCTCCGACTTGTCTGCAGTATGATTGATACTGCGCAATATATTGCAAGGGCACACCATTCTTTGGAATGTTTTACGTCCATTCATTGCTAAGCTATACAATTTTTGATATTTCCAGATATTTGACCAACATATATGTCTGTAAAGTTGTTGAAATTCATAATAACACACTATGCTTGATTTATTTTCACTGGTCGTTTCGCGTTTTGCCCTTATAAGATGGTAACAGTTTTAATCAATCTTCTAAAAATTAACATATTGCTAAAATTTTTACAGCTTTGATGAAATTTGACAAAATACTGTATATTGCATTGAATTGTCATCCATATTAATTTTGTGTTACTGGAGATTCAATTTCCGCTATATTCAAGTATTATTTCATGGTCTTTCAGACGACTTTTTCGTTTTTTACTGTGCTCTGTCTTTAGTTTTTCACGCCAAATTAGAAAAGTTTTTAAATGTTAGATAATTTTTAAGCTCTAATTGTTTGTGGAAACTATCGGTATAGCTTCCAGTGTACATAAAATTAGTTGCTGGTAGTATAAATCTTTAAACGTTGTTGAATGTTGTTGGTCAATTTGACAATAAAATATGCATGTTTGACTTTTAGGAATGAAAGCGTCCATTGTCCCCAGTGAATTGTGTAGTCAGAGACAAATGTTCGTCGAGTATAAAATCGGACATAACATAAACTTATAAATTATATAACAACTAAACTATATAAAATGTTCGATATCTGCATTTTTGTACAACCACAGTCCCCGAAAAATAGTACCAAAAATCAGTACCAAGCTCGTTTTGTTTGTATACCAACCTATTTAAATGAAAATTTTTCAATTTTGCGGTGCTATTGGTGTCACATTCTCCCGGCCTAATAGAAAATTCAGTGACAAAACATCAAGCTCTAAACTGCTATTTGGTGCGATTATACACAGGGTGTTTAGTTATAGCAAACAAAATAACAAAGTAATAGAAGTAGTTGCTTATATATGATGATTGAAACATAGGACGAAGTAGAATGGTAGTTACAGAAGGCAGTTACATACATTATGGTGGTCCATAGGCAGCCGTATATACAGGATGGTTGGAATATTGGGTGGAGTGGACGTTTGGTGGTTTAAAAATGTTGGAAAAAATCTGGAATTAAAATTGTATAGGGTGATTAAGAAACTGTTATATGATGTGGCCATAAACAAATCATATATAGGATGGTTGAAATATATGCTGGAATTGAATTATATTTATACAGTGTTTCATAGCCAATAAGAAGTTCCATATAGTGTGGAGAGGAATTAATGTTATACAGGCTGATTATACAAAATTTTAAAAATAAAATAATTTATAGGGTAGCCCACAAGGAGTTATATACGATTGAAATATAGGCTGGATTTGACTCCTTAAATATGGGGTGGATTCTACTCCGTCCTATAATTTACAGAAGGCAGCTAATAAATTTAAGGTTGTCCGTAGGCAGTCGTATGTACAGGATGGTTGGTACATAGGGTGGACTGGAATTACCTATAGTTTTACAGGGTTGTCAAAAAAAGTTGAAAAAGGGTTACATGGCGTGGTCCATAAGGCATAAACATATTTTGTGCTTATTAAGTCAACGCATACTAGTACATTTTCTTCGTAAACTTTTACATGTCATTGTGTATTGTTGGGGCTTTCGATGTTACATGGTCCTGTCTATTAAGGTTATAAATACAAATAAAACATAAAGAATAATCCTACCTGAGTTCAGAACACTAAAAAGTTGAAAATAAAACATTTAAAAAAATACAACAGACTACCACCTATAATTAAAAAACTGAAAATAATAATAACAAAATACAACTGTAGCAAATAAATAACACATTCAATGTTGTTAGGTACCTACCCAGGAAGTAAAAATGTGTAAACATTCAAAAGTGCTCATTCTGTACAAATTAATTATCTACCAATCTAGTGTATTTTTGAATCGGTGCCAAGCAACAATCAAGATTGATGAAGTAGTAGATAAGTAGGTACTGAAATATTTTAGATTTGCTTGGCACAGACTTCAAAAATTTACTAGATTGGTAGGTAATTCACTTGTACCGAATGAGCACCTTTTAATATTTACATTTTTTACATCATTGAATGTGTTATTTGTTTGCTAGAGTTGTATTTTGTTATAATTATTTTTAGCTTTTTAGTTATAGGTGGAAGTCGGTTACATATTTTTTTTAAATGTTTTATCTGCAATTTTAAATGAGAACTCCACCATAAATACATAGAAATAAAGACTAGTGTAAAGTATAGAGGGAATCTCTGCAATGACATTCTTTTGTAAATCAGATTCTTCTCAGGACTCAATTACTTCAACTCTCAAAGATCGTAACAGTATCTGAACTATACCAATAACTTCATATTTAATTCAGTAGCTAACACTAGACATGAAATATTTTTATTCCCTTTCACGTTACAAAATCCGCTCTTAGAGCCTCCATTATCTCGTAGAAAGAGAGAGAAAGAGATAGAGAAAGAGTGAGAGATCGAGTTAATAACCCAGACTGCGTGGATATCTTGAACGATTGGAAATATCAAAAGTGACATGATATTTGCTTTTTCCACAGCAAAACGAAAAGCTAAGCAGTCTCTCGTTTTATCAAATTTTATGAGGCCTCCTGCAAAGTGTCTACCCCCTAATAGTGTTAACCACTCAGCGTTAATGTGCACAGCGAATGGTGAAGAACTTTTTGCCGATTATAATGAAAATTCTCGGCAGGGCATTAACGTCATGAATCGCCTAATGTGAACTGTTATTAATTTTTTAGTATCGAATAGAGCTTTCGATCGATGGGTGCTGACGTAAGCAATTATGACCAGTGCGTTTTATATTCATATCGACAAATCAGAAACTTTTGAATATTTCATCAACGAATGCACGCAACGCTTTTGTGGTAATAGTCCACGTGGGCTAGGAATATTACTTCCCTATGTGGTTTTACATATTAATGAATATAAAATTAGTCTATTTTGTTTTTGGTGTCATTTTAAATGATATGTTTAACAGGCTTCAAAAAATTGAGGTTCTTATTCTTATGTATATATGTTTTATGTGTTTTCAGCGAGTACTCGAAATCGGCTCAAGAAATTAGGATCATTTAAACTAGAGTATGTTAAGAGATCTCGAAGTAGTCTAAATTTTGTTCAAGGTCATAGCTTATACCAAAAATCGGCAAACTTTTTAACCTTTGGTTCTATCTGGAACTAATGGTGTAATAATTTTACAATAGAATGTAATTCAATCAACTTAAAGCGTCGGGTTATAAATTGGTCTTTATATACATTGTGTCTTCATAAGTTGGAATGTTTAGAGAAATAGTTATTTTTTATAAAAAGATTTGCAAAGTCTGAAATGTATACTGTAATCATTACATGTAACTTTCTCAACTTTATGCGAGGTTTGTCTGAATTTATTTAAAAGTATATTTGTTTATAATAATACCTAAAATTGTTATCAAGCAGAAGAATTAAAAACTGCATCTAATTAGGCAATATCATTAAAATTGTATTACAAATATACATGTCACTTGTTCAACTATAAAAATATCAATTTTGCTTAAAATGAAAGTCCTTTATTTTTTATATTAATCCTATATTAAAATTGTATAATGAATATATTTCTTACCGAAAATACTGATTTATTCAATAATTTCAATGAGATATTATTAAATGAATGTAATTTGAATTAAATCAAAATGCCGGATATTTAACAGACCTAAAAAAATGTCAAATTCTCAGGTAGCCTACAATACAGAGGGTCAATCTAAGTTGGAATGATATGCAAAACTTTCTCAAAACATATAAATATTTACAAACAAGTCAAAATAATGAATGTTGCTTAAAAGTAAAACACCTTATTTTTGGCAGTATCGAAAACGTTAACTAGATTAGAAAACTGCATCCAATTAAGTCATTACCTCACTAAATTTTGTAAAATAAATACAATAATAAAAAAAGAAGACCAAAAAAGGACCTTTAAAGGGAAATAAATTGTTTTCTGCAAGAATACCTACTTTTATTGAAATCCCTCTCAAGTTAAGATGAAAATAATTTGAGATTATGAGTTGCAGTTTGCAACTTTCCTGTTCAAATTGACACCAACTTTAGAAAAAGTATTTAACGTCCCCAAAATCTCTATAACCCCAAAAATTGGTTGCAACAGAAACCAAAAAAAAACAAAAATTAAATTGTGCCTAACATTTTTCTCATTGTCCCCAATTTTTTTGTAGAAACAAAATTACATGAGTCAAAATTGCTAATAAAATTTACCCCCAAATCTTAATTGCCCAATAATTTTTGCAAGGTGTTTAAATTTTTGTACCCCAAATAAATTCCCAAAAATTTGCCCCAAATTTATAATTGACCCAACAAAGTTTTCAATGTCCCCAAAATTTTTCTAGTATCAAAATTAGCTCCAACAAAAAATAATTACCTCAAAAATTAGTCATAATTTAAATGGCTTCAACAATTGCTTCAACGTCCCCAGAATTTTGTTCCACCAAAATACTCCTCATTAGTTCTTACTTGTTTTTCAGTATGCTAAATAGCGGGTAGTCAGAACAAAAATGTACAGTTTAGACAATTGGTTGAATACGATCATTAGAGTCAAACAAAATAAATTCTAATCTGGGTAGGCAACAATAGTGTTAGACAAAAATATATTTTTCCTGTTATTTATTTACATAAATATTAAATAGACGTTAAGTCTGTGATTAATAATATGAAATATATTAGTATAATTTAGACTAACATATAGAGGGCTTGTCTTATCTGATATCTAGTTTACCGAAATTATTTGATTATAAAGCAGACTCAATTTTATTTTAGCTGGCCAGAAAACCAAAACTGAGAATTTAATTAAAAAAATTCTTACCTCCAGGATTCACGTTCCTGGGTTGAGGTGATGGTGTAACAGTTGCTCCCGATGAACGTCGAGATCTGAAAAAAAAACACATCGTTTAAGTAACACAAATTTTATGTTCTATCGTAAAATATTAAACTCCAAATTTTTCGTATATCAATTTAAAGTATATAAATTTTGCAATTTGTCTACTAAATATGCTCTCATTTTCAAATTTCTATATGAGGGACTGAATACGAAAATGCCTCAAAGTAATTTCGTGGATTTCAAAATATTAAATTTATGGTGACCTGTTAATATAAAGATCATTTAAATTATTTCAAACGGATATTTGGAATAGTTTCCCGGAGAATTGCCGTGAGAATTTTACCGTAGAGTAGAGACACCTATGAAGTTATCACGGCTTGTAATATTTTGAAAAATAAATCAATGCGAAAAACTAATCCATAATACTTAGATTAGTAATCAATGTCATTCCTCACGATCAAGTTATTTTTATTATTGATACGCTTTAACTTTCTTTCTAACTTTCAACGTAATTTTCACCAACTTAAAGAAGAACAATTAAGTTGAAAATTGGCAAACGTATCAAGGGCCGATGACAATACAGTTTTTTAAGTTGAATTTTTCGGTTGTTGTCTTTTTGTCACTATTCTTGCCTAAATACAAAGTCCTCTGTTAACTACTGCCATCTAGTTGGCAGTAGTAGAACTTGCTGTAATGAAATGGAATAGTTACGCAAACATGAAGTAAACTTTTTATATATAAATCAAATAGACATCATTATGATACTTAGAAAATAGTTATAGTTTTTAAAAAAATACGCTTTAATGGCAAACTGAACTAAAGAGCAGAAAATAAAACATTTAAAAAATATATAAACCGACTTCTACCTATAACTAAAAAGCTAAAAATAATTATAACAAAATACAACTCTAGCAAATAAATAACAAATACAATGTTGTTAGCTACCTACCCAGGAAGTAAAAAATGTAAATATTAAAAGCCATCTTATAGTTTTATTTTACTAATAAGTTTTAAGGGAAGCCTTTTATAATCTACTGTCTGAATTTTGAGGCTCTATGGATTGGACGATAAAGGGCAAAATAGGTCAAGTTTTAAATTATAAATTATTAAATCTGTTATTCAATTATTTAAAAATACAAATAAAATATATTTTTCAAAATTTAAATAGTGTAGTTTCTAAAATGGGAATTAAGTCGATGTTTAATATCTTTGCTAATATATTTTTAACAAATGATTAAAAATATAATATATTTGTAATTCACATAATGAGCCTTTTATTTGATATATTACATGATGCGTTTTTATTTTCCATTTAATTGTATAATTTGTCCCTAAAATTACTACGGGGGTTTTCTAATAATTTTTCTTAAACATTTCAAGTGAGCCCCAGTACCCCTAATTATTTTCAAAATTTTAGGTAGTATGGTTTCAGAAATAAAGCGAGAAATGAGAATGTTTTATATCTGTATGTTAATATCTTGTAAACAATTAATTTAAAAATATGAAAAATATATATTTGTATTCTTCATAATGAGCTCCTTCATTTGTTATACCGGGTGCTTCAAAAAATGTATACACACTTTAAACTATTGTAGTTTTCCCGCTCTACAAGGCTAATGTTATAGTTCTTCGCCAGGTGCCAGCATAATCGTCCCTCTATGTTATATTATCAGTTGGAATTTGTAATATCAACATGGAGGACGTACGTTTGAGTTTTGAAGAACGTAGCAGGTTATTAAGTGGTACTGGAAGTTTGAGAATGTAAATGAAGTTCAAAGACAGTGGAGAAGGGAGTATGATACAGAACCATCTTCAAGATTAACAATTACACGCATACGAGACAAATTCGAAGTTCATGGAACAGTGTGTGATGTGCATAAAGGTCATTCAGGTCGGCCTCGAACAGCTACAAGTGATGAGTCATCAACGGCAGTCTTGGAACTGTTTCAACGCTCTCATAACAAATTTTCAAGGCAAGGGGCACGTGAAAGTGATGTAAGTGCTAGCAGCGTGCTACGCATTCTGAAGAGAGGCAAGTATCGTGTTTACATTCCAAGGCTGGTGCAACAGCTAAATGACGAGGATCCTGATCGAAGGTTGCAATTTTGTGAATGGATTCAGGAGATGGTGATACGTGAACCGGGATTTATGGGTAGCATCATTTGTCGGATGAAGCCCAATTCAAACTTAATGGAACTGTCAATAGGCACAATTGTGTTTACTGGTGTGAAGAAAATCCTCACATTACAATTGAAAAAGCTGTAAAATTTGCCTGGTGTAAATGTGTGGTGCGGTTTGTCTTCAAGGGGACTCATGGACCTTTTCGATTTGAAGGCACTGTAACTGGTATTAATTACCTAACAATGCTTGCTGATTCCATATTTCCCGCATTCGTGCATTATACGGCAATGGTGATTTTTATTTTCAACAAGATGGTGCTCCGCCGCACTATCACAGGGACGTACGAGCTTACCTGGATCAAAATTTGTCGGGGCAGTGGATAGGACGCAGGGGGCCAATCGAGTTTCCAGCACGCTCTCCAGACCTTACACCACTGGATTTCTTCTTGTGGGGCACAGTAAAAGATGAGGTGTACAAACGTAAACCACGTAACCTAGACATTCTTTGGAATGAGATTCAAGCAGTGTGTAGAGAAATCTCATTGGACGTTTTGATACGATGTACAGAATCTGTGGTGACTCGTACTCAGAATTGTATTGATGCTGCAGGTCACCAATTTGAACAGTATTAACATTTCTTATTTATGTTTCATTTACATTGGACTTTCAGCTTTCTATTTTCCTGAAATTTAACTTTGTAGAACGGTAAATAAATTTTCTATGGAAGTTCAAAGTGTGTATACATTTTTTTGAAGCACCCGGTATTGCATGATACGTTATTTTTTTTATTTTTCGATTAATTCTATAATTTGGCCCCCAATATTAATATTACAGATTTCTTCGTATTTTTCCTGTAAATAAAAAAATAGGTCTTATAGTTTGGGGAATAAAGAGGGGAATTAGTAATTTATAAATTATTTTTTAATATATTTAAAAATATTTACTAAAAAAAATATATTTGTATTAGTCATAATGAGCCCTGTGATTTGATATATTACATGATCCGTTAGAAACAAGTAAAATTTTTTATTTTCCATTTAATCCTATAATTTGCCCCACAAAATGAATATTAGGGGTTTCTTCTTATTTTTCCTGTAAAGTTCGGGCAACGTTCTATATTTCCTATTTTTTTCAAAATTTTAGGTTCAGTAGTTTCGGAGATGAGGGGGGGGACGGTCGATTTTTTTAGTTTCCCCCCCAGAAGTACCCCTATAATCAAAATTTCTTCTTTTGCAATATATTCTCCTGATCAGGTCACCAAACTATATCTTTATACCAAATTTCAACCTCTTCCGTCCAGTAGTCTAGGAGAAAATTGCTGTGATGTGACAGAGGCAGAAATCCGGAGTGATATTATAAGGGTATCCGTATATTGTATATGCGGAACCCTAAAAAGTATAGGATTGGAGTATTCTATATTAAATACATACGTTTAGTTCTAAAATACACCCGTACTAACTCGAACACATCTCCTTAGCTTATGTTTGGTATCAAATAGTCATTGATTACCTATCGTTATCCAGTAGATATATTAAGTATTATCGGAGTTATTAGGGTGTAAAACGGCCGTCGCATATCTGATACATGCCTTAGGACACCTTCTTTCTTAGTAAATACTTTCAAACTCATTTGAAAAAAGTATACATAATAAAATAATCATATAATATACAGCACGTGGGTGTTAGGCGAATACCAGTCCGTGATGATTATGTAGTAAACTGTTTTCGCAGATTGTAATCACATGTCTCTTCCAGGGTCTGTCCTAATTTTACGTCGAAACTTGTGACTCTGTTAAAAAATTAGCATGACTCACACCTTCTTATGATGATATGTAACACTGTTAAAAATTTGCAATAATATCATACCGTTTATGATTTTGCTAAACATCAGATGATATCACAAAGCATAGGCATTATGCGACAGTTGAACTATAACTATAACTAATCAATTTATTTGTACAATATACGATCTTGTGATATTTTAATGACATAATTTCTTAATACAATATGTAATTGTAAAAAAAGTAATTGCATGGAATTATGTCACTACAACAAAATTATTTATTTGAAGGATAAGGTATGGAGGGCTGTAATATTTTCCGATCATAATTGTTCAATTTCAATAATTATTTATTTTTAACTTACTTCCAAAAAGGAGGGTATCAATTTGTGGCAATTTTTTTTTTATGTATGTTACCTGATTTCTTCTCCTGTGGTGAACTGTTTTCAATGAATATGGTCTTGTTTTATAGTGTATATATACGGATTGGTGAAACTTCAAATTTGGTAAAAGAATTCTATTGGTAAAGTGATGAAATTTGTTAATAAATACATGTGCACATGGAAATCGACCAATATCCCTAACATATTGGTCGATTTTTCGAAAACTCCTTATGGATATGTATAGTTTTTTAACGATTAATCTATTAAGGAAGATCGCTAGGTGATCTCATATACTTCTCTGCGACGTGCAACTTGCAGTTATACAGAAAATCGCGGAAAATTTCAATATTATTATCAAAAATTTCATCGAAGTGACGTACTGGACATTTCCTCATAAATATTTTAATTCCAACGTAATAGTGCGGGAATTTTAAGCACTGGAAGTTTTAATTGCAAATTTGAAAAGTTTCTATGTAATTCTATGTATATAGGTAGTAAAACATAGTATTTTCGGCTACTCAAATCAATGAGTACCAAGCTCGTTTTGTTTGTATACCAGGCAAATACCTATTTAAACGAAAATTTTTCCATTTTGCGAAGACGGTGCTTTTCGTGTCACATTCTCCCGACCTAATAGAAAATTCAGTGAGAAGACATGTCAAGCCCTAAATTGTTATTTGGTGCGTTTATACACAGGGTGTTTAGGTATAGCAAACAAAATCACAAAGTAAAGTGATAGAAGGAGTTACATTTATATGATGATTGAAATATAGGACGGAGTAGAATGATAGTGGAGTGGACGTTTGGTGGTTTTGGTGGAAAAAATCTGGAATTAAAATTGTATAGGGTTATATAATATATATATATATATATATATATATATATATATATATAACTGTTATATGATATGGACGTAAGCAAATCATATAAAGGATAGTTGAAATATATGCTGGAGTTGAATTATATTTATACAGTGTGATTAAAACATTATTTATTTCATAGCCCATAAGAAGTTACATAAACTGTGCAGAGGAATTAATGTTACACAGCGTCATCATATAAAATTAAATAATTTATGGGGTAGCCCACAAGGAGTTATATACGATGGTTGAAATATGGGACGGATTTGTCTCCGTAAATATGGGACGGATTCTACTCCGTCCTATAGTTTACAGAAGGCAGCTAACAAATTTATGCTTGTCCGTGGTCAGTCGTATGTACAGGATGGTTGGTACATAGGGTGGAGTGGAATTATCTATAGTTATACAGGGTTGTCAAAAACAGTTGAAAAAAGGTTACATGGCGTGGTCCATAAGGCATATATATATTTTGGACTTATTATGTCAAGGCGTACTCGTACATTTTGTTCGTATATCTTTACCTGTCAATTTAAATGAAAATGTATAATTGTGTAATGTTACCTGGTCCTGTCTATTAAGGTTATACGTACATACAAAATAGAAAATAAAGGATGAAAACCACCTGAGTTAAAAAAACTAAAATGTTGAAAATAAATCATTTAAAAATATATATAACACTCTTCCATGTATAACTAAAAAGATGAAAATAATTATAACAAAATACAACTCTAGCAAATAAATAACACATTCAATGTTGTTAGGTACCTACCCAGAAAGTAAAAAATGTAAACATTAAAAGGTGCTCATTCTGTACAAATTAATTTCCTACCAATTGAGTATATTTTTAAAGTCGGTGCCAAGTAACAATCAAGTTTGGTGAAGTTTGATAAGTACGCAAAACAGGATTTGATTTGAAAAATACCACAATACACAAAACTATATTTTTATGAAACACGAAATATACATTTAGTTCTAATATGTTCTGTGTTCAGAAAACTTTGTTAACTACGTTCATTCAAGCTTTGAGATTTTCGTACTGTTCACATTAAAATTACTGGAAAACATTCTCTGCAACCCTTGATTAAAACGTTAATTATCTTATCTGATGGTAAAATCATGAGTATACCTGAACCCGACATGAGTTATAATAAAATCGTGAGCCCAAGCAAGCAAAGTAATTCTGAGTTTCATCCACCTATACCTGTGTATGTTTTTTTCGTTTTTGGAGTCATGTTTCATAATCCAGTTTAATCTCCATTAGAAGGGATTCTTGGCCCTTCGGCTTTAACTTTAACAATACCTGTTCTATATTGCTATCCCACGTGTACTAGTAGAGGATCTCTCATCTCCATTTTAAAGAAGGACGGGATAAGGACAACGGAATCCTTGCTTTGATGTAATCCGGAAACCCTTCGTGTGCTATTGTTGCACGGAAAGGACGATCAGAAGGGAAATGTCAAGTCCTTATTATTTTTACTGTTGAATTGCATATTTCCGGTAGGATAGAATAAGTTGATATCTATACAGAAGTAAACAACAAGGAGATACTAATTGTGTACCTATACATTTTTTCTTCTCTTATATACAGTGATGTCCTAAGTTCATTTCCAATGTAATTATGAATCTAAATAAAAAAACCTGGAACTGATAACTTTTTAAAAATGAAACTACACATTTACACCTCTCAATAGAGATTTTTAAGTGATATAAATTTCAACAGCAAACCGCACAAGCCATTACGTAAATAATAGTTTATTAGTCATAACTGATACAATTTTAACAGCAAACTTTTAGGAGTAAATTATTTGAGCCTTAAAAACCCCAAAAAATATGGCGTATTTTTGTTTTTTGTTTAAAGTGTAAAAAGTAATGATCTGTCCATAATGCCATCAATAGAAAAATTGTAGAGAATCAGAAAATCTTCAAAATGGGGGATTTAAATTTGATCGAATCATTTTTCATAAAGAACAGTTGAAAAAATGGGTATAAAGTGAGTGATTTACTAAAATTCATATCTTGGTGGTAATAACAGCCGGAACCTTAATCTGCCTCCTAATGTTAGCTTATAACGTTGAGATTAATAACGCTGAAAATCGATATTGTATTTTAAATAGATCTTGCAGTATTCCAGTTGAAATAATTGGTAGCAATCTTTTGCAGAACGTATCATATTAACCATGATAGTACGATAGCGATATGCAAAATATATTTTAAAAGCTATTAAAATGCACTTCACTTCTTATATCTTGGATTTTTGTTATTGTGCCGTAAAAGATATGAATACCGCTTTTGAAGTTTGGACGACGGACCCTTACTTTTCCATCGATGACTTGACAGTGCCGGATACAGTAGGTCAAAAAAAGTAATTTAATTAATACCAGCAAACTATATACAGGTAATCATTAATTTAATATACCAATGGAAAAATAGACCAGTATAGGAAAGTAAGTGTTATGTAAAATAAAAACGCAGTAAAATGCTAGGTAAAAACCTAATAATACCATTTACAGTTTTCATCTCGGGCCCCCACCTCAAGAAAATCCTAGATGCCTTCACAGCTATTATCAGTGCACCGCTGGCTGGCTGTCGCATATTCGTTCATTTAATGCAATATTTACTACTATGTTAAACTTATTTCTCGGCACTATAGCGAAAATCCAAGAAAGACAAATTAAAGTGGAATTTATGAGCTTTTAAAATTTCTTTAGTATATATCAGGATGCGACTAATCCCGTTAATATGATGGGATGTGCAAAATATCTCTCTAAGTTATTGGAAATCCCATTCTTCAAAAGCGGCTTATCTAATAGTACACATTGTGACCCTATGAAAACTTAACATCGTAAACTATTGTTATAACGATAATTAGTATTCCAGTATTAGTTACAAAAAGTTATACATTTTTGAAAAAAATCCATTTCTGACCTGTTTTTCTGAATTTACCCCGTAAAAAATAATACAATCAGGATGTATAAACGCTCATTAAAAAGGATTTCTGATTCTCTACAACAGTTCTGCACACATCATTACGATTCCTTCATTACTTTTCATTATATTAGCAAAAAAACAAAAGAAAGTCGTATATTTATGGGTTTTTATTATTTAAATATTATTACTTCTATGAGTTAGGTGTTAAAATCTTAATAATCATTACCTATCAACTGTTACTGAGGTGATGGTATAAGCGAATGGCTCTTGAATTTTGTGTTCGAAAACGGGTTTAGTTTTGCAGTACAAAGTGGTGTAATTTAGAATAAAATTGTTCGCCTGTCCTTTAACCTCCCTACGGTATAACTACCCCTAAAAAAATAGATCAGAAGAAGTAGGGTATGATACAGCGTTTGAAAGGGTTTTCCATTCTGTATTAACATATATAGAACTTTTTTATATTTGGCCGACGACACTCAAATGAAGTTGGCAATTTTGTCTTATACAAAAAAGTAGCCTTCGACTTTAATACATGTCACGATTTACTAGGCTATTAGTTATCTTTTTAATTTAAGACGAATTGAGGAAATACATTATACATTAGGACGACTTATCCTGATACTGTTAACCACCCAGACATTACGGTTTCAACAAGATGGAGTTACACCATGTTATACAGAATTAGTATGAGCTTATCTCAATCAAATTTTTCCACCTGGACGAAGCGGTGGGCTTGGCGAAATGGAATAGCCACCCCGCTCTTAGGATATAACTCCACAGGATTTGTAGACGCGAGATATAAAGATCGACATCTAGGATTTTCGGGGAAACTAGTAAACATAGATTCCGAATCTGGAGCCGTTATATGTAATTGTTGTTCTCCCGTAACCCCTAAATAAAGAATGACACTTCGAAGAGAGTATTCAATATCTCTGACAGGTGAAGTAAGCTGAAAATTTTATAGTGACATTTTAACCTAAGAGTTGCAGGAGAACAGCTCCAGATTCGGAACCTCGGTGTGCTAGTTTCCCCGAAAATTCTAGATGTCGGTCTTTAAATCTCGCATCTACAAATTTACCGTTATGTATCAAATACATGAATAAGTGTTCTAGATGACATTCTACTGTGAGAAGCGCAACTGATGAATGTTCCCGACCAGAAACAATGTATATCATATATATTGGCTTGCGTGCAAAAGTATGACACCTTGAAGAAAGTACCACAGAATTATTTTCTGTGTGAAAACTTAAAATAAAAAACATACAGGAGTTAACCAAATAATATTGATGAACACCGAATATGGCATGCAATTAATCAATGTTTGTAATCGTTGTTGAAGAAATTCTACACCGTTTATTTATTTGTCAAGAAATGAACATATATAACTATAAATATCGTAAATACTGTTTATTAATTTTCATAATTAGGTACGTAACAAATAAATTTAAATGTTACTTAGGATGTTACCTTAGAACCACAGGGTATAAAAGATCAACATTGATTTAATTATGATATTAATCATTTCTGATAAAAATAGAAAATGAAGTTGATACAAGTGGCACTGCCACCTATACTAGCCATAGTGAACTTATAGCAGTTAATGTGTAGAACATATTTAATGAAAATATAAACCTAACGTATGTAGCACGCAAACTTTAACGAACACCGTATAGATGGTGCCATAGTAATGACTAGTTATAAGTTCAATTCGTCTTGCCTATGAAGGGTAGAGCTGGAGGGCACACACTATGTATGAAAATGTGACCGACAAAAGGCATTAAATTAGTGTGGCAAAAGATAGGATTTTAAGCACCAAAAAAGTTTTTTATATTTCATATATACTTAAAAAACAAAGGCTTAAGATTAATATCTTTTTATATTCAGCAATTCACATTATACTCTTTTTTGCATCAAAGCCATTCTTGACACTTTTTGAATTTGTTAATTAACGTATTTTGATGACAAAATTAATAGTAGAACAAAACCAACATCAATGTGTTCTAATGATAAAACATGACGAATTGACATAAAATTCAACATTTTTTATTGATGCGTTTTTGTTTTTAAACAAAAAAAAACACGAAAAATCGGTAATAATTTAGTTTTTTACCTTTTGCAAAAAATCCACCGTGGAACCGTGGAAGAGAAATGAAAAACCTACAAAATGTGCTACTATATGCTCACTTTTGTTAATTGGTTTCTTAGATAATGAAATCTTTACCCAAAATTCAAAAAAAAATCGCTTATATATATGTTATGGAATTACCCTGCATACATTAAATTATATTTTTCAACCAAAAGTTCTTAGATTGCAACTGCCTTGATTTCATCATTTCATTTCATTTCATTTCATTCAGCATTTTCGCAAAACATTGAGACGCATTTCATAATTAAGATAAGATAACTTGTAACGGTGTTGTCATGAGAATAATTATATTAATATATAATATGATACAGCGCACATCCATTGTGAAGACTAGTTTAGTTAGTTGAATTAATTATATTTTTTTAAAACGCTCCCTTATTTCTGACGTGCCTGTAAAGTATATTTTTATTTTATAGCTGAAATAGTCTTATTAACTGAGAGAATAGACCTTCGTACCCAATTCATGTTCTAAAAATAAATATTCTAGCCCCGGTGGTTTTTGCAAAATTTCAGTAAATCTTCTGGAAGACATATTATTTCACCGGATGACTCTATCATTATGAAGAAACCACCGATTGAAAGTTGAAAGAGTTTATGTCGAGATCTCTCATCTTACTTTTTTAAAATTTAAAGTACAAATACATATAAATACTGACAAAATTTGGCGATTATCTATAATTTTTCTGGACGAGTCCATTTGAAGAATTGCTAACGGGTGGTACCTGTGTAACTACATCCTGATAATAAATAATCTTTGCAAGTTTTAATTTTAAGCAGGCACATATTTATGTTTCTAGCATAATATGAATTTGTGTAATAAATTTAGCAAAATGGACTACCTAAATTCCATTTGGATAGACATTGATGATAATTTTTAAATGGAAAAGACGTACTTATTTTAAATGTAAATAAAAAACGTGAATTCGCCTTCTCTATTAACTGATTTTTTAAAACATATGTACATAATAGTAGGTTCCTTTGTTTACACTTTCAGTACATTTTATATTTTATTATTATATAGAAATTAAACGCTGATACAAATTGATAATCGTTAATAATAAAAAATGTATTCTTCAGTTAGTTAACAGCGCAATTTTTACGTTGTTCAAATTCAGATTCCTGTTAAGAAATTTTTATTAATAAATACAAACTAATGACAAGTGAAATTTCCTTCGATATAGATGTTTTGATATTTTATTAAAACATATACAAATGGAAAAATCGCTTGCAACAGCCTTCACAATTTGCATATTATGATTTCTCTGTCACTATCATTTGTGGCTAAATGGAGTTTAGGTATTTATATTTAGAATATGAATTGGGTATGAGAATATCTATCGCTTCAGTTAATAAGAATGTTTTAGCTATAAAATAAAAATATATGAGGGATTATTTATTTTTTTCGAATTTTGGATAAAGATACCATTATCTAAGAAACCAATTAAAGAAATTGAGCTTATAGTAGCTCATTTTGTAAATTTTTCATTTCCCTTTAACACTGTTCTTAGTAGCAAATATGGTTTCATAGGTGGATTTCGTGTAAAACGTAAAGTACTAAATTGTTACCGATTTTTTTAGGTGTTTTTGTAAAACAAAAACGCATCGATAAAATATGTTGAATTTTATGTCAATTTGTGATGTTTTATCATTAGAACAAGTTGATGTCGGTCTTGTTCTACTATTAATTTTGTCACGTATTTTCGTAAATGACCTGGGCTATGGACACTGTCAGTTTAATCCCTGAATAAGTTTGTCATTATTGTCTTTACTAACCACACTCTTGCCTGAAAATATCATAATAACATGGGACTATAAGTGAACGCCCAGTTAAAAGCTTTATATTCCATAAGCAAAATAACTATAAAATTTGCAGGAGCAAGAACATATTTTTTGAGATACGGAAATATGAATGCGACTGAAGTAGGATGTCTTAAGCGGTATTATACATTGCTTTTCGGAAGAGGTTTGAAGAAATACTCTATTACCCCGATATCATCATTAGACCCGGAGTATGGATTGTTTTTTGTACAGTTAGTTAGCAAATAATTAGCAATAAATTATGGGCTTGGTCCGAATTACGTCTTAAGTGATGGATGAAGTGAGTTTAACAGACTGTTGTAAAAAAAATAAAAAACAACCTTCATTTTTTTCTTTCTAAGAAATTAAAATTTACAATCGAAAAAATATCACATTTATGTTTTATCAGCAATTATGTTAGACATTTATTACAAATAGCTAGAACTCAGAATTAAACTAAACATATTATATGCTTGTTGATAAAATGTGTTGTGCCACCTATATCTATCGCACAGAACTTATGTGAATTTTACATACAGAACACGTATAATGATCTCATGATAATGTTTATGCAACACGCACACTTTGGTAAACATCGTACAGATGGTGCGATCGTTCAGACACTCTTGGCTGAGGTTCAATTTATGTACACACCAGGGGGTGGGAACTCATATAGGCGAGATTGTACCACAGTTGAATGCGCCCTCTATCATTTTCAAGCGGCCCTAAATAAGACGGTTGCTCGCAGTCGTTTGAAGTTTTTCGGTTGTTATCGGTTACCGTCGTTGTCGTCCATTTTTGGTAATATTTATTGTGGCATTGTATCATACAAAAAAATGCCTTATTATTCTAATATTGGAGCATTTCTTTCTTAGATTTCTGAATGTTTCAATCAAGCTTCTAAAAGGTAATACATTACAGTATTTACAAGATAACTTATTAATTATATATTTTTTAGACAGTATATTACAATTTAATAGCAAAAAAATATGACTTCAGCGAATCAACAATCAAAAACTGTATTGCAAATGCCCGGCTTTTGGTAATTTGTGAAGCTCATTTTAAGGAGGGTGCACGAGAGGATTCAAACTTTTACTGGTATGTTCACATTTCTCATATATTCTTGTAGTTCATATATTATTTCTTTTTAAGTAATGAGAGAAGTGTGGGAGACAATTTTGCATGGTTTTCACCAGAAAAAGATCCGGTTACCACTTGCAGCCCCCAATTGTTAGTGAAAATTCCTGAAAAAGTGTACGGAGGTAAGAAGAGGCTTTTCAGAAAATTTTTATAAATCATGCATCAGAGTCCACCAGTTCAGAATGTCAAATTATACAAGCATTCCAAGGTAAGCAATTTAATATTGGTTTTTAAATTATTCATAATTTCTTTATTTTTTTTGAGGAGTGAACTATCAAAATGGAAGAGAACAGCAAGGTGAGCCACAAATTTGAACACGTCACAGTGGTTACAGCACTTGAAGAAGAACAAATGCAAACTAAGGTATTTAAAAATGTAAACAGTAGAAGTCAAATGAGAAAACAACAGTTAAAGCCAAAGGGCAGATGCTTTTCATAAATGATAAAATTTTGCTTTACTTATCAATATATAAACAAAGTGGCAAAAGTTATAAATATTTCTTAAAAGCTTTTTGTTTACTACCTTACTAAAAACTCTTAAGTATTCTTGTAAATAGCATTATTTTTAATTGTTGGTACAATGAGCATATTTTACAAAACTGAAAAAAAGTCTCTTGTTTTTTTTTAGATCTAATGCTTATTTTTCAAAGCATGTTACTATTTTTTGTGAGTATTATGTATTTTGATATGATTATTATATGATTTTTAATATTTTTTAATATGTACTATTTCCCTAATATTTGTTAGTTTTTGTGGGAGTTGTATGTATATTTACTATTTTGGGTATCATTTATATTGTATTGTATACTACTCTAAATGCAAAAGAGGTAGAAAATAAAAATTTAAATATACAGAATATTGCATAAAGAAGCAATCATCACAAGTTGCTTTCAATATATATAGGTTCCTCATTGTTGTTGTGGTTCATCCAGGTTTTTGTTTAGTTTAAGTTGTCAATGTAACAGTTAACCTAAAATTTGAGTGAACTTGGATTTGCATTTTTTGAAGGTAATATTGAAAGTTAATATCAAAATGTTACCTTTAAAAATGTTAAATGCGAGTTTACCGAAGCGACAAGTTAACTTTTCATACAGACCTTAAACTAAAAACACAAATGTATATTGGTAACAACAGGGAAACAAATATTTGTAAACTGTTGTTATGTTTGTACCTTTTTTGCTATTATTGTTAGGTGTGAATAGTTTAATATTTAATTGTATTTGTAATATATTTTATAAATAAAATTAAAATTATTTGGGGATTTTTATTTCGCCATAGTATTTTTTGGAACGATAAGAACTAGCAGAGAAACACACCGATTAGATAGTGTGCAGATTCCTTTTTTATCGGCAGTTAAATTCATACAGATAACTGTATCTCGAAATACACAAATGTACATTTTTACTATTTGTTGAAAATGATAGATGGCGAAGACTGTCATTTTTTGAACACAATTTTTAACACATAGTTTCCTATCTATTCTCTATTGTATGATCTGTGGTACACACTACAAAAATTTGATTTTAATGTCTTAAATCAGCACTCCCGAAATGAAACATGTATACTGAGTGATATGTTTTATTAATTGTATGAATGTGATAAAGAATTGTTAATAACTTAATTTGTGTTAGACGAATATTAAAATAAACTAAAAATAAGTAAACTGTGTTTAAATAAATCAAGGAAGCCAAATGAAGATGATAGTGAAGGTACGTTAAAATCGAATATATAAAGAAAGACATACAGATGTTTGGTTTTGGTTTTATGTAAGAAAATAACAATATTGCATGTTATTTTCAGTGTTATTGTTTAGAAATTACTTATGTTTTTATAGAATAAAAAAAGGAAAATTATTGTTCGTCTGGTGTTTATGGGTTTGACGAATATAGAAACTGTTAAATGTAACACATTAATTTAAAGGAAGAAAAGGAAAACAGAAATGCCAATAAAATGTTGTTGCTCCAAATATCGCCTGGTTTTATGTAAATTGTCGAATATGAGTATTAGTACTTGAACACATACGCTGATGCAGAAACAGTTGAGCTAAAAGGAATATGGGAATATATCTGAAACCCTGCAATAACCGGAAGCAGTTTCATGTTTGACAAATTTTGTAGTATTGCGGAGTTATTCCCGGATATGGAATTTTTTGTAGGTGGTAAATAAATGATGAAAAACAATAAAAGGAGGGAAAAAATAAGTACTCCAGGTGAATAATCTGTCATTTGAAATAATTTTCAGACAAACTTAGTATCTTCTGAATTCTGCTTTATGTTGTCAATCCACTGTTTGTGTGGTCTGCTTTTGCTTCTCCTCCCTAGTGGTGATTATTCTCTCGCTATTATAGTTCTAACGTCTTCACTTCTCTTTTTCGGTTATATGTTTATTATTTATTTTCTCCACATTGCATTCTCTTATTTCATTATTTCTTATTCAAACTAACAACGGGTTTCCGCATATTCTTCTTAGTATTCGCATCTCCGTGATTTCCGATATTCTTCGTGGCCAAAAGTGCCAGGTCTTGTTTCAGCTGTGTTCGTCAATATTGGTCTAATTGTTGGTTAATGTGTGTTTCCCAATATTGTATTACTTAAATATGCTGTGACTGTATTTGCTTTTTGAAACTGAGCCTTCATTTGCTCTTCATTACCTTTTTTTGATTTAAAAAATTCATATTAACCTTTTTTGATGTCGGGTTGAATCTGTATGCCAGTATTTGTAGGTAATCTTCATTTTTAGCTATCATACTACGCTTAGTAAGTGCGATGATTGAAACTTAGATATTATCATCCGCGGTCCCAAGCTCGAAAAAAGGAAGAAGGAGTCTAAACGAGGTTGGGACCATACTCAGGGACTTCAAATTTACAATTGTTCGTAGAAACATGGTTACGTTACACAAAGTTATGCCTCGGATGAATTATAGGCTCTACAAGAAACAGTTATTGCTACCTATGTACTAACAAAAGTAAACAATGACTAAAATTAATTCTCTAATTAAGATGAAAACAATAATTATGTGGTCGTGTAGAGTAGGATTAGCGATGTAAATCAAAAAGATAGAACATTAGGAATACAGATTATAAACATTCTTGTAATATAAATGGGCAATACACAGTTGACTATAAGCGAAATAAAAGGAAGTCTAACAAACGTAGCCAGATGACATTGCATGACTGTCAGAAGTCTTCCAATAGCTAGGACAAAAATTATTTCACTGAATTTACCAAACGTGAGGATAGCTTTCCATCTTAGGATTACTTCAGAGGGTATTTGCAGAAACATCAGCTTATTATATTCAGCTAGGTTCTACTAGTTGTTCACGGTATGGTCTCCATAACATAATCGATTCTTATTTCTTTTCAGGCGCTTCGAATCTTAATTGTTAGGGAATACTGATTATGCTGAGTATTGTATGTGGTAGTAATAGTGGGAAGGTTAGGACAAAGGTCAATATTCTATTTTTTTTTTTTGTTATTTAAATCTTACAAACAACGAAATCATTTTGCCAGAGACTGACTGAAACATGAAATATTAAAATAAATCTGTTTAGAAACACAAGAAAGGGTTGTAGGGTAAAATGTTTAGTATAATGTGAATAAACATGAGCTAAAACCTGTTAAATTTCCAAGCAATCTTATATATAAATTAAAGGGTTTTGCGTAACAGCAAAAAACCGTTTCTCTTGTTTTACATAAATTGTGATTCGCGAATTAACTCAGCAAAAAATGTTTGAGTTACACAAATTCTGATAAGATTACTAAGCTATAGCAACTGAATTGTAAAAACATTTATACGAAATACGATCTGAACAAATATATTGGAATAAATGTGTTTTATTAGCGTTGCATCTAACCCACTATTTATTGGCAATGACAAAATATACTACCAAAAAATATTGTTTAAAATTAAGTACAAAAATAATTTAATATATAAAAATCTCGTGTTTGTGGTCGAACTCCTCCAAAACAGCTCGAACAATATTTATGAAATTTTGCACGTATATTTGATAGGGATGAGATTAAGTCGTAAAGTGTATTTCATACCGCTAGGTGATACCCAGAATAAAATATTCTACTTTTTTGAAAATTTTCAAAGATGTCAAAAATGTGAAAAATGTCAAAAAATGGTTTTCACAAAAAAATCTAAAATTGTAATGGATATGTCTAGACCTTGCCCGTGCAAAGCCGGGGCGAGTCAGCTAGTTTTCTATAAAAAGCAATTCTATCAAAAAACAAATTAAACAAGTGCGAGCTGAATTCGCACATTAATACTATACCTATGAGATGTGTTATAATGTAGATGAATAATAATATAAATTTTTCTAATTTCCTAGTTTAAGATAAGCACGGAATAAATAGATTTTTCTATAATTTCCTTAATTCAAAATATAATTTAAAAATTATACAATATACACTTTTATTACTGACAATGTAGGTGACACATTTCAGATATTTAGGATGCCACATCAGATTCGAAGAAGATAAAGATTTCTCATACGAAATATATAATTTTCATAGTGTGTGGAACGATCAAAAGAATCCTCAAGGGAACGACGTTAATAGAAACACAAATGAAATTTTACAAAATTATGGCAATACCCACACTATTATAAGCATGGGAAACGTGGGCGCCAATATAACAAGATATCAGGCAACTGTAGACATCAGAACTGAGATTCTAAAGATCGGTAAAGGTTTGTACCCGTTTAGACGGCATAAGAAATGAAAACATTACACAACTACTACTGGTACAAACAATAACTGAATTCACAAGAAACTACAAGAATAGATGGAAAGAACATGTAATGAGGATGTTTTTAGAACAAATACCCCAAAAAATAGTTAATTCTCAACCCGCAGACCGAGAAAAACATGATGAACTGGAACAGGCCTGATCCTGGAAACATAGAAGAATAAGATTTTTCACAACTAGCCTTTGCGCTTGAGAAGTTACATGACACGCTTGAATTTGATTCAAAATATTTAATAATTAATCTAATTTGACCCCCTGTTTAAAATTAAGATGTCCGCTCTATTTTACTAATTGACTACCAATGAGGACACATATTTTCTAAATTTTAGGCTTAGTAGTTTCGGAGATAATGGAGAGTTTAACTTAAATTATAAAAAATAATAATATTAAATATTTTACTTTTAAAGTGCCTAAATATGCGAATATACTATTGGATTAGAATAGATTTATAAAAAAATTTATTACATTTTCATAAAAACTAATAATAATTAAACAACAACTTCTTTGGTTGTGGTGATGCTTTTTACGTTGGAGGCCGGGCCTCGTTCGAGAATATGTTATATCGTCCCTATAATTTTTCTTTTATACCAGTGCTTTTCCTTGTAATTGTGAATAACCCACTTGATGTTATGGTGGTCTGTCCTTGCGTGATTAGCTAACATAGACCTTCCTAGCTCTGCCCTTTAAAAACTATGCGGTACTCCTTAAACCTGGTATCTAGTGTTGGCTTTGCCTCCCCAATGTAAAGATTGCCACACATATATTTTTGGCTGAATGTATTAGTGTTTTGATGATGCCAGTTTTCATTGCTGTTGGGTGGTTAAAATTGTAGTCTTTTGGCACTTCACAACAAGGAACGCTAGGCACCCACTTTCTTCCTTCTCAATGGATAATCTAATGGATGGTTGGGATCGGTTTAGGTGCTCCAGGAATTCTTGATGTTCTCTCCTTGTTGCCAAATAATGAAAGTGTCAACAATATACCTCCAGCAGAGCTTAGGGTGTTTCTCATACCTTTGCAGTGTATATTCTTCAAACCATTCCATGTAGATGTTGGCGATAATGGGGATCCCATAGACAATCCATCTGCTTGCATGAAGAACCGGTCCTTCTCCTGATAGTATCAGTTCTTGATGCAAGAGTGTAATAGGTCCTTGTATCTATTGTCAACTCGTTTCTCTCCATCTGGATCTCGTCCTCAGTGAATTTCTTTCTCACTATGTCGAGATATTCGTGGAATGGTACGTTCGTGAAAAAGCTTACAACGACGAAACTTACTAATCGATGTTCTAGCTCAACTTCCATGGATTCCATGATTTTGACCAAATGATTTGAATCATTGACCTGCGCTAATGTTTCGCTCTCCAAAGGTTGGATGATTGGTCGAAGAAGTTTTGATACCGACTGGACCACATAAGGGGTTCAATGAACCAATGAGCATGCCCAGCGGCACATGACCTGTTGAGGGTAGAAATACGAGGGATACTCTGAATTTCACATCATTTACCTCATGACTATAGCAGATACAAAGCGATTTAAATGTGGTAAAATCGGACATTTCAAGACGATAGAAGTCCAAGGAAACTTCGAGAAATAAGTGAAAACAGTTTTTTGAATATTCTCAAGGATGTGACCTTTAATTAGAAAATATATCACGTATTTTATATTAAAAAAATAGTTTCCTAAGCACTACTATAGAAATTATTGTTCTCTTTGTAATATATTTTTTTTATTTTTATTTATAAAGCCTCACAAATTAATTCAATTTTAAAATTCTTTTTTCATTAAATTTTGTTAATAAAAAAGTAATTACTAAAATGTAATAGGAAAAAATGTCTAATTTAATAATTAAATTGTCCCTAAATGTATGTAGCTATTTCCAGCACCAAATAATATATTCCATAAAGACATTCAGGCTTATGACAAAGGCAAATAATATTTCAAATTATTCAATTTAATGAAAGCCTCGTCAAGGACTTATGTATGTCGTTGAATAAACAGGTCGAGGTTACTACATACAACTCACTGCCAAATTAGATTACTATTGAAGAGTTACGTAGTATCGATCAAACAATTTAATAGGTCGAACCCCCCAAAATACAATAATAATAAACGGAAATCACGTTGAGTAAGGACCGTGAAAATACCGCAGTGAAGTAAATTGCCGAAGCCGTAGGGGACTGCTTAGACGGAACGAAGTGTTATCGTGACGACTAACTGCAGATTGAGGGGCTCATGTAAAAGTTTCTTTGTTCCGAGTCGTTTCTTTTCAGAGCACGAGACAACTTTCGGTTTAGTAACATTTTTGCTCTTATTTCTGAGTAGGTCACGTGGATTTTAATGAAACTTAAAACGCTTAACAATTTAGGGAGTTTGTACTATAGAGGTAAAACTTACTATAGCATAGATGGGCCACGAGAAAAACGTAAACGGGGTGAGATGACAAAACCTATAGCTCGTGTCATTTACGGAGAAAAAGACCTTTTGGGGACAAAATTAATAGTAGAACAAAACTAACCGCATTCTGTCTAATGATAAAACATGACTAATTGACATAAAATTCAAGATTTTTTATCCATGCTTTTTGGTTTTATAACAAAAAAAAAACGCAAAAAACCAGTAACAATTTGGTTTTTAAACTTTTATACAAAATCCACCTATAAAACCTTGTTTGCTGCTGTCGGCAATGTTGAAGAGAAATCAGAGAAAGCTACAAAATGAGCTACTACACGCTCAATTTCGTTAATTGTTTTCTTAGATAATGAATTCTTTACCCGAAACTCCAAAAAAATAAATAATAGCTTTTATATTTTTTTATTTCATAGCTAAAACATTATTATTAACTGAAAGGGTAGATCTCCTCATACCCAATTTTCAGTTTGTGCAAAATTTCACTCAATCCTATGGAAGACAATTTTGTCACTTATTCTCGTAAATGACCTGGGCTACTATTGGATGTACTACTACAATAGATATATAAAAATGAACCTCCCATTCTCGATCCCTTTTATTGTTAAGAAAACCTCAATGGTGAAATCCAAAACTAATTGCCAACTTTTGTTTTTGAAATATAAACAAAAGTTCGATAACTAGAGTTTTCGTTGTTAGAAAATATATCTAGCTTATTTATGAAAATAGCCAAAAAACATTTCAACGTTCTTAAGGTACTTTTTTATGTATAGCGTAGATTTTCGAAAAGCTTTGAAAATTTCTAGTTTTAGCATAAAGTTGTATAATTTTAATGGAATGGATCATTGGTTTTAACATTAAAAAATAGCTTTTTTGATTTCAATGATATAAATTGTTGTCTTCTAAACGTTGTTTGTGGCATATTCTTGACTACTTTTATGTTTTTTGGGCAATAACACCACAATAGAAATAAAACGACGTATAATGCAGGAATACCAAACGTTTCAAAGTCTATTCTGACTTCGTTGTCAATGGCTATATATTTATTGATGTAGATTGCAAAATGAAAATTTGATTTATAAATCAAATTTTCATTTTGAAACGTTTGGTATTCCTGCAATATACGTTGTTTTGTTTCTATTGTGGTGTTATTGCCCAAAAAAACATAAAAGTGATATAAATTGTGTTGGGTAAAAAAAATATTTTTATTACTTTATAGAAAAAAGCGTACAATTTTGAAATTTTAATACGTCGTCATTGTTGTCTAGTAGGCTTGTCATCGTCTAGTAGGTTTATCTAATGTGACATGTTCGTATAGTACAAAATGATCATTTTTTATATTTGATCAACAATATTACGGTGAAACAGTAAAATAACGAGAAATTTGAAATGTTGGAATGTTTTATTCAAAGTAATAATAATTCTGAAGCTGCATATGAATTATGTTTCACACTTTATTCGAAAAGAAGACAGCTTCATAAATCTATCTCTCAACGATTATAATAAAATCTGTGAAATCATGGTAGTTTTAACAAACCAAAAATCAGATTATTTTTTCATAAATAAGCGGGATATTCCAAAAGAATGAAAACCCTAACTTTTGTTGATACCTCAAAAATAAAAAGTGACAACCAACTTTGGATCTCACCATTAAGGGTTTTTTTTAAAGAGATCGAGGATGGGGGTTTAATTTTTATATATCTACTGCAGTTAACTATTAAAATATCGAATTATGGTCAGCCTGTACAGTTCAGCCACGATTTTCTGAGTCTTGCTTTCTGGAGTACTAAAAGGTTCTATGAGGGAATAAATGCATATTCACTTGAAAATTTTTGGGGAAAATTTGCAACTTTATTCTCGTTTTCCAGAAATGTCCTTAGCAGGCGTCATGACAATTTTTTTTTGGTCATTTATTTTATATAAATATGTTTGATTAATTTAGTTGACAGGACTAAGAAATAAATCATTTTTCTCACATTTCTCAGTTTGTATCTCGATCTCAACCCTTAGACCCATTAATAACCTCCTGCCAAAAATATGTTCGAGATAAAATCGATGGTATCCTATCGTTTTAATAACATGGCAGTTCTCAGAAAATGGTCGCAGCACTACTTTTTTTTGTTTTGGAAAATCTAATTTTCATAGGAAAATCCCCTCTAGGATTTTTCCATGAATTGTAAGTGGAACTTCTAATTCAGATCTCTTAGTCTATAAGCATTACCTCTATGGTTGATAGAATGGGTCTCAAAATTTAAATTAAATACCAGTTTTAATGTTAGATCTTTATCATTCAAATTCGATAATCAGCCTTGAGATCTGGGAAACTATAAGAGACACCAAAAGGGTTTAATTGTGATAAAGGTGTACATTTGCCTAGTTAATATGCCGTTGAGATGGATATATATTTTGAAATTGACCTCCTCAATCCTCAAGAGTCATTTCCAAATTAAGTTACAGTTGTTGAATGAAAATATCTCATTGTTTGGTTTCTTTGAAAGAGGTAAAATATCAAGACAGAATGGACATTGTGATAATTTCTATAAAAATAAATAATTCATTGCCAAATATGAACTTGCGTAAACCTACATGAGAAATTTCTTCCGAGGTGAATTCATAAATTCCAAAAATTGCATCCAGGTTATCCTGCACTGTCATTAGAATTTTGTAATGAGTTTTTTTTCTCGAAAATGTACTTTTGATGCATAAAAGTAGTTTCACTAATTGTGATTTAAACAAGCAAAGTTTGAATGTTGGATGCTCATTTCTTTAATGTTACCGACGATCTACTTTCGATCATCTATAACAACATCTGATTTCAACATGATGGTAGGCTACTTTAAAATGCCAGACAAATATCTGCTTATTTTACTGAAATGAAATGCTGGTGAGGTGGCCATCAAGATCTGTAAATTCTTCTTATGGCAGTTATAGTCAGAATGTATGTGGAAATTTGAATCAAGTCATACAATTTTTTCGACATTTTACCATTCATCGCACGCAAAACAATATGTTGTTTTTAGTCGAAAACCTTTATATTAATTCCGAATAATGAGGTAGTTTTCCTAGAAAGTCCTAACTATCGATATTGCAGTCAGTTGAAAGACGCGAAACTGCTAAAAGTTTTCAGTTAGAAACAATATATTGTCTTACGTTCAGTGGATAGTAAATTGTAGAAAGAACAGTAACATAAAAAACTTTGTACAAACTTATTTAACCGAATTTAACATTGAAAACGACTTTGTTAAATTGTTGATATTAGATTAGATGATACCAAATTTTCCTATCGCTTTGGAGCTATATTTAGTTCCAGGCAAGTTCTCTGATAATGAACCATCTAATTTCTTGTATAATCTATTTCATTTCCCACGAAATGACAAGCCTACTAATTGAGAAAAACTATTACTACCACTATGTCACAAGTTATAAAAAATTAAATACGGTTCAAGATCATTTAATATCCTACTCACATTCGGATTGAGTATGATCATGAATTAGTTATTTTAAATTAACTGAACTTATGAATAATACATCATATTTGTAATCAATACATTATTTTTAATGATAATTAATAAATATCATTAATTATCAGGTAAACACAAACACATTTTACAACACTGACTTTATACAATTAACCTTTAGGCTATTTAAGTTTTCCATTGGCATTTAGAACTAAAGATCCTGACATTTAACTTTACGGAATATTAATTTATTGTTTTGTCATTTGCATTTAAAAGAAAACCGAAGGAAAATTGTAAGTGTACTTTTGGTATCAATAATTCAGTTTTTATGAAATGTTTATAGCAAAATGTTTTTGCAAAGAATGTACAAATGTGTTCTGTATGTCTAAGTTTTTTCAAAGACAGTTACATTTATCTGACAAACGTTTTCATAGAACTGTTCTGCTTTTAGTTTTCAATTTCTGTTCTGTTCTTGTTTTCTTGTCGGAGCAGTATATGAGGATTTTATTTCCGGCGACTTATCTATAAATAGTCTCTCTATCTATTTCTTAACAGAAAGCAATGGTTATTAAGTATATTCGTATGGATTTTCTGGGATATTATTGCAAGTAGAAATGTGTTTTAAAAAATCTTAATTGAACCGAAATATTTGGTGGTTGCTTTGTATGAAGTTTATCAGTGATCCTCAAGTTGCTATTTTGTACATTCAGCGAAGTTAATCAAAAGATGATGACAACGATCAGCCGTTAGAGGTCGAGGATGAAAAAGAACCCGTATCGTATTCCGCTAGTAATGAAGTCCATTACACCAGCTCGAAAATGTCGAGTTTGGTTTGCCGCAACAGAGGTCTTGTTATGGAGGCGGACAAAAGTATCAGTTCTCAAGTCAAATTGATAATTTCTGTGGCCCCGTTTTTCAAATCTTACGTTAAGGAGTCCGGCAGGTCTGACAGGGATGGTAATAAGATGGCACCAGCTGTAGAAAATACAAATGCTGAATTAGAAATGGGTTTGTTGCATCTTCAGCAAAACATCGACATACCCGAAATAACCTTACAGGTTCACCCCTATGTTGCAAGCTTGATCAAGCAATGCGCAGACGAAGGTCGAAAGCCGGAAGTTGCAGATTTCAGTGATAAAGTTCAACATTCCAACTTTTTGAACCAGCTATAGCACAGCGTCAATAGATGGATAAAGAAGATCCAAAAAGTGATAAAATTAGATCGAGATCCTTTCTCAGGTACGGCTATATATCCTTACACAGCACAAAAAGTTTTCACGCTACAGTTTCCTTTGATACCGATAAAGGTTTGAAAAAAGCAATCACCATGGTGAACGATTACAGCCCCTTGATGAAGGACTTCCCCATAAACGATTTGCTTTCGGCAGCCGAATTAAAAAGAAACCGAGCTGCCGTGCAGTTGATTTTCTCGCATTTGCATAAAGTCAGAGCTACTAAATATACAATTCAGAGATGGCTGAGATTGGTAGAGGCAGTTTCTAGAGATTTGGGCGTGCAACTGCTCAAAGTTTTGGTACAAGAAGATTAATGCACATACCTTTCGATGAATTTGAGAAGGTGTTGACTCAGTGTTTTGAAGTGTTCACCATTTGGGAGGACGAATATGAAAAATTGCAGGCTATGCTCAGAGACATAAAAAAAAACGCGACGAACACATGAAAATGGTGTGGCGCATTTCTGCGCAGCACAAAAAACTACAAAGTCGCATGTTTAAAATGCACAAGTTCTTATTAGTGATATCTCACTTAATCGGTAATTATTCTTGAACCATTGGGCATTTTTTGGTGTATAGTTACAGTATACACACTACTTTTTAAGAAAATTGGAAACGCCGACATTTTAGTTGGTGACGTTTGGATAATGAAATGGGGAGTTGTTATTTGGAACATTGAAACAATAGGTTAGATTCACTTAGGCCCCTTAAATATTTAAATTACTGCAAATTTTATAGGAATTATGGTCTTTTAAATATTAAAAAAAATTGGGTTTAATTAATAATCTTTTTTTTTATAACAGGCTGGCCACTCGATTCGGCTTCTTAGGTTAGGTTCAACATAAACGCGTTATGCGCGGTGCGGGTGGAGCCTTACATGAATTTGACAGCTGCGAACATTCAGATACATAAAGAGCATTCTTGGTCTTATTGGAAATTAATTTCGTTTACGTTGGACATACTGTGAGACTTATTTACCTCCTTTATAAGTGATTTCGAAAATATTGTTGACGAGGTATTGAATTATTTTTTCCTGCAACAGATAAGTATTTGAAAATTGTATAAAGAGAACAAAGCGTAGTAAGGAAATTACGTAAAATTGCACTAATTATCTGGCTGTCTGTACAGAAATTCTTCCTCACAGTTATTCTGAGAGAAAGAGATGTCTACAAACTGAACAACCAGTATTCCTGTATATAAGTAATATATTGTATATTGTGTTATACTTATCTGTGTCTCCAGAGTCGAAGTTTAAACATCTCTAAAAACACAGATAAGTATAACACAATATACAATACATAAATTATATACAGGAATACTGGTTGATCATTAAGAAAACATCTCTTTGTCTTAGAATAACTATGAGGAAGAATTTCCCTTCAGACAGCCAGTAATCCGGTATATTGCCTTACTACACTTTGTTCTCCATATACAATTTTCGAATGCTTATCTGTTGCAGGGAAACAAAGAGGAGTGAAAACCCAAAGAACAGGCATAATAACATATTTACCTGTTTAGGACTGCAAACCACAAGCCACGTAGATGTAGTGACTTTCGTTTCCAAAAATTAGTACATGTTGCAGTCTTCAAATAACACCACCTCACAAAATAGGTATTGACTTGGAGGCCTCACTTTGTGTACTCTATGCTATGTTTTTTGGGGTCCCTGAATCCAAATCCCAGCACGTCTCGGTTTAGCCTTAACTTCAAAAAATACTCTGAACTGTATTATACACCCTTCAAACCACAAACGCTATTGGTCTAAATTCTCAGCATGTACACCAGTATTTAGAAAGCCCCATGCTTCGCTTTAATGAATAAAAATTAAAAATGAGTAAACAAATCTATAAAATGAAGCAGTGAACAACTAAATAATCGTATAAATTTATTCAAATATAAAAAACATCAAACTAATGTGAAAAATAAACTCGAGGCGTTGTGTGGCTCGAAGCTACGGCTCGCCGATTTGGCGAATCGAGTTAGAGCCCCAAAGGTTGCCCTAATTTTTCTCTTTACCAAATGAAGACAGCACCCTTCAGGTGCTTAAGAGTCGATTGAGTAGTTCAAGAATTTCTCCTAAGGTTAGTACCGAAAATCCCGAAATTGACAAGATTCCAATTAGACGCATTTACATAACCTAGATCGATCTTGGCTTAAAACATCCGGTCATCATTCATTTGTCCGAGGTAACACATTTGCCTCATTTTCATATTGTGGGTCGTTGGTTTCAATTAGGACTGTAGGTCTAGTTCGAGTGCGACTGCATTGTGCGAGTGACTACAAACAGATCACAAGCGAATATACTTAACGAATCATTTAGAAAAACCATTTTGCTCCACCCCTTTAAATCAAACTTGGTATAATGAAGCAATTTGTACAAGCTCTCGACAAATTCGGAAATTGCTTCACTTATCTCATAAAAAAAGTCCAAGACTGTCTAAAGCTAAGTTGAAAGCAGGCGTCTTTGATTGTCCTCAGATCAGAACAATGTTTCGAGATACTGCCTTTACTAGTACAATAAACATCGAGGAGAAAATGCTTGGCTGAGTTTTAAGGGTAACAAAAGGAGCCCCAATCATTGCCAAACCGAGACCTGCTGGGATGAAAATGGGTTCGGATTCGGCGACCCCAAACACATAGGATCCAGAGAGTGGGTCCCCAGGTCAAAATTTTTTTTTGGTGCAGTTGTGTGATCTATGAATTTAGAACAGGTGACCATTAGCACTAAGCTATTAATCTTATTACTTGGCCTTGCCTTAATTACATATTCGTGTCAGTTTTTTGTCCTTGAATTGCTTTTCTAACCTTATTGGCGTCTCGTCTTGATGAATGCTCAGACCATTGTCAGTTTCATACTCTGAGAATGACATCATTTCGAAAAATGCAAAATTTGTGAACATTTTTGGAACCTTAGTCCTAACATACAATTTCAAAATTCAAACATATTACACAAATAAGAACACAATACAAACGAAATCTGAAAGAGTCTACATTAGTTTTATTAAATGAAAGCGATTGTATCAATAGTACTTCAATAGAATTCAGCCCGTCCTGGTTGCCAATAATCAAGGGTGAAATTAATAACGTTTTTCCTAGGTTTACCTTTATGAATTTGAAAGAAATTATGTTATTTACACGATCTTTAGAATTTTTTTAGA
This sequence comes from Octodonta nipae, assembly GCA_034190945.1. Taxonomy (NCBI): domain Eukaryota; kingdom Metazoa; phylum Arthropoda; class Insecta; order Coleoptera; family Chrysomelidae; genus Octodonta; species Octodonta nipae. Next base: position 15,810,156 of record CM067222.1, read on the forward strand.
GCTACCCTGTATATATCAATGTAACAGTAAATTATCTTAGTTACTGCAGTTTTTGTGTCTAACACCTAATGTGAAATCGCGAAATTAGTAAATTTGTCATAGCGGACATTTTCAATTTTTAATTTTTCTTGTTCAGTTGTGTTAAGTTTTATTTCCAGTGAAAATGGGTCTGATTCAGACCCTGAAACGTTTGGATTATTTGAAATATACAGACTTTCCAGCAATTGAGGTGTTATCTTCAAAAGATTTGAAAATACAAACGAGAGATGCCACAACCATCTTTCAGAAAAAAAATAGTACTATAATATTACGTAATAGCAATTTCCAGCATTTGTGTTACTAAGTTAAATGAATAAAAGGTACTTATTATTTTTCAGTCATTAAATATTTCTGTGAAGTGGACGATATTTTATTGAAAAAACAAGACAATGAAATTTTTTACGAAAAATCAATTAGTAATAATTTAATTGAAAATACTAGCGGCCATATTTTGATAGCAAACCTGGTAGATATATTTTCTCCTAGTCATAAATATGCGTAAAAATTTGGTTTTTGGCAGACACTCCATGAGTGCATTCATTCTACAGCCGGATCATAGATTATTATGAATCTATTCAAAGGAGATAATTTTTTTGATATTTCTACTGAATGATTTCGGCTAAAGGTGCATGCCAACACTGTCAGTCTGGCACTAAATTGATAACCAAATGTGTGGAGTATGGCAGAACATCAACGGAATATACAAATGGGAAAAATTTTGCAAGTGTGAAAATATTCACTTTAACTGTCAGCAATTTTCTCTCATAGTACAGGCAAAACTTATGTGACACATATTTCAGCTGAACTGAAAGAGCTGGTGCTGAAGTTATATTTTTCTGAAAATGACTAATTTAGTACTTACTTGTTGGAGGGCACATTGGTGAGACACTGAAAGTTGTTGCGTACGCTGCGCAAACTGGCAAGAATTTGTGCGAATGGTGTGACGATGAGATCTTCTCCATGACTGAAATAAAAATTATATGTTATTTCTCTGTGTACGTATCTTTAATAACGATTTATTCATCTTTATATATATATATATATATTTATATATATATATATATATATAAATTGTATTTTTCAGGATAGAACAACACTATTATAAAAAGTTCAACACAGTTTCCAGTAGGTCTTAAATGAAACATTATCGAAATAAAGAGTTTATTAAAGAATTATAACTTTTATGTATTTTAGTTTCGCCTTCTTGTTTTATTTTTCAAGTGACTACTTAATGAATACTAAAACAAAAATTGTCACTAGTCTTATTTAACAAATTTTGACATTAGTATTTATCATTTTTTCTTAAAGAGGCGTTACATATATGTCGAGTAATTTCGAAGAAGTTATAGAAAAAAATGATAGACTATAATTTTCTAGTAACATCTTTTGTTTATTCCAATGTTTTATATTAGCATGAATCTTTGGGTGATGAATTCTCTACGGTTAACAAGCCATTTGAAATTCACTATTGACAATGTGTAACATTCAAAACGCGCCATCTACTGTCATTAATCGGCGAAAATGTCTTGGTTTAACATTCAAATGATCATCGATTAATTAACTTTTGTATAGCTTAATAAATGTTTTAAAATGTCAAATTATATGAATTGCATTTATTGAATTTATTCTTGTATATCATTATATAAAATAAGAAAGAGAAATTGGTGTTAAATAATATATAATGAAGTGATAAATATATGAATGTACTCAGCCCAGCAAAAGATTAACCTATTTGCATATAAATATTAATCAACATTGATAGGTTGCAAAAACTTATTTTATTTTCAAACTACAAGAAATATAAAAAATAAAGTTTTTGAAATACATCTTTTGTTCAAACTGCATACGATCTTCATCAATGCATTTTTGGCATCGCTTGAGCACGGAAAGGCAGGTTTTTGAGAAAAATGTGCATTGGCACGGAGAACTTCGAATTCCTCTTGAATTCTCCTTTTCAAGTGTTCGATATTTTGTAGTGGGGTGGCGAACTCTTTATCCTTCAGGTCTCCCCACAAAGCAAAATGGCATGGCGTTATATCTGGCGACTGGGCGGGCCATTCGATTCTCCCTGTTCTCCCTGTCCAATCGCCAAACTCGTCATCACGAATTTGTAGTCCTTAGTGTGCCAGAGCGCCATCTTGTTGAAAATATCAAATATTTGCTAACTGCGTATTGTTGTCAAGTTCTCCCTTTAAATCTATGAGAGGTTCTTAACAATTTTCGGTATTCACCGTCCCACCAAAGAAATACGGACCTGCGAGACTACCAGTATAAATTCCACCATCTTCAGTTAACGCATGCAACAAACGTGGACATTAACAACGCATATTTATTTTTTTCAACATTTGACGTGCAGATTTGATTGGTGCTTCAACGAACGCTTGGGCAACGAGTTGCATATTTTCTTCTGTGACTACACTGCGCGGTTTATCTAAACTGATCAGAATTGGGAGAATTTCGTGTGTAGTTTCTACACCATTTGTCTCGTAGGTATAGGTCTACCAGGATGCTGCACCGCAAAAGTGTACAAAAATAGCGTAATCACCACTGTAACGTAGGTACCCTGCTACCAGGCATAGACTTTCGGCTGTCGTATACTCAACACGTGGCTGGTTTGCCATAGCGATGTGAACTAGACCAACGTCACTCCTAAACATTTGCCACGCCGCATCTGCTCCCACTAAATATGCTGGACGACGAAGATTCCGCACGCGTAGTTCGTAATAGCGTTAACTGACTTTTGCCGCTCCTGTGTATTAATTCAATAAAAGTGTACCCTGTAATACATGGATGCAGGATAGTCAATGGAGCATATTATTTCTTTAAAAGTTTATATTACATAGAAAAAGTACTTCTTAGGTATATTTGTTGTTCAATAATGTAGAATAGAAAAAGAATAGATTGTAATTTTATAAACACTAGCTGTCGCCCAGTGGTCGAAATTCGACCAATTGTGTCAATATCTCTGGCAGGTTAAGTAACATGAAAATTGTATCGTGACATTCTATCCTAGGACTTTAGGGAGAACAGCAATTACACGGAACGGATCCAGATTCGGAACCTCTGTGTGATAGTTTCCTCGAAATTCCTAGATGTCGGTCTTACATCTCGCTTCTACAAATAAGTAACGAAATTCAAGTTTTTTTCAGATATAATTCATAGAACTTTATTTGTGTTCAAATTCGTAATTCTTAATTTAATATGACAACAATTCAACCCCTTATCGGCTACCCTGCATATTTATTTTTTCTAACCTCGCTGTATAGCTATAATTGCACTCAATTCTCTAACATTTATTAAAATCGTCATTATAATAATTCCATCTCATTATATATTTCCACCACCCTGTATATGCAACTGCTCATAGACCACGCATAATATTTTTTAACATTTTTCAACCACCGGGTAAACCATTCTGTATATGCCACTGCCTATGACCCATCATATTTAAACTTTTTGTTTATGAAATTTTTAATTATCTTCTGTAACTATAATTCTACTCCGACCTATATTTCAATCATTATATATATGGAACTCTTCGTCGGCTACTCTATAAATCAATTCTTATTCTAACATTTTTTATCACCAACCTGTATATCTATAATTCCTCTTACCCTATATTGCATCTTAATTTTTTAAATGTTTTCATCTTAACTATATATACAACTGCTTATGGGTTACGAAATGTTGCATTTCCATTTCCGCCACCCTGTATATGCATCTATGTATAACATGTTTGCACCACCCTGTATAACTGTAATTTTACTGCACCTTCTATTCCAAGAACACTGTAAATTCAACCGCTAATGGGCTTCCCTATATAATTATTTTATTAGTTATAATTGCACTCTACTCTATATTTTAAACACCCTAAATATGCAACTGCTTATGTGCCACCCATTAAAAAAATTATTTCTAACATATCTGGAATTATGATATTCAACGATTACTTTACCCACTAAACAATAACAACGCTTGCATGCCACCTCCAGAAGTACATGCTCTAAGTATATAATAGCATTGGTCTGTCTATATATAATTACTCAATGGTTTGAGTCTGGCGGCAGCGGCACGCGGCACATTCATTTGTTGGCATTGATAAATAATGAATTTTTATTATTTTTTATTTAATGAATGAACCAATATTACAAATTAAGATTAGCATTCTGCACTGAAGGTCGTCAGTAGCTACTAAACAAAACAAAAATAAAGAAAATCGGTTGAGAAACAGAGGAGAAAATGGTACCTAATCGTTTTGTCTTAGCCTATTTATATATAGATACCGTATACAAAACTTACAAAGAATGATATTTACCTATTAGCATTGTCTTGGTTCTACCTTTATCAGTAAACAGGATATAAGTATGTAATATAATAATACAAGGACCTAATTAAAAAAAAACACACGATCAACAGTGCCTACCGAATTATTTTATTAGACCAATTGGATGACGAAAGCAACAATCAAGTTTGATGAAGTAGTAGATAAGTACGCAATGAAGGATTTTAGATTTGCTTGGCACCGGCTTCAAAATATACTAGATTGGTAGGTAATTAATTTGTACAGAATGAGCACCTTTTAATGTTTACATTTTTTACTTCCTGAGTAGGTACCTAACAACATTGAATGTGTTATTTATTTGCTGGAGTTGTATTTTGTTATAATTAATACGTGGAAGTCAGTTATATATTTTTTTAAAATGTTTTATTTTCAACTTTTTAGTTTTTTTGAACACAGGTACTTTTCATTCTTTATTTTTTATTTTGTATGTATAACCTTAATAGACAGGACCAGGTAACATCGAAAGCCTCAACATTATACAATGATACATTTTCATTAAAATTGACAGGTAAATGTTTACGAATAAAATGTACTAGCATGCGTTGACTTAATAAGCCCAAAATATATTTATGCCTTATGGACCACGTCATGTTGAAGAAATGTTTTTTTCAACTTTTTTTGACAACTCTGTATAACTATATATAATTCAACTCCACCCTATGTACCAACCATCCTGTACACATGACTGCCCATGGAGAAGCATAAATTTGTTAACTGCCTTCTGTAAACTATAGGACGGAGTAGAATCCATCCCATATATAAGGAGTCAAATCCGTCCTATATTTCAACCATAGTATATAACTCGTTGTGGTCTACCCCATAAATTATTTCATTTATCACATTTTATATTATCGCCCTGTGTAACATTAATTCCTCTCCACACTTTATGCAACTTCTTATGTGCTATAAAATAATCACACTGTATAAATATAATTTAACTTCAGTATATATTTCAGCCATCCTGCATATGATTTGTTTACGTCCATACCATATAACAGTTTTTTAATCACCCTATATAACTTTAATTTCACATTTTTTTCCACCATTTTTATACCATCAATCGTCCACTCCACCCTATATGCCATACATCCTGTATATACAGCTAAACGGCCTATCTTATATTTCAATCATCATATAAATGCAACTCCTTCTATCACTTTACTTTGTGATTTTGTTTGCTATAACTAAACATCCTGTGTATAAACCCACAAATAGAAGTTTAGATTGACATGTGTTGTCACTGAATTTTCTAATAGGCCGGGAGAATGTGACAACCAAAAGCACCGTCTTCGCAAAATGGAAAAATTTTCATTTAAATAGGTATTTGCCGGGTATACAAACAAAACGAGCTTGGTACTCATTGATTTAATGAGTCGAAAATACTATGCTTTACTGCCTATATGCTTGAGAGGTACATAGAAAATTTTCAAATTCTCAATTAAAACTTCCAGTGCCTAAAATTCCCGCACTATTACGTTGTAATTAAAATATTTATGAGGAAATGTCTGTTATGTCATTTCGATAAAATTTTTAATAAGAATTTTGGAATTTTCGGAGATTTTCTGCAAAATTGCAAATTGTATGTCGCAGAAAAGTATATGAGATCACCAAGGGATCTTCCTTATTAGATAAAAATTAAAAACCTATAGACATAAGGAGTGAATAGAGCAAGAAACAAACCTTCGTATATGAAAGGCGTCTTAAGTTTAGAAAAACTTTGAAACAATTGTTTCACCATGACGAATATATCCAAATTTGCAAAAAATGTGTTTTTACTCACTAGTCCCAGAAACTTAATGAGCCTTGTGTTTCGATTTTAGTTATTCTGTATTCATTTAACTTTCTAGAATTAGCACGTTCTCTAAGTACCATTTCAAAAGGACATTAATTAAAAAACTTCTTAATTATCAAAGCGATTTCATAGTTTACGAACTTTGTAAATACACAACTGTAAAATTTCTGTAATATAACAACAACTAAAAGTTTACGAAATCTAATTAATTACATTTTGCTTATTGCATGTTTCTAGCAAAAACTAAAGAGAATGTCTGTCTCATAATTTAGCAAAATCAAAAGTCTAATTTAAACAGGCCCTTACGTAAGCCCTATTTGGGTTTCTCTTCAAGTTGTACAAATCACGTATGTTAAAAGCGGTTGAGTTATTTTATTTTTGGCAAAACTCGCTCACATTAATTTATACATGACTCGAAAATAGATGTGATTGCATTTGAATCCTTCAAAGCAAGAAATAAATTCGCCACACGATATTGCAGATGTTTTCGGCAGTAATTAATAAAATTAGAGCCGAACTATTTTAATCAAAACACGAAGATATGTGGCCAGATAAACTGGCTAGCAAAAATTTGTTTCGAATATTTTGTTAAGTGGAATTGGAATTGAATTTCTACGGTACGTAGAGCTTTCGACGAATTTAGTTTGGTTCATTACTAGTAACTGAATATTTTCAGAAACATATTGAAATATAATACTGTTAGGTATATTATAATGTTACAAATTGTTTAAGTGATTTAGTTGGAAATAATTTGGTCAAATGAATTGAATTCGCATGCAAAGTGTGCGCTCCACCCTTAAACTTTGTGTAAAAATAAATAAATTTGACAAATTTTTATATTTCTTTATTCCGTTGTGTAAGTTTTTTATTGCTATTGAAAGTGGTGTCGGATTTACATCCTGAAACGTTTAGAATTTATAAAATATCCAAACTTTCTAGTAATTGTGGTGTTATTCCGAATAAATAATAAAGATACATTGGTGAATCAAAATATAAATAAATTTTAATATTTTTAGTTTGCACTCACAATTTGCTGGCAATTATTTTCAAAAATGTTGACTAAATAATAGTTGACTCTTTTAAAATATTTGTCTTCCAAAATAAGTATTTACCCTGAATTTTCCTGTATATTTTATATTCCGAGATAAGGAGGGAATGTGACATTTTAAACAATTTGCCTAATTATATTAGAATTCATAACGCTTGAAAAAAAATATAACTTTTAGTTTTCTTATTTGCCCACACAAAATTAATATTGGAATTTTCTTTTTATACTTCCTGTAAACTGTAAGGAAGGTTATATATTGTCTTTTTTTAATTTTAGTTACGGTAATTTCAGAGAAAAAATGTGGAATTCGGCCAAATATTGTACATTTTAAAAAAGTTATTTTATAAATATCAAAAAGTATAATTTCTCATTATGCGGGCCCATTCATATGATGTTATTTTTTTAGTGTTCATATAATTTTATAATTTGCTACTCAAATTTATTTCTTGATTTTCCCTTTATTTGTCATATAAACATCCAGTTAGGCCCTTGATTTTCATTTTCTTATCTCAGTAGTTTTGTAAATCAAAGTGTGTAATGGTTCGATTTTTTAGGTTTAAGTTAATATTTTTTAAACAAATCTTTTACAAAATAACGATATCGCATCAAGTAATACATCATTAAATATTATAATTAGCCTTCCAAATTCATCATCAGGAGTTAAAAGGGATGGGGTATGCGAAGATTCTTGTTTATTTTCTTTAATGTGTTTAAATGACTTATTTTAATATTTTGAAAAAAATGAAATACGTCTTATGGTTTAATACCTAGCCCACTTTTTCCATTTTTAGGTTATCAAATTAAATTACGGCTTCTTATCAAATATAAACACCTAGAACCTTGCATGAAATGGACATATACAGGGTGATCCATAACTAAAGGACAATACGATAACTGCAGTTAGAGGCGGTGAAAATATAATTACAACAAACTTGCCTTAGTAAAATGTTCGTGGTAAACGATATACAAAGTCTAATGTGGGTATTTGGATTTTGAAAATTTCTGATATTTGAAAAACGGCTCCATATATTGAACTCAAATTGGGTATAGCAGTTTTCAAGGGCCATAAACAAGAATTTGTTATCATTTTTCATGGTACCCTTACAGGGTGTTTGTTACGAAGGTCGAATTAAACAAATCCATGTATATTTTTTTAACAGTCCGTATACTTTGGGGTTCGACGATAAATAGTGAAACTCTCATAATTTCAATCCAAAAAACGTATCCTTGTTGAATCTCCAAATTTCAAGGCGATTTCAAGATATTGCAATTCAAATACGGTACAGCATATCATCGCAAGCAGCCTCAAAAAAAAAACATTTTATTAAGTAGGTAGTGAATTTGACAAGAACTATTGATTTCTTCTTTAAATACTGTCTATTTATTTACTGTGTTTTTAAAGTGAGTAATTGGAAGAAAGCCTTCATTATATATGCTTAAATTAAAGAAACTGTAAACAGTGAACTAAGGGATATGATTTGTGTTTATGCACAAATAAATTTTAATTCAAGTGTTAGACGATATGCAGTTATATCCAAATTGAAATGTGTGTAATCGTAAAATATTCCAAGGATTATAGACAAATTTAGGTGAAATAGGTTCGTTTCACAACAAAAATTCTGGTGAACGACCTAAAACAATTTCATGAAGATGATATTTTATTTCGAAATATGGAAAATCATGCATTAAGTACTCGGCGCTTGCAAGCAGCTACTGGTGTAAGTAAATCGAGTATATTACAAATTTTACGTACAGAAAAATTGTATCCGTATCACTTAAATTTTTACCTCGTATACTACAGTTCTGTCAGTGGATGCAACAAAAAATCATTCAAGATCCAACTTTTCTTGAAAACATTCTATTTTCTGATGAAGTTAAAATCACAAGACGTGGAGCCTTCAATTGGAGGAATAATAAGTATCGTAAAGCGCATTTTCAGCATGAATTTTCATTTAATATCTGGTGTGGAATTATTGGCGATCACTTCATTAGTCCGTTTGAACTTCAGACGGGATAAAATACATTACAGTGTTAATAATTTTTGAAGAATAATTTGGGTAATTTACTCGAAGTTCCTGTTATTGCAAGGCCGCATAGGTGGTTTATGCACGATGGCGCGCCGCCACATTATCCACCTAGAATCCAGCAACATAACTTTTTTACATTCAAAAGTATGGATAGTAATTAAATTATTTTAATTGTATCCGTTAATATTTTATAACAAATATTACATTTTTTTAAATTCAGGGAAGGTGCAATACTTTTGAAAGTGAGTGTAAATAAAGTAATTGACGACCACTCCAGACTTGGGGATTAAATTATAGTTCTACACAATAGACTGCATATGCCAAGGGAGGTTTGGAAGGGCTCAACCCGGAAATAAAGCAAAAAAAATATTCATCTGACGTTACAGTTATTTGTTTGTTAAGTATTCATAACAAAGATACGTAATTCTAACCCTTATGCATTTAGAATTTATGTACAAGAGATTTCCCAACTTGACCATACAATGTATGGCATCACACTTCCTCTAAGGCACGCTATGAGTGCCTTTATGTTAAAATTCACTAAACCCCAGATATCCTAGATATCAAAAGGGTTTAACTCTGTGGGAGCCCTTACCAGGTCTTCAGGCCAATGGTTGGAATCGTGGCGGCAGTTTCCCATGAATTTTCTGACCGTCCGGGCTGTCCCTAACGGGACGGCTTTTTGCATTTGATTGTAAAGATGTTCGTCCAGACCGAGGTATTTTAAAATGTTTAATAGATGTTTTGGGACTAGTCCTGTCGTTGACATAACAATTGGTACAGTTCGTGTGTTGATTATGTTCCACTGAGTCTTTATTTAAAATTCCAAATCTCTATATTTGCTTATTTTCTCAGCCTGCTTGATATTTATATTATTGTTGTTAGGAATTGCTATGTCAATTAAAGTTGTTTTCTGAGAGACTTTATGTACCAAAACTAATATCTGGTCTATTGTGAGCAACAGACCGATCGGTCATTATCGTGCGGTCCCAGTACAGGTTGTAGTTGTTATTTTTCTAAAACAGATTCTGGTTATATTTATAGTATGGTAATCTTACCGACTGTGATAATTCAAGCTTCAGTGCTAGTTCCTGTGAAGTATTTTTGCCACAGCATCGTGCCGTTCTTTGTATTCAGTTGCAGCGAATGCTTGACAACCTCATGTGATATGCTGGATAGATTCAGATGTTTGGCACCGTACCTGCATCTATCTTTGTTAATAGAAGGGTCTTAACGATGTACTTTAGGTAGTTCTTAGTTGGAATTACTTGATCTTGTATTGCCAATATAAAGCCTTCCGTTTCAGGGAACATATGACCAGAGATCAACCAGTAGTTCGACGCTGCACAAGAGATTACTAATACAATATATATTGAGCAAAATCTTTTATCTGTGACGCGTGTTTTTATATGGACTGAACTCCTTCAAAATATCAGTAAGGCAGACTTTCTCTGAAGGACAACCAGTAATTGGGACAAGTGCGGACAGAGAACCAAAAAAAAACAAGATAATTGGTGACTTCTCATCAATAATATAAAATTATTTAAAATGGGAAAAGTAAATCAAATCTCTAATTGCTGCATTTTCATGGCACGTTTTTCAAAACGTACGCATTAGGGTAGGCAAGCTAACCTATTCCAACCTAGAAAAATAATATCTCACAAAGTAATATAATTCGCGGTTCAAAACTTATTGATTATGTGAAACCGATACTGGCAATTTTAAAGTAATCGAAATTGCATGTTCGCGAATTTCCAACGAAGCTCGAAGTTTCCAATGCACAATCGACAACGTTAATGTAATTTGTTCCGACAACGGATTGGCAACAGTCTTGATGGTTATATGACGAATTCTTATCCGACAAGATATTCGAGTT